>OZ007597.1:52357572-53674163 GCA_963931845.1 Maratus michaelseni
ATGACAATCAGGAAACTTAGAAGTAAAATCGAAATATCAATAAATTTATAAAAAGTGGAAAGTTTGAAAATAATTCGATTTTGTAGTTTTAGAAGCTTGACATTTGGCAGAAAGGCAAGGTTTAGGATACAAAATAAGGGACAAATTAAAAAAACAAAAAGACTAAAAAAACGAATAAAAAACAGCAAAAAATCGAATATAGTTTGATTTATTGGAAATTTCCGGAAAATTTAATTTTGACTTTCTTTTTATCCTAAACTGTACTTTTGTGTAAATATTCAAATTTTTGGTACCTACAAATAATAGGGACAGAGTGTGGGTACAGTGCCTAGAAGTAAGTAGTGTGCTTATCGCCAATACAACCGCAATAAAAAAAATGTCCCTAACAGGAGGAAAACCAGATTCTCCGCGAGAGGGCGTCGAGTTCCCACCGCCGTTATTAACGTTTGAAGTTTCATTTAACAGGCTTGATCCTAATGTTAGTTTCAATGTAATTAACGCTGTATTTTCAAACAAACTATACGAATGTTTCTATTTCTATAATATTTTAAAGTAAACATGTATTATGCCTGTTTAATGATAAATCAGTATGGATAAATCTGCAAATACTAAGAAAAGAAAAGCTGATCGAACATGCTCCGGGCTTAATTTCTAAGAAAAAAAGTGCCGGAGCCCTAATATTCTGCGGTACTAACACGCACCCCCCCCCCCCCCCCCCCCCCACCGTCACTCCAGTCTGCCTATTTATATTTCATACATTATCTTCAAAATTTAAAACACTTTTTTTTTTTTTAGCAAAATAAAAATAATTAAATACATCTATCTGCGTATACTTAGATATCAACTGTTCCATTTTTTTTTTTGTTATTACTACTTCTAAATAGAAACCTTTGCTTTACCTAATCTTAATGTTAATTAATCGCAGAACTCTGCGATTAAATAAGCTCAGGATTATGATTCGGAAATAGTGTTAACACAAAAAATTAATAGTTTGCAGCTATGCGGAATAGAAAAAAGACTATTTCTGTTTACTCGTTATTCTGATCAAAATAGCATTAAAATGATTTGAAATGGAAATAAATAAAATTTGAATTTAAGACAGATTGAGTTCAAGCCTCCCAAGACTGATATAAAAACCGAGCCCGTTTTATCTCAATCTCTTACGTGAGCGACACATTACCTCACTTATAAGTGTTTTGATACAAAACTCAATTTACTCTTAGTTTGTTAACAGGATGTAAACAAGTTATGTAATAATGAATACCGATTAAAAAGTTGTCAAAATAGGGACATGTTTTTGCAAGAAATCATCATAGTATAATGTATTTATCCAATATATTGTATTTATCCAATTTTAGAAATAACTAAATATTGTAGGAAGAAAAACATTGTCCTATGATAAAGTTTGTAACTGTTTGAGTTCATTACAATTAGTTGTTATGAAATCAATTACATTTCTCTTCAACTGTATTTTCATTATTAGAATTTTTTTCCTTGTTTATTTTTTATCTAGAGCATTTTAAAGTACTGATTTATACAGAAAAAAATAGATTTAAAATGAGGTGTATGTAAAAACGAAAGTTACCATAGCCGCGGCGAGAACACTGGCGCCATCTATCGGCGTCCTCTATTTCTGAAGTATAATATTGACGCCGATAACAACACTATATACTTCTAGGCACTGTAGTGTGGGTTTAGCGAAAATCAGTGGGTAGAGTTGCAAAGGGTGGAAAAAACCGGGTTTATTCCCGGGAATAAACCGGGTTTTTTGGGATGGAAATATTAAAAATTCCCGGGTGTTTTCAGAAAGTTTTAGAATGAATGGAATTTTTTTATTTGTAAACAAAACCAATTACATAAATACAGAAAAATAGCACAGTTTACATGAAAACTAGCGAAATACATGCTTAAGCTGCAGAAATATTAAGTAAGAGAATTTAAAATAACATAAGTAAGTAGATATTTTAATCGTGGATAAGTAAAATGTTCGAGAGGAAGATGGCAGATTCATCTTCCCAGGTAGCACAGCAATATCGGTCCGATATTGCCCAATATCGGGCAATCTTGGCCTGCATCGGCGAAGACTGGTCACCTCTTACCGATATTGGCCGATATTGATCAATGTTGACCGATGTTGAATCTGTAATATTACAATTTCTCTAATGTTCGATATTTAAATTTTTAACTTATATATAGTTCTTTTTTAGCAGTTAAGTTCTGTAAACCTATGGCAAAAAACTCATATTGGCAAACATCGGGCGACATTGATCAAGATCGGCAGGCTGCAATTCAACCAATCAGAGACAAGCATCCTTTTTCTTCAGATTAAAAACATGGCCGCGGTCAAGCCCGCTAGTGTTTTGTGTGAAAATTGTAAACATCTTTAAAGAAGACTCTTTTTAGTCTCTAATCGGTATGTATTGCTATTACTTATAATCTGTACTGCTTTTTGAACATTTGAAGATATAATTTTATGCATTTCATGAAATAACTTTAATTTAAACGTATTTTTTATCTGTTTAAGCCTAACGCTAATTGGTATATATCGTTTAATGTTTCTGTTATTATTTTTTTGATTGATTGTCTTGATTCTAATGAACGATTTTTTAAATTTTGTCATAGAACTAGAATGCGTATAGGTATGCTATTGAAATTGGTATTTTCTATCTCAAATATTTTGTGCCTTTGTGTAGGATGTAGCTTATATATTTACTTTTAAATTTCTTCCTAAAACCATTTTTCAAGGCAATCACAGTGGAATGTATTTTCAAAAATATTTTTAATTTTTCAGTTTAATAAGATTTACATATTTTGTTTGATTTACGATTTTCTGTGTCTGACCTTTCATATTGTCATTTATGTTTTAAAGTTTAAGATAAATAAATTACTGTTCGAGCATACACAATGCAAAAACAGACAAAAATTACTCACTTTTTTAAGTAATGTACCGTTTATGTTTTTAAGTAATGTATTGTAAGTATGTAATTGTATATTTTGTAAAATTTTTTAATATAACATTTTAATTATTTTTTAAAGTAGTTTCTAAATTCAGCACCTCCATCTCAGTAACTTGCATGGTTAACCAGGCTAAGTATTCTATACAGTCTATAAACTCAATACATAGTAGTAGTAGTGCATTTCCCAATCTCCCTCTATAATTATCCTTTTAATACTGGAAAAGTGTTAAAAGTAGAAAATGATATTTGTAGTAAAAGATGTGAGAAATCTTCACTTTTCAGAATGGTCAAATTGAAACTGTAAATATTAGATTTATTTTATGGGGCAATTTGTTTTAGATATCCCTTTTTAAATATTTTTGTTGATCCTAATGTCGCCCTATGTAATATACAGGCATGAAAGTTCTCAGCTTTTTAGCTGAAATAGGCTTTTTTTTTATGTCACTTTGGCAGCTTCTGAGACTGATGCAATATTAAAAGGATAATATGAAAAATTAGAGAGGAAGCTTTAAAATGCACTAGTTTTGATATTTGTAGTGAAAGATGCGAGAAATTCTTAACTTTTTATAATGGTCAAATTGAAATTGTAAATATTAGATTTTTTTATGGGCCAATTCGTTTTAGAGATCCCTTTTTAAAGATTTCTGTTGATCCTAATGTCACTCTATGTAATATACAGGCATGAAAGTTCTCAGCTTTTTAACTGAAATAAACTTTTTTTTTTTTTTTTTAAATGTCACATTGGCTGCTTTTGAGACTGATGCAATATTAAAAGGATAACATTAAAAATTCATAACCTGAAAATTTAGAGAGAGGGGGGGGGGTGATAGATAAAATTGTAATGGTGTACAAATTCCGTGCTTTTAAATTTTCCTTGTAACATGTGCAACATTTAAAATATAAAACAGCAATAAAGAAAGGTAATAATATAAGCTTAAAAACTGATTTTAAGATGCATAACAAAATAACTATTAACTATCTTTGCTCAGTTTTTTCTAGCGTTTCCCAGTTTCAGCAAATATTCTTTCAAATGCAAAATAAAGGAGGGGAGGGGGGTTACTAAAATAATAAATAGAAATAATTTTTTAAAAAGCACTAAACTAATATAATATATATATATAAATTTTTAACTATTTTGTGCTCATAATGCTTGCACATCATGCAAATTTTGCGATATTATCTCTGATTTTGCTTTAGTGCGTTTTCTTCCTGCAATATTTGTTTCAATTTGAGCAGCTATGCTAATATAGTGCAGGAATTTTAACACGAGGATGTGTTTGAACTTTGAACTCATAATATAGCATATAGCATGAATAACGGAAAATAGTTGTGAATAAAAACAATAATGGTTTACATATACCTAAATCAATTACATTGTTTAATTTTCACTGATATTTATTTCTGCATGTTATATTGCAATAATAATACTTTCATGCCTGTATATGTATGGGAAGTATGAAAACTTATGGTGATCATGAATCTGCATAACTTAGAAATTTAAACTTTTCAAATCCTATTTAATTACTGTATGAAATAAATGTGCCAGACTTATAGCATAAAAAAGCATCTTAATCCCACCTAAAATTTAAACTTTGCATTATTTAATAATGGAATGATGCTCACAAGCTAACGTTAAACCAGGGGAGTTTTGTTTAGAAATTTCTCGTTTGCATTTTAATATTTTGAAGTGATTTTTTTACATAAAATATCTGAGGTTGATGTTTATCTGAGTTTCTTTGTACTTTTCTGATTTTAGTTGAATTTTTTTTTTTTTTTTTTTTTTTTTTTTTTGAAGACACTTTTAGTTTATATCACTTAAGATATTTCAAAATTATTGATTTTTGTTTTGGTTATTTATTTTTATCAGCTGTCAACACCTTCTCATTACTTAAAGTCAAATAAACATTTTTAATAAGGATTATAACTTAATAAATTTATTATGAAGTAGTAATAATAATTATTACTTAATAAATTAAATCAAATCTTACCAAATAAAAACAAAACCCATTTTATAATTTTGTCTTACATTATAAAATACTTCATAAATGTTTTGTTTTATCGTTTTTTTTTTTTTTCAGGATCTCAATCGTACCATGCTTTTTGTCATCTGCCAACCTCTTGTGGACAAAAACGGTCATTGAGTCTTCAGAATCATCTACTTAAGATACTCTATCGTAAGTATGCATGTTTTGGGATTTTTTTATTCTGATTGTCATAACAATGAAAATGACTGGTCCAAAGTATGTTTATTTGACTTAAAAAAACAAAAAAAAAACAGAAATTTGGCAGGTATATTATTGTAGAATTGTAGTGAATAGTATATATTACGATAATTATCCTTTTAATACTGGAAAAGTGTTAAAAGTAGAAAATTATATTTGTAGTGAGAGATTCGAGAAATCTTCACTTTTTAGAATGGTCAAATTGAAACATTGTAACACATCATTGAAACACATTAATTGTAAATATTAGATTTTTGTATGGGACAATTTGTTTAGAGATCCCTTTTTAAAGATTTTTGTTGAACCTAATGTCGTCCTATCTAATATACAAGCATGGAAGTTCTCAGCTTTTTACTGAAATCGTTTTTTTTTTTTTTTTTTTTTTTTAATGTCACTTTGGCTGTTTCGGAGACTGATGCAATATGAAAAGGATAACATAAAAAAATAATGCCCTGAAAATTTAGAGAAGGGGGGAGGGAAGATAGATAAAATTGTAATGATGTACAAATTCTGTGCTTTTAAATTTTCCTTGTAACATATGCAACATTTAAAATATAAAACTAATAATATAAGTTTAAAAACTGATTTTAAGATGCATAACAAAATAATTAATATGTGTGCTCAGTTTTTTTTTCTAGTGTTCCCAGTTTCAGTGAATAGTCTTTCAAATGCAAAATGAAGGTTGGGGGGTACTAAAATAAGAAATAGAAATAGTTTTAAAAAAAGCATTTCTTTAAAAAGTGCTAAACTAATATATATAATTTTTTAACTATTTTGTTCTCATAATGCATGCACATCATGCAAATTTTGCGATATTATCTCCGATTTTGCTTTAGTGTGTTTTCTTCCCGCAAAGTTTGCTTCAGTTTGAGTAGCTATGCTAATATAGTACAGAAATTTTAACATGAGGATGTGTTTGAACTTTGAACTCATAATATAGCATGAATAACAGAAAATAGTTGTGAATAAAAACAGTGGTTTCAATTTTAATGTCTTTTAACTTTAATTGCATATTTATTTTACATATACCTAAATCAATTACATTGTGTAATTTTCACAGATATTTATTTCTGCATGTTATATTGCAATAATAATACTTTCATGCCTGTATATATATGGTAAGTATGAAAACTTATGGTGATCATGAATCTGCATAACTCAGAAATTTAAACTTTTCAAATCCTATTTAATTACTGTATGAAATAAATGTGCCAGACTTATAGCATAAAAAAGCATCTTAATCCCACCTAAAATTTAAACTTTGCATTATTTAATAATGGAATGATGCTCACAAGCTAACGTTAAACCAGGGGAGTTTAGTTTAGAAATTTCTCGTTTGCATTTTAATATTTTGAAATGATTTTTTTACATAAAATATCTGAGGTTGATGTCTATCAGAGTTTCTTTGTACTTTTTCTGATTTTGGTTGATTTTTTTTTCTTTGAAGACACTTTTAGTTTTTATCACTTAAAATATTTCAAAATTATTGATTTTATTTATTTTTTTTAGAACATAATATTTTTCCCAACAGACTGTTCATCACTTATTAGTCTTGAATCAGTAAGTTCAGACTTAGATTCAGAATGAAGAAATCAAAAAAATAAAATTAATAAATTGTTAATTTTATTAAACATTAAATTGATTTGCAGAAAGTTTTTGACACAATATTTATGTGCGCAGAAAATTTTTGTTTTATATAAGTCTGCTGATTGATGAATTTTGCTATTTTTTACATGAATGATTGAAGAATTTTACAGGATTTTTTTTTTTTTATGATGTTAGGCTGACAAACTTTGCACTTTTGTGGTGATGGACTGATGAATTTTGTACTTTTTTACTAAGACTGAATGATAAATTTCATTGAAATTGAGAATTTGAAATGTTCTGTAAAGAAGCACATTGTTCTGTGACATACATCACACTTTTAACCATATTCTGCTTTTGGTAAAAACTACTTTCTAGGGAACATTTATATAATTTTTGATGTCACTTCTGGCAAGAACTAATATTTCAATCTATGAAAAGTGAAACAGATGAAGGAATCAATGTCTGGTGGATATCCCCGGGTTTGATTGCTCTCTGAAGATCACGAGTGTGTAGTTTTATTGTATAACAAACGACTACCATGAGTGATCTTCTGCAAGCACGTAAAATTTGATGTTCCTCTGTGCTAGCTGCTACTTTAAAAAATATGTTGGCTTGAAATTTTACCTTGAAGATCTATTGATAGAATAGGAGTATCGTTTCTGTGCCGAAAAAGAAGAAAATGAAGTAAGTTTACTGAAGTAACGTCAAAAATAATATCGATGTGGAAACAAGCTTTTTTTATATATATACTAAATTATTTAGCTAATCATTACTTAGCTAAATTAAGTTTTCATAAAAAATAGCATGTTAGTTTCGATTAGTCTGCAGTTTTAAGATAGTGAAAATCAAATTTTGATAGTTGCATTCTGAATTATCCTGTGGCTCATCGGTAAACATTTCCTTTTTTAAAAATACTTCTGCAAATTAATTAATTTTAGGTACTTTGTTGTTGTAGTGCCCCTATCCCACACTTAATAAGTGTCATTTATACTATAAACACACTAAAGCTAAACAAAACTATTTTGATTATCATTCATACATTAAAATTAAAAAAATATGTTTCTAACTCTGGTTTTCATGGTGAAAACCAAATTTTGATAATTGCATTCTGAACTATCCTGTGTTTCATTGGTAACCATTTCATTTTTATAAAAGTCTTGCTGCAAATTAAGTAGTTTTAGGTACTTTGTTGTTCTTATTCACTATAATTTCTTTATATCTCTATAAATAATTATTGTATGTTCAGAAGATTGCCTTCATATTATGCAGAAAAATCTAGAATCAGTAAGTTCAGACTCTGATTCAGAGTGAAGACAGTCAAAAAGATAAAATATATTAACACAAGTTTGGTTAAATATTTTGAGTGAAAAAAAAAAATAATTTTCAAGCTAAAATTTTTTAATATTAAATTCAAATCTAGCATTTACATTACATAGTTTGTAAATAAAAAGGAGAATAAGTAAGCATAGTATAAGTAGTAATAAGTTATTAATTTTCATGATGAAAATATTCACTTGGACAAATTTTGATTTTTGCTCATTCTACTTTTCTAGTGAGTGTGAAAATGAAGTTTGATAAAGCAAAAACAACTGTTATCTCCAGCCCCATTGAAAATGTCCTGTGCGATCTGCCAATTGGGATGAAAACTGTTTTCAAAGGAAAAGAAGGAGAACATAGGAACAAGAAATAGATGACTTGGAGAAAATTTGAATGTAATATGATAATATAAATAGTGATAGTTTGTGAATAAAAAAAAGTTTCATTTGACATGTTGTGATTTCAAATAAATGCAATGGTCTGTAATTTTTTGCCATGTTTTATTTATCTTATTCAGGACAGCAGGTCATTTAGTGATCAGAAGACATTAATGGGGACTGTTCAATGATTCAAAAACACCTGCTAGCTTGTTAAAGCTATGGGCAGGTTCTTTTCTAATTTCCTGTTTAAATTTGAATTTTTTTTTTTTTTTTTTGCATTGGATAGTTGAGATTAACCTCAGCTATCTTATGCAAAAAAAAAGGAGTTCATATTTAAACGAGAAATTAGAAAAGAACCTGCCCATAGGTTTAACATTAGCGAGCAGGTGTTTTATTGTCAGTGAAGAGTCCCCTTAAGCCTAACGCCAATCATTCTCCAGAAAAGAAAAGCAGAGGGAAAGTTGTCATATAAGGTAAAGGCAAAGTGTCTTGCTTTGCCACTTGGCTCAAATGACTCAATTTTTATGAAGTTTTATTTATTTATAATAATTTAGTTCTGTTTTAGCACTTTTAAAACTAGTGTTCCATGTTTGAGATATTTTAATAGAATACTATTTATAAAATAAATTTACAAATCTTTAAAATCATTAAAAATTAATTTTAAAGGCTTTGTGAAACAATTCATAAAATCCAATTAAAATTGGAATTTTAGTAAAACATACATAAATAATTGTGATATTTGAAAGCTAAGCTCTTTTAAAATTTCTATTTCAAATGCATTAATTGTACATAATTTCGAGAAAAGAATAGCTTTCCTTTTTTGTTTAATGCCTTTGCAAAATATTATTGACTGTTTAAATGGTGATTTCAGTTGCACTTTCTATTTAAAATTGCCATTAAAAAGTAATTTTAATTAAAACATATAAAAATTTAATGAAAAATAGAATATTCACTGAATAATATAGAATTCCAACCGAGTGTTTATCCACTAGTTGTATACACGAGTCTCTGATTCAAAATGAAAAAAGTCCTAAAAATAAGATATAATTTTTTTTTTTCAAAGAAAAAAGTTTAAATTAATAAATTTTTGTATTGATTTTTGATAATTTTTAATAAAAAGTAATTCAATTTTAAAAGTTATACAACAGGTGGATTTTTGCATAAGTAATTTAACGAATTGTTTTCAACTAAATTTTGCCAGAAGATTTTTTTTTTTAGTTTATATAAATACAATTAAATAAATCTGAAGATCTATATTTATGGTAAGAGCAGAAAAGAATAAATCCCTACAGCAACATGTTATTTTTCTTAAATTTTTAATAATGGTTAAATATTTCTATTGATTATGTGAAAAAAATTTATAAAAAATTGGTAATATGGCAAAAAAAAAATGCTGTATGTTACAATTTTCAATCTTACACCACTTGCACAAATTCAAATTATTACTATGGATATAATATGATTTTTTATTTTTAATGAGAAAAGTAACATTTCATTATCTTTTTACATTTTAATGTTTTCACATAGAACACTGAAACTGAAAATAAAGAAGAAAAACATCAAAATGTAGCTATTATAAAATTTTGAATAAATTATTTTATTAATATTAAATTTAATAAAATACTTTTTTAGTATTCTTTCATTCATAATCTTTAATATCACAACTATATCTAATGGATATAATAATAAAAACTGAGGCTTTTAACAGAACAGTTAATCTATGTGGCATTTTAAATGCTTATATATACATGGATTAGCTAATTCAAAGCTGGACTCACCAATATAAAATGGTAAACCTTTTTTTTCCTAATGTAAAGAGTTATTGATTTCTAATATTTTGCTAAGACTGGTAATCAATATCTCCCTATATGAGAAAAAAAAAAAGATTTGCCATTTTATAGTTCTGAATCCAGTTTTGGCCAATATCGATCGGTCCGACGTTCATCGATATCGGTCGGTCCGGGGTTGACCGATATCGGCCGGTCCGGCGTTCACCGATATCGGTCGGTCCGGGGTTCATCGATATCGGCCGGTCCGGTGTTCACCGATATCGGTCAATATTGGGTCCCGATATTGGAAAAAAAGCTAGCCATGCAATATCGGCCGGTCCGGTGTTTACCGATATTGGCCGATATTGCGAAATCGTTGTTCCCGATATAGGCCGATATTGCTGTGCTACCTGGGTTGCCTCGCATGAATTTAAACATCACCCCTGTTCTCCGATTCAGACAATGTAAACAAAAAAGAAAACGAACAAAACTAAAAGAAATCAATAAGGAAAGGGCATCTTTACAAACAAACAGTTCCATCAACCAATCTACTACTTCATTTTTGTCACAGCTATCATTGCAGGAATCGTCATGGCGACGTAGGCCAATCATATCACAGAGCAGTTTAACGTAGACCAATCAAACCGCTCCATCTCATGTGTACGGTAGGAGTCGTAAAGAACGAACAGGTTTTTCTCCCAAACCAACAGTAATTTAACCAACAGTGACGTCAGTTGCCGTTTCCTTACACACTAACTCACAAGAAAATTAATATAGAGTATGCCTGAATAGTAAATATGCCAGTTAACAGAAATTAAAAAAAAATAATTTTTAAAGAATCATTCAAATCCTTACCAATTTCCAGCCACCATTGTTGCAAAGCGAATGAGTTATAATAAATTATAAAAACTTAGAGCACAAAATTCTAAGTTTTTTGAATTTATAATGAAAAACCTATTTTAAACTTTTCAGAACAGTGACTGAAATTTCTTTAAAAAAAAAAAAATTGAAAATGACTAGATTTGTTTACTTTCAAAACTCCTTCAAAATTTCCAATATTCCCCAAAATTCCGGGTTTATTCCCAAAAATTCCCGGGTTTATTCCCGTCCGTCAAAAACTGCGGGTTTTTTTGCAACTCTATCAGTGGGTGATCTTCAAAAAGAGCCCAAAATCAAAAAAAGGAGGATTACTTACAAAAATAAGTGAAATCCCATCAAAAACGTCACCTGTAAAAAATGCATCGTGACTCTTTTACCGTAAAAAGTTCTGAGATCGTGTAAAGCCAAGTTTAACTATCTTATTAACTCTGAAATTATCATTCATAAATCACTCCTAGTCTCTACATATTTAGTTAATCATTATTTTGTGACTTGGCAATTACGTAGCAGGAGAATGTGATGTATATAATTAGTCTTAATCAAATAATACCATCCCATCCCATAACATATTAAGGTGTAATAACTTCCCTGTGCATATATATAATTAACCATAATAAAATTATCCCATCCTATCCCATAAAATAGTAAGATGTAATAACTTCCCTGTGCTGCGTAATTACCAAATCACAAAATAATAATTAAATAAAGTTGTAGAGACTAGGAGTGATTTGTGAATGAAAATTTCAGAGTTAATAAGATCGTTAAACTTGGCTTTACACGATCTCAGAACTTTTTACGGTAAAAGAGTCACGAGACTTGGCTGCATTTTTTTAAAGCTGACGTTTTTGATGGGATTATTATATTTATGTACAATAATTTGATTTTTTTGGAGTCGGTGTCAGCCAGGCCAAGTTAAAGCCATGTTATCATTTTTAAACATTACATCTGATGTTATTTATAAATGTGTATTTTCAAATGAGATTAGCAACTATATGTTTATAGACATTGCTTTGGAAACTAGTTGATCATTTAATCATTATTTTTTCTACCATTTGATAAGTTATTTTGTACGTTCTTAATATTACCATTTCTTAAACGGAATACCGCCGAATTCACGGGGGAGTCGGCCGTGCATCCGTCCAACGTCCCCATGCCCTTTTACCCCGACACACTTGACCGGATTCTTTAAAAGCTGATTTCAATCCCGAAAAATTTTAAACGGTAAATTCCACAAATTTCGGTGAGATGATCAGACGACAGCTGCGGTTTCGAGCTTAATGCAATAAAATCGTCTATCAACGCCGATTTTATATTATATTTACAAGCATTAAAGAGCCGGGTAAATATAAAATCAGTGAGTTTATGCATCAGTTCTTTAAAACAAATCGTAGCCAACTACAGATTTTAAAATACAGGATGCTTTCAGATTTGATTCACTGCGAATGGAATTTCTTTTCGCAAAGTTTTAGCTGGATCTTGTGTAAAGTAATAAAGATCTGTTTTCAAATGCTTATTTCACGTCTTTCAAATATTTATGAATCCTACAAATTTCCTATCCCTTTACTTTGAAGTTTCAATTCACTTCTAACGCGCTCATATATTTTTTTATTGTCTCGTATTTATGTAGATGTAATTTATACGCATATTACGATTTATATTGGATATTTTGTATTGCATTTTAAACTTGGTTTGGCTGGCACCGACTCCAAAAAATCAAATTAATGTACATAAACATAATAATATGCATGATAAATACAATGTTCTTAATTTAAGTTCTTATTAACTATTATGTAAAAAAAAATTATTTTTTTACTTTGTAGTAGTTTTTGAAGTCGTTCTATTTTTGGTTAAAAAGTTTATTTTTCACTTTTAGTGAAAAGTTAACGTGCGGCAATTATGATTTCTTTTGGTGGAAATTAAAGACCTTTCAGATATTTATGCGATTCTGATTATTTTATTTCTATGAAAGTTCTTTTTAACGGATTGTTAATGTTATAAAATTATATTGTTATAAAATTATATTGTTATGAAATTACAGTTGAATCAGGATGAAGATATATGTTTATTGTAAACAAGTTAGGGCTAACAACAACGGCTGAAGTTTACTTTTGATGCATGTTGTTAATATTTTTGAAAATTTTTTGGGGATTATTTATTCGAGCCGGATTGTATGTGAGTAAGTACTTTGATTTCTTTCATATTCTATTTCAGTGCATTTTGTAGTATTTGCGATTTTTAACTTTATCTTGACTGATCATAGCGATCTCTGTCCTTCACTTACATGGTTACTCATCGGTTTTAAATTTTAAAATTTTCAGAGAATCATTTTAAATTTTGTATAATAAAATATTACAAAGATTTTGGATTGTAATTAGTTTCTTATTCTTTCCCTTCCCCCACACCCCTAAACTTTATCTAATACGAATACTACACAAATATAAAAAATTTCTTTTTTCCGATTTATAAAAAACTTTTGGACTATTTTTTGATTTGACAAAAATAAAGTTCATAATTATCAATAAAAACTTCTAATTGGCGAATTTCTCTTGAATAAAAGAAAATCATGTCAACAAATGAGACTTAATTAAAATAAGGATAAGTTTAAAGATCACTTTATTATGTTGTTATTTTAAAATTTTGTTGTTTCACGAAAAGTTTTCTTCATATTAAAAGTTTATTTTCATTTGTTTCAATACGCTATCGAAGTGTGACGTCATTTATCACTTGTCGTCTGCTCCGGCCACGCGAGACACGTAGACGCATAGGGAAATTAATTTAAAAAATCATATTAAAACAAATATTATTTATCTAAAACTTTTATCCCTTGATTAGGATACTTTGATATAAGAAGTATCATTTGCGAAGTGTAATTAACGTATTTTTAGCTCAAATTTGTGTAATTTAGTTTTAAAATTTCAAAACGGTAATGTCTCGATCTAATACACCGTGAAATACGGTTCAGGAGTGGCGCCATCTATGATCAGTAAATGTCATCATTCTCTTATTTATGTAATATTATTTTAAAATAACTTATTTAACTAGATTTTTATTTACTAAATATTTATGATTTTCAATCATTTAAAATGTTTTATAGAGTAGTAGAAAATTAATATTTTTATTAATCTGATCATTAAATATAATTTATTTATCTTGTGTACTGTGCAAAATTTGTTGTTTAATAAGAAACTCAGAAAACTAAATAGTGATAATTATATATAGAGACAAAGAGAGTAAGAAAGAAAATAGTTTGATAGTATGTCAATCTTTAATTAAAAACGTGAAAAAAATCTATTTTATCCAAAATATTCATAAAAAAACTTTATATATATATATTTTTTTTTTAACAAGCAAATTTTTAATTTAACAATTTAACATGCTAAAAAAAATCATGTTTGCTTATAAAAAAAATATCTTCGGGATACCTATATCAGATTTGAGCAATAGAAATAATTAATTTACAGTACAGAAATATGCCTCAAATGTATGTATATAAACTGCTAAAACATTTTTAAAATCTTCACACTTATCCCCCTCCCTCTCAAACTACCGTAACATAAAAAATAATTTACTAATGTCATAATCTTTAATTTAAAAAAAAAAGCTAATAATCTACCCAAAATAACTATCAAAGGAAATTTCATAAGCAAACGTGATTTTACAAAATATAAAATAATCGCTGAATTTTAACATTCTCACATTTCTAATCTGACTGTCATATTTGTAAATATATGTATGGAAAAGCAATATGACATTAACACTTTTTAGTTCCTAAGGTTTTTACTAAATACAAAATTTTCTATCATTGCAAAGTAAATAAATTTGTATTTTATGATTAGATCATTAAAATATTAATTCTGTTCTATAAAAATTTTAAATGATTCAAAAACTTAAATATTCAGTAAAAAAAAATATATGTAAATAAGTTTTTAAAAAATCATTTAAATCGATCATGAACAAATTAATAAATACATATAATCTGTAAAAATATGAAAAATATCCGAGATTGATTGTACTTTCTTTGAGATTACTGATCCTAGATGGCGCTACCCCTAAATCTTAAATTGCTAGGAACTTTGGCGTTTATAAATTTTTAAACTAAAAAACATAAATTTGAGCAACAAATAATTTAATCACATTTCAGCAAACGATACCTCTTATATCAATGTATGCAAATCAAGAGATGAAAATTTCAGAAACAAAATATTTATTTTAATACGATTTTTTAAAATAATTTCTCATGTTATCTATCACTAGAAACTCGGCCATTTGTGGCCCATAGCAGACGAAAACACACGAGTGACGTAATCACTTCGGTGGCGTATTTACCTATTCAATCTATTTTAGAGTTATAACATCAATAGAATGGTTATTTTCATTTATTGAAAAAGTATCAAAACTGTAATACCTTTTCAACGCTGATCCGATTAAAGATGGTTTTTTTGGTAGCTATTGGAACAATGCGAAGAAAACAAATATTTGCCTGTAACAGAATTTTTATTGTGTAAACAAATGAAATTCTTTATGGAAGTAAAAATATGGCATTACAGTTTTTAACACTTTCCAACCTAGTTGAAAAGTGTTTATGACTTCGGTTTGTCTGGCCGTCTGCCGTCTGGCCGTCTGCCGTCTGCCGTCTGTCCGTGCTCTAACTCCCGTAAATATGCTCGGATTGCCCTGCAAATTTTATATGTTATAATCGTTATCTATAGCATGTTCCCTATTTCAACGGAAGTGTGTAGCACTTATAGTTTTTTTACAGGGACACTCAAAAGAATTCCGTTACATTGCGGTCTATGGGGAAAAATCATTTGCGGTTTATTTAAATAATGTTTCAATACTTTAAACGCATTGAAATTTATATATATCACTAAGGTGCATTAGAAGAAGCTTAATATGGAATAGGGTGTGCATAGCACTTATACTTACTTTACAGGGACAGTCAAAAGAATTCCGTTACATTACGTCTATGGAGAAAAATCGTCTGCGGTTTATTTAAATAATGTTTCACTATTTTAAACGCATTGAAATTTATATAAGGTTCATTACAAGAGACTTACTACAGAATATTGTGTGTATAGCAGTTATCGTTCATTTACAGGGACACACAAAAGAATTCTCTACTGTATGTTAACAATAATTCCTGGAAGTGCGTTTTAAGTTACTGAATGCGATTTTAATTTTAAATCGCTTTTTGTATATTACGTGGTGTGTATAAATTCTGTAGATCCTATACAGGGAAGTACAAAAGTTCGGGAACACATTTCCGTATTATTTAACTCCAGACGGAGAATTTTAAACTGTGCTACGTGTTTCCTAACTGAACTAAAATTTAGCATCCTATGTAGTATATATACAAATCTATAGATCCTATACAGGGCTGAATAAAGTATTCGGATTACTTAGATGTTATCTTTTAGCTTATAAAAGAGTATGATTCGTAAAATTATTTTGGAAGCGTTGGAAAGTGTTACATAATCTATGCTTGACGCATGATTTTTCGTTCTTGTTAGAATTAAAATGAATAATATGGAAAGGTCCTCAGCATGATGATTAAGTTTCAAAAGAGAAAGTTCGGACACAATTGTCGAGGTTTACAAAATACTTCAGCGAAGATAGTCAATTTTGGATATCGTAGAGAAATCAGGTAATGTCTCTATAAGTATTTTAATACCAATTAACGGCTTGTTGCCGATATAGCGTATAATCCCACAGGCACTTGGCGCGCCCTTACTCTCGTCGAGAAATCTGGCACTTCTCTGTAGGGTAACTTTCCTTGATACTTGGAGTATCACAAATCGAGGTATGGCACCTCTCTGCGTCTATTTCCGCTTTTCGGAAACTTGGCGTTTCCAGTTGTCTCCGCAGAGAGAAACAACACTTCTCGCTCCTTTTCTCGAACTAATTGTCCAACTCAAAATTATCTCGCTCAGGATTTTCACAGGGGGAGGGGATCTGGTCAGAGGAGGGGCACACTAGGGCCACTCATCGTCTAAGAACCTCTGCGAAACAGCCTCCCCATTCAAAACTAGTCCGTTATTGGTTTTTCCATAACAGTGGACATAAGTCGTGTTACATTCGCTTTCCCATGGAGATGCTATTTTCTCACGGGACCGGTAAGTATTAAAGCAAAGAATTTCGTCTTGGGAGATCTAGGCTATCCATCACTGTCCCAGAGCTTCCCTTGATTCACAAAGAAGTTTGGTATTTCACACCACTTCAAAATAACACCGACGTGAGAAAATATGCATGAAATAGTCTTTCTGAAATCTTCTCACGGGAAATCTTGGACCACACATATAAACACATGAATGACGAAAACCAATTCTTTACAATACTAATAGTAGGAAATTTTCCATTAGAAATAGATTTATAAAGATTTATTTAAATTGTGATTTAGATGTGTTTATTTTATAAGTACAAGGTGGCCATAATTAAACTGACGGTACTCAGAGTGTTCTGTAGCGCGATCTAATTGCGAGAATGGCGCCAAATTTTGTAGGAAGATTAAAAAAGACGGGGGACGAAGGATTCTGCGAAAAAAAATTAGTTCCAAAAGTCACCGCCAGGGAAATATGTGACGCTGTGTATTCGAAAAAGAGAGTTTCAAAAAATGAAGAATCAATACTGAAATAAAATTACCGTTTATTTAACGAATTTAGAAATTTAATCCAAGCTCATAATGGTAACAGTTTATAAAAAGCTAAAAATTTACATAAACACTGCTAAAGTTTCTTTATATGCAATTTCACTTACAGAGCCCCAAAGAAAGCAACAACAGAAGAAGTTCTTTATTCAAATTTCACGTTACATCTTTTGGCCCAGTGCAAGCTTGTTTTGCTTTAAAAGGTAATGTGCTACTGTTAGAAGCAATTCCATTGAAAATTATATTTCATAATGTCTCCTTCTTTAGTCGAGAGAGCTCTAATAGTCAAATTATTTTTACCTCAACCAGTGCAATGCATAAGTCGCTCTTCGTGCTTTTAGAAACCACAAAAAAATGCGTAAAGGTAACGGTCCTTTGTCAGTTAATGGTTTCAAAGCAATGGTTGAGAAGTTTGAGAAAACAGGTTCTCTAAATGTTCAGTCAGGCAAAGGACGAAAACCCGTATCACAGGATACAATCGAAGAAGTGGCAACGGCGATTGTCGATAGAGCACCAGACAATATTGCTATCATTTTCATCGCTCGTGGGATAGCTCGGAATCCGGATATGCCTTATTGTACGGTATGGAAAATCCTACTAAAGATTATCCACTTCTATCCGTACAAGATCAGCCGTGTACAAGAATTACGTCACACCGACCATGATAAGCGATTGACTTTTGCTCTCACTTTTCTTGCCAGAATGGAGTTGGATGATGCTTGGCCCTGGAAAATCTTATGGGGAGACGAGGCCCACTTTTACCTGAATGAAATTGTAAATACCCAGAACTGCCGAATTTGGGATAACAAGTCACCAAGAGCATTCAAGGAAATTCCTTTGCATTCACCAAAGATAACTGTTTGGTGTGGTTTCACAGCAGATATGATCATAGGTCCATTCTTCTATGAGAACATTACTCCGACAGGACCTGTAACTTGTTCTGTTACCGGAGACAAATATCGTCAAATGCTAAACAACTTTGTTATTCCGGCACTTCAGCAAAGACAGTGCCTGGAGAAAATCATTTTCATGCAAGATGGAGACCCTCCACATATTGCTTTGTGTGGGTACAGCAGCTGCTACGACAGAAATACACAACAGAAAGAGTCATTAGCCGCTGTTTTCCAACTGCATGGCCACCTCGGTCCCCTGATCTTACACCCTGCGACTTTTGGCTATGGGGTTGCCTAAAGCAGGGCTACACTACATACCGGGCTCGCTCATTCATTATGATGACGTCACAAAAGGTGGCTGACTAGGAGGAAAGACATACAGCGATTGGCACAAAACGATGGGCGCGTTGCTTTGGACCAATCGCTGGTCGCGGTCAGCCACCATTTGTGACGTTTTGAGAGTGAATGAGCAAGCCCGGTATCTAGTGTTGCCTTGCCTAAAGTCCAAGGTCTATCAAGGAAGTGTCCAGGACCTGGCTACGTTGAAGGATAACATATCGCGAACTGTACGGGAGATTCCTGCAGACATGTTATTATCTGCTGTTGTAAATGCTGTGCACAGAATGCAATATGTGGTCCACAAAAACGGCGGCACATCGAACCTGAGTTGGATGTGTTAAATAAACGGTAATTTTATTTCAGTATTGATTCTTCTGTTTTAAAACTCTCTTTTTCGAATACACATCGCCACATATTCCCCTGGCGGTGACTTTTGGGACTGATTTTTTTTTTCATGGAATCCTTCGTCCCCCGTCTTGTTTAATCTTCCTACAAACTTTGGCGCCATTCTCGCAATTAGATCGCGCTACAGAACACTCTGAGTACTGTCAGTTTAATTCTGGTCACATAGATTTTATCTTACAGCATATGTCATTTGTTTAAATGTATTTATCTAATAAAATAAAAATTTTGATTTTTTTTCTTTTCAAAAACATTTATTTATTATTATTACTTTTTTTTTTAAATAAAAACTAGGGGGCTCTGCCCCCTACGAGCTACGCTCGCCAACCCCCGTTCTGAAACAGCATGATTTAAAAACACTCTTATTTGATCATCTCTAAAACGATTACGGAAGATTGTATTATAATTAAACAACCAGTGGCGATCTGCTGTAACAGGGTTTCCATTCATTTTCCTTTGACTAACGGATTTTAAGGTCGAATCAACTGCTGTTGAAACAGATTACAACTGTAACTGTCACCAAAATATATGATTTAACGCCAAACGTGCATAATCGTGGCGTCTCGTCACATTCAGTTGAGATCAGACGTGCGTTACACGTGTTACTTTTTTTATCGAGGAATTTTTAATTCAACGCTTATTTGTCTTTTGATTCTTCTCCATTACCCCGTCAATCAATTTTCATTTAAAAAAAAAAAATAGAAGAATTTTGACATTGGAAAGGAAATATTATTATTTACGCTGTTTTAAAATTTGCAGTAATAGGTAAAAAATTTTGTCGAAATAAATTGATCTCGCATGAAAATATAATTATTAATTGAAATTGTTTTGAAATATTGTTATTTGATCGCGATTTTACAAACCATCACACGTAGAACGATTGTAGACGATGTCGAATGGTGATTGGTCGACTGCCCGAGACGAGGTAGGAGGAGCTTAATGCGCTTGAAGAGGATATTTTTCATTTCGTTCAAGATTCATAAGAAAGTCTGATCTTGCATATTCATGTTTGCTTTATTTTTAATGATGCTTAGGACATATTGAACGTGTCTAACAAAAAATTATTAACTTAATCCAATTAAAAGAAAACAATCCATATGTACAAGTATAATTTGAAACAGCAAATCAAATACTTCTAGCTCTTGTATTTTCAGAGGTCATTATCTATTCAACTCTTGGTTTTTTTTTTTTTTTAAGAAAAATAAAACATATTTTAATTTTAAAGGTTGGTGAAAACTAATTTAAATTTGTAGTAGCTTGTGTGCATTTTTTAAGGGGAAAAGAACTTTACGTCCAGCATAATTTATTGATACATAACAAACCTTACATAAAGTTAAACATATTTCATTTATAAATTATTATATTCTTTAATATCTATAATCTATAACTTCCAATTTTCAAATAAAGATTACATGTTTACATTATTTTTGTAATTTTTATTTTAAATTTTATTTATAGTAAATACTAAGTACAATTAGCTAGAATTAAACAAAGAAAAACATATTAAACATTATTTCACAAGAATAAACTGAAAGCACAGCAAATAAATGTTAGCTTTCTGAATGTTTATTATTATTTTTTTAATGATCATAATTGAATTAATAAACGAAAATAAAATTACTAGGTTGCTAAAAACTTTTTGAACTGTGCTATTTCAAAAAATCAACTTATACTTAAGCAATGCAGTTTACAGATTTTTATATAGTTATTTATTTCATAAAATCAAAGTATACTTAAGAAATGAAGATTTCAAATTTATATATCTAGTTTTAAAATTTTTACTGAACTTAAAGGTTTATTAAACAAACTATTTCCTTCATATCTTTAAGTCAAGACAGCATAAAATACAAAATTTTCATACAAATTCATTTAATTTTGGAATTATTTTTTTCTTTTTACAATTAAAAGCTTGCAAACATTGCATGTATCCACTGCAAAATTTAACTGAAAAAAAAATTCATTCAGTATTTAAATAATTTAAAAAGCTATACAAATTACACTTAAACGCCTAAAATCCATACAACTTCTAAGCCGTTAAAAATACACATACACATGTAACATTATTTTTTTATTTAAATAATTTAAATGGTTTATTACGAAACACACATAAACCCTCCAATATGTAATAATAATGCTCACAAAATGTGTAGTGGCGCCATCTGTTTGTAAAATAAGCAATTAATCATTCAACATTTTTTTTTTTCGCAAAATAAAGATAATGATAACTATATTTATTATTACTAATGTTAGACAGATTTATCTCCTTTACTTTCACTATTATTATTTGTAATACAGTTATGAAATGATGCCATTGTATGCTTTATTTAATCTATTTATAATAATTTAGTTTGGTTGTTATTGTTTTTAGCCTAATTGTACCAAAATTAACATGTAAAATCATGAAATCAACACAATCCCTGTATATGATTTTCTGCTATTCCAATTTTCACAAAATTCTTGGGATCATGATGACATTAAAATATATATTACTGATGTAGACGACATATACATTTTTTTTTAATAAATAGATTACTGATGTAGACGACATATACAAAAAAATAAAAATAAATAAATAAATAAAAGGAAGAAGAAGCAGAAACAGAAATAAAAACAAAAAGTCCTAGCTTCCGGATTTTAATAGTGACCAAAAACGTTTTGTTTCTATTACACATTATTAATAACAAATAACATTAACATACATGTAATGTTTGGGTTTGTACAAAATGTATCAACCGAAACATAAGATCATATTTCAAGCTATGTCTACAAAACCCAAGCTTCTCTTTAACATATATTGGTTTATTTTTCTCATATTTTATATCTTGCTAATTAATCACAAGAGAATGTATAACAAACCTTTACGCAAAAATATTAATTATATAATAATAATATTAATTATATATTTAAATAATAATATTTATTTATATTAATTATATATTTAAATAATAACATTTATTTATATTAATTATACGTTTAAATAATAATACTTATATAATATATTAATTGAATATATTTAAATAAAAATATTAATTATACTTATTTAAATAAAAATAATAATTAAAATTTTAAATAATAAAATAATAGAAAAAAACTTTAAATATGGTAATCTTTCAGAACTTTATCACTACAGATCAACCAGTAATTGGTAAAAAGAATTTTAGTAAATTAATAGAGATTTTTAAGAATAATGCTTAAGTTTAAAAGTTGAAAACTTTAATTAATTAATTCTGCTAATTTGATAATCATCTGTTACTAAAGTTCTAATAAAAAAAAATTTAATGAAAGTTTAGGAGTTATTGCATTTTAATAAATGTTCGTATAGTTATTAAAAAATAGCTTATATGAATTAAAATTTAATTTAATTCTTGAAATTATCTGATATTAAATTTCATTGTATGTAATAAATTTTTTTATTTTTATTTATCTTAATTATAATTATAATTTAACATTGTTTAACTTAATTCTAATTAAAATTTAATTATCTAATTGACAATAAAATATTGCAGAGCAATTGATAAAGATCAAGTGATCTTTATATCAATGCTTAAGAAGCACTGTTAATAAATATTCTTTATTAACTAATTCAATAAAGATCAAAGCAAAACTCTAAAAAAATTGGAAAGGACACAACTCGATACATCAAAACTACGAGCCTGGTGCTTTAACCACTATACAAGATCTGACACAAGCATATTTGCTTTTATTACACTTATTCATTTAATACGTTTTAACTCCTCTCCTCACTAACTACGTAACCATCTTTTAGCCAATCATCATTCGACACCGCCTACAATCGCTATACGCGTGATGGTTTGTAAAATCGCTATTTGATCATTTTAAATGTGACGTAAATTTCCCTAGTTACTCGTATTTCTCTTTTTAATATTCACGCGCAAGTATATTTTAATTACGTAATTTTCTACATTTAATGCTTTTAACACGTGATCATTTAGTTATTATTTTAAAATTTTATTTCTGTTTTTAATAGTCACGTGTTAATACATTTCTTAATTGAAAGGGAATATTATTACGTGCGCTATTTTACAAATTGGCAACGATTCAAATAATGGAATTTATGAAATATGAAATAAATCTTCGTCAAATTAATGAAAATTTTGAATGAAAAATTGAAATATAACCTCAAAAAATGAGTCAAATTGAAAATATAATTGCAGTCTGCACACCCCAACCTTGTCAACTATATCCTTACAAATTATGTTTAAATTCCTGTGCATAGTTTTCGTTTCTATAAAACTTTTATAAGAAAACTGTTTTGACCAACTTTGATTGTAAAAGATATTTAATATCAAAGTTGGTCAAAACAGTTCTTGCTCAACTTTACTTTTTTGAGGACCATAAAAAGTATAATTCTGGCCAGCTTCCATTCATGATATCTAATAGTGGCATGAATATGGCTAGCTTTGGGCTATCATTCATTAATGATGCCCATTGATGGCGACAAAGTGACTAGCTTTCGGCATGCATTCATTAATGATTACGATTGATGGCAACAAAGTGGCTAGATTTCGGCTTGCATTCATTAATGATGGCAACGAAGTGGCTAGCTTTCGGCATGCATTCATTAATGACAACAAAGTGGCTAGCTTTCGGCATGCATTCATTAATGAATAGCATTGATGGTATGTGGATGGCTGGCTTAAGGCTAGTTTACATTTATGATGACCAATAAATTAACATTTATGGCCAGCTTTGGGGTAGCTTTTATTCTTAACAAACGCAGGTGGCATGGCTGTGGCGATCTTCTGGCTAGATTTTATTCACGATGATCGTTAATGGCCAAACTGTGGCTAGTTTTCATTAATAATTGCCACTTAAAGTATAACTGTGGCCAGTTTTAGGCTATCCGTCAATTATGATTAACCACTTGTGGCACAATTATGGGCATCTTAATGTAGTTATGGCCAATTCTGTTGCGGCCACACTGTGGCCGGCGTGACAGTTTTTTTAAGTTGCCGTTACGGCAAACGATTGCGGCCCCTCATCTACTAGTTTGGGCCAAGGCTAACGTAGCCATCAGTGGCCCGCAAGTTCTGTGTTAGTTGGGTCGTCTGGCTGCTAGAAGGGAAAAGGCACGCATGGCCAATAGATTACATATACAGCAATTAAAGAGAAAACAGCACCCACAGAAAGATTTTGAAATGTATGGTATATCAGAAGACGATATTATGTATTATGAAAATATGGAAATAGAATGTTTAGCTGGGCCATCCAACGAATCTGTAGTTTCTTCCATTACCAGGAAGAAAAACACATTTATGATCAATCAACTACATCAAGAGAAAATACTGAGTGAACAGCAAATTCAACAAAATACTAAAAGAAGTGTAGTGTCTAAAGAGGATACAATGATGCATAAAATAACGGAAATTCCATGTGTAGCTAGACCTTACGATTCATTAAGTGATTTTTCTGCAAAGATGTATGAAATACCTACAGAATCAAGATTAAAAACTCAATTCCCAGCTGATACCGAAGAATGTATTAATATGGAAAGCATAGAAAAAGTACAAAAAACTGAAAATGTAAAAAAAAGTAATACAATTTCAAGAAAAAGGAAAAAGAAAGTATTAGCCGGTGACATTACAAACGGTTCTTATATCACGGTTGAAAAATATACGATGGGAGATTTAAAAATAAAATGTTCTTATTGTGGAGCTATTCGTTTCGCAGAGTTGAAGGGAAGAGCAGTACACACTTGTTGTCATAATGGTCAAGTTAGGTTACCTCCACTTAATAAATATCCACCAGAACTGGAGAATTTGTTAAAATCTGACAACGAGGAGACTAAGCATTTCAAACAACTCATTAGAGCTTACAACTCATCATTTAGCTTTGTTACATTTGGGGCCCACATGGAAGAAACGAAGGGAAAATCTCCACCATTAATCAAGATTCAAGGCCAAGTGTATCATCATGCAACAACATCACTCACTAATGTTAATGGTAATGTTCCTCGTAATGGACAAATCTACATTTACGAAAATGTTGAAGAAGCAGCTAACATGCGTTTTGACTTAGACAACCACAGTTTGAATCTTCGTCTGGAAACTTTACTGCGCAAGATTAATCCATATGCAAAAAAGTATAAAATGTTGCATGAGATGACGAATTCGGGAGAAAATACGCATATGTTGCATTTTATAAAATATGAATTTGATGACAAGCGCAGATACAACACGCCTACAGCTTCTGAAGTTGCTATCATTGTTGTGTCCAAAGACGGATGTCTTCCAAGTGTAGATCTAAAAGTTTACCTCAAACAGGAGGATGGCCGTGAGACAACAACATTATCTCAAGCATCCCAGCATGCCGATCCTATGACTTTCCCGCTTCTATTTCCACATGGCGATCTTGGCTGGACTTATAATATGTTCACAAATAAGGGTAAAAAGATTACTCCTGTGCAGTATTACGGTCATCGGCTGGCTCTGCGTCCTGATGAACAGTTTAATCCATTGTTGAATGCTGGAAGGTTGACACAGCAATATGTGATCAATTGCTATGTAATGGTAGAAAGACAGCGCTTGGATTTCATTCGCCATAATCAACGGTCTTTTCGCATGGAATGTTATCAAGGTTGACCTCAAGGTTGAATGTTATCAAGGTATTGTTGACCACATCGAAAAAAACAGCTTGAACGAGGCTAATCAATTTCGGCTTGGCACCGCTGTTATACTACCTGCTACTTATATTGGTTCTCCAAGGTGCTTGCAACAGCTCTACCAAGATTCTATGGCAATTTGTCGGAAAGTTGGAAGACCAGATTTTTTCATTACTATGACTTGCAATCCAAAGTGGCCTGAGATCATAAATACATTGAAAAGATATTTCGTAAAAGGTACAACTGCAAATGACATTTCCATGATAGTGACAAATGTGTTCCAGACTAAAATTAACGAACTCATTCATGATTTGGTGGAAGAGCAGGTTTTAGGTCCCATTGTGGCATATGTTTACACGATCGAACTTCAGAAGCGTGGTCTTCCTCACGCACACATCCTAGCAGCTCTAAAAACGGATTGTAAGCTTCTAAAGCCCAACGATATCGACAGGTACATTACTGCCGAATTGTCAGACGAAGATTCATCTCTTAGGTATTATCAGCTGCGACATATGATGCACGGACCTCATTCAGATCGAATGTTATGTTGGAATAAAGAAAAAAAAAGAGTGTTCAAAAAATTTTCCCAAGCCTTTTCGTGACGAGACAGATATGACTGGAGCGGGATTTCCTAAGTACAGAAGACGTGATAATATAAATAAGCTTTATGCATACCACGCAAAAATCAAAGGAAAAGTTCAATATGTAGATAATCGAATGGTAGTTCCTCATAATCCTTATCTGTTAAAGAAATTTGATTGCCACATTAATGTAGAATACTGTTCCTCAGAAATGGCGTTGAAGTAGTACATCCACAAGTATATTCACAAAGGTCACGATCGAGCAAGGATGGAAATTAAAAAAATGAAACAAATGAAGTTCAAAATTACATTGACAGCCGATATATTGGGTCTATGGAAGCAGCGTGGAGGCTGAACTTAATCCCCCTTCATAATAGGAGTCACACTGTCATAAGGCTCCCTGTACATATCGATGGTCAGCAGTATGTAACATTTGAAGAAGGACATGAAAGAAACAGAAACGCTTTGAATAAAGATTGCAAGACCATGTTACTTGGCTGGTTTGACTTAAATAAGCAAGATGAAGTTGCAAGAAATATTCTGTACGGTAACATTCCCGAAAGTTATACCTGGAATATAGCCGGAGATAATACCGGAGAAAATATGGACGCCTCGAGAGAAATCTTCTAAAGTCGTTGGCCGAATCGTTAATGTTTCACCTAAAGATTCCGAAAGGTTTTTTCTGAAGTTGATTCTGAACAGAATTTCTGGTGCTACTTCCTATAAAGATCTTCGGACCTATCAAGGTATTATTTATAGAACATACAGAGAAGCGGCCATTGCCATGGGAATTACTGAGAATAGTAATGAAGCAAATGCGGTGCTAGAAGAAGCTGCAACCACATTAATGGCTAAACAATTCAGACGATTTTTTGTTTATTATCTTATAGGAGATGAACCATCCAATGCCTTACAACTGTGGGAGAAGTTCCAAGATCAAATGACTGAAAGGGACGAAACAACATACATTTCTCTCTGCGAGATAGAAGCACAGCTCAATACTGAGAACAGAACATGCTTAGATTTCGGTCTCCCAGAACCATATCTTTTTACAAGTCCCCGGTAAAAGTTTTAGATATCCAGCATCATATAGAGATAAGCAAAAATAACGAAAAAAGGCTTAATGCTGACCAGCTCTCCGTGTATACTAGAATAATTGACTGCATTTCTGGATGCTCCGAAAACCCTTCTCGATGTTTTTTTATTGACGGACCAGGTGGAACAGGCAAAACGTTTCTCTATAATGCTCTTTACCATAAACTCCTTGAATATAAAAACAGTCTGTGTCGCTTGGACTGGAATTGCCTCAATACTCCTACCATGTGGAACGACGTCTCATCGTTTTTAACACTTTCCAACCTAGTTGAAAAGTGTTTATGACTTCGGTTTGTCTGGCCGTCTGGCCGTCTGCCGTCTGCCGTCTGTCCGTGCTCTAACTCCCGTAAATATGCTCGGATTGCCCTGCAATTTTTATATGTTATAATCGTTATCTATAGCATGTTCCCTATTTCAATGGAAGTGTGTAGCACTTATAGTTTTTTTACAGGGACACTCAAAAGAATTCCGTTACATTGCGGTCTATGGGGAAAAATCATTTGCGGTTTATTTAAATAATGTTTCACTATTTTAAACGCACTGAAATTTATATATATCACTAAGGTGCATTAGAAGAAGCTTAATATGGAATAGGGTGTGCATAGCACTTATACTTACTTTACAGGGACAGTCAAAAGAATTCCGTTACATTACGTCTATGGAGAAAAATCGTCTGCGGTTTATTTAAATAATGTTTCCCTATTTTAAACGCATTGAAATTTATATAAGGTTCATTACAAGAGACTTACTACAGAATATTGTGTGTATAGCAGTCATCGTTCATTTACAGGGACACACAAAAGAATTCTCTACTGTATGTTAACAATAATTCCTGGAAGTGCGTTTTAAGTTACTGAACGCGATTTTAATTTTAAATCGCGTTTTGTATATTACGTGGTGTGTATAAATTCTGTAGATCCTATACAGGGAAGCACAAAAGTTCGGGAACACATTTCCGTATTATTTAACTCCAGACGGAGAATTTTAAACTGTGCTACGTGTTTCCTAACTGAACTAAAATTTAGCATCCTATGTAGTATATATACAAATCTATAGATCCTATACAGGGCTGAATAAAAGTATTCGGATTGCTTAGATGTTATCTTTTAGCTTATTAAAGAGTATGATTCGTAAAATTATTTTGGAAGCGTTGGAAAGTGTTACATAATCTATGCTTGACGCATGATTTTTCGTTCTTGTTTTAATTTACCCATACGTCTCGAAGAGGAAGGAGTTTGCTTTTTGAAATCTCGAGACAAGCTACGTCTACAAGAAGTTGATGTTGTGATCTGGGATGAAGCTAGCATGATACCTAGAAAAGCTCTCGAGACAATAAATCGCACTTTGTGTGACGTCATGAACAATACTGTACCATTCGGTGGGAAAGCATTCATATTAGGAGGAGATTTTCGTCAAATATTGCCCGCTGTGAAGAAAGCTACCCGAAGACAAATAATCGATGAATGCATAAAATCATCCCCTCTATGGCAAGTTTTCGAGATCCACCATCTAAAGATTAACATGAGAGTGAATGACATGACTGAGAATTTTGCAGAATGGCTGTTGCAATTAGGAAATGGAGAACTTACAGAACTTTACGCAGATAAATCATTTACTTTTCATTGTTCGGATTTGATCAATTGGTTTTTTGAAGATGTTTCATATGTAGATAGCGATCTCCTTTCCCGAATAATTTTATCACCTCAAAACCATGAAGTAAATAAAATGAATGAAAGGATACTATCCAAAGTACCAGGCGAACTCTTTATAAGTTACAGTATTGACAAGGCAACGTTAAATGGAATAGATAAGAGTGACGCAAGAGAAGAAGAAGCAACGTTAAGATATTCGGACGAATATCTTCATTCACTTACTCCATCCGGAATGCCGCCTCACAAATTGAAGTTGAAAGTGGGCTGCATTGTAATGCTAATTAGAAACCTTTCTATAGCTGATGGACTATGCAACGGTACACGTCTCTTAGTGCGGCGAATTTTACGAAGGGTTTTGACTGCGAAAATTATTACCGGAGATAAAAAAGGCTCTGTGGTGGATATACCAAGAATTCAACTCAATACATCATCTGGACATTCTCACTTACCGTTTGTGTTATATCGTAGACAATTTCCAGTTCGTTTGGCATATGCATTAACTATAAATAAAGCACAAGGGCAATCTTTTGAACGAGTAGGAATTTATATTAATAGACCATTATTCTCTCATGGCCAATTGTATGTAGCGTTATCAAGATGTGTTTCAGGAAGAAATATAAAAATTCTTATAAAAAATGCAGAAAAAATTGAAAACATAGTATACAAAGAAATTTTATAAATGTTAATTTTGTCAGTTGAAACTCACCACGGAATTTACCTACAGGATGTTTAAAAATAGTGTTAAAAGTCTTCTGTCAATGCCTTACTTTATTTATAATAATTAATGATAAGTTACATTGTGTATTGTCTAGCTTCCAAATGGATAAAACTAAGATACGTATTTAAATGATCATTTACTTTATTAATGAATCGTTCTTTAGCTTTGTATAAAAAAATAAAGTGTATTGTTTCTGTCAATTGTATCATTCCTTGTTTTTATTTTAATTCACAGTCTTCTACTGATTAATTAGATTTTTTGTTTCAAAAATTTTCGTACATTTGTAAATAACAAATTGTACATTTTTCAGCATAATCTGATGTTCATGCAGTATGCGATTTTCTTAACATATTAATTATTGGTTCTTTCCTTGAAAGATTATTCTTTATAACGTTTAAAGGGAGAAGATGAGAGAAAGGGAAATGTAGGAGAAATTTTATTAAATTAAAAAAAAATGCTTATTTCATTTAATGAAGACATTTCTTCAACAATAAAAACAAATCTTTAAATGTCTATAATTTTTTTTATTTGCCGCCCCCCTTTTTTCAATCTCTAAAAAAAAAAGAAAATTAACCCGTGTTTTGAATCACCAAGGGACTAAGCGGGGGTTGACGAGCGGCAGAGCCCCCTAGTATTCATAAAAGTTTTAGGCAAATACTGAAATATATTGCAAATACTGAAATATATTGTTGCAGTGGTCAAAAGCCATATAAAAAAAATAGTGAAACTGCAGTAGACCTAGTTTTCTTATACTTTGTAGTGTAACATGCGGTTTTTTCTCAGAGAAAATATTTAGCGAGTAATGTAATTTAAAAAAGTCCTTCCGGCCTGTACCGGGAGGAAAAGGTAGCTTTCCTATATCTTCGTTTTAAAATTTTAGCTAATGTTACACGAAAACAGCAAGTTAAAATGCAAAGAAAACGTTTACAAAAGATTCGTTAATACTGAATTTGAATAAGAAATTCGCCAAATTATTGAGCAATAGCCAAATTGGCTTCATTTATGAAAACTTATTTTGGTCGCCAAATTTGGCGATATTTCGCCAAATGTCGCCAAGTTTGGTGAGAATTTGACGCTAACGGATATGAATATATAGTTTTATGCGTATGATTGGGAAAATTATTACAACAATGAAAATTTTTGTAATGTGCTGTCTTGTTTCAAAATGTCAGCCACCCTAGAATTTCAAACTGCTCTATCTCAGCCATTTTTTAAGATAGAGGTAAACCAAAAATGCTCTGGAATCCTCGTATCAAGGCCTAACACATGTTTAAAAAATAAATTTGAATTTTTAACTTTTTTGTATATTTATTTTAGTTTTAAATTTTTAAATGGCCGCCATCTTGAAACAAAATGGCGGACCAAGCTGGCCAACGAACTCGGTCGAGACATTGGTGAGCTTAATACACCCAATTAGTTTCATCAAAATTGATTTATAAATACGAGCGTTATGGTATGACATAGGTCAGATATATATATATATATATATATATATATATATATATATATATATATATATATATATAAATCAACATTTGAACGGAGGGTGGTTTTGGGGTCTGGGGGTCATGATCGGTGAAAATATATCGAAATTTTCCGGAGCTGCTTTCCTCCGAACGGCTGCAATAGGTAGCTTTATACATTTTGTATTGAAAGCTACCTAAAAAGAAAAAAAAACTAGTTTCTAGAGAGCATCAATTTTATTTTAGGCAAAATTAAAAATAGGCTTTCAATACAAAAAAGTCCTTCCGGCCTGTACCGGGAGGAAAAGGTAGCTTTCCTATATCTTCGTTTTAAAATTTTAGCTAATGTTACTCGAAAACAGCAAGTTAAAATGCAAAGAAACGTTTACAAAAGATTCGTTAATACTGAATTTGAATAAGAAATTCGCCAAATTATTGAGCAATAGCCAAATTGGCTTCATTTATGAAAACTTATTTTGGTCGCCAAATTTGGCGATATCTCGCCAAATATCGCCAATTTTGTCGCCAATGTCGCCAATTTTTGCGCTAACGGATAAGAATATATAGTTTTATGCGTATGGTTGGGAAAATTATTACAACAATGAAAGAAAATAATTTGCAAGTAATGTGCTGTTTTGTTTCAAAATGTCAGACACCATAAAATTTCAAACTGCTCTATCTCAGACATTTTTAAAGATAGAGGTAAACCAAAAAATGCTCTGGAATCCTTGTATCAAGGCCTAATACGTAATTAAAAAATAAATTTGAATTTTTAATTTTTTTGCATATTTATTTTAGTTTTAAATTTTTAAATGGCCGCCATCTTGAAACAAAATGGCGGACCAAGCTGGCCAACGAACTCGGTCGAGACATTGGTGAGCTTAATACACACAATTAGTTTCATCAAAATCGATTTATAAATACGAGCGTTATCGTATGACATAGGTCAGATATATATATATATATATATATATATATATATATATATGGATATATCTATATATATAAATCAACATTTGAGCGAAGGGTGGTTTTGGGGTCTGGGGGTCATGATCGGTGAAAATATATCGAAATTTTCCGGAACTGCTTTCCTCCGAACGGCTGCAATAGGTAACTTTATACTTTTTAGTATTGAAAGCTACCTAAAAGTATAAAGCTACCTATTGCAGCCGTTCGGAGAAAAGCAGTTCCGGAAAATTTTGACATATTTTCACCGATCATGACCCCCAGACCCCAAAACCACCCTCCGTTCAAATGTTGATTTATATATATATATATATATATATATATGACCTATGCCATACGATAACGCTCGTATTTATAAGTCAATTTCGATGAAATCAATTGTGTGTATTAAGCTCACCAATGTCTCGACCGAGTTCGTTGGCCAGCTTGGTCCGCCATTTTGTTTCAAGATGGCGGCCATTTAAAAATTTAAAACTAAAATAAATATACAAAAAATTTAAAAATTCAAATTTATTTTTTAATTACGTGTTAGGCCTTAATACAAGGATTCCAGAGCATTTTTTGGTTTACCTCTATCTTAAAAAATGGCTGAGATAGAGCAGTTTGAAATTCTAGGGTGGCTGACATTTTGAAACAAAACAGCACATTAACGCGATTACTCGCAAATTATTTTCTTTCATTGTTGTAATAATTTTCCCAATCATACGCATAAAACTATATATTCATATCTGTTACCGCCAAATTCTCGCCAAAATTAGCGACGTTTGGCGAAATATCGCCAAATTTGGCAACCAAATAAGTCTTCATAAAGTAAGCCAATTTGGCTATTGTTCAATAATTTGGCGAATTTCTCATTCAAATTCAGTATTAACGAATCTTTTGTAACCGTTTCTTTGCATTTTAACTTGCTGTTTTCGTGTAACATTAACGAAGATATAGGAAAGCTACCTTTTCCTCCCGGTACAGGCCGGAAGGACTTTTTGACGTTACTTCCAGCAACAAATGAAATCTTAACCCATGAAAAGTATACTAATAGAGGAAGAGATTAGGTGGATATTCTGGTGCCTGGATAGAAGTTTGATTGCTCTCAGAAGATCACAAGTGTGTAGTTTTACTGTATAATGAACAACTACCATGAGTGATCTTCTGCAAGCAAGTGGAATCTGATGCCTTTGGACTACACTCTACTTTTGGAAGGATTGTGAATTCATCTTTGCCTCGAATAACTACATTTTTGAAATCTGCAATACGATATAGACCGGGAGGCGGCAGCACATACAATCACCTCATCGAGTTCACGGCTGAAATTCCGGAATTAGTTACAACTCGATTCGCATATTAAAATGCAATCAGTCTGCCAAGTCATATCTTGGTGGAAAACACGTGAAAACCCGATTTTAGCGGATGACTCGTAGGTTTACCATTGTGTTTTCCTGCACCCAGTTCTCCATGTTTTCATACTTTTGGGTGCAGGAAAACACAATGGTAAACCTACGAGTCAACCACTAAAATCGGGTTTTCACGTATTTTCCACCAAGATATGACTTGGCAGACTGATTGCATTTTAATATTCGAATCGAGTTGTAACTAATTCTGGAATTTCAGCCGTGAACTCGATGAGGTGATTGTCTGCGCTTAGATCGCAGGAACGCCCATCCTACGATCGAGCGTAAGATTTACGATAGCGAGGCACCGCAATCCCAACCCTACACATGTGCCACCTATTTGAGAAATTTTTGCAGGAATGATTTTCTTCTTGGAAAGGTAGTCCTTAGCAGTCCTTCTTTAGATCTATGTTTATGATCACATGTCTTGTTGTCAAATTTGATGAAAAGGTAGTAGTAGGGGCCTCCGTGGCCGAGTGGTTAAGGCACCACTCAGCTAATCGCTTCATAGCGTAGGAAGCAAGGCCGGCGGTGTTCGACTCCCGCCAGCTCCATTGCACACACTTTGTGGAGCTGTCGGATGTAATTCTTGGTGTTTTAAAATTTCCTTGTACTTTCTAGTCAAGATTTATGTAATTGTTGAAGTCGTGTATATGTTTCTGTGATTAAAAATAAATGTATATGGATCATTCGAGACGACAGCCTTGGTAGCTATAGTACAGCGCCTAGAATACATAGTGTGGAAATCTGCTACAAAATAGTACTAACAAATTGAATCCAATAAATGTACAACGTTGCTGAAAAGATAACGATGGGATCGCAGTGCCATCTTCTCAACGTAAACATTGTATTAGAATGTTTCGGCTGGTGGTAAGTATTTTAAATACTTAAATTATATCCTTTTCTCCTCTGACTTAGTTATTTTTATAAGCTTTTTTTAAATTATGAAAGAATGGCTAACAAACGTGATACGCTTTGTTTTGTCTCTGGTTTCAATATTATCGTAGGAGCACCGTTGCACATTTATAGGCTACAACTTTTTAGCACTTTTTAATGCATTACAAGGATAGCCGGTTTCTACACTATTTATTCTAGGCGCTGTAGCTATAGGTCTCAAAGCCCACCTCCTTTCAAAGTAGTTGTATTAAGAATTATCCACAGATGGCGTTGAACAACATACGCCGGCACAATAAGAAGAAGCTACTTAACCGGACATATCTGCAAGACAAGACGTGTGAGTTTCATATAGTAAACAAAACAAAACTTGTGATTATTATGGTGATTTAAATGTAATTTTGTGCAGTGCAAATGGATGATAAAAGTAGTGATACTGCTTCCGTTCAAAGTGAAGATCGATGGCCCGTGTTGTTATTAAGTTCCGACGGCAAACTTCGTCGTCCATGTATGAGTAAGTATTAAAATACTCATGGTTACTTGTAATTATTTCAAAATATGGAAGTTGTTTGTTTTCAATAATTATTTACCATCTTTAATCGGCGAGTTAAAAAGTAATTTATCTATTCGCGTAATCAGAAGCAATTTTTCTAAAAATACATACATAAACAAGTGTAATAATTCATCAGTTTTATTTTCATAGCTGTGTATGCCATTAAAGAACGAAGTTTAGTACTTTTCTTGTGTAGGGGCCTTGACTTTTTTTTTTTTTTTTTTATAAACCTCGACGCAATTTGGTCTTACAAAAGTGATATTTGTTGTCAAATGATACGCAGCTTTGAAATAAACCTGATGAACTTTTATGCTTGTTTATATATGTGTTTATATATATAACTTTTTTATTTATATATATTATTATTATTGTTTTTATATACATTTTATTTCTGTTTTTATATAAAAATAGATAAATAGCTTCTTTAAACTAAATTGTATTAATAGTGAAAAAATTGCTTGTATAATTTGAAACAATGAATAAGTTGCCAGAAAAAGTGTGTTAAATATTTTCTTCTCTCGCCAAGGCCCCTATACTGGAAAAGTACCCGGTACTTCTCTATTATCCCGTCGACCACTTTTCATAACAAAAAAATATCGCCAAATTGTAACCAGTGTTGAATTCAGACACTTTTCTCCAGGACGGATTTCTGTGTCGCCGGGGGGGGGGGGACATTGTAGAGTTCCGGGAGGGAAATTGCACCTTTTTACCATTAAAATCATACAATCTCAAATCTTCCGGGGGAAACATTTCAATGCTCCGGGGGCGGGGGGGGGGGGGGGGATGTCGCCCCCGGGCCACCCCCTGAATTCAACACTGATTGTAATGCCAAAGAAACGGGAGAATGTTGCCATTGGAATATCAAAATAAATAAAATATAAGAATTTAAGGACACAATTGTTATTTTAATTAATGAAATAACTAATAAATCAGTAAAACATAATGAAAAATACAAATACAGGCAAAAGTCAAATTTTAAAACCACTTGATCTTGATGACATAACAAACGCGTATAATACTTCTGACATCAAGTAAATGGGACTGCATTTTTGTGCGAACATTACTGACTGCAGCTTGAATGGATTTCATGCATTCTAGAGAGTGCTACACACAATTTTCATGCATCCAGAGTTTTTTTTTTTTTCAGTTAATGTACGCGATGCATACATATACGAGTTACTAACCACTGTTTGAGTGAATTTCATGCATTCTAGAGATTGCTGCGCATGAAGTTTTATGCATCCAGGTTTTTTTTTGTTTCTTTGTTTTTAGTTAATGTACGCTATAGGTGCAGATTCATGGTCACCAGTCACCACGTGGCGACTAAATTTTTTGCGGTGGCCACTAACTTTCGGTGTTTAAGTCGCCATGTGATTTAAAAGTAATCAATTTTTGGTATTCCCAGTCCCCATCGTGAAATGTTGATATTTTTTTTTAAGATTAAGACCAAAACATATAACAAACATTTATTTTTAATAACATTTCAGAATGATCTGTTTAACACAGCAAACTATTAAATATATTCAAATAGCAATGTTATTCGTAACATTTTGATTCTGATAATTTTACATAGACTGTGATTTAAATATATATATATAAACTAATGTTTGAAGTGTGTTTTGATTTTTATAGTGCAAAATAATCTCACAAATTCAGATTTTCTTTCATATGTACTTTTGTCTGGCAAAATCAAAATAAGAAATATTTTTTTCTGATATTCCCCGCCATCATGATTGCTTAGCTTATACATATTTTTTAAAACAGTATTCTTTCCCCACTTTATCTTCTGACTGTACATGATTTAAGATTTAATTAATATTCAAATTTTGTTGTACACGTGTTTATATTAAATAAATTACTTTACACTTTGAATTCCTGAGTTTTTTTTTAATTTTAGTTTTTTACCTCATATAAACACTATTGTTTTTATGCGTTTGTTTTACAATTGTGGCCACTGGATTTTTTGGGTTTAGGAGCCAGTGACTCCTTGCAAATTTTGGGAATCTGTACCTATAATGTACGCGAAGCATACATATATATGTTACTAACTGGTGATGAGTTGAATGAGTTCCATGTTCCATGCATTCAAAAAATCAGAAATCTCGAGATTCTCCCCAATCATAACTTGTGTGTTTTGTGGTAGAGAACTCACTACTTACACAGTTCCTATGAAAATTTCTTTCACGAAGTAAACATTAATTCTATTCCGTTTTGTGACAATTACAAAATTTAAGCAAGGAGGAAAAAATAGCTAAAAATTTTTAAAAATAGAAAAATCTGGAGGAAAAAATTGCTAAATGTTTGTAAAAATCAAAATATCTGTAGGAAATATTGCTAAAAGTTTGTAAAAATTGAAAAATCGTGAAGAAAAACTTATTAAAACTTTGTAAATAGTCGTAAAAAAAAATAAATCAATGTTTATTTTTGTGAAAAAGCTTGCCGATTTTTTGGTTGGTGCGCATCAAATAAACTGCCAAATTGGGTGTCTTGTTTGTTCTAGGATTTTGCTGAAATCTGTTGTTAGATTACCATCTATCATATATTAGAGTAACAGGTCTTATTTCTGTGATATTTCATGTAAATTTGAGTACAATTATGCCAAAATTGCAGTTACAATTTCACTAAGATCATTGCAAAGCTTATATCTGTATCATATATGCACACACACACATATATATATAGGGTAGATGTTCCAGTAATGGACCGCCTTCCAGTAATGGGCCACCTTCAACATTTTTGGTTTATAAAAAAATAAACAATAAGAATTCAGCTTTTTTTATTTCATTAATATGTTTTCTTTAAATTCTAGTTTTAAATACAATCATAATATCAATTATCTATTATTTTTTGTGGGGTGTCCATTACTGGAATTTAGGGTGTTTTCATTTATTTCTGTTATTTACAATTAAATTTAGATTCACATTGGGAAATGTGACTATGAGCATGGTTAAATATTATTGGTAGATTAATATAATATTTAAAAATGTGGAATATAACAATTATAACTATTAATTACAGGGCTTGAATTTGAGTACGGGATTGCGGGATTCGCGCCGAAAATTTTGGAATCCCACCCAAAAAAATATCGTGGGCGGGACCGTCCCGCCCAAAAAATTTCACCATTTTCCGGAGAAATTTACGTTATTTAATTTACCTGCAACTGAACGATAAATGTTGTGACTTTTTTTCCCGCAACCGATCGATGAACTTTGCGTTTTTTACGAGACTGATCGATGAACTTTGCATTTTTTACGAGACTGATCGACGAACTTTGCGTTTTTTACGAGACTGATCGTTGAAGTTTGCATTTTTAACGAGACTGATCGATGAACTTTGCATTTTTAACGAGACTGATCGATGAACTTTGCATTTTTAACGAGACTGATCGACGAAATTTGCGTTTTTTAAGTGACTGATCGACGAACTTTACGTTTTTTCACGACTATTGGAAGAACTTTGCGCTTTTTCCGCAACTGATCGACGAACTTTTAAGCGACTGTTGGACAAACTTTGCGCTTTTTCCGTGACTGATCGACGAACTTTGCATTTTTAAGCGACTAATCGATGAACTTTTTGTTTTTTCCACGGCTAATCGACAAACTTTTTATTTTTTCTGCGGCTAATCGACGAACTTTGCGTTTTTCCCACGACTGATCGATGAACTTTGTGTTTTTTCCGAAACTGATCGATGAACTTTGCGTATTTTCCGCGACCGATCGATGAACTTTGCATTTTTTCTGAGACTGATTGATGAACTTTGCGTTTTTTCTGCGACCAATCGACGAAATTTGCATTTTTCCGTGATCGATCAATGAACTTTGTGTTTTTAAAGCAACTGATTGACGAACTTTGTGTTTTTAAAGCGACTGATCGACAAACTTTGCGTTTTTTTGCGACCGATCGACGAAAGTTGCCTTTTTTCCGTGATCAATGGACGAAATTCGTGTAGTTTCTCGTTTTTTTGGACAGATTGACAAAGTTCGTGATTTTTTGTTTCATGTGTCCGACTGACAAATTGAGATTTTTTTTCCCTCCGTTCGACTGATGAATTTCGCAACTTTTCCCAATGTCTGACTGATGAATTTCACAATATTTTCCCAGGACTGATTGACGAATTTCGCGATGTTTTCTGGCAACCAATCGATGAATTTTGTGATATTTTCGGGCGAGCAATCGTCGAACTTCGCGTTTTTTTCTTTGACCGACTCACGAACTTCGCGTTTTTTTCTTTGACCGACTCACGAACTTCGCGTTTTTTTCTTTGACCGACTCACGAACTTCGCGAATTTTTCCGTAACTAGTAGGCGAATTATTCGGTTTCTTCTGGCGACAGATTGATGAAATTCACTATTTTTTTCTCGCTCCTCACGAAAAAATTTCCCGATTTTTTTTTTTCTGCAACTGACTGACGAATTTCGCATTATTTTCTTGTGACAGACTGGCAAACTTTGCCGTTTTTTCCTGCGACTGATCAACGAGTTTAGCAATTTTTAGCACTTTCCAACCTAGTTGAAAAGTGCTTATGACTTCGGTTTGTCTGGCCGTCTGTCCGTGCTCTAACTCCCGTAAATATGCTCGGATTGCTCTGCAATTTTTATATGTTATTGTCGTTATCTATAGCATGTTCCCTATTTCAACGGAAGTGTGTAACACTTATAGTTTTATTACAGGGCCACTCAAAAGAATTCCGTTACATTGCGGTCTATGGGGAAAAATCATTTGCGGTTTATTTAAATAATGTTTCAGTATTTTAAACGCATTGAAATTTATATATATCACTAAGGTGCATTAGAAGAAGCTTAATATGGAATAGGGTGTGCATAGCACTTATAGTTACTTTACAGGGACAGTCAAAAGAATTCCGTTACATGACGTCTATGGAGAAAAATCGTCTGCGGTTTATTTAAATAATGTTTCACTATTTTAAACGCATTGAAATTTATATATATATATCTAAGGTGCATTACAAGAAGCTTACTACAGAATAGTGTGTGTATAGCAGTCATCGTTCATTTACAGGGACACACAAAAGAATTCTCTACTGTCTGTTAACACTAATTCCGGGAAGTGCGTTTTAAGTTACTAAACGCGATTTTAATTTTAACTCGCTTTTTGTCTATTACGTGGTGTGTATAAATTCTGTAGATCCTATACAGGGCAGCACAAAAGTTCACGAACACATTTCCGTTTATTGACAGAAACTCCAGAAAGATAATTTTAAACTGTGCTACGCGTTTCCTAACTAAACTAAAACTTAGCATCCTAGCATATACAAATCTATAGATCATATACAGGGCTGAATAAAAGTAATCGGATATTTTTCCGAATATTGTATCTGTTGGAAATTCCTGAAATTATGTTTTTAAATATGTTATGCGTTTTCCAAATTGTTTACTTAGATGTTATCTTTTAGCTTATTAAACGGTATGTTTTGTAAAATTATTTTGGAAGCGTTGGAAAGTGCTACATAATCTATGCTTGACGCATGATTTTTCGTTCTTGTTTTCTATGAATATAGACATAGATAAGGACTTCTAATAAAAAATAGCCTTTCGAGAAGAAGAAAATCATTTCTCGAAAAATGTTTCAAATACAATGTCTGTGTAGGGCAGTTGTATTAGTTTGCCTACTTTTTAATATTGTCTGCTTGACAGCCATCGTCTGGTAGGTATAATAGATTAATTCAATGGTATGTATCCGTATTGTTGTCTGTAGGTGGCGTTATTTTAGCACAGTTGTACACTGGCTGCCATGTAGTTCCAAAGTCGAAAGTTGATATTAACACTGTTTCGTTAGACTCCTTTTTTTAGTCCTTGTGTAGCAGTAAAAGTGTACCTTGTGAAAGATGCTTCAGCAGCACCCTAAATCAAATAAAATCTAAATTCAGAAATTTATTTAACAACCTAATTGTTAAGGGCCCCTAATACTTGGTGAAAGTTGAAAAATACACTGCATATATAAAATTTAACTTTCTTTTTTATATAATAAATTTTTTTTTTTTATAATAAAAATAAACAATTTACATAATCATTCTGAGTTGACTTTATTTTTTCAATGGTATTTTGTCGTGTCTGCATTAGTGTAATTCTTTAAATAGCACATAAAATAATAGTGGGGTTTAAAGATATTTTTTTCTCCCTTCCAAACATTGCAACTCCCCTCCATTTAAAAATGTTGGGAGGGAGACTCCCCTCCTTGGAAAAATTGAATTTCAATCCCTGAATTAAAAAATAATTAAAAAAAAAATCCTTAAGGGTGTCCATTACTGGCACATCTACCCTATATGTGTATATATATGATACAGATATAAGCTTTGCAATGATCTTGGCATAATTGTACTCAAATTTGCATGAAATATCACAGAAATAAGACCTGTTACTCTAATATAATGATAGAAGGTAATCTAACAACAGATTTCGGCAAAATCCTAGAACAAGCAAGACACCCAATTTGGCAATTTATTTGATGTGCACCAACCAAAAAATCGGCAAGCTTTTTCACAAAGTAAACATTGTTTTATTTCGCCATCTTATGAGTTGAATCATTTTAACCGGAATTACATATTAAAATATGTTCAGAATGATATAAAAATTTTAAAAACTTTAATTCTACACCTACATCTTAAATGTAAGTTTCACTGTTTATATCGGAAACAATGTGCGGTTTTTAGTATGGCGGATTTGAGGGAGTCTACTGTATATGATGTAAGATAACATTTCGCATTGATGCATATGGCCTAGTTATAATCATATATGGATGCATATGATGTAAAAAATATGACATGTGTATGAGATTCAGGGTTGGCAAGTTTTTGACACATGACGGTTTTTACCGTCATGTCAAAACTGTCAAAAACCCATTTTTTAGTAGTTTGTTTTTACATTTTTTTTTTCATTCTATCTTAAATATTAAGTTGTTTTACATAAAATATTCAGAATCAAAAAGACTCTAAAGTATATTTATCCATCCAAGAAAAATAAAGAATTGCATTAGAATAATACATGTACATCTCTGTTAGAAGATCTCTACAATAATCTTAAGCTATTTGGCAAATTAGATTTTTTGAAGAAATCCTGTAACCTATAAGTATTAGATTAAACAATGTGTATAATTTCTGTACAATTTATAACATTGTTGAAAACAAAACTTTAAGATTCTACTTATTGAAGTGCAAATGAAAATCACCTTAATTGCATTTATGAAATACATAAGATATGCATTTTAAAATATTATATCAAAGAATATTCAAATTTATTCACTGCCAGTCTATGCTTAACATCTATTGTCATACAATGTAACAGCATTTTTGCATCTCTAAAATAATTTTAATGTACTTTATTAAAAATGTATATTGAATGTTATTTAATAATTATAATAACCTTTTATTATCATTTAATATTAATGTTAATTGCAGTTAGTGGAATCTATATTAGTGAAGATTATGACAAATATTGTTCTTTTCTTTTACTCTTGTATTTTTAAATCTTTCCCATCTTAGGAAATGATCTTCTTTTAAATAAATTTAACAAATGTAGTTGTAAATAATAATAACAAGAACAACAAGGTAAAATCAATCTAGAAATGTATTGTATGCTACACTTGCACCATAAATTGGAGGACAATTGAAATTGGTAGGTTTTTGACGGAATAAACTGGTAAAAACACGGTTTTTACCACTGTCATGTCAAAAACCCAACCCTGATTAGATTATATGATGTATATATGGCACATAAGACATAAATTTATCTATATAATGACATATAGGAGTATATATATATATGTATATATGATACAGATATAAGCTTTGCAATGATCTTGGTGAAATCGTAACTGCAATCTTGGCATAATTGTACTCAAATTTACATGAAATATCACAGAAATAAGACCTGTTACTCTAATATATGATAGATGGTAATCTAACAACAGATTTCGGCAAACTCCTAGAACAAACATGACACCCAATTTGGCGATTTATTTGACGTGCACCAACCAAAAAATCGGCAAGCTGTTTCACAAAAGTAAACATTGATTTATTTTCTTTTACGACTATTTACAAAGTTTTAATAAGTTTTTCTTCACGATTTTTCAATTTTTACAAACTTTTAGCAATATTTCCTCTGGATATTTTGATTTTTACGAACATTTAGCAATTTTTTTATTCTAGATTTTTCTATTTTTACAAATTTTTAGCTATTTTTTCCTCCTTGCTGAAATTTTGTAGATTGTCACAAAATGGAATAAAATTAATGTTTACTTCGTGAAAGAAATTTTCATTGGAACTGTGTAAGTAGTGAGTTCTCTACCACAAAACACACAAGTTATGATTGGGGAGAATCTCGAGATTTCTGATTTTTTGAATGCACGAAACTCATTCAACTCATCACCGGTTAGTAACATATATATGTATGCTGTGCGTACATTAACTGAAAAAAAAAAAAGAAAAAAAAAACCTTGAATGCATAAAACTTCATGCGCAGCAATCTCTAGAATGCATGAAATTCACTCAAACAGTGGTTAGTAACTTATATATGTATGTAATTCTGGTTAAAATGATTCAACTCATAAGATGGTGAAATAAATCAATGTTTACTTTGTGAAAAAGCTTGCCAATTTTTTGGTTGGTGTGCGCCAAATTGGGTGTCTTGCTTGTTCTAGGATTTTGCCGAAATCTGTTGTTAGATTGCCATCTATCATATGTTAGTGTAACAGGTCTTATTTCTATGATATTTCACATCTTAGAAGAAATCAATGTTCTTTATATATTATATAATGTTTATTTAGCCATTCAACAGGTTTCATGATGAAACGAATAAAAGTGTATGATTAGGCAAGGATGGTGAAAGTATGGCATACTTGCCCAAATCTGTACGTCAATTTCCTTGGCACACAAAAAAAATTAAATTTGATAGTCATTATACTGATAAAATTCATGGTACTTTTGGATTACAGCGGCCCCCGCAGTTACAATTATGCCAAGATTGCAGTTACGATTTCACCAAGATCATTGCAAAGCTTATTTGTGTATCATGTATCAGAGTTTCCTCCAGACAGTTTCAGAAGGGTGCTGCACCCTGCCTGCCCTTTGCTTTACAAAATAGCATCCTTCTTGCCCCTCATAAAATAATTAGCACCCTTCTTGCCCCCTCAGTAAAATAATTAGCACCCTTCTTGCCCATCAGTAAAAAAAATGCCCTTTCTCCTTTTTGAATTAGAAAATTTGCTTCCATACCAAAAATTGACTCAATGTTGCTTTGAAAATAGTGCCCTGACTTTTAAATATCAAAAGTGGCTTTAAAAACCAAAATAATACCTTTTTAACAATTAAAAAAAGTGCCCTTAAGAATCCAAAAAGTGTCCTCAAGAATCCAAAAAGTGCCCTTAAGAATAAAATAGTGGCCTTTTCTCACCAGCAGCACTCTGCCCTTTTTTAAACCTGGGGGAAACTCTGATGTATACACATACACACACACACATATATATATATATATATATAATATCTTTGAATTTCAAAAAACATTAATCCAGTTCTTGTAACATTCTAACTAAATCTCCAAAGAGGTAATTAGTAACAGAGTGTAGACAGAATACCACAAAGTTAATAAATTAACAAGTGCAATCATAATATTGTGGGGTTTAATTTCTCTGACACCAACGTAATAAATAATTCACTCAATTTACTTCAAATAAACTAGGAAACATCACGTTAAAATCAAACTCTATATTAACGAAACTAATTACAAAGAAAGTTAAAAATACATGTAACAATATGAATAACTTATGAGACATCTGGATTATATGCATTACATCTTATTTAATCTAAAAACTCTCAGTGTCGACGTCCTCAGCATAGTTCAAAACGACCATCTTTACTCACCAACTTCATAGACTCTGCAAAAGCTTCCCTTCAATTCAAAACACCTCTTTTGATTTGACCTTTTGAAGTGTTGTCTGGAGCTTGCATGCTTCAACATAGAATATATGACACAATACCAAGATGAAGTAGCGGATTGGCATTGCCTCTGTCGTTTTAGTTCAAGCAGGAAAACAGATTCAATTCCCACATTTGGCCATACTGACTGTCATCTGCCCTCAGGTGACTAATCTGTAATACGTATGTATTTATCATTTTACAATAAAAAAAAATTTGGCGGAAAACTTTTTACTCAACGTGATACTTTGGTCTTAACTTTAAACCCGGACCTTGTTGTGTATGCTTTATAGCAACAATATCATTAAGTTTAAACTTATTAGGTTTTCTTTGTGTCAGGTTGTAGGTTTTGCTATTCGCATTTTGAACCTTTAAAATTTGTTTCTTCGCTTCTTTTCTCAATTCCTCACGATTATTTATAAAATCGGACTGTGTTTCAGCATTCAAAAGATTAGTAATTTCAACACACCTTTCAATCTTTTGTTTAACCTTAGGAATGTAAAAATCAGTTTCTAAGTTCTTTTCTGTTCAAACAACCGCATAATGACCCTTTTCATGAACAGCTTTGACTATATTCATTTGCATTTCCTGGGAGAACCAACAAATCACTTCTGTTAACACATTTATAAAGAATGTTATTTTTTACTAAATAATCATCATAAGGTCTTACCTTCAAAATTTATTTTATAGTTTTAATATAATCATCATTCTCTTGAGCCTGAATAATTTTTAAAGTTAAACTATCCTGAACTGCCATACAAACAGGATTCCTACTCAATGCATCAACATTAGGGCGTATCGAAATTTCTTAGATCTTTTTGCGGTAGTGTGGAAAAGTTGTGGACTCTCTTTATTAAAAAGTGTGCGGAATCTTAAAACTGTGGGTTGATATCTTCTGTTGCCTCAGTGGATCGAAAGTTCTGAAAATTAGATTAAAAATGATTAAAACACAAAAATTAATAAATAATCACAGATTTCGTTCATCGGTTTGGGGTAGTGTTTACAAATTACTATTTTATAACAACAATAGCTATAAAAATTTCAGAATTATAGGTTAATATCTTCTGCTGCCTCATCGACACCAAATTTTGGAAAATGAAGGCAAAAATTTAAATAAATACACGTCACACTTACCTCATTTTAATGCGAACAGAAACTTTATTTTACCTTTCGAACATACAAATGACAAAATCATTACTGCTTGTAAACATTTTTGGTCTCAAATTTTGACAGGTATTTTCTGGATTGTAGTGTCGCTCTAATAAATCTATCCCTGTTCTGCGGACCAACTGTTTTCCGGATTCTGCAGTGACTAATTTCACAATCCGCTCAACCACTTGTGTGTGTGAAGGAAATTTAATAAAGTTCCAGCAATCCATTGGCATACTGTCCTGAATCATCTTCAGAAGTTCTTGAGAACTGATTTCTCTGAGAACTGGAGGCGATGTCACATAACAAGCCTGCCTGTCAATGAGATCTACAACTACATAGTCTGTAGCTTCAAAGTTAACAGCAGGAATAATGAATTTCCGAACACAATTTTCGTCTTGGTTAATTTCCCTTGCCTTGATAATCCGCCAAGCTGCAAGGATCCTAATATGACACCTCTCATCAGTTAACATGGCCAAAAGCATGTTTTCTAGAGCCGCAAAGTAAGCTTTGCGAGAAATTACTGGTTCGATTACGTCACGACACTTCTTAGACAAGTACCGAGATGAGCTGATGAAATGCCACAGGTGTCTAGCATCGTTCTTTATGGAATGATGAATCTTAATTCGGAACTATGAAAGAGCGCCGACTCTTAGAATAAATACAACCAAAGTTAGCAACTCATTTGATTGGTCTCATGAGATAAATATAACCTCAGTATTCTACTGGCAGTAGTTAGCCAGCGGGACAAATGCAACGTACCCCATTCTCGGATAGCTAGATCTGAACAACAAACGCCAGAACTGATGGCGGTACAAATGCTAATAAGTATTTCTGATCTGAACTGAGGGTGGTAGGATCAATGTCTGGCAACTCGCATTTAATACTATTAAAAGAAACAATCAAAAGCTTTTCGGATCCTTTGATGTTTCTTCCAATGTTTCCGGTGTAAAATGTGGGGCCACATGACTTGCCATCTATGGACACAAATTAGGTGTCGTAATGGCTACTCATTGAATTGAAAACTAGATACACTTTGAGGTGTAACATGTCCCATGTACGTAGAGCCAGGCTCCAATACAATGCAGCAATGCGCTTCTACAAGTGTTCCTTGGAACTGCTTGTCCTCGAGTGTTTCTGACGTTAAAGTTTTGTCAAAATAACGGTCAGATAGAGTGGAACGATTTTCATTTGATTTTCAGACCAATATTTTGTAAATTCTCGATTTTTCCCTCCATATTTTATTTTTGACTGTGACGAGGATTTTATCTGATTCTGATATCAGGGGTCTGTCCAGACTTTTTTCCCAGGGTCCTGTTTTTGTGAAATTATGAACAGCTTTCCATATTTGTGAAAAATCTAGTCATAATTTTGTGAATTTGAAAGGATCGTTATATTCAGGTTCTTGTTTATACATTTTTAAGAAGATATATGGATGTAAAATACACAGGGTTCGTTGATATGTATGAGTGAATATATATCGTGAAATCTATCATGATATATATCCGATATTTATTTTCAAAATATCAAACTTTTGATATTTTCGATATTTTTATATTATTTCATATTTATTTTCAAAATATCAAGATGTTTGTTATTTTCAATATTTGATATTTATTTTCAAAATATCACTCTGCAAGATATTTTTGATATTTTAAGTCAAAACAAGTGTAAATGAAATTTTCAACTGATATTGAGTGTGTCATTCTGTAGATAAAGAACATTTGTGTGACTTTTCTAGCTAAAGAAAAAAAAAATCTTATCCAAGCTTTGTTTGAAGTTTTTATTTTTAAATGTAGATTATATGGGACTAATAATTATGTGGGACAGATATAGAGAGATAAACTGTCTAATTTAGATAATCAGTTCTATATACAGCTTCATTAGAAAAGAATTTCTGGTTTTGGTGTTGTTGAACTTAAATTGTACATGTTAGGGAATAAAAAATAAATAAGCTTACATTTATGTTTAAATTTTTAAATTAAAATAACTATTTTGTATTTAATTTTTTGTTTTATAATTTTCTGATTTCTTGATAGTTGATACTGAATCTTATAGATATTTTTTTATAAGTGTATAAAGCAAATTGTTTCTATTTTGTTGATTAGTTGATCTTCAATTATGTTCAAAGTGAAAAATAAAAAAAAGAAAAGGGGAAAAAAAGCATTTTTAGTATATTGTTTAAGTTTTCATGTTAAGTGCAATATACTTTAATTTCTAATTTATATTATGCTTGAAAATATTTATTATCAGCAGTATGCTGACTACTTTGAAAATATTGAATATATATTGAAAATATCGGATATATATCAAAATATCGGATATTTTTGATATTTTCGAAAATATCATGATATTTACGAACCCTGAAAATACATATATTTTCTTTATATGTGTAAAAGTGACAGGTCAGATTTTACTTTTAAATGATTAATTTGTGAAATGCTCAGTTTAAAGATGGAAAAATTTTGTGAAAAACCTATTTTTAAGATAAAGAATTTTGTGAAGGGTCCTGTTTTAGGAAAAATAGTTTTGTGAAGGGTCCTGTTTTAGGGAATATAGTTTTGTGAAGGGTCCTTTAAAGGACCCAATTTTTTCCTGAACAGATCCCTGGATATTAAACCCATATCTTGCATAATACTCGATGCAATAGCAGTCGTGGCTCTGTTGGATACACCATACCTTTCACTGACAAGTCACTGTGTTATCCAGTTTTAAACACATTTGAACACTCCTTGTGGGCTGCTGAAGAGACGCTGTGTAAGAAGCGTGTTTGGTGCCGCTCTTGTCTTCCTCCATCTCTACCGCCGTCACACCTTCTATTTCATTTTCCTATTCATTCTTCACTGAATAGTTTGAAGCAGAAGCAGGAGACGCCTGTTTTGCAGATCGAACAGTATCCTGTTTCTTTCGCATTTAATGTTTCTGTGGCCGTTTTGTTTCTGAAACATCAACACTTCCAAACCAGTTTCAAATCTCAGATGCTTGTGGTGCAGGATTACTGCACTTAGCCAGACGAAAAAGAGTGGTCACGTGATTAACTGGTCTCTCCGATTTATTTCTCGGCGTGAAAATAGGAGTATTCCACGATTTCGGCAGACTGCCAAACCCAGTCTGTCTCGACTGTGCATATTGTGCAAGTAATGAGCAGTTATGCAGAAAAGTACCAAAATGCATCTAAATTTCCAAACTTCCATGCCGATGAGGCGGCAGAAGATATTAACCTATAATTCTACAATTTTCTATGGTTGTTGTTGTTACAAAATAGTAACTTTTAAGACCCACCCCCAACTGATCAACGAAATATATCATTATTTATTAATTTTTGTATTTTAATCATATTTAGTCCAATTTTCGAAACTTCCGGCCCTCTGAGGTGACAGAAGATATTAACACACAGTTTTAAGATTCCGTATACTTTTTAACGAAGGTAGTTCGCAGCTTTTCCGCACTACTGCAAGAAGATGTAAGAAATTTAGATTTTTTTCAGTACGCCCTAATCAACATGCTTCATTTTAGTACCTGGCCTATGTTCTAGTTCATAATCAAAATCAGATAACATTATTGCCCATCTCGCAATTTTTGTACTCATCTAATTTTTATCCATTGTCATTTTAAATGCATTACAATCGGTAACTATTTTAAATGGAATGCCTAATATATACACTCTAAATTTCTTTAAGGCCTCTATCACCGACAAAACTTCCAATTCGTAACCAGTGCACTTCCGCTCAGATTCAGTTGTTTTTTTACTGGAAAAATACACAGGATGAAATTTATTATCTACTGGGGACTATTGCATTAATACTGCTTCGTAGCCTTCAATACTAGCATCACAATGAATTTCAGTTACACTTTTGGGATTGTATATTGACAGAACTGGCTCGGAAGACAAAATACTTTTAAGCTGACTAAAGGCTTTCTTTTCTTCCACATCAAATCAAAATTTAGACTCTTTCCTCAACATGTCGCTCAAAGGTTTAGCTATAACCGAGTAATCCTTTATAAACTTTCGAAAATATCCCGTTAATCCCAAATAACTTTGAATATCCTTGATACTTTTTGGTTCAGGAAAATTTATCACTGCCTTTCTTTTCAGTGGAGAAGGATATAATTTTCCATTCAAAATTCTATACCCCAAAAAATCAATTTCACGCCTCAGGAACATGCACTTTTTAATATTTAACTCTAATCCATAGTCAGATGAGGTCTGAAGAACAAGTTTAAGCTTTTCCAAGCATTCAGTATCATTTTTAGAAGGTATTATCAGATCATTCATGTATATAACCACTACATTGTCCTTTAACAGATTTCGAAACACGTTATAAATGTACTTCTGAAATACACTTGTAGAATTGGTCAATCCGAACGGGCACTTCAAAAATTCAATTTGGCTGTTATGAGCTACAAAAGAAGTGTACCTTCGAGAGCCTTCCTCAACTTCTACATGAAAAAAACCATTTTTCAAATCGATTGTTGTGAACACCTCAGCTGAATGTAATTGATCTATAATATCATCTATGACAGGCAATGGAAAGTGTTCGCGTGTAGTCTTTTTATTAAGACGTCTGTAGTCAATGCAAAGTCTCGTTGTACCATCTTTTTTCTTAACTAAAACCACCGGCGATGAAAAATCAGAGGAACTCTTTCTAATAATTCCTTTAGCTAGCCACTCCTCAATCTGAGTTTCAACAATTTTTTTCTCACACAGAGGTAATTTTCGAGGGAATGAACAAATTGGGATTTCATCAGTAAGGTTAATTTTCATTTTAACATCAACCGTTTTTAATTTTGTAGGCACGTAATTTTCAATTAAGGAAGATAATTCTGAACGCAAACCCTTATCAGTGACATAACCAAAATCAAGTTTAGGCTCATCTAAAATATTTACTATGTTAACCAAAAAATTACTTGATTTATCTTCGGTTTTGCACATTTTTACTTCATTTCCAGAAACTGTTAAAGTACCTTGATGAATAACATCAATGCCAATAATTAAATCGAAATTAATCGAACTTCGTTAACGACAAAACTGTCAACTTCAAATTTCGAATCATCAACCTCAATTTCTGCCCTGAAATAACCTGCTGGCCTAATCAATGTTTTCCCCAAACCAGTCAAACATGTATCCGTAGCTTTCAATTTGAACACATTCTTCAAATTATCATAAACACTCTTTTTTAAAAGCGTTTTCTGGCTGCCTGTATCAATTAATGAAGTTAACTTCAAAGAGTCTGATTTAACTTCTTTAAGAATTAAATCCTTGAAACTCGTTACAATATTTATTTGAGAACGCTCATTTGATGTCTTACATCCTTTCTCCTACTGCATTCAAACGATTTATGACTATACGAATTGCACGAGAAGCAAAGAGGGCCTTTATCCCTGTTTCTAAGCCCCCCCCTCCTCCCCCCCCGCAGTTGAAGCAACGAATAGCCTTTACTACCTTTGACCTGTTACCAGATTCCATTTCGGGTTTTGATTTTAGCTTAACACCAATCTTTGGTTTCACATTTTCGCTATCGGATCTTATTTTTTTCATATACTTTAAGCTTTTGCTTAAATTCGCTAATATCGTTACAACCATATAAAAATGATTTCTTGAAAACAGAGTCTTTAATATCACCGATAACATACTGAATTAAAGCAGAATCCTCTACACTTCCGCAAGAGCATAGTCGTTTCATATTTTAAAAATATTCATCAAGAGTTTCGCCATCCCTCATTTTCTTTCTACATAACAACTGATGCATTTCTTCAGAATTACAAGCTGTACCAAATTCAGAAACGAGTAACGATTTCACTCTGTGTCACGAATTCAATTTGCTTTCACCTTCAATCAATAGTTTAGCTTTACCAGTCATACGGCGTTTTGCTAAAATTAATTTATGCAAGTCACTTAAATTGAATAAAGAGATTACGTCATCAAAATCAGCGATCCACTTTTCGATACTTTCATACTGACTACCATTATATGTCGCAATCATATTTTCAATATCACTAATGCCAATAGATGGTTTTAAAATAAAGTCAGGGGTTAAACGTTGCGTCATTTCATTTTTATTGCTAGCAGAATAATTTATTTCAGAAACAGAAGCAATATCATTAATTTTATTGCAAGAGCCATTACCAGCAACAATGCTAGCATTATTTTCGGTCTCATTTATTAGTTCAGTTTCGTCATCACTAATTTCATTATCTTCGGAAATTATCATTGACCTCAATACATTTAGATTACACAGGCAAGAAATAACCCTGACAACTATATCATCGAAAGTACCAGAATTATCAATACATAACACGTTACAAATCGTAATTAGTTCGTTTACCGAAAATTCATCTTTAATTTTTTTAACTTTCCCCTTATATTCATCACTATTTACTTCAAAGGGAAAACCTGTAAAGTTTCTAATTCTGGAACGATTTTTTCTACCACCTTCATGGCCAAAAATTAAATGATGCAAATTCTTAATATTGGATGTCTTTTCAGTTTTTAAAGAAATGTCTAATTCTCAAATATCTACTAAATAAATAATTCACTCAATTTACTTTAAATAAACTAGGAAACATCATGTTAAAATCAAACTCTATATTAACGAAACTAATTACAAAGAAAGTTCAAAATACATGTAACAATATGAATAACTAATGAGACATCTGGATTATATGCATTACATCTTATTTAATCTAAAAACTCTCAGTATCGACGTCCTCAGCATAGTTCAAAACGACCGTCTTTACCAGTGTTGAATCCAGGGGGTGGCCCGGGGGGGAATGTCCCCCCCGGAGTATTTGAAATTTTATGCTTTCAGAGGTCAAAAAGTGGAATTCCCCCCCCCCCTGGAACTCTATAATGTCCCCCCCGGAGCTACAGAAATCCCTCCCGGAGAAAAGTGTCTGAATTCAACACTGGTCTTTACTCACCAACTTCATAGATTCTGCAAAAGCTTCCCTTCAATCCAAAACACCTCTTTTGACTTGACCTTTTGAAGTGTTGTCTGGAGCTTGCATGCTTCAACATAGAATATACACTATATTTCCAATGATGACCGGTCACTTGCTAATACAAACAGCAGGAATATACAAAATAAATTGTCTAAACAGCAGAAATGAAAAAGTTACTTACATAGGAATGACGAAGAGGAAAATAGAAGAAAGAAAGAAAGAACATATTCGAGATATAAAATTAAATAAACAGTCAACAGCTCTTGCAAGATTAAACCTTAAAACCCCAACAAAACTTGATACCCTACAAATAAAGAAAATAGCTGACTACGAAAACTTGCATAACGCGTTATTACGAGAATCAATTGAAATAAATATATCCAAAGAAACGTGCAATGACATGGTACACTCAGTGCTCGATTGCCGCTGGAGAAGAATGTTGGAAGAGGGGGAGAGAGAGAGAAAATATTGAAATCCGATAGGGGGAGCTCTACAGCCACCAGTCATCTATATAAAGGAGGGGAAGTTGGATAGAGAACACAACTGATGATGCCCTGGCAGGGGGTGAAAGCGCTTTTGTTAGGTGGTGGAACTTTTTATTGGAGACTGTTTTTAATTTTTTAAATGAAGGACATTTTTAATGAAAATTTTTGACCATACTTTTTTATAAGTAATGTCTGAGAGAAATTGGTAAAGTGTATGAATAAATATATGTACAGACATTAACAGGTGAACACCTATTTTTAATGTTTAGACGTTTTGTTAAATATCTGGTAAGATACATGAGGAATTATCATGAAACTTCAGGAGTGTAAACAATATGATAAACGTCATATATTTCCGCGAAGATTTTTTCCCGAAACCCCATAAGGGGCCGTCAACAAATTGAAGAAAAACGAATATCTTTTGGATAACCCTGTAAAAACTAATATTGCAAAAGCATTCAATCAGTAAATTATGATTAAGTGGCTTATTGTAATAATTTGGGTTCATTTTTATGAAGATGGCATGTATACTCAAAGAGAAATTCAGGTTTTTATAAAAACAGTCCCAAATTTTACCAAGTTTTTTGCTTATAATTTGCAGAGTTTTAATTATAAAAACAAGTTATTCTCAGAAAATATGACAAACAAAATTGTACACAACACCCTGCAATCAGAATTAAAAAATAATAAAAATTGTATGAAAAATGAGCAGGTTTACTAAATATTGTTTCACTGTGCATGCGCGAATTCAATCAAAATATACTGTGCATAATATATTAGCTAAATATATAGACCAACTTTTATGAAAGTCTCAAAAACATAGCTTGAAAATTCTAATAGTAATCGTTGATAGAATAAGCTCGAATTTTTCTGTTCCCAAAAGGAAGCAAAAAGATGAGGGGTTGTATCCAAATATACTAGCTTATGAAATTTGACATAATAAGAATGAAGTGTCTTTCATTCTATATTTGATACAACCCCTCATCTTTTTGCTTCCTTTTGGGAACAGCGAATTTCGAGCTTATTCTATCGACGATTACTATCAGAATTTTCAAGCTGTGTTTTTGAGACTTTCATAAAAGTTGGTCTATATATTTAGCTAATATATTATGCACAGTATATTTTGATTGAATTTGTGCATGCGCAATGAAACAATATTTAGTAAACCTGCTCATATAACATACAATTTTTATTATTTTTTAATTCTGATTGCAGGGTGCTGTGTACAATTTTGTTTGTCATATTTTCTGAAAATACCTTGTTTTTATATTAAAAACTCTGCAAATTATAAGCAAAAAACTTGGTAAAATTTGGGACTGTTTTTATAAAAACTTGAATTTCTCTTCGAGTATACATGCTATCTTCATAAAAATGAACCCAAATTATTACAATAAGCCACTTAATCATAATCTACAGTTTCAGTGCCGAAACTAGCCTTTTTCGCACCCGGGGCAAACATGGATTTTGGCACCCACCCCCCTCTCCTCACCAAATAAATTTGCAAAGATAATTCTACCAAGTTTCTAATAGCCGACTCGACTTGTTTTAAATTTAAAATATGTAATCACAAAATACGTAATACTGAACTACATAATCAACTTTGTCAAATATTGATTCAATAAAATCCTCAAAACGGAATAGAAAGGAACTGGAAAAAATTACTCTTTATACAGGTTTTCGTCTTAGCAGGTATAATTGTTAGTATTCTTTCTGTGGAGAACATGTAATTTTAAAATTTAAAACTGGATTCCGTTACAGACAGATTTCATTTTCACAGATTTTACTGTATGTGTATCATTACAAATGAGGCGTTTAAAGTCCAGTGATATGAATCACATTGTCTTAAGAGTTTACACTAATCACGCGAAGACATTCGAAAGTTAGTGTCAAATCTGTGGGAGCGTTCTTAATACTTTTAATTAATTTTTTTCATGGGTTACTTGCTGTCCATATCTGATGTTGTACGTTTGTACTTTTTCGGGTTTTGTTACATTTTTTTTTTCATTCGGACACTTTCACTTTTGTGAAACTGTTTGGAAACTGTTCTGAAATTGAAAGTCTCCTTATATAAAATAACTGAAACCAAAGTCGGAAAAGTAAAAAGTACAACGTTAGATATTGAGATAAGGTATGATACGAAAAAATATATTATTTAAAAATATTTAAATGCAAGCGAGAATTCCGAAAAGAACGCTCCCATAGGTTTAACATTAGCATGCGAGTGTTTTCGCGTGACTAGTGTAGGCTCTTAAGAACATTTTAATATTTAAAAAAAAAAATTTCCTTAGGATAGCTGAGGCTGGTGTTCCGAAAGTGAAAGTAATTTATTTATATAAACTTGCAACAAAAATTGAAAGAGTAAACACTAACCAGGTTAGAGATCAACCTCAGCTATCCCAAGAAAAAAAATATTAAAATGCAAGTGAGAAATTTGAAAAGAATGCCCTCATAGGTTTAACATTAGCTTGCGAGTTTCTTCACTTGACTATAGTGTAGGCTCTTAAGAACTCGTAAACCAGGATTTTCTGACTTACTAGCCATGGTTCCCTGGGTGAGATTTTTTTCTAAACTCCTACAAATAATACATCCTGACCTCGCATCCATTGAGGACAGATCTCTATGTAACAAAGTAACTGTAGTAAAAAGCATGAGCGGCATTTTTCAGTTGTCGCCTACCTAGAAATGGCAAAAGGATGAAAGAGTAATTTGGCAGATTAAATGCAGGGATGGTTTTAGTAACCATGTCGCCTTGGGCGAGATTCTTTTCTACACCCCTACAAATGATATATCCAATAATAATAATAATAATAATAATAATATAAAATAAATAAAAATAAAATAAAAAGGTTTTACTCCATATTTTATTTTGTGTATATTTTAACTCCTTTGTTTTTAGTATCTCGAACAGTCATCCGACCTCTCCCCCTCTAAGCCAGGACCTGGTTGCAAAAAAATAATTGTTGCAAAAGGAATGGAGCGGCGTTTTTTAGCTGTCGCCTAGGGCGGCAAAACACATAAAAATAACAAAAAGATGAGAAAAAATAATTTTGGGAGATAAAGGCAGGGTTGGCTTTACTAGCCATGGCACCCTGTGCGAGCTTCTTTTCTGCATCTCCTCAAATGGTGCATTCTTAACAAACAAACAAACAAAAACGGTTTTATTATTTATTTTGGATATATTTCATCTCTTAGTTTTTAGTGTCATTGGCAGTTGTCCGACCTCGCGCCTTTTCAGGCCGGATCTGTAAGTAAAACAGTAATTGTAGTAAAAGGCATGGGCAGCATTTTTCAGTTGTCACCTGCTAGAAATGGCAAAAGGATAAAAATAATAAGAATTTGGAAGGATAAAGACGGGCAGTTTACTAGCCATGGCACCCTAGGTGGGATTTTTGTGCACCCCTACAAATGATAGGTATATTTAAAAAAAGAAAAAAAAGAGGTTTTACTAAGTATTTTATTTTGCGTATATTTTCCACAGCTTTGCTTTTAGTATCCCGAGCAATCACCTGATCTCACCCCTTATAAGCTCCAAGGCTGGATCTAGATGGAAAAAAAAAAAAAAAAGCAGCAAAAGTAATGGGGCTGAATTTTCAAGTTGTCGCCTAGGGCGGCAAAACGCATAGAAATGGTTAAAAGAGGAGAAAAATAATTTTGGGAGATAAAAGCTTTACTAGCAATGGCGCCCTGTGCGAGATATTTTAATGTACCTCTAACAAATACTATACTCCTTTTAGAAAATGATTTTACTAAGTATTTTACTTTATGCATTCCCTTTTGTTTTTATTGTCCCGACCTCGCCCATAGCAAGATGGGAAAAAAGAAAGCTCCACGCTGATCACTTAGAAAGAAAAAAGAAATAGAGCACTTTTCTTGGAATTTTTTTCGTAGGGAATCGCTTGGCAGTTATCCTTGTTGGACACTGGACAGTGACATGAGACTGACCTTGGAAAATGTTAGTGATTCTTACTACACGGGAATTGATTTCCTCGATAGATAGAAGATATAGACATCTTCTTTGGACATAGTGTATTTGGAATAGGATAAAAATAACCTAAGAGAACAGTTCTTTGTTTTTATTCATTTGCTATCTAGTATGTTAGGCGAATCTTTTTATCTATCTGTCAATTTTAATGCATTTTGTTAATTTTTTTTTTTAATTTTCCGGCTACGAGACATTTTTATCCAAATTTCACATATATATACATTTGACAAACGAAATCTTCATTTGGCGCCCCCTTCGGGTGGCGCCCGGAGCATATGCCCCCTCTGCTCCCCCCTAGTTTCGGCCCTGTACAGTTTGAATGGTTTTGCAATATTAGTTTTTACAGGGTTATCCAAAATATATTCGTTTTTTTTTTCAATTTGTTGACGGCCCCTTATGGGATTTCGGGAAAAAATCTTCGCGGAAATATATGACGTCTATCATGTTGTTTACACTCCTGAAGTTTCAGGATAATTCCTCATGTATCTTTCCAGATATTTAACAAAACGTCTAAAATCACAAGTGACCGGTCATCATTGGAAATATAGTGTATGACGCAATACCAAGATGAAGTAGCGGATTGACTTTGCCTCTGTCGTTTCAGTTCAAGCAAGAAAACAGATTCAATTCCCACAATTACCATAGCATTTGCTTCTATGGTAATTGGCCAAAAATACTGAAAATGTGAAAAATATTTAAAGAGAGAAAAATAAAAATTATGGCTAATTCCATTTGTGACAGACATGACATTGGACAGCTTTCCAGACCATTAATTCATATTAAATTTTATTTTATTGCGACAAAATTTTATGAGTTGACATATATGGACCTAAACTATAAGTACACTCACAAAAAAATAGTAAAACATTTTTTTATTATTATTTTGAGGGCAAAAACTAACCATGACAGACATGACATAAAATGGACACAATTTTACAGTCAACTTGGATTAAATCTCAAAAGCTCTGAATCAAATCACAATACAAATACAAAAAATATATATATATCATAAAAATAACAATTAGCTTTCAGTAAATCAAAAGAAAAACATAAATTCAAAAAATAATTAATATTTATAAAATATTTTATAATGTGACAGACATGACACTGTTTTGTGACAGACATGACATGTCTGAAAAAAATTGAATCTCTTGGTCAGTAAAAGAAATTTTGGTTTCTATTCTTCTTAATCGTAGTTTACAATCAACTTTTTATGCAGCATAAAGTACTTATTCAGAATTTATTAATTCTAAATTCTGTAAAAGCCACGGGAATTTACTTATGTGGGAGCTTCAGCATGAGCTAATATTTGGTCACTTTTGTACCATACAGCATGATTATCACTTTCAAATTTATACAGTCCTTTGGTAGTGCTAGGTTCTAGGCATTTTATGCGGCACTGTCCTTCCTCTATTTCAGTTATGAGTCCAAGGAACTGAAGGTTGTCATACTTTACTGTTACCCATTGGCCACACTTCCATTGCACAGTTTGGTTTACAGTCGCAGAAGGTGGAAGTTCCCGCTCAATGCATTCCCCAGTTTTGAAATTGAATTCCAAACCTTTTTTGCATACAGATGTTAGACTGCTGAATATTATGCCAGGAGAGCAAGATCTAAAATAATGAGCACTTCTTGTTCCTGGAATTGATCTTATTTCGTCATTTCCTATTGTCCAGGTTTTGTCAAGCTTGCTTTTAATTGCTTGTATATACTTTGTTCTGAAGCATATAGTATGTTGATTTTTGGACAAATGGTCTTCGCAGCTTCTGCAAATTCAGCAGAGGTCCTTGGATCTTTACATTTGGCTCGGCTAGCTTCTCTGACTCGACGTTTTATGGTGCCACCTAAACCATCAACACAGCCTTTCCCATGAGATGTTGCTGAGAAATGCCAAGCTGTTGGAAGTTTGTTCAATGTCATGGAATATAATGTGTACTTCTGTTTAAAGTGCTGGGAAGTTCCATCAGATTGGAATTCTATTCCTTGTACTTTAAACCCTGGGGATGATTTTCCCAGAAACTCTCCAATATTAAATTGTTGAATACAATTACAGCATACTTATCATGATTAGAATAATCCGAAATCACTACATAAGGGTCAGAACTAACAACTTCTGCAGTACTGCTTTCCCGATAATAAACCATAGTCGTGTACATTGTAGATGATGTATTTTGCCAATGTGCAGATTGAATTTCATCTTGATATACATGACAATAATTTTCACTGAAATCCGTTTGGATTAGAAGTTTACCATATGGTAATTTATCTTTCAGCTCAGCAAAAGCTTTAGCTTGGGTATTTTTTACATACACATGCCACAAAATATATTTAAGTTGCTTTTCCAATAAGCATAATGCATCATTTAGAGGGGCAGATTTTTTGATTCTGACAATGCAGCCGTCTTCTGATTTAGTCCACTGTTTGTAAGACACTTCACATTCTAGCTGACTTTCATTCAGCTCATCTACAAATTTCTTGTATAGCTGGAGATCCTTACATTCATTGCATGTTTGGAGCATGCATGTCATACTTGTGTCATTACAAACCATCAGTTTCACAAATTCTGTCGTAGTGTTTGGGAAAATTGGCGACGAATCCAACAACAACCAGATGTTTTCATGGTAAACACAGAGGCACATGTTGTTTGGTGTTTCAGAACGCAAGCAAATGTTTCAGGCGTAAACTAGCAAATTTAGAAAATCCAATCCGTACTAATGGATGTTCTTTTTTAGCTCACAGGCTATCAAAGCCTGAGAGCTTATGTGCCCGCCGGTTCTGTATGTATGTATGTATGTATGTATGTATGTATGTATGTATGTACGTATGTACGTACGTAACGCGATAACTCTTCATAGAAATATCCGATTTCCTTCAAATTTTGTTTATAGGTTGACTGTGTTAAGGCGCTTCCCTGATTAGTTTTCGGGATTGATTGGTTAAATATAAAGGGAGGAACAGGGGGGCTAATCCCCCCCTAATTTATATAAATAGGGTTTTAATACAGAATTATTCCGTTTTCCTTCAAATTTTGTTTATAGGTTGACTGTGTTAAGGCGCTTCCCTGATTAGTTTTCGGGATTGATTGGTTAAATATAAAGGGGGGAACAGGGGGGGGGGCTAATCCCCCCCTAATTTATATAAATGGGGGTTTAATACAGAATTATTCCGTTTTCCTTCAAATTTTGTTTATAGGTTGACTGTGTTAAGGCGCTTCCCTGATTAGTTTTCGGGATTGATTGGTTAAATATAAAGGGGGGAACAGGGGGGGGCTGATCCCCCCTAATTTATATAAATGGGTTTTTCATGCAGAATTATTCGGTTTTCCTTCAAATTTTGTTTATAGGTTCATTGCGTTAAGGCGCTTCTCTGATTAGTTTTTGGGATTGATTGGTTAAGTATAAAGGGGGGGGAATGGGGGGGGCTAGTCCCCCCTTAATTTATATAAATGGGTTTTCCCTGCAGAATTATTCCTTTTTCCTTCAAATTTTGTTTATAGCTTCACTGTGTTAAGGCGCTTCCTTGATTAGTTTTCGGGATTGATTGGTTGAGTATAAAGGGGGGGAACGGGGGGCTAATCCCCCCTTAATTTATATAAATGGGTTTTCCATGCAGAATTATCTCATTTGCTCCAAAATTTGTTTATAAGTTCATTGGGTTAAGACGCTTCCCTGATTAGTTTTCGGGATTGACTGATTAAGTATAAAAGGGGGGAACGGGGGGGGCTAATCCCCCCTTAATTTATATAAATGGGTTTTTCATGCAGAATTATCCCATTTACTTCAAAATTTGTTTATAGGTTCATTGGGTTAAGACGCTTCCATGTTTTTGGGATTGACTGATTAAGTATAAAAGGGGGGAACGGGGGGGGGTTATCCCCCCTTAATTTATATAAATGGGTTTTTCATGCAGAATTATCCCATTCGCTTCAAAATTTGTTTATATGTTCATTGGGTTAAGACGCTTCCCTGATTAGTTTTCGGGATTGATTGGTTAAGTATAAAGGGGGGGGGACGGGGGTGTTAAACCCCCCCCTTAATTTATATGAATGGGTTTTTCATGCAGAATTATCCTATTTGTTTCAAAATTTGTTTATAGGTTCATTGGGTTAAGACGCTTCCTTGATTCGTTTTCGGGATTGATTGGTTAAGTATAAAGGGGGGGACGGGGGCCAATCCCCCCTTAATTTATATAAATGGGTTTTTCAAGCAGAATTATCCGATTTTCTTCAAATTTTGTATATAGGTTCATTGTGATAATGCGCTTCTCTGAATAGTTTTGGGGGTTCATTGGTTAAGTATAAAGGGGGAAGGGGGGGGGGGCTAATCCCCCTTAATTTATATAAATAGGTTTTTCAAGCAGCATTATCCGATTTTCTTCAAATTTTGTATATATATATTCATTGTAATAAGAGGCTTCCCTGATTAGTTTAAGGGGTTCATTAGTTAACTATGAGGGGGTAACGGGGGGATAACCCCCCGTTAATATATTGTCGATTTCTTTATTTTTCAAGGGGCTTATTTCAAATTCTTTGAAATACGAGTATAATATACAATTAGTGTGAATAGCCTGTGAGCTCAATGCCCTCAGTTTAACTGGGCAGTTTTCTTTTTTTTAAAAATACTGTAGACTTCACCAACGGTTAATTGAAGGTACTTCTTTTGCACCTTACTTTTACCGTTCTGATCCCTGTAAATAAAAAAATCTCTTATGTCTGGGGCTTGACTGTATATACTGTCATTTGCATAGAAACACTCAACAGCTTTTTTAGCTCACAGGCTAACAAAGCCTGAGAGCTTATGTGCCCGCCCGTTCTGTATGTATGTATGTATGTATGTATGTATGTATGTATGTATGTATGTACGTACGTAACGCGATAACTCTTGACAGAAATAAACGTTTTGCTTCCAATTTTGTTTATAGGTTCCTTGTGATAAGGCGCTTCCCTGATTAGTTTTGGGGATTGATTGTTTAACTATAAAGGGGGGAACGGGGGGCTAACCACCTTAATTAAGATAAATGGTTTTTTCATGCAGAATTGTCCAATTTTCTTCAAATTTTGTATATAGGTTCATTGTGATAAGGTTCTTTCCTGATTAGTTTTGGGGGTTCATAGGTTAAGTATAAAGGGGGTAACGGGGGGGGGGAATCCTCCCCCTTAATTTAGATAAATGAATTTTTCATGCAGAGTTACCCGATTTTCTTCAAATTTTGTATATAGGTTCATTGTGATAAGGTTCTTTCCTGATTAGTTTTGGGGGTTCATAGGTTAAGTATAAAGGGGGTAACGGGGGGGGGGGTTAATCCTCCCCATTATTTTAGATAAATGATTTTTTTCATGCAGAGTTATCCGATTTTCTTCAAACTTTCTATATGGGCTCATTGTGGTAAGGGGCTTCCCTGATTAGTTTTGGGGGTTCATTGGTGAAGTGTAAAGGAGGGAAACGGGGGCTACCCCCCCCCCCTTAATTTTGATAAATGGGTTTTTCATGCAGAATTATCCAATTTACTCCAAATTTTGTATATAGGCTCATTGTGGTAAGGCACTTCCCTGATTAGTTTTGGGGGTTCACTGGTAAAGTATAAAGGGGAAACGGGGGGGACTATCCCCCCTTGATATAGATAAATGGTTTTTTAAGCAGAATTATCCGATTTTCTTCAAATTTTATAAATATGTTCATTGTGATAAGGCGCTTCTCTGATTAGTTTTGGGGGTTCTTTGGTTAAGTATAAAGGGGGGACGGGGGACTAACCCCCCCCCCCCCTTAATTTAGATAAATGGATTTTTCATGCAGAATTATCCGATTTTTTCAAATTTTGTATATAGGTTCATTGTGGTAAGGCGCTTCTCTGATTAGTTTTATGGGTTCATTGGTTAATTATAAGAAGGAGAAACGGAGGATGGTTCCCCCCTCTTAATATATTGTCGATTTCTTCATTTTTCAAGGGCTTATTTCAAATTCTTTGAAATAAGAATATAATTTACTGTTAGTGTGAATAGCCTGTGAGCTCAATGCCGTCAGTTTAACTGGGCAGTTTTCTTTTATTTGTTTCTTCATTATTACTGACATTAGAAACACGTTTATGCTTAGAAGGCATCATTGGAGAATACTGATCTGCTAATTTTTGAATGACTCCTGTACATTTTCGAGGGCTATGAGGAAGACTTTTTCTGACACGTGAAAGAGCTTTCCCTAAGGATTGCTTGTTTCCAAATGCTTTATATGGAGTAGGAGTAGAGAGAGTGTTTTTTAGCTCACAGGCTATCAAAGCCTGAGAGCTTATGTGCCCGCCGGTTCTGTACGTACGTATGTATGTATGTATGTATGTATGTATGTACGTAACGCGATAACTCTTCATAGAAATATCCGTTTTACTTTAAATTTTGTTTATAGGTTCCTTGTGATAAGTCGCTTCCCTGATTAGTTTTGGATGTTCATTGGTTAAGCATAAAGGGGGGAAACGGGGGGCTAACCCCCCATAGTTTAGATAAATGGGTTTTTCATGCAGAATTATCCCATTTTCTTCAAATTTTGTATATAGGTTCATTTTGCTAATGTGCTTCTGTCAATAGTTTTGGGGGTTCATTGGTTTAGTATAAAGGGTGAAAGGGGGGGGATACCCCCCCCCTAATTTAGATAAATGAGTTTTTCATGCAGAATTATCCGATTTTCTTCAAATTTTGTATATAGGTTCATTGTGATAGTGCGCTTCTCTGAATAGTTTTGGGGGTTCATTGGTTGAGTATAATAGGGGAAAGGGGGGATAACCCCCCTAATTTAGATAAATGGGTTTTTCATGCAGAATTATCCGATTTTCTTCAAATTTTGTATATAGGTTCATTGTGATAATGCGCTTCTGTGAAAAGTTTTGGGGGTTCATTGGTTAAGTATAAAGGGGGAAAGGGGGGCTAATCACCCCTTAATTTGGATAAATGAGTTTTTCATGCAGAATTATCCGATTTTCTTCATATTTTGTATGTATATTCATTGTAATTAGAGACTTCCCTGATTAGTTTAAGGGGTTCATTAGTTAACTATGAGGAGGGTAACGTGGGGATGACCCCCCCTTAATATATTGTTGATTTCTTTATTTTTCGAGGGCATATTTCAAATTCTTTGAAATAAGAGTACAATATACAATGAGTGTGAGTAGCCTGTGAGCTCAATGCCCTCAGTTTAACTGGGCAGTTTTCTTTTTTATTCTTTCTGCTTGAACCTCCAATTTGCATGGTTATTTCCATCTTTTTCTTGGCGTATCTGCTTTTCTTTCTCAGTTTCAGTACTTAGTTTCTTTTTGCGCAAAATTGTTTTCAGCTGTGATGCTTTTTGCTTATATTGATCATATTTTCCTGCTTCCTTAAGATTTGCTCTCCTGTCTCTTTGTCTTTCAGCAGCTGTTTTAGCCATTAATATTTCTAAAAAATGAATAAAATGGCATCAAAACACAGCAATATATTTATAATTTATTTATTTAAAATACTTACTTTATTATTAACTTTTTAGAGATAGTTTTAAATCAATATAATATTACCATGTTGAGATACATTTACACACAGACTAATAGAAGTATTTCACTAAATCTTTTAATTTAATAAAGCTAAATTTACTAATCTAAATAAAACCAAACAGTATTTTTACTCCTTGAAAACTAACCTAGCTATATCTTTGTTATATGGGCGATTCCACCGTTACGTGTGTGACTTTTAAAGAGTTTTTTTGCAAATTGAGACAAATTTGGAAGTGAAATTATTTAGATAACGTTTTACTTTTTTAATTGCTATTACAGGACACATACAGAATCATTTTTGTAGTGACACCTTTAGTCTAAAGTGATAACAATTAAAAATAAAAATAGTAAAGTCGTTGTTACGTGTGTGAGTTTTCTAAGTCATACACGTAACAACGACTTTACTATTTTTTTTTTAATTGTTATTACTTTAGACTAAAGGTGTCACTACAAAAATGATTCTGTATGTGTCCTGTAATAGCAATAAAAAAAGTAAAACGCTATCTAAATAATTTCACTTCCACATTTGCCGCAATTTGCAAAAAAAAAAAAAAAAAAAAAAAAAAAAAAAAAAAAAAAAAAAAACTTTCTAAAAGTTACACACTTGTATATATGGAACGTGTGTATATACGTTTGTATATATGGAATCGCCCATATATACAAACTAAACTGTCGATATTGTCTTGCCAACTGAATTGGGTATGTTGACTGGGGAAGGCGGGGGAAGTCCAAGGGGCTAAAATTCCTCCCCTCTTCGAAATCTGTGTTTTTTTTTTTTTTTTTTTTTTTTTTTTTTTTTTTTTTTTAATGAGACTATAAGCCACAGCCCCTCATCCTCCGCCCGTCTTCCCTGAAACAAAATTTTGTCTGTCTACTGACGTTGGCCCTTCGACAATGCAGTCATTTTTGTGACTGGCCCTACTCTTATAAAGGTTGTGCATCCCTAGGTTATATCACCTCCTTTTCTTTTTTCTATTCTTTTTCCGTTGTTAAATTAAATAATTATTGATTAATTTAACTAAGACTAAACGTTTGATTCATAATTTAGTTCTGAAAATATTAAAATATGGTATTGTCAATCCAAGAACACACATCCGTACATAATCTCATAACTCTATCACCTCAGACAGTGAATGAAAAATCGATTACAAAATTCCGTCTTTGCATGCATAAATTAAGTTACATAAAAGCGTATAAAAATACAGCTAAAACTTGGCATTTGTGCTTTTTATTCTGAAGTAAAAACTAAGAAATCATGTATTATTAATAAAAATGTCACTTGCCAAGAACGCACTATTTTTATTTTTTTCTATTTTATTTTATTTTATGTTCTTCAGATGTCACTCTTTAGGAATAAGGTCTATTAGTGGCATTGTGAAAAAAAAAAAGTGACTAAAGAAATTAACAAAAATATTGGAAACTAAAATCTGCAAAGAAAAAAAAAGTAGACAAAGGAAAAAAAAATATATATATATAAAAGTTTTTTCACGTAATTGAATGCGAATAAGATTCTTCATAATTAGCACGAGAGTGCTATTGTTTTCAGGCGGCGTTTTCTGAATTGAGAAATTGTTTTCAGACAGAAAACATAAAAATGAATAAGTTTAAAATATAAAAGAAACAAGAACGAAAAATCATGCGTCAAACATAGATTATGTAACACTTTCCTACGCTTCCAAAATAATTTTACAAATCATTACCGTTTAATAAGCTGAAAGATAACATCTAAAGTAAACAATTTGGAAAACGCATAACCTATTTAAAAACGTAATTTCAGGAATTTCCAACATATACAATATTCGGAAAAATATCCGAATACTTTTATTCAACCCTGTATATGATCTATAGATTTGTATATATACTACATAGGATGCTAAATTTTAGTTTAGTTTGGAAACGCATAGCACAGTTTAAAATTCTCCTTCTGGAGTTTTTGTCAATAAACGGAAATGTGTTCGCGAACTTTTGTGTTGCCCTGTATATGATCTACAGAATTTATACACACCAAGTAATAGACAACAAGGGAGTTCAATTTAAAATCGCGTTCAGCAACTTAAAACGCACTTCCAGGAATTATTGTTAACAGACAGTAGAGAATTCTTTTGTGTGTCCCTGTCAATGAACGATGACTGCTATACACACACTATTCTGTAGTAAGCCTCTTGTAATGCATCTTAGTGATATATATAAATTTCAATGCGTTTAAAATAGTGAAACATTATTTAATTAAACCGCAAACGATTTTTCTCCATAGACGTAATGTAACGGAATTCTTTTGACTGTCCCTGTAAAGTAACTAAAAGTGCTATACACACCATATTCCATATTAAGCTTCTTGTAATGCACCTTCGTGATATATATAAATTGAAATGTGTTTGAAATTGTGTAACATCATTAAAATAAACCGCAAATGATTTTTCCCCATAGACCTTAATGTAACGGAATTCTTTTGAGTGGCCCTGTAAAAAAACTATAAGTGCTACACACTTCAGTTGAAATAAGGAATATGCTATAGATAACGACAATAACATATACAAATTGCAAGGCAATCCGAGCATATTTACGGGAGTTAGAGCACGGAAAGACGGCCATACGGCCAGACAAATCGAAGTCATAAACACTTTTGAACTAGGTTGGATAGTGTTAATAAAAAAGTACATACGCGTTCTAAAATTTTCTCGAGGCTGACGGCGCACAGTGGGTCAATCCTTAAGAAAATGCGAACATAGGGCCAAAAAATAATCTTTAAATAATTAAATTTTTTCAATGAAATATTTTAAAAGAATGTCTACAAAATACGAATATATGTTTATCTTTTAAATTATACAAAATTATATCTTATTTGTACAGCTCGGAATATACATCTTTCAGCAGAGGAATTTTTCTGCGAATTTTAGTGATTTTTAAATGTGCTCAAAAATGAAACCTAGGTAACCACTAATAATAACTCGTTTAAAATATCGTTATTAATTTCCTAAAACACATTTTACACCACTACTGATTGCATTTTGATTGAATTTTATGTATCATTTTATATTATGAACAGCCCATATAAAATTAACGGTATCACAAACTTAAAAATTGTGTAACTTAAATTGCATGAAGTTGCGTGAAATTTCAAACACATCTTTGTGTTCCTAAAAGCCTGTATTTTAATGTGGTATAGGGCAATATTTGCGCAAACCTGCGCATTTTTGAAATAAATGGATTTGAAACACTCTAAGTGGCTATCGCATTATTTTCTATTAACGGAAAGCATAGTAAATTGTCTGTAGACAAAAATATTTTTTAATAAATATTATACTGTAAGAATTTTCTAAGAGGAAGTAATGTAGAAAAATAATTTAAAATTAAACTATAAAACTAAATTCAATATATACGTATCTTGTGTTAGATAAATATTTACATGAAAATGCTGAAAAAAGTAAAGACTCTCAGAGGGTTAAATCTACTCTAATAAATGGATGCATAATGTGTGAGTGCTAAAATGTTATTTAAAGTAAAAGTTCTAATGCTTCTGGAAATTTTTTGTTTCTTTCAGCGTTTCTAACTTTGCGTCTAATACTGGAAATCAACGGTTCAGATGTTATAAGTAAATTGGTGCAACAAGTCTTCGTTACATGCTCTTCGACTTATTTTTCTCGTATAGGAATCCCGGTACCTCCGAAACTCTTTATTTCGAGCTTCGCCAGCTTCTTCCGATAATTGGCCAGTTGAAACAGCAAAATTTGTAATTATATTTTTTCCATGAATTAATAACTTATGAATAGAAGCTGGCATATAATACCACCCGTACTTCGAAACACATTCTTTAACTATTTCCAGTGCAAATTCACCAATTTTTTCGGCATTAATTACTTTGTCACAGGAGATAACTCGCATTATAATTGCAAAACGTTTAATTAGTTCTTTATCCAATCCAGTGATCTCAGCTGTCTTTTCAAACTCAGCAAAAAATGTCCTTGCAGTGTTTAAATCGTGTGTCAAACCACTCCCCTGTTTAACAACATCAATTAGCAAACATATTTTTTTCTGAATTCGCATTGAATTTTTCTCTTTGATTCTTCTTTTTGCTTCTTTTGGTCCTCAGTTCTAGCACTTAAAGCTTTAAATGCTAAATTGTTAGAAATATGAAGCAAATATTCCATAGACCGTATCTTTACATGTAGACTAGATACATCAAAGCTGTATGAGGAAGCGTTTACACTTCTTTGAACAATTTTATCAATGTTATTCATTTCCGAAGGCTTTGCACCACAAATATAACATGTTGAACAGGAGGATGTATTTGAAATTGCCGTAATAATTTTTCTATCAATCATTGTTAAATTCATTTCGTGATCAATGGTTATATTTTTATGTGCTATATCAAAAGATCCTTTAAAACTCTCAGATGCTAATTTTTGTTTTGCTGCATGCAAAAGAGCTTCTCCAGAAGTATCCTCTCTTAAACGTTGAGTTAGTTTTCTTTTATGAGTTTCGGTTACATCTGAAAAAGATTTCCGAGACGTTGATTTCTGCGAATTTTCAACTTCAGATGGTTTAAATTCATTACCAACTTTAAAGGAACACTGAAGCCAAGAATCGTTTTTAGTATTGAAACGATCTAATTTTCGTTGAGATTTCTGCCATCGATCTTTTACAGCTACACAAAACTTACGTAAACGCTTCTTTAAATTTTCTTCATCAATTTCTGAAGCACTTAGCCCACAGTAGAATAGCACTTACAAAACTAAGAATTGATTTTTCATAATTAAAACCAGTATTTAAATTATTTAGATACAGAAACAAATCTCTGTTTGTTATCATCTTTCAAAAGAATAAAAAAAAATGAAATAATCTTGATTTAAATAAAAAAGAAATATACAAAAATTAATATCACTACAAAATTATTTTATAAAATTATTATTATTATATTATTATGATTATTATTATAATTCCGAGGATAAAAAATATGCACTGAAATAGGCTCTAAAATGTTGCAGAAGAATGTTCCGGTTTTGTAGAACGATTTTGAAAAGTTATCTAAACATTACATATGTTGCCAATTAAAAATTAAACAAATATTTTGAATATTTTGCCAATGTCATTAGGATATAAGTAAAAACATGATAGGTAATAAAATTATTGTCTGCTAAGCTTTTTCTTTTACTTTGATTTTCAAGTTTAATTTAGTTATCCAGTATGCCTCTAAAAGTCCTGTTTTAAACAAAAAAAAAAGATTAAATTGCTCATAAAAACCATGCAAATCGATTGAATATAATATATTTTACTTATTTAAACCTAAATATAACAAAAAAAATCTTATATATAGGCTTATACTGTTGTGATAATCCTATGTTCGACATCTGCTATACTTTGACCCACTGTGCGGCGCAGCGAGGCGTTGCCGAACAATTCAAAATTTAAATAAAGTGAAATCATACGCATTTTTAACACTTTCCAACCTAGTTGAAAAGTGTTTATGACTTTGGTTTGTCTGCCGTCTGTCCATGCTCTAACTCCCGTATATATGCTCGGATTGCCTTGAAATTTTTATATGTTATTGTCGTTATCTATAGCATGTTCCCTATTTCAACTGAAGTGTGTAGCACTTATAGTTTTTTACAGGGACAGTCAAAAGTATTCCGTTACATTACAGTCAATGGGAAATAATCGTTTCAAGTGCATTTTGATGACGCTACGTCATTTAAAACATAATGAAATTGATATATAATTATAAAGCTCATTAAAACATGCTTTTTGTAGAAGATGGGGTGCAAAGCATTTATTATTCATTTACAGGGTCAAACAAAAGAATTCTGTTACACATCGTTATATGGGGGAAAATCGTTTGCAGTGTAATTTAGTGATATTTCACTAATTCAAACATAATAAAAATTATATGCACCAGAGGGCCCGTGCGAAGATTTCGCACTGAAATCTAATATTTTTTAGGTACTTCTCTATTATCCCGTCGACCACTTTTCATAACAAAGACTACCGCCAAACTGTAAGATTAAACGCCAAAAATGCAGTCCCATTTACTTGATGTCAGAATCATTATGCGTGTTTGTTACGTCATCTAGTGGTTTTACATTCGACATTTGCGTGTATTTTTCATTATGTTTTACTGATTTAGTAGTTATTTTATTAATTAAAATAACAATTGTGTCCTTAAATTCTTATATTTTATTTATTTATTTATTTTTTGATATTCCAATGGCAATGTTCTCCCATTTATTTGGCGATAGTTTTTTGTTATGAAAAGTGGTCGACGGGATAATAGAGAAGTATCATTTTTTATCAATATGCAATATGCAGGTTTAAACTTCTAAAGAAAAAGCAAGGATAAAAATATCTGCAAACAACATTTAGTTGTTAGTCAAGCCAGAATATAATCTAATTTATTCCATCAAAGTTAGACTAAAAACTGATCCAAGATTGCTAAGGCACGCGCGAGAAAAAAATTTAACAATCGTATTTTGACTGCATTAGAGGATGACGTCATCCGCTTCGGGAAAACCATGGGCATAGAAATATAAATCTAAACATTTCAATTTCAATTTCGCTTTTTAATCATAAGTATAAAATAAACCCTTGCGGTGTTTTTTATAATAATTGCTATGAGCATCATATAATGTGGTTTTTTTTTTTTTTTTTTTTTGGCAACAATAATTTCAGGAAAACCTTTCATTTCTTTTACGAAAACAATGCCGATTTAATTTTTAATTTTCAGCAAATTTTAATCAAAAACATGTTTTAATTAATTGTTAAGTGGGCTATGCCAGAAGCCGGTTCTAAAACCTTTCATATGGTATCTCATTCGTTGTTCTGCGTTTCATATTTTCTTAGAAAAAGGGATGTTGACAGGAGAAATAATATCTAGACACACGGCAGTGTGTCAGCCAAGTTCACGAAGCAAAAAACTCGACACACCGGCCGTAGGTATATTTACATGAACCATTTCGAGCCGTTTTCGCCAAATTTCGACGCTCTATTACTGAAATTCTATTTGACCTACGTACTTGTAATTTTAGATGTGTAGTAAGGCCCCCTTATTTATCCAGAATCCAAAATTTTATAAATAACGCATAATTAGTTTCCGAGATAATGATATTTGAAAATGTCTGATAATTGATAATTTTACCAGTGACTCACTCACTCATCAAAAAGATTTCATATATCTACTGCACTTACAGACTTAAAATTTAGTAAGAAGCTCGTTTACACTATAAGAAATCGAAAAAAAATCAAAAAATTCTGAAAATCGGTTAATTACCCACTTGGGGGTGTCCATTTTTACTTTAACGTTACGTCTATTAGGCGAGATTTTAATTTGCCTAAAAAAGTGCCAAATGTTGAATCCGGGCGGACCTTGCAGCAAAATATTTGATTATCAGCCATTTTGAGTTAATTTCAGAGAATTAATTTTTTGAGTAATGGTGCATAAAATTTACTTTTTTAGACACATTGGGAAAAAACAAAAACATCTTGAGAGAATACATATATCGAAATACGCATATATTTCGAGACATCCGCAGTTGAAATTCGTCTAATTCCAGAATTAAAAATGTAAACAAAAGAGAGTCATTCAAATGACTGAAATAAATATTGATGAAAAATGATTCAAATAAATATTGATCATGGATGATCTACCATGGGTCTAGGCAGTGTAGCTGTGGCAAAATATTAGCTCATTTATTACATCAAACTTACAAAAAGGCACGCGCGAGAAAAAAAAATAACAACCTTATTTTAATTGCATCGAAAAAAACATGAGACAATCCATGGAGTCTTTCTCTCCTAAACAATGCAATTTCAAATTTGCTTTTTAATCGTAAAATATAAAATAAACACGTGCGGAGATGTCACACTTTATCTCTTTTGTGCTAGTTATGTTAATATTTACGATTTATTGTGATATCTATATATTTAAAACGCTAAGCGTTTTCTTTCGACAATCCGTGAGAACAGACTACTGCATCAAATTATATCATTCTTTTTTTAAATGAAATATATTTAGACATAGGTTTGTTATCGTATCTTCGTTTGTTCAAAATTTTTATTAATTAGCCGTAATTTTAAATTAAACTTTCACTTCTGCGTATGACGTCATAAAGTCGTCAATTGGATATGCGAGGCACAGAGTAACGTAAAACTCCGTGGTTGCGAGGATAAAAGAGAAATAATAAATATTAAAGGCACGTGGCTTTTAGGCCGATTTTTTTTTTAATTTGCAAGTATAATTTGGGTAAAAATATTTATCGCGTGCACTTTTATTTATTTACGTTATTTTTATAAGCGAATAAAAATTTATTTTTATTGTGACGTCATGGGAATATTGTCCTTTGAGTTTATTTTATCATTATGCATTATAACTTTGTTGATGCCATTTTTTCATTACAATTAAATGCAAAATATATTTTTATTTGTATACATGGCGTTTAAGCATAAAAGTAACGTATATAAAGTATGTGTGAAAATGACGTTAGGCTTAGCTTGAAATGCGTTTTAACATTGATAAAACTAAAGAGAAAAATTTATATGATTGTGTCAACATGACGTAATTTTTACTAATTTTTCCATTCTTAATTATAAAGATTAGAATTGGAGCCTTTATTGATTGCTTCATCTTGATATCATACCTTGATTACATGTTACCAATTACTTTTTATTTTTTAATTATAGGTTAGACGATTTCATTTTTGAATAAAAAAATTCACAAAAGTAAAGGATTTCAGGAAAATTAAAATTATTATTAAAAATAGTGTTGTAGATGTGTTCTTTATTTACTGAATATGAGATGAACGTAGGAATATACTATTTGTGTGATACATCATAGGGCATGAAATTTTCTTTTTTGCCATGGGGAATATGGCGGTAATATTGAACTGATTTGCATTACACAGTTGTTTACGGATTGTTTGTTTGAAGTTTGCATCGGAAATAGTATTGTATTTCATTGGGGAAAGAAACATTAAAAATAAAATATTTGAAAGAATGCTTCATACGCACCTTCTTAAATAATAAAGAAGCTTATTTTACTGATATTGTTACAGTATTTTTTTTCGTCAAGTTTTGACGGGTTACATCTAGTTTATATTTATTATTATATTTATTATTATTTTTATTATTTATAACTGTTTATTTATTATTGCATGCTATTTGTAACTAATATTCAAAAACAAAGTTTTCGCCAAATTGGCGGGGTAAAAAAATCGCGCCAATGTGGTGTGTATATGACATCTGTGCCTATTAAAATACCAATTTCTGTTGCAAATTGACAACCAAATATTTTGTTGTAGGAAAATTGAATGCTGCCTGGTAAATAAAATAGTCACTTGTAAACACATTAAAAACCATTAAGTATAGTGTTTAAGTATATTGTAACTGTACAAAAAGTAATGAAATCCCATCAAAAACATACATGTGAAAGAAGGCCAAGTTCGTTAACGGTTTCGCTAATAAAAGAAGTGAGATCTAACTGGAAACCAAGTTCTTTCGAAGCTCCTTAAATCATAGCTCCTGTCATACATAACGTTCTTCAATTGCTTAAAATGATTTGTTATGTTATTTGCTACTCAATAGAGCGACTTGGCAAGTTTTTCTCTTATTAGAATTTCTCTACTTGATTGATCTGAACTTAAAGTTAATCACTTCCTTAACTTATCAATACCTTAACTTCGACATACTTATTCGAATACTTGATTGACTACATCTTTGCCAATGACATACGAGACTAAATTGTACTCAAACTCAAAGATTAAAGTTGGAGGATGAAAACTTGCCAAGTCGCTCTATTGAGTAGCAAATAACATAACAAATCATTTTAAGCAATTGAAGAACGTTATGTATGACAGGAGCTATGATTTAAGGAGCTTCGAAAGAACTTGGTTTCCAGTTAGATCTCACTTCTTTTATTAGCGAAACCGTTAACGAACTTGGCCTTCTTTCACATGTATGTTTTTGATGGGATATATGATTACTGAGGTGCACACTATAAATTGCTCTCTTGTGTGCATTGCGTTTATTTACAAGGACACGCAAAATATATTGGTTACAGTACATGTGCAATATTTACAGTCTATGTGTGATAAGTGCGTTTTCAACTTTGGTTTGCGTTTTTAAGTTTAACTAAATTTTTTTCATAGTACGTGTGTGTTTATAAACTCGGTTGATCATATACAGGGCTACACAAAGGAATTCGTAAGTATTACAGACTATGGGAGTGAATTGCTTAAGGATAGTTTTTAATTGTTTTACGCATTTTCCTGCTGAACTATATTTAGTAGACTAATAGAAGTTTGTGGAATATAAATAAATTCACACACAAAAAAAAGATACATTGTCGTTTACAGTTGGTAATTGCTGAGAGTGAGTTTTAAGTTGCCTTTTAGCTTAATATGTGGTGTGTACAAAAGCTTGAGATATAATATACAGGGCTGTACAAAAGATTTCTAGTGCATTTCCATCGATTGGTGAAAATTGTTAAATGTGAATATTCTAACTGAACTAAATTTTATGATACTATATATCCACATCTATTGATCATATACAGAGCTGCACAAAATAATTAGACTACTTTTTTGACACTGAAAGGTACTTTCGAAAACTGTATTTTTCAATATGTTACATGTTTTCTAAACTGTTTACTTCTATATCTTCTTTCACCTTATTTAACCCCTTCGGGACCGACGGCTTTTACACAAATTTTATTCGGTTGGCACCACTTTCTTTAAAAAAGCTACCTTTACTTAAATTATCACAAAAATGCTCTAATTAGAGAAAGCAAATATTACTTTTATTTTTACTGGTGCCTAAAACAAAATCTGTATGCTCTTTTTGAGGGTGCATCTATGCACCAATGGTCCCGAATGGGTTAACGGAGAAGTTTCGTTACAGTTTTCTGCTTGTGTTGGAAAGTGTTTCATAATCTACGCTTGACGAAGGATTTTTCGTTCTTGTTTTTTTTTTCGTCCCCCCCCCCCCCCAATTTTGTATAATGAAATAACGTAGCTCTAAGAAATATCTTGCATTCAGAAATATCTACAGTTTACTAAATTTTTAGCTATTTTGTGAATTTTTTAAGCACTTTCCCACATGGTTGAAAAATGTTGATGACTTCGGTTCCTGTGTCTCTGTGTGCTCTAACTCTCGTAAATATACTTGCATTTTCATCTAATCGGTATATGTTACTGAGATTTACTACAGGACGATTCCTATTACAAATAGAGTTTGTAGTACTTATAGTTCGTTTACAGGGACATTTTTACAAAGAATTCAGTTATATTATGGTTTATGGGTTAAAACTGTTTACCGTGTATTTCTAAGATGTGATATTTCTTCAAACCCAATTTTTATGCATTACTAAGGTGTATTACAACATACTTTTTATTGAATATGGAGTGTGTAACATATATCTTTCATTTACAAGGACACCCAAAATAATTCGGTTACACTACTGTTTATGAGCGATAACTGCTAAAATTGTATTTTCAGTTGTAGTATGTGTTTTTAAGCTTAATTACATTTTAGCATAGAATGGGGTGCAATGTGCATAAAGTCTACAGATCATATATATACAGGTCTGCACAAAATAATATATTGTTTAAAGAGTGTATTTAAATAAGTGTTATGCAGTTATGCGTTTTCCAACTGAACTATATTTTAGTACACTAAAAGATGCTAGTAGAATGTACTTATAATGTACTGTAATTTCATATACAGATATTCTCAAAAGAAATCGGATACATTGTCATCTCTATGGATGGGATGGTAATTGTTGGAAGTGCAATTTTAGTTGCGTTGTCCATTTTCTATAGATGTATTAAATTTTAGCATGATACGCAATGTTTATGAAAATCTGTAAGTTCTATGTAGGGCTGCACGAAAAAAAAAGCACAGTTGGAGGTACTATTGGATTTAAAAAAAAAGTATATTGGCATCTATGCATGATGATTGTGTCGGAAGAGCGTTTCTGGTTATGTTATGCGTTTTATAGCCGAGTTAAATTTGAGCATACTGAGTGGTGTATATTAGAAATTTGTAGATCATATACAGGGCTTTACAAAATAATTCAAATCAGGGTTAAAAAAAAGGTTTTTTAATAACCCAGTCGTGTTTTTAATAATAATAATAATAATAAAACCGGTGTTTTTTGTTTTATTAAAAAAGCTGAGTTTTTTAAACACAATTTTGCTTCTAGAATTTAAAAATTGCTCTAATAGCAAAAATACCTTTTTTAGAGTGAAAAAACAATCCTTATAAAAAAAAATGGAAAAAAATTAAATTTGAATTTACTGAATTTATATTACTCGTACGTGGCGCGGAAATAAGGCTGAATGTCTAGGTTATCGTTTGGCAACAACTGTAATTTCCAGAATCTCCAATATGGCGGCCAGTGTGATAGCAGTGAAACTCAAACTAGCAATTATTAAAAGTAAAATAACATGTGCATAATCCAAAGCGTTTCAGATGATTCCTCATTTTAATTATGAGTAATATCGTTAATTTCAAATGAATTCTCAACTCTTATTTAGAATTTATTTACGAATTTCACTCACACGAAAATCGGAGAGAATAAAAATATGAACTGTCTAGATTGTACCTGCTGCCATCTGTTGCTGTGTTGATGAAGTAAAAATAATTTATTTTCAAAAATCTATAATCAATTCGAACAGTAAAATATGTCGAGTGAAATTTAAACAATGATTGATGATATATATAAACTATCTTCCTATCACATAGTTTTAGGTAGCTTTCAATACAAAAAAGTATAAAGCAACCTATTGCAGCCGTTCGGAGGAAAGCAGTTCCGGAAAATTTCGATATATTTTCACCGATCATGACCCCCAGACCCCAAAACCACCCTCCGTTCAAATGTTGATTTATATATATATATATATATATATCTGACCTATGTCATACGATAACGCTCGTATTTATAAATCAATTTTGATGAAACTAATTGTGTGTATTAAACTCACCAATGTCTCGACCGAGTTCGTTGGACAGCTTGGTTCGCCATTTTGTTTCAAGATGGCGGCCAATTAAAAATTTAAAACTAAAATAAATATACAAAAAAGTTAAAAATTCAAATTTATATTTTAATTCAGTGTTAGGCCTTGAAACGAGGATTCCAGAGCATTTTTCGTTTTACCTCTATCTTAAAAAACGGCTGAGATAGAGCAGTTTGAAATTCTGGGGTGGCTGACATTTTGAAACAAGACAGCACATTACAAAAATTTTCATTGTTGTAATAATTCTCCCAATCAAACGCATAAAACTATATATTCATATCCGTTAGCGCCAAATTCTCGCCAAACTTGGCGACATTTGGCGAAATATCGCCAAATTTGGCGACCAAAATAAGTCTTCATAAATGAAGCCAATTTGGCTATTGCTCAATAATTTGGCGAATTTCTTATTCAAATTCAGTATTAACGAATCTTTCGAAAACGTTTTATTTGCATTTTAAGTTGCTGTTTTCGTGTAACATTAGCTAAAATTTTAAAACGAAGATATAGGAAAGCCACCTTTTCCTCCCGGTACAGGCCGGAAGGACTTTTTTTTTTTTTAATGAATTTAAGCCGTGCTGTACAATATTATAGGTGCAATGATTTTTAAACTAACTGTGTTTCCATGATCTTTTTTTTCATAGTATTTAAATTATTTATCCCATTGGTAGCAGCAACTAATTGCATTTTTAATTGTGTTTTGAACGAAGTTTTCAGTTATTTTTTTACATTAAAAAATTGTCAATTTTATATGTTAAAATGATTTATGGTAGTACTTATTCTGGCTAGAATTGCTGCAAAAATAAAAAGGGGCGAGCGAACGAAGCGAAGTCTCAAAGTGAATTGCTTCGTAATTTACGGGGGTTGGCGAGCGTTAGCGAGTAGGGGGCTGAGCCCCCTCCTAGTTGTATTCATATTCTTGTAAGAAAGTAGGAAAGGAAAAACTTATTTTACCAGTTCCGGTAGCAATAAACATGTTTTATCCAGTTCCTGTAGTAATAAACCTGTTTTAACCAGTTTCAGTAGCAATAAAGCTGTTTTAACCAGTTCCAGTAGCACTAAACCTGTTTTAACAAGTTAGTAAGGAAAAAAAAAACAAGACAGTTCATTGGCTGACTGACTACCTTAAGTAAGATACTGATCATTGGTAAAAGGTTTACTAATATATTACGTTTTTAAAAGCTGCGCATATTTTCTGTGTTATAGTTGTAAGCCATTTTGCTGTTTAGGTGGAGAACTAGTATTTTGTTAAAGCTGATTTTCACACTATATATTTATTTGAAATATCTTTTAACATAGTAATTATTTTTTGTGTGTTACAGATACATTAGTTTAAATAATGCCATTAGGTAGTGGTAGAAAAGTGCACCAGGATGGTTAGAAGTTATCAAAGTGCCATTTGACCAAAACAAAGTTAAATGTGATCATTGTGGGACTGGAATAAGTGCTAAAATTGGAAGGATAATGGTTCATCTCAATAAATGCTAAAAAAAAAAGAGGTTTTGTACTCAAATTTAGTTCCAAGTTCCAAGAAAATGCAAGCATCACTTCAGTATTTGAAACTCAACCGACTACTTCTGCAGCCAACTGTGAGTAACGTGTGGGATTTTACCATTAAAACTACTAATCTTCAAAAATGCATCTTTGATTTGAAAGTTACTAAGTTCTTTTATTCCAACAATATTGCTTTTAATGCAGCATCAAGCACTGATTACAAAGAAATGATGAAATAATTGCTTCCAGGATATTCTGATCCCAGTAGTGCAGACTTAAGTGGTAAGTTATTAGAAGATGCATCTTCAGAAGTTGATGATTTAATTAAAAAAGAAATTGAAGGGCATAACTAATAGCTTTACTTTGCTGCTGGATGGGTGGATAAAATATTAAAAATGAAGCAGTTATTGCTACATTAATTCACACAGGACTTTTTTTAATGCTACAGATTGTGAAAGCAGCTGAATATTGTGCACGTATTGCTGTAGAAAGTATTGATATGTCCGAAGAAATTTGGTGTTAAAATTTTTGTTGTATGCACAGATAATGAAAATTAAATGGCAAAAATGAGAAAAATTTCAGAAAATGCTCATGGAAATATGATGACATGTGGATGTTCAACTCATCATATAAATCTTTTATTAAATGAAATTTCAAGTAAAAAAAATCCTTGATATATTATTGATGTTAATGAGTTTTTTCGCAATCACCATCAACCTCATGAATGGCTGAACGTAAAAAAAGGTGTTTAATGCCTCAGACATCAAATGCTACACGCTGGAATTCTCAGCTTGATTGCATAGATACATTTTCTAAAAATTATACTAAATATGTAGAGATACAAGATGAGAAATGCTCTAAATGTGCTTGTATATAAAGAAATTATCCACATGCAAACGCAGCTGAAATACATAGGAAAAATATTTGATCGTATGCAAGCTGAAAACACAAATATTTCCAATGCTGTGGAGCTTTGGCTGGATTTAGCAGCATATTCTGATCTTACAATGCACAAAGACAATATCCAGAGAAGGATGTGTGAAGCTCTTTTGCCAATTCATTAACTAACAAATAGGGCTTAATTTCTAAGAAAAAAAAAAGTACAGGAGCCCTAATATTCTGCAGTACTAACACCCGTAGCGGACCCCTCCCCCCTCGCTCCGCTGTCACTCCAATCTGCAAATTTATATTTTATACATTATTTTCAAAATGTAAAGCATTTTCTTTATTATTTAGCAAAATAAAAATTTTAAATACATCTATCTGCGTATACTTATAGTTATCAACTATTCCCCTTTTTAGTTATTACTACTTCCAAATAGAAACCTTTGCCTAATCGTGTTAATTTATCGCAGAATTCTGCGATTTGCGATTAAATAAGCTCAGGATTATGATTCGGAAATAGTGTTAACACAAAAAAAAAAGAATAGTTCGCAGCTATGCAGAATAGAAAAAGACTATTTTTGTTTACTCTTTATTCTGATCAAAATAGCATTAAAATGATTTGAAATGGAAATAAATAAAATTTTGAATTTAAGACAGATTGAGCTCGAGCCTGCCCGAAGACTGATATAAAAATCTAGCCTGTTTCATCTCCATCTCTTACGTGAGCGACACATTATGTTACTTATAAGTGCTTTGATACAAAAGAAGGCAAAAGATTGGAGATGGGAGGGAAAGGAAAGGGTCATTTAGGATTCGTTTTTCGGAAGCGTTATGGCACTGGGCTCCAGAGCGCAGTATTTATGAGCTCCGGTGAATTTTGGCCAATATTTAAATATTTACTAAAAACAAAGAAGTACCGTAGCCGGGCTCCGGCGCAAATTAAGCCCTGCTAACCAATATGATGAATCCAAAATATGCAGGGAAATGCTTATCTCATGAGCAAGAAAAAACATGCAGAATCTTGCTTAACAAACAAACACCCTGAATGGCTTGTATCATTTTTTGCATTCAAAATTAAAGATACACAAATATATCCATCATCAATGTTTATGGATGATGTTCAATTAAAAGTTTTAGCTCTGCACAGTGATAGAATATTTTGAAAAATACGTTCAACAAATGAGAATGTGAAGGCTTTCTGCAAAATTTTGAATGGGTTGACTAGTTGCCCAGATCATTCAACATCAATAGAACGAGTGTTTTCCACCTGTGGATTAGTATGGTCTAAACTTCGTAACAGATTGGGTTGTGAAAAAGTACAAAAAATTAGTAAAAGTCCACAGATTTTTAAACAGTGAAAAAAGAATTAAAAGAATATGAAGAAGAAATTTAAAATGAAATTTAAATTTAAATATTATACTTTTTACAACAATAATCTTGTAATATGTTTTTAATTAAATACTCTGGTCAAAATATATTTGATTTTTTATTGTAATTTGGTTATATTTATATCTTTTTTGTGTCTAATTAATTACATTGTTGATTTTATGACAAACAAATATATAAATTATGCTAAAGTTTTAAAGGGGGGGGGGGGAACTACTATCATTGGTTTTTTGGAGTAATTTTTTTTTTTTTTTTTTTTTAAGGTGAGTTTTAAAACAAGTGGGTAAGTGTGATCGAAGATCGCACAAAGGGTTTCGTTTAATATTCCTTTCAAAACACTTTATCCTTTCTTTAATAAATCCAAATAAATTTCATTTTCTTAAAAAAAAAAAAAAAAGATATGTTTTTTATAAAGTAAAAATTTACCGGTCTTTTTTTCGAAAATCTGAACCGGTCCAATAGCGGTCATAATAATATCTGTCATGTGGACTAAATGTGATATTAAAAAAAATCAATTTCAAAATTAAACATGTTGTATAGAGACCTTTAAAATGTTAAAATATGCCAATATTTCCATAATCGGTTTTTTTTATCATGATTCAAATACGTTCCTCAAACTTATACTATTTACTATTCTTTATTACTCATATTGATACTCTCTTTGTATTATTCTCAAACATTTGAAAAATCCGTTAAACTTCCAATATGACGTCAGATTAATTTTCTTTTTAATTCTCTAATGACGTCATATTAAGCTGCTTTCTGTATTTACACATACTCATACTCCTTGTATTATTGAGAAAAGTTTGAAAATTTCCGTTTTATTACTAATATGACGTCATATTAATCTTTTGAATTGGTCAAGCTTTTCATTTTTCACGTGGAAATCTTTCGATAGAAAATTAATTATTGTGGATTTTTAATTGTTGGCAACTGCTATAACGAAAAATGTTTAAATTTAATAGGAAAAGGCTGTTAGATTTTTGGTTTTTTACCTCTATATATTAAAATAATACGATTTTCTCAAATTTTATGATTTTGAGCTTCACAGCAGGTATTTAGCCATAAGTGCACAAAATGTCATGCCGATAAGTTAAATAGTTTCTGAGAACCGGCTCTGCGACGGACAGACAACGAAGTGGGAGTAATAGGGTTTCGTAAGATGAATGAAACCCTAAAAATCACCCGGGTTATTTAGGGTACATGGGCGGGTAGATAACCATGAAATGATTCAAATACTACTTTAGAATCTATGAACAAAAAAATACTGAAAGTGAAGTTTCAACTGCGCTGTGCGTTTTTCAGCAGAATTAAATTTTAATATGCTATGTAGAGTATTAAAAAAAAAAAAAAAAACAGCAACAAAAAAAAACCCCTGTAAATCATGTTCAGAGCTAGACAAAAGAATTCGAATACCTTACTGACTATAGTTTGTGATTCGTGAAATTAAGTTTACAACTATGTTATGCGTTTTCTTCGTTCGTAGTATATCAAAAGATGATGCGTTAAAATAATCATGAAGTGTTGGAAAGTGCTTCATCATCTTTGCATGACGTATAATTTTTCTTTCTAGTTTTTTTTTCTTTCTTTTTAGCACTTTCCAACTACATAGTTGAAAAGTATTTATGAATTCGGTTTGTCTGGTCTGTCTGTCTGCCTTCTGTCTGTCCGTGCTCTAACTTGCGTAAATATGCTCGGATCCTCATGCAATTGATATATGGTATTGAGGCTTACTGTGGCATGTTCGATACTGAAAATAAAGTGTGTAGCACTTATAGTTTTTTTACAGGGACATTCAAAAGAATTCCTTTACATTGCGGTCTATGGGGGGAAAAAGCATTTGCGGTTTACCTTAATGATGTTACACAATTTCAAACATATTGAAATTGATATATATCACTGAGGTGCACTACAAGAGACTAATTATAGAATGTGGTGTGCCCAGCACATAAGTGCTTTACAGGGATACTCAAAAGAATTCCGTTACATTATGGTCTATGAAGAAAAATTGTTTGCAGTTTATTTTAATAATGTTTCACTATTTCAAACATATTGAAATTGATATATATCACTAACGTGGATTACAAGAGGCTTACTATAGAATATTGTGTGTATAGCTTAGTGGTGTACCGATTGTGCTTTGGCCGAGTACCGAGTAAATACCGAGTACCGAGTAATATCGCTGATGCGAACATGAAGTGTGCTTAGTGGTAACACTTCTATGTATGTGTGTGTGTGTTTATATATATACCTATTTATAAACATGCATCTTGAGCATATAATCTAATCATATTTTTTAAAATTAACTTCAATTTTTGAAATTTCATTTATTGTGAACCTTTTAAAGACAATTTTTGTACATTCAAAAATTTTAAAACAGTAGCATTATTTAAAAAATATATATCAAACAAGAACGAAAAATTATGCGTTTGTCTTTAAATATGCTTAAAAAATGAAATTCTTGCAACTACTTGGTATTGGCCGAGTACTCGGCTGAAATTTGACCCAGTACCGAGTACTCGGCAAATTGGCCGAGTACCGAGTATATACCGAGTACCCGGTACGGCTCTAGTATAGCTTTCATCGTTCATTTACAGGTACACACAAAAGAATTCGGTTAAAGTACTGCTTATTAATAATATTGCTGGGAATGCTTTTTCAGTTGCCGAACACGTTTTTAAATTTAACTCATTTTTTATCTGTTAGTTGGTGTGTATAAATTGTATAGATTGCATACAGGGCAGCACAAAAGTTCTCGAGTACATTTCCGTTTATTGTCGGAAATTGCAGAAGGGAAATTTTAAACTGTGTTACGCGTTTCCTAACTGAACTAAAATTTAGCATTCTATTTAGTCTATATACAAATCTATAGATCATATACGTGGCTGCACGAAAGAGCTCGGATATTTTTCCGAATATTGTTGGTAATTCCTGAAATTGGATTTTTAAAATATGTTAAGCGTTTTCAAAATTGTTTAGTTAGATATCATCTTACATCTTACGGTAAAGATTTGTAAAATTATTTTGGAAAGTGTTACATAATCTATGCTTGACGCATGATTTTTCGTTCTTGTTTAATCGGGCATGTTCAATTGAAACTAGTATAATAATTGGTAAAATAAGATATTTTCCCTATCGTCATCATACAATTTTTATCATTTCAAATGTACAAGTAACAAAAAATAAATAATTAAAAAATAAAACTATTTTGAAAGATTTAGATTTTGACTTGGTTGGATCGATATGCGCAGATTTATCATAAGAGATCATCTTCCCTACGGAAAAAAATGGAAAAAGGAAGTTTTTCTTGGTTTCAGGTCGAAAAGCTTTTCCTAAGAGGATTATTGAAAGTTGCGACGACCGTATTGTATAACTTAGTCTTTTTTTTTTCTTTCTTAAATCGATTAAATAATTGCATCGGTTACATTTTGGTATTAGTGATGAACGTTCATATTCGGTTTACAGACAGTAGAAAATTCGCAAGATGTGGTGATTTTTGTTGTGAAAATGATAAATAGTAAAACCTCCATAACGGACATTCCCGAATAGCGGACACCTCTATTTAGCGAACAACACTTTTCAGTCCCCAACACAAATAGTAATTTTTAGCTTCTTAAAGCGACTATAACTTACAAAAAAAAAACCTAAAATTTCTCCTTTTTTTTTTTTTTTTTTACGAATTTTTGTTTTTTTGAGCGCAATTATACAGTAATAGTAATGTTTTTTTTTTTTTTTTGCAAATGAAAGAGCGTATCCTCAAGTTTTTACAAACAATTTTTTATTTGGAAATTGGTTGAAAAATGGTCCTGGCGGCCTTTGATATAGGGTTGTGCAAAAATTGAAGCGTTCCGCGGTATTTGATGACTCGCGGAATTTACTTATCTGTAACAAAAAATCCAAAAAAAGAAGCCCTTAAAATTTACGATATTTTGTAGACCTTCGCATATGTTTATCAATTTTTCGATCTTGGAGAAAATGGCGGCCGTTCAAATTTCAAGTTATCGATTTTAGACAAAAATTGTTGGATTTAAGTCGCGTAAAAAATTATTTACAATTCGAATATTGATAAATGCGTCCGTGAGGGACTGCAAAATAGTATATACTAGAAAAGCATGAAAATTTCAACCAAATTGGTTGATCCAATCTCGAGTTCTACCTGGTACCGATTTGTAAAACAGCGTTTCGAGAAAATCAGATTTAAAGTTTTACAACGCTTTAAACAAACATAGATAACTGTGACAATTTTCAACTTGCATAAAATCATCTATAACAGGCCCATTTAATGAACCCTCCTGGACTTCCTCTTTCGCAATTCTTTTGTTTTTACATGCACCCCGTACACAAACACAATATGCTAAAAATGGGCCTATTCACTGCAACACTAAAAGGCGGATAACTTTTGAACCAATACGAATTTTCAAAAAACTGCTTTACCACAAAGATTTTGTTTAGTAGTGTTTAAAAAATGAAAATATGTATACATATATATATATATATATATATACAGTCAAAGCACCTTATAACGAAATCGAAAGTGCTCCGAAGATTTGCTCGTTATAACGTGTTTTCGTTAAAACGTTATAACGAATTATTTCGTTACACAGTAATAACTCCAATTAATGTGGTCTGAACTTAATCTGAGTATGTAGAAGTCCAGATAAGGGAGACAATCATATAAAAGGCGGTTTATTACATAAAAATATATTTAAAAATCGCTTTTGTTTAATAATAATAAAAAATGCTAGGTCTAATGTGTTACTAAATAAGTTGTATATTCATATTAAGCCTTCATAGGATGGATAACTTTCACTACAAACAGTAAAAAGTAGAAACGCGTTGATTTAAAAAGAAATTTCAAGATAATTATATTTTTATGAATATAATACTTACAATTCATATCACAAAATTTTTAATTTGTGATTATAGATCTGGATGACTGTATTTCAGATAATTAGAGCTTTAGTGTATTATTTTAACTGTATATATATAATATATATTACTATGTTACATATGAAATAACCTGACAAATTTAAATGTAACAAAAAAATATTCCTTTTTAACTTTTAAAAAAAAGTGAAAAATTCGCTATATCGTTTTTTTCTCACTTTTCATGCTCGAATTCTTTTCGTTATATCGTGCTTTTCGTTATAAAAATTTCGTTATATTGTTTCGAATGCAGTATTCTTTAACATACAGACCAACTAAATGGTTATGAGAATTTCGTTATATAGTGCTTTTCGTTATATCGTAATTCGTTATAAAGTGCTTCAACTGTATATATATATATAACATATAACATGCCTTAATAGCGGACATCTTCGAATTCAGCACAGTCTGTTGTTTAGAGGTTTCACTGTGTATTTCAAAACGATGTTGGAACAACGTTGGGAAAAGAAAGAAAGAAATTTGTTTAAATTGTAGCAGCCAGCGTATGTAGTATTTTTTGTGCTTTCCGTTTCGATGTATAGATGGAAATTTTCACGCTCTCCTCCTTATAAGGACGGCCACTAAGGCCGGGCCTGGTTGAACATAATTTGGATTATAGTAAAGTATTGCCATTTTTTGGTGCGTCCGTAATTATATAAATACGTAGCACCTATAGTCGTCGTCTGGTCCGTCCGTCTGTCCGCATATAACAGCGCAAAAACTACCCAACCGAATGGTGTGAAATTTAATATATAGAATCGTTGCAGAATTTTGTCGAGTAATTTCAAATTTTATGGAAAATCCAATCAAAACTTAAAAGGATATTAATAAAGGTTTTCTTCATTCTATTAAATCCTATCATACGTAATTAATTCAATGATATCCCATGATAGGTAATGTTTCTAGGTTGCTATGGTGATTACGTTCTATTCAAGATGGACTCATGTTATTTCCGTATTGCTGAATTTAAAAGCCGAATTTGTATGTTGAAATTGTTTAATTATAGCAATCATATAATCTACCAACAGTTTTTTGGATAGATGTTTCCGGAGAAATAGATGTTAAATGGAAAAAGAGTCTCAATATGGATTTCAAGTTCTGAAATTTTCAAAGCTAGGATTAAGTTTCCCATTGGAATTTTCAGTAAATGTCAACGAAAGATAAAATGTTTCCAACTTAAAATGTGCTTATTTTATTTACGGAAATTAATCATATCAAAATAACAGACGATATAATTTATTTCACTGAAATAATAACGATGATTTTTAGGGTTTTGTTCATCTCACGAAACCCTATTACTCCCGCTCCGTTGTCTGTCTGTCACGGAGCTATTCTCAGAAACTAGGTAACTTACAGAGTTGAAACTTTGTGTATATAGCTGTACCAGCTATAAAGAGCTCAAAATATTAAAATTTGAAAAATTCGTATTATTTTAATAAATAGAGATAAAAAACCAAAATTCTAACAGCCTTTTCCTATTAAATTTAAACATTTTTCATTATAGCAGATGCCAAAAATTAAAAATCCACGATGAAATTCTTTTTACAATAATTAATTTTCTATGAGACTATTTCCACGTGAAAAATGAAAATGAAATAAAAAGTTTCACCAATTGAAAAAAATATTAATATGAAATAAAATTGATTGACGTCATAGTGATAATAAAAAAGAAAATTCCGAAGATTTCTCAATAATACAAGGAGTATGAGTATGTGCAGTGTATGTACATAAAGTACATTAATATCACGTCATTAGAGAATTAAAAAGAAAATCTGACGTCATATAGGAAGTTTAACTAATTTTTCAAATGTTTGAGAATAATACAAAGCGAGTATCAATATAAATAATAGAGAATAGTAAATATATGAGTTTGAGAAACATATTGAATCATGATAAAAATCCAATTATGGAAATATTCGCATCATATTTTAACATTTTGAAGGTGTACAACATGTTTAATTTTGAAATTATTTTTTTAAATATCTCATTTAGTCTGCATGACAGATATTATTATGACAGAATATAATAGCGGTCTGGTTTAGATATTCGAAAAAATAGACCGGTAAATTTTTACTTTATAAACATGAGTTTTTTTTTCTAAATTAAATTTATTTGGATCTATTAAAGAAAGGATAAAGTGTTTTGAAAGGAATATTAAGCGAAACCCTTTGAGCGATCTTCGATCTCACTTACCCACTTGTTTTACATTGCCTTGTATTCGATATTTGCGCATAGTACTATAATTTTAATGTAACAGAATTGTAATTAATGGTTTGTAAAAGTGCATTGAAACTTAATATCATAAAATAAAATTAATATCTATAATATGAAAATCTGCACATAGAATAAATTTTGTATTCATGCAGTTTTGCAAAAGAGTGCAACAGCTATTGCACCAAGATCTGAATATTTATAAAACTAGTTTTTTTTTTAGAATTGTTTTAATAACCTATAATTGGATTCTCAGTTTTGGTTTGGATGGTAAAACTGACACCATTCTTAAAAGAAAAGACCAGTTTCATTTTTGGAAATAAAATAATTTAGTATGATTGCGTCCGTATATATTCACCAATCTTTAGCTCTGCACATAAAGTTCCTACAATTTTTTCTTTTTCTTTTTTTTTCCATTTTAATAAATTTTATATGCACCGAATAAAGTGTTTTCGAAAATTACACATTATTTTCTTGAAATCAGAATAGGTATTCAATAAAACTAAAACAGAAGCTTGGTGATAATGACGTCATTCTCAAAAGAAAAAGGGACCTTTCATCCATAAAAATAAAATGCTTTATTATTATTCTCTCAGTAATCATTGGATTTTATTTCTGTAACGTACAGGTACTTACACTGCATATTTGCAAGTAAATAAGAGAAAAGAAAATTGATAATTTAATGTACAAAAAAATTGTTTGATATAGAAACTAATGAAATCGAGTATTTTGTAATGTGCTTAAAAATGATTGTAATGAAATGATTTATTTGAATTTTACAGTGACGCTTAAAGCATGCCTCAGGGGGTTGTCAGGTGTGAGCTATCGGGAAACAGAGCCCCCAAGTATTTAAAAATAAGGCCTTTTCTTTTTAAAAGCTTGAAATTTAATAATATAAATAAATGTAAATACCATGACTATAGTTACTTATTTTACGAAAACAGATTTTAAAGATTTTTATAAGTAGTGTGCGTTTTAATGAATTTGAAAAGTTTAACGTCCTTTCTCAGATAAAAATGCAAGTTTTTTATTTCCCTTTTTTAGTCTTGTAAAATAATCAACAAGTGGGTAAGTGTGATTGCAGATAACACAAAGGGTTTCGTTTAATATTCCTTTCAAAACAGTTTATCCTCCCTTTAATAAATCCAAATAAATTTCATTTTCAAAAAAAAAAAAAAAAAAAAAAAAAAAAAAATCATGTTTTTTTATAAAGTATATTACAATAATCTTTTTTATAAAGTAATAATTTACCGGTCTGTTTTTCTCGTTTATTCGAAAATCTGAACCAGTCCGATAGCGGGCAAAGCCCGCTATTATACTCTGTCATAATAATATATTTCATGTGGACTAAATGCGATATTAAAAAAATATCAATTTCAAAATTAAACATGTTGTATAGAGACTTTCAAAATGTTAGGCGTCAGATTAATTTCTTTTAAATTCTCTAATAACGCCCTATTAAGTTGCTTTCTGTATTTACACATACTCATCTTGTATTATTGAGAAATGTTTGAAAATTTCCTTTTTATTACCAATATGATGTCATATTAATCTTTTTTTCAATTGGTGAAACTTTTTATTTCATTTTCATTTTTCACATGGAAATCTTTCAAAAGAAAATTAATTATTGTAGAAATAATTTGATTGTGGATTTTTAATTGTTGGCAACTGCTACAACGTAAAATGTTTAAATTTAATAGGAAAAGGCTGTTATATTTTTGGTTTTTTATCTCTAATACATATTAAGAATAATACGATTTTTAGCTTCATAATACGTATTTAGCTATAAGTACACAAAATTTCATGACTGTAAGTTACATAGTTTCTGAGAACCGGCTCTGTGACGGACAGACAACGAAGCGGGAGTAATAGGGTTTCGCGAGATGAACGAAACCTTAAAAATGATATTTTCAATAATCAATTGCAGCCTTCCGCTACAATGCGTTGTGCTATAATATAATTGAATACTTAAGATTGATTTTCTTATTTTTGTTATAACTATGACTTTAAATAAACAATAATCACTTGTTACTTTTTAAATGCCAATATATTGATAATATTGAAAATGCTTCATGTACATTTAATTTGTACGTAAGATATTTTTAATGTACTGAAAAATTAATCTCATATTTAATTTGTACGTAAGATATTTTTAATGTACTGAAAATTTAATCTCATTTAAACATATTTTGTTGTTTTATCTTTCACTGAAAAAATTCTTTTGAATCAAGATATTTTCTTTCATTTCGTAGTAATCATCTTTTTTTAAAAATTTACTCATCAGTTAAATGCAACAATAAAATACAACTCAGGAGCAGAAAAAAAAAGCCGCATTAAAAAAAAAAAAAAAAAAAAAAAAAAAACCCTTGAATTTTTCAAGAAACTTTAAAAATTGCATGATAAACTATTGGTCTCAAAGAAAGAATATTTTTAGATGAATCAAAATTTAATTACTTTTGACCTGTTGGAAATCAGTATGTAAGAGTGACAGATATAATGAAAATTGCACTGTTCATGCATTTCATTCATGCTTTATCCTTATGTTATTGTATTATGTTATGTTATGGTAGGGTAATTTATTATGGAAATGTTCAAATATTAACCCTGAGAGGTTCATATTTAAATTGTTCAGTTCATATTTAAATTTTTCAGTTCATATTTAAATTCAATATCAAATGCAATGTTAAATGCAGAAACTGAAATGCAGAAAAAAATCCATTGTTTAAACCTGGAACTTTTTATTAAAGTTGAAAACCCTTTTTTACAATACATGACATAATGTTATATAGTGGCAAATTAGATAAAATAACTATGTAATTCGATGCCAATAAATTTATTTAATTAAAGAAAAAAAAGCGTAATAACTAAATTCTGTGGATTTTTTACTAACAGAATCTATATTATAAAGGGCAAACGTGTCCGTGCGTTACGCTGACGTCATTTTGCGAATGGCAACACTTGACAATGAAAATTTCAGTTTTGCGACTGTTCCTACTGCAATTTTTTTAATTTCTAAACATCGCACATTTTCAATTGAAAAAAATCTACCGTATATACTCGTGTATAAGTCGAAAAATTTTAGACAAAATTTGGGTGTTGAAAATGGGGGTCGACTTATACACGAGTTAGTAAAAAGAAAAAAAAAACTAAAGAAAGAATATTTCACACTCCGGAAGAAGTGTGATATAGCGGAGTGAAATACCGGAGTCACCGGGTCTAGGTTGGAGAGAGAAATAAAAGCGGACAATGGTCATTTCCCTGTGATTGACTAAAAAAACTCAGCAATAACGTCGCTGTAATTGTTCTGCACTCATTTTCTCTTGGGATAGAATTCCCTTCAATACAGGGAGTTCCTTTCAACATTTTAATCCCCTTTTTAAAAAAAGTTCAACTTGAGAATGCTTGTAGATTTCTCTCCTAAAAGTCCTAAAATACAAGTGCTATATTTTAGCAGTCTAAGAAGTTGTTTACCCTGTAAATAAGGCTTGAATAGATTTTTCAAAGATTTTTTTTTCTTTTTAAGTATCACTAAATTGATGTAAATAGGTTTCAAAATAGTTTAAGCTTATTCAGTTTCACATAATTATACAGATTTAAAATGTTGATTTTTTTTTTTTTTTAAAGTCTGATTAGAAACGTAATTAAATATATATATATATATATATATATATATATATATATATATATATATATATATATATATTACAAATTTATTTTATTTTTATTTTTATTTTTTTAAATTCTCGATTATAAATCATTTTTCAACTTACTACCAGAAATATGGTTCGACTTATACACGAAAATTCAATTTTTTTCAAAATTTTGCGTAAGAATTAGGGGGGTTGACTTATACACGAGTATATACGGTACTTTCAAATGCTATTTGTTTGAAAACTGTATCGTAATTTGCTTGAAAACTGTATTGCAATTTACTCATTTTTTATGGTTTTTAACACTTTCCAACAAAGTTGAAAAGTGTTTATGAATTCGGTTTGTCTGTCTGTCGTCTGTCTATCCGTGCTCTAACTCACATAAATATACTCGGATCTTCATGCAATTGATATGTGTTATTGAGGCTTACTGTGGCATGTTCGATATTGAAAATTAAGTGTGTAGCACTTATAGTTTTTTTTACAGGGACACTCAAAATAATTCCGTTACATGACGGTCAATGAAGAAAAATCGTTTGCAGTTTATTTTAATAATGTTTCACTATTTCAAACCTGTTGAAATTGATATATATTACTAACGTGGATTACAAGAGGAATACTATAGAATACTGTGTGTATAGCTTTCATCGTTCATTTACAGGGACACACAAAAGAATTCGGTTAAAGTACTGCTTATTAATAATAATTGCTGGGAATGTTTTTTCAGTTGCTGAACCCGGTTTTAAATTTAACTCTTTTTTTTTTTTTTGTCTATTACTTGGTGTGTATAGATTGTATACAGGGCAGCACAAAATTTTTCGAGTACATTTCCGTTTAATGTCGGAAATTGCAGAAGGGGAATTTTAAACTGTGCTACGCGTTTCCTAACTGAACTCAAATTTAGCATTCTATTTCGTATATATACAAATCTATAGATCCTATACAGTGCTGCACAAAAGAGCTCGGTTGTTTTTCCGAATAGTGTTGGTAACTCCTGAAATTGGATATTTAACTATGTTATTATTTTCCAAAATTGTTTAGTTAGATATCACCTTACACCTTACCATAAAAATTTGCACAAAGTTATTTTAGGAGTGTTGGAAAGTGTTACATAATCTATTCCTTGACGCATGATTTTTCGTTCGTGTTAAAATAATTGCAGACGATTGTGAAAGATAAACCCGTCTTCACTTTTAGGTAGATTTCGTAACAAATACTACCTATTACATTCTCCCCTAAGTTGAAAAAATTTTGCAGATCTACGCCGATCCCAGAACCCAAAACCACCCCCAGTTCAAAATTTTATATATCTATCTGTATATCTATGTCACTTTTTTATGGACGCGATAACTGCAATAATTCTACACAAATCTCTTCCAAACTGATACATAAAATCAAGGGGCATAAAATCTCGGTCAAGTTCGTTAATGGGCAAAATCGAACCAAAGGGGGGGACTTTTTGTGAAAACAGAAAAACCCCATAATTTCTTAATTATGATACATATCAAATCCGTTTAAAGTTATTATTACTTCTAGGGTTGGGTTGGGTTGATTATTGACGGCCAATTATCTACACATGGGATATAGGCCCGGGGGGAGTGCCCTTCGTGGGGGTCTTTCTAAGGGAACCAAACCCGTATTTACGCATGGATAAATCCACGGTTCGAAGAAAACCACGAAAACTCCGAACGATTAGGCCGACGGGCGCGATTGGGATCGAACCCAGCACCTCCCGTCTACCAGCTTCGAGAGCACAACCTCTCAGCCACTGGTGGGGCTATTACTTCTAGGAAAAGGGCCGAAAATTTATGTATGACAGATTTTTGATATCATCAAAAATGACCCCAAGGAGGGGGGAAAAGGGGGATTTTAGAAGAAAAAAATTCATAACTCCGTCAATTCCCAAGATATCAAATCCGCTTAAATTTATTGTAAATCTTCTTAAAATTATCTACAACTTTTATATTGACAAATTTTTTATAGGACCAACTCTTACGGTAAAAAAAAATTAAAAACAAAAAAATCCCTGCTAGCTCCGCCAACAAACAGACGTGAAAACAGAAAAAAACCCATAACTTCCTAATTTTTATGCATATCAAATCCGTTTAAAGTTATTATTACTTCTACTCTAGGAAAAGGGCCAAAAATTTATGTATGACAGATTTTTGATTTCATTAAAAATGCCCACCAATTGCCAATGTATTGGATTAAAAGGAGGGGGGGGGATAGGGGTTTCAGAAGAAAGAAATTCATAACTCGTCAATTACCAAGATATCAAATCCGCTTAAATTTATTATAAATCTTCTTAATATTATCTACAACTTTTATATTGACAAGTTTTTTATAGGACCAACTCTTACGGTAAAAAAAAAATATAAATCCCTGCTGGCTCCACCTACAGTCGGATGTATATTTTGAAGTGGGTGGTCTCAACTGCCTCATCATGATAAATAGGTCTTTCTTCTGCAATTCCCAATAAACAGGTGCCCCACGGTCTGCGTCTTCGAAATCTACCCGTGCCTGTAGGCCGAGCCGTGAGGGATTTTTATTAATATAAACAGTTCAGCATTTGTTTCCGGCTTATATTCAACGAAAATTAAAACTTCATCAATAAATAAAATAAAAAAATATATAAATAAAGGACATGTAATCGAACTACGCACTTAAACCATTGAAATTATCAGAATCAAAAGGCTGCTGTCTAAGCGATTTCTTCTGCTATTAATTCCAGGTACGAAGCCAATATTGATATTATTAGTGAAAAATCTAAAAAAAAAAATTATATTAAATGTAAAAAATCTATTACAGTTTTCAATTAAAAGAATGGTTTTCACCTACATTCAGTAACACGGGAAGACTGGGTTGAATCCGCTAGTTTTTTTTAAATATGTATTTTGACCATTAATTCTTCATTATATTTCATGGATAAAGATATTTTCATTTATTTCAATTTAATAAGAACATTTAATTTGATTTCATTGAGAATTCTTCAGAAACTAAGTTTTTGAAAATTGTGATTGTTCAATTATTTTTTCATGTTTTTCTTTATTAATATGTAAATAAATAGTTTACAAATAGTGAAAAATCATAGTTATATGTATTGGACAACTCTATCCGCAAAAATGTTTTTTTGTTGCAATTGGGAAGGTCTTTGTAGTCTCGAAAATCAACTGTAGCAGAGCACAGTCATTTGTCTAAACTGTCATCCTACTGCCCTTTCTTCTCCGAAGGGATTTATTTTAAAAGGGGACCATCTTTAGCAGATGGTACTTCATTTTTTTTCCATTGACAGTTCACCACACCCCTCGCGCATACACTGCTGGTGATTTGCAGACAGCTCCTACTAAAGACCGGTTACCACTATCAATAAAAGACTATCACTACACATAAAGAAAATAAGGTGTGGGGTGCACCTTTACCATTACTCATTAATTATCTATAGGGGCTTCTGATTACAGAAGACTCCGTGATCGTTACCTAATTAGATACTAGAGAATTATTATTAAAGAAAATTAATTGTTGCGTTGTGTGTAGAGTATCTAATATATGGCAGTTAGATTTTGGGAATGGAGTGTATAGAGTTCCATAAAATAATTACCCAAAACAACCCTAAAGATAATTTTAAATAAAAACATTCCAAGATTTAAGTTAAGAAAATTCTAGAGAAATATTTAGGTTTCTAAAATCAATCATGCAAACACTAAATTAAAACAACATTTTTTTTAAACTAAAAAACAACTACTTTATTTACATTAAACAAAATAAAAACATATAAAAAAAACATAGTAAGGATATATAAATCAATCCGTTTTAAAATATGCAGCACAGAAAACATAGTGAGGAAATATAAATCAATCCTCTTTCTACAATTTAATTCATTCATTAAAAATTCTCATTTACTAAATGATTCGTTCTCACAATTGAAATTAAGCATTACACATTTTTTTTTTTATCCCTATATGAACAAGTTCTCCTGCCGAACAAAAATTATAATTCCATTCGAGCGGTACAAACAGAAGAGGGTTGGTAATTATATAATAAAATATCATACCGGAGTCGTTACAGACCGACTCAACTCCTTATGGGGAATTCCCGGTCCCAGGTTGGACCCTGATGCAGGCTGGGGAGAGTGACTCCTTATGGGCATACCCTCATTCACAAGCCCGGTAGTATCTTTTTTCCGTAACTAATTTGCAGCACTCTCTCATAATATTTTCCCAACCACTTCTTTTTCGACCGCACACTTTCAACTTTTTCCCATCGACTGCCTTCTTCTCTATAAGATCTGGCTTTCTTTTTTCGTTGGTGGTGGCCCCTCCCCTCTACTTGACTATTTTTCAACCTTGTGCCTAAATGGCCCAATGTGTCAATGACCACACCTAACTTCGTCGCTCATAGGCGAACTGACCAGCCAATGATCACACGCTCTCTGGCCCCCTAAAATTAACCAGGCACCAGTGTGTCTGGTCTGAGTTTTCTAACTTCGAACGCCCGGTACCACACACGAAGTGTGATTGACACTCCTCATAAATTTAAAGTCATAAAAGCTTCACAGCCTCCAGTGTACTTTTCTTCTCCAGACAGCGCTCATAAAACTGTCTATCACCTTGTTAGCTAACTTGCTACCAGCCATTGTACCGCTCTTGATATGTAAATAATTATATATATCAAAATGCATAAACATGTATATAAAAGACAACACAGTAATTACTAATTACTTGTAGAATTTTTTAAAAAAATAACACACACACCGTGCTGTGTAAAAAACTGGATGTAATTATCTTAGGGGACCATACTTAAATGAAAAAGAAAAAAATTAGATCTCTTTCTCTGAGGATCAGACGCACCAAAAGTGAACCATTGTTACATTTCTGTTGACAGCCCGCCACACCCCACATGACCTAGACCGTGCTGGTTGAAATTACCCCGTAGTACGAGCGCATCATTTGTCACGTTTGACATACAATTTCCACCTAGTTTTAGCTTAGAACGTTATTTTCATTCGCTGAAAAATTACTGTATTTTATCTATATAGAGTAATTCTAAAAAAAATTAAATGCGCTTTAATTTTGTTATCTGATGGAGGTACATACTCTGTTAAAAATTTGCAGCAGACTGTCCAGTCATTTGACCGTTTTTATAGAAAACGGTTGCGTAACCTTAATTTAGCGCTATTCTGACCATATTATTCCCCTTATTATGGTCAGAATAGAGTTAAATTACAGTTATGTAACCGTTTTTTTACAAAAACGGTCAAATGACTGGACAGTTCGCTGCAAATTTTTAAAATGTGGGAACAGTGTTACAGATTTCACTTCACTAAATTAACAATTTTCATTATTCAACTTTTTGAAATTTTAATAATAATAATAATTCGAAAATAGTAGATTCGCATCAATTTTATTTAGATTATATTAGAGTGGGTAGTGTTGCTTACCTTTGACTACTATAAAACCAGTATTTTTTAATACTAATATTTACAACTTTGAACACAGAAATTCTCGAATTAAATAAGGCAAAGATTATTATTCCAAAATATTGATGTTATTGTATTCAAATGTAAGCATCGCTACGCATAAATTATTACGCGCGTATTACTTAATATAATTACAGTGTTAAACGATATCATCATATTCTTCACCATAGTGTGACATTGTATAATTTTTTTTTTTTGTAGTAGTGTAGGGTTTGTAAATATCGTGATATTTTAGAAAATATCAAAAATATCCGATATTTTCAAAATAGTCAACTCATTGATGATTGTAAATATTTTCAGAGTTAATGTAAATTAGAAATTAAAACATATGTCCTTTAACATGAAAACTTAATAAAACTATATTCTAAATGTCTTTTTCTATTTTTTTTTTCACTTAACAAAATTTAAGATCAACTAATTGAAAACAGGTACAATTTGCTTTTTACACTCACAAAAAACAAACTATTAAGATTTAGTAATCAAGTTTTAAGAAAATTTCGTGTTTTATACAACAAAATAATTTGTTTTTATTGAAAAACTTGGAACATAAATATAGTAAGCTTGGTCTGCTTAACTGAACATAACCAAAACGAGAAAAAATTATTTCTAATGAAGCTGCAAGTTTATCTAAATTGGATAGTAGTAGTAGGATAGTGGGGCTTCAACGACCACAGGCGCAGCCGCAGCATGTGCAGCTGCACATCTGATGTGCAGATCTCCTATTTCACAGAAACTTTCTAATTATCAAACTCTCTTTATCTCACCAGTCTTTCGATCCCATTTTTTTGATTCATTTGATATTTTATTAACAAACGATTAAACTGTATATCTATGTTTGCGTATATGTATGTGTGTGTCTGTCTGTATATGTATATATATATACCTATATATGTGTGTGTGTGTTTGTGTGTATGTGCGTGTATGTGTATGTGTGTGTGTTTATATGTGTATGTATTTGTATGTGTATTTATATCTATATATTTATATGTTAGTGTACATGATTACGTATATATATAGGTAATACACTTATAAGTTTTACAAATTTAATCAGTTTTAAAAAATAAAAATTACTTAACAAAAAAAAAAAAAAGATTTATAAAAATTTTAAATGTTTAAAAAATTTTGCAAGTTAAAAAGAAAAAAAAGTTTTTGAAAAAATATTACTTAATAAATAAAAAAAAAAGTTTTACAATAACTTTAAAAAAATTTACATATTATTGAAAAGAGTTAATCCAAGTTAAAATTATTTATATGTTACCAAAATCATTTACAAATTTATAAAAATTTTATAAATCTTTCAAAAATATTTTACAAATTTATTACTTTAATATATTTTTCTAAGGTTTTTGAGTATGATAAACCTCATAGGTTGCTTTTATGCATGGTAAAAAAAGTTTTTAATCTTGATAAACCGTTTTTGAGCACTGTAAACCTTATAAGACAGGATATGTGTGCGTGCGCGCGCATATAATTAACGTTTTGCTAGAAAGGTTTGTGTATAAATTTAAATAAGTACACGTATTTAAAATAAACATTTTTTTATTAAAACAAAATAATTTACAGAAAAGGTTTATATACAGAAAGATATTTACAAATCAGCATATTTCTTCTTCATTACAAGCTTGGTTAATTTCATAGTGTCCATACGCTAAGCTAGATATACCATTTTCTAAAATGTATCTCTTGTCATCAAAAGGACTTAGACTAATTTTATTTTGGGTTAATGTATATAAATTATGAGAATCCTGAGCTATCCTTATCTGTTTCTCCATGCTTGTTTTTTGCTGCTGGAGGCACTCCAAGTAGTCCTCATGCTTTATTTTCTGTCGAACAATCTGCGTAGACACGCCTTTTGCGCGCTTTTTCTCGTCTTTAAAGGATTTCAGTGAGTACATTTTTGATTTCAGTCCGACAAACTCAAGGGCTAATTCACCATTAAGTTCATCCTTGAACTTGCCGAGAACTTTCTTATTATCCTCAGAGTATAAATCATGTGATTTCGGGTACTCAGAGAAGTCAAACAAATTACGGTATTGTTCCATATCCTTATAAATATTGTTTGTTTGAATATGATAAGTTAAGGAATCTGTATCAGTGAATAATAGGGTTGCCCGATCTTTATATGTTTTCTTTATGAAGTTATAATGAAAATCATACATAACTAATTTAGAGAGTTCTAAAATAGCGAACCCAACATAGATAGGCCGATTCATTAAAATACTAGTTTTCAGTCGTTCTACCGCGGTCAAGTCTTCATCAAAGGTTTTAAATGATTTAAAAGTAGGTGAAGCTACTAATTTTTTTGCTCTTTTTTCACCATTACAAAGCACAATGTTTCTTCTTTTTCGAAGATTCTCCATTGTCTTCCCAAAAACAGAATTATTCAATAATTTAAAAAAGTCCTTTTCAAAAGAGGACTTAGCCTCTTTCCGTTTCTCAGTATTAAAATTAATATATTTCCGAAGCCAAGGGGTCTGTTTAAATTTTAAGGCTTTATGTACAGCTGTAATTTTTAAACCAAGTTCTAAATAAAATTTAAGATTACGATAATGAGTTATATAATTTCGTTTATTATTTAAATTAGGTATAAGTTTAGGGGTTCCCACGAATTTTCTATTGTTAAGTAAGTTTCTTGCATGAGAAGACAACATGGATTCTTCTACAGTGATCCTCTCGGGAGCAACAGGGTATTCATTGTGCAGAGGGTGTAAATGTTTTGGGTATTCCAAATCTACCTCGAAAAGGTACCCAATTTCAGAGCTATCAGATAGAGATTGAACCCACTCTTCTGTGATATGACTTGTTTCACTCCATTCAAAACCGCCACAAGGTAAAAATTGACTCATAGCCCACCCATATAGATTGTTAGCATCCCAGTACATGATGTAGCTGGGTGCCTCATTTTTCCTATAATCGGGCGTATCGGGTATGTTTGCTCGAGCGTATCTTTGACTAATCATACTAATACCGCCTCGTATACCATTTTCAACCATAAGCAGCATATCTATATCACTAAGTAATTCTAAAGATGTTTCAGACATCTTCAAGCAAGCTTGCCATGCAAGTGAAGGTGCAGTGAACAGGTGAGCAGGATCAATTTCATAATACTGCTGACATAATTTCCTAAAGTTTTGAAATACGTCAGCAAGTAGTAGAACATCTGTTTTAATATAAAGGTTATGGTAATCACCAAGAGTCTTGATGTCAAATGTTTCCCATACATTCTGGGCGTGTTGATACTCTTTTTCATCTATTGGGTTATTGGTTAAACTATTAAAAAATGCAGAAGGCGGGGGAAGCTGCTTCTCATTAAATTTATCGAAAGAAGTAAAATAATCATAGGGGTAAACCCCTTTACGTATGAGTAAAGATAAATTATTATTTTGCGGGAAATTTTCTTCAAGTATAGTGAATTGATCAGGTTGAAGGTTTTTAACAAGTTTTTCCAATGACGTAGGCAAAAATTGAAAAGAATCGATAAAGACCATCTGAATAGAAGATGTAGGTTTTCTGATTTTAAAGGTGATATAGTTTTCCATAGAAGTAGCAATCACATCGATTTCATGATCTTTAAATTTTCCGAGCTTTGTCATAATATGATGACCATCATAGTTTTTCAAGTTATGGAATATAACAGGAATTGTTTTACACTGCTTATAGTTCAAGTTACATTCCACATGTGCAGCTCCTCTGTACGCACCTGACAGGTGATCATGGTCACGTGTACGTTTCTCATCTAAAGTTTTCTTGCAAATATGACAAAACTCTGCTTCTCGAAATGCCTTTTCTTCCTTGGTAGAAATAGCTTCATAGGTTTAATATTTAATAACTTTTGCCCAAGTAATTCTTTTTCTTCCATCATTCGGTTTAAAAAATGTTCAACACAGTTTCTACCACGATATACCTGTGCTTTCTTCACACATGTTCCATCGGGTCCGATAACCACATAAGCGTACCCACACGGTAAGTGGTAGGTTGTTTTCTCAGTATAGGATGCTTTAGAAGAGGGTGGGGCTGATGAAATAGGTATAAGTAGACTCTCAAAGTCTGCATAAATCGTATAAGAAACAGGATGTTGCAGATGAATGCCAGAAAATTTTAATACATTATCATTTTCATTAGGCATCTTTATAGCTTGCGCAACATGTCGAGAACAATATTCACTATGCTTATCCAATAGATCTTGTCTTGAAAATCGATGCAAACATCGATAACAATAATAGGTGGTGGCTTTATGATTAGTCAAGTCTCCTAAAAGTCTTGAAAAGCTTCTAATTAGAAAATAGTGTTGTTTTTCACCATCACCAACCAATAACAAATTAATCACATCCTGATTCTGCTTTTCAGATATATACAAAGGGCAAACTTCATCCTCTTCATATCCAAACACATTAATCCGTAAATTGTTGAGTTGTTCAATAATAGATATCTTCTGAAGGGGTACAGGGCATTCCACATTACCTAATTTAATATCTTGCTCATAGGGTCGATAATGACTGACTCGTTCGGGATGTTTTGTAAAATCTAAGTTTAGTTTAAAGGCCAAAAGGCACCAAACCAAACATTTATTGTCTTCATTTTTTATATTCAACACTGCTTTTTTATCATCCAGTTTTTTAGTCAGAGGAATGTAGGAACTTGCAGCGAGGGGGTGGTATTTAGCAATCTTGAGTTCTAAATGATGAATTTTTCTAAGTTTCCATCCAGAGCCTCTTTGTACAAATTCTTCAAAGGATTTAATAATCTTCGAAAATCCTTCTTCAATATGTTGCGAGATAGTATCTTCGGTAAGTTCGATGAAACATGAGCATCGAAAATAAGATTCAATATCTTCTATCTCCTCATTATTACTCATACGTTCAAGTGTTATTTTTTCTACCATATACCATTTAATTGAACCTTTTTCACGAATTTCACTTATTAATCGTTCCTGTATTTCAGATTGCAAGTGAGTATGAAATACCTCTAAATCACTTTCCTCATGTTCATCTGGATACAACACGACTGTCTTAAATACATTAAGTGCATCAGAATGCTTTATGTTTTTCGACTTTACATTAGATAAAGTCATTTTTCGTTTTACACTCACAAGAGGTGCACGAGAGTGCTGAGTGCGTACGTGTTGTCTCAGTTCAAATTTTCTTCCGAATACTTTATCACAATCATGACAAGGGAATGTTAAATTTTGATGCGACCTTAGATGATGATCTAAATTATCCTTTCGTGTGAAAACTTGATCACATACCCCACATTTTAATGCTGTTGGCGAAAAGTTTATTCAAAACTTCTTTAAATCACTTTTACTAAAAAATTAAGTCAAAATACTAACTAACACTAAGTAGGTGGGAAAGGCGGGTTTTGCCCCAGGTGGGGCACTTCCGGTGTTTACTTCCGGCAGGAACCCCCACCCCCCTACTATAACATGCTGCCCCCTCCTAAAACCCCCTCTCCTATAGCACACCCTTTCGCCCCACCCTCGATTTTAAGTTTGAATTTTATCATCGTAGTCTTTTACAACAATTTAGCACCACCGCCGCACCACAGCACCACCTCATGGGGTGAAACCCCCCTTTCCCACCTACTTAGTGTTAGTTAGTATTTTGACTTAATTTTTTAGTAAAAGTGATTTAAAGAAGTTTTGAATAAACTTTTCGCCAACAGCGCGCTCTATGAGCTGTTTTGGAAGTAATTAATATATTAAAATAAGTATCTTCATCTCTGTGATCAGTGACTGAGATTGAGCTCAGATTTAAAATTTATAACTGAATACCTTAGCACTATGTTAGAAGAGTCTTGCTTATATGGTATTTTTAGATTTGATACAGGAAATACTCATAGATAAGGATTGTTTTATGTGTATTATAGTATTAAGACGTCAATATTGCCGATTTTTGAATGTATAAGTATAGAGTTTCTTGGAATTTCTCTAGGATTATTTTTTTCATGTAATGTTTGTTATAATAAAAATATGAATTAGCTATATTCTTTGATACCGGAAATACTTTCAGATAAGGATTGTTTGTGTGCATTATAGTATTAAGACATGAATATTACCGATTTTTAAATGTTATAAGTATAGAATTTCTTGGAATTTTTGTAAGATTCTCTTATTATACAATGTTTGGTAGAATAATAATATGATTGCTAAATATAAACATGTTTCTTAGAGTAATAAATGTGTATTATATTTCACAATGCGTGTATGGATTTTAATTTTTATAACTGGTTTTATACAATATATTTCACATATGAATGCTATAGATGGTGTTATTTTTTAAATACAAGTATGGGTTTTAGTTATTTTTTAATGAGAATATTATTAAGAATATGTTTTTTAATTTTCATGTTATAATATAACAGATTGTTTCACAAGTGGTAATATGTAAATGTTATTAAATATATAGTTGTTAGATGTTATTCTTTCTCAAAGTATAGATTTAAAATAAGTATATTATTAGTGTGTTATAAATAACAAATCGATTAATTTTAAAATGGGCTACGTCTAAGTAATATATATATACATGTATGGTAATCTTCGAGATTTAATAATATTATATATTTTTAAAAGAAGCATGTAAAGAATATTACCGATTTTTAAATGTTATAAGTATAGAATTTCTTGGAATTTCTGTAAGATTCTCTTATTATACAATGTTTGGTAGAATAATAATATGATTGCTAAATATAAACATGTTTTTTAGAGTAATAAATGTGTATTATATTTCACAATGCGTGTATGGATTTTAATTTTTATAACTGGTTTTATACAATATATTTCACATATGAATGCTATAGATGGTGTTATTTTTTAAATACAAGTATGGATTTTAGTTATTTTTAATGAGAATATTATTAAGAATATGTTTTTTTAATTTTCATGTTATAATATAACAGATTGTTTCACAAGTGGTAATATGTAAATGTTATTAAATATATAGTTGTTAGATGTTATTCTTTCTCAAAGTATAGATTTAAAATAAGTATATTATTAGTGTGTTATAAATAACAAATCGATTAATTTTAAAATGGGCTACGTCTAAGTAATATATATATATACATGTATGGTAATCTTCGAGATTTAATAATATTATATATTTTTAAAAGAAGCATGTAAATTTATTAAATATGCTATACACATGGTTGATTGATATTAATATTTCTAGAATATAAGTATGAATTTTACATGTTTTAATATAATAGACTGTTTTACAAGTATTAATATGTAAATGCTATTAAATTAATTTACTATATGATTATTAGTCATTCTTTCTCGAAGTATAGATTTTATATAATTTCTTCAGTATGTCATATAAGTAACAAATTGATTTTAAAACGTTTTTGGATTTTTATTATAAAATATTAATTGGATAATTTTAATAACATTAGCGTTTAACATGAACTTTTGATTATACATATGATCTAGCAGTGTAAGATTATTTAACAATTTCATATGAATACTGCAGACATGCATAAATTTTTTAAAGAGTTTTGCTTAAATTTGAGGTGTGTAGTAAAATATTTAATTAATATTTAAGATAATCATGCCTCTGTGCATAAAATTTTCAAGAATTCGCTGAAAACTAGTTTTAAAGTAAAATGAATTTCTTTGGAAATCAAACATTTTTAACTATTAATTTATAAAATTATGTGTAAAAGTCTGTATTATTAGTGTTTAGTAAAGACTTTTTTAATAATATCACTTGCATATGGGTAGTAATTAAGGAAATTATAGAATATTTTTTGAGTCTATGTGTATTAATATCGCTTATTTTCACTAGCAATACTTTAACTTTCCTAAATGATTTAGAAATTTCTCTGTGTGAATTTGAAATACATAAAAGAATGTTCGATTAGTATTTCAGAAAATCATATCTCTGTGCATGAAATTTCAAGAATTCTATGAGTAGTTTTAGTGTAAATTGAATGTCATTGGAAATTAAACATTTTTAACTGCTAATTTATAAACTCGTGCCTAAGAATCTGTAATCATATATAAAAGTCTGGCTTTGGTTAACAGTTTTAAATAAAATTATAAGATTTCTTAGTAGTCTTTGGGTTTTAATAGCGTTCATTTTAAATAGCACCACTTTTAACTTGACAATTTTTTTTAAGTATGTGTATATCAGGGTGGTTGGTTTCCCGAGATTTTTTAATAACAACCATTTAAACTACTACTACAACTTCAACTTTGAGAAATTACTTTAAATTCTAGGAATTTTACCTGTATGTGTAACTAAGACGATAAGTATAAATAGCAACGGAAATTGCAATTTGCATCATTTCATGATTTGTTCTGATAGCGATTAGATGTGTTTTTAACTGCTTCCGCCTTTTTATCGAAGTTATTATTTCCGCTATTTATCTAAATTAGTAATTTAATTTGATAAGTCTGTTGTTTGCTTTTAAAGAGTTAAAGTATTTTGTTACTAATCTAGTATGGATGTCATTATGCCTATTGATGAAGCCATGGCTTTGGGAGATTCTGCACCCGTTAAGAAAATTTTTACCTGTCTTACCTGTAATAAGACATTCTCAACTCCTTTTAATTTGAGTCAACATATGCAAACTCATTCTGATGAGAAACTATATACTTGTGCAAAATGTCAGAAGTCTTTTGGGCGGAAATCAAGTCTGCAGAGACATTTAAAGACACATGATAGTGTCGGATCGTTACAGAATGATGGATTCCCTGAAGTTTCTACAGAAATGGATAGTATATCTCAAAGTTTTTCGGATTTTAACCAACTAGCTGAAGAAGATTTTTCTCTAAAGACTGTGACCTCTAAAAATACCGAAAAGAAGACCTATTCATGTCCCACTTGTAGTAAAATGTTAACAACGTCTTTCAATTTGAAACAACATATGAAGACTCATTTAGATGAGAAATTATATACTTGTGACAGCTGTAAAAAGTCTTTTGGAAGGAAATCAGATTTGTTAAGACACTTGACAACCCATAATACTAACGGACAGTCTGCATTAAAATGTGGGGTATGTGATCAAGTTTTCACACGAAAGGATAATTTAGATCATCATCTAAGGTCGCATCAAAATTTAACATTCCCTTGTCATGATTGTGATAAAGTATTCGGAAGAAAATTTGAACTGAGACAACACGTACGCACTCAGCACTCTCGTGCACCTCTTGTGAGTGTAAAACGAAAAATGACTTTATCTAATGTAAAGTCGAAAAACATAAAGCATTCTGATGCACTTAATGTATTTAAGACAGTCGTGTTGTATCCAGATGAACATGAGGAAAGTGATTTAGAGGTATTTCATACTCACTTGCAATCTGAAATACAGGAACGATTAATAAGTGAAATTCGTGAAAAAGGTTCAATTAAATGGTATATGGTAGAAAAAATAACACTTGAACGTATGAGTAATAATGAGGAGATAGAAGATATTGAATCTTATTTTCGATGCTCATGTTTCATCGAACTTACCGAAGATACTATCTCGCAACATATTGAAGAAGGATTTTCGAAGATTATTAAATCCTTTGAAGAATTTGTACAAAGAGGCTCTGGATGGAAACTTAGAAAAATTCATCATTTAGAACTCAAGATTGCTAAATACCACCCCCTCGCTGCAAGTTCCTACATTCCTCTGTCTAAAAAACTGGATGATAAAAAAGCAGTGTTGAATATAAAAAATGAAGACAATAAATGTTTGGTTTGGTGCCTTTTGGCCTTTAAACTAAACTTAGATTTTACAAAACATCCCGAACGAGTCAGTCATTATCGACCCTATGAGCAAGATATTAAATTAGGTAATGTGGAATGCCCTGTACCCCTTCAGAAGATATCTATTATTGAACAACTCAACAATTTACGGATTAATGTGTTTGGATATGAAGAGGATGAAGTTTGCCCTTTGTATATATCTGAAAAGCAGAATCAGGATGTGATTAATTTGTTATTGGTTGGTGATGGTGAAAAACAACACTATTGTCTAATTAGAAGCTTTTCAAAACTTTTAGGAGACTTGACTAATCATAAAGCCACCACCTATTATTGTTATCGATGTTTGCATCGATTTTCAAGACAAGATCTATTGGATAAGCATAGTGAATATTGTTCTCGACATGTTGCGCAAGCTATAAAGATGCCTAATGAAAATGATAATGTATTAAAATTTTCTGGCATTCATCTGCAACATCCTGTTTCTTATACGATTTATGCAGACTTTGAGAGTCTACTTATACCTATTTCATCAGCCCCACCCTCTTCTAAAGCATCCTATACTGAGAAAACAACCTACCACTTACCGTGTGGGTACGCTTATGTGGTTATCGGACCCGATGGAACATGTGTGAAGAAAGCACAGGTATATCGTGGTAGAAACTGTGTTGAACATTTTTTAAACCGAATGATGGAAGAAAAAGAATTACTTGGGCAAAAGTTATTAAATATTAAACCTATGAAGCTATTTCTACCAAGGAAGAAAAGGCATTTCGAGAAGCAGAGTTTTGTCATATTTGCAAGAAAACTTTAGATGAGAAACGTACACGTGACCATGATCACCTGTCAGGTGCGTACAGAGGAGCTGCACATGTGGAATGTAACTTGAACTATAAGCAGTGTAAAACAATTCCTGTTATATTCCATAACTTGAAAAACTATGATGGTCATCATATTATGACAAAGCTCGGAAAATTTAAAGATCATGAAATCGATGTGATTGCTACTTCTATGGAAAACTATATCACCTTTAAAATCAGAAAACCTACATCTTCTATTCAGATGGTCTTTATCGATTCTTTTCAATTTTTGCCTACGTCATTGGAAAAACTTGTTAAAAACCTTCAACCTGATCAATTCACTATACTTGAAGAAAATTTCCCGCAAAATAATAATTTATCTTTACTCATACGTAAAGGGGTTTACCCCTATGATTATTTTACTTCTTTCGATAAATTTAATGAGAAGCAGCTTCCCCCGCCTTCTGCATTTTTTAATAGTTTAACCAATAACCCAATAGATGAAAAAGAGTATCAACACGCCCAGAATGTATGGGAAACATTTGACATCAAGACTCTTCCCTTAGCAAAAAATGACATAAAATTACCATAAAAAAAACCATAAGGGAAATCTTATGGCGTTTTGCCTATGGTAAAAAATATCCTATGGAAAACCATATAATCCTATGGAAAACCATATATACATTAAGTGTATCATACACTTGATACACTTAATGTTTATATGGTTTTCCATAGGATATTTTTTACCATAGGCAAAACGCCATAAGATTTCCCTTATGGTTTTTTTATGGTAATTCTATGTAGACGTTTACCATACACTGTGACTTAATGTTTATATGGTTTTCCATAGGATATTTTTTACCATAGGCAAAACGCCATAAGATTTCCCTTATGGTTTTTTTTTTATGGTAATTCTATGTAGACATTTACCATACACTGTGTATGGTAAACGTCTACATAGAATTACCATAAAAAAAAACCCATAAGTGAAATCTTATGGTTTTTTGCCTATGGTAAAAAATATCCTATGGAAAACCATATAATCATTAAGTGTATGGTAATTTTCATGGCACTGTATGGTAAACGCCTAAGGAGTTTTTGGGATGAAATCTTATGGCATTTTTATGGTGTTTTTTAATGAAATCTTATGGAATTTGTATGTCACAATCTATGGTGTTTTAGAATAAAATCATATGGTACCATATGATAAGGTACAACCTATAGCAATTAAATAAAAATATAGCATTTATATTAATCCTTTACAGGGACAAGCAAAAGAATTCAGTTACAATACTGTCTATGAGCAATAATTGCTGGAAGTGCGTTTTTAATTGTGGTATGCATTTTAAATTTAACTATTTTTTTTGCATATTACTTGCTATGTGTAAATTTATAAATCATATACAGAGTTGCACAAATGAATTTCAGTACATTTCTGCTTATTGACAAAATTGCTGAAGGAGAATTTTTAACTATGTTATACGTTTCGTAACTGAACAAACTTTTTGCACACTTCGTAATATATATCCCAATTTATAGATCGTATACAGAGCTGCACAAAAGTATTCGTATATTTTCCTACTATTTGATGGCAGTTGCCGAAATAGAGTTTTCCAAATTGTTAGCCACTTACTTCTATCCATTGTTATTATTTACTCCAGCATCTTACAGTATTATTACATGGTAGTATTATTGCTCAATATCACATAGTAGTATTTAGTACTGCTAAGTAGGATTGGTAAATTGTATTTTCAGAATAAATATGCATTTCAGAATTACATAGCATAATTATTGCTGAATATCATAAAGTATAATTTGGTAACACATAGTATAATTAGGTAAACAAACCTGCTGGGTGGGTCTAGTATCTAGTTGAGCTTAAGTTGATAGGTAGGCCACCCTGCCCAGTTTGACATTGACATTGTTTACCTAACCATTACATTTCAAATTATTAATGAAATCTTATGGAATCATAAGCGTGATAATTTATGGGTTTTTTAATGGAAATCTGAAGGAAAAAAACATAAAGAAAAGTACTAGAAATAATTTTCATAATTATAGAATAAAATCGTGTCTCAATATTTAAAAGAAAACAGTAATAAAATATCAAAAGATTTTTCTAAAGACAATAAATATATGTATAAATATTTAAAAATGCATTTATTAAAAAAATTACCTGGGTTTGGAAAGACAATTTAAACAAATCCAATTTTATATAGCTAGAAAAAAAATATGGATTTATGATATCACTGAAATATTACATTTAGACAATTATAAATAAACTAGGGGGCTCAGCCCCCTACTCGCTAACGCTCGCCAACCCCCCGTGAATTGCGATGCCATTCACATTGAGACCGCTTCGCTCGCTCGCCCCTTTTTATCTTTCAGCAATTCTAGCCGGAATAAGTTCTTCCATAAAACATTTGAACATATGAAATTGACAATTTTTTTTAATCTAAAAAAGTAATTTTTCGTTGAAAACAGAACTAAAAATGCATTTACTTGGCGCTACCAATGGTCATATAAATCATTTAAATACTATGAAAAAAGGATCTTGGAAACATAATTAGTTTAAAACTTGTTGCACCTATAATATTGTACAGTGCGGCTTCAATTCATTAAGAAAAAAAATGATTATAGATTTTTACAAACAAAATTATTTTTTACTTCAATTTACAGCAACAGATGGTGGCAGGTGCCACCTAGCCAGTTGATTTTTTTTTTTTCGATTCTTGAGTGAGTGAAATTCGTAAATGAATTCTAAATATGAGTTGAGAATTCTTTTGAAATTAACGATATTACTCATAATTAAAATGAGGAATCATCTCAGACGCTTTGGATTACGTACATGTTACTTTATTTTTAATAATTGCTAATTTTGTATGGTTTCACTTTTCACTGCTCTCACAATGACCGCCATATTGGATTGGAGGCGGAGCTGATCTAACACAATCCAGTCTGTTCATTGGTCTGAGCTCTGGAAACTACGGCTGTTGCCAAACAATACGCTACAAATTCAGCCCTATTTTCGCGCCACGTAAGACAAATATATATATAGATTACACAGACTTAGAATTTTTAAACCATTAACTCCATTTTATAGGTAGTGTAAATTGAGTGTGCCATGCGACACAGAAATAGCTATTATTTTCCCTCAAACTAAATTATCAATACCTACCCCACCCTCCATTTATTCTTTTAAAACCCTTCTTTGAAAATATAACAGAATAATCTATAATCAAGAATCCATCCCCCCCCCCCTTTTTTTTCAATTATTTAGTTAGAAAATCATTATTAGCACTATCACTGTATATGCAAAATACACATAAAAATAACAATAAATCTGTGAAACCTGTCACACACAGCCTATCGAAAGCAACAACTTGCTTGAAAAAGATCAAAATAAAGTAATTTGAAAATTTTCATTTTTTTTTTTTTTTTTTTAATTAGATAAATATTGTTCACACAAAAATATCTCATACAGGCATAATTAGAATATAATAATTTTCACCCCCCCCCCTCCTTTCAAAAAGAAAAAAGAAAGGAGAATCTGAACCTTTTAAATTATTTACATTATATAAAAATGTTTTTAAATACTCTTGGCGTAAAAACATAAAATTGGCACATTATGTTATATTCCCTACAAAACTTTGTTTTAACCAAATTTCTTTATTAAAAATCTTAAAATAATTTCAATGTAACTGCAAAAATTATTTGTTATTAAACTGTTTAAAAGAAACACCAATTCTCTAGCTTTATGAATTTCTAGTGATTACAGAGTTCAGAGTGAATAAAAGTTGGATTTATTAGATTTAAATAAAAGAATTTTAAAATCAGGTCTTTATATATTTTTTAAAAACTTTAGTTGCTAATTAGCTTACATTTATAAGTAATTAAGATTAAAATTATATTTAATAAAAATATAGTGATGGCACTGTGCTACATAAACTCTCAGAAGCAAACTGATTACTTGAAAACTGCATTCTGTTTCAAGAATTAAATAGGGACTTGTGAAATGTAAGTACTTATAAAGCTTCTTAGAAATGCAATACAAAAATTAGACATTAAGCACTTTCTTAGGACAGCAGGGACCCTGTAAAAATATTTTTTTGAAATCAAAATTTTGTTATGATTAATCAGAGAAAAAAAAATGTTTGCAATTTTTTATCCATCAGTGGCAGGCTATAATATTAAAAATTTCATCGACAATTTGTAGGAAATATATCATAAATACATCTTCTTTAAAATTTAAACTTAGTAAAATAAATTATAAAATTTAATCTGCTCCAATACATTAAACTGCAGACATTAACAATAAAAACTACTATATTTAAAATTAAAAAAATTTTAAACATTACTAATATAATAATGAAAAAATAGAAACAACAGAAAAAATAAAAAACACCTATACTAAAAATTACATTTATTTCCAATAAAACTAATATATATATATATAGAGAGAGAGAGAGATTTTTTTTTTTTTTTTTTAACAGACCATTTACAAGGTTACATTTTGAAATTGGTGCTAATGACATTTCATCTTTCAGAGCCACAGGACTGATTAAGAATGCAGGCCTTGATTCTGCCACAAACTATGTAAAAACTGCAATACATGTTAGCAACTACAATACTGCCATAATAGGACATTTTTCTTTAAACACTATCATGCTGTCAAAATGTAAGAATAGCAAAGTATCTTGCTTCATATCCGCAATTGCAAGTAGACAGAGATAATCTATCCTGGCCAGAACATCATTCACAGCATTATTATCCTGTAATAATAATATTAGTTAGAAGGAAATGTGTTCTTTCCTAATACAAATTCTAATATGATTATGATAAAATTTTGTATGTTAAACTGTCTTAAAACAAAATGTTCCAAGTGTGAGGCATGTATACTGGTCATGCAGGATCTGAAAACCACAAGCCTCAGCACCTATACCGGTCGCTCATCCCAAAGGGGTTAAGCTGCAATAGTTTTTTTTTTTTTTTTTTACTTTGCAAAAGATTTTCAAAATTTTAATATTCTAAGAACTTATACCTTAAAATATTAATTTAAAAAGGTTTCCATCAATCAATCACAGGTTATAAATTGCTGACTATTGTTTAGGGTTATTAAAACTGTATACAAGTTACAAACAGCAACAATGAAGTTAATCATGCACCAAACCACACGCTTTAAAATAAGCCAATAGGCTATGAAACTACAACAATGAAACATTTTAAAGACTGCAAAGTAAAACAAAAAGGTACTTTTCTGTTATACCAATGCTAATGTAATAGTTGGTGCCAAATGAAACATTTGAAATATTTTTTTTTACCATTGTTAGTACGAAAGTGATCATTTAAAATATATAACATTTGGAAATTTCAGACTTTCACGAACTATTTTAGTATTAAATCAAAACAAATACATATACTTAAAATACAAGAGCTAATAAATATTCTAAAATAAAATAACAATTTAAAACTCAATTTAAACTGCAGACATGTAACTGTCTTTTAATTTCAAAAATAGCAAATTAAGATTTTTCGCAGACACTATTAAATAATAAAAAAATGAGGTATTTTTCCACTATACCAACACCATTGTCGCCAAGTGTAATAGTTGATGTGTAAAATGAAAATCACATGAAATGAATCATTTGGAAAAAAAAAATAATAATAATAATAACATTGATGGTATGGAATTAGGCATTTAAAATATCACATTTGAAAACTAGGACTTTCACGGATTATTTTATTAAATCAATACCAATATATATTTAATTAAAAGAACAAATAAATATTATACAATAAAATAATGAAACAAAACTCAATTTAAACTGCAGGCATGATGGTGTGAATGATGCATGTAAATGTCTCTTAGCATTGAAGTAAACATTTCATTTTTTGAATGAAGACATTTATGATAATTTTTAATAAAAACTATTTTTATATACCTAAAGTCCTGAAACAATTTCATTGGTATAACCCCAATATAATGGTAAAAACCATCTCAGCGCCAATGATAAATGTAAGTTATAACTTAATAAAAAATTATTTGTAATCGAAAAATAGCAAATTAAGATGTTTTTGCAAGGTTACGATTAAATGGCATAATCCTATTTCACTCCACCATTCGGCGCTTTTTAAATTGTTTACTTACATTTATCATATTGTAACACAAATTATCATTGCTCAGCCTTTCCAACAATAAAAGAGCTATATCTGGCTGACTATCGACTATTTGGCAAAATTTCGCCAAATGGTAGAGTCAAATAGGAACTAACCTGATTAAATAATATTAATTAAAAAACTTATTCATGTTCAATAACTAGCAAATTTTAATGTTTGGCATGGTTTGCAATAAAAATCCTTTGCACGGTCAGGGTTGAAATAAATGGCTTATTTCCTACATTTTGGCATGGTGTTGGTATAACAGAAAAGAATACTTTTAAGTTAGCTGGGTGCCAGTGATAACTCGCCAAATCTTGTTTCAGGCATCATTTGAATTGCAACCCTTTCAATCCAAATAATTTGAATTCAATGAGTTGAATTTCAATTTCAATTCAATTCAATTCTTGAGATTTTGTTATTTGTGTTGATGTGTTTGTGTTTACTTATTTTATTACGATTATAATTTAGCCATTTTTAAGTAAGCTTTTTAAGATATTACATTGCAATGTTAAAATATCGGTTACTAGCTAATGTTAAAAGATTGTCAAAAAAAAAAAAAAAAAAAAAAAAAAGTTGGCAAGAATAAACAATTTTGGTGATCGTTGGTGCCCGGCTAACACAAAAGTACCGAAAAAATACCAAAAATGATTTATGTTAAATAAATAGCGAGTCACAGTATTTGGCAGGGTTTTCAATAAAAATCTCACTTGGATGATCAGGGTTAATATAAATGGCACATTAGCGTACATTTTTGCATAACGTTGGTATAACAAAAAATATATAAATACAAGATATAGTACTATTTAAAAAATATATTATGCTTTTTAGTTTATAGAATCTCTCAGAACAAAACATCAAAATAAATATAAATTTTAAATTTAATGAAATAAATTTGATCATGCTTAAATTATTAAATATTTACATTATCTCAACAAGCATCAATTAATTTAGCATTAAAGGGATTTTCTGAAATAATTTCCACTGGCATCTTAAAAATACACCAAACATATGTTTGCAACAACAGGCAGACTGCTAACACTTATAAAAGGGTTAAAAACAAAAACGAGTAATTAAGATTGCGAGTTAAAAACAAAGATGAGCAATTAAAATTGTCAGAGATAACAAATACAACAAAGTTAACATTACTAGTAGAGTTCAACTTTTGTCTTGGAAAAAAAAAACTATTTTAACACCATTTTATCCAAACAATAATCTTAAATATATAAAAATATGCCATGTAGTTTTGTTGTTTGGAAATCCTGGTGTAATTTACAGTATGTTACTAAAATGTGTAAAGAATATAATTACCTATCTTTTGATTCTTTGCGGCCATGCATAAACAATAGCTGGTGTTAGCTCCATTACTTTCTTCATAGTCATGTGATGAACAGTTGCAATAATTTGCCAAGTAGTTAAATTGTTTACCACCTCTAGGATTAGCATTCGTTTTCTGAAAAAATCACAAGTTAAAATCATATATTCAACCTTGGCAGTATTGTTTATTTTCAGAAATCACATTCCATAAAAAAATAATAATAATAATAACACTCAGAAATAGCATACATATTGTGCAGGATACAATAAGGCAAATTTTTGCTTTACATACACTAATTTAGTACATCAAAATCATAAGTAATAAAATTTTATTTATTAATTAATCAGCTTTAATAGACAAAACAACATAATTAACAAAAAATTTTGTAAAAACACTGATCACTGTTGATTTCAGTGCCATTTAGAATTTTGTTCCTTCAACTTAACTGTAAATTTCACTGTTTACATCTCCAATGATACATGGATTTGAGAGTTTTTTGTACAATCAAATTTGGCTAAAATAAGTTTCTGGAATAATTTTCGTCGTCATACAACCCAATCCGAACCAGAAAATTGAAGTTAACACGAAACCTGACCCGAACCCGACAAAAAAAATCCATCGACCCGTAACCTGATCCCAACAAAATAAATTCCTTCATGTCACAACCCGATCCAAACCAGAAAATTCAAGATAACCTGAAACCTGACCCGAACCCAATAAAAAAATCTATCGAACTGCAACCCGATCCAAACCCGACAAATTAAGTTTTGTAGTTACGCAACCCGATCTGAAACTGAAATTTTAAGTTAACCCAAAAACCGATTTGAACCGGAAAATTTAATTTAACACGAAACACAACCCAAACCTGAAAATTAAAGTTAACTCGAACCACAAAGTCGAAACGCAACCCAACCCAAAACTGAAAATTGAAGTTAACCTAAAACCCGAACCCGTCAAAAATTTCATCGAACCGTAACCCGATCCAAACCCAACAAAATAAATTCCTTCGTGCCACAACCCAATCTAAGCCAGAAAATTCAAGTTAACTCGAAACTCGACCTTAACCCAATAAAAAAATCCATTGAACTGTAACCCGAACCAAACGCAACAAAATAAATTCCTTCGTTTCTGATTTGGGTTGGGTTGTGACATGAAGGAATCGGGTTTGGATCCGGTTATGGTTTAATGGATTTTTTGACAGGTTCGGGTTTCAGGTTAACTTCAATTTTCAGTTTGGGTTAGATTTCGGGTTAAATTAAATTTTCAGGTTCGGGTCGATTTTGGGTTAACTTAAATTTTCAGTTTTGGTTTGGGTTGCATGACAACAAAATTTATTTTTCGTGTTCGGATCGGGTTACAGTTCGATGGAATTTTTTTCTTGGTTTGGGTTAACTATTATTTTCAGGTTTGGGTCGGTTTGCGACAAAAAGGAATTTATTTTATCGGGTTTGGATTGAGTTACTGTTCGATGGATTTTTTTATCAGGTTCGGATCAGGTTTCGGGTTAACTTGAATTTTCTGGTTTGGATTGGGTTGTGACATGAAGGAATTTATTTTGTCGGGTTCAGATTGGGTTATAGTTCGATGGATTTTTGGACGGATTCGGGTTTCAGGTTAACTTAAATTTTCAGTTTGGGTTAGATTTCGGGTTAAATTAAATTTTCAGGTTCGGGTCGATTTTGGGTTAACTTAAGTTTTCAGATTGGTTCGGGATGCGTGACGCTGAAATTTATTTTTCGGGTTTGGATTGGTTTACAGTTCGATGGAATTTTTTTCTTGGTTTGGGTTAACTATTATTTTCAGGTTCGGGTCAGTTTGCGACACGAAGGAATTTATTTTATCGGGTTTGGATTGAGTTACTGTTCGATGGATTTTTTTATCGGGTTCGGATCGGGTTTTGGGTTAACTTGAATTTTCTGGTTTGAATCGGGCTGTGACACGAAGGAATTTATTTTGTCCGGTTCGGATCAAGTTACGGTTTGATGGATTTTTTGACGGGTTCAGGTTTCGGGTTAACTCCAATTTTCAGTTTGGGTTATGTTTCGGGTTAAATTAAATTTTCAGGTTTGGATCGGTTTTGGGTTAATTTAAATTTTCAGTTTTGGTTTGGGTTGCATGACAACAAAATTTATTTTTCGGGTTCGGATCGGGTTATGGTTTGATGGAAAAAAATTTCTGGTTCGGGTTAATTATTTTCGGGTTTGGGTCGGTTTACGACACGAAGAAATTTATTTTATCGGGTTCAGATCTGGTTACGGTTTGATGGAATTTTTATGTCTTGTTCAGGTTAGGTTACTGGTTAACATTGAATTTTTAGGTTCGATCAACCTTTCTGTCGGGTTCAGGTCAACTTCGAATGTAATGTTCAGGTTCGAGTTGGGTACAACACCATATTTTGACAAAGATCTGGTCATTTTCTAAATAGACATTGTCATTTTTCAATTAGCCTAATGTTATCTAGGCTCTTTGCAATTAGCCTGAAAAACACCAGGCTGATTGGGAAAAGGGAAATGATTTTCCAATTAGACCGGCTCTTTGCAAAGAGCCGGATTTCCCAATTAGCCTACGACATGTACATTAGGGTGGGTCAAAAAAAACTAAATTTATATAATCGAAACATAATAGTGCGGGAAAGTTGCAATTGGTAATAATGAATAGATTCGCAAAATATTACACCAAAGAGTCAATATCTTTTACTGCCGCAGAAGGGCCAAAGTTTCAAAAAATTACAAAAAAAAAATTTTATATAAAAAAAAATAATTATCCAACCATACCAATTCAATTTCAAATGGAACAGCTACATCAAGATGTTAGTAATGTTCCAATAAAATTTCATTATGGTGAAATCATTTCTATTAGTACTGCCGTAGGGGCGGCCAAAATTTAAAATAAAAATAGCAAAAATTTCAATTATCCGTTTTTTACAATTTTTATTATATGCCTCTATTAAAAAAATTTACATTATATCTAGTAATAACTTATAAATGTCTAGTAATTTTGATCATGGGGATTGCCAACCAAGGGCGATAGGGGCCCCCTCTCCTAAATTTGAGAAAAAGGGGCTTTTTGAAGAAATTTTGGGGATTTTCCGGTAAATTTTGGTGATTTTTTTGGTAGGGGGGGGGGGCTCTTACATAAATTCCCCCTCATTTTTCACTTTTGCCTCCTCCCCTACAAAAAAATTTCCAGAAAATCCCCAAAATCCCTTCAAAAAGCCCCTTTCTCTCAAATTGGGGGGGGGGGGGGGGGGCTCTCGCCCTTGGTTGGCAATACCTATGATCAAAATTACTGGACATTTATAAGTTATTACTAGCTATAATGTAAATTTATTTAATTGTAGACATATAATAAAAATGGAAAAATTTAGAAATAACGAAAATTTTAAATTTTTGGCGTTTTTTTTTTTAAATTTTTGACCGTTCTTGTGCCGGTAATAGAAATGATTTCACCATAATGAAATTTTACTGGAACGTTACTAGCATCTTGATGTAGATTTTGCATTCTATTAGAAATTGCATTCGTATGGTTGGATAATTAAAAAAAAAAAACAATTTTTTGGCGATTTTTCAAAATTTTGCCCTCCTTGCAGCGGTAAGATTTTAACCATTTGGTGTAATATTTTGCAAATTTATTCCTTATTACCAATGACAACTTTCCCACACTATTACATTTCGATTATATAAATTTTGTTTTTTTCGACCCACCCTAATATATATATATATAAACGCACATACACAGGGCATTAACTCTAAGCCCACTTCATGAGTACATCAGCGATTCTTTCTTACACAAAGTTACTTGTTAGTATTTGGTAACAATACTCTGTACTCGGTAGAGTAGTTAATAGCCAACAGCCAAGTACTCAATAACAAGGCCAAAGTAACATTGCGCTTTAATGTTTTGAAATAAGTTAAACATGGGATTTTTGAAATCGGGGAGTTTCAGTGGAGTGGCCCCTTAATATAATATTGCTATATATTATCAATTAATATGCTTAAAAAAAATAGTAAAATGTTATACTACTATTTCTGATTGATTCAGCCAAGCACAATCAAAATGTGGCTGCTGAACAATTATTCTGAATTAGCCTAGTACCAAATATACACAAAGTACTTAGTCCAAATACATGTCTAATTATTTTCTAAGTTTGAAAATAAAAAATTGCAGCATTATGAATTTAAAATAGTGTAGCGAGTACTGTTTTGGCAAAATAAACGAGTACCAAATACTAGGACATGTACAAATATCAAATAATACAAGAAAGAAAGCACATAAAAGCGAGCTCAGACGTAACACTCAGAAAAATAATCTTACAAACCAACTGCATATAGCATAACTAATTGCACACACTAAGTTAAATGCAAAAGTTGTGCCAGTGCCATTGTGACCATGCATCTTTTTGAGAAAATTTCTACATAAATCATAAAACAGCAGCATTTGAAAAAGGAATGATTAAGTAAAATTTACAACTGAAATAATTTAACCAAGCTAAGCTACATGTGTAGATATATCTATTAAAACAAAGTGTTATTCAACATTTATTGCATTCACAAACATTTTAAATATGTTTATGTTTTCTTTCTCTCTGTATATATACAATATATACTGCATTAAAATAGTTGAATAGTTCAGGTAATTAAAAATGTCCCAGCGAACACAAAAACCATTTTCGTTTTAATGGAATTCATTTAACTAAGAATGTATATTTATTTATTTTAGAAGTTTAATTTTTAAAACAGCAAAATTAAACTACAGCATCTCAAACTGACGCAAAACTTCACTTTCCAAAGATCAAAATAGGCTTGACAACATAGCGTGTGTCGTTTCCATCCCAAATCAGAAAGTAATCACATATTACCGGTTCAACCCTTTTAACACCAAATGTCCATTAAACAATGACGTTTCATACCGTTACATCTTCATTAAGCTGATAAATTATAAGAAGTAAAATTAAAAATAGAATATAACTTAAAACTAATCACAATAATACAACTTTTGGAACTGCCAACATGCAAAAGCTTTTATTAGAACATATTTTTAACGTGATTACTGAAATCAAAAATGATTACATAAAGTAAAAAACAGACAAATACATACCTAAATAAATCCAGTAAATTAGCAGTCTTGAGAGTCGATCACCAGATAAACATCAAGCCTATACACTTCACTGTGCTTCACGCCAGACGCAGCCGAGCCGGAAGCGAGAGAAGTAAACATTTCTAACCGTTGCCATTTCTTCAAATACAAATAATTACCATATAATTACCATACATCATGCTATGAAACACCATTGAATGTATGGTAAATTGCATTACCATATAATTTTACCATATACCTTGCTATAGAGTACCATATGATATATGGTAAATTGCATTACCATATAATTTTACCATATACCTTGCTATGGAGTACCATATGATATATGGTAAACTGCATTGCCATATAATTTTACCATATACTTTGCTATGGAGTACCATATAATATATGGTAAATTGCATTGCCATATAATTTTACCATACACTTTGCTATGGAATACCATAGACAGAAGAATTATTACCATATGAATACAGTAGTTTTACATATAATGACATAAAATTTTTATGGTTTTCCATATAAAACCATATGTTTCCATAAAAAATCCTATGTCATTTTTTGCTAAGGGTTGGTGATTACCATAACCTTTATGTTAAAACAGATGTTCTACTACTTGCTGACGTATTTCAAAACTTTAGGAAATTATGTCAGCAGTATTATGAAATTGATCCTGCTCACCTGTTCACTGCACCTTCACTTGCATGGCAAGCTTGCTTGAAGATGTCTGAAACATCTTTAGAATTACTTAGTGATATAGATATGCTGCTTATGGTTGAAAATGGTATACGAGGCGGTATTAGTATGATTAGTCAAACATACGCTCGAGCAAACATACCCGATACGCCCGATTATAGGAAAAATGAGGCACCCAGCTACATCATGTACTGGGATGCTAACAATCTATATGGGTGGGCTATGAGTCAATTTTCACCTTGTGGCGGTTTTGAATGGAGTGAAACAAGTCATATCACAGAAGAGTGGGTTCAATCTCTATCTGATAGCTCTGAAATTGGGTACCTTTTCGAGGTAGATTTGGAATACCCAAAACATTTACACCCTCTGCACAATGAATACCCTGTTGCTCCCGAGAGGATCACTGTAGAAGAATCCATGTTGTCTTCTCATGCAAGAAACTTACTTAACAATAGAAAATTCGTGGGAACCCCTAAACTTATACCTAATTTAAATAATAAACGAAATTATATAACTCATTATCGTAATCTTAAATTTTATTTAGAACTTGGTTTAAAAATTACAGCTGTACATAAAGCCTTAAAATTTAAACAGACCCCTTGGCTTCGGAAATATATTAATTTTAATACTGAGAAACGGAAAGAGGCTAAGTCCTCTTTTGAAAAGGACTTTTTTAAATTATTGAATAATTCTGTTTTTGGGAAGACAATGGAGAATCTTCGAAAAAGAAGAAACATTGTGCTTTGTAATGGTGAAAAAAGAGCAAAAAAATTAGTAGCTTCACCTACTTTTAAATCATTTAAAACCTTTGATGAAGACTTGACCGCGGTAGAACGACTGAAAACTAGTATTTTAATGAATCGGCCTATCTATGTTGGGTTCGCTATTTTAGAACTCTCTAAATTAGTTATGTATGATTTTCATTATAACTTCATAAAGAAAACATATAAAGATCGGGCAACCCTATTATTCACTGATACAGATTCCTTAACTTATCATATTCAAACAAACAATATTTATAAGGATATGGAACAATACCGTAATTTGTTTGACTTCTCTGAGTACCCGAAATCACATGATTTATACTCTGAGGATAATAAGAAAGTTCTCGGCAAGTTCAAGGATGAACTTAATGGTGAATTAGCCCTTGAGTTTGTCGGACTGAAATCAAAAATGTACTCACTGAAATCCTTTAAAGACGAGAAAAAGCGCGCAAAAGGCGTGTCTACGCAGATTGTTCGACAGAAAATAAAGCATGAGGACTACTTGGAGTGCCTCCAGCAGCAAAAAACAAGCATGGAGAAACAGATAAGGATAGCTCAGGATTCTCATAATTTATATACATTAACCCAAAATAAAATTAGTCTAAGTCCTTTTGATGACAAGAGATACATTTTAGAAAATGGTATATCTAGCTTAGCGTATGGACACTATGAAATTAACCAAGCTTGTAATGAAGAAGAAATATGCTGATTTGTAAATATCTTTCTGTATATAAACCTTTTCTGTAAATTATTTTGTTTTAATAAAAAAATGTTTATTTTAAATACGTGTACTTATTTAAATTTATACACAAACCTTTCTAGCAAAACGTTAATTATATGCGCGCGCACGCACACATATCCTGTCTTATAAGGTTTACAGTGCTCAAAAACGGTTTATCAAGATTAAAAACTTTTTTACCATGCATAAAAGCAACCTATGAGGTTTATCATACTCAAAAACCTTAGAAAAATATATTAAAGTAATAAATTTGTAAAATATTTTTGAAAGATTTATAAAATTTTTATAAATTTGTAAATGATTTTGGTAACATATAAATAATTTTAACTTGGATTAACTCTTTTCAATAATATGTAAATTTTTTTAAAGTTATTGTAAAACTTTTTTTTTTATTTATTAAGTAATATTTTTTCAAAAACTTTTTTTTCTTTTTAACTTGCAAAATTTTTTAAACATTTAAAATTTTTATAAATCTTTTTTTTTTTTTTGTTAAGTAATTTTTATTTTTTAAAACTGATTAAATTTGTAAAACTTATAAGTGTATTACCTATATATATACGTAATCATGTACACTAACATATAAATATATAGATATAAATACACATACAAATACATACACATATAAACACACATACATACACGCACATACACACAAACACACACACACACATATATATGTATATATATATACATATACAGACAGACACACACATACATATACGCAAACATAGATATACAGTTTAATCGTTTGTTAATAAAATATCAAATGAATCAAAAAAATGGGATCGAAAGACTGGTGAGATAAAGAGAGTTTGATAATTAGAAAGTTTCTGTGAAATAGGAGATCTGCACATCAGATGTGCAGCTGCACATGCTGCGGCTGCGCCTGTGGTCGTTGAAGCCCCACTATCCTACTACTGATAGTTTATCTTTCAGTGACTTTTCTAAGTAAATATTGTCCCATATAATTATTGATTCTATATTTAAAAATTCAGCTTCAAACATAAAGCTTGGAAAAGTTTTGTTTGTTTGGGGAGAGGGAGTGGGTGCTAAAAAAGCCACTATAAGAGCAAAAATTCTTATTCTACAGAACGACATAGCCCACAACAGTTAAAAAAATTCCTTTACACTTGTTTTGACTCAAAATATCAAAAATATTATATGTAATATTTTGAAAATAAATATCAATTCAACTATGTGAAAATATGAAACTTATTGATATTTTGAAAATAAATATCGGATATATATCATGATATATATATCAAGATATATATTCATTGATATATATCACCGAACCCGGAGTATACTCTATGTAATTTCTATTGCCTTGTCAAGGACATCCATTCTTTCTACTTCATTCCCTTTGTTGCCATAGCACTAGAAGACGCGATCCCCTGGTCCCGTTTTTCCCACTGCTATAATTAAACAAAGGACGAAGCTTTCTTCTGATCTCAAGTAGTATGGGGGAAAAAAAGCAGCCAATCAGCCTAATGCGGTTTTACCATAGTTACTGACCTAAGATAAGGACTGGGAAGCTGACCTTGAGAAGCCAATTGAAATTACATGTAGTATAGCAGGATATTGTAATCGATTTTACAGCTGAGAATGAAGGAATGGATGGATGCAAAAGAGATAAAAAGTTCATTCGAGTCCTGCAGAACTAGAAGTTTAGCATTTCCCCATATTCATCTAGTATTTCACTGATTTACAAATACTTCCCACCATGTGATCGGGTGTAATTTTTTCTTCATTGAGTTATTAAAAAATGTCTTTGGATATATTTCGGTTTCAAATAATATTACAGCGGGTAGTAAGATACCCGCTCTTTTCTTCAATATATTTTCGTGCTTCTTTCTTTCTGTTCACGATTCAGTCTTTCTCCTTTGTTGTCAGTCTGTCTCTCAATGTATGTCTCACATGTTTTGGCAAACAAGCGATGGGTTGAATTGCTTTGTTAAACCTGTCCGTTACAGCCACTGGACTACATAATAGAGTGCTATTGTTACATCGAATCTAGCAAGCAGTACGCCCGCCTATGAATACAATGCCATGCAATTCCGAGGAAAAAGTATGGCATCCTCCCATAGGATAGCATGGGGTAGACATTTTCAAATCCGATTTTCTTTTCAAATTATGACGAAGATGCTGCAATTTTCACTAAATTATACATTTTTCATTGAAAACCTACAGATTCTATTTAATTTTATCGCATTTCAAAATAAAATCCCACCCAAACTTAACAAGAAACATGAAAAATTTGATAAATATGGCTCGTAAAAATATCCGAAAGATGTAGAAATGACCAAAACTGATTAAATGCATGCGGAAAAGTTTGAAAAAAAAAAAAAAATACCCTTAACATTAAGAAGGCCCCTTAATATAAATTTACTTTATTTGCTTTACACTGACTTTTAGTACCCTTTTCTTTAAATTTTGCTGCTTTAAATAATTAAATGTTTTATTTTTTGGACAATAGTTGCTTAGATATACATTTTATTAGAAAACTAATTTTAAGGGCTATTAAAATGTAATAGTCTCATAAATATTTAAAATCCTTCATAAAGTCATATAAACACTATTTATCGCTATTGAAAATAGTTATTCGGAATAAGACATGAAGACCTCTTTTAACCGAGTAAGTAGTGGTGTAGTAGTAGTACTTTGGCCGAGTACCGATTATTCAGCCAATTACTACTCAGCCGAGTATTGAGTACTGATACCGAGTAATTGTGTGTAAGAAAGAATCACTGATGCGCACATGAAGTGAGCTTAAAGGTAGCACACCTATGTGTTTGTGTGTTTTTATATATACACAAACATGCATTTTGAACATATAATCATATTTTTAATGCTTTCCAACCTAGTTGAAAAATGTTTGACTTCGGTTTGTCTGTCCGTCTGTCTGTGCTCTAACACGCGTAAATATACTCGGATTGCCCTGAAATTTTTCTATGTTATTATCGTTTACTACAGAATGATTCCTGTCGAAAATGAAGTGTCTAGCACTAATAGTTTTTTTTACAAGGACAATCAAAAGTGCTCCGTTACATGGGAAAAAATCGTTTCAAGTGCATTTTGATTTTACTACGCCCTTTAAAATGTGATGAAATTGATATACAATAACGAAGCACACTAAAACATGCTTTTTGTAGAATATGGGGTGCAAAGTATTTATTATTCATTTACAGGGTCAAACAAAAGAATTCTGTGGCACATTGTTCTACGGGGGGTGGGGGGTGTTTTCAGTGTAATTTAAGGATTTTTCACTATTTCAAACATAATGAAATTTATATGCATTACTGCGGTGCGCTATAAATTGCTCACTTATAGATACGTATGATGTGCATTGCGTTTATCGTTCATTTACAGGGATACACAAAATATATCTGTTGCAGTATACGTGCAATAATTACAGTGTATGTGTGATAGTGCGTCTTCAACATTGCTTTGGCGTTTTTAAGTTTAACTAAATTTTTGCATATTACGTGATGCATATAAATTCGGTTGATCATATACAGGGCTACACAAGGGAATTCGTAAGTATTACTTACAGGCTATGGGAGTGAATTGTTTCAGGTAGTTTTTAATTGCGTTACGCAATTTCCAGCTGAACTGTAGTTAGTGGACTAATGGAAGTTTGTGGAAAATAAATAAATTCGTATACAGGACTATGCAAAGAACAAGGTACATTGTCGTTTATGGTTGGTAATTGCTGGAAGTTTGTTTTAAGTTGACTAATGCGCTTTTTACTTGAATTAAATTTTAACTTAATATGGGGTGTTTGCAAAAGTCTTTAGATAATATACAGAGCTGTACTAAAGATTTCGAGTGCATTTTCATCGATTAGCGAAAATTTCTAAATGTGAATTTTCCAAATGAACTAAATTTTATCATGCTATGTAATATATATCAAAATCTATAAATCATGTGCAGGGCTGCACAAAATAATTCGACTACATTTTTGACTGTGAAAGGTAACTGCTAAAACTGGACTTTTAAATGTGTTATATTTTTCCTATACCGTTTACTCAAATATCTTCTTTCAACGTATTTAACGGGGAAGTTTCGTTATAGTTTTCTGATGTGTTGGAAAGTGTTTCATAATCTATGTTTGACGTAAGATTGTTCTTTCTTGTTAAAAACTAACTTTAATTTAATTCATTGTGCACTTTTTAAAGATAATTTTTGTAAATTCAAAAATTTTAACACAGTAGCATTATTCAAAAAATATGAAAAAAAAAAAGTTGATGCATAAAAAATACAATTAACCAATATGAAATTAAAACTGATTCTTTAACCCATCATTACTGATTCCGATACCTGAAATTTGCCAATCAAAAAGGGTTATTGCTTTGCTGTAACAATTCATTGAACAATGCTAAATGTTTCATATTTTCTAACTTTACCTTATTTTCTTTTGATTAAAAAATTAGTATTGGCTTTACAGTTTCTTTTCATTTTTTTCATATGTACAGCATACAAAGGTGTTATTTTAGCAGTGCTTGCAACGCACGCCTTTTTTTCTGAGGCAGACCAAATTTACAAGAATAAAAGGAATGTGCTATCTCCTGAAATTGTAGAACGTTTGGTGTTTTTGCACCATAATTTGCACTATAAAAATTTTAATTATTATTATTTAATTGTATTTTCTGCTTCTACAAACTGTTTCTTTATCCAAAAAATCATAGTCTTTTCTTATATATTTAAAAATGATTTATTTTTAGTTGTATAAATATAAAACTAAATTAATTTTAATCTGCACTAATTTTACATTGGGTTTTTTCTTACCCTTTTCTGTATTTTGTAGATATATTTTTATGTACCGAGTAAATAGTTTTTATGAATTATTGCATATAGCATTATTGCATTATATAAATATTTTTAGACATATTGCCTTCATAGTTCTCTTCTAGCAGTTATAAAGACTTATATATATGATAATATTTAATAGAAGTTTAAAATTCCTTTAGTAGACTACATTTATGAGTGCGTTGAAAATAAATTAATTCAAAATTTAATGTGAAATAGCTCTAACCATATTTTTAAATAAAAGCCGGCTTTTTTTAAGTGGGTTAAAACCAAAAAAAAGCTGGCCGTCTTTTTTTTTTCTTCACTTGCCGTTGCCGGTACAATATCCAGCATCCCTGGCTTAAATTTTTCTTGAACCAATCCCTGAAAGCAGAATATGGATTAACACTTGAGATGGAAATAGGACTGCTGCTAATTTATTCGGAACAGTTTCTTTTACAGTTCATAATATTGTAGATTAGATTTTATTTTTAATGCCCTTTGGTACAGATGAAAAATAACGGTAAGAATTTTGGAGTATATTAACTGACTCTTAAAGAGTCACGTTTCCTTCTTTTAAAGATCTTTTAAGGGACCACGACGCGTGTGAAAAATAGGGGGTTTGTAATTTTAACTTTGGACTTACAATTTAAAGGTGTTATCTTATCTAAATAGGGATGAATCTGTGCGACCTTTTTTAACTTGAGCTTAATTGGACGTTCATATTTATTTTAAAGAAAAAACTGTCTTTTTGTTGCGTGATGTATAAAGGAACTGAGTAGATGAGTCATTTTTGACTCCTCGATATTGCATAACTGCCAAACATCCATTAAAAAAAGAAAGAAAAAAGTCAAATAAGCATGTTATCTACCAGATATTTTATTTAATAAATGAATGAAATATATAAGACTTGAAAGTTATGATTTATTTTGCTAAATGATTTATTTAATAAATGAAATTAGATAAAAACTGTATAGAAACAAGATATATTTTATTTAATACATTTTCTTGTTCAAAATATGTTTACTATAGACTTAAAAATAAAAAAACAAACAAACAACAACAACAAAAACCGGGAAGTTGGCAGCTATGATATATTTGTTTTAAATGCTAAAAGGTGTAAATTAACAACATACTACAAATTAAAATAACTTTTATTAGGTTGTTTGACATGTTTCGACTCACTCCGAGTCAAGCAGTAATACGCTACCGCGCATGCGCGGTAGCGTATTACTGCTTGCACGGAAGCGTATTACTGCTTTTTTTACTGTTTAATACTGTTAATTTTACGGTATAATACTGGCAGCTGGGATGCCAGTTTTATACTGTAAAATCAACAATTATTTTTTGCAGTGCATAGAGATACTAACACGCAAAAATACAATATGTAACAATGCGGCATCTTTTAATTTACCGAAACTGTGGCTAGAGTTACTCCATGGTCACAGAAATGAAATTAAACAACCAAGTAAAAATAAAAGATAACGTGCGTATTTTTAAAAAAAGTACATGAAAATAATAACTTTAAAGCCTGTGCAATTATGGAATATTCTCATTTGTTTTTGAAAATGACTCGGAGTGAGTCGAAACATGTAAAACAACCTAATAAATGTTATTTTAATTTCTATTATGTTGTTAATTTTACACCTTTTTAGCATTTAAAACAAATATATTATATTACAAGGTGTTATAATTTATTATATAGCTATGATATTGTCAGATTTTTTTCTTTTCTTTATTCTAAAAATCTACGATATTTTAATTATTTTAGGTTTATCAAATTTTAATGTAGTTCGATCTTTATTATACCATTTTGATTCTTTTTCGATAAGAAACAACCCGAGTTTTTAATATATTTTATTGTATTCAAATATTAATAAATGTAAAAACTACGAGGATGTTATTTTAAGCGTTTCTTATTGGGGGAAAAAAAATGTCGCAGAGAAATGCGAGAGGTACCAACTTGGAATTGTGTAATACTTTCCGATTGTGAATGCAATTTTTAAAATACGGGTCATCTATATGTATAAAAAATTGCAAAAACTTCCATTTTTCAAATAGTAAAATCCATTTTAACACAAAGTAGCTCAGAAAAAGCTATAGTAAAAGCGTAATTTTTCTTAAATTCTCATAGAGGTAGACAGGGTTCTGTGATATATATCCGATAGTTATTTTTAAGATATCAAGATGTTATATATAATATATTTTCGATATTTTCATATATTTGATATTTATTTTCAAAATATCATTGCGCATCATATTTTTGATATTTTCTGCCAAAAACACGTATAAATGAATTTTTCAACCGTTATTGACTGTGTCGTTCTGTAGACAAATTGTCTCTGGCAATGACTTTTTTTAGCCAAAAAAGATTTTTTTTTTTTTTTCCAAGCTTTATGTTTTAAATCGGATTTTTAAATGTAGAACCAATACGTTATGTGGGACAATAACTTAGAACAGCCATTAACAGATAAACTGTTTAATCTAGATAATCAGTTATTTACAGCCTCTTTAGAAAAGAATCTGTTTTGATTTAGCACAACACGCTAAGAGGGGGAGGAGGGGGGGGGCAGACAAGCTTACAATTATATTGAAGTTTTTCAATTAAAAAAAATATTTTGTATTTAAAATTTTGTTGTATAAAACATAATATTTTCTTGATATTTGATGTTGAATCCTATAGTTTATTTTCAATTAGTTAATCTTCAATTTTGTTGTAAGCGAAAAAAAAAAATACATTTAGAATATTGTTTTAAGTTTTCGTGTTAAGTGCAATATGTTTTAGTTTCTAATTTATACTATGTCTGAAAATATTTATAATCAACAGTAAGTTTAGTTTGAAAATATCGGATATCTATCAAAATATCGGAGGATATTTTTGATATTTTCGAAAATATCACGATATTTATGAACACCGGAGGTAAGAAGAGTAGAAAAATTGAGGATGCTAATGTTAAGTGCACGTAAAACTTGCATTCATGTCTTCCCAAAATATCATCCGATTGAAATGTTTATTATTATTATTATTTTTTTTAAATGAGAAACAATGGATAATGTCCATTCGATTACATAGTTTCTAAATTTATTACATAGTTTCTGCCAATTTCATGCATTTCTGAACAAAGGTGAATTCTGAAATGTGTCAGAAAGTAGCTCCTTTGGATTTGAAAACAGTCTTAATAAAATTATAACGCTTTAATACACTAAAATCTATAAATAACGGATCACTGAATGTATCTGTTATTCGAAGGTGTTCGCTATTAAGAGGTAAGAATATGAAGAAAAAAAAATATATTTGTGTTGGGAATTGAAAAGAAGGTGTTCGCTAAATAGAGGTCTTCGCTATTCGGGAATGTCCGTTACGGAAGTTTTACTATTTATCATTTTCATAACAAAATTACCACATCTTACCAATTTTCTACTTTCTGTAAACCGAGTTCGATTTAAGAAAGAAAGAAAAAAAAAAGCTTCAAGTTATACAATATGGTCGACGCCACTTTCAATAATCCTCTTAGGAAAAGCTTTTCGACCTGAAACCGAGAAAAACTTCTTTTCCCATTTTTTTTCTCTTGTGGCGATGAACGTAGTTTTTTAATATGTTAATATGTATATCAAAAAGTAAAGTGCATAAGAAAACAAACAAACAAAAAACTTGTGTTAGGGACGGTTTATATAGTCTATATAAATCAATCTATATTTAATACTTGGAAATTTTTTCATAGAAAATTTCACACGCCTTGCATTCAAAATATTCAAATTTTAATTGCTTAATAGGCATAAAACCAACATAGTGAAAAAGTGCCCAAGCCAAAAAGTACCCAAAGTATCTTGGCTTTACGAATATTAAGCAATTAAAATTTGAATATTATGAATGGAAGGCGTGTAAAATTTTCTATGGAAAAATTTCCAAGTATTAAACATAGATTGATTCAATTATCGATGCTGGATTTTCTTTGGTTTCGTGTTTGCCCCAGGGTTGGTGGCTCACGGAAAATAGTCCATATTGTGCTGCGTTTGTAGCCTTGCCAACATGTTATAGTGAGAAAGTGCCAGGCTGAGTATCGTTCCCAAGTGGTTCAGTTGGTAGAACGTCAGTGCAGTGCGCTATACTTATGACCCGGGTTCGAGTCCCGGCTTGGGTACTTTTTCACTATGTTGGCTTTACGTTTATTAAGCACTTAACATTTTAATATTATCAAATTGAAATACTATAAAATTTGCTAAATAAACCAGTGTTTCTGATCTTGTAAAACACATTTAAACAATCTTCAAACAAAAATCAACCAAATACAAATCCCATATTATATTTAAACAGTTATACATTATCGCGCACGCGCATGTGTGTTTGCAAAAAGGAGCTCTATTTACCCATCTCCTTTTTGAAAAAAAAAAAAAAAAACCAAAAAAACCTTGATTTTTTTTTAGCGAAAAAAGTCATTTATATCTGAATTGCATGTATAATTTTTAAGATATTTGAATGCATTATGTGATAAAATAAAAAAATATTGTTTCCTGTTTGAACACGTATTCATTGCGGAACTCTGTGCATCTTTTTAAAGAAATCATTTCCTGAATCTCTCACTGTATGGTGTTCGTTCTGTGTACGTGTATAAACAGAGTTCAGACGTTTTTCACATGGAAGAAGGATATTATTATAAATAGTATTCTTCTTCCATGATTTTTCATCATACTAAAATTCCCGAACTGTCAAACTGATTTTGACAAACGAGTTATTGTTGAATTTGTCTAGACAATGCGTATATTATAGAGCGTATATTATGATGTTACTAAAACAATAATTTTTTTTGTATTCAAACCTCACTGAAACGAAAATCAGATAAAAGATTTTATCGAAAGTTTTTATTCCGTATACAATTTTTATATACAGAATATCCTTTAAACTAGTAAATCTACAGATCAGAGGCCTCAACGTCAGCTCAAAAAATCATTGTTCTTACTAATTTTTAACATTATCTGAAAAATATTTGACACACTAAAATTCAATCTTTTTAAGTTATTTATACATTGATAAGAATATAAATTTATCGAAAGTTTCGGAAATTTTAGAAGTATCCCCTTAAACACAATGTTATGCAATGATAGAATAAACTACTTGTTACTGTATTTTTTCAGAATAACAATACATTATTTCAGGGGGGCTCCGCCCCCCTGAACCCCCCGTTGTCTCTTTAATATTCTATTCTCAATTTCCAGTAATTGTGCTATTTATTTTATTTCTTGAGTATATGTCTGAATGTATTTGCAATTTTCATTTCATTAGAATAACCATCTCTTTGTACAAGAGATTTTATCCTATCCTTAAAAGAATAATTATATTTCAACTACTAAACATCATATGTTTCTGAAGTTGAATAAAATTTCGTGTATAAATTATACAAATTTAAATTCCTCTTATTTGACCTATATTCAATTTACGCATTCAACGTTTTTATTATTTTCATTTGGAAAACCAATTTGGTAATCATTTTTTAGTACTTAAAATAAATTCTCATCTATTTCATTAAAAAAAAAGCATATTAAAAACCGAAAATTGGCAATTTTTAATAAAACTTCGCGTAAAAATAATGCGATTCACTTGAATTTTCCTTTGTTGATATTCTTTGAAATATAGTTGCTTAGCAACCATTTATTGAAAGAGAGAAAAAAATGCACTGGAAATTTTTGTAAAAAATGATAGAATAAAATGTATTATATTATTAGAGCAGATGTATAAAATTGCACCAAACATTGTACACCTAATTTAAAAATCTGACGAATGTATTAACAAAATTTCAAATTAATTTGAATAATTTAAGACCTGACTTGATAAATTTTAGCCTTCATAACTTACCCATTAAATACATTAATCAAATGCGCCATTTTATTTCAATGGATGAAAATTTTCAAAATCGTCTGAATTCCCATAGGGAAGCATTATGACCTAAAAAGAAATGTTTTCCGTAATCTTATTAAATTTATATTCGTGATTTCCTATTGTTTGTGTGAATGATTCTAGTATATCTTGGATTTCGTTCTACACAGTGGTTTTATTAGGATAATCAAAAATTCAGAAAATAACTTCATGTTATCCTAGTACCTAAATAGCAATATTTACTTACCTGCCAACCACGAAACACTCGCATCTGATAGATAAGTTGAATAATATCTCGTTCACAAAAGCAACTTATGGAAATGAAAACTGAATCTACTGTATTTCACTTATATCTATTGCAGAAATCTAGTGTTATTACAATTTTTGTTTCGGAAAAACAGTTTTGATGGTCATTCTATAATATTTATTTTACATACGTACATCTTGATCTAACTCGATGGCAATAGCATACTAAAATATCTCAATAAAATATTAAAATCACCCAATAAAATATTGTAGCAAAATAGTCTGAATTATTTGAATTTTATTATTTTGATATTCTTTAAAATTTAGTTGCTAGGTTACGGTTAAATTAAAGAGGTAAATAAAAATAAATGCATTTTAAAATTTGCAGAAAATGATAGAATAAAATGTATTATATTATTAGAACAGATGTATAAAATTGCACCAAAAATTATACACCTAATTTAAAAAATCTGACGAATGTATTAACAAAATTTCAAATTAATTTGAATAATTTAAGACCTGACTTGATAAATTTTAGCCTTCATAACTTACCGTTTAAATACATTAATAAAATGCGACATTTTATTTTCAACGACTGAAAAAATTCAAAATCGTCTGAATTCCCATAGGAAAGCATTAGGATCAAAAATGAAATGTTCTATATTTTCCGAGCGAATGAACCAAATGTAACTAAAAACTATACAGCTAATTCCGGGTATCTCACCAACATACCTACCAAAAATCAAATTAATCGGATCATTTTTACGGCAGTTATCGCGGAACAGACAGACAGACAGAAACCAAAAACTTTTCGGGTCTCAACAGTAAGCCTTCACTGACGTTTCGGCAACTAGTAAATCTGCAGATCAGGAGCCTCAACGTCAGCTCAAGTCACTGTTTTTTAATCTCACTTTTCATATTATTTAGCATCTTACAATCCGCAATTTAATTTTTTTCTATTGCATACATATTTACAGGCATATAATTCTTCGGAGGTTTCAGAAATTAGAAACGTTAAATTAAACACGGTTTGTGCAATGATATTCTGAAATTCTTATGAACTTCTTATTCTTGTAACTTTTTAGATAAAAAAAAAAAAAAAAAAAAAAAAAAAAACTTTATTAAAATAAATTCTTCATTTATGTCAATAGAATACAAAAATTTATTTTGCTAATAAATTATTGGAACAAAATTGTGCGTGTTGCTTTTATTATATCTTCTTTGAAATATCGTTGCTAGGCAACTGATAAATTAAAGAGCAAAGTAAAAAGAAATGCATTTTAAAATTTGTAAAAAACATGAAAATAAAAGTTTTATATTTCCGGAACAGAGGCAAAAAAATTTCCAATCATTTAAACAATTAATATCTCAATTCTAATAAATGTATCGTCAATTTTTCAAAATTATTGGATATATTTAAAACCTCCATATCGAAAATCAACATCCATAATTTTACGTTGAAATCCATTATTCAAATATGCGATTTCCATTTCAGTTAAAAATTAAATTTGAAAATCGTCTGCAGTCCCATAGGAAAGCATTATCTCTCTATATTAAAAAAAAGTAACCACCGCTGCCGCCGCTGTCAATTAAGATTTTGTGCCTTGAAGTCTTTCTGGACTAATATCTAGAAAACTATTGCATGTAAAATTTTAAAAATTGGTAGTTTTATAAAGAAATGTTCGATAAACACGCTGAAGCAAACAGTTTTTAAATCGAAGAATTATTTTAAGAGATATTTAAAATCAAAGTTCGTCAAAACAGTTTTTTGAAAAAAGTTTTATAGGAACGAAAACTATCCGCAGGAATTTAACCATAATTTGTAAGGATATAGTTGACAAGTTTGCGGAGTGCAGACTGCAATCACTTTTTTAATTTGAGTAATTTTTTCAGGTTATATTTCAATTTTTTATTCAAAATTTTCATTATTTTAACGAAGATTTATTTCATATTTCATAAATTCCATTATTTGAACCGTTGCCAATTTTTTATTCAAAATTTTCATTATTTTGACGAAGATTTATTTCATATTTCATAAATTCCATTATTTGAACCGTTGCCAATTTGTAAAATAGCGCACGTAATAAGATTCCCTTTCAATTAAGAAATGTATTTACACGAGACTATTAAAAACAGAAATAAAACTTTAAAATAATATTTAAATGATGACGTGTTAAAAGCAATAAATGTAGAAAATGACGTAATAAAAATATACTTGCGCGTGAATATTACAAAGAGAAATACGAGTAACTAGGGAAATTCACGTCACATTTAAAATGATAAAAAAAAACAATATTTCCAAACAATTTCAATTAATTATTATATTTTCATGAGAGATCAATTTATTTCGACATATCTTTTACCCATTATTGCAAATTTTAAAACAGCGTAAATAATAATATTTCCTTTCCAATGTCAAAATTCTTCTATTTGTTTATTTGGTGTTACAGTTTAACGATAGTTTTTTTTTTTTTTTTTTTTTTTTTTAATGAAAATTGATTGACGGGGTAATGGAGAAGTATCAAAAGACAAATAAGCGTTGAATTAAAAATTCCCCGATGAAAAAACTAACTCGTGTAACGCATCTGATGTCAACTGAAAGTGACGCGACGCCACGATTGTGCACGTTTGGCGCTAAATCATATATTTTGGTGACAGTTACAGTTGTAATCTGTTTCAACAGCAGTTGATTCGACCTTAAAATCCCCCAGTCAAAGGAAAATGAATGGAAACCCTGTTACAGCAGATCGCCACTGGTTGTTTAATTATAATACAATCTTCCGTAATCGTTTTAGAGATGATCAAATCAGAGTGTTTTTAAATCATGCGGTGTCAGAACGGGGGTTGGAGAGCGCAGCTCGTACACTGTAAAAAAAATCACAGTATTTTTACAGCAAAAAATGCTGGCAATATGGGTGCCAGCATATTTTGCTGTGAATTTACAGCAGTTTTGTTTTTCATGGATAAACAGCACTTTTGTAAATTCACAGCATTTTTTGCGGTTAATTTTACAGCAGTTCAGTTTTTTTATTTTACAGCAGATTTGTTAATTTTACAGCCGTTTTTGCTGTTAATTTTAATGCAATTTTAACAGAATGACTGTAAAACTTATAGTATTTGTTGTTGATATTTTACCCCCCCCCCCCCTCCTCCCTCTCCGTGTATTGTTTTTTTTTTTTTTTTTTTTTTTTTTTTTTTCTTATTTTAACCTGAGACATATTTCAAAGACTTTGGGCACTAAGTATTACCTTTTTGTTTACTTATATCATTATTTTAATATCATTATTATATAATAGATTCTGTTATACATATATACGATACAAATTTCGGTTTTTGGTCAAGTATATCACCCACAAAAATTTTAGTCATTTGCCTATAGAGATAAAATGTTTTTTCAATAAATCATAATAAAGCAAGATTTTACTTTATCTAGCTTTTAATTAATTATTCAGTATTTCTTTACAGGACTTTGTTTAACCGTTTGTTTGTATTTGAAAATACCCACTAATTTAAATCATACATATATATATATTTTTTCCTCCAACAAATTTAGGGTTATTTTTTGTATATATTTAAATATTTTTGTTTATTCAATGTATCCATTATTTCCTCCACCCCTCAACACGAACATGCAAAACTTTCTGATATTTAAACTATCATTCATATATAATTAATAACAAGACCTTATTGTACGCAACTTGCTGATATGGAAACTTTATATTGATAAAAAACTTATTTTATGCTAAGATAATTTTATAAGTTTACATTTAATTCCATAAATATCAGGTCTGATTGAAAAATGAACACGGGGAGAAAAAAAAAAACACTTATGAGTTCAAGAAACGTAGAATAAAATAATAATAAAAAAAATCTGTTCACATAAAAACTTTAAAATTAAGCGTAAAAAATAAATAGATAATGGACAAAAACATTAAACGAGTTGCTGCAAATTACTGCTGCGACAGTAAACAAACAAGGAATATTTTAGGAATTGATAAAATAGTGCATCCAGATTACTCATAATAAATGATTTGAAAATGGAAAATAAATCACTCTTCGAAATATCGGCTAAATATATTAAATAAATAAAAATACTTAAATTACTGTCCAAAGTGAACCGAAAACTGTAGCTGGTAAAATATTTATAGGATTTAGAAAGTATATTCCAATGCGAACGTATGAACTGGAGTTTTGAAAAATATATAATAGCGTAATAAGGCATAGCTAAAAACAGGGATCTTGTTTTAAAAAAAAAAAATGCTTGCATAAAGTTTCCCTGTGATACTTAAACTCAAATTATACGTAATAATAACAAAGTTCTAGAAGAACATACTGAGGTAAAGTAAAAAACAACATCCCCAACAAAACAACATCCCCTAAGCAAAATCATCTATTTTTACGATTTAAAACAAAATATTTATTTTAGACAAATGACGTGAAAGTTCCTGACGTGATATACACGTGGTTTAAAAACAAAATTAGTATCGTATAAATATATAACAGAATTTATATGATATTATTAAAACAATAATATAAGAAAACAAAGATAAAACTTACTTTTACTCTTTGAAATATGTTTGTAATCCATTATCAGGTGTAATTGTTACAACTTTCTAGGCTCGCTCCTAATGGCGGCCATTTCTCGTAGAATCGAAGCATCACTTCATTATTGGACTGCACCTGCCCTGCCGCTGACCTAAATGTGTTTATTCCCCTCGTTTGAGATAATGACAACAACGCCGACAGATGTCGCTATCTATACAGCTGTAATCACTGTAAATTAACGAAAGAGCTGTGTTTGATTGCTAGGTGAAATATTAACAGCCTTTTTTGCAGTTTTTTCTTCCGTTTTTTTTTTACAGTGTAGGGGGCAGAGCCCCCTAGTAATTTAAAAAGAAATGTTCTATATTTTTCGAACGAATGAACCAAATTTAACCAAAAACTATACAGCTAATTCCGGGTATCTCACCAACATACCCACCAAAAATCAACCTAATCGGATCATTTTTACGGCAGTTATCGCGGAACAGACAGACAGACAGACAGAAACCAAAAACTTTTCGGGTCTCAACAGTAAGCCTTCACTGACGTTTCGGCAATTAAATCATATTTGATCAATGCTGTAAATTAAATCACTGCTTTTTTTATTCTAACCAGAGGATCCAACCCGGGCTTCCCGGGTTACATAACATATTGTCCTGTGTACAGAATTTGGATAAAACAAGTCTTAATTGAAATTTCTAATATACAGGGTGATTATAATTGAAGTTGCACTTTCTAAAGGCTGTAAAAAAGAACCACTGGTATGAATGACCTGATATTTCATCTGACTATACGTGAAGCAATGCGGGAATTTGTTTTCCGAAAGGAAAAAAAGTTCAAAAGTCAACCGATAGATGGCGCTGTACTCGTCATAAGATGCTAATTAAAACACGTGACATGCTGTTGTGGCACTCTTTATTCAAACAGCACATCACGTGGTTTAATTAGCACCTTATGACGAGTACAGCGCCATCTATCGGTTGACTTTTGAACTTTTTTTTTATTTCGCAAAACAAATTCCCATTACTTCACGTATACTCAGATGAAATATCAGGTCATTCTGACCAGTGGTTCTTTTTTTACAGCCTTTTGAAAGCGGAACTTTAATTATAATTGTGTTGTTATGGGTTCCGTTAATGTAGTGAACCGTAGAAGGCTCCAGTGAAGACACAGTAAGTTTACTAGCATTAATATATTTCACACATAGCTATTCTATTTAAATTACACAACACAAACACGACATGACAGAACGAGAACACAACATAAACAACTAGCATTCCATTAATCTTAATGTTCTTGCACCGTGACGGTTACAGTTAATGTCCTAATACCACAATAATCACCTTGTATTTTTTGTATTTACATTGCCTACTAGCAACACCAAAAATTTTTTTTATATGAAATATATCGATTATGTATTCAAATAAAGTTTTGAAATTTATTAAACGCGACACTTCCGTATTAGCTGCATTGCAGAATTTAATATTTGAAAATATCGCCAAAGGTTTTGTTACTTACAGTAGCCTTTTTCATTATTCTAATTATTTCAGTGTTTAAACACGTACTTCGGTTACATATATGGTAAATTTGTATTATTATTGTTTTATTTATATATTGATGAAGTGCTCATTTGGTTATGGAATATTAGCCGGAAACATACGCTGAACTCTTTATAATATTTTAAGTGCAAACTGGTTTATTTTCCGTAATATGGAGCTGCTCGCGATATACAAGATAAATATTGGAAAAAAAAAAATCGTGAAAATTATTTTAAAATCAATAAAAAAATCAACAAATTGACACATAGTTTTCAAGGAAATTGCAATTGAAAGTACATTTTTTTTCTCTATTCGACGATGCAAAATTTCAAACTGACTCAACGATGTTAAAAAATTTTCAAAAGGAAAATGAAATTTATTATTCAGGTCGTTGCCAGCATTAATATGACGTCAACGTTACACACGGACATGTTTTTGCTTTGTAACATAGATTTTCATAAAAAATAAAAATAAGTGTTTAGATCGCTTTTTAAGCTGTTCAAAACTGTAGCACCTTCACATTTGCACTCGAGGTGAATTATTTTCTGTCCTTTTATTCTGTGCGGGAGAAATGGGTAATAAATAATATGGATTATCACATTGTCTTGATTGTATGATGCATCCCATTTCCTGATTAAAATTGAGAAGAAAAATCATTTTCAATTTCAATAGATGATTAAAAAAAAAAATCTGGATCAAACTGCATTTTTCGTGAAAATGCGAAGAAATATATCTTCCCTATATACAGGGTGTACATAATTAAACTTCACTTACTCAGAGCTAACTGTTAGTCGAAGCTATTCATCAGAAAATTATGAAATTTGGAATGCGTCTAAATGGAGGGATGTGAAAAACATTTAGAAGGGAAAGAAACAAAACAAAACAAACAAACAAAAAAAAAAACAGGTTTGGCCACCAGAGAGCGTATTATTGATTGTTTTTCTATAATTTCAAGACAAATAATGTTCACTGTGTTGACCATGGTTGTCAAGTACCGTTTGAAATCGCAAGATGGCATGTTCGAGAGTCACGCGAAGCAAATTTTTGGAAATGTTGAGGGCGTGACGAGAAATATTGTCCTTGAGTTCTGGCAATGTTCCGTTTGCAATCATTGTCACATCTCTTCAAATGTTTTTCAAATCTCGAAATCCTCCGCAAAGCTTCTGGTGCAGAATCTTTTTTTTGTTTGTTTGTTTTAATCAAAATAAAGAGTTTCACCTTTAAAGTACGATCTTGCAATCTGCACCACATTGTCCATAGAAAAGGTACGAGACTGACAAGAGAAGAAAATATTCATTTCGTCTTTTTATTTAACACTAGCTGACCCGCCCGGCGTTGCCCGGGCAGACTATCATTGAAATATATAACAGTGGAATGGACTTCATAAAAAAAGGACTGAATAATATTTATTTATACTAAAAATTTGAGCTATGATGTCTTATATTCACGCACCGTTTTTTTTTTTTTTTTTTTTTTTTTTTTTAAATCCGTTATAAAAAGGAAAAAAGTCGCCAAATTTTGAGGATTTTTACCTTTAATGGTAACCTGGCTGTTGTATTAAGTTATTGGTTTGGCGCGGGTTTGGAAATCGCGCCAATCAAAAAGTCTCCAAACACCTGTGCGTGAGTGTAACACATCTGTTCCAAAATTTGTAAAAAAAAAATTAAATAAGACCTAAAATTTTATAAGTATAACAGTTACGTTTAAAAAATGAAACGATCAAGGAAAATTATTACTCCTACTTTTCCCTTTTTACTAAAAATACCTTTTTAAAAATCATTGCTTTGTTTACATTTTTAATTGTATATTGTATTTTTAAATTATAAATATTAAATGCTTTATAAAAATCAATATTTCAAATCATTGTTTCGCTTTTATTTCTGTAGATGGCAGCATCAAACAATGAGATGCGTTTCATTTGGGTGTTGCCATTAAACAATTAGCAAATAATCGGGATTTCTGTGCCACGTACGATAGCGTAATATACATATAGATTTTCATTGTACGCGAGTAGATTCATCACATAGTTGCTAAAATTTGCATATGTGCCAAAATTTTATCAAAAATCAAAATCTTCCAACGGCAATTTTTAAAATTAAATTATTTTGTGTGCTAAGTATCTTTCACATCAATTCATTTAGATGTGTTCCAAATTGTATATTTTTTTGAGTAGCGAACTTCAATTATGTACACCTGTTTATAATTAGATTCTAAAGCATTGAAATAAACAACAGTTACATGAATGTTTCAGAAAATTAAAACTAACCATTGTTGACGAAAGAGCATTTAGATTTGTATAATTAAATATTTATGATTATTGTATTGCTATTTTAAATGTTGAACAGATATTTTTTCACATAACTTATTTGAAATCATTATCACCCCTTTTCATTCATGCATTAAATTAATAATAAATCATTTTGTATCTGCAAAGCTTGTGTATTCAGTTATTATATTGCAAAAAATCTGTGACAAATATCAACAAAACAAATGCCTTTTAAAGTCGTGTTAAATGGACGAAAGAACCGATCAGCCAATCACAGCGCAAGTTTCTTTCCCATGTCCCTATCCATGTAAAGGTTGCTTATATGCTGGCCTGAAATAGGGTAACTAATTTTAGCTAAAATTTATTTTTATATATTTTTAATATATTTCCATAATAGGTTTCTGCTGCGTCAGTTTTATGTATTGATTAAAAAAAATAAAAATAATAAATACATGATAGTTTTTTACGCTGGTAGCGCCCCCGGTGGTAAATTGCATAACTAAAATTTTTAAATGGATTTTCTTATTTTTTTCCCCTGGCAACCATACTCCAAGTTAAAATTAGATAGGGTGTAACGCAGAAAGCCCCTTCCAAAAGAAATGGGCCCTTCCGACGAAATTCGCAACGCATCACGTGATCTGGAAAGAAACTTAATTCAGTTGATGCGTGAGCTTGGCCGAGAGAAGTTCGTTTTCGAAGTGTGGTTATGTAAATAGAACATATGTGTTTTTTTGTTCTCCGAAAATGTAAAAAGTGAAGTGTCAGCCTTATATATACGTGTAATGTGCCGTTTTGGTGTGTGTTTTTATGTCAATATGCAATAAAATATTTGAAAATACCAGCAAAGAATAATTTCTGGTCTTATAAAAGAACTATTCTTTCCGCCCCGAGATTCTACACGATAAATATTCGACGGTATTGCTATAAGGGTATAATTTAAACTCACGTATATGGTAAACGCCGATTTTAACTTTTTTAACGCCGATAACGTCGATAACTAAATTTAAATTAAATTGTTTTTCTTTATATTTCACTTTATGATGGCCGTACTAAAATAAAAATAGGATGGTACTGATTCAACACAATATTCTTTTGCATTTGTAGCGATCACTGGAGGGAAGTAGGCTATCTACGTTTAAATAAAGTTGATTTTTTATGTTTTACTGTATGAAGACATTTACGATGATTACTTTGAATTTAAACTTATTTTATAACACAAACAAAATTTTAAATTATGAATATGGAAAAGAATAGAAATTAGCTATTCATGTCCGCTTCTAAACTACCAACTAACTTGTTAACATGAAACACACAAACGCTGGGCATATGCGATTAATCTGTCTGCCGGCCTGTCCATCTATCCATATACAATTTAAATTTCTTATGATGCTCTTACGACATATATAGTTTTAACCCTTTCATTGCGGTTTTTTGTGGGGGGGGGGGGGGGGGGTAATGCCCTGTGCGGAATATTTTGACCGAAAAAGCGACATTATTTATCTGATTACCGAGCAGAATTTCCCGGTACGAATTGATTTCCCAAAGGAACACGATTTTCCGAACGACACAATACAAAACTAAAAATCATATCTTATGGTTATACGAAAAACACGCTACTGGTTTTGGTTATAGCCAAATTACTGCACTACGCAGGCGCAATACGTCATCACTGCCAAGCCCATGACGCACTACAGTGAGCACAATACACGCCGTGAACGCCTAGGCGACTTTTGTCGACGCTTAATGTAGTCAACAGCACCCAACTCCTAGATGTCGACATTAGACGACTCCCGCACTAAAAGGATTAAAACAACTCAAGGGGAGGGTCTATTTCTTTGTGTCAAAATTTTCGATTTTTTTGTATGTTCCATTTTTTGCATCTCTTAAGATCGTTGCCCTAAAGCGGTTTTGCGGTAATCCAATTCCTTATAACCTTTTTTGATCGTTAAACGTAACGTCGCTCGTTGAACATAATGTTATGGTAAAACTTTAAATTTGTTTTTCTCGAAATAATGTTTTTCAAACTGGGCGACCATTTTTCTCGAGAACTGTTCGACCGATTTCTTTCATTAAAAAAAAAAAAAAAAAAAAAAAAGAAAGGTAATCGTTTTTGCTGGAGCTTATGCAACCGAAAAGTATAATTTTTATTGATTAATTATGTTTTCGAACTCGTATATGGTAAAACAAAAAGCGAAAAAAATTGCCCTTTTTCTTCAAATTATCGCCGTTTTGTCAAAAATCAACTTAAAACTAAATTAGTCCAGGGGAAATGTACAGTACATGTTACCTTGCAAAAGGTCGGGTAGAAGATTTTTTTTTTCCAACTTGTATATAATGAGGCCAGCATGGAAAAACCGAATTATCCAAACAAAATTTCTTGAGAGAACTTTCTGTGGCCAAAATACAACAAAATTTTGGGACTTTTTTTGTTGTTTTTTAAATATCTCGAGACACTGTTCTTAGCGTATTATTTTTTAATTACAGTGTTAAAGAAGACAAAATTTTCTACAAATTTCGTATTTACATCTTTTTTATACACTCAATAGCAAGCTCAGTACGACATTTAAAAAATTAGACAATTTTCTCAATTTCCTTAAAAACTGTGAAAAACGTAGTTTTGTTCCGATGATTCAAATGTTCCCCACGGATGTAATGATGTATGTCAACTTCTACATATTCACAGAAGAAAATTATCTATTATTTGCACACCGTCTTCTTCATTTTCATCACAACAGACGTATTTTATATTCAATATAATAAATCTATATAATTTAACAAGTAGGGGACAGTGTGGGTGACTAAGGCAATTTTCATATTTAGACAATAACTTTAAGTATATACAATTGTTAATTTTAAAGTATTATTTAAAAGAATCATTTTTCAGCATTTAGTAACTTATTGGTATGGCAGTTTCAATAAAAAAAATCTTGTTTAATTTTAATAATTATTTTTATAATGCATACATATTGTTCATTTTATTCCATAAACATTTTATTCTATGGTACAATGGTGTGTTTTATTTACCAATTACTGATCGACCAAAGCGCATACGAAGATACAAATCCGGTCGTGCGCGTTAAAAGCCCCTCAGGACTTGGGTTAGGTGGTCGAAGACGCGCCGGGCGCTCCTCAGGCGCCTGACGGCGCAGCCTAGTTTTACTAATTACTGATGACATATGTTTTAATATTTTAAGCATATCAAACTTTGGATTGTAGTTCCATATAAAAGGAGGGACTCAAAAAATAAATATATCTTATGTAACAAATACCTTTTACCTTATAAAATATCTACAATAAAAATGACAACAGATTATTTCATTAACTAATATTATGCATTTATATCTATTGTAAAATATAAAAATTCAATCAATAAAATATTTGAGATAACTATTTTCATAAAAATGTTCGAAATATTAGTTTTAGTAAATTTTGTCAATATCTTTCCACTTTTATTTCATAAATATAGCAAGAGATTATAACATTTTAGCGTTCAAAAATATATAAAATTTTAAGATTTTCTCTATTAAATGCTTTAAAGCTCAAACAGAAAAACTTACTTTGGTTGTTGAAAAATACACTTCGTGGAATATTCTAATCTTCTGTAATTTGTACTGTTTTGAAACTATATCTGTTGAATGATCTCAGTGTAACCATTTATCAAATGAAATACCAAGTTATTTATGATTGTAGACCATATAAACATTTTTGTTGTTACATTCATCCCCTATCTGATTCAAGTCCACTTTCCGTACACAATAAAGTAAGGTACGCAATATGACTATGACTACATAAGCTAAATGAAAAAAATGTATTTAAATAATAATAATTTCTATGGGATATTTAACAATATTTTTGTGTCTTTGATGGGACTTTTTGTAGGATTATTAGCATTCAGTCATCCTGAACAGAAGATAGATCAGGATCATGTACCTCTAGAGCAGGGGTTCCCAAACTTTTAGACCGACGTACCACTAAATCGAAGTCTTACTTCCGCGTACCACCAGGTAACAAACGTAAAGCTAATATAGAAAAACCTATAAAAAGAAACCTGCCTAAAACGAAATATATCTTCTCTCTTTCGTGTTTCCGTCGTAGCAGGTTTTATTTTATTTAAAAATGAATGATTACATTACTAAATTGGTACTAAGATTGACTGCTACAGAATAACATTAAAATAAAAAGTAGTATCACCATTGCATTTTAATAATGCATACAATAAAAAAAAATCCCTGACGGCTCGGCCTACAGGCACAGGTAGATTTCGAAGACGCAGACCGTGGGGCGCCTGTTTCTTGGGAATTGCAGAAGAAATGACCTTCATGCAATGATGCGGCAGTTGGAACCGCCCACTTCGAAACCTAACTTGTTTACAGGCGGAGCTGGCAGGGATTTTTGTTTTGTTTTTATTTATTTATTTATTTATTTATTTTACCGTAAGAGTTGGTCCTATAAAAAACTTGTCAGTATAAAAGTTGTAGATAATATCAAGAAGATTTATAATAAATTTAAGCGGATTTGATATCTTGGGAATTGACGAAATTATGATTTTTTTTCTTCTGAAACCCCTATTCTCTCCCCCCCCCCCCCCCCCTCCTTGGAAGCATTTTTAATGAAATCAAAAATCTGTCATACAAAATTTTTGGCCCTTTTCCTAGAAGTAATAATAACTTTAAACGGATTCGATATGCATAAAAATTAAGAAGTTATGGGTTTTTTTTCTGCTTTCCCGTCTGCTTGTAGGCGGGGTCAGCAGGGATTTTTTTTGTTTTTAATTTTTTTTTTTTTTTTTTTTTTGCCGTAAGAATTGGTCCTATAAAAAACTTGTCAGTATAAAAGTTGTAGATAATTTTAAGGAGATTTACAATAAATTTAAGCGGATCTGATATCATGGGAATTGACGGAGTTATGAATTTTTTTCTTCTAAAACCCCCCTTTTCCCCCCAATTGGGGCCATTTTTAATGATATCAAAAATCTGTCCTACATAGCTTTTCGGCCCTTTTCCTAGAAGTAATAATAACTTTAAACGGATTCGATACGTATCATAATTAAGAAATTATGGGGTTTTTTCTGTTTTCACAGAAAGCCCCTCCATTTCCACCCCTCCCCCCCTTGGTTCGATTTTGTCCATTAACGAACTTGACCGAGATTTTATGCCCCTTGATTTTATGTATCAGTTTGGAAAAGATTTGTGCAGAATTATTGCAGTTATCGTGTCCATAAAAAAGTGACATAGATAGATAGATAGATAGATAGATAGATAGATAAAGTTTTGAACTGGGGGTGTTTTTGGGTTCTGGGAGTCATAATCGGCGTAGATCTGCAAAAATTTTTCAAAAATTCCAACTTAGGGGAGAATGTAATAGGTAATATTTCTTACGAAATCTACCTAAAAATGTTTTAGTATAGGAAAAAAGCCACAATACTTAATGACTTATTGACGCCCACTGATTCATATATTGTTACAGTAGTCTAATTTGCTTCTATCGCTAATGAAAAGGGTGGACTTGTTTTATCAAGCTCAGCTTCCTCATGTCTGGCTCAGTATTAGGTAGTTTTAGTCATAAGTCAGATTCGATGTTTAGTTTATTCCTGTGTTTGTTTTTGATGAGTACATTCACAGAGCATATGTTGTGCTAAACACAATCAGACTTTGACGATATCAGACAGTACTGTCATATTCCTCGCCAACAAAAAATCTGTTACACTCATCTTTTTGAATGTGGACTCCAGTAATCCATCACAGGAAAGCTGAATAAGTTCACTTCTTTCTTCTATCGTGAGATACAGTGGCAGGGTGTCTCAAATGAGAAACGAATTTCTTATCCAAAGCTTAGTTAGCGCATTTAACATAGGCTCGATACAACTATATTAATAATTTGCATACCTTTAAATGCGACAATAATGTCGCGCATTAGGCAACACTTGTAAGTTTCTTCATACATTTATGTATATACTACCTCAAAACATATGTACAATACTATATCTCAAATCCGCACTGCATATGACCACAGTTTTTGTTTGATTTCATATCGCCATCTTCTAAAATAAAAGCGTAAGTCATGTGACTGTCATCAACAGTTCCGGGATGACCGTTTCACTTTTTCATATGCCAGGCGGCCATTTTTATTCAAAATTATTTTTTCGAATAAAACGGCATAAAAGTTACATTTTAAGAAAGATCGTTCAAAATAAATTAATATTTGAGAGATGACTTGCGTTCAATTATGTATATATTCTGCAATAACTTCAGTCGAAAGATTCGCAGTTCAAATTCTCTATTAATAAAAGTAAACAAAAAAAAGATTGATTCGTCGTGAACATTTAAAATATTAAATCATGGAGGTAATCATTCGCAAAGCAAGTTCTCCGCGAATGAATTTTTGGACCGCTGCCTCGCGTCAAAAAAATAATTCGCACCAGTGAGACAATCAAAGTTTACCATAATTATGTGCTATACAACTCAACTTCCTTTCGAACCTTTTCTTGACGTAAATTGAACTCATGTAATAATATTTAATGAATCAGATTTTTAGCATTTTTAAAATCGCTAATACAGCTTTTATTTATCGCGTGTACAAATTAGAAACGATACTTTGATTTTAAAATCAAATGTTTTAATTTATGATATTATATTATTTCTTATTTATTTATTTATTTTCTATTTTAAATAAAAAGTTTGAAGTATTTTAAATTTATGTAATATAAGCATTTTAGATTAAAGTTAAGTATTTTAAATGAAATGAGTGACAGGTTTATAATTTAAAATTAAATAAATTGTAGTATGAATGATGGTGATGGGAACGATATTTGGCGATTTATCATCTGCTCCCGGCTAACAAAAATACTCATAATTAAAAAAGGAAATAAAAATAAATAAATGATAGTTTGATGTAAATAAATACTGATATACATATCAAAAATACTTTATAGAATTAAAAAAAAAAAAAAAAAAAAAGTAAATAAACAACAATTTCCATAACAAAATTTTCGCCAAATTGGCGGGGGGAATAATAGCGCCAACGCCTATGCCCCAAAAATATGCGAAATACTACCATGATCGCAAAAGTTCATGATTTGTCTATTAGAATCTTCCGATTTGGCGAAGGATTAAGGGAAAATTAAATTAGGAATAAATGTAACGTGTTGCAATGTTTAACATACATTTAAGGGAGAGCAAACTGGTCGCCAGTGGCAGCTAGTTTTAAATAACCTTACTCTATATTAAAAATGAAGTTTCATGAAATAGAAAGAAATTATACACATTTTGTACAAGAGAAGAAAAATATTACAGTCAACAGAATGAATTAATTTATGAATTATGTTTGAAACAAAACTTTTATTTCAATACCTCCTAGAAGCTTTTCCAGTACAAAGAGAACAATATGTTATAAATTACACTTGGAATTTTATTTTGTCTTAACTGCTACTACTCACGCAAGCTCCTCCTGCTTCCAACCATCCAGACTTTACCTTCAGATAATTCAATTTATACAGCACGTTTAAAAAAGTTTTTCAGCTAATTAAAAATACTTCATTAATTTGGTAATTAGGTCTTTATTAAAAAATTCCATTTTTATCCATATACATCTAATAATTATGTTTTTAATTCTGGAAAACTGATTGTATCATAAGCGGTATGTGCGAATTTCAGCAAGAATAATTCGATGCGGGAAAAAAAAAAAAAAAAAAAAAAAAAAAACTTTTACAGATCCAAAATCGCATTAATTTTTTTTCCTTTTTTAATTTCCCAGCAATAAAGACAAGCCGTTTTTGATTACATTATAATAGGCTGTTTTCTGTATTTTATCCACGTACCATAGTATCGGACTTCTGCGTACCAGTAGCCAGAGCTTCATGTACCAGTACTGGTACGCATACCATAGTTTGTACCAAACACTGCTCTAGATGTATTTTTTCTTTTTTCCTGGCAGTTTATTTGTAACCAGTCCCCTCTTCCCCATACCCAATCTCTATATATCGAGCGGGTATGTAAGTTGGAAAACTAGCCTCATTTTTGAAAGGCCGTACTGCACTTAAGAAAGAGGGCATGCAAATAACAGATAATTTACTGCTATCAATATGTAGAAGTTGACATCCATGATTAAATCCTTGGAGAACATTTGAATCATCGGAACAATACCACTTTTTTCACGGTGTTTAAGGAAATTGAAAAAATTGCCTTATTTTTGAAATGTCGTACTGCGATTGTTATTGAATGTATAAAAAACTTGTAAATATGAAAGTTGTAGAGAATTTGGCCTTTTTTACATTGTAACTAACAAATACGACAACGGGTCTCGAAATATTAAAAAAATAAAAATAAATAAAAAAAGTCGCAAAATTTTGTTTTTTGGCCACAGAAAATTCTCCCTTAGGAAATTTTGTTAGATAATTTGGTTTATCCATGCTGGCCTCATTATATACAAGTCGGGAAAAAAAATCTTCTACCCGACCTTTTGCAAGGTAACACCTTTTTTTGGGTAAATTTACCCTGGACTAAATGTTGGTATAAGCCAGCAGTTAATTTAATGCCTTTTCATAATTTGGCATCCAAATTTTTTTTTCATATGCTTGTGACCGGAGAAAAACGGTCTCCCGATTGGAAGTTCGCACGGTGCGCACCTGCAGGTACTCCCCGTCGCACAAAGCGTATTATTCTTTCTTTCTTTTTTTTTTTTTTTTTTTCTCACAAAAATTTAAATACATAAGTGAAATATCAATAAATATGTAAAAAGTCCGAAGGTAAAAACGTTTTTCTTTGTAACCGAAAACAAAACGTAAAAATCACGGGAATTTTAGGCTATAAAAATAGAACCCACTTGTTAAGATGCCCTAAAAATTCTCACCATTTTCTTTTTACTGATGTTTTTTTAAAGTATGATAGTTTTGTGTTACTTCAGTGAGTTAATTTACACGAGATACAATTTTGTTCTCCGCTTTTATCGACCAGTCAAATTCAGTCCGTTTTTCTTTGTTCCATTAACCTATATTTATTAATAGAAGTCGACCTTTCTTATTTTCCTGTCATCAAGTGTTTTAGAAAATACACCTAGTATTCTAAAAAGTACCGGGGGTACTTTGTAACGTTTCAGACATATTTTTGTACATAACCTTTTTTATTCTTCGAATTCAGGTCTAAAAAAAAATACAGGCGTATCGACCTAACGATTACCTTCAACATCAAAGCGAATTCAAATGTATACGAGAAGTATTGAAAAAAAAAAATGGGTGACAAAGTTACCCCCGGCTTGGGGTAACTTTGTCACCTAACTACAGATATGCTTTAAAAATGCTCGCAATAGGCGATTTAAGACTCTTATGGTCGTTTTCTCTTAATTCTTGTACAATATCTTTTTCTTTCTGTGGTTGATTTTTAAAAAAAATTGATTTCCATGAAAGGTGGTTATACAATTATTTTGTATATATATATATAAAGTATCCCTTCTTATCGTTGACCAATAGCCGATTCCTAAATCGTTAGTTTTAGAAGTAAGTAAAAAAAAAAAAAAAAAAAAAAAAACCTTCAACTGCTGTTCTTTATCGTATAAAATTCCATCAAAATAGTTTTTCTAAAAAGTTACGAAATTTAAATTTTTATACGGTCCCTTCTTAAGTGAAAATAAGTTTTAAAAATATAGTTGAATGTCTACAAGCCCAATAAGGAATAAAACAACTCAAATCAGTCTTAAAAGCAGAATATTAATGTAAAAAAGAATTTTTTTGGGTGTGGCTGTTAAAAAGTTTATAATTATTAGTATAGGGGAAATTCCAAAATTCCATAAAATTCAAAGTATCATAAATTGGGCGTAGAAGAATAGAGTTTTTTAAGGTTTTACTTATCAGAACAGGGAGAAAATATTTCTAAATAAAACTTATAGGAAAGACCCAGAAACCATATAAAAATTTAAATTCGTAACTTTAAAAAATAAAATAGATATTTCGGCATAAATGGATTTTCATATGATGAAGACCACACATGAAACAATTTTGCATTTGAAACCATACCTCTAAAGCTACCGGGACTGATTCGTATTAGCTGTTGGTCAACGATAAGAAGGGACTCCCTGTATATTAAAAGTATGTCCAGCATGTGCGCCGTCAGAACGAAATCCAGGTAGGTTCAACAAATATGCCTGAAATCCGCTGCCAAGGTCGCATTTTTTAAAAAACATGAAATAAGCTAAAAAAAAGTTTTTAGAACTACAACACCCTTTTATCTAACTTAACTTGGTTTTTAACGCTTTCCAACATATTTGAAAATTGTTTATTAATTCGGTTTGTCTGTCTGTCGTCTTTCCGTTCTCTAACTCGCGTAAATATATTTAGATTGTCATACAATTGATATATGTTATTGAAGTTTACTATGGCATGTTCGGTATTGAAAATGAAGTGTGTAGCACTCATAGTTTTTTTTACAGGGACACTCAAAAGAATTCCGTTATATTACGGTCTATGGTGAAAAATAATTTTCGGTTTATTTTAATGATATTGCACAATTTAAAACATATTGAAATTGATATATGTCACTGAGGTTCACTACAAGAGGCTTATTATACAATATGGTGTACATAGCACTTATAATTTCCTTACAGGGGCACTCAAAAGAATACCGTCACATTGCGATCTATGGAGAAAAATTGTTTGCTGTTTATTTTAATAATGTTTCACTATTTAAAACATATTGATATATATCACTAAGGTGCATCACAAGAGGCTTACACTATAGAATATTGTGTGTATAGCATTCATCGTTCATTTACAGGGGCACACAAAAAATTCGGTACTGTCTGTTAACAATAATTGCCGGAAGTGCATTTTCAGTTTCTGAATGCGTTTTTAAATTTAATTCATTTTTTGTCTATTACTTAGCGTGTATAAATTTTATAGACCATATACAGGGCAGCACAAAAGTTCTCGAGTACATTTCCGTGTGTTGACGGAAATCCAGAAAGGGAATTTTAAACTGTGCTTCGCGTTTCCTGCATGACTGAACTAAAATTTAGCATTCTATGTAGTATATATACAAATCTATAGATCATATACAGGGCTGCACAAAATAATTCGGATATTTTTCGAATATTGTTGGTAATTCCTGAAATTTTGTTTTGAAATATGTTATGCATTTTCCAAATTGTTTACTTAGATATCATCTTTCACCTTATTAGACGGTAAAGATTTGTAAAATTATTTTGGAAGTGTTGGAAAGCGTTATATAATCTATGCTTGGCGCATGATTTTTCGTTCTTGTTGTATATAAAGATGTGTTTTGTAACCGATTTTCCACTCACTTCCTGATACGCTAGAATTATAAAAAAAAAAAAAAAAAAAAATGTGTATACAAACGTGTTTCCGATGACAATACAACTTTTTAATATTTTATAACTTGATTATAATTAATAAATAAATACACGTTGAGGCATTTTTCCGTTAGCCCGACACAGGTTATAAATCACCAAATATTCTGTATGGTTATAACCAGGGCTTTACAAATTTGGCCAAATGTGTTAGCCAGAAAAAAAAATACTGGTCGCCAGTATCAAATATGAACCCCTCAATCTCTTCCCCGTCATTTATTTAAAAAACTTCCCCGTCATTGATTTAAAAAATAAAACACGATTTTTTAAAGAGTTAATTGAGAAAATATAAAAACAAGCATAGTATAGAATTATTAGTTACCTAGTTTAGAATAGTAAATAATTTAGAACGATAATATAAACTAGATTTCTAATGAATCTTGATGATTAATGAAACTTTTATAATCACTTATATTATGTTGACTATACTTATATAAACACAGAAATCAGATTTCAAACTTACAAAAAACTCGAGCATTTTTTAGCATTGAATCCAATTTTAGATGCCACAGAGGTTGGATTGACACTATTGCTTACTGTTTTATTGAAATATCCTCTCACCCCCCCCCCTCACATTCTAATCATGTGACATATACTAGCTGGCTATAGCTTAAAAGAATGGGGCATGAGTTGGAAAATGCCTTTTAAATTTAGTTCTTGCATTAAAAGTTCGAGAGAAGAGGAAGATCACTGCTTGCCGCGTACGACTAGGGGTGGGGAAGAGAAAAAATGGCATTTGTGCTTATTTCTTATGTCAATTTTTTTACAGGAATCGCCCCGAAATATTAAATAACTTGGTCGCCAGATCAAAAAACTTGGTAGCCAGTGGCCACCTGGAGACCGCATTTGTCAAGCCCTAGTTATAACTATACTACAGGGTGGTTACAGATTCTGGAAATCAGGGGAAAATCAGGAAGGTTCATCAATCTGGAAAAGTCGGGGAAATTCGTAAAAGTACTTGAAAATCGGGGAAATTTGTCTATATGTGAAAATATTTGTGATTTTGCACGAGATTGATTCGTCGTCAAACAGGTGGTATTTGAGGGGGTAAGGATGTCAGTGGAGTAAGTCAAAAATTTGAAAAATCTAGATAATCATATTTTCACTGAAAGTATGTTAATTTCTGTTCAGTGTGACTGTGAAATAAGTCATCAGTCTTATAAGACTTATGACTACATATATGTAGTCGCTAAATAGCAGAACTAGTTGGACTACTTAATGCAACGGGATAAGGAAACTTTCAGAAAAACATTTCATTTCTCAAATCACTAAATTGTGACTTACTCCACTGTCATTCTAACCCCGTCATTTAAGCCAATAATTGTAGGCGATAAAGAAAAGTAAAATATTTATATATTTTTTAGAAGATGCACATGACATGAGTCTTTGGTTATTTAACACAAATTAAGGTGATCAGGTGTCCTCATTTTCTGTGGATAGTGCTTATATTGAAGGTAATTTACCCATTTTTGAAAATTTTATGATGCATTAGCATAAGCTGACTAGGTGGCCAGCTTAATCCAATTAGCTGTCTTGTCAGATATAGATGTATCTCAGAATTGAACTTGAACATTCTTCAGAAAATGAGGAAATTGTCTGGTCGCCAATACATATTCATTGGCCATTATATGAAGTTGTTGGACTAAATTTTGAGTTAGGATTTATGAAACTGTGAACCAGTACTTTATTAACATTGTGCAATTTTTATGTTTTTCTCTTCCAAATGATGTATTAGCAAACTGGATAAGTGTGTTTATACGAGGAAGCAGCATTCATTAAATACCGTATGTGTATCGATAATAATGGAAATCAGGGAAATCTGCTAAAGGTAATCAGGGATTTTTTTTTTTTTTTGCAATATTTGTAGCCATCTTGTACTAGCAACAACAACAATCGAGCTAATCATGCGTTAAACCACGCTCGCCAAAATGGGCCAAATGGCTGTAAAACTGCAATAAGGAAATAATTTAAACTAACACTAAAAAGTAGAAAATATAAGTAAAAAACAGTAATATATATTTTTTAAATGCATTTTAATAAATTAATAGTTTAATATTAATTATATTATGATTATATACGTTGAGAAAACAGTTTGGAAATCCTAAATAAATAGTTTAAATAATGTTTTTTTTTTTTTTTTTTTTTTTTTTTTTTTTTTTTTTTAAATTACTGTTATCATATATTAAAAAAGAAAGATATAAAAAATTATATTTTTAAAAATAAATTAACTAGTTCGCTCTCTCTACCAAGAATAAATCAAACTGTGAATTTTCCACAATCGAAGCCCCACGCCAAAATTTACGTGTTGTAATGGACTTTTTTGAACAATTTGGAATTACAGTATTGAAATGAGGCGTGATTTTTAAAATAAACATTGAATGCTTATAAAAACGGTGATTTTTAAAAAACTATTTTTATTTTTATACTCATTTTCAACATATCAACATAAACAGCAATATACCACATAAGAAATATTAAAAATCTAGCATTAAGCTTCTGCCGGCTTTTTCCAAATTGTTGAATAAAAACAGTGGGTATTTTTATTTTCACGAGAATTGCTCCGCCCATATGAACTCCCTGTTTAAGATAATTTTTGAACATAAAAAGAAATAAAAATTAAATTATTTTTCAAGTGGGATTCAAGGCTGCAGGATCTCCGAACGAAATATCGTTAGTTCACTTTTCTCGTAAAAAGCACGTAATCTATACTAATTAAAGAAAGATGTTTGTCTGTGTGTCTGTCGGCGATGGCTAGGGAAATGTACCGCACTTAGAGGTATGAAAATTTAGATGAATATAGACGAAGGCAGATCCGAATGCACCTGAAGCTAGGATTTTTCATTTTTTGATAATTAGTCGAAATATTAATTAAAAGCCATAATGAACATCGCAAAATCGCGCGCTGTTGCAATTGTCCGTGCCAAATTGGCATTTCTTGAAGCAGTGAAGAAGGGAGCTGGGAAAAAACGTTTTAAAACTACCGCATCCGCTGATCGGGTCGAAATACTAAAATACTCATTTATTGTGGGTACTTTTCCAATCCTTACGGGGTTATTTGTTTAACAAATTATTATTTACAGTTTAAAAAAAATGTCCAAACAATTTCGTCTTTTTATTATTATTATTATTTACAAGTCTGCACCCGCTTTCCTACCCCCCCCCCCCCCCCCCAAAGAAAGAAAAAAACATTTATTCCTTCTATTTTCCCGGTTCCAACAGTGTCTTGGATTTTAAAAAATGTTATTGTTTACTATTCCCCCAAAAAGAAAAAATATTTTCTGGAAGTCCTTTTACGAATTCGTCAGATATATCATTTTGTGTTGCATCAGAAACGCATCTTGCAACTTTATCGTATTCGCAATTTAAAAGAGGAAGGGTGTGTGTGTGTGTGTGTATTGGGGGGGGGGGGGGAGACGTTTTATATTATTTAGGTTTTTTCAGAAACTTTGGTCAGAATTGAAAGTTAATGCATTTAAATGTCACAAATTAAATCAGCAATCACTATTACGGGGTCTCCTTAGAAAACAGAGCTGCCGAAGGCAGTGAGACCTAACGGTTCTAGGTTCGTTCGGATATATTTTAGTTATAATATAAAATCATTCAACAACTTATTTCATCGGGCTTATCACTTGTTTAATTTATTTCATTTTATTATCACGGGTCCGGGGAAACGCCGGGCGGATCAGGTAGTAGATAAATAAAATACTCGTATGTAGATTTGTTTATTGAAATATTGTAATTCTTGAATTCAGTCAAACCCGGGGCGAAAAAAATCGTCCGATTGATTTATTTCATTCATAAGTATCGATCCAGTTTTCTCGTAGATAAGGTAAAATAACAACCTAAATAATATATATAATAATTAGGTAAGCATAGGCGCATAGGCATTAAGAAAATGCTTCAATAAGACTTATAAGTTATGACACTATTTCCCCAAAACACAGATGTGGCCGACTAATGTGAGAGTGATTAGAATCAAGACTATAGAAATAGAAATGCTGGTATCATCATCTCTGTACGAAATAGAATTCGGTTTCTAATTTCCAATACCGAGACTTCAGTTATTGCTTTAAAAAAATTTTGGGATTTTGCCAATGAGAATTTCAAATCATACGACTTTTTCTTTCAATAACTAAATGATATGCATTTATGGAAAGGATAATTTATATATATTTAAATTTTTGAAAACCTTATTTTTACATAAAACAAAAAGAATGGTAGCTTTATTGGATTACGGAAAAAAAAAATCATTGAAATCAATATTGAAATTTCATTCTTTTGGAATATGTAGTTTTGTTTCGACTTAGAATATAATAAAATTTAAACAACCTAGAGTTAGTCCGAGCAGTAAGTGAACAGCCCACATTGAATGAATAATTAGTAAATATTTTAATAGAATAAGGTTTGAAAAACTCCTCCCACTAGTTTATTATCATGCTGGGTTTAAAAAACCCTTAATTCAGTAAAAACGTGTTATAAGTTATTTGTACAAGTTGTAAAATAAATAACATTAGTGTGAGAGTTAAGTGTTTTTAAATTGCTGCCTGTTCATTCATTGGAAAATTTTGCGTTCATTCACTGGTAAGAACTGTTCATTTACTTGGTTTCTGCATAACTTTTTTTTAAGACACCCCTAACATCCCAAACAAATTACTTCATTTTAAATTTCATAAACTTCATTTTATTATTTTTTTAATCATTTGTATTCCAACTCATGTATTTGCACTGTCAGACATCAAAAGGTACTATGTATTAAAATATTATCATTCTTTTTTTTTTAAATGTGCGTAAGTGTTCAATTACCTGGTCGGACTACCCTATATAATATGTTATTTTGATAAATATGATGCAAAGTGGAAAAATAAAATTGTTTACAAATGACTTTTACATTCCCAAATCTGGCTGTCTAATATCTATTGTTATGAATTTTGTATATATCTGTAAATATTCCATTTGTTTAAATTTATTTTATTTTATTATTGTGAAAATTGCAGTATTATTAATGTATTTCCTATTGAGCATCATGTAACTCAATGCTAAAGGCCTCAGGTGCTTTGCAAGGAAAACAACCTTACACCCTCATCTTTATAATGGAAGTCTATGGAAAAATCGCCAAGGAATGGGTTTATCGCCAAGTTGGCGATGGTTTTGACGACTTATTTTTTGTCGCCAAATTTGGCGATATATCGCCAAATGTCGCCAAGTTGGCGACTTTTGTGCAACCCCCCCCCCCTATACCTGTAGGGGAGAGGGGGGCACGTTTGAACATTTTTTTAGAAAATCAACATATTTCTTACTTGAATTGTATTTATTGAATTTTAAATATTACAGGAGAAAAACAATGTATTTCTTCATCATATGAGCCACAAATTAAAAGTTTTCCAAATAAATTAAATATCTTGTGGGGCTTTAAAAAAGTGAAAGATTTCTGTTCAAACCTGCCCCATGTAGGGGTACCTTTGAACAAGCTAGGGGCACCTTTGAACAAGTAAACAAAATATGAAAATATTAAAAGTTTTTATGAAAAACTGGATATCTTTAAGAAATATAAAATTTTCAGAATTAAATTAGACAACTACATTTTACTGAAATTACTAATTTTTTATTATTTAACCAAGTTTATATTCATCAAAGTTGATGTCAAAGCTCATTGTTGAAACAGCACGCAAGGTCCCTCCAGTTATGTTTGGTTGTGGCAACTTTTTTACAATATCCTTGAAATCTACTAAACTGATATCTGATGCCTCTGGAAAATAAAACTTATCATTCTCTTTTTTACGAAGAAATCTGACATTAAACTCTGTTTTATCCTGCAATTGCAATTCAATCTGACCAACGTAATGAAGAGTAGTTCTTTTTGTATGAAACTGAACTAAAATGAAATCGTTCACATGCAAATCTTCTAGAATAAGAATATTTTCTTCTTGATCCTCTATATCAGTAATTAAATCTTCAAAATCAGATTCATCATGCACAGAGAATGTGCCTTCTTCATCACTACTTGAATCAACAAAAATATTCTGTCTCTTGTGGGCTGATTTTAGAAAAGCAGAATTACACTTATTTTTCTTGTTTAGACGTGTGTTGGTTTCAGCTTCAATTATATTTTTCTCAGGGGTCAAAGTTAGTATTCTGGATCGTCCTTTCTTACGTCCACCCCGATTACTTTTCCGTGGTTGGGCTTTTGGGTAGGGCCTGACTTGTTCTGGAGTAAAAGAAGTTGAAGCTTGTGGACTCTCTTCATTTTCTGCAATAGCATTGTGTGCTGATTGTTCTGGAAAGCATGAAATTTCAGACACTGGTCTATCGGTCACATAAGCAGGCTCAAAGTCGTCTTCTGTAAAAACTGTTGTAGAAAAGGGATAAATCCCTGTTTTGCGAAAACCAGAAATAATGTTTGCCATTGTAAATGAAAGAGTATAGGCCTTGTTAGATAAACCTGCTAAATCATGAATCGTTATAGTGCGTCCTGCATTTGCAATCATCCAATCATTGAATGCCACCATCAATTTAGATTTGAAACTTCCCATCACTGAAACATCTAGAGGTTGTAATCTATGTATACAATGAGGTGGGATTGTTAGTAATGTAAGTCCATGTTCTTTAGCATAAATTATGGCATCAAGAGAACAATGTGCTTCATGGTTATCCATCACCACAAGAATAGGGTCATCTTTTGAGCATCTTGTATGCTTTTGGATATGCTCGAGAGTTTTCATAAATAAAGCAGCTGTCATCCATCCACTGTTGGGGCTATTTGGCAAACCCAAACTCCCAATTGGTGCTCCATGCATTAAAGACTCATGCATTCGAGCCCTGGGAAATATAAACACTGGAGGAATTGTATTTCCTGAAGCAGTAATGATTCCACACATTGTTATCAAAGTTCCACGTTCAGCAGAAACAGCTTGGCCAACCCGTTTAGTACCAACTTTAGCTACAACATTTGGAGCTTGGAGGACAGTTGTCACACCAGTTTCATCAAGATTGATGATTCTGTCTGCAGAAAATGGATGCAACTTCAATGCTGAAGCTAAATTTTCTTGAAATAAGGCAACATTATGCTTATTAAAGCTTGTAGCTCGAGACAAGCTAGTATTCTCAGGCTTTCGCAAGGATAATCCAATATGCCGTTTCATAAATCCTTTCATCCAATCAATGCCAGCTTTGCTGCTTTCATTCCAACTTGAGGGGAAAGAACAACCAATTTTTGCTGCATATTCAAATGCCAGTTGTCTAATCTGAAGATATGTCATCCCATAATTAATCTTAGAACACCTCAAAATATATTCTTCAAGTAAATCTTCTTGTGCAGTCGTGAATACTTGACGAAATGTGTATTTTGTGGAATACTTATTAGGTGTAGTAAGAATTTCTCCATCTGCATTTTTGTCTTTTTTAACTCTATAAAATAGTGCTGTGTTCTTAACTCCATATATATCAGCTGCATGTCTCAATGGCATTTTCTGTTCTATCACAGCTTTTTCCATATCCTCTTCTACTATTTCTGGCCCTGTACGTTTTTTTACATAATTTCTAACCATCTTGTTGATTTTCTGTAAAAAAAAAATAAAAATAATAAATTAACTGTGATGATAAATGCCTATATCATCACACTATGATGATAAATGTCAAAATAAATTTTTACGTTATAAATATTGTCAATATTTTGAAAGAAAACAAACTTTTATATGGGAAAAATGACAATATGCAATATAGAAAACAATAGTTGTAATTAAAAGTAACAGAATATCAGCAAAGCTGCCAACTTTTGTGAATACTAATGTGTAGTTCAAATTCAGAAAATGTGTAATTCTTAAGGTCAAGTGTAGTCACTGTAGTTATGAATATATTCAAGGTAAAAAAAAAAAATCTAAAAGATGATATTAAAAAATTGGCTAAAACCAAAATTAAACTGAATATTTTTATTTAAAATATTTCATGCAGTATACAAAGCTCTGCACAGTATAATATACATTTTAAATCATAATAAAATTAATATATCTTTTAAAAAGAAAAAGAATCCAAATACAAGACAAGAATCTCTCTTGTTAAAATACAACTTGACAAAATAAAGTGTTTTGTCTACACATAAAGTGTAGTAGTTGGTAGTCCTGCATCAGAACAACTTGACAAAATAAAGTGTTGTTTCTACACATAAAGTGTAGTAGTTGGTAGCCCTGTATCAGAACAACTTGACAAAATAAAGTGTAGTTTCTACACATAAAGTGTAGTAGTTGGTAGCCCTGTATAAGAACAACTTTCATATTAAGTATAATAACTCTTCATTAATCTCTTAATTTCTACATTTTCTAAAAAAAATCTAAAAATAATAATACTTAGATACATCCATAACTCTTTATTTCATAGTTTTAATTGTTCAATGGTGCCCCAACTTTTTTGTTCAATGATGCCCCAACTTTTTTGTTCAATGGTGCCCCATTACATGGTATTTAGCATTATAACTATTTACACAATTAGGCTTAAGAATTTGAATAAAACAAAGCTTATGAGCTAAAGCTAACATCTTTATTTATATATTGAACAATCAATTAAAATTTTAGGGATATAAGACTGTCAACAAAAAGCTTACAACTTTATTTTGTTAAGTTTAGAATCAAGAAAGAAAAAAATACATACCTTGCCTAGACAGTAGTGTGCATGCGAAATGGTAAAGCTTTGTATCCTTGTTGCATTGAAGCAGTAGTATTGTGCTGTCATCTATATTTTAAATATATAACTTTTTTCAAGGAAAATATTTACAGTGTTCAATGGTGCCCCCAGCTCAAAGGTGCCCCCCTCTCCCCTACATTGGGATCCTTTCTCGCTTAGGTTCTCTATCGAAAGTTAAAGCACTTTCTGGTAATTTCTAGCATCTGAAGGCTCTGGAAAATTCTACAGTTATCTTTAAAGCCTATATAAGGGACCTCCACCAGTTCAGTTCAGTTAGTTATCTGTCAACTGCGATTGAATTCATACGAGAGGCTTTGCATTGAGAACTGTGTTTCTCGGATCGATTTTGTCGTTGATACGTCGTATTGAACGCATTGTTTCTGTGTGAAATTTTGCTGTGCTTTTATTGGATTTGAAGATCACTAAATATCTTGTAATTTTCAGAAGATATTGGTGTTCGTATTGCTCTGTTTATAGTGAATAAAGCCTTTTGATTGTTCTTATATATTGGCATCAGTCCTTTCGAACCCCGAGCTCACAACACTATTTTTTAACACTTTCCAATATAATTGAAAACTGTTTATGAATTCAGTTTGTCTGTCCGTCGGAGCTCGAACTCGTATTGAAATTGATATATATGCACCGCAAGAAGCTTACTGTAGCATAGGGTGCACATACCATTTTATCGTTCATTTACAGGCACACACAAAACAATTCGATTGCAGTACTGTCTATGAGCGATAATTGCTGGAAGTGTGTTTTCAGTTGTGGCACGCGTTTTTTAAATGTAACTAATTTTTTGCATATTAATTGGTGAGTATAAATTATATATTATAGATCATATACAGGGCTTCTCAAAAGATCTCACGTGAATTTCCGTTTATTGACGGAATTGTTGAAGGGGAATTTTCAACTGTGCTGTGTATTTCTTAACCGAAGTAAATTTTAGCATACTGTGTAGTATACATACAAATCTATAGATCCTATACAGGGCTGCACAAAATAATTCGGATATTTTGTTCGACTGTTGGTATTAATTGCTGAAATTGGGTTTTCAAATGTGTTATGCGTTTTCTAAATTGTTTACTTAGTAAACAGTGAAGTTCTGTTACAGAATTCCAAATGTGTTGGAAAGTTTTTCATAATTTATGCTTGGCGCATGGATTTTTCGTTCTTTTCCTTCTTATTTCTTCTTCAGAGCGCTAACCGAATCTATAACAGTAACTATTGATCGTAGGAGAGATATCCCTATAATGGCATTTCGAAGAGCAAAAGTGTCCCAAAATTTATTTAGCCTTTATATGGCCATTATTACCAATACCGTTATTATCATTTTATGAATATCCAGGGGTCGATGCAGGTTTTTTTTCTTGGGGCCCATTTTGTGAAAAGTAAAGGTTATTTTTGTGAAATTTTATTATATTTTTGTGAAAAATAACATTTAGTAATGAAAGTCTAAATCCAGCTACTCAAATTCGAACCAAGCGTTTATTAACAAACACTTTTTTTAATACATTTGCTGAAGTTTTCCTCTCTGGTGATCTTGTTTGTTTACAAATTATAGATGTTAAAAGTCAAAGAATAATAAATAAATAATAAATAGTAAGTTTTTATAAAATGGAATTTTGTGAAAGTGCCTATTTTGTTAAAAGGAATTTTGTGAAGGGCTCCATTTTATCAAATTGATTTTTGTGAAGGTGCCCATTTTATTAAATTTATTTTTGTGAAGGGGCCCTAAATAGGCCCCAAATTTTGTCTGGATCGACCCTTGATATCCTAAATGATATTTGAGATGACATTGTTTTATAATTTGCTTGATGAATTAATAATTTTAACTGATTTTAAAATATCTTGCAACTGTTAGCAGTATGCTACTCATAGCATACACTTGTTCTCACAGGCTCACAGCTTGCGAGAACTTAGCTCACAGGCTATCAAAGCCTGAGAGCTAATGTGCCCGCCCGTTCTGTATGTACGTATGTGCGTAACGCGATAACTCTTGATAGAAATAACCGTTTTGCTTCAAACTTTGTTTATAGGTTCATTGTGATAAGGCGCTTCCCTGATTAGTTTTGGGGGTTCATTGGTTAAGTATAAAAGGGGGGAACGGGGGAATTTAGATGAATAGGTTTTTCATGCAGAATTATCCGATTTTCTTCAAATTTTGTATATATATATCATTGTAATTAGATGCTTCCTTGATTAGTTTAAGGGGTTCATTAGTTAACTATGAGGGAGGTAACGGGGGGGGTGACACCCCCCCTTAATATATTGTCGATTTCTTTATTTTTCGAGGCGCTTATTTCAAATAAGAGTATAATATACAATTGGTGTGAATAGCCTGTGAGCTCAATGCCCTCAGTTTAACTGGGCAGTTTTCTTTTTATTTTAAATCCATGGCTGTGTCGCAGACTTATAAGAGCACAAAAATGTAGATTAAATATAATGAAGGGTGTGAGTCTACAGATGTGCAAAACATAGGTGAAAATAATTAACTTAACAACATCAAAAAGCATTTTTATATGAAAAATATCAACTATGTATTCAAATTGACTTTTGATATTGATTCCAAGCGATACTTTCATATTAGCTACATGCCTGGGTTTAATAGCGAAATCGCCAAAGATTAATTAATCAATATCAATTATTTAATTAAGATTAATTAATCAAATCGCTATTTACAGCAGCCTTTTCGAATTATTTCAGCGTTTAAGCGCGTAGTTCTATTACACATCTGTTAAATTTGTGCTTTATTTACATTGTATTAAATTTGTGCTTTATTTACATTGTTCTATTACATATCTATTAAATTTGTGCTTTATTTACATTGTTCTATTGCATATCTATTAAATTTGTGCTTTATTTACATTGTTCTATTGCATATCTATTAAATTTGTGCTTTATTTACATTGTTCTATTACATATCTATTAAATTTGTGCTTTATTTATATTGTTTTATTTATGTTATATATTTATTTATTGATGAAGTTTGAATTTCGTTATGGAAAATTAGCTGTAGATAAATGTTGAACTATTTATATTATTTTAAGTGCAAACGGGATAATCTTTCGTAATCTTCGGATTACACGCGATAGAGATAGATTCAAAAGAAAAATCATGCTTAAAATCATTTTAAAGACCATAAAAAATAAGTAAATTCAGATACAGTTTTCAAACAAATTGCATTTGAAAGTAAATTTTTTCTCACATTCGACGGTGTAAAAATTTAAATTGTGCGATGTTTAGAAGTTAATAAATTTGCAATGAGAGCTAATTTGATTTTTTATATGTTGCCACTGTCGATATAACGTCAGCGTTACTCACGGATAGGTTTTTGCTGTATAATATAGATATATCTATGTATATATAATGCAAATCTTGTCCTCATGATAACGTCCGAAATACTGAACCAATGGGTACCTAATTGGGACAATGCATTGATCTTGCCAGTATCTTGAATGAGTTTGTTAAACAAGTATACAGCTCTTATAGTTTGTTTAAAGGGACTTACAAAAGTTGAAAACAAACAAACAAAAAAAAATCATCACTTTTTAATGTCTGAAATACTGAACCAATTCGAATTTGTGACAGTGTATTGATCTTGCAAGTATCTTGGATGAATTAGTTAATCAAATATTCAATAGTTCTTTATAGTTAGTTTACAGAGGTACACAAAAGCAAAATATGCAAAGCTTATCACGCTAACGCCCGAAATATACTGAACCAATTCAAACGTAATTGGGATAGTGTATTGATCTTGTAAGTATGTTATATGAATTCGATAATCAAGTACATGGCTTTTGTAGTTCATTTACAGGGCACACAAAAGTTTTCGATGACTTTCATTAAATGATTTGGGATATATTACAGCTGTAGTGGCTCGATTACGCAGTTTAAATCAACGTAATATCATTTTTATTAAAATATTTAACTATTAAACTAATTAAAGATTAACCATCTGTACGAGGTTCACCACCATGACAGCCTATGACTATTTTTAAACTATGATTTAAATAAATTTTTACCATTTTAAACTGTTTTTACTGTTTTATTATATTATATTTATCATTTTAAACTGTACTTTTACTATTTATTTACTATAGCTTTTACCATTTTTAGACTATGATTTAAACAAATTTTTACTATTTTTCATCTGATTAGCTCATATCCATTCAATTACATTTGATAAGCCTAATTTAAAATTTCCCTGCAAATTAACTATCTCGGTAAAGTAGTGAACTTAAAAGGAGTGAAACTAATTTGTTTAATTTGTAAATTCGTATTAAAACTGTTGTATAAAATGAATCTAAACCTGAAAAGAAAGAAAGAAAAATAAATCTGCTTACTCTCCCGCAGGTTATGCCGATTTAAATCCAGTTAATTAAAATCAAGATTAACAATTTAAATCACTCTGATTAAAAGCAAAATAATTAAGTTGATTCAATATTGAAATTTGTTTCTTTTGGAATATGTTGTTTTGCCTTGATTTAGAATCTAATAAATTTTAAACAACTTAGTGTTGTTTAGATAAAATAAGCCAAAATAGAGGAAGAAAAAAAAAGTGCCTAAGAATGATTTTTTTTCTACATTCCCAATTGTAGCCATTAGAGATAAGACGACTCAGCCGGAATGCCCGACACGAGCTCGATTTTTTATATCTGTCTTCGGGCTCGGGCTCACGCTTTCTGAAACTGACAATTTTATTTAATCACGGAAAAAATAAAAAATATATTTTTTTTCTTAAAAATTACTTATTCTATTTCACGTCATTTTAATGATATTTTGATCAGAATGAAGGGGAAACAGAAATCGTGTTTTTGTTTACTAGTATTAGAATGCTATTTTAAAAGAATATTTGTGATATTTCCAGATTTATGTCTGGCATTGACGGCAACGACCTGTTGATATTGCGCCAATACGAAGAGGCGCGAATAATTTGTTGTTCGATTTTCGTTTGTCACAGTAGGATATTTTAAAAAAATAGAAACGTTTATTTTATTTTTATTTTATTTTTGTTTTATTTTTTAGAGATTTAACGCGAAATGAATATTTTCTTTTGCTTTTAGTCAGCCAGAATTAGCTCAAGGTTTGCACATTTTTAGTCTTCCATTGTGTGGGAGTCATAAACGCTCTTATATGAAAAGTTAACGTTAGTGATTCTTATATCTATTTTTCATAATGGACTCTGCTCATGCTGCGGCTTTGCTCTGCGCATTCATGAAGTCACTTTCATTCGTAAGTAGATACATAATTGGCATGTGTTGTTATTCCGACAAAAAGCAATCGAGCAGTGTTTCCACTTTTCCTATAAAAACATCGTATCTTTCAGATAACAGTGTCAAATTTCTAATTTAAGCAGATTTTAACTTTTTTCTATTGTTCGTCATATAAATAGTAATTTCTGAAATCTTATGCATTTATTCATAAAACACACTTTCATCAGATTTACTTGATGAGGGAAGGAAAAAATGAGAATCCTCTTAAGTATAAAGTATATTTTTATTTGATACCAAACTTCTGTTTTGATATGTTTGAATGTAAATTTCCATAAAATTAATTATGTACTGGATATTAACAGTTATTTCCATGTAAGAAGTTGTTTAAAAATGAGATATTACTTTTAAAACAATTTTGAAATGTTATGCATTTTTTTTTCTATTGCATACTTTCGGTATCAGATTCTGATGACACAAAATGTTTCGGGCTCGCGATCCGAATAGAGGGCCCAAACTCATCTCAAGTAGTTTCTGTATTTATCCCCCCCCCCCTGAGAACACTAACATAAAAGAACAGTATTTATCGCAAAAGAGATAACCCTGATGAATACTGTTTATCTTATCTATCTGTTACCAAAAGAATTAAGAAGTTTTTGTTCAAGAGAAAAACATTCAAAACTCTTTCAAAAGATGATCAGCTACAGCTTGATCAACTATAAACATCTGTAGACTTAGACTCACAGCTTTCATTATCTTTATTCTGGTTCTCTGTGCTTTTATAGTCCGCGACACAACCATGGATGAAACAGTTGCGAGACATGAAGCAAATTATAACAATGTCATCATCTCAAATAGCATTTAAGTGATGCTCATAACGGTAACAATAGCCTATCCCTGATGAATCTGTTCATCAGGGATAGGCTATTGTTATTATTATGTGCATCACTTAAATGCTATTTGAGATGATGACATTGTTATAATTTGCTTGATAAATTAATATATTTAACTTATTTTTAATTATCTTGGTAACTCTTTTATCCATGGTTGTATCGGGGACTATTAAAAGCACACAGAACCAGAATAAAGATAATGAAGGCTCTGAGTCTAAGTCTACAGATGTTTATAGTTGATCACGCTGTAGCTGTTCATCTTTTGAAATAATTTTGAATGTTTTTTTTTTCCTTGAACAAAAACTTCTTAATTCTTTTGGTAACAGATAGATAAGATTTCTCATGTAATTAATTTCATTACATATATATATTGATTATAAATTTATCAAAACATCTTAATAAAGTTCTTAAGACAAGACATGATCACTTCAAAATTGTACAAAGATATACACTGATACCCCTATTAAAAATAAATAAATAAAATATGAAACGAAAATTAAGGTATACAAATAAATTTAGAAAGATTCTTGCCTCAAAGTGAAAAAAAAAATAAAATGAAATACAATTGATTGAAAAGTTTCTTGAATGTACAAAATGCTTTATACATTTTTTACAACTCACTGAACTGAAAATTTTTTACAACTAGATACGAGCTGACACACACAAAATATTTTTTTTTTTTTTTTTTTTTTTTTTTGCTATTTTAGTTATATTGAAAGAAAAAAATGCTATTTTCTTTTTTAAAGAGCTGTTTTTTGTGTGTAAAACTGGGAAACATGTTTTTGGAAGGGAAATTTGTTCAAGTTTTTCTAAACTAATTTTTGAAGTAAATATTTTATCAAAATATTGCCTTAGTTAACTTTAAAATGATCTATGTTTTACAAATTCAATATTTTAACGCAAGCAAAAAAATTCTAAAAATCCGATAAAAACAAAAAAATAAATAATTCACACCCTACTTTTCTGACTGAGCTGAAATGACTTGTTTTTCTTTTCTCTTGTCTTCTTTCTGTCATCTTTTTCGTTTCTCTCTTAATTCTTCGTTGATTAAATCTTTAAAAACTAGAATGAAAGTTGAAAGCTTCATTTGTCTATACACTGAATTCTTTTCCACGTGTTAACTTTATTATTATTAATTAGGCATACAATATTGTCTGTAAAAGAAATAAAACAAATTTTTGCTTGAAATTTGTCGAGCTTTTTTTTTAAAAAAAACTCGACCAAAAAATTTATTGGTGGAGAAATATGTATATACATATTATATACTATTATAACTATATTATAACTGTTTATTAAAAAATCCAATTAGTTTACTATTTTTTGTAAAAGAAAAAGCTACGAATTACATGGAGAATACAAAAATAATATCTCAAAAAAGTTGTGAAATAATAAAAATACAATTCTTTATGTCTAGAAGTTGCGAAAAAGGCCCATTGAAATTTATAAATTAAAAAAAATGGTTATTTCTGTTTAACTGCTGTTAACAGAATCTTTATTATTTACTCCCAGTACTTAACGTAAATATCTTTAAAACTGTTATATAGTATCGCGAAATATATTCTTTTACCAGTATTGCATCGCATTCATGCAATCACCCGCTAGGTGGCCAGATCAATAATGGATGCCACCATCGATCGACAAAATTCGGCCTGTGACGTCGTTTGTTGAAAATTCTCCATGTTGTACAGCAAAAGTACATCATCATCTGAAAACTGTTGTTGCAATATTCAATAAGTTTCAAACCACGAGTTACTTCTTTTCTTGTATCCTTTATAAATGTTCTTTTTTAATGATGCCATATACTGTCAATTTTCAAATTTATATTATTCTGTTCGAGATTTCAGAATTCTCAGTTGTCGTCTGTTCTGTTTTTATCTGATTTTTCTTTTTGCTTGTATCATCTGCTCATTCTGGATTTGAATCTGCCTTATGATTTTTATGTATAAATCTTATGTCTGTGTGTTGAGTTTAAGCAAACCTTGTTAAATCTACAGTAATTTTCTGAGTTTATAATACGAACAATATGTAGCTACTTTTCGCATTGATTTTTTCCCCCTCATATTTTCCCCTGTATATTTTTTATTTATTTTTACATAATCTGTCTGATAATATCTTACTACTATTTAGATGACTTTGCAAGTATTTACTTCATAATTGCTTTAAATAAATAAATTTAACAACGTTATTTCAAAATTAAATTTTAGTTTTTATGCTGACTCTAAAAAAAAAGTAAAACAAACAAAGCTAAATCCCTTAAAAATGACACATATTTATGGCATTCTTTAAATACTATAATAGATTATGGTATTTATGTTTTAGCTTGGAAGAGTTATTTATGATAAACATTATGGGGGAAAAAATTCTAAATTGTTTCCGTGATTCTTTTAATTTTTTTTTTAAATATTTTTATGTTTAAATTTAAATAAAGTTAATACTGATTAAATTCATAATATTTTATGACTAATGTTTTAGTGCGTTAGATTGGGATTTTCTAAAACTATTTACTAATAAAATGGTCACCTTTAACCACACCTTTAATCAGGGATTTGTTTAGGAAAAAATTGGGTCGTCCTTTATATTTTAAAGGACCCTTCATTTTTTCATTTCAAAAGAGGACCTTTCACAAAATTCTTTGTCTTAAAATTAGACCTTTTCTACAACTTTTCCTTCACCAAACTGAACCTTTCACAAATTTAATCATTTAAAAATAAAATCTGACTGTCGCAAGCTGTTCAGAGAAAAATCTGAACAGACACAGCCTTTAACCTTTTTGGAGCTTTTTTAGGGAGGTGGGTGGTATTTTTAGGTTTCACAAAAGGTTGTGTTAACTGTTAGCTATGGAAATCACAAAAGGTTAAAGTTTAATGAAATTTAATGAATACAGTAATTTCCAGTTGTAATGACAATAAGCCAAGGAAGAATTCTTGAAGACGTTTGGAAAATGTCATATTACAATTACAGGATTAAATATACTTAACAACTTTGCAATGTTATTTATTTATTTTTATCTTAACTTATTGGTTCGAAAAAGTAACTCCTATTTTAAATTTAAAGAATGAAACATAAAATTAAAAAATCACCAGCGGTGCAAACAGATTTAAGAAAACATTTTATTTTGGTTTTATTGCTAAATGCTGAAACATAAGTGAAGTAATAATAGTAAATGCAATGTATAGACATATACTATCATTATTACATTCGGATATTTTTTTTTAAAGGATAATTTTTAAGACAAAATAATTTAAATTGACTTTTTATTTTATTTTATTTTTTTATTTTAAGTACCATTAGTTCCGAAAGGGCTAAGTATGATTCAAGTAATTCTCATTTAAATATTTATTCACGTGAATACTTGTGTGATAAATTTATGCTTCAGATATTAAATTTAATAATAATAAATATTATATTTTTTAAATCGCAGATCATACATTAAATACCGAAATATAAGCCTCTTTTCATCAAGGTTTTTTTTTTCTCTCTCTTGTGTATTGAATTTTGTGAAATTTTTTCATTAAGTGTAATTTAAATTTGAAAAGATTTAGCGTTTGTAAATATAATAATAGCTGTTCTGTTTGTATTTGATTTTTCTTTTTGCTTGAATCATCTGGCGCAGTGCGAGTTTGAATCTTTCATAATTTTTATGTAAATCTTACTCCTATGTTATAATGTCTGTTAAATCTACCTACACAGTAATTTCATGAGTTTATAATATGAAAAATATGTAGGTGTTTCCCCCATTTCCCCCTTGATTTTTTTCCCCTACATAAGTTGTCTAATAACATCTTATTACTATTTTAGATGCTTTGCAAGTATTTATTTCATAACTAAATTTAACATTTAATAAATAAATTGAATAATGCTTTTTCAAATTTAATTTTTTTGTATCTTTGTATAATTTTGACACTAAAAAATATTATAAAACTAAAATAAACAAACAAAATTATATGCATGTTATAAAAAAAGAATTCTGCAGATTTGTTGTATTTACATTTCAACTTGAAAGAATTGCTTATGATAACAGGTTAAATATCACAGATTTTTATCTCCCCCCCCCCCCCCCCACCCGAAAAATTATGTTTATCTCTTTTAATTTAAATAAAGTTCATCCTGATAAAATTCATAATAATTTATGATAAATATTTATTTCAGTAGTTTTGTTTGGAATTATCTTTGCATTTTTAATTTTTTGCAAATAAACATAAATTATCTATCTTTGCGTTTTATGCATTTAACTGCGTATTTATTTATTTGATGACTAGTATAGGATAAATTTATATTTGAGTTATTTGATTTAATACTAATAAATAGATACTTTAAAAATCGCAGATGATGATTAAATATCAAAATCTTTTCACTTATAATTAAATTTTTTTACGGTTATTAATAATTTTTTTTATGCGCATATTAAATTTTGGGAAATCTTTTCATCATTTGTTATTGTAATTTTATTATTTAAATTTGAAAACATTTAACATTAATAAATAAGTTTCTAAATGTGATAATTGTTGTTTAAACATCTGTTTTGTTTTACACTCTTTTATCTTACCAAACTTGTTTTTTGTATGTAAAGGTGGAATTTTTTAATCGATTTTTCATTCACTTCCTGATATGCTAAAGTTATAAAAATTATGTACACAGGTGTGTTTCTGATGAAATATAATACATCAATATTTTTTAGAATTTAATTATAAATTAATAAATCAATTTTAAGGTATTTTTCAATTAGCTGGCCGCTAGAGATGAGACGGGCTCTATTTTTATACCAGTCTTCGGGCTCGGATGGGTAAATGGCTCACTCTTTCTGAAACTGACAATTTTATTTGTTCTCGTATAGAAAAAAAATATATATATATTTTTTTTTCTTAAAAATTACTTATTGCAGTTCAAGTTATTTAGATGCTATTTTGATCATGATGAATCGGAAACAGAAATTTTGTTTTTCTTTTCTAGTATTAGAATGCTATTTTAAAAAACAATTTGTCATATGTATAATTTATGTCTGGCATTGACGGCGACGACCTGTTTTTCGCCAATCTGTAGTACACACTGTTTTAATTTGAACGTTTATTCATTTTTTAGAGATCTAATGCAAAATGAATATTTTCTTTTGTTTTTAGTCCACCAGCATTAGCTTAAGGTTTTCAAATTTTTAGTCTTTTGTTGTTTGGAAGTCATAATCGCTCTTGATATGAAAATAACGTTAGTGATTCTTATATCTGTGTTTCATCATGAACTCTGCTCATTCTGTGGCTCTGCTCTGCATATTCTCGAAGTCCCTTTCATTCGTAACTAGATATAATTAGCATGTATTGTTATTACGATAGAAAGCAATCGAGCAATAAAAGCGTCGGTTCATTCAAAGATAACGATGTCAATTACGTCATTTTTAATTTAATCTTATTTTCAGTGACACAAGAATCACGAAAGATTGTTTTGGGGAAGGAATCCATTATAGTTTAAGATGTACACCTTTTATAAGAAATAGAAAAACGTTGTTCGGTTCATCGCCATATACATAGTAATTTCTGAAAATATCATGCATTTATTCATAAAACGCACTTCGTAAATGTGTCCATCACCCATTAGATTTGCTTGTTGGGGAGAAAAATGTAAGAAACTTTTTAAGGAAGTATATTTTTATTTGATACTCTTTTGATAAGATTGAATGTAAATTTCCAAAAAGTTTATCATGCTCTTGGGATTAACAGTTATTTTCATATAAAGATTTTTAAAAATGAAACGTTATTTGTAAAACAATTTTGAAATATTTTTTTATTCTATTGCATATTTTCGGTATCGGAATCAGGCTCTGATGACACAAAATGCTTCGGGCTCGGATTCAATATAGTCGGGATCGGGCGGGTCCGGCCTCCGAAAAGAGGGCCCGAACTCATCTCTACTGTCCGCAGGTGATAAATCGCCAAAGCCAAATAATCTTTATAGTTGAGTACAGCTGTTAACGAGTTACAAAAACAGTGGAGTTAATGCTGCGCCAAACCACTCTGGCCAAAATATGCCAAATGGCTGTGAAACTGTAACAACGAAATTTAATCCTTTGTGACTCAACAATTTCGACTTGAAAAATATTTACTCAGATGTTAGAATACATCGTATTAAACAAGTAAAACATAATGATATAAATATAATTCTATTGACTGAAAGGTGCTTTGTTCACGTCTTCAATAATAATAATAATAAAAAAATACATCTTCTCATAAATACTGTCAATTCTTTAATACAAAATTTTAAAGTATACGAACTTACCTTTGTAAAAATAAAAAATCTATTTTTGGACGTCGCCAGCCTTTTTAATTTGACACAATTTACGAAGTTAATTTTAGCAATAACGATGTGAAAGAGCTCAAATGATAAATAACACTTTGACATGAAAAATTAACTCAGCATCACAGTCTGTTGATAATTCAATGAACAATTTAGATTAAATGCTGTGTTGGAAGATAGCAGCAATAAATAAAATCGTGTTTTAAAACCCACTGCAACACTGACTTTTGGATATGTTGCAGCTGTGCAACGCAGTGATACGAAGGGTTAAACACTAAAAAGTAGAAACTATAAATAAAAATAAAGAGTGTAATATATTTAAACAAAAATATTCTATTATCATTAATAGCTTAATACTAATTAAATTATGATTATATGTTGAGAGAACAATTTAGAGAAATTCCGAATAGATAGTTTAAATAATGCTTTTTTCTTTCTTGTTGCTATATCTAAAAATAAATTACCTAGCAAAAGTTATAACTTTTAAAATAAAAATTCAAGACTTGAAATGGGAAAATTCTGTCTGAAGATTAATGCAGGTTTTTTATTTTCCCCTTGGGTCACCTATTTTGTTATAAAAAGTTATTTTTGTGAAATTCTTTATATTTTTGCAAAAAAAGATTTTGTAATGAAAAATCAAATTCTGTTACGAGGGATCTGTTTAGGAAAATTTTGGGTCCTTAAAAAGACCCTTCACAATTTTTTTCATTTAAAACAGGACCCTTCACAAAATTCTTTACCTTAAAAATAGACCTTTCACAAAACTTGGAAAAGTTAAGAAAGACTGTAATATATTTAAACAAAAATACTCTATTATCATTAATAGCTTAATATTAATTAAATTAGGATTATATGCTTTTTATAACAAAATAGGAACCTCCAGACTAAATCTTTCACAAATTTAATCAATTAAAAATGAAATCTGACTTGTCACAAAACAATTAAAGTCATCAAATTACATATTATTTAGCTTTTTTTATACATTAAGGATAGATACACAGGAACCTGAATATAACGATATTTTCAAATTCACAAAATTATTACTATATTTTTTTACAAATATTGAAAAAGATTCACAATTTCATAAAAACAGGACCCTGTGAGAAAAATCTGGTCAGACCTCTGATTATTCGAATTCAAACCAAGCATTTATTAATATCTTTTTTTTTAAAGTCTTTTGCGAAAGTTCCTGGTGAACTTATTTTGCTCACAGATTACACGTTTGAAATGCTAACAAAATAAAATTTATTAACAAAGTTTGCTTTTATGGAATGGAATTTTGTGAAACAGAAATTTATATTAAAATGGATTTTGTGAAGAAGCTTATTTTATTAAAATGAATTTTGGGAAGGACCTTTTTATTAAATGTAATTTTGTAAAGGGGCCCTAAAGAGGTTCCAACTTTTTCTTGGATCGACCCTTGTAATGTGATTTTTCGATATTTTTATTATAGTTTTAGTAGAAATTAAAGCTCTACTTTCTTCTCTTAAATTCCTACTATTAGCTCACACTCTCTCTCTATATATATCTTGTTGGAATTTTCAATCGTTAATAAAATATTTTCTATTCATCCATTCAAGTTCAAATAAATTTTTTAAAACTTGTACTAGATGACAATTGATGTTAATACAGTTTTTTCAAATATTAATTCGTTAATTAAATTTAATTAATTAATTTTAATTTTTATATGGGAGAAAAAAATTTCTCCCATTGTTTTCATAAATGAAATGAAAGTTTTATCTCAAATGAGTGATGCCGCAGAAATAAAATACGGCAACGATGATTATAAAATAATGTTCAATAAAGATAACGTGGGACATTAATGCTGCACGGGTTTATTTTATATATTTATGATTAAAAAGTAGGAATTGACTTTAAAAAAAACATTTTATATTACTTTTTTTTTTTTTCCAGATACCCCCACTCCCTAAAAAAGAAAAAGAGTAAGCGAAATTGTTTCATTGTTCATATAAATTTACTTGTTATTAAGTTTAATTTTCTTCAGCACAAACTTCTTATTCGTGTATTATAAAAACATTCAACCCATTCATGTTTGCCCTGAAATTACGTTTTCCAGCTCTTCTTTGTTGAAGATTTTCAAGACTAGAAAATGTGTCAAAATGCTCTATGCAACACTATTTATTGCTCAATTTCTCAGTTGACGTAATCAGGAAACATTATTTTTCTCTTTCTAAAGATCTTGCGAAATGCTTCAAGCTGAACAAACAAATTAACTAAGAGAAAGGGAGAAAATATGAGCATCAAATGTTAGAGGTGAATTATCAAAACTTATGAACTTTCTTATTTACTTGTGTCGTTTCAAATCAGGCATGATTTCTAAAACAAATGATACCCCTCTCCCATCACACTCATACACAAAACAAAAGTACTGGGAATTCTTAAAAGATTCTTCATTCGATTTAATTTAATTATCTCCTTGAATCGATTTTAATTAAAATTGATTTCATATTGAAATTACTGATCCATTCGATTTATTTACTGAGAAATATATTGCATCACCCACAAAACTTTGACAAAACGTAATTTTTAAACTGTTTTTCTACTCTGAAATCACGAAAAATATAACCAAAATCAAAATTATCAATTCATTGAGAGGCAACAGCAATATTGACAAGTTCAAAATTTATATTTATTTATTTATTTATTTATTTTATTTTATTTTATTTTATTTTATTTTGTCGCTTAAAGTGATTTTATATACACTAAAATCACATTTTATTAGTTATAAATCGATATCGAAAGTGAAATTTTGGAGCTAAAGAAGTAGAACGCGCCACAGCGAATAAACGGTTGGTTGGTTGATTTATAACGGCCGATTATCTACACGAGGGATATAGGCCCTAGGGGGTAGTGCCATCCGTGGGGGTCTTTCTAAGGGATCCTAACCAGTATCAAGATTCGAAGAAAACCACGGAAAACTCCGAATGGTTAGGTAGACGGGCGCGACAGGGGTTTGAACCCAGCACATCCCGTCTACCAGCTTTGTGAGCAGAACCTCTCGGCCACTGGTGCGACACGAATAAACGGTAACGAATACTTTAACCGTGTTTTTTTTTCCTTCCCCCATCAGGAAACAATACGTATTGATATCCTGCTTTTCTGTGCTTATCTGTGGTTATCTGCTAACTTTAAATAACAGCATTTTTGGCTAAAGCTACGTATTTCACTAGTTTTTGGAATAAAAAAAATTTTTTTTTGTCTCCTTGTTCTAGATTAAATCCACGATGAGCTATCGTGTCCACCGATTCACCCTATTTTTTCGAAGCGCTCCCGTCTATCAGCTGTCAAGCCGTCATTTTTTTTATATATCAGTAAAAGAATAAAAAGAAAACTGCCCAGTTAAATTGAGGGCATTGAGCTCACAGGCTATTCACACTAATTGTATATTATACTCTTATTTCAAAGAATTTGAAATATGCCCCTCGAAAAAATAAAGAAATTAACAATATATTAAGGGGGTGGGGTCATCCCCCGTTACCCCCCTCATAGTTAACTAATGAACCCCTTAAACTAATCAGGGAAGTCTCTAATTACAATGAATATATATACAAAATTTGAAGAAAATCGGATAATTCTGCATGGAAAACCCATTTATCTAAATTAAGGGGGGATTAGCAACCCCCTTTCCCCCTTTATACTTAACCAATGAACCCCAAAACTATTCAGAGAAGCGCATTATCACAATGAACCTATATACAAAATTTGAGGAAAATCGGATAATTCTGCATGAAAAACTCATTTATCTAAATTAGGGGGGGGGGGTTATTCCCCCCTTTCCCCCTTTATACTTAACCAATGAACCCCCAAAACTATTGACAGAAGCGCATTATCAAAATGAACCTATATACAAAATTTGAAGAAAATGGGATAGTTCTGCATGAAAAACCCATTTATCTAAATTATGGGGGGTTAACCCCCATTTCCCCCTTTATGCTTAACCAATGAACCTCCAAAACTAATCAGGAAAGCGCCTTATCACAAGGAACCTATAAACAAAATTTAAAGTAAAAAGGTTAGTTCTATCAAGAGTTATCGCGTTACGTACATACATACAGAACCGGCGGGCACATAAGCTCTCGGGCTTTGATAGCCTGTGAGCTAAAAATACAGTTTTCTACATTGCTTTAAAAAAGTCCTGAAAAAGTCTTAAATTTCAGGGCGTGAAAGTTATGTTACCCCTTAATAAATTACTATTTGGAAACTGAATTAGAACATCCGTAAATTATTCATATTGTAAAAACTGTATTTTTCTTCATTTTGTAACTTTTACTAATATTTTTGGTTACTAGAATTGATATTTTTATATTGAAGATTTGCAGTTTTTCTATTGGACTTGAAAATCTGATGTGCATAAGTTATCCCATGGTGTTAATAGTTAGTTTGTCCAAATTCTAACAATTTTATTGTTGGAAATCTATTATAATAGAATACTAAATATTTAATGATCATTTAGTTTAAATCCTTACAACTCGTAGAACAATGGAGGCGAAAAGATTCAACATTCGCCTTATTATTATTAATATGGGGAGGGGGGGGGGGGAAATCCAATTATTGTTTTTTCTCTATCAATTTTTAAGGAAATGTATTTTAAATAAAAACAGAATAAAATAATATTTATAATATTTTCTCAAGAAATAAGGCTTAATTGATGCAATTATGATTTACACTTTAGAAATCACTGTCAAGTTGTTTAATGTAATTAAAGCAGCTGTAATATATATCAGGGGTCGATGCAAGTTTTTTTTTTTTTTTTTTTGGGGGGGGGGGGGGGCATTTTGCGAAAAGTAAAAGTTATTTTTGTGAAATTTATCATATTTTTGTGAAATGTATTATATTTTTGTGAAAAATAACATTTTGTTACGAAAGATGAAATCCAGCTACTCAAATTCGAATTAAGCATTTAGTAATAATAACTTATTTAAGTCCTTCTGCTAAAGTTTTTGTTTCTTGTGAACTTGTTTTATTGCAAATGACATATTTTAAAACCTAACAAAATAAAAATAATTAATGGAGTGTATGTGTGGAATTTTGTGAAAGCGCCTGTTTTATTAAGAGGAATTTTGTGAAGGAGCCTGTTTTATTAAGAGGAATTTTCTGAAGGGACCTGTTTTATTAAATGGAATTTTGTGAAGTAGCCCTAAATTCTAAATTGAAGAAGCTCCAAATTTTTCCTGGGTCAACTCCTGTATATATTCGTATATTTTCATGTGATGTGATATATATTTTTTTTTCCAGCAAATAATGTGATTTGGAAAAAAAAAAAAAAAAAAAACATTTCATTTGCCTGCCGTAATTGACACGCTTTCACTTAGTAAATAACAACAACAACATAAATAAATGAAAGATTTTGAGTTCTTGGTTAACATAAAAAGTCTGCAGGGGTTGTTTTTTCCTTGAAAACTCAGACCTCGACTTCATTCTTTCCAAGACCGCCATGATGGGGTTAGATTTTTTGGGGTGGTGGTTGGGGGGGGGGGGGGGGGTGTAGTAAACATAATAATATTGTAAATTTGCTGAATAGAATCTTTAGAAATTTATTTCAGTTTAACAAATTACAGAGAAATATATTCTTTTTTTTAATCTAAACTACGTTTTTTCCCCCAAAGCGCTTTAAAATTATAATCCTCTTTAGCAATTTTATCCCCATTCTAGATTACATTAATTATTTAAGTAATACTTCACATATGTAATTATGTAAGTGATCATTAATATTGTTAATCCGTATTCTGTAACTTTAGGGCATATAATCCGAAAAATGCTGTGCTTTAAAAATTTTGCGTTAACATATATGCAACATATGTGTCTTTTTTAAAAATAATTTTAATTGTAGGATAACGTTGATTACGAAATCGGAATTTTTTTTCTTTTTCCCCTGTTAAGAAATTGAGTCGGGCTGATCCGGGGTGGGACTAAGTTCATTTATTTTTGCACTGACCGTTCTAAAGCAAATATAACTTTCGTGTCGCCTGAGCCTAAAAATTTCGACCGTGAAACCTGCAGGTGACATGCACATGCCACAGCATGCGGTCGTGCATTGTCCTGCTAAATAAAGTAAAATTAATGTTTAACCCTTTCAGGGGCAAAGGACTTACGTTTCTAAAATGTTGAAATCATTGAATCACACCGGGATTTATCAACAAATTTATTTGAAATTAACTAAAAACTTTTCTTCGCGTATTTTATAACAGCAAAATTTTATTCCAAAATTCCGGTGCGATTGTGGTGTTTGATAATTAAAATTAAGTGGGATATATTATATCCCACCGCCCTTCAAAGGGTTAAACCGTTTCTTGTATTAGTGTTTGTGTCTGTATGATGATTTCTGCCTTCACATGACGTAACCATCTTAACTGTGCAAAGTTATATTTTCCCATTATGGCGAAGGACACTATATACTTGTGCAACTTCCGAGTGTCCGTCGACGGTGAATGGCTGTGCCTCAAGGAACTAACAGATGTACAGTTTGATGTCACACAACCTACACCATATCCAAAGGCTTACGAAATTAGAGAAGGTTGGAAAATAATTGGTTTAAAATCCAGTACTGGTATCAAAGGATTAATTTAAATCAAATGTAACATTTTTTGTAGAATATGGAGTGTTTTTATGTAAATTCTTACCTTCTTCATGTCGCATAGCTAACTTTTTTGCATTCTGCATTTTACTTTATGTATATTATCAGTGGCGCAACCACGATCTTCACCAGGTAGGGGTTTCGAATGACTATTTGCTCATAAAATGAACAATTTCGTTGTTTTGATACGTGCCAACCTTCCGCCTTTTTGTTTTTTTAAGTGAAATAAATATACTTTGTACTAGAAATTTTAATTAATATATGAAATCAAATAAGTACTCCGAAGAAAGACACGTGCTTAAATAATTTTATTAAAAAAAATTCAGGTTCTATGTATGTCCCTTTTTTCTTTTAAAAACAATAGACTTTGCAAGTAAGTGTTTTACATGTTCATAAAATGAGGTGTAAAAACCGATGTAAAGAAAAGCCCAAACAGCCAAAAGCCAAATTAAAATTAGAATTCAGCCGTTTCATGGATTCGTAAAAGGAGTCCCTCCTTCAATTTTCCGAGCAAACTAAAAAGAAAAAAGTGATAATCAGCAGTAACAGTATCAGACGCACTTTGCTTTATTGTTCCTAGCTCTTAAGTTCATTTTGCACTATTTGCCTGTCCCTCCCCTCCCAAACGAAAATTCAGCGTACTCCCATGGGAAAAGAGTATTCTATTAATGGAATTCTTTAAACATTTGTTTGCAAAAAATTTTTGGTTGTTTTGGATTTAATTTATGTTGTTTTTTTCTAAATCACGAATTCATCTTAACGCAAGGAGTTTTTAATGCATTTTATTAGTTTTTAATGTCTGTGGTTGGAGTTTTAACTCCCAAATCCTTCTTTTAGTTGTAACAGTGATATTATGTATTTACTTTTGTATATTTTTATTGTTTCATATTAAGGGGGTAGGATACCTTTTGAACACATCGAAAAAGCAAAAAAATATCACTATGTTCCAAGCTTCAAAACTTGTGTAATAACTCAAAAATAAAAATCAAATTTCAATTAAATATAAAGTTCGTATTTAAATTTATATTTAAAAAAATATATATACTTGTAAATTCGTAAATAAATATTGAAATCATAAGTTTAAAATTATATATGATAGTAAGAGAAAAAAAAAAACATAACACGTCTTGCACGCAGTGTTACTAAAAAACTATGCTTGACAATTAAAAGAAATTTTCATCACATATTCATTTCTATATTATCTACAACTTAAAACCAGAAAAAAGTAAGATTTTTTTTTTGTTTTTGTTTTTGTACTTTGAAAATATATTTAAAAAATTGAAATTTTTAAATTTTTTTAATTTATAAGTTCATATTTTAATTTAGTCAATATTTTTTATGAATATTCTGGTTTTAGTATAAAGGTAACAATATTATGTATTTATTTTCACCAAAGTTTCCTCTTTATATGCATATTTTCAGATTTTATCATGCGCGCAAGACGTGTTATGTTTTTTTCTTTTGCCCTTATTATCATATAAATTTTTTAACTTATCATTTCAATATTTATTTATGAATTTACAAGTATATATATATTTTTAAACATAAATATAAATACGAGCTTTATATTTAAATGAAGTTTGATTTTTATTTTTGACTTATAACACAAGTTTTAAAGCTTGGAACATAGTGATATATTTTTTTTTTTTTTTGCTTTTTCGACGTGTTCAAAGGTATCCTACCCCCTTAAAATTGGGATATCATTTGTAAAAACACAAATTATATAATCTACTGTTAAATAAAGCGAATATTACCATTAAAAATAACTAGTATTCACTGTCATAAATCTTTAAACCTATGATCGTGTCAAAAAAGAATTAGGTGTATATCGATAACAGAATAGTTCTTCGTTTGATATTATTATTTAACGTGACGTTATTATGACAATGTTTATTCATAGCGCGCATTTAATATGAAGACATCTGCAGATGAACTTTAAAAATGTGGTTGTTACTGACCGATTAAAACAAAACAACGCAAAACACGTCAAGTGTTAATGAGCTCTAAATTAAACATTAGTATTTATCTAATGTTCATTAATACCTATAAAGATCTTTCATGAAAAAAAAAAATAGATGTCATTTAAATTTGTTAGCTCAAAACTGTAATGTTTTAGATAGAGATCGACCGAAACAGGTTTTTAAGACCGAAACCGAATTTCGGTTATCTTCCCACTTTCGGTCGAAACCGAAGCCGAAAGTGTAAAAAAAAATTAAAAAACTGATTAATACATACATAACTGCATATAATTATTAATTAATTAATAATTACTTAGTAACTAATTACGTTACTAATTAATTTATTAATTATATGTGTATTGAACCACATTTCTAACAAACAAACGTACATATATATATATGTGTGTGTATAAGTTTCAAACAAAAATGAAACATAAATAATACAACTTTTATATTGTATTATCTTATTGAAACCAATAATTATAGGCATTTATCAATAATTAATTAACAATTTAGTTAAATAATGTAAAACAAATTTTCTGTTGCTATTAAGTTTGCAGCTTTTAAAGATCACATGATAAGCGTCTTTTAAGTTTAGTCATATATGCATTGCTTGCTTTTTAATTTACACTCGCATCATGAATCAGTCATGACGGATAATGATAAACAATGAAGTTTACAGCAATAAACAATGTCTCATTTGAGCCGATACAACTCATATCAATGAGTGAAGTTGAAAATTTCCATAAGAAGAACGAGATTTCGCAATACAGATTGTTTCGGTCAGGCCGAAATTTTGGCAGCAGTTTCGTCGAAAACGAATATTCGTGAAACTCCGATTTTGCGCCGAAACCGAAATTTCGGTCGATCTCTAGTTTTAGATGTTTTTTTTAATCGAGAATTTAAAAAAAAAAAAAATGTCTACAAGACAAGAAAGACTGCTGCTCACTAACTTCAGAAAAAGACGATTATGGTTTCAAGATTAATTAATTTATAGATTGTCATGTAGAATAAATAGAACGTGCATTGCATGTATCTTAAGGTGGTTCTCAAAAAAAAAAAAAAATAAAAAATAAAATAAATAAAATAAAATATTTTCCCCGCTCAATAACGCGAAACTTTCTGACACATTTACGGGTTCATTTTTAAATGCAAAAGCACGGCACTTGCAGGTCTGTCTATTACAGCGATTTGGAATCAATTGGTGTTTTCCATTTTTTTGATAAATGAATTAATTATCATGTAGAAGTGATTGTTGTTACGTGACGACAGGTTTTTCTCCTTTTCCACATTATCGCGTCTGGAAATTCGGTTCAAAACGCCAACTTTTACAGCATTAAAGTTACGTGTTTTATTTTATTTATTTTATGCCATTTTGATTTTTCTTGAACTTTTTTTTCTGTGTTCACTGCTTAGTTGCCACAAAATAATGGAAACTGCTTCTAACGAAGTTGAAGGGAGCTGTAAATTTTTCGTAGGCTTTGTTGTAACATAATTGATTTCCTTACAATTTGTTGATATTTGTAGGGAATTGAAGAAAGTTCGATTTATCTAATACTTCAATTTAAGCGGGTTTTTATTATTCGGGTTCTACGGTAATACAAACATCCTTGCAGGGTAACAAAAAGAGTGTGCAGACTACTTTATATTTTTATTAATTGATTTAAGCATATATTGGAGGTAAGAATAATGCGAAAGACTAAGATATAATTCTAAATATCTTATGCAAAATCTTTTTTCTGTACTTTCTCCAATTATGAGTGAAAAATATCAGACTAATTTTAAATTTAATCTATGGTGACAAAAGTAGCTTCTGCAATGCCCGAAACTTATAAAGAAATACACTGCAAAAAATAATTGTTGATTTTACAGTATAATACTGGCACCCCAGCTTCCAGTATTATACCGTAAAATTAACAGTAATAAACACTAAAATAAGCAGTAATACACTGCCGCGTGCCGCGCATGCGCGGTAGTTTATTACTGCTTATTTTACTGTTTATTACTGTTAATTTTTCAGTATAATACTGGCAGCTGGGGTGTCAGTATTATACTGTACAATCAACAATTATTTTTACAGTGTACCGTGAGTCATGGATGAAAGATTATTTTTTAATAACAAATGCTTAGTTGCATTAAAAATATTTTGGTTAAAAAAATACATAATTATAGCAGACGAGCAGTAGGAATAATTTGGCACAGTTATTTTCCACAGCCTGAGTGACTCACGGGTTTATATAAATGTGATAAAATTTGAAAAAGAGCCAAGAATTAACAAGAAATACAAACTTTTTTAAAGTATTGTTATTTTGTTTAAGTGGGAAAGATGAGATTTAATAATAGATAAAAATGCCAATTCGACTATAAAATTTATATAAATAAATAAATAAAAAGTAATCATAAGAAGAAATTTTCGTAGAACAGAAAAATTTGGGGAGGAAAGATCCCTAAATAATAATTAAAAATGTTTAACACAGTGATTGAAAGAAGTATAATTGCTTTGAAATAGACTTTGTAATTAAGTTATAAATAATGTTAAAAAGAAGTAGAGTAAATAAAATCAGCAAAAGTATTACATTCTAAATTATAGATTATGGCATAGTAAAAACCCATTTTAGACAGGCTTCTGTTTTTACAGATATAATTGTACAATATTCCTTTCTCCAGTATCATATTTTTTTATATATATAAAGTAATAGTTACTTATAAACAAATTCTGTTTTTACAGTTTTTATTATGTTGAGGTAGTACAACAGTTCAATCCATTTGCATTTCAGAATGTCCAGTGAAGCGAATAGATTGACTAATATGTTCTTTGAATTCAGAGACAAGTATTATCGTTTTTTGTATACAATATCTTTAATAAAGCACTTTACATGAATGATTTTTTTTATGCATTTTATCAAATTTAAGTATTTTTTAATTCATCTCTTAACACCCAAAAGTCCCCCCCCCCCCCCCTCAAAAAATGTACTTCTACTTTATCTCCCACCCCCTGCTCTCAAAATTTTTAAATCTGAACTCTGTACTGTAAAAAAAATTTCTGCTCTTTTGTATTTTTTTGCAGTAAAAAAAATCATCTAAATCCCCCCATCCCACCCCCACGAAATTTCTGCTTTCCTCCAAAACACAAAATTTAAAATATTTAAAACTTTCTCTCTTTATTTTAATCTACTTTATTTGTTACTTTGTAAAAGTTATAAATAAATAATCAATCATCTACATTTCCTCCCGCCTTCTGAAAAATTGGCTCTCTTCTAAAAAAAAGGAGAATTTCCGTGCATGGGGGAGAGCAAATCAAAACTTTTCCTCTTTTTTGCAGTTTGGTTATTTTTACCTTTGTAGGAAAAATAAATATTATTCATTATTCAAGCCTGCATACAATACACTGAATATTTCTTGGATAATAATTTGCTGTCATATTGATCTCCTATGAATAATAATGTAAGTACATGTTTAAATCTGATGATGTTTTAAAACCCAAATTTAGCTGTGTATAATATATATTTAGATTATGTTGGAGTTATTATTTCATGCGTACTTCTCTAAAATAGAATATATTGAATTTTTTATTTTTATTTATTATTATTATTATTGTACATTGCACTGTCTAATTACCTTGTACATTGCAGAGTCTAATATTCTGCCGCATATACATTTTTCTTGTTTTTTAAAAGTCGTTTCTTTTTATTTTCAGAGAGAGATCCTGTTGCTATTGAAAGATCTAATTTGTTGAATGTTATTAAATTAGTCATTAAAGAACTGATTGAATCATCTTTAAAATATGGTCGGATGTTAGACACAGATCACATACCTCTTCAGCATTTTTTTATACTTCTTGAACATGCCATGAGACATGGATTAAAACGTAAGTTATGTTGCATTTATTATTTGTAAATTTCACAAGTTATAATTAATTTGTCTTATGATGTAAATTTAAATGTTTAAATAATAATATTCTGTTTCAGCTTTTAAACACTGTTTAGGTTTTGTGCTACTCGTATTCATAGGTCATTGCTAGGTATCAAGATTAACTATGCTTTTTTCAATACTAAATCGGAATGATATGTCAAAATCTATGACTTTCATATTTATGTATGTGATGACTTGAACACTCCAGCCGAATAAAAAAATATTTTTCACAATATTTTTAAATACATACCCCGCAGCCAATATCAGGATCAGCAGATTAAATGATACGTAAAAAGCAGTCACAGTCCATTATTACTGGTTCTGGCCGATAGATGTTGAAATTCTTCAAGAAAAAACAGTGTTACTTATTTAAGAACGATTTATTATTCCATAATAAATAATATTAGAACAGTCTCATAGACTAGTAGACACCTTGAAATTGCTAAGTAAATTGGATGTTAAATAAAAAAGCTTATTCGATTTGTCGTAATCTCTCTACAAACAGCTATAGATTATTAGGAAACATAAGATCATAGAAAATTCCGGTTCTTTAACTCATGCATCACATTTTATACTAGAATGCGCAAAGCTATTTATGGCATTGCAGTGTTGCTAACCAACCAATGAGAGAGCTAGGTTGTGTTGGAACACCTTACTGAAAGCAGCAGGATTTTTAAGCAAAAAAAAAAAAAAAAAAAAACTCAGTGAAAAAAGAGAGCAAATCTGAGTTTTGGAATAAAAAAAAAAAAAAAATAGTAAAAAGGAAATGGTGTAGATTAATTTTAATAGAATGAATTCGGCTTGGGAAATAAAAAAAGGTTTTTGAAGGAAAATAGTTGCGGAATGTGTTTTTAGAATATTTTGAGGGGGAATAAAATATTAAACTACACATTTAAAATAAAAAGAGATTTAGATAAATGAAAGAAAAATAATACTGTTTAAGATGGGAAATATTAATAAACTAGGGTTGTAGGATGAGTTTAAAAGGGAAAAAATTATGGAATAAATTTAATATAGTATGGAATTTAGAATTTTGTAATATGTATGTCTCAAGAAAATTTATTTTCTTTATACAAGTGTTTTTTCCCTCTGTTTCACATCATATTAGAGGTCCTTTAAGTTCATTTTATGTAGCCCGCAAGTAACTACAGACTTTTGGATTTTATATTAAACAGACTTTTGGAACTTATTGTAGAATATGTTCCATAGTAAGTATCTTGTTCTAAAAACATTTTTAGCCTCTTTGCATCAACATATTCATGTGAAATGGCAGTAAATTGTAAAAAATATCGGAAAAAAAAAATTCCACAAATTGCTGTTGCCAAGGGATCTGCAAAAATTGATAAAGTTATAGAAAAATCTGACACATTTCGACTAAAATTTATAATTATGCATAATAATTAAAATATATTAGTGGCTTATTATAATTTGTAATAAAGAAGGCACAAAATCTTTAACTTTATGTTTGTTTATTTTCCTGTTTGTTCCAATTTAAGATTTACTTCAATAGAGAACATTTATATTTTGAATCTTAATAAAGGTAAATTTTGGAGTGTCGTACTCTGAAATGTGGACGTAACTAATTTTTCTTTTAGTTGGTTTCATTGCAGATGTTAAAAATAGAAGGATTTTTTTTTTGCTTATATTTATTTAAAATTAATTATATAAAATTAATTAAAGATTAAATATTTATAAAATTTCTCACAGCGTATTACTTAAGAATCTCTCATGGCACAACACAGTGTTTAAAATATGTGCTCTATATGCATATATATATTTATTTTTTATGAAATTGCATTTCATAATTTAATTATTAACATGGTGCTCAAAAGGAAAAGTATAGGCTAATTACATACCATGTTTCTCCAATAATAACACCTAATGGGAAAATAGGCACTATAGTGCGTCTCAAAAGTACATAGACAAGCGATTTTTTTTAAATAACAGTTCAAAAAATGAAGCAATAATCATGAAAAAAATAATATGCATATAGTATCATAACATAAATTTATTACAGCAAAGAAATAAAGTATAAGTTTTACAGATATTTTGTAAAAAAAAATATAAATAAAAATAGGCTGTCCCAAAAATATATGGACTTTTTGAATATTTCACATTTATATTCAAATTTTGTATCCATTTCTTTTAATTATCTTGAAAACCTTATCAGGCATGCTTCCAACTAGTGTTTGGAGTATGTGCGGCTGTAAAGAGAACCAACTCTGCTCTACTTTCTGCTGTAATTCCTGAATAGTAGAAAACTGCCGACCATGGGCATACACATCTCCTGCAAGTACTCCCCAAAGGTTTTCAATTGGATTCAAGTCTGGGCTGATGGCTGGCCAGTCTATAACAGTCACTTGATTCTGTTTAAACCAAGCTAATGTTGAGTGGGAGGTGTGAATCGACGCATTGTCCTGTTGGAATTTCCAGTTTCCCCTCCCTAAGATGTTTCCGATTAGAAGTAGATTGCTTTTAAGGACATTTTGATAATCCTCAGAGCACTATCGACCATTAAGAAAAGCAATTTCGGTTGTTCCGTTGAAACAGAATGCGCTCCACACCATTAATGAACCCCCTCCTTCTTTTCATAAGTCATGCCAATAGTATGCCCAGCCATCAGGGTCATCCAAATTGAATTTTCTTTCATCACTGAAGAAAACACTTAACCATTCATCCATCCAATTCATGTGTTTTTTAGCCCAAAGAACTCGAGTCTTTCTAAGGTGTCTTTCAGCATAGGTGTCCGACACATTCTGCGATATTTATGATTTTCGCTTACCTGTATGCGACGGTGAACAGTAGATCTGGAAATAGGAAACGCCAAAGTCCTTGTAATTTCACGAACAGATATTCTTTTGGGTTGAAACTGCTCGCAGAATTTCTCTATCTTGTCTTAAAGCTGTTTTTCTTGGTCGACCTGAACGCTTTTTTGCAATCATATTGTCACTTTTTTATAAAATTGCATAAATTCCATATCTGCTACTCTTCATTTGTTTTGCAATATCAGTAACTTCAACATTTTGAGCGTTTAAGTGCCAAATTTTAGCAATATCAGCAGCAGAGAATTCAATGTTGCAAGGCATTTTCCAACTATTCGACAATTGAAGAAAGAGCAGTGATTTTATATTTCGAAGTGGTTACGTCACAAGTACAGAACGCAGAAAATGCAAATTTTTCTGATACGGTGGTAATAAAAGCAATTCGTTTAATTATATTTTTGAGACAGCTTATTTTGAATTTAATTTTTTACAAACAATCTGTGATATAAACATAACATTTCTGTATCGTAATAAACTTATGTTATGATTCCATATACCCATTATTTTTTTTGTGATTATTGCTTTATTTTTTTAGCTCTTATTTCGAAAAATCGCCTGTCCATATAATTTTGAGACACACCTTAGTATGATTTTTCTATATACTTGTAATATAGTAAGCCTCCTACCCCCAAAATAATTTAGACTTTAAAAATGCATGTAATTGTGTTGAGACATGTAAACAAAATTATTTATTTGACTACTTACTATTTAGTTTGAAGTAAGAATTTTAAAATCAAATTAAATTTTTTAATGAAAAATAGCATTAAAAAAAGGCAAAAAATACTTTGTCTCCTTTTTTTTGTTTTATTCACTTTTATACACACTTTCTTTAAAGAATACATTGTTTTCAGGAACAGCAGCATTTCGTCTTTATGAGACTAGCACCCTGATCTTAGTGCCAATGGATAAAAAAAGGTTAAGGCAAATCACATTGTTTTATACAATTGCATTAGAATGTGAAAGTTTAATTAATGAAAATGTATTTTCTATTGAAAATGAAATCATATTCACTGTTTCTGTGTTTAAAACACCACAGTTTTAGAATAGAAAAAATGAAAGCTAACATATTTTGCACCTAATTTCAGTGCCATAGGTACGAAAAATCAACAGAATTACTTAATTTTGATAGAATTATAGTAAAATGTTATAATTTTCTCAGTGAGAATACATGTTATTTCTAACCTTAAAAAAACTAAAAGATATCCATTGAAAACGGCTGTAATCTGCCTTTCGGAGCAAAAATTACTATAAGACCTGATCTTATTCTTGAAGAATTACAGTACAAATTACTACATATGTTTTTCAGGCTTACGTGTAATAATAGTTTTAATGTTTGTGATACTATAATAAGTTAATTTTAAATGACAAAATAATCTTTTCTTGTTTCACAGGAAACATGCAAATTCCCAAAAAGGACATTTTTATTTTTAAAATATTTCGTAAAAGTGAAATTTTTCAGTCTTCTTCTTTTACTTTGTATTGGTCTATTACAACTTTTCATGATAGTTTATTGTAAAAATGTATGTGTTTTTGTTTAGCTAAGAAAGGTTTATTAGGTCCCAAAAAAGAGTTATGGAATGTATTAGAAACTGTTGAAAAGTTTATGCCCGAGGCATCTGATATTACAGCTAGTGTACGTGAATTACCTACTGTAAAGTAAGTTATTTTGATATATCTCCACTTACATTTTGTTACATGTAACTTAATTATTGTTTGTTTTTCAATTGTTTAAATTTAGAAACATATAAAATAATCTAAAAATTTAAATTGAATAATTTTGAATATCAATCTTAAATATTGAGGGGGGAGAAAATAAACTATTATACTCTATTAAATATTTTATGTTTCAACGATTTAAATATTTAAAATCAATGTTAATTTTATGTTGTCTTTATATATTTTTTTATCTTTTTCTTTCTTTTAATGATATATATACATTTATAAAGAAAATGTTATTTGATTAAAAATTGCAGTTATTTAAAAATTAATGAAAAAATGTATCTGCAAACCTCTAAGATTGTGGTGCAAAATCCACACACATTTCCACTGGTAAAGAAAAATTATGTTTACAAAAATAAAGAAAAAAAAATTACATACTAGTACATATTTTATGCAAAAATAATTTAATTTTTAATAACAGTGCTCACTTTATATTACCCTTATTTGAAGAGTTGTATAATATAAATGCACACGCCATGCATGGAACATTTTCTGCAAAATTCGGAACTTTACAGTAAAAAAAAAAAAAAACAATTTTTTTTTTTTCATATTTTTTTTTTTTTTTTTTTTTATGATTAAAAAAAAAAAAATTCTCAATTTTATGTATGATTTATTTACTGGTTGGGCATAATTCAAAGTTTAAAGATGCAAAACTTTGTTCTGACATTACAGACACTTGCAAAAATGTTAAGGATTGGGCTGTTTCTAAATGCATTGACAAAATATTTGATAAGAATTCAGCTCTTGCTATCATGGATTTGTAGCTTTATTATTTTTTTAACCAAAATAATTATTCTTTAATTAATATTAATTAATTATAAATTTAAATGGTAATTTTTTTAAAGTACTGTTTTTAATTCATATCACAAAATAATATAACATGTAATTTTATTAAACATTAAATTTGCAGGAAGTGTTTGACGCAATATTTATGTGCACAGAAAGTTTTTGGTTTTATACAAGTCTGCTTATTTGTTATCTCTTTCTTTATATACTAAAATTCCTTCTGAAAAAGAGTAAGCTCTTTGAGAGCTAAGAGTACTTTTATCCAAATAGTATGTTATAGCAGCCTCTTTAATTGACATCTTATTATTTAAAACATTTTCTGATTCTGTTTCTATCATAGAAGCATCAACAAAGAGAACTTCTGAATTTCTACCAGTTTTAGGTGCGTTCGTAATTATATAAATACATAGCACCTATTGTCGTCATCTGGTCCGTCCATCTGTCTGCACATAACAACGCAAAAACTACCCAAATGAATGGTTTGAAATTTAAGATATATTATCTTTGCAGAATTTTGTCGAGACGTTTCAAATTTTATGAAAATCTATTCAAAACTTTAGAAGATATTATTAAAAATATTTATTAAGAAATTGGAATTTTCTTAAAAAGTAATTGTTATAGGAGCTTCCGAGGTTTAATCGTCAAGTGACCTATATACTTATTTTATTACAGAAATTAATCTGCAGAGGATATAATTCATGTCACAGAATTAAAAATCATCAAGATCTGAATATTTATACAACTAGCTATAGTACAAATGCACCTCATTAGTCACGTTTGACATGCAATTTCCAACTTGTTGTTATTTTGATATTTTATCTAAAAAGAAAAAAAAAATGTTTAATAAAAATAGCCATTTTCCTACTTCTGACACATTTAAAGTCACAATAATTTATTATACTGCATGTAAATATTTCTATTTGAATTGTATTATGCATTTCTGTTACAACTTTATCTTACGAGAATCTCTCTTATTAATTTAGGACACATTTAGGAAGAGCAAGAGCTTGGCTAAGGTTAGCATTAATGCAGAAGAAATTGGCTGATTATTTTCGTAGACTAATAGACAAAAGAGATGAAATTTTAAGGTCAATATTTATGTATTATCAATTGAATGGTTTTCAAAATTCCATGTATGATTTAAGAAATTAAATAATTTCTGTGCATAATTTCTAAAAATAGAGATAGAAATAATTATAATAATATTGATATTAGAAAAGAAATATTTATTTAAGAATTTTCTTAAAAGATTCGTAAGATTTCTCATTAAGCATTCTTTTGTTGTTAGAAATTAGTTACAAAATTAAGTGAATTAACTAATAAAAACATATGAATAGTTACTGTTCTCTCTAGGTCATTATTTAAGTCTACAGCACCCTGACCTCTTTAAAATTAATAAAATACACCCTGTCATTTTTTAAAAATAATAAAATACATACCTAGATGTGCCCGGCGATCTCCCTTTCCTATACCATAGTATTTATATTTATTTACAATTCATAAAATAATTCGAAATTAATGTTACTTTATTTATCATACCTAAAATGTACTTTTCTTTCTTTTTTTTAATTGTTACTAAATGTAGTATCATTTTCTCTTGAAATAATGCCATTTTGTATCAAACTTGTGCCTGTTTTCTGCTTCAATAATGCCATATTGGTGACTAGCACCCTGCCTCTTTTCTTTCTAGAGTGAACACTATGAGTAGCTAAATAAAACTTCTCATTATAGAATATGTTACTCCTTATCTATCCCTTTTATCTTTCAGTTGCCATTTTTTGTGTTTTATTCTTTAAGTAGAATCCCCAAAAGTTATGATGTGTTTGTAAAATACATTTATTATCCATGTTTTATTACTAAACTAACCAATAAAAGGTGTATGACTAACCAAATAAAACTACTCATCATAGAACATGTTTCTCCTTATTTATTATTTTTTATGCTTCAATTTTGTTATCATTACTGGACATCAAAGGAGCTTGATTAGGAGCAGTGCTACTTGTGCATCATTCAGTTCCTGCAGAAATTATTTGCATTTTAATAATTTTCAGAATGCACATATACTTAAATATTATTGGCATCTCTAAATTTTGTTCTACCACACACATACAAAAAAAAAAAAAAAAAAAAAAAAGGAACAAGCTTTCAAATGATGTATATAACATACTAAAAATCTTTTTTCGATATATTATTTTTGAACATTTTTGAAAAGAAATGTCATTTTTTCAAAACAAAAAAGTTTTACAAAAACTTTTGACCTTTGTTTTATAATGTTATGAGGTGCTAAAAGGGGTCATTTTTGTTAATAATTTAGTGAAAAGAAAATATGTATAGTTTAACTTATATGGGAAATTTCTGTCTGAATTAGTTGTAAAGTTTTTACAGGCAATTGATGTATTTTATTTTTCAAAAATGACTAGAAAGTTCAAATAGTGATTTATTTTAAGTACATACATTTCTAACTATATTTATTTTATTATTGTATTGTAAAAGTATTTTAATAACATTAGTTGATGAGTTAATATTTTACATTTTAGAGATTTTTATGAAAGAGATGCTTTGATGATGTCCGAAGAAGGCATAATTGTTGGTGGTCTACTAGTTGGTTTAAATGTTATAGATTGTAATCTTTGTGTTAAAGAAGAAGACTTAGATTATCAAGTAAGTTTTCATGATATTTTGTATTTTATCTGTTAAAATATTTTTTGGTAATTATTGAATATAAGTGTTATACTGTTGAGATCAAGAGAATGTTGGTGGTTCACTGTCTCATTTGGATTGTTAAAAAGGACAAGTTTCCCACAAAATCAAAGAAGGCTTTTTAAAGTGCCTTAATAAGGCAGTTTCATTCTCCAGACAAAGAATGACCAAGAAAGTAATAGCTCTCCAACGACATATGTATGTTTTTCCATGTATCAATACAGGGTGGTTCATTGCCAGTGCAACAAACTTTAAGAGGTTATCAGGGGTGTGCCCAGGCATTTCTCACTGGGTCCTGTTTTGGTGAAATTGTGAAAAATCTAGCCATAATAATTTTGTGAATTTGACTTTATTGTTATATCCATGTTTCTTTTTAACAAGATCCTTTATGTATAAAATAGCTAGATAATAGGTTCTTTGGCGATTTCATCTGTTTTATGATAGGAGGGATTTTGTTTTAAAAAGATTAAATTTGTGAAAAATAAAGTTTAGAGATGGAGAAGTGTTTTGAAAGGTTTATTTTTAAGTCGGAGAATTTTATGAAGGGTCCTATTTTAAGGTGAAAATAATTGTGAAGAGTCCGGTTTTAAGATCAGAGGATTTGTGAAGGGTTCTTTAAAGGACCTAAAAATTTCCTAAACAGATACCTGGTTATAGAAACCATTGCATCAATTTTTTTTTTTTTTAGGAAAGTTGGGTCGCAAACCACTTGTTCAGTCATAAATACAGGGTGTCTCTCTCCAGGTCGAACATGGATTTCCGCTTATAATTTTAACTATAATGAAAATATTTTACCGATATTATCAACAGACTTACTTTGCTTTAAATGAAATGTCATAACTTCCCGAGGGTATCTGAAAACGGCTACAATCTGCATACCGATAACACTGATCAAGACACTCCGTAATTTGGAATGGGTCATTGATCTAGTTATAGCGCACTTCCCATGATATCTAACAATTACATACAAAATAAAGTAAGTCTGTTGAAAATATCGATAAAATATCTTCATTACTGTTAAAGTTATAAATGAAAATCCGGGTTCAACTGGAAATGAGACATCCTGTATTTATGACTAAATAAGTGGGTTGCAACCCAGCTTTCCTGTACAACAATTTTTTCTTTTAGTGTGCTCTATCACCTCTCAAAACTTCTCACACTGGTAGTGAATCACCCGATATAGTACTGTAGTAAAAACAATATTGCTGTCATCTTTACTGCTTTGAGTACTATCTGGTAGATTATTATAATCATCACTACTACTAAATGTTATAATTGTATAGAATTGCTAATGATAAAATTAAATGCAAATATTACAAATAATTTTTTTTGTATGAATCAAAAAGAAAATGGTTCTGTGGAGCTGGCCATAAAGGATGAGCTGACAACAAGTGCAATTCACCCGTCCCTTAAACTTATTAGAGACACCCTGCAAGACAAAAAAAAATATTTTTAAACCAAAAAAAAAAGAGGTAACCAAACACTTGAGGCTTTTTTTTTTTTTTTTTAATCTTTGAAAGCAATTTGGTTGCCCCAAAATTTTCTTGCATTTAGGCACCATTAATGAGAAAGTTGATCATGGCTGGTCTTGTAAACTTGATGTATGCTATTTGACTGATCTATGAGTGGCCACAGAAATTTCTGAAGTTATTGATGTGGCTCTTAAATGTGGAAGGTTGAATGTCCCTACAATAAAGTATTTATTAAACAAACAATAAAATCTTTATTAATGTGCTTTCTGCATAGTTTATGGGGTTTTTTTTTTTTTGGGGGGGGGGGATTTAATGGTATTAAATATAATTTTGTTTCAAATTGGTTTCTGTTTGGAGCTATGTGAAATATTTCAATTTAAAAATTAAGGAAAATTATGTTCTGTTGTATTTTTGTAAGAGTAAACTGCTTTTTCAGGAGAGAAATTGGATTAATTATGAATAATTGTTTTGAAATTTAAACAAGGGTTGTCTTTATAGAAAATTTTCTTAAAAGAATAAACTAGCTGTATGAAAAATATATTTAAAAAATAATTTTTAATTTCTTTACAAAATGTATTAAGCTTTTTGATATGTCAAAAATTAAATTTTATTGCTGCCATGTTTTATTAATAATGTGGTTATATTCCATTGGATTTTTTTTAAGTAATAATAATTAATTTATTGATTTATTTTGTTTCTTTCTAGCAAGGTGTTATTGATTTTAGCCTGTATTTAAGAGAGTCAAATGGTGAAGTTCAACCCCCTGAAGGGTAAGTTTTAGATAATTGGTTTAGAAATAAGTTCTTAAAAGTTGAATAAATTTGCATATATGAATGTATATTCTTAATAAAGAGCAGAAAAATTCAGATTACTTTAGGTCATTGCAAACATATTTGTATGCACCTATTTGTTTATTTGTACCTATTTTTCTATTAGTGTGTGTCTACTTACACACATACAGTTATGCTGCTGTTACAGTGCTGTTACAATGGCTGAATTATGTGTATAAAGATCGTTTTAAAAAATGCATATCTGTTTTAAGTTTTTTAATTTCTTGCTTTCTTTTTTTAATCATAAAATTTTTGTATAGCAATGTAATCTTTATGTGCTTTATACTTGATGTGTAAAGTGTTGTAACTAGTTACTAGTATTTTACAATTATGCAACTATATATTTACAGAAAACAATATTTGTATTATAAATCTGATTTTTTTTTTTTTTCCCGTTGTATATACTCAATGTAATGTAGATTCTGAATTATCTAGCTGTTAATGGGTAGATGCTGTTAGGCTACCTGGCTTAGCTTTACAGCCAGTTAGGAACATTTTTATTTCAATATTTCCTTCATTACCTTCCTTTTTTTATACTCTTTTAATTTGCTCTGTGCTTGTAAAGATGGAATTTTGTAATCTTACTTTTCACCTCGCTTCTTGATGTTCTAAAGTTCGTAAATTATGTACAAATGTGTACTCCAGGTAACAATACATTTTTTTAAAAAAATATTATCAGGACTTAATTATCAATTAATAGATCAAATTTAATTAAATATTGTTTATAAGTTGAAAAAGCAATTATGATTTTAAAAATAATTTTCAGGCATGATTTTAAAAAAATCTATTATCATGTGACTCAGACATAAATACAGTGAATTCTGTCTAAGGCGGACTCTGTGTAAGCCGGAATTTTGTCTAACGCGGAATTTTTTTCAAGTCCCGGCAAACACATAGGAAATAACATTAATTCATGCTCCATAAGCCGGAATTTGCCTAACGCGGAAACGGAAAGGTTTTTAAAGTCCTATCGAAATCAAAATTTTGCATAAGACGGAAAAAAGGTTAAAAAATGAAAGGCATTTGGTTTATGAAACTTCAAATCTGATTACATACATCAGATGCTCAACATTCGTAATAGATTAATAAAGTTGATTCATCAGAACAGAAAATGTTTAAATATTTAAGGAATAATTTTTTATTCCATTATTTCTCATATATAAGCAAAATGTTTTTCCTCTTAAAAAAAAAGAAAGAAAACACATCATACCAAGTACATTTTTTACATTTATCTCAGTTAATTATTCAAAAAAAAGAAATTGATAAAATAAAATCCCTATACATTAACTTTTCTCTCTTTTTCATTGTATTAACGAAATAATATCACTTTTTTTGCTTGCTTCGGATTTTGAGTTCTGATCATTGTGCAATCAGTCATTTGGTCGCCATAATTGTCTAATGTGAGAGGGATAGGGCGGGGAGGGGGAAGCTACAATCATTTACATTCTGTATGAGGTGTGGTTTCAGAGGGGGAAGGGGATGGAAGATGAATTCGAAGTGACGTATGTTTTATTTCAATAAATCACATGGTCAGAAAACGAGGTCGTTGCACGTGTTATTTGTTCTTCTCATTTTATATTGTTTACTGATATTACTAAGTGATAGTAAAAAATGGCTTCAAAATCTAAACTCAATACGCTATCTCTGCGGGATAAAATAGAAGTTATTAAATTAAAAGAAAAAAATTACTCTGTAAAAGATCTTTGTATTAAATTTAAATGCGGTAAAACACAAATTTATGATGCTATAAAAAGAAGAACAGAGTTGGAAAAGGAATTGGAAAGCAAATTATCCAACAGAAAGCGAAAAGCTGCTGTGAAAAATGAAGACATTGATGCATTAACACTTGAATGGTTTTCTAACGCTAGAGCTAAAAATTTGCCCGTACCTGGAACACTGTTGAGTGAAAAGGTGAAAGAGATAGCCGAAGAATTAGGTAAAGCGGATTTCAAGGCTTCTACTGGATGGTTATTGAGTTTCCTTAATCGACACAATATTGCCATGAAGCAAGTTGGCGGAGAGTCTAAAGAAGTCCCAGACCAAGAAATTCAGGAATGGAAAATAAATTTTCCTCTACTGATTAAAGGATATCAAGCTAAGGATATATACAATTGCAACGAAACGGGACTATTTTATCGTGCGTTGCCCACTAAGTCCCTTGCAAAAAGAGGAAGTGAATGCCACGGTGGTAAAAACTCCAAAGAGTGTGTCACTGTTTTGCTTTGCGCGAATATGGAGGGCAGTTTAGAAAAGCCCTTAGTGATAGGAAAATCGCAAAAGCCGCGATATTTTAAGAATGTGAACATTGATAATCTGCCTGTGATTTGGAGATCTCAAAAAAAATCTTGGATGTCGACTGCCATAATGGAGGGATGGCTGACTGAATTCAATAACCGTATGATCAAAGAAAATCGAAAAATTTTGTTATTTCTCGACAATGCACCTTGTCATGCCAATTTCGAACTATCGAGTATAAAATTACAATTTCTTCCCGCAAATACTACTGCAGTAACACAACCTATGGATCAAGGAGTTATAAAAATGATGAAAACCCATTACAAAAAATATCTCTTGCGGTCCATTATTGCGTCTTTAGATAATTGCTCTTCTGCCACCGAAATGGCAAAAAATATAAGTGTTTTAGATGCTGTCAAATGGATTGTCAAATCCTGTTCAGAAATGTCGCCTGAAAAAATTGTTCATTGTTTTAGAAAAGCTGGTTTTGTTTCAGAAAATGGCCATGAATCAGTTGACCAGTTGGAAGAAAATGAGTTACAAAATCTAATAGATGACTTAAAATGTGTTCACAGCAATGAAAAAATTAATGAAGAAGAATACGTATCAACTGACAATATAGTGTGTACTACTGAAGCTAACACTTCTGTGGACATTTTGATTCAGCGATATCAAGATTTGGAAAGTGCTAGTGAAAATGAAGATGAGCACGATTATGAAAACCATAAAGACAATGGAGGAATTCAAACGTATCAAGGCCCCACCAGTGGCTGAGAGGTTCTGCTCTCAAAGCTGGTAGACGGGAGGTGCTGGGTTCTATCCCAATCGCGCCCGTCGGCCTAATCGTTCGGAGTTTTCGTGGTTTTCTTCGAGCCGTGGATTTATCCATGCGTAAATACGGGTTAGGTTCCCTTAGAAAGACCCCCCACGAAGGGCACTCCTCCCGGGCCTATATCCCAAGTGTAGGTAATTGGCCGTCAATAATCAATCAAACGTATCAAGACGCCTTGAGAAGCATTAGGTATCTCGAAAAAATTTTTCTTGCTCAAAAAAATGAAGATTTGATACCCATAATAACGGACTTTCAATGTGCTACTGAAAAATGCTTGGTAAAAATAAAGACAAAACAAGCATCGATAAAAGATTATTTTTCGACTGTTTAAAAACTACTATGCCACTATGTGAAGTATGAAGTAGTTGTTAAGGTAAATGATTTTCATTAACTTTTAAAATGGAAGAAATTTATCATTGGTACTACTATTTATTTTATTATTCATATAATGTTTTTCAGATTAATAATAAATTTAATAAGACGTATAATTTCATTTAAAAAACTGTACTGAAGATTACGAACGTAAAAATAGGACTTGCGCATATATATTTTATTTATTTATTTTGGCTGTTTTGCATAAGGCGGAATATTGTCTACGGCGGAAAATTTTCTCGGTCCCGATTGATTCCGCCTTAGACAGAGTTTACTGTATTTGTTTGCTGCATTAGTCTAAAGCAGCCATACTCAACCTGCAGCCCTGTGACCTTTTAGGTGCAGCCCAAGACCCATAATCGTTAATCCATATTTATAAAATTGAGATCTGTATAAAAAATATTTAAGACCTTCACTGTTGTTTCACATATTTTCATAGGAAGACAAAATCTGCCCTGTTATTTGTAATTATTTCAAAATTATGTTAAAGCATCTTAAATGCTGTTTTTTATAGTCAAAAACTCTTTTTACATGTAGTCCTATTTGTGCTACAGTGATGTAAAAATTTCTTAATCTTCAACACTAATCAACCATTTTTCCAAAATAATTAAATTTGCACTACATTTCTACAATTAAAAAAAATAAATAAAAAGTTTTTGTATTGAACAAAAGGCTAAATTTATTAGAGAAAATTTCCTTTTCTTTAGAGCTTGGAAATTCCACATTGTTATATTATTACGGTTTATACCTATCATATAGGAATTAATATCATATAGATTTGAATGTTTGTCGCAGAAAAAGTTGGCACCAAAAAATTTTTGCAGCACTATTTTCAAACAACAAACTTTAGGGCATATTTCTACAACAGTTGCAATAAAAATCTATCATGAAGTTTACTGTTTAGAAATAGATGTGTTTATATTTTATTGGTAACATTTCTTCTACGACAAATGTTCAACCTTACTGATAATATTAATTTTGTTATATTCCTCAGTTCTACTACTGATGTTATTTTACTACTTTAATTACTTTTTTTTTTTTTTTTTTTTTTTTTTTTTTTTTTTACCGTTTTATAAGTCTGTTGCAGCCTTTCTAATATCGCAAACACATGTTTACGGCCTGCGAGAAAAAAAGGTTTAGTATGGCTGGTCCGTACTTCTCCATTATCCCGTCGACCACTTTTCATAACAAAAAACTATCGGCAAACTGTAACACCAAATAAACAAATGGAAAAATGTTGCCATTGGAATAACAAAATAAATAAATAAATAAAATACAAGAAATTCGGAAAAGCCCCACTCACCAAAGTGTCAACTATCAGTAGGTTAAAATATATATATATATATATATATATATATATATACTAATGAAAACAGAAAAAAAAAATCTTGCATATTTATTTATTTACGTTATTTTTCTTAATTATGCCTGTCACATAATGAATCAGTTGAAACTGACCTATTGCACGTAACTATGCATCGCAGCATTTTTTGAATGCTTTTTCTCTCTTAATATCATGGCACTTCCGTTTAAGGGTGCAATTTTTATTTTAATTAACGAAATAACTAATAATCAGTAAAATATAATGTAAAATACAGGTAAATGTCGAATTAAAAACCACTTGATGACATAACAAACACATGAAATGCTTCTGACGTCAAGTGAATGGGATTGCATTTTTGGCGTTAAATCCTATAGTTTGGCGATTTGGCGATTTTGGTCCACGGGATAATGGACAAGTACCGGCTGGTCTAAAGCAACATTGCAGTTAATATAAATAAATATGCAAAACTAAGGAGAAAATGGCAGCATTATCATAATTGGGGATTGTCCAAACTTGAACATATATTATTTTTAAACACCTTGCTTCTCAATGCTAAAGAAGCATTATAATAATTATTAAGAGTGCATTTATATAAAAGGATAAGTATTTTTTATGTGAATTCTATTTATTGCTTTTGTGATTCTTACATTGCATGATTTCATGAAATATATCTTTTTTTTATTTTTTATTTATTTATTTTATTATTTTTTTTTTTTTAGGGTTGAAACAAATAGCTTCACAGCTGTATTAGACCAAAAGAATTATATTGAAGAATTAAATAGGCATTTAAAGTAAGTAAAAAAAAATATATATTGTATAGAAATATTAGAATAATTTTAGAAACACATTAAAATTTATGTTGCTATGTTTCTGACATCTTAAACTTATGTTGGTTATTCATGTTTATTTTTAAATAAAAATAATTTTTTAAAAATTGAGTTATTACAATTCATAATTATATTTAAATACTCAAAAAAATAATTTGCTATTATTTTACTAATTTTGTTATTATATTACTAAGTTGCTATACTAACAGCAACTAGCAAGAATAAGTTTTTTGTTATCGCATCATAAATTTTGTTTTTAAATGGTAAAGCAATAAAAGGTAAGGAGGGGGAGTTTACAGCCTGAATATACTCTGTTTGAGAAAAAAAGGAAGATAAAAGTATTAAATTTCCTTGTTCAAATGTATTTAGTTGTAAGTTTTTCTCAAAAATAATTTACTGTTACTAAATTAACCATTGCTGATATAAGTAAGGATTTAAAATGATGAAATTATAATATTGGTATTGTAATTGAAATAATCATAAAAAATATATATATAGATTTCATAAAGTAGATATTCATTTTATTGAAAAAGCGTTTGTTCTCATTTTGTTTTCATAGTGCAACTGTGACAAATTTACAACAGAAAGTGGAGCAGCTGCAGACAACTAATGCATTGATGAAAGAAGATTTAGCAATTTCAAAAAATCAGGTCATAACACTGCAGGATGAAAATGCAGATCTTCGTAAACTCTGTGATCAGCTGTCACAAAAAATTAAAAAAGAACTGGAGGTAAAGATTTTGTGACATTTGTGTTTTGTTGCTTAATAAATATGCTCCTGAATTCTGAAAACTGAATATTTTTCAGGAGGCCAAAGCAGACATGACAACTGAGCGTGAAACATATCAAACCAACCAAGTTGGCCTTGATTCAATGTATACAGATATCAAAAGCAAGCTGCAAGAGGAAATTTCCAAAAGGCAGGCATGTCTGTTTATTTAATTGATGTTTTGTTTTATGATAGAATAAAAAAACATTCTAATTTGTTAGAGAAGTAGAGATAATTGGATAGAGAAATAAGTTATGTAAGCTGTCCCATTCTAATTTGCTTGAGAAATAGAGACAATTGGATAGAGAAATAAGTTATGTAAGCTGTCACATTCTAATTTGCTAGAGAAATAGAGATAATTGGATAGAGAAATAATTTATGTACGCTGTCCTCAGAATTTTTTCACAGTGTAATGGTAAGAGAAAACATCTAGGCAGGAACTTGAGATCAAAACATGTTATTTTAAAATTATCAGATGGCCATAAAAATGTATGATATTTATCTAAACTAATAAAAGAAAGTTTCGCTCTGTGTGTCTGTGTGTGTGTCTGTTGGCGATGGCTAGGAAAATCTGGCCCACCTAGAAGGCTGGAAATTTAGATATAGGTAGTCCAAACCCTCTCCTGTTGCACCATTACTTCAGAATTTTAATATTTTAATTACTCTCTGAAATATTAATTAAAATGCACAAAGAACTCTCATTAAAAATACGCTTTTATTCTCTTGGGTTGGTTGGTTCACTGGTTGGTTGCATCGATTCTTCACAGAAGTAATTAAATAAACCAGAGTAGCGATGCATAAATAAGGATTTCTAATTAAATGGTGTCAACATGGATTGAAGTTATCAGCGTAGAGGAGCCATGTGAATGTCACGCAACCTGTACATGACAAATTACACGTATGTCCCACTGATTGAAATATTTTGCAGGCATATTACTTACCCATCATACGTAGTATAGGGTAAGTCTTGTAATCGTTTTGAAAATCAGAAAACATTTTTTGACGGATTTACACGTTTCAGACACTGGAGATTCCGAAAAACATATTTTTAGAAATTTTTTTTTTGCCGTCCGTCTGTGTGTCTGTGTGTGTGTCTGTAAACGCTCTATCTCCCGAAAAAATTGAGATAGAGACTTGCAATTTGATATGTACTTAGTATGTAATAATGGGAAGAAGCCTATTTCAATAACCTCGATTAACCGGAACTATTTTTTTCGGACTCTCGAAATATTCGTTCTGATAAAAGGTGTGTAAAAATTTTCGAAATTGTTTAGTTTAAGAAATGAATATAAAAGACAATAAAAAAAACATAAATTTTACATAAAGCATGAACTCGATCGGATAATTAGTTGCCAAGATATTTGGAATCCTTTTTTGCACACTCTTCGATTTTTCATGACCCTGTATTTCATCCAAATTTCACTTTAAAGATATATTTTAATTGGAAATTTGACGCTTAATCAGATGCAATAAACCGCTAGTTAATAGGATTATTATTTTTGGAGTTATAAGGAAAAACCTCTTTCAAGCAATTCAGTAACCAAGCCTTTAAAGTTTATGACGTCATCAAGACACGATTTTATTCGAATTGCAATGCATTTTATAAGTAGTTTACACATTTTTTATTTTAATATTTTACATTATGCATATCCATGATGGGTAAGTATTACGGTGGCCCCCAACGACTAGTTTTTCTTCATGACAATTAGTCGGGTTTAATTTTTTTTTTACATGACATTTATTATTATGATGGAGATTGTTAATACAGAAAACTTTATTTAACAGATTCTTTTTTATACTTGCGGGAATTAAGAGGGGCAAGGGTCTAATTACATTTAAGCTTCAAGATGTATTTCTAGAAAGCAGTTACCAGAATTTCCGAATAGTAGTGTAAAAGTAGTAAGCCAAATTTCAAATTAAGTTCCTAGCTTAACCAAATGAATCAATCATTAAAGATGTATTGTGATCCTCCTAATTAGTTATTTGCTGAAGGCCACTTGAACAACCCCCCCCCCCCCCCCCCTCCTCCCGGACTGTCCTTCAAGGTTTTTTCTCTAACTCTGCTCCGTTTCCATATCTCAGCAACTATCTTTCCGATTTCAACACAAGTGGTTCCAAACATTATAATTAATTTAATTGTCACTCTTTATAACATTAAACTAAAATTATGAGTAGCGGTTACCACTATTTATGAATAATAGTTTAAGCCAAATTTGCAATTAAGTTCAAAGCTTAAGCAAACGAACGATTTTTGAAAGATGCATAGCGGTCCTCCTAATTAATCATTTGCTGAAGGACACTTGAACAACCCCTCCCCCCCGGCACTCCTTTCAAGGTTTTTTTCTCTAACTATGCTCCGTTTTCATATCTCAGCAACTATCTTTCCGATTTCAACACAAGTGATTCCAAACATTATAATTAACTTAAATGTCACTCTTTATAACATTAAACCAAATTTATGAGTAGCGGTTACCACTATTTCCGAATAATTGGGTAAGCCAAATTTGTAATTAAGTTCCTAGCTTAAGCAAACTAACGAATTTCAAAAGATGCATAGTGCTCCTCTTAATTAGTCATTTGCTGAAGGGTACTTGAACAACCCTCCGCGGCCCCTCATTCAAGGTTTTTTCCCTAAGTATGCCCCGTTTCTATATATCAACAACTATCTTTCCGATTTCAACGCAAGTAATTCCAAACATTATATTTAACTTAATAGTCACCCTTTATAACATTAAATTAAATTTATGAGTAGCGGTTACCACTATTTACAAATAAGAGTTTAAGCCAACTTTGTAATTAAGTTCCTAGCTTAACAAAACGAACGAATATTTATGCATGCATAGTGGGCCTCCTAATTAGTCATTTTCTGAAGGACACTCGAACATCTCCTCCCTTTGGCACCTCACTCAAGGTTATTTTCTCTAACTGTACCTTATTGCAATACCTGGGCTAATAATGTTCCAATCTTCTCGAAACCAGCTCAATTTTGTAGTGCACCTACTATACAGTAACGTAGGCAGCGGGGACCTGTCTCAGAAGTTCGTTCAGAAAGAGGCTTGTTTAGAAGAGAATGCTCCCCTGGCGGTGGTAGGGGGAAATAAAAGATTTTCTAAAGCGTAGGAACATGCCTGGTATACGGTTCCAAAGCCATCGTAGACCGTGGCCAGAGTTCCGTTTTTTAAGAGATTTAAGTTTATTACAAGGGCTCGGGCAAAGCCGGGCGGGTCAGCTAGTAAAATCATGAAATCCTTGTGTGGGTATAGTTAATTGGAAGAATTTAATCTGCTACCCAGTGAAATGGCTGTGAGAACTCCTTATACAGGGATGATAATCTAACACATTTCAGTAGATTTTTGCTTTTAAAATTTTCATCTTAATTCTTCTCCTTTCCCCTCCAACCTCAAAAGTTAAAAATCTTAAACGCTATCATCTTTTTAAAAATTAACTTCCTTATTTATTGCTTTCAATAACAATAAATAAATATATAAATTATCCCACTTCTCGGAAATTTCCATTTCTTCCCCTTTGATCTTCCCTAACACACGAAATTTTAAAAAGACTTTCAGTTTTAAGTAACAGTGAAAAAATAATTAACCTTCTAAATCCACCTTGTCTCTAGCTTTTCTCTCCTCTCCTGCTCTTCCTTAGCAAATGGGAAGATATCTAGATATGGGGGACAAAAGAAGAATTTAAAAATGGAGGTTGTAAAAGCAACTTAGGTAGACTAAAATTAATTAAAAATATATAAATTGTTAGTTTTCTATTATTTATTTATTTTATTCTTTAAAATTTCCGTCCAACAAAATTTTACACATAAAAAAGAAGTATAAATAATTAAGAATATGTAAAATAGACCTTTCTTAATTTCCTTATACACATATTTGCTTTTGCTTTTTAATTGTTAGAAAATGTTTAATAAAAATCATTAAAACTGTCTATTTTACATGATTGTATCCTAGTATGTTGTCTGATCAGTTCAAAAGTACAGTATGTGATCATATTATTATACCTCACCTTCAGTAATTGATAATTTCTCATTTTATTAAGTTATTAATTAATTTTTTGTGGATGGATGTTTTAAGTATCGATGAGGAGTCATTCCTTTTTAAAAGATACAAATCTACCTTAAAATCTAGCAAGTGTTTTTTTCGTCACAGTTGCCGTTAATTATGCCACCCCGAAGCACAGGTTAACAATAATTGTGGGGAAAAGAAGTGCTTGGTAGATTTTAAGATCTTGCCCTCTTTTAATGTGTTAACCGGGGAATAAACTTTTGTTCAACTGATATGCCTGATTATCAACAGGGCACACTTCTACCAGTAAAAAAGGATAGAAATTTTTTCCTTATTCATGGCAGTAATTTTGCATGAATAGGGCGTTTTAATAAGACAAAAATTTCTATTAAAATTTTACTGGTGGAAGTAACACATTCAAAATATTATGGTAGTAATATGTTTATGACAAAATATTTCGTCATACTTAGTTAATAGATTAAGAAGGGTTACTTTCTGTCTGATATTTAAACCACCCTCCTGGAAAATGCTAAGTAAAAATTTCCTTATTCTTTAAAATTTTTAAATGAAAGAATATTGCTTACTGTTTATAATACCCTGTTCACACTGGACATTTAAGATATCTTAGACTGCCATTTTTGAGGTTGTACCCTACCGGAATCGAATACATGTTCACACCGCAAAACTCATCTAAGATAACTCTCTGAACATCACCGTGTCTGAGATCTGAACAAACATAGAATGGGCACATGCACATAATTTAAAAGCAGCCTCAAATGCCAATCGGTTACAACTAGCCTCCAGAGCCAATCAAAGTGAGTAGTGCTGGCTGTATCTAGCAATAGCAAGTTCGAACTCACTGAGTGAGTTTGTGGAACTCTCTCCGTGAGTTCGGCAGTTTAAGATATCTTAAATATCCGATCTGAACCGGGTATAAACATACTAGTTGACCTGCCTGGCTTTGCCCAGTATAATAAACTTAAACGTACCTAAAATCTGTATTGAATTCAGGCATTTTTCACTAGGAGGAATTTCTGCAGCACTGAAGGGGGGGGGATGATTTACAGGATGTAACAGAAGTAATGACATTTTAAATCTTTGTAGATAAAAGATTGCTATAGAAATGAAATCATTTTTCTTTTTTACTGACTATGTAAAATCAATAATATAACTTTATCAAAATAAATAATTAAAAATGTCTTCGCAAAAAAGAAAAAAGGAGGAAAGCTTGCCTGAAAATTTGACTTCGATAAGGTCACATGACATAACCACTCATCTCTCACTTACAAAGTAAGGGAATCGTCATAGCAACAGGCTTTTTATTGCAATAAAGGGTTACTTTAAACATACCTCTCTCAGAACTTCTTTTGGTCGTCATTCATTTCTCTTTTCTTAAAGTTTTTAAAAATTCATATAATTTCAAATTACTAATATTTTTTTTTTAATCCTCAAAAGTCTACTCTATACAGGGGTATAAAATATAAGATTGGATGGATAAAGTATAAAAATAGATGTTGGTGAATTTAAAAAAAAAAAAAAATCTCATTTTTGGCAAAATAGAAAATTTTTTTATAAAGAAAAATCAGGAAAAATCAAAGAAAATGCTGCACAAATTCAAAATAAATTTTATTGAAAAAAGGGCAAAATTTACTATAATGGGCTAAAAGATTGAATTTGGATTTTTTTGTATAAGTGGACTTAAAATTAGCAGTGAATTTGGAAAATCAAGGGAATGAGGGGTTGGGGGGGGGGGGGGAATGAGAATTGCCCCGTTCAGTATAACAAAAAATTCAAAATTTGACTGTCAGGTTCATTTGACCTGTCTTCGTCAAACCAAATTTGCAGACTTCTGCATGTGATAGATTTCTCTAGCCATCACTGAGAGGTACACACCACACCATACCATACACACACTTTTTTCTTTTATTAATATCAGAGGATCCAAGCCGGGCATCCTGGGTTACAGAATATAGATGAAAACCTTTCATTATTATTATTATTGAAAACACTAGTTTTTTTACATTTAATATATATATTTTAATTTCCCATTAATAACACCAAAAATCATTTTTACATGAAAAATAGTGATTATGTATTCAAATAAAGTTTTGAAATTTATTAAAAGTGATACTTTTGTGGTATATAAGCTGGATACAAATGCTAAACAATTTATATTATTTTAAGTACAAACAGATTTATCTTTCATAATCGTCTACATGCAATAGGGATAGATTTTTAAAATTATAAAAAAAAAAAAAAATTAGCAAATTGCAGTATAGTTTTCAAACAAATTGCGCTTGAATGTACATTTGAATTTGGATTTTTTTGTATAAGTGGACTTAAAATTAGCAGTGAATTTGGAAAATCAAGGGAATGAGGGGTTGGGGGGGGGGGGGGGGGGAAATGAGAATTGCCCCGTTCAGTATAACAAAAAATTCAAAATTTGACTGTCAGGTTCATTTGACCTGTCTTCGTCAAACCAAATTTGCAGACTTCTGCATGTGATAGATTTCTCTAGCCATCACTGAGAGGTACACACCACACCATACCATACACACACTTTTTTCTTTTATTAATATCAGAGGATCCAAGCCAGGCATCCTGGGTTACAGAATATAGATGAAAACCTTTCATTATTATTATTATTGAAAACACTAGTTTTTTACATTTAATATATATATTTTAATTTCCCATTAATAACACCAAAAATCATTTTTACATGAAAAATAGTGATTATGTATTCAAATAAAGTTTTGAAATTTATTAAAAGTGATACTTTTGTGGTATATAAGCTGGATACAAATGCTAAACAATTTATATTATTTTAAGTACAAACAGATTTATCTTTCATAATCGTCTACATGCAATAGGGATAGATTTTTAAAATTATAAAAAAAAAAAAAATTAGCAAATTGCAGTATAGTTTTCAAACAAATTGCGCTTGAATGTACATTTTCCCCCCTATTTGATGGTGTAAAAATTAAAAATGTGCAATGTTTCAAAGCTTAAAAATTTGCAGTAAAAAATTACAGTAATTCGAAATTTGATCGTCAAATGTTGCCATTCGCAAAATGACGTCAGCATTACGCATGCACACGTTTGTCCTTTAGATAGATAGTTAGAAACATTGTTGATTTCATAAGTAGCCCTATATGAGCTCTATGAAGCTATTTTTCATTAGCACTTTAAAACTTAACAGCAGTTTTGTTTTAGATTTTTGAGATTACTTACATTTATGCATTGGTAAATAACTTGTTTTAAAATTCATATGTGAAATTCCAATCATTTAGTGTGATATCACATATATAGAATTTTTTTTAATCTAGTGTTTTTCTATGGATACGATGCTAGTTCTCACTCCAAGAAAATTGCAGGAAATGAAAACTCATTTAACAAATATTGGAGATTCCGGGGAAGAAATAGAAATGCCTTCCCTGAAATCTTAGCTTCATAAGAGTCATATAGGGCTAATTATGATGTCAACAATATTTCTCACTGTATTTTGTATAAACAATAGCATTATTCTTTCATTTAAAAATTTAATAAAAAATAAGTAAATTTTCACTTGATTATAACCTATAAAATGAGAAAATATCAGTTTTATTGAACAGGGCTCTAATAATATGATCTGATCCCCCACTGTATATTATTGCATGGGTGCAAGACCTTCAGTCTCAGGACTTATTTTAGTCTCGGAGAGATTTTTGACTGTTAGTAAATTCTACTTTATATACTTAAATAACAGCAATTTTGAAATCAAAAACTTTAAATCACTTTCTTTTATTGTAAAAGATAGATTTTTAACCATAATGCGAGACATAGAAATCTTCTAGCCTATTTTCAATTTGTTATACCTAATACTCGAAAAAGTTTTCAGTCTTGGCTTGGATGGGCTTCTTGCACCCATGTATTTGCATGTTACAGCATAAATTGGGATCTTTTTTGTTATTCTATTTATTTGATGTAATTTGGATGTGACAAATTTTATGTGTATCTAAAATTATCTGATATCTATTTCTGTTTGATCTTTTGTGCAGTTGTTTTGTGTTTGCATGCTATTTATTTTTTAACTATGCTTTGTTCTCATTTTCTCTCTCTCACTCTCTTTCTCTCCAGCTAATGTACATGTATGAATGTATGTCACTGTAAAGTAAAAAAAAGCAAAAACAAAAAATGCATGGATTTACTTGCATTTGTCATGCATTGTTGTGTATGCACTCTATATGAAGGGAATCACTTAGTGCCTCATTATGTGAGGTAAAGATATCCCTATTTTCAGGTTGGTTTAAAATGGAATGATCCAATGCTAACTTCTCTACAGGAGTTGGAAGTTGAATGTGAACTTCAAAGGACGCTGAGAGATGAAGCTGAAGTTGCAATGAAACTCTTAGAGAAAGATATTCATGAAAAGCAAGATACTATATTGTCTATGAGGCGCCAGTTAGAAGATATAAAGGCCATTAACTTGCAGCTGTATAATAAATTACAGGTGTGCATGTTTATAATTTATTTAATGAGAAACATACTAAAAATTTGATAAAAATTTAGTTTATATTTTGTAATTGTTCGTGAGATTTATTTTTGATAGTTCAATATTTGTTGAACAAAACTGAATCCTTGAGTACTACATATGCCTGATGTACAGGCCAATAATAAATAAAAAATACCAATGACTGGATTCATATCTGGTTTTTATTATGGGATAAAGGTTAAATATTTTTTTATAAATATTAATATGAACCCACTGAAATTATATGGAATACCTTTTAAAAATAAAGCTACAATAAAAAATTAATGTCTTCTGATATCTGGAAGAATTAAGCATTCTCCTTTTAAATTGCATTAGAAGAATCTTTGTGTTCGATAAACATTATGTTTCACTTTGACGTGAATACCATATCTATTATTGCCATGCACTGACTGGTTTACTTTGTGCATCTGACGCAACTTATGCAAAGACTTAGCAAATAGCCTTGCTTGTTTTGCATATATTCTCATGCATTTTGAAATTCTTAGGCAAGTTATAACATAGTATAAATAAAATTCCAATATGAGACCCGACAGATCCCACTGTTTACTTAAAAGGTGACAAGACAATTTAAAAGACACAAAAAGATATTAAAAGTTGTTTAAAAATGTTTAAAAACTGTCCTAATACTTTCGGCTGGCTACCGCCGCCATCATCAGGGAGCAAAAATTCTTACTGACTGCCGTCTTGTGCATCTGAACTCCAGCTTCGTCTATTCAGGAGTTCTGATGTGTAAGACGGCAGTCAGTAAGAATTTTCGCTCCCTGATGATGACGGCGGTAATCGGCCGAAAGTACTAGGACAGTAACATTTTTAAACAACTTTTAACATGTTTTTGTGTCTTTTAAATTGTCTTGTCGCCTTTTAAGTAAACAGTGGGATCTGTCGGGTCTCATATTGGAATTTTATGAATAAAGCAAGGTGAAATTTGCATTTTGCCCTATGTGTTTTGATAGTATAAATAGCCATTAAAAGGGCCAGATAATATAAAAAATCATATATGGTGGTGGTGGTAAGGAAGAGGAGAGATGGTGTGGGCTCTTTCATCTGAACACCTTGTTTAAGATTTTTTTTGACACATGAATATAAAAACAAAAACAGGGCTAAAACTATCTTCTATAGTGGTTCTGGGAATAGACAAAAAATCTTTAGTTTATTTTTCAAATGTGTTTAATTATTTTAAGTCACTTGAAAATATTATTATTATTCAAAATCCTCAGAGAAAAGAAAAATTTAATTAAATAAATTTTAAAATACAGTGAGGGACAATGGTCCTCTCCTGCTCTCATCCTTGATTTGACTTGTTATTTTTTAACAAATTGAATAATTATGTGCATGGTTCTCATTGTGCTTTTCTTTGTATCTCTCTTTCAGGACAGTGAGAAAAACTTGAAGTCAAAAACTGACCAGTCTACAGAGTTGGAAGCAAAAGTTATTGAGATGGCCAAATCATTACACGATCTGGAGGATAAGTACGGGGTTTTACGTCAAGCTCAATCCAATCGCATTACTGACCCCAAAAAGGCTTTATTATGACACAGTCAGCACAGTATTTTTGTTAGAAATTAGCTTATTTTTGTGCTGTTCTTTATTTTTATTTCTATATTACTGGTTATGGTGGGTAGCTAATGATTTTGCAGAATAAGAAAAGTTCAGCCAAAAGTGATAATTAAGATCTGAATTCAGTAGTACCCTTTATATTCGAGATCTGAATATTTTACCTGTTTTCCTTTAGTTAAATTTTAAAATCTGCTTAATGATTTTAAGTTCTTTACTAGATTTACTTTTTAAAAAGTTATGTATAATATTATCATATTTTAAATTTATGGTATTGTGCCCAATATTTGATTTATTTGTTTATTTTATAAGATTTTTTTATATATAAAGTATTGTGCTGATTATGTCATTTAATGTTTTTATTTATTATTTTAAAACTTTGCATTTATTTTATGTGCTTTTTAATGTGGTGCATTGTATCATAACAAATAGACCAAACGTTTTCAAAAATGTGTAAAAAGAATCTCATTAAAATAACTTTGAAGTTATTTTTTAAGATTTATATTTTAATTTTTATACGGAATTTTTTCATGTGAATAGTTATATCCCAGCACTTAAAAGTTGGAATCACCTATATGTAATTAAATAAATGTTGGCTTCCCATTTAATGTTTTCCTTGCATATGGTACGTTTTTCTCCTACTCCTGAAACTGAAAACTCAGGATGCTAAAAGTGTCAGGTGATTTATAAGTATGGTAAAAAATTTCAGGTAAATAGTCACATTTGTTATTAATATTTTTTAATGCATATTTTTCATTTATTTATATATTATGAAAAATAAGTTTTTAAAAACAGTATTTTCAGATTTATCTGGATAACTGGCTTGTAAATTTTGCTAAAGAAACTTATGTTTGCCAACCTATAAAATACATATTGATTCATAAAGATCTTCATGCTTTTGCAATGTTACATTCATGTAGTGAACTGTAACACAGGAATGTATTTTATGACAATAGAAAAATAATTTTATGCCTACATTTTTCATTTTAGCATTACATTTTATGCATACATCTTATTTTTTTTAATTACCTTAAATGTATGCATAAGATGTGCCACATATATATAGCATAATGATATGTCTCATGGTACTATTTTTGTCATGCAGCAAACATCTATGCAAGTTCCTGCAGATTTGGTAGATGCTTAATTGATTTATCAAATTCTTTCAGAGATATGTAAATTTGTATTGCAAGTACAAATTTGTCTTGTAGTTCCATTGTACAAAATGCATTATCTAACAGCATTATCATTTGCTACTACTTAGCATAATGACAGTCTTAAATGAAACTCGGTAGCTGGCAGTTCCTATTGTTTTCCAGTGGTGCACATATGAATTATCAACAATTTACCATACAGATGAGAATGAAAAATGTTCTTAGCAAAAATAGCATGCTGCATTATTGGTAGTTATTTAAAATTCTGATATTGTGAAAGTATAAAGATCTTTTTAAATCTGCTATTCTTCATAACAAAGGTATATTTTGTATGTTGGCTAATGCAGCAATTAAAATAATTTATAGCTCATTTTTTTAAAAAAATTATTATTTAAAAAGATAAACTTGCTGTTAAAGCCTATTGATCAAGTTGTAGTTTTAAATAAACTATGCCTACCTATAAATTATCAGTTTAATTAATTAACTCATCAAAACTAATTGGATAAAAATAGATTTATGTTTTGCTGAAACTGAAAGCAGTTTTAACAAGCAGTATCTCAATAGCAGTTGTAAAATTTAGCTGTGCCTTCTCATGTAGTTCTAATAAAGGTTTAATTAGAGGTTTAGGCTATAGGTTAGGATGCTAGCCACTAGTCAAGAGGTGTTGGGTTTAATTCTTGGTTTTGGTTTGGGATTCCATTGGTTCAGAATGCTAAGTAGGAGGTTGTGGTCTCTTTCATTCTTGTGTAGAGGAAGAGGGGGGGGGGCTGTCTCATCATATCAAACTAAATTTTATTTTTCAAGCAATGAATTTTTTGATTGGATAGCTTAAAAATTGTAATTTTTTATTCTTGTTTGATTTACCTTTGATTAATTACTTTTGATTTTGATTAACTCTTTAACAGTGAATCTACTATATTCTGGTTATTGCATTTATATTTAGATGAGCATGCTACAGTATTTTGGACTGGTACCACCTCAAAAAACAGAACAATATCAAAGTAATTTTGCACTTAGAAGTAGCAGCTATTCAGAAAAAATATATATTTCTTAACATTTTTGTTTAACTTATACAACAAAACGTAATGGATATTATAATGCTTTTATGCATTTCTTTTGTTTTTTTAATAATCCTCCAGTCTCTAATCATTTTTTAGTTAATGCGTCCATTCACTCAATATTTATTTGGTAACTCTGAAGTTTCAAAGCCCAAAGGAATTTGTATATCCTATGTGACATGTTCTTTTAATATTTTACTTGATACATATTTATGTTAAAGTGCTTCCTATAATTATTAGAATTTCTATGCTTTAATCCCCTAAAAATATGTGCACAAAGAAGAAATATTTGTTTTGAGTATATGTGCTAGAAGGTAAAGTCATTTTACTACAGGATGGCATAGTCTTTATTATTTTTTTCTATAGCAATCTTTATATTGTTTTTTTTTTATATTATATTTTAATTTGTATGGTCTGCTTCAGACCATTTTTGATATTAATATCTGAAACAGTGTGACATACTTCTTATATTAATAATCCAATGCTATTTACAATTTTAAATACATTTGTATTTCATTCTGTATTTTTTATTTTAAAATTCTTTACTTCTACTCAGATGGTGTTCTACAGGGCATCTAAATATTACTATTCTGTATAATTCTGTATAATTTCAAGTTTAAATTATCTCATTTATTTTTTTGTGTTTTGAAAAGCATTTTGAGAAGAAGAAATTGAAGTTAAGCAACTAGTTGATGAATTTGCTTTAAATTTTTTTTTTTTTTTTAAGGAAGAAAATGAGATCAACTTTTATTCTTATATTTAAAGAAAATCATTACATGTCGGTATTCAAGTCAGGATACCTTTCTTTTTTACAAGCACAATCCCAAATGGAAATTTCATGCACTGTTGTACATACAGACACACCTGTGCCAAAGTTGCCGACAAATTTAACTCATGTACTGTTATAATACTAAGATAAATTTTATTTGATGTCATATTGTAATGATAATTCCGAATTTACCACATACTTTGTATGATTAAAATGTCATTTATTGTAATTTGGATTGCCTTATTTTTCTGTCAAGGGATAGTACAATGAAATGTTTATTCCATTTATTTTAATAAAGATCTAGAGCAGGGGTTGCCAAAGTGGTCTATATGACATTAACAAAGGTCAATTAAAAAAAATTTAACTTGCATGGTTGTCTAGAAGTGCAAGTTTAGAAAAATTTGTTGAACTGCTTGATTCAACTGTAGAATTTCTTACAGATTTTTATACATTTTGGAGTGCTAAATTTAAAAGAAATAAGAATCATATTTTCTACTTTCTATTTAGTTGCAAAATTTAGTCATATCCAGATCCTTCTACAACATAAAAATGTCTCAATTATTTTTTGAGCTCGAACAATTCTTTCAGAGCTTGAACAGTTTTTTCTAGCTTCTAAATTACCTTGGACTTGTCCCAACTTTTATTATCACAGAGAGATTTTCAATACTTTTCTAACCTACAATCACTAGAAATAATTGATTAAAAACATATACAAAACACTCTTAAAAATGAACAATGATTTTTAAATTGCACATTGAAAATTTAGAGAATGTGCACATCCCAGATTAGTTTATCACACAACCATTTTCTACAGAAGTTAAAAAATATTGAGTGTAAGTTACAGCGTGTACTATATGTTATAAATTGTTATAAGAATTATAAGTTGATTATGGACTAAAACACTTTTTTAAAACCTTACTTTAAGTTACTTTTTGGTGAAAATAAATATTGTACAAAAATCTCATAACTATCTGTAATGGTAATCCCATTTTCGCTTGAATATTGTTGAATCTGGTTTCAACTCTGTTAATTTCATCCTAACATGATTGTCGAAAAAAGAAGTTGTTTAATATTTTTTTAAACTATTATAGCGCTCGAAACAGTCACCTTTGTGTAATGGGACGTTGCAGTATTTACAAGCAAAACCTGTTCTAAAGGGCTAAAGCTTATAAAAATGCACCGATTATCTGAATAAAGAATGCTTGCTACTTGTCAATCTAACCTAACCAAATCTAACAGAAAGATCAAAAGTCGATTAATCGACGACCGGTCGGTAAGCGCTGGGGAGCAAACGTCGAATAATCGACGGCTGGTCGGTAAGCGCTGGGGAGCAAACGTCGATTAATCGACGGCTGGTCAGTAAGCACTGGGGAGCAAACGTCGATTAATAGACGGCCGGTCGGTAAAGTGTTAAACTATTTCAATGAAATTTTATATGCATTGCTGAGGTGCACTAAGCATGTTTTCTTTATATTATAGAGTATGTAGAATTTATAGTTTATTCACAGAGATATTCAAAAGAATTTGGTTACAGGGCTGACTATGAACCATAACTGCTGGATTATGTTTTCAGCTGTGATATGCATTTAAAAACTTAACTAATTTTTAGTACATATTACAAAGTGTGTAGAGCATATACAGGGTTATACAAAAAAAATTAGCTTGTGTTACAGGCTATGAACAACAATTACAGAAAATAAATTTTTACTGCATTATGTCTTTTTTTAAATGTTTATTTAGCTATCTTTTTTATATGTATGAAGAAAAATTAAATTTTTTAACAGTATTCCAATGATGTTGGAAAGTGTTTCATAATCTATACTTACAATGCATACTTACAATGCATAATAATCTATACTTACAATGCATAATTTTTTGTTCTTTTTTATTTATTTTATTATTATTAATTTTTTTTTGTGGCATTTGGTTTTTTTAACCAGATATACCTGGAATGAGATCTGTTACATATTTATACCTGTGCAGATTAAATGAATTTATTAATAGCCAATTTAAATGAAGCACAATATGTCTTAACAGCTGGAACATGCATACAGCCAAACCGTGAATTTTCAAACAAATAATTTTACCTCATTTATTATTACCTTTACTTTGTATTTTAAGTTGCTTTTATATGGCTCTCTTAGTTGATCTTATACCGGAATTTGGCTGTATTCTTTAATCTCATGTATATGCTTAGCAGCAAAAACATTATGATCATCCATCTATTACAGCAGATGTTCAATTTTTAACATGGAAAAAAATGCAATTCATCTGGACATTAAGTATGCTAGTACTGAATCTATCAGAACTAGTCAAAATTTACAAGCTCAAATATTACAATTCTATTATATTAAAAAAGCATTTTGTAACAGAAACATTTATACTATTTATGTTCAATAAGATTAATATTAAATTAAAAATTAGAATGTTAAAAGACAATTCCTCTTCATTATACTAAAGTGTATTTTGTCTTAATAATGGCACAAAAAAAGCAATTATCTAGAGTTAGTAAGAAGTCATATTTGTTGTAACAGCATTGGGACTTGGCGTTTTCACAGCTTTCTTATTATTGACATTCTCAATATTCCTCATGTGAATATTTCTTATGCTTGCAGTGTAGAACAGTGTTTCCAATTTTTCCACATAAAAATCTTGTTTTCCAAATTTCATAAATGTTGCACTGCAATTTTAACAGCTTGATCACTTGAATTTAAAACAATTAATTTTCATTAACAAGCTGGATCAGTTTAGTTTAAAATTTTAAACTTTCATAAGTGTTGCTAATTTTTCTTTTAATTAACATTAAAATATCTTTTTTTTTTTTTTTTTTTTTTTTTTTTTTTTTTTTTTAAATGTTGCATTGCTGTTTTAATAGTGTTTGGCTACTTGAATTTAAAATTAAATTTTCATAAGCACATTGCAAAGTGACATAAGTTTTTAATCTGTTAATTCTTAAAATTGTTTATTATTTTGAAAATGTTTAATTCATTTTTGAATTTTATTCAAAATGGTTGTGGACCACATGGAAACATACAGTGACCATAAAATGGTTTGTGATCTCCAAGTTGAAAAACATTTATGTAAAAAAGAGAATGTTTCATCTGACCACATGCTTATCTACTCTTATTCCACAATCTGCATATGTTATTCATTTTTAGAATAACAAATGGTGATTGTTGGGCCTGAAATGCATGGGAGGATTGTCTGTTGTAAAACAGTATGTTATACAAAATTTAATGAACTCTGTTTCCATTAACATTAATTCTTTAATACACATTGTATATAACTGCCATTTTCAGCTTTCAGCTATGGGCAGCCTCCTGTTGGTTTTCCTTAGTGGTTTACTTTTGATATTAGCATTCATTAATAAGGCCTCAATTTTCAATAATTAGCATATGTCTGTTTTCTTTTTCACATTTTATAGGTAATAATGATAATAATCAATGAGCACCAAAGGAGTTTATAGTTTGAATATTGTCGGCTTATCGCTAGCTGGTTCTATTTAAAATCACTAAGGCAAATTAAAATCTTTTTATTTAGATGCTTATGTTTAGCTGATCAGTGTAAGGAAAGTAAAAGACCGGTAAATAGTTGTAAAGAAATTCTTTTAATAATTTTTTAAGTATAGTTGGTGCATTTTTCATTGATATTTCATATAATGTTTATGTACTCATATCATGAAATATTTTAATGTAATTAGAAGATAAATACTAAGTATTTTAAAAAGTACCTATTTACAGTCTTAAATAATTAAGTGTAGTTAAGATTCTGTGCCTAATGACATAATGCATGTATAAATTAACACTAGATGGCATTTCTCCTTAATGCAAAAGCAAAGATCAAGCAGGGAAATGCTGTTTAATTAAGTCTATGTTTATCTATACTGACTATGCCTTAGTACAGAGGCAAAAATATTTTATTAATACAAAATCTTTTAACTATGTTTAATTTTTAATGTCTGTAAACAGAGATACTGTTTAAAGTATTTATGTATTGAAATGACGTGATCTTGAATATAGTAATAGGTAAATGCATTTTTGGTTTTGTTGTTTTAGTTTGGTATTAATTTTAGTGAAAAATCACAGTAACTTGTGATATTTAAGTACATTTATTTTGATTTATTATGATTATTAAATGCAACTTTTTGTTAAATGTGTAGTGGGGAATAATTAAATTAATATCTTCTAAACAATTATCTCTCTCAGACAATTGCTTGACAATTTTGGCTTTTAAACAGAATATCAGGGAAAATTGTTTTAAATATTACTTTCAACATATACAATTTTATATGATGATTTAAATAAACAAAATACATTTTATTTACTAACTTTGTTAAATTTTCATCAGTGAATTTCACTTAAATTCTGTATTTATTTTATATAACCCATTGGTATAGATTTTAAATTTTAAATATGTAAATAATGTTTTCATTTTCCTCAAACTTTGATAAATTGTTGATAATTTTGCTTATTTTCATTTGTAATTCTTGATGTATATATGTACATAAATGTACATTTGAAAAAAAAAATGCCTTATCTACATTTTTTGCAGTGATGTATTCAAATAAATTTGACACCAAAAATATGTTACTGCAACATATTTAATTTTTCATGAACAATAATTATCACTTAATGATTTCTCATCAGTTTTTTATTATTTTTAAACTACCTCCTAATACAAAATCTAAATCATTTAAGTAAACAAACTTTTTTGTTTATTGTTATTATGATTACTTCGCATCTATCTTAAAATATTTAGAACTTTTGAATTATAAAATTAGTAAATTTATTAATCTTTCATTTGGGTAGTTCTTAAATTAATATATTACTATTATTTAAGTCATTTCCACAGTGATGCTATTGATGCACTAATGCAAACTGCACAAAAAATAAAGGAAAAACATCAACATGTAACTCGGCATGCATATCTTTACTTCTAAAAATAATGAAAACTTTGATTAATAACTTTAATCTTAACAAAGACATTTCATGTTAAATTTGTCTCAATATTATAATAAAAAAAGCCTAAACTTTTGTAAAAAAAAAAAAAAAAAAAAAAAAAAAAGGTCTGTTTTTTAAGTGCTTGAGTCCCAACTGATCCAAAATTTAGACATCTGATAGCATTGCTGTTTTAAATTTCAGCTTTTAAATTATTTTTTCATAACATTACAATATTATGCTGTGATGAATGTTTAATTTTAATTGAATTTATAACTATATATAAAAACTGCAGTTCTGTTTATAAATTAATTTTTTTTAACATACATTGCATCACTGGTGTTATTGATATGCAACAATATCAGTAACTTTACTCAACAAACCCCAAATAGTGAAGTGTTTTATTGCATTGATTTTTATATATTGCTTTATATAAAAGCTAAATAACATTTTCTTTTGAATACTAATAACAATATTTTCATTTTATATTGAAATTATTTTTTGAAAATATTGAATTTTAAGCATTATATAATTTAAATATGTATCATTCTCTTTTTTTAGAAATTAGCCCATGAAGGCCAAGTGATTGGCCTCATCATTGGGGAAAATGGGTGCTTTGATAGATATTAAATTATTTTTTTCTCTTTGTATCACTTTTCTAGATTTTATGTAAAAACTGCAAGTTTTATGGATGCTATGTAATATTTTGTAAATGTATCATGGAAATTTACACTGTAAAAAGAGAAATAATTTGGCTTGTAATAAAATCCTGCTCCTGTACAATGTGATTTTTGCACTATTACTTTTTTACACCTTTTTTTATATATAAATTTTAAACTGTTCTTTACAGTAATGTGTAGCGTTCAAATCTTTTTTTCTTAGTTTTTTGTAACACTTTAAACTGTAACAAGATAAATGAAGTAGCAGCTGTAGTAACAAGGTAAATGTATGAGGGGGGGAAGGAGGTTAACTTGAAAACTTAACCCTTCAGCTATATGGTCCACAGTTTACAAATGTTGAAATTTTACTCTTATTTATTTATTTATCTTGCTACTATTTTCAGCATCTGAGATTTATGATTTTTAAAATGCATCTTAGAAGGAATGCATGTTGGAATCAATTGCATTTTACCTATCTGAATTTTGATTCTTCTTCTTTGGCTTTGTTGCCATTATAATACACAACTTTCTCAAATCTGATATATTTCATTTTGAAAGAAAGCATCCAGCTGAGAAAAGAATCTGCTTTCCTGTTTTATTTTATTATTTTGTTTGTAAAAAAAAAAAAAAAAAAAAAGCTATAATGAGTAAAATGAATGGATATAGTTCTTTCTTTCTTTTAATTTTAGTTAAAAGCTTATAAAAAATTAATTCTGTATTTCATTTAATAAAATCCTTTTGAATGGAGTATTTTATAGAGCAAAGGGTGTTGTTAATTAAGTATATGGTAGAAATAAAACAATAAAATTATATTTATACACAGCAGTTAATTTCTGTAATTCAAAAATTAAATTTTCTCTAACAGATTTATTGAATATGTCACATAGTTGGAGGGTTACAGTTTTTAAAGGTTTTTTTCCCCCTTATTCAAAGAAGAAATTGAGAAAAAAAGGGGGGGGGGCATAAAAAAAAATACCAGGAAGTAATTATAAGATCATAAGTAAAAAAGAAAAACAAAAAACATTGTACCAGTCAACTTATTATACCTACATTTTATCACCATGAAACCCTAATTAGTAACCATAATTTTAATGATACATTATGATGATTTTAAATAAGGATGATGTCACCAAATGCTGAACTATTTAAATAATTAGTCTCATTCAAGTATAAACTGCAATCGTATAAATAACAATGAAAGTTTAATGCAGCTTTTAGGTAGCTTCCATTACAAAAGTAAGAAGTTACCTACTGCAGCAGCTATCCAGAAAAAAAGTAATTTTGGTATATTTTCACCAATTGTGACTACCAGACTCCAAAACCACCCTTGTCCAAATGTTCAATTATATATATATCTGATTTTTGTCATGTAACATCATTCGTATTTATGATCCGATTTGGATGTGACTAGGCATGTCTTGACCAAGACTGTAGGCCAGCTTCATCTTCTATCTTGTTTCAAAATGACAGCCACTTAAATATTTCAAATTCAAAAAGATGAACAAAAATTAGAAATTCTAAAAGTTTGTTGCCATTAAATGTTCGGCCTCGATACAAGTATTCTGGAGCATTTTTTGTTTCGCTGCTATCTTAAAAAATGGCTGAGATATAGCAGTTTGAAAATCTAGGGTGGCTGACATTTTGAAACAAAACAAGGATTCTTCTGTAAACATTTAATTTATGAGTGTAGTGAACGTGGTTTCTCACAAATTTTCTTTCTTTGTTGTAACTATTGTTCCAACTCTCATGGGCTTAAAACTATATATTCACATTCACCAGCCTCAAATTATTGCCAAGCTTGGCAACACGAAAACAGAATATCTCCAAATAAAGTGATCAAAAAGAAATTATAAATGAATCAAACTAAGCTATAGCTGACTAATTTGGTGAAATTCTCATTCAAAATCTATATTGATGAAAACTGGAAATTAATCTTGTATAATCAGGTTACATGCATTTTAGCTTTGTGTGTTTGATTAAAATTAGCTGAATTCTTAAAAACAAGGAATAGGGAAGCTACCTTTTCCTCCAGGTACAAGCCGGAAGGACTTTTTTAGCTCGCAGGCTATCAAAGCCTGTGAGCTAATGTGCAGGCTCTGTATGTATGTATGTATGTATGTACGTAACGCGATAACTCTTGATAGAAATGTCCGATTTGCGTCAAATTTTGTATATAGGTTCATTGTGATAAGGCGCTTCTCTGATTAGTTTTGAGGGTTCATTGGCTCAGTATAACGGGGGGCTAATCCCCCCTTTAATTTAGATAAATGGGTTTTTCATGCAGAATTATCCGATTTGCTTCAAATTAAGTATAAAGGTTCAATGTGATAAGGTGCTTCCTTGATTAGTTTTGGGTGTTCATTGGTTAATTATAAAGGGGGGAACAGAGGCTAATCTCCCACCTTAATTTATTGTCGATTTCTTTATTTTTCGAGGGGCATTATTCTTTGAAATAAGAGCATAAAATACCATTAGTGTGAATAGCCTGTGAGCTCAATGCCATCAGTTTAACTGAGCACTTTTCTTTTTATTACTGAGTTTGTTACTGAGGCATTAGATAATAAACATTCTATTAGATAAATATTCCTCATCTGATTTGTAATATCAACATTTAATATTTGAAAAAATATTTTAACCAGTGAATTGTAATTTCTATAACATTCAAAATGTTAGTGAAACATAGTTTTCATAATAGATTTTTTTTTTTTTTTTTTTAAATATGGCTGAATGGGTACATTATTGGTAAAAGTCCATGAATAGTCTTTGTTTTACTTATTTCAGCACATAGTTATGTTAAAAATATGGCTGAGAGAAACACTGAATTATGATAGGACTATAAAGTTCTTTAAGGTTAAAAAGCATTCTTTCCCAGTTTTGTAAAAGTTAATGGGTACATTATTGGTAATACCAAGGAACATTCTTTGTTGTACTTATTTCAATCAGCAGTTACACAAGGCTTGTTAGCATATAGAAACATTGGATTAGAACAAGAAATGATTAGCACAGTTTTGAAATATTTCCAAAAATAAGTGTTAGTTTTAAATTTTTATATTCTATTTCTGTAGTGATTTAGAAACTAGGTAAGTTATAAAATTTGTTTTTTGCAATACATATTCAAACATATAACACTGAACATGATTTTGAAAAATACTTTCAGAATATGAAAAACTAACTAATAAATAAAGTCATAAAAAAATATAGTCTAAGGATTCTATGTAGAGTTCTTTTACACATAAGAAAATATAAGTGTCAAAGTATATAATTTTTGACAAAATGTGATTGAGAGTATTATTAATGCTTTGCTGAAACCTTGAGAAAATGTCAAAATTGAACTGGAGAAGATTCACTTAACAGATAGTAAGAATCTGGAAATGTTTCAATAATGTTTATAAAGACAGTGGGTATTTAATTAGTTTCTTATTCTTTCACAGTCTACCAAGAAATTATATTATGAAACAATTATACAATTTTACACACAACAAGAAACTTTTGAAAGCTAAGCCTTAAAAATTTAAACATTGAATTCAATGATGTCCCAAACCCATTCATATGAGTGACATTCTAATTAACAGGTTCAGTTACATGTGACAATTATTAATCAGAAATTATGGTCATTGATAAGTATTATATTGTTTGTAAACTAAAAAAAAATTTTGGCTCACAGCAATTGCAATGCACCAGCTGAACAATTCTAGGGAAAAAAATATAAAGCTATTTTACATCAAAGTTTTTACCCATATTGTATAATGTAACAATGTCCATTTTAAGTCAATATTTAAAAGAGTTGTCTTTGAAGGTTGGCCAAAATCTAATATATATATATATATATATATATATATATAATGCAATTCTGAGCCTGTTCTGATGCAACATATCTTTTAACCAATTTAACTTAATTTGATATTAATTTTATGTTCACTATAAAATGAAAATCTGTCTGAAAATTTTGTTGACAGATTTCAGTTTAGCACCAGAGTCCATTATTTTATGGGTTAATCTTGCACAATCAGGTTCACATCCAAATGACATATTTGAGTAAATGTGGTTTATTAAAACCTTTAATTGTATTCACATTCACTTTAAAAAACACCGAAGCCATATTTATTTTACAACTTGATATTTAGCCAAAATACTTTGTTACATCCATTACAACAATCAACTAAGATTTGAGTTAAAATGATTCATTGAGGAGGGAATATTCAATGATTGTGTGAAAATCCCACAATACCAATGAAATAGCCACTAAATAAGGGGGGGGGGGACATTAAAGCAGGAAATAAAAAATAGCAATTGGTTTTTGTCAACTGTCTAAAAGTGGACAAGACATTTCTAATAATGATAGAAAAATCTATATACAACAGCCAAAGGACTTCATAGGTTTGGATTATTGGTCAACTGGTCATATCCTTAGTCCACTATCTGCGTTTTCACTTCTATGTAGTGCAAAGAACATGAAATCAAGATCATGGTGAAAAATACTTTTTACTATTGTGAGTTTTGGTACATTCTTAGCAGTAGCTATGATAATAGTCAGATTAAATGTAGGTCAATCACAAAAATATTTTGTAATTGATTATATTGATATTGTATTGATTGATATTGTAATCTATTCAGATGCACCATGAATTTTTAATAAATAAAAAATTAGTAAAATATGAAATTTCTGAAATCTGAATTTTAAATAAACAAATAAAAAGAAAAGAAAAAAAGAGCTCTTAGCTAAAAAAAAATTTGGCAGCTCTTATTGGGTTAAATTTGGGTTGTATCATTTAATATTAATGAAAATTGTAAGGCTCTTGGCTCTTCCAAACATGAGAACTTAAGCTATAGCTTATCAGGCTTATGTGGCTAATGACCAAGCTTTACTGAAAAACAGTTGTTTTCATCCAATCATTGAAGTGAAGCAGCCTGGAGTGTGGTTGATACTTGGGAGGGTGTTGCCACCTTTAGGCCATGACTAAATGATTAGTGATGGACTCATAGCTTCAGTTTGAAACTTGACCACTGAAATTCTGCCTTATACATACCACATACATTAATATGAAATCTGTGGTATAAAAAGACTTCTTGCTGGGAAGTTGGCAGATGAGAAAATGGGTGTAGAGCTGAATAATTTCTTCCTCACATTAATGATAAACATTGTGGAGAATCTTTTTCCTAGACACAGGATTTGTTTATCTATAAACTTTTAAGTGTCGAAGAAAGTGCTTCTGTCTTCTGTTGAACTGATGCATAAATCTGGTTTTGATTCTGACTTTCATGAAGCTAAAAAACCTCAAATTTATCTCCATGTTTTTTGGAAGAGTTTTTATTTATATACAAAATAATTCTGATTTAAAGGTCATGCATGTGACATAATATCATTACATTTGCTTAATATTTTAAAATTTATTATGGTTTTGGGAGAAAAAAATAATAATAACGATTTTTTTTTTTGTGCTTTAATTTTATTTGTTTTGTTATAATTTTGTTTTATGCTTATTTATTTATTTATTTATTTATTTATTTATTTATTGTAATGAAATCATAATATTTTGAAATTTTGTTTTACCATTTTATATTAATTTTTATTTTTTTGAATGGCTTGTTTTATTTGTTTCTAATGATATTATACTGTAGATTTTCTTTTGTTGTTTATTTTATTATATTGTCATGTTTTAAACAATGCTAAAAAAATTCTGATTTTTCATAAATTTGGTTTATCTATGAATATAATTTATTATGGGTGATCCATTTTAAATTCAACTTCAAAAAAATATATAACTTAATTCAGTAAATTAAAAGGGTAAAAGTAAATATTTGAAAATGATATTTAGATTTGCTTTATTGGATAACCTATGTGTAGTGTAAATCCAGTTTCTAAGTTATATAATTTTTTTAAAACCTATGTTCCCAGTGGCGGGCTGGCAGGTTGTTAGCTTCCTCTGTGGCAAGTGCACCCTCATAAAATTAGACAATATGTACCACCCTTCCCTGGCTACCAGGACTGCAAAAAAAGAGTAGGGTTTAAGTGGATACAAATTATCCAATGGCTCATTTTAAGTCATTTTTTAAATAAAATATCCAAGAAAGATACTCAAGCACCTTTTATTTACGTAAAATATTCAAGTTGAAAATGAACAACTAAAAAAAATGTAAAAGTCAGAACTTGAGTTTTATATTAATATTATATGCAAGTTATGCATTTATTATTATTACACTGAAATAACAGAGAGCAATTAAAAAAAAAATACTAAACATTTTTCTCTACTGATAAATCATCAGCAGTGGTGAAATTATAAAATGGCTAAGCTGACGAAGTGCCAGGGGTCCTCAACTTCAAAGAGTAGGTAAAAATGGTAGCTAAAAATTTGTATATGGTTACAGAGCTTTTGACCATAATCTCAATTATTTTATATAATAAAAACCTTTGAAAACAGAACCTGTCTGTATTTCACGCTATTTATTGTATTTTGTTAATTTACTGACATATTAATTTCAAGAAAATATGTACTACATTAAAAGAAATTATGTAAGAGGTTTATTTTCTTATACCATAATTAAGAATCCACATTTGAATCGCTACTGGGGACCTGAAACATCCTCTGCGACCCTGCAAGCTACATTTACATCGGTATCTTGTTAGCATTTGCTAGTTTGATGTAGTTGTTGTTAAAATATAATAAGATATAACTGACTTTCAAATGAATGTGTTTAACCTAGTAATGTATCACATTATCCAGTTACTAGAGTTACGATTTGTACAACATAAATGGTTGTACAAAAGTTTATCCTGCTTGGATGCAAAAAAGTTAAAAACTGCTGTAGAGAAAGATCTTGAAGATATATTGACCATAGTCATCTTAGGCTTTTGACCATAGTCATCAATTATTTTATACAATAAAACCTTAGAAAACAGAACCTGTCATGATGTAGTTGTTGTTAAAATATAATAAGATATAACTGACTTTCAAACGAATGTGTTTAACCTAGTAATGTATCACATTATCCAGTTACTAGAGTTATGATTTGTACAACATAAATGGTTGTACAAAAGTTTATCCTGCTTGGATGCAAAAAAGTTAAAAACTGCTGTAGAGAAGGACCTTGAAGATGAAGCATTGGAAGGTATTACAAAGTTGTTTTCACAAATCAGCAACAATCTGGTAAAATTGGAAATTTTTTTTTGCTTCAAACTTTGATTTATTGAAGGTATTGCTTAATGATGATAATTATATGGGTGTCAGTTGCAGCAACCTAAAATTTACAGCACTTTCCTGTCGTACGTACTAAATATTGTGGCATCAAACAGACTTCATGATAACCTTTATGAAGTCATCTACACTTTATGAGTTATATAAGTATAATGAGAGAGAAAGCTAAAGATTATAAAGGTCAGGTTTTAGAAATTTGTTTTATCTGAGAAGAACTTGGAATCTTATATACTACTGTCCACTGAAAAAAAAATCATAGGTGATTTGGATGCAAAACAATTACAGACAAATTTACACAATCATCCAGTGAACTCAAGTGTTTGCTTGCTTTCATTTCATGGGAAGGATACTTCTGTATATTTGAACTATCTGTTAACCCCCTAACTGCCGGGCAAAATTGTAATGTTGTTTTCTCTGTTAGTTTTTAAAATGCTAAAAAAACTTAATATTTCAAACATGATATAAAAAACTTAATTACGTATATGAATATAATGCTTGAGACTATTAATCATTACTTAATGTTTTAAAACTACATTATATTAATTTAAAAATTGTTAATATTGCAGTGAAACCTACTGCATAGTGAACGGATATATCAGTTAGTGGCGATGAGAAGGTTAATATTCGACAGTAAGACATAATTAATTAAAAATACTGAAAATGATAGATAAATTGGAGTCTATTTTCAAATCAGTTAAAAATTCTCAAAATAACAATGTAGTTCCAGAATACAGTATACTGTCGTCTACCAAAAACTTTTTACAAATTGGATTATAACTCCTGTACATTACATTTGATATTTGTTTTTTACTGCCAGTAACACATATAGTGCAACTTATTATATATATGTATAATGAAATTACATGTGAAAAACAAAGGAAGAGATATTATAAAAATCAATGGAAAGGAAACTGCAAGAATTAGCTTAATAAAATGAAATATTATGAATATCTTATGGATTCTTTAAAGGAGCATCATAAGAATAATTCATAGTAAATATGTTATTTTATTTCTTCAAACATTGTCAGGATCAAGCCTAAAAATGACAATATTATGCTCCTTGTAACATATATAAGAACCAACATAAAATAAAAAAGACCACAAAAGATCATCTAACTAACTAACTAACTAACTAAATAAATAATCCATGAGTAAACAGCAATAGAAATAAGATCACAAAGCAATGGACAAAACTCACCACAAAAACAAAGAGTAAAGATGATTGAACAGGATTAGAATTGCATTTCAATAACTGCTGCACCCCACCCCACCATGAAACACAAAATGGCTGAAAATGCTGATTTACTGCATTAAAATATATGATGAAAGAAAAATAAAATGTTTGGTTCTGCCATCTACCAGTAATTAATAAAAGGAAAAGCTGAAACTACAATCTGTAGTGAAAAGAAAAATATGATGCTGCCATATGTATATATGTAATATATATAACAAAAATTTCACTTTTTGGTTTCTGCCATATATATTTTTTGAAATTCTTATTCATTCTTTATAAAAGTTGTGCATAGAGGCTGGAGCACCTTCGTCTCCTGGCAAACAGTATTTTCATACTCAGCCTGCCACTATATGCCCTTATTTAAATTTTATTTTATCAAAAATAATTTTAGCTCTGATTGTATTCAACTAATAGCTAAGAAAGTCAGAGGATTTTATCACTTGAAAGGATAATTAATAAAAAACAGCAGTGTTTTATTGAAAATAATGAAGGCAGGTACTGGATTTCCATCGAATATAGGAACCTTAATCGAAAACCTTTGAGTTTACCCTGCCACTCATTAATTGTGCAAAGCTAATCAAACCATATACTTATCATAAAATGTGGTAGTTCTTGGATAGCAAAGAACAGATGTAAAGAAAATTGACCGAGATATATCAGATTGTTTCCACTAATAAGAAATCGCAAAGTGGTCAACACTAAATGAAAACAGGATTTTAACAGTCTGTTCTGCTTTACTCAGTTATATGTCAGTGTTGAGAATTTTATAATTATTCTTTTAAAGTGACTTTTCAATTCAGAAATAATCTGAATAAACTTTTTGAAAAATTTGCTTATCAAATTTTAAACGTATCTATTTGAAGGTCTCATTGTAAGGTGGGTTTTTTTTTTCAGTATCAATGTTAAGTTCACACATGGTTCTCACAGTTCTTTTAAATTGCTTAGAAGTCCTTGTTTTTATTTTTCATTTCTATAATTACTTAATTTTTACCAATAGCCTTTTAAAAGTCATCCTGTTTCCTTGAAAACATAAAGCTGTTTTCAAGTGACACAATTTCCTTCATTTCCTTTTGAAACTTTCATTTCCTGACAAAATGCCTGACAATAAGTTCCTACAAATAACATAATAAAATCACTTGTTAACTTTAAAAATGAAAGTGTAATTATTGCTTAAAGTGATAAAAATATAGCACAAAAATGTTTAAAAATACATTTTAATATAGATTACATATGTTTCCTTCGCTCTAAGGGCGACATCTTCAGATCAAAATGATAAATAAAATATTCTCGCTAAGTTTTTCAAAATGGTAAACATAAATCATGAGATCACATGTCCAATGCAAGCAGGTGCTGAAATTGGTCAAACTGGAAAACATGAAAATTATTATTTTATTTTTATTGTTTTTTCAATCTGTAAAGCATCGCATGCTAAATTTTAGGTAATTCAAAAGAAGCCGATTCATTGCAATTGTTATCGTTTCGCAAATATATTTCTATTGATTCAAGTATAATGGATGGGAAATAAACTCTTGATTGAAAAATTATTTTACTATTCTTCAAATCAATCTGCAATGACTCTGTTCTATGTTGTCTTGCTAGGGCAGTAGTTTCTTTTGTCATATTTGATATCTGCCATATGTTCTTTTATTCTTGTTTTAAATTTTCTGTTTGTCATTCCTATATAGTATTGTACTGTCCCATCTGCCTTGGTGAATGGGATTTCATAAACACCGGAAAGTTGATCAGGTTCTATTGGATCTACTTTTCTACATACTATGTTTTTTAATTTTGTGGAAGGTTTTCTGATAAGGCAGATATTAAATATAAACTTAGAAAATTTAATATCTGCCTTATTGCGAAACCTTCCACAAAATTAAAAAACATAGTATGTAGAAAAATAGATCCAATAGAACCTGATCAACTTTCCGCTGTTTATGAAATCTCATTCACCAAGGCAGATGGAAACAGTACAATACTATATAGGAATGACAAACAGAAAATTTAAAATGAAATAAAAGAACAGAATAGAAGAACATATGGCAGATATCAAATATGACAGAAGAACTACAGCTTTGGCTAGATTACATAGAATAGAGCCTTTGCAGATTGATTTCGAGAATAGTAAAATAATGGTACTTCTCCATTATCCAGTCGACCTCTTTTCATAAAAAAAAAATATCGCCAAACTATAGGATTTAACGCCAAAAATGTAGTCGAATTCACTTGACGTCAGAAGCATTAAACGTGTTTGTTATGTCATGAAGCGGTTTTTAATTCGAAATTTACCTATATTTTTCATCATGTTTTACCGATTTATTAGTTATTTCGTTAAATGCATCCTTAAACGGCTGTGCCATGATATGAAAAGAGAAAATGCATTGAAAAAAATGTTCCATTGCATAGTAAAGTGCAATAGATCAATTTCAACTGACGTCACAAACATTTATTCACCAGCCGAGAAGGATAATTAAGGAAAATAATGTAAATAATATCCAAGATTTTTTTTTTCTATTTTCATTAATATATTGTAATTTTTTTGTGTTTAAACTTACTGATAGTTGACACTTTGGTGAATGGGGCTTTTCCCAATTTATTTTATTTATTTATTTTGATATTCTATGGACAACATTCTTCCATTTGTTTATTTGGCGTTACTGTTTGGCAATAATTTTTTTATGAAAAGTGGTCGACGGGATAATGGAGAAGTACCAAAATAACTTTTTCATCGAGTTTATTTCCCATCCATTATCCGTGAATCAATAGAAATATATTTGCAAAACGATAACATTTGCAATGAATCAGCTTCTTTTGAATTACCTAAAATTTGGCACGTGATGCTTTACAGATTGAAAAAGCAATAAAAATCAAAATAAAATAATAATTTTCATGTTTTCCAGTTTGACCAATTTCAGTACCTGCTTGCATTGGACATGTCAGGGATGTAAGACCTGCACCAATTGCTCCAAACTGCACCAAAACCTTTTTCCTGCACCAAGCTGCTACAAAACAGCTATTTTTTTCAATTTTGTGCCAAACCTGCACCACATCGCCATTTCTTGCAACTCCACTTGAATTACCTCTTGACGTCACTGCTGTGTGTAACCCTGCCTGGCCGATCTCTGTACAGTACAAAGTTCATCCTTTTTTTAAAAAAAACTTGAAATAAACTGATTTGGGGTTGACTGTTCCCGCCTGCCACAAATGGTTGCCAGAATTTTTTTTTCCTTACTGCCGTCACGTCACGGCTTGTAAAAAACTTTGGATTCCACAAAGAAAAGATAGAAGTCTTTCGGCACAATTGGTACATATTGGCGTATTCTTTCAGCACAACATATTTAAATCTGAGTTTCTGTTCGTTAATTATATTATTCAGAAATGAAAAGTTTTATATTTTAACAAATTTTATTGATTTCTGTTTTTTTGTTCGAAATTTCTAAAATATCGTCGCTAATAATGTTTATCTATGCTATTTTATACCGATCTCAAATTGTTCTGATATCGTATGGTATTGGTTTTGCAGTATCGTATTTATATTATTTTTTTCCCTTCTGCGAAATTATCTACTTTTTTATGATTAATAAATTACACAAAGAAAGATTAAAAATTTCCGTGAATCATCATTTATTTATTGATGTGTTTATTATTATTTTGAATTTAAGGTGCATTGCAGAATATTGGCTGGTTCGTATGCACTGATTTTACATAAATGTAAATACAGTCAACTCCCTCTAATCCGCACAGCTTGGGACCAAAGGTTGTGCAGATTATAGAATTTTGCGGATTATAGGTCATTACTTTGTTTACATTTTTTCTCATGTAATTTTACAGTAAATTAATTATTAATGCATAACTGAATTGGTAAAAGAGAAAGATATTGTAAAACATTGGAACTTCCAAACATAGTATCAATTGTAATTTGTTGGTGAACTTTTGAATTTTGGTCTAGTACTTTTTCTTGGAGTTTATGTACAGTCATTATTTCTTGTTCTGAGACAAAATTCTGTTTTGGAAGAAAATCCAGATATTTAAAACCCATATCCAAGCCCTGCTCAAGTTATTTTTTCACCTTCATCATCATACTCTGTGTCAGAATTATCCTATTTTCAGTAGAGTTCAACAGAGTAGTACTTATAATGTCATCATCTGTGAAACTCTCTGTAATTGGAGCTTCATCTTGGGAGGATATCCATTGAATTATATTTCCTCCATTCAAGAAATCAGGCAGAACAGTTAGTGAATTTTTTGGTTTTAGTTTTGTGTTATTGAATTTTTCTGCAGATTTCTGTTTAGCCACTATCCAAAAATGAAACCACCAAAGTCAACATCATCACCATTACTGTCTATAAGTAAAGATGCTGGCCACAAATTATGCCTTGCACCTACTACAGTGTCTTTGCATACAGAGATCCATATACCAGCCAAGAGAAAAATAAAGATCTTTGTAAATTGCCGTATATACTCCACCATAATAGCCGATAAATCAGAGGTTATAATTCTGCACATAAATTCCATTTTGTATTGCCATTTCATGTTACGAATAAATCCTTGATCCATTGGCTGAATAAGAGAATTTGTATTCAGAGGTAAAAGTAATGTAGAGGCATTGTCTTTTTGTAATGTAGACTTTTGGATGGACCAGTGTAGACTTTTGTACTACAGTGCATATAGGCTTTATTTACAAAATGGTTTTCAAACCATGCTGTGAAAATTTGCTGGTTGACACCATGATTTTTTATTGTTACAATATGTAACAGGCAGGAAGTAAGTCTCCTGATTTTTATCTTTTTTTTGCTTGAAAAATTAAGCTTTACTTCATTGAAATGCAAAAATGTAGATAAAGGGACTGACTACCGATCGTCGATTGCCGCTTTTGAGTTTCTCTTGCAAAGTTGGTAAATAAATTTTCATTGTTTACATCTGAAACAGTGTGCGGATTATAGGCGTTTGCGGATTATAGAGTTGCGGATTAGAGGGAGTTGACTGTATTAGAAAATCGCCAAAACCAGTAGTATTATCGAATAGCGTTTTTCATTTTCTGATAAAGTGATATATCTTGAGTATAAAGATGAAAATAAGCAGTCGCCATTCGTCAATTAAACTTGAAAAACTGGTGATTAAAAATATGAAAAGAATCGGCCAAATGCACGATTTTCCGATTTAATCTGTACCCATTCCTCTTTTATTTTTATTTATTTTTTTCTTCTCTCCTACACTTTGGACGTTTACGATTTCACATTGCTACATCGCTCTACATCCACTCTTGTTTTAGAAATAATTCTACAGAATTTATAAATAAATTATTGTATAACATTAATTTTTAATAAAACGTTATTTTTAAATGAACATTTTATTTTGAATTTATTATTTTGTCTTTTTTGTACGTGTGAAATAAGAAACACTTATATTTCATGCATCTCTCAATGTTATTTGATTTTATTATTATTATACAATATTTTCTTCAAAGAAATAGTTTCTCAAACAAAATGCTAAATGAAAGTACTATTACCCAGTAATGTAGTCAGTTTTTTTGGGTGGGGGGGGGGATTTTATAGATTCATTAATTTAATAGTCAGTTGTACTTGCACATTACTTAGTATTTCTTTAACATACATGCATTATTGCAATCAGTACCCAAATGTTGTTTAGAATGTTCAGGGTTAGCAAAAAGTGTGGCAAAATTTTATCAGAGTAATTTTCTTTTCAAATATCAAAGTATTTTCAAGATAGCAATAATTTTTATTAACATTAGAATTTCAATCTGCTCCAAAACAGTTTTTATTGCTCCGAAAACAGTTTTTATTGCTCCAAAATTAAGATTTTTGCTGCTACAAAAATGGATTTTACTGCTACAAAATTAGATTTTTGCTGCTACAAAGCTGCTACAAAATGACTTTAGTGCACTTTCATCCCTGACATGTGATCTCATGATTTATGTTTACCATTTTCAAAAACTTTGCGAGAATATTTTATTTATCATTTTGATCTGAAGATGTTACCGCTAGAGCGAAGGAAACATATGTAATCTATATTAAAAGGTATTTTTAAACGTTTTGTGTTATGTTTTTATCACTTTAAGCAATAATTACACTTAAATTTAAGTAAATTCCTAGTTAATGATGTTTCCAAATGTTTTGCCTTAAAAAGTATAAGAAAGCCTAAAATGGCTTTTTTATTCCAAACTAAGAGTGGGAACTCTGTATTTAATTTTATACAAGTACATAGGAAATATTTTGTTCTTAAAAAATGTGCTCAGAAAGCCCCCCCCCCCCCTTCTTTTTTTTTCTTTCTCTTAATGGATGGAAACTGTGTTTATATATTCTTGAAAAATAAATTGAGATTGGTTATATTATTTGAGATTTGCATTTTATTTTCTATTCTATTGATAATTTTCATTGAATGAAATTGATGCACCAGTTTTAAAGCTGCAAATTTGCATTTCATTATTAACTTTTGAAAACTAGTATATAGTAAACTTTTTTCAGAAATGGTCTACTTCATTTAAACAAGTGGGTAAGTGTGATCGAAGATCGCACAAAGGGTTTCATTTAATATTCCTTTCAAAACACTTTATCCTTTCTTTAATAAATTCAAATAAATATAATTTAGCAACAACAAAAAAAAAAAGTCGTTTTTTATAAAGTAAATATTTACCGGTCTATTTTTTCGTTTTTTCGAAAATCTAAACCAGCCGGATAGCGGGCAAAACCCGCTATTATATTCTGTCATAATAATATCCGTCATACGGACTAAATGCGATATTTAAAAAATATATAATTTCAAAATTAAACATGTTGGACGCCTTCAAAATGTTAAAATATCCGAATATTTCCATAATCAGGTTTTCATCATGATTCAATACATTCCTCAAGCTCATATATTTACTATTCTCTATTATTCATATTGATACTCGCTTTGTATTATTCTCAAGCATTTGAAAAATTCGTTAAATTTCCAATAGGACGTCAGATTTTCTTTTTAATTCTCTAATGACATGATATTAATCTGCTTTGTGTACATCCAAATACTCATACTCCTTATATTATTGAGAAATCTTAGACATTTTCCGTTTTATTTACCACTATGATGTCAATCAAATTTATTTCATATTTATCTTTTTTTCAATTGGTGAAACTTTTTATTTCATTTTTCAGATGAAAATCGTCTGATAGAAAATTATTTATTGTAGAAAGAATTTCATTGTGGATTTTAAATTTTTGGCATCTGCTATAATGAAAAATGTTTAAATTTAATAGAAAAGGGCTGTTAGAATTTTGGTTTTTTTATCTCTATTTATTAAAATAATACGAATTTTTCAAATTTTAATATTTTCAGCTCTTCACAGCTGATATTCTGAGTTTCAACTCTGTAAGTTACACAGTTTTCGAGAATGGCTCTGTGACAGACAGACAACGGAGCGGGAACAATAGGGTTTCGTGAGATGAACGAAACCCTAAAAAGAATACATAACTAAATGTAGAATGAACAACAGTATTAATTTTACTATAAAGTATCTTTCACTGATACTACAAATAATGTTTCAATTTTGAATACAACAGAGAAAAATGTCAGTTTAGCTGTCACCTTTATATTCTTTGCTCTAATAGTAATGTCAAATGGTCTTAGAGTTTTAAGAATATATACTATAATATTCACTAGAATATAAAAAAAAAAAAAAAATTGGAATTTCAATTAATGATTTTTTTATTCTAATATTGCCGTGAATAAATACAATGAAATAAATCGACTATCAGCAGTTACTTGTTAATAATTAGTTATTTATTAATTGTCGATCATAGTTGAAAGAAAAAATTTCCAATGGAAAATTTAGATTGTAAGTGGTTATTTTAATGTTTTATATTAAAAAACAAAACAAATGGCATATATAAAAATATTTTAGCAATTTGTTTGTTTTTGTGAAATTCATATACATTTACAACTTTAAAGGCAAATTTAACTTATACCTTCAACTACTCCCCATTTAACATTTATATTATTCTTTATTTCATATAAGTAATTGCACAAAGGGCTATATTTTACTATATATAAGCGCAAATATTTCAAAACAAACTAAAATCAATGTTTTACATTTAATATGCAGAATCTATTGCTATTACTATAATTTTCAAATTCACACTGTGCTGTTGTTGATTTGAGACCAGGATTTTAATGCCTGTGCAGAATTCAAATTAGCTAAAGTTAAATGAAGATATTAGAGGAAGGCTAAAATTAACTTAAGTTACACACTAAGAATATATTAAAAAGTATGATAAAAACTCGTATTATATGAGAAATTTTTGGTGCTTATGCAACTTGGTTGAAATTCTATTGATTACTTAATACAGTAAAACTTGTGAAAATGGAATTCTGCTTTTTTATGGCCTTGTCAAAAAAGAATACTGTACAGCTATATCAGATGGTGTACTTGTTAAGACCTTTCTAAATCAGAATTTTTTTCTGGTTCTTTGTGAATCCTTAGCAGGTTTTACCACACTTATTTGAAAGTTAGTTACTTGAAAGATATATTTTACCACTTTCTGATTTATCTAACTCTTGCTGTTTAACTGTTTATGTTATATTATTTTATTTTATTTGCCTAAATATAAATTTAGAATTTTTTGTTTAAAATTTTGCACCTAGGTTAGAAATTCTAAAAAAAATTTTTGGGACTTTAATAATCTCAATACAGTTAAATTTTTGTACATATCAAGCACTAATTTTATTTAATTCATCTTTATATGTTTTAAAATGCATATTCTAAATCAAAATAACTAATTCCTCATAGGCTGTTAAATTTTCTCTTGAGGAATTTTTAGTTTCTTAGAACCCCGGCCAAACGCCCGAGATTTCATTCCCCCAAGAAAGAGGTAGCGGCACGTTTTAGCTATTCAAATGAATGTGCTATGGTTCACCCCTTTCCTGTAGTATCTGTCCAAAGAAGAAGCTATTGTATTACCTTTTGTTCTCCAATTCCCCCTTATCCCCCAAAGCCACAAATCTCATAGCATTGCTTTCCCGTTATCTTCTGCTAAGCCCCTATTCCCATTGTGTTCCTATCTACTGTTCGTTAAGCGGAATAAGCAGTCACGCCCAATCCATGTTCGACGACTTGCACTTCACAAAAGAGAGGGGAGAAATAAACAAGGCCATCTGCCGGCCGTTATGGGACTCTAGCATCTTGGGCAGTTTAGGCCGGTTTGGGATCGAAAGGGTTAATAAAGGTTGCTATATAAATCTTATTTTTATTTGAAGTCACTCTCTAGGTAATGAAGTGTTGTTTAGTTTTCTTTAGCTTGCTTATTATTGTGGGAATATCATTAAATTGGGTACCTTGTTACTTACTAGTTACTGTGCTATATAAGACGCTGTTAGCTTTGAATAATCCATTCTTAGATTGCAGCAAATTTAATAAGATACATTTAAATGTGCTAAATGTTAATATGTAACACCGGATTTTTTTCTTATTACAATAGGTAATGTAATAAAAGAATTTAATAGACAAAATGCATGGGACATCACATTGGGAATCACATAGTTAAAAAGTGGCAGCATGTTCACTTGTTTGCACGTTTCATCACATAATATAATAGATACACAGATAAATTCATGCCACTTTGTCTTGGGGCCCCATTTGAGTGGCAATTTTTTTCTTGACTGTACATATACTGTACTAATACTAACTTTCTGCTCTCAAAACTCGTACTTTGGAATGCATTGTAATCGTAAATTATATGTATTAAAAATATGCTTAAAAGGTGCTGAAATGGGACAGACATATGTATAAGATATTATAACATACTTAATCCTGAGATCTTTCAAAGACAAACAGGTCCATTTTCAAGGGGAACCATTGACTGATAATAGAATTGCCGCTTCCACTGTGCAGTTACGTAACGGATTTTGAACAAGGGCTAGTCTATTAATCTGTAGTGGGTGTATGAAAGGTCCGTGAGTTCAGGCGCTGGAGTCTGATAATTTCCAGCATCTCAACTCACGGACCTTTCATACACACCCCTGCAGATTAATAGACTAGCCCTTGTTCAAAATCCGATACGTAACTGCACAGTGGAAGCGACAATTCTATTATCAGTCAACGGTTCCCTTTGAAAATGGACGTGTTTGTGTTTGAAAAATCTCGGGATTAAATATGTTATAATATTTTATACATATGTCTGTCTCATTTCAGCACCTTTTAAGCATATTTTTAATAAGTATTTTATCTGTTTTAACTACAAGGTGAATGTATCATTCCACTTTAAATTCTTTTTGAATTTGTTTTCTGTTATTAAATTATGTGTATTACCTATTTCATTTTATTAAATGAAAAAATTGTGGAATTTGGACATTTCATCAATTTTGGTTGTCCAATGTCACTATTGTCACATCTATCACTGATTTTACTGTCATTCTCCCAAATTTCAATTATACTGTTGGCCAAAGCTATGTCTTTGCAATTTCAAGTACAGTTGAATAACAAAAAACTAGCCTATATAGAAAACAAAAATCAGAAGCCTTCCTTATTAGATCTACTCTAATTCAAAAAAATCCCTGATGGCTTGGCCTACAGGCACAGGTATATTTCAAAGATGCAGACCATAGGGTGCCTGTTTATTGGGAATTGCAGAAGAAAAACCTTTAGCCATGATGCGGCAGTTGGGACTGCCCACTTCGAAATATACGTGTGCCTGTAGGCAGAGCCAGCAGGAATTTTTTTGTTTTTAATTTTTTTGGTGTAAGAGTTGGTCCTATAAAAAACTTGCCAATATAAAAGTTGTAGATAATATTAAGAAGATTTATAATAAATTTAAGCGAATTTGATATCTTGTGAATTGACGAAGTTATAAATTTTTTTCTTCTTAAACCCCAGTTCCTCCCCTCCTCCCTTGAGGGTATTTTTAATGAAATCAAAAATCTATCATAGGTACATTTTTGGCCCTTTTCCTAGAAGTAATAATAACTTTAAACGGATTCGATATGTATCATCATTAAGAAATTATGGGTTTTTTTTCTGTTTTCACAAAAAGCCCCCCTATTCCCCCCCCCCCCCCCAGTTTGATTTTGCCCATTAATAAACTTGACCAAGATTTTCTGCCGCTTTATTTTATGTATCAGTTTGGAAGAGATTTGTGCAGAATTATAGAACTTATCGTGTCCATAAAAAAGTGATATAGATAGATAGATAAAGTTTTGAACTAGGGGGTGGTTTTGGGTTCTAAGAGTCACAATCTGTGTAGATCTGCAAAAATTTTTCAGAAATTCCAACTCAGGAGAGAATGTAATAGGTAGTGTTTCTTACGAAATCTACTTAAAATTATAACTATTTATCCCCATAATCTCTTACATACCTATTGTAGCTTTTCATGCACTGTTATATTTTAGCCAGGGGTACTCATTTGAATACATATGGTTTGTCATAACATTGTATCTGATCAATGTAACATAAAAAAAATGCAACAAACATATTCTTTCAACAATAAATTTATATCTGCATGGTGTTTAGCAATATTTTCAATAAATGTATTTTGAAATCAACAAATTTCAAAAACCACATTAAAATCTCAATATTTTGAAGAAAATTTCGAATTTCCAGTTGGGCGGTAAGTTGGACAGCCCAGGTTTACATATTCAAAATACTAATTTATAAATACATAACAGAAAATGCATCTGTACTCATTAATTAAAATTGCTGAAGAAAATAAAGTTTGTTAAGAACAATAAAATAACTTCAAGAGAAAAAGAGTACACAAGAAAATAACAACATTACATGCTCTAAACATCTTTAATTTGGAATAAATTTGATTTACATCACAATCAGTGATAGAAATTAGGAAATAAAAGGCAAGAGTCAAATGACGCCTACTGTAAATATCTTAGGCGTCAAATTAAAATTTTTAGTTGCAATTTCTAAAATTCATTTTTAACTTAACTGTAATATTGTATGCTTCTTTTTAGAAAAGCACGAATATTTTGTAATTAAAAATATTGAAGTTCTTAATTTCCAAGATTATAATAATTGATGCAACTGTAAAACTGATGTAAAGCATTTTTAATTACAAATTATTTAAAAATATATTTAAAAATTAGAAAAATGTACTTAATCATGTAAAGCAAAATTAAAACTTGATAACTTCCATCAAATAATCAGAAACATAATTTTATCCAATGTTGATAATGTTACAATTAAATTTAGTTTTAAAAAAAATGCATCTGTGTTTGAAACTTGTTAATATGAAATCAAAGGGGGCACTAATTTTTTTGTATGTGTTAACTGTTAAAATAATAGTTAATGTTAAAAAAACAAAGCTAGGCACCATATTTGACGACTAAGAATAATTTTACAGTCATCAAATGCGATAATTTAGTTGCTTTTGATGACTAACGACTGCTAATTTCAAACACTGATCATAATTAATCCTCAGAGAGTAAATTTAAATACTAATTTCACTTTAACTGTGTACATACCAGCCACACACTATGTACATCACATACTATTTTAAAGTTATGTTTTAAATAATATGAAGAATTTGCTTCAAATTGCATTAAAATAAGTAAAATTTAGAATAACTTTTATCTATCAAGTTCTAATTTTTTTTTTTTTTTTTTTTTTATAATATACATGTGTAATATTCCAAAACACAATATTTTAAAATGATGCAGTTCTGAATGTTATTCCCAAACACACAGCTTTTTTGTAACCTTAAACTCCAAGAAAGCATGTTGTCTATTTTTATTTATAATAAACTAACATTTTTACAAATTGTTCACATCAGTAAAGTGTTCTCCTTATCTAATTACCCTCTCAATTTTTCTCTTTATTTAACTATTTTACATATCTTGTAATCTTGTTTAATTTTCTGTTACTAAATCTTGACTTTCTTTATTTTGTTCTACCCCCTCCCCCCTACTATCCTTTTTTATACAACATTACTGGCATATATTGCTTTCAAAATAACTTTCCATAGAATTAAGATGTAGTACCAAAGTCTGATTCAAGGGGAGGGTCATGACCATTTCACGAACCGATAAAATTTCTACATTCAGCACATTTTGCACTTGGAAATACCTATTAACATTGAAAAAAATGCTTCTTTGAATGACAGGGCCCCTTCCTCTAAATCGGGACCTGAAGTCACTGTCATGTAGCACTCTCTTCAGTATTTTTTTTTGCTAAAATTTATTAAAACATTATCTGATATTTATTGCTAAAGCATGTAAGTGCAAAATTTTGAAATTGTTCTCCAAGCTAATGTTCATTTTTATTCTTTTCAGATTGTAAAATGGTTATTATTGTTTTTATAAATTACTAGCTGAAGTACCCGGCATTGTCCGGGATTTTAAAAATCTTTTTGTAGAAAAATCAATTTCAAAATTAAACATGTGTTGTACAGAGAACTTCAAAATATTAAAATAAGTCAATATTTCCATAATCTGGTTTTTATCATTATTCAATATGTTCTTCAACCCCATATGATGTTATATTCACCTGCTGATGTCATATCTACTTGCTTTCTCTATTACTCATATTGATACTCTCTTTGTATGATTCTCAAACATTTGAAAAAGTCCGTTAAACTTTCAACATGACATCATATTATTTTTTTTTTCTTTAATTCTATAATGACATCATATTAACCTGCTTTCTGTACTTACACATACTCCTTGTATTATTGAGAAATGTTTGAAAATTTCCATTATATTACCAATATAACGTCATATTAATCTTTATTTCAATAGTTGAAACTTTTTATTTCATTTTTCACATGGAAATCTTTCAATAGAAAATTAATTATTATAGAAAGAATTTTACTGTACATTTTTAATTGTTGGCAACTGCTATAACAAAAAATGTTTAAATTTGATAGGAAAAGGCTGTTAGATTTTTAATTTTTTATTAATTAAAAATTAACTATACATTATTTCGATTCTGAATTACTTTAGTTGCCTCGGCCATGTTTTAATACATCTATACGTAACATTTCACAATTCTGGCTTCCAAACTGTTGATTTGTATAGAAGTGCAGACAGACAAAATTTCATTTTAATACATTAGAATTATTTTGAGGCAGCAGTCATTTCTATTCATTTATTCCTAATCATTCATTTATCAGAAGTTCAATGTGTCACAATTCTAAAAATTAAGAATAGGACTAAGCTGATTCTACTGCAAAGCTAGAATTATTTATTATCTACAACTTTTTGTGTAAAAATTGCAATAAAAAATACTGTTAGTAATTGGACTCCCCCACCCCCTTTCATTCTGTTTTTTACTAGTTCATACCTGAGGTAAACCAGAATAACACCCTTTAACTAATTGTGCGAGTTCCCTGTGCAGAAAGTGTGAAAGGATTTCTTCATGCATGCCAGGTTAGAAATAGACCTCTTTTAACAAGCATGATGGCAGGTTTAAATATCATAATATTAAACAACATCGGATAGCCTTACTAAATACTATGATTTTGTACACATTTAAAGCTTAGTTATTATTGCCTCTTGACTAGCAAACTTTTTCATTTAACATTTATATTTATATATTTTTTTTTCAATTGAATGAAAACTTTTGAATTAGATAATTTTATGCCATATTAGAAATGCACTTCTAAAAGATCAAGGATGTTAAAATACTCTTTTATTTATAACATAAATTAAAGTCTGGGATTATTTATTTTTTCTTTTGTTTCGGTTGGTTGATTGTTTTTAGAAGCTGTGGTTATGCATTTCGCATCCAAGGATTAACCCATATTGGACAGCTATAGCCAACTAGAAACACCTCTAGTTTAATGTTTTTGTCTTACTGGGATCATTTTGAGCATTGTAAGGTGTGTGTGTAACATGCACTACTTAAACGTTCAAGCTAACCATACTTCGGGCTACTACAATACAGGCTGAATCATCAAGCCCACTTAAACCACTCAGTGATTGTTGCCCATGCAGCTAGAAGTGTCTGTAACAATCGTTCTTCTCCTATGGGCAATTAAATGGTAGCATGAGTCAGCCCAGATTGTAGGATCCTTAAAAACACCAAAACAGAAGTTCTCCTAGTTGAGCATAACTGTACAACAAATCCCTATGGGTTAAACAAATCCCTGCTCTTAATTTAATCAATTGAATGTAAATACTGATTAAATTTGTTTTGTCATTGAAAATCTCTTGATTAGTTTGCAATGTTTGACAGTTAGAGTACAACATATAGTAATCAGTGATGCTGTAAATACTGTGTAGCACATCATTTATGCAAAATATTGGTGAAGGGATATAGAAAATAAATTGTGGCGGGTTTTTTAGGATGCATAATTTTTGTTCTGGGAGGAATAAAAATTTTGGTCACTAATCTTAAGGAAGATGTATCTTCTATTAATGTATTGAAATTGTGATTATATAAAAAAGAACCCACTTATGCAAAAAAAGGAATTAGGTTTTGGAAATGTTTGAGTGCCAGGAACCATTTAGCAGCACCATTGGCAGCACTATATATTTAAAAACGTGTTATTACAATACAAAAATTTCTGTCTGCTTTTCAGCATTCACTTATGTCTCAAAGTGCAATCCTGGTAATTTTTATGATCCATCAAAAAATTAGTGTGAATATCAATCAATACCTAAGATCAAACTTTTTCAATCATAATTTTCCACTGAGATGAACCTACATATAGCTATTTATGTATTTTTTTAATCAATACTTAGTTTTAATTTTAGGTGTGTGAGTAGAACCTGATTACTGCCTAGGCAAACTTCCTACGCATTTTTTTTTTTTTCAAAAATTAATTTTTGCCTTATTTAATTGCAAAATTCTGCCACTCTCCATTTTGCGAAAATATAAATTTTCCAACTTTTTGCTTAAAATGAGTTCAGATATCCATAGTATATTCTCACAAAGTGCTCTAAAAACCTGATAATTAAAAATATGCAAAAAAGGCTTTTTTCTCCATCTATTTACCTTTAAATGATTCAGAGTTGCAATCTTTAAATTCTCTTTTCTTTGTTTGTATTTTAAAAATATCTGTATGTTCTAAGTGACAAAACTTCAAATATTTTTCAATTCACTTGCTATTTTTTTAAGGCAATCCTTAAGGTACATTTAATAAAACTAAGAATCAGATTTTCAGTTTTATTTTAAAGAAATGAAAATGTTAAGTAAATAGTCATTTTTACGGTATTTTTTTTTACATATGTCATGATGTTTTATTTGTATTTTCTTAAAATAATTAACTTTTTGGAAATCTGATCCTTACAGTTACGGAGTACACATCTAAGAAAAGAATGCAACAAAAGATATTTCAAAATGTTCAAAGTTTTGGAAGTATTTTTTAAAAACTTTCTTAATTTTTTAAATTAAATCTTCTTAAAACCATTTAATATGTCAATAAGATATTATAAAACACTCAAATAAAAGAAATAGTCCAAAGGGCACCAAGTTCGTTAAAGTAAAGCAGAAATTACTTTTCGAAATTAGTAGTGGGAGTTTGCCTAGATGGTAATCAGGTCCTGTGTGTAAGATAGTAAAATTCAATGATTTACTTATAACTAATAGATATGAAAAGTTTATTATATTTTGCAATAATTGTTGTATTTTTGTTTAATTTTTTAAATTCTATTTGTAGGAATTTTGATGTAATCAAATTAAAGAATAAAAACGAAGAGCTTGCTCGAAAATTTGGTTCACAGTTGGCGGAGAAAGATCAAATAAGGTAGAAATCACCATTTCGAATTTTTATAATGAAAAAATAATAAGCTTATTAAATTTTGTTCGTTGGAGATGAAATAGTAGAAGCCTATCTCAGTGTTTTAAACTATCACTTGCTCAAAATATGAATTCAAAAGTCACAAAAGCCTTTTAATGTTTAAAAAATGTGTTTGCTTTATAAGTGACATATGCTGCTAACTTTTTTACCTTGAAGACTACAAAAAATATTTCTAACCTAATCAACTGCTACTTTTAATTTCTTAATAATTTTTGCAATAATTGGAGCATCTAAAACCCCATGGGCAGAATTCAACTCTCGTCGAATTAAATTATCAATATTATGCAGTGTCTTTAAAGAAAGGCCAGCCCAAGCAGTGTTAAATTTGTTCACTAGCATTAATGTTGGCAATAATTCAGGAGTGTGTTTGTCTGAATGAAAATCTTTAATATATGAAATAATAAAGGAAATTAAGTGGATAAATGCAGTACCTCTTTATTGTTGTTTGTTGTATTATTTTTTTTTATACAAATGCTTATATTATTTTGTTTGATATAAATGCTTAAAAAGTGCTTAGCCTTAAATTACAAACAACAGCTTTTATTATTAGCTATTACTCCTTATTTCTTATTTTGAAAAAAAAAAAAAAGTTTGAATCCTGTGTATATAAGATATTTTTTGCATCAAGAAGTTCACAATATTTGAAAGAAATAGTATATATATTTTAAAATATGTCAGTTGTTTGTTTGTTCTTTATTATCAATTAATTGTCAAAAAGTAAAGTTATTAGTGAAAAGGTCTTTTATGATTTGACAACTGCATTAAAATTTATTCCAAATTAAAAGTTTGTAGTTGCTTCTTTTTTTTTTTTTTTTTTTTTTTTTTTTTTTTTTTGTACTTCTCTATTATCCTGTCGACCACTTTTCATAACAAACAAGAACAAAAAATCATGCGTCAAGCATATATTATGTAACACTTTCCAACGCTTCCAAAATAATTTTACAAATTATTACCGTTTAATAAGCTAAAAGATAACATCTAAGTAAACAATTTGGAAAATGCATAACATATTTAAAAACGTAATTTCGGGAATTTCTAACATATACAATATTCGGAAAAATATCCAAATACTTTTATTCAGCCCTGTATATGATCTATAGATTTCTATACATACTACATAGGATGCTAAATTTTAGTTTAGTTAGGAAACGCATAGTACAGTTTATAATTCTCCTTCTGGAGTTTGTCAATAAATGGAAATGTGTTCGCGAATTTTTGTGCTGCCCTGTATATGATCTACAGAATTTATAAACACCAAGTAGTAGACAAAAATTGAGTTAAATTTAAAATCGCGTTCAGCAACATAAAACACACTTCCTGGAATTATTGTTAACAGACAGTAGAGAATTCTTTTGTGTGTCCCTGTAAATGAACGATGACTGCTATACACACAATATTCTGTAGTAAGCCTCTTGTAATGCACCTTAGTGATATATATAAATTTCAATGCATTTAAAATAGTGAAACATTATTTAAATAAACCACAGCCGATTTTCTCCATAGACGTAATGTAACGGAATTCTTTTGACTGTCCCTGTAAAGTAACTATAAGTGCTATGCACACCTTATTCCATATTAAGCTTCTTGTAATGCACCTTAGTGATATATATCAATTAAAATTTGTTTGAAATTGTGTAGCATCATTAAAGTAAACCGCAAATTATTTTTCCCCATAGACTGTAATGTAACGGAATTCTCTTGAGTGTCCCTGTAAAAAAACTATAAGTGCTACACACTTCAATTGAAATAGGGAACATGCTATAGATGACGACAGTAACATATAAAAATTGCAGGGCAATCCGAGCATATTTACGGGAGTTAGAGCATGGACAGACGGCCATACGGCGGACAAACCGAAGTCATAAACACTTTTCAACTAGGTTGGAAAGTGTTAAAAACTATTGCCAAATTGTAAGATTAAACGCCAAAAATGCAGTCCCATTTACTGGATGTGAGAAGCATTATACGTGTTTCTTATGTCATCAAGTGGTTTTTAATTCAACATTTGCATGTATTTTTCATTATGTTTTACTGATTTATTAGCTATTTTATTAATTAAAATAACAATTGTGTCCTTAAATTCTTATATTTTATTTATTTATTTATTTTGATATTCCAATCGCAACATTCTCCCATTTATTTGGCGTTACAGTTTGACGATAGTTTTTTGTTATGAAAAGTGCGGATAATAGAAAAATACCCCCCACCCTTTTTTTTTTCTTTCTTTTCCTTGTTGTGCTAATGGGATTCTTTAAACCCCGCTGTAATGCATTATTAGATTATAAAAATAGTTATTTTTGACGGTTTCATGAAAATGTTATATTTATTTCCATCCTGTTAACAGTAAAACTTTTGGCTAAGTATTTCATCCCGTTATCTGGCTGAGGTATTTTATCAAAATTTATTGAAAGTAATGTAACAATATTTGAATTGTCTTAAACAGATAGTTAAAGCTCTTGTTTCACTGTTATTTAGACAAAAACTGTAAAAGAAAAATAACAGTTGTCTAATTTATTTGTGGTATAATTATCATCCTTCCCTACTTTTTTTACAGATCTGTTTTAGAATCAGATTTAAAAATTGAAAGGGAGTTAAGGATATCGCTGCAGTCAACAGTTAAAGATTATGAAAAACAGATAGCTTCCTTGCAGGATACAATTAGAAAGCATCAGTTTATAGTAATGGTTTGTATTTTAAAAATACTCTACAGATTTTTTGCATATGTATCAGTTGTCTATTAGAGTATAAATTTAAATTTTTGATAAAGAAATTATTTGTATAGTTTAATTTAAAAGTAAATTTATGCTTCCACACACTTTTTTCTTGCTTAAATTAATTATTATTAAAATACTGCAGAATCTTGATTCTTCATTACTAAATTTTATTTTCATTAATTTCATTGATATGTAATGCATTGATTTAATACTTCCTAGTTTGGCAATATAAATAAAATCTACATAGATATTTTATTAACAAATCTTTTCCCCTGCATTTGTTTTTACAAGTTTGGTAAGTTTTTACAGTAAATTAAAATAAATAAAATAACAATATTGTATTTATTAGAGCAGGGCCACTCAGAAATGCAATATTGACTATTACTACTCTATTTTTATACAATATTATTATTTATAAAGAAAATCATTATAGTCCTAATCACTATTGAATGCAGATTTTCTCTAGGAGGAGGGCATTTTAGAGTTCTGTGGGAGAATTTGCACTTTTTGACCATGAAGCATAACATGTCAAATATTCTGTGGAGGGGAAAAGGGGTCCCGCTAAGGCACCCCACCCCTCCTGAATTCATCACTGATTTGAATGAGAAATGATGAATCAAGATTTTGCTGGATTAGAATTTCAATTATTTTTGAAAGCTAATAGATTATGTGTCAAGTTATTGGATTCATTAGAAATTGATATGAATTTAAGTACAGTAAAATTTTGATTATCCAAATAGTTATTCAGGCTTTGATTTTATTTTCATTTTTTTTATTATGACTTAAATACACTGAACAACAACAAGAAGCTATATAATTCAAGAGGTGGAGAGATTCAGAGTCTAAATTGCTATAAATGTAAATTAATTAAAAAAAAAGACTATACATAAAATAAATGTACATATTATGTAAGCCTCATTTTTCTAAAAATAATCTATTTTTAAATTATAATGTAACAGTCTAATGAAGCTTTAAATGTTTTATTTTTTAATACACATGCATAATATGTATACACAGGGCTTTACAAATTTGATAAAATCTGGTAGCCAGCAAAAAATTCTAGTTGCCAGTAAGAAATATTTAACCCCCCTCCTCCAACAGTCATTTATTTTCCAAAAGCATATAGTTTAGAATAGTATATAATATAGAAAGATAATATAAACTAACTTTACTAATAAAACATTTCAAAATTATATATCTCTGGGAGAAGAAAAAAACTGTAAAGGCTGAATTAACCGGCATGTTCGGTAAATGCTGAATTCCGAATGCTTCAATTGTTGGGATAGTTGAGTGCTATAAAATCTTTATCTGATGAAATAGTGAAGTAGGAAAACAATTTTTGCCTATTTTTCTGTCAAAGTGATCCAAATAATTGATTTTATTATTTTAAAATTTGCATTTGATGTACTTATTTTTGCCAAATTAAAAATAAAAGTAGAAATATTTTTGTTTGAATAAGTTTATTTCTTAATATTTCGTAACTTTGCAACATCTATAATGAGACATCTTATGAGAATTTTACTTCTAATGAATTACTTATAATTCCTTATATATTATTATTCTTTAAAATGAATGGGATAGATTAATCAGTCTTAATACTGAACACAAAAACCTCATTTGTAACTTACAAAATAACTGAAGCATAATCACCAGATTAAATAAATAACCTGGTCACCAAATAAAAAAACTTGGTCGCAAGTGGCGACCTGGCGACCACTTTTGTCAAGGCCTGTGTATACATATTTCATATTTATCAGTAAATGCATTGTTTTTAAAATAATTTATCTTGACCACGTCTTTCTAGTTTATCCATGTTTTTAGTTATTTTAAGGTTAGCCAGGATTAAATTACATATAACTTAACGTACATTTAGTTATGTTTCTTTTATCTTTCTTATTTTCTCCTTTAAATCAGCAATTTTGGTAAATCATTATTATAGCTATTTATCTATACAGTGTGTTTCAATTACCAAATTTACAAAGGTTAAGAAGTGCTAGAACCACACTATAACAAACAATTTTTGTATAAGAAACCAGGCTCACAATATATTTATCCAGTCAAAAATATAAGGAGTCTCACTCCAGTTAGAACTCAAATTTTTATTCACATCTTTAACAATAATGAAAATATTTTGACGAAACTTTTAGAAGACTTTCTGTGCTTTGTATGGAAGACAATGACATCACTAAAATGCTGATTGCTCACAGCAATTTGGTCATTGAAACTGTATGCAATGTCAAGTACATTCTGAAATATGATTGTTCCTACTGTTTGAGCTGACAGTGGCCATTTCTACCACTTCTTGTAATATCGTTACATTTCGCACAGAGCTAGGTAAATCTAGTAAAAAATCCATTAAAATCCATTCATTATTGTTAAATTTAGAAACAAAACTCGACGTTAAAATTGAAGTTAGACGTTTTATATTTTTAACGGAAAAAATGAACTGTGACCTTAGTTTCCTATACAAAATTATTTGTTGCAATATACTTTACACATCTTCAAGTTTGTAATATCTTGGTAATGAAAGAGCCTGTATAAATATTTTTTTATAATGAGTTTCCTTTATTTCTCACTTTTAGAATATGATCTTAATTTAAAATATTTTATTAATTAATGTTGATGACTAAAATATTATTTATGTTATCAATATTTTTCAAAATTTCTGAAACTTTAAATTTATTGAGAATTCATTCAAAAGTACCTGTAAAAATCAATATTTTTATTTTATTAGTTAGTTTTGATAATTTCACTAACGCTTACATTTTACTTTTAATTAGGAATATGAAAAATTAAAAGTTGGTCATGCAGAGCTACAGAAGTTGCATTCAGAACATGAAAGAACATTAGAAGAAATGGGCACACAGTTAAAAGAGTGAGTACTTATTCATTTTAATTGTTGCAAAATTAATTATGAAAAACTAAAAAAAAATATTGTAAATTTGGAAAGAAAAAAAAACTGTATATTCCAGCATATAATGCAATCTTAACATTAACATTTTCCTATTTTTAGGTATTTTTACCATATTACGCATATCCTTTCTTTGCAAAGAAATTTTCATGAGATATGTAGCAAAAAATAAAATAAAGAACATTAAAAACCATAATAATGAGCACTTTTCAAAAAATCCCATACAAAACATTTAAAAATTAACTGTTTTTTTTTTTTTTTTTTTTTTTTTTTTTTTTTAAATAAATAACAAATTTTTTTTAATATTGAAAACTTCATGTCCATTCTTTTTCTTTTTAATCTTTTACTTTTGTGACTGGCATAGAATGTGCATTTTGTACTAAAAATAGCTTAAAATGTTGGTTTTTTATAAGCTATTCCCAGTAGTGTTATTTACATTTTAGGATTGATTTTTGAGTTTTAAATGTCACATATTTTGAAGAGTAAAGCCTAAATAATAATGATTGTTTCATGATTTTAAAATTTGTTGGTACTTTTTAAGACATCTATCATAAAAAAATGAATGAAACAGCATGATGCTTTTCGATACACTGAATTGAAAAGTACTGAGCTTTTCCCTCTGTTACGTAAGGTTTTTTAACAAAATGAGGATGACGGTACAGGAAAATCACATGGAAAATCTACCAGAGTCAAAATTTTTGTTGGGAAAACACTTTAAAATAAGTTGTATATTACATTTTTTTATAGTTATTACATTTGTGATACCTACTATAAATATAAAAACCATTTTAATACGTTTTCTTCCTTTCACAAAATTCAACTTAACAAAATAGACCTTTCATAAAATTTCATTTCACAAAAAAGGATGTTTTGCAAAAATTTCATTCTTTAAAAGCAAACTTTATTTCGTTAAGATTTGAAATGAGAAACTTGCAAACAGACAAGCTCAGGGAAAGAAAAACTTTTAACATGGGGACTTGAAAAAAAAAAAGCTAATATCAATAAATTCTTAGTTTCAATTTGATTAACTGTATTCGATCTTTCATTGCAGAAGTTTATTTTTCAAATTTTTTCCCCACAAAATATTAAAGTATCAACACCTGAAAACAATCCCAGCGAACTGTGCATAGTTAATTTTTACTCTTGTATCACATGTAAACCTCATATAAAGTTCAATAATGATTAAATTTTTATTTTTATGTAAAAATTTCCTGTATATATCTTAATATTTATCTTTCAACAGTATTAAAGTTATCCATACAAAAATAGTTGAGGAAATATCCATTATATATATATACATTTTTGGCTGATTACCATCGTTGCAAATGCTATGGTAATATTATGCTTGCACTTGTTAATTTATTAACTTTGTGGTACTTGTCTACACTTTATTACTAATTATCTCATTGGGGATTTGGTTAGAATGTTGCGAGAACTTGATTAATGTTTTTGAAATTCAAAGATATTATATATATATATATATATTTAAATTTTCTATGCTTTGTAACCATGATAAAGCAAAGTATTTTGCATCAACGCCTGTAAACAATCCCTGTGAATTGTGCAGGACTAATTTTTATTCCTGTATCGTACATATATTTCCAGTGAAGTTCATTAATGATTTAATTTTAATTTTAAAATTTACTGTAAATATTATCTGTTTTAACTATATTCAGTATATTTATCATTCAACAGTAGTAAAGTTATCATTCATGCATAAATGGTGGAGGGAATATCCATTAAAAAAGTATGTATTTAGCTCCTTTAAATTTGCTCTGCTTTTAAACCATGGTAAAGTAATTTATTTTGCTTGAAATCTAAAATCTTATCAGTAGATGTATTAAATGAATCCTATATATATATTTTTTTTTTCTAGTGGGACTTTAAAGTCTTATTACAGCATAAAGAGTTAGGATGAGAGAAAAAAATATATCATTATATTCATTCAAGTTCATGAGTACATTTTTAACATCACTAAATGCTAAAAAAAAACTGACTTAACTTTCATTCTTTGACTAAAATTTCCTTATTCTCTTTTAGATCCAAGTTAAAGATCGAAGATATGAAAGAGAATCAGATGGCTCTTAAAGAAGCTGTATGGACACATGATAAACAGGCAACTGAATGCAGACAGTGTAACAAGCCATTTTCCGTCGCCAGGAGAAAGGTTAATATCAACAATATTTTCTGTAACATATTAAAATCGTAAACAAGAAATATATTTAAAAAAAAAATTTCTTTTACAGTTAATAATATCTTTTTATTTTAAAACTAGGGGGCCTACCCCCTGCGAGCTACGCTCGCCAACCCCCGCTCAGACTTCGAAGCCTCTAAAAACATGACAGCGTGCTTTGTTTTAAAAATATTGGTAAATCTGTAATTGGGTTGTCATGCTTTTAAAGTTTAATGGGGCATTTTTTGATTACCATGGCCTCATACACAACTGTTGCGATAACTGACGACTGTTTTTGGGATTGATAAGTAAAATCAATTACAACTTGAAAACCAGCTTGTATAAAATGGTTAGGTTTAAATTGTGGCTACCTCTTGGACTTTTATAACAACGATCTGTATTCTATTCTTCCTTTGCATTTAAGGATGAGAAAAATTCCATCTGCTTGTGAATAACATTAAGAACCACAGTATTGAAAAGTACTGTTATAGACATTTTTAGTAACAGGTTTTAATTTTCTCTCTATTTTAGTGCACCATCATGCATATTTTCATGTTATTTTAAATATGTAAAATATTTATTTTAATTAATATGTATATACGAATTTTCTAATAATTATTTATCATACAAAATTAATTAAATATTTTGTGCATGCATGCCCGCATTTATTCGGCATTAATTGATGACATATTTAAACAAATTTGCTATCCGCGATAATTTTACACCTTGTTATGTCACTTGAATTTTGTCCATAAGAAAATGGGGTACTTTTCCAGTATAGGATCCTTTGCTTTTAGGTTTGGCGTAATTTGAGCTTCGAAAAGGGATAGATTCGTTAATATACATAGATTTGTTGCCAAAAGTTATGAAAACAAACCCAATGAGATTTTGGTGCTTTTCTATTATAGGGGTCTTGACGCTTTTTTAAAAAGCTTGGCAAATTCGGGCATCAGAAAGTGAGATTTGGTGCCAAATGACATAAACAGCCGCGGAAACAAATTCGACGATTTTTTTGTTTATATGCGTATTTTAATTATACGTATATTATTATTGTTTATTCTATACAAATTACTTCTGATTATATATAAAATAGGATAAATGACATTTTACGCTAAACAAATTGTATAAATATTTTTTTGCTCCTTTCTTTTGCGTTTACATAAATGACGTCATTTGGACGAATTTATTCAAAATATTTTCAGTTTATAAATTAAATTAAATGCTGACAGACGATTGAATCCTGACGATAGAAATGTGATTTTTTTTTTCAAATTTTCCTAATAAACATAATTTAATCACAATTATTGATTGAAATAAAAGATAAATTCAATTACAATTTGAAAATGACGAATAAAAAGAAATCAATAATCCCTATCGGGATCCTTTTCAATTTTTTTCCCTTTTTTGTCACAAAAAAACTGAGTAATTAGTTGCCATCATTACAGAAACGTCATTAAATTTAGAAAAAAATTAATATCTCGAAAACTAATTCCAATTTCAAAATTCTATTACCAGTTTTGACATCCGCAGATTTTTATGGACAATTGGTATCAGAGCCGTCCTTAGGGGTGTGCGACAGGTGCGGCCGCACAGGGCCTCGCGCCTAAAGAGGCCTCGCACCCGGACGCAAAATATGTTTTCTTTAATAAAAAGAAGAAGGTATAATAGAAAATCTCTAATATAAATTTATGATTTTAGTTAAGAAAAGATAGTGGTCTTGACATAAAATATAGCCTATGTTGGAAGAGGAACGTTCACCATCAATTTGCCACCATTACTTTTGAAATTGGTTTAGTAGTTCCAGAAATTATCTCTACAAAACACACAAACAAATGCTACTTCTTTATAGTAGCTAGGGAATCGAACCCGGGCTCCCCAGGTTACAGTATATAGGTGAAAACCATTCTTTTTTATTGATAGTATAGATAAGATTATGTTAAGAATCTGGAAGGAAAGGGCCTCGCAAAATCCCTGCACCGGGCCTCGCTTTAAGTCGTCCTCGCTAAGGACGGCTCTCATTGGTATTAATTTCACCATCAACCGTTTAATATTTTATTAAAAATAGCCCTGAAACATAATCAGTCGTTTAACCAGTCGTTTCATAAATTCGTTTCATAAAATCGTTTCACAAATTCGTTTCATTAGGATTTTATATATATAGGGTAGATATGTAAAGTAACATTTTTATAGTTAAAAATTTTTATACAGAAATGCCAGGGCTGCCAGTTGGTCCCTATTTTACTAAAAGGTATTTTTTAACTTGGTCTCTAAAAGTATCTTATTTCACTAAGAAAAGTACTACTAAAAGTCCCTATTAAAAGTTCACTACTAAAAGTCCCATTTTTTACTATAATTGACTCTAAATGAATTTTTTTTTCATATTTTTCAAAATTTATCATAAAAATTTAGATTTGTTTAAAATTTAATGCCCTAGATGGCAGCACATAACTGAACATAAGTAGAAGAAAGGACCAATCATAGCACATCTTGTTGAAGATAAATTAAGAACCAATAATATTCATAGGTAACCATTCCCTGTAGCCTGAAGGAACTTTCCTTCTTTTAGCAATCCGACCTGTCTCATTCTGTATAAATTTGTTTCTTTACTGTTATTGGTCTAGTTCCAGTAACAAGCAAAATGATAAAAAAGGCTAATGTTGCATATAAAAACTATCAGAGTTACCTAGAAAATGAAAAGAGAGAAAAAGGAAAAAAAAAAGTACAACTTGAAGCACAGAAAGCTGCAGTAGAGGAAAACAGCAGAAAAAAAGAAGCTGAAAAAAAAAAAAAAAAAAAAAAAAAAAAAAATGCAGTTATAGATCTTGAAAAAAAAAGTTGGAAGATTTAAATAAAAACGTGAGTGAAAAAGTAGCTATATCAGACAGATTGATCGCTGAAGGCAACCAAGTGTTGAAAACTGCTTTAGAAGAACGAAACCAAACTGAAGCTAAAGTTGCACAAAATTAGATTACAGCTGGTATAACAGTTAACATAATAAGGAACTGAAAGTAAAAAAGGATAAAGCTGATAGTTTGCCTATTGTTATAAATAAAAGAAAAAATAATTTTATTAAAAATTTTTGTGAGTAAGAAACCTAAAAAAGGTTAATTTGTGAGAAATCTGTAAATATTTTTTTTCTAATTAAACAAGTTTAAAAATATTTGGCGTATTTTGTCATTGTTAAAAATTGTGTTTGATATATTATTTGATTTGCATAAATATTGTGCTTATTTTTCAGGTCCCTAAAAAGTCCCTATTTCAGACTTTCTGTCCCTAAAAAGTCTCTAATTTTTAATCATTAGGTCCCTTAGTACCTACTATTTTGGACCAAAGTTGCTGGTAGCTCTGAAATGCAGATAGATTTTATTAGATTTTATTGTCTAATATTAAAATCTATTATAGTTTTTAGTTAAATTTGTAATTTTCTCTGTGAAAGTTACCCTTTTTAAGTTTTTTTTAAATCTATATAATTTTTGATTATCTGTGCAGCTATCCTGTCTTTTCATATGCGCAGTTCTTATGTAACTAGACAATATGCTTTTGGAAGCATAGAAAGATGCAGAATTGAAATTTTTGTATTATATCTCGAGTGCTATTGAAGTATAATTACCAAGTCTTAAATGTTGATAATATTGCATATTTTTAATTCTTTCAGTTTAATAACAATTTTCTAACAATGTCTTGCGACCAATAGGTGAATTTCCTGATTTTTTTCCTACAACCAACTGCTGAATTTCGCACTTTTTTACAGACGACCGATTCATGAATTTTGCAATTTTTTCTTGAGTTTACAGCAGTATCCTATCTGTATGATAATCTATGGAAAGAGAGAAATAGAGTAATGTCATGGTGACTGACCCCAAAGTTTTTGTGCACCTTTGGAAGGAAGAAATAGACTGGTCAAAGAGATTGGAGAGCAGTGACAAATTTTATGATATTTTCCTGCGACCGATAGACTAATTTTGCGATATTTTCTCGCGACAGATAGATGAATTTTGCAATATTTTCCCGCTACCTTTTTGGTGAAATTCATGACAGCAAATTTTTGCGAATCCAAAATAATCAGGACACATTTCCAGCTATATAAAAATGGGCAGGGCACATTTACAAATATAAAAAAATGGGCAGGGTGCTGCGAACTCTCAAAAACAACTAGGGGAAACACTACTTGTGACTCATTTTTCACTTCCTTTTGACATAGAGCTTTGAAATTTGGAATATATATGTATTCCTGAGGGCAATACATAAATTGGACATTATTTAAAAAAAAATTCTATCCCCAAGGGTGTTCAAGAATGGCCCAAAACTTGCATTTTACACCATAGAAATAACGCTACACTTGTTTAACTGAAAAAATAACTCCATTGTTGCAACATTCATCCATTTTTACCACATTATTGCCTGCATCATTATGACATCAGCATTGAGCGACACACACATTTATGCTTTATAATAAACTGACTTTTTTGTAAATTTTGAATGAAAGTATGTTTTTAATTATTATTTTTAACATTGATAGTTTGGATTACAGTATATTTGTTATTGCTTTCGCAACAGATGTTTTCAGGTGTGTTTTTTCTTGCAAGAAATGATTTTTTTTCTAAGGTATTATTTATGTATTATTCTAGGATCCACTTAATAAAATAATTTACATGTTATGTTTCAAACAATAGCAAATTTTTACAATGTATAATGAAAAGATGGATATAATCATGGGTCTGTCCAGACTTTTTTTCCCGGGTCTTGTTTTTGTGAAATTGTGGACAGCTTTTTATATTTGTGAAAACTCTAGTCATATTGTTGTGAATTTGAAATGATTATTATATTCAGGTTCTTGTTTGTACATTTTTAAGAAGATAATATGTAGATGTAAAATACATAATTTTCTTTATTTATGTAAAAGTGACAGGTCAGATTTTACTTTTAAATGATTAATTTGTGAAATGTTCATTTAAAAGATGGAAAATTTTTGTGAAAAGCCTATTTTTAAGACAAAGAATTTTGTGAAGGGTCCTGTTTTGAGATGAAAAGTTTTGTGAAGAATCCTGTTTTAAGATGAAAAGTTTTGTGAAGGGCTCTGTTTTGAAATAAAAAAGTTTGTGAAGGGTCCTTTAAAGGACTGAATTTTTTCCTAAACAAAACCCTAACAATACAATAAGACTAGCAATAGCTGATACCTTACATGAAAAGCTTGTGACTGATGCTACTAGTGGTTCTGTAATCAATTTTTATTTACCATTGAGTTTACAGCAGTATCCTATCTGTATGATAATCTATGGAAAGAGAGAAATAAAGTAATGTCATGGTGACTGACCCCAAAATTTTTGCGCAGCTTTGGAGGGAAGAAATAGACTGGTCAAAGAGATTGGAGAGCAGTTTAGGGGGTAGATGTATGAGAGCAAGTAAAAAACATGAAGCAGGAGGTTGCTCGCATGCTCTTATTCAAGAATTTTAAGAGCTCTCATTGTAAGAATGAATAAATGGCAATATGCTATGTGGAAACAGTAGTTATGTAAGTTTTTTCTTAATATAAATATTTTTTTCTTAGTCTTCTAAATAAATGCTATAAATATATTTGGAGGCAAGTTTAGTTAATTGGCAGTCATCGGTACAAATACATCAAGAATCGATCACACGTTTTAACAAGACGTGGCACTTTCTTTAAAGTGTTAGGTTTTTTTTTTTTTTTTTTTTTGTTATGTAAAGTTAAAATTTTATTACATTATGAAATATCAATGTTTTGTTGCTATTTTTACTTATAAATCCTCAATTAAAACAACCTTTTAAATTTCTGGCTACTTTCCTTTCTTAGGTAGATTTCGTAAGAAATACTACTTATTATATTCTTCCCTAAGTTGGAATTTCTGAAAATTTTTTGCAGATCTACACCGATCATGACTCTTAGAACCCCAAACCACCCCCAGTTCAAAACTATATGTATATATATAGATCTATTTATATCACTTTTTTATGGACATTATAATTTCCATAATTCTGCACAAATCTCTTCCAAACTGATACATAAGGTCAAGCGGCATAAAATTTCGACCAAGATCGTTTTGTGAAAACAGAAAAATACCCATAACTTCTTAATTTTGATACATATCGAATCCATTTAAAGTTATTATTAGTTCTAGGAAAAGGGTCAAAAATTTATGTATGACAAATTTTTGATTTCATTAAAAATGCCCCTAGGGAGGGGGAATAGGGGTTTCAGAAGAAAAAAATTCATAACTTCGTCAATTCACAAGATATCAAATCTGCTTAAATTTATTATAAATCTTCTTAATATTATCTACAACTTTTATATTGACAAGTTTTTTCTAGGACTAACTCTTACAGTAAAAAAAATTAAAAACAAAAATATCCCTGCTGGCTCCGCCTACAGGCAGAGGTATATTTTAAAGTGGGCGGTCCCAACTGCCGCATCATGGAAAATATGTCTTTTTTCTGCAATTCCCAATAAACAGGCACCCCACGGTCTGCGTCTTCAAAATCTACATGTACTCTCTAGACCGAGCCATCAGGAATTTTTTAATATTTTAAATAATTTTATTTTTTCATTGATAATTGTTATACACTTAGTCTTGTATTGAAAATGGTTTTTATCTTTCAGCATCATTGTCGTCACTGTGGGGATATATTTTGCAACTCCTGTTCTGATAACACAATGCCGCTACCATCATCAGCAAAGCCAGTCAGGGTCTGTGATATGTGCTACAATTTACTCCTACAGCGATATTCTGCCTCAGCAGACTTTGCATAATGAGTTTATTTTTTAATTTAAGTACTGTACATAAAATATGACATGTTTTATATTAGAATATATTCTATATTCATACAAGTTGCTCTGAACACTTTTATATTATGAACATATATTTGCTACATATGTTTTTTGCTAATCAAAGTTAGATCCTAATACAGATTGAAAGTGTTGTTTTTAAACTGTCTAAACATTAAAATTCATTTCTGAAATTATGCTAATTTGCTGATATTTTCTACAATGGTGTTTCTTATCATACCTGGCAGCTGAGTTTTTAAATGTAATCATGTACAGAGAATGAAAAAATAGCATAGACAGTTTCATAGAAGGTTATGAAATTTTTATTCAAAATATACATATCACAGGACTAGTTTACAAGAGTCATTTTTTTTTTCTCTCCTCCAGCAGCTATTTTTATGGATGCATAATTTCTTATCCTAATATTGAAGTTTTTTTTTTTTTAAATAGCACTTTTTTTATGAGTAGTGCAAGTCATTATCTGGCTACTTCTATTATTTTTTTTTTATATATCACAAGGCTAGTTTAACAAAATTATCTGTCTTTTTTTAGAAAAAGCTCCAGCATCTGTTTTTATTGATGTATAATTTATTTTCTTAATATTAAAGTAATTTTTAAGAATTAAAAATTATACTCTGTTTATTAGAAAAAGAAAGTATATTTTAAGTTATTATTTGGCTACTTCTATTATTTGTTGTAAGAGCTTTGCAACAATAGCTTTATAAGCAATGTTTTATGAACTCTTTTCTGAGAATTTAACTGGTCATTTTTTGGCACATGTTTCTATGAGATTGAATTTTTAAACCTCTACTCTTAAGTATTTTTGTGCATTCCACATTTGGTTTCTCAGATTTTCTATAAATGGTCTCTGAAAAAGAAAATCAAGAAAAAAACATTTTAAGCCTTTTTTGGTGTTTATTTTTATGAAATCACAATATTTGATTTCCTAAAAGCTTTCTATAATTTTCCACATACTAAAATCATCATGATGTCATTTGCGATGGTATGTATTTCTTAAGGATTTCTGTATACAAATAAAAATGTAGAACAAACACCAAGCTCATAACTTAATGTCACAAAATACCTATTCGTTTGCAGTTAAAGGGTAAATTTAACTGTAAATAATTTATGTCCAATTTCTTGGTTAAAATATGCTGCTGCAAGTTTTTATTTTATTATTTAAATTCCTACTATTAGTTCACTCTCTCTCTATATATATCTTGTTGGAATTTTCAATCATTAATAAAATATTTTCTATTCATCCATTCAAGTTCAAATAATTTTTTTAAAACCTGTACTGGATGACAATTGATGTTAATACAGTTTTTTCAAATATTAATTCATTAATTAAATTTAATTTTTATATGGGAGAAAAAAAATTTTCCCATTGTTTTCATAAATGAAATGAAAGATTTATCTCAAATGAGTGATGCCAACAAAAAATAAAATACTGCAACGATGATTATAAAATAATGTTCAATAAAGATAATGTGGGACATTAATGCTGCACGGGTTTATTTTATATATTTATGATTAAAAAGTAGGAATTGACTTTAAAAAAAAATTATATTACTTGTTTTATTTTTTACTCAGAAATAAAAGCTACTCATTTTTTTTGCCCTCTTTTATTAATATTATTAAAGACGGAAAATTTCATGTCCTGCTTTATGAATCTATTTATTATTATTAATATAACTGAGATTTAATACTTGTTTGCAATTCAGTAAGAATGAATGTTAAATCAATGCTAAAATATTCTTGGAATCAAATGTACTACTAGTTATTTGTTTATATGACATTCAAACTGTATAGTTTCAGTTTAACATAATTGAAGAAATATAGATGAGCTTACATTTAAATTTAAGTTACAGTTTAGTCCTTTGTATATTCTGAATAATTACACATAAATACATCAAATAAATTACTTGTTTAATAAGGAACCTGTAACTGATTATGTGTGTATATATATATACACTGCTGTCCAAAAATTTAAGGGACAGTGGCCGGATGCTTTTGCTTTTTACTCGATTTGTCGAATATATACTTAAATTTTTAACATTGTTCTTGAAATTCAAGGATGTAACGCACATGTTTGACTTCAAGAACAGTAGAAACAGTATACTTCAATTAAAAAATTAATATATTGAATGTTTGATGAGATATATGCATTTGTAAGAAATAATTTATAACTGTGCATGCACGTAGTATACCAAAGATTTTTTTTCATGATTTGGTAGTCAATTTTGTAGAGTAACTCATATAAAAAGACCAAATATCGTGAAAACTCAGAAAGATGTCAGCAATACAGACTACCAAATCATGAAAAAAAATATTTGGTATAGTTCGTGCATACACAATTATAAATTATTTCATATAAATGCCCATATTTCATCCAATATTCAATATATTAATTTTGTAATTGCAGTATACTGTTTCTACTGTTCTTGAAGTCAAACATGTGCTTTACATCCTCGAATTTCAAGAACAATTTGTCAAGAATTTCAATAGGTATTTGACAAACTGTGTAAAATACAAAAGTGTCCTGTCACTACCCCTTAATTTTTGAACAACAGTGTATATATAAATACAATCAATATTTAAATTATATAAAAGTGGAACGTATAATAGAATGCTATTGCACATTGAAATTTAATTGGAAAATAAATGAACAAAACTGTAATTAATTTTATAGTTTAAAATTTGAAAAGAAAAAAGAAGAAAAAAAACTAAGACATTTTGGGGGAAATATCTAAAAGCTCATAATAGGCTTTATTGTCACTTGGAAGATGAACAGTGCTTATTTTTTACATTAGTTTTCAGTGATTGTTCTTGAAATTAAAAAAAAAAAAAAAAATCATAGTTATATATTCTATAGAAGTCAATAGTTGGCTACATGAGTCATAAAAGACTAAAAACAGCCCAGCCAATGGGCTCTGGATTGATGAAAAGCGAGATTAAAGCATCCCTTATTGTGCATGCAACAGACAAGGAATTAAATCATTTGTTATGTCTAAAATCTATGATGTTTTAACCAATTAGGGATAAATGTAGTAACAGAGTAAATACTGCTAAGGGAAAAAAAAACAGGTGCTACCTATCCTTTTATTATCAAGAATGATGAAAAATAAGAGACAGAATAGAGTACTTTATTTTATTCTTATGAATGTTATGTATCTTTTACATAATTTATTTTATGTGTATACTAATTACTATGTTAAGATTTACTACTACCTTTTTTTTCCTATTTATATATATATTTGATATTTTTATAGATAATAAATATAAATATTGTTAATAATATGATTAAACATGTATGATTTTTCATGTATGATTATTTATTAAAAAGATTATTCATGCATGATTGTTTATCAAACAGATTACTCATGTATGATTATTTATTAAATAGATTATTCATGTATGATTATTTATTAAACAGATTATTCATCTTGTGGTGTAGCGAGTGTTAATATCAAACATAAACATTCACGCACAGCTAAACTAATAAAGAATCCACTGGATTCAATTAAAAATTATTTAATTAAAAAAAATATTCTGTACAAGTTCTTTGTGATTTACAATTTAATCGTGATCTTCATAATCACCGCAGAACACAGCGGAAAGCACTAAAAAGACATCTCACTCAAACCGGAGCTGTTTACAAGCGAACCTCATCGCTCGCTTTCCAACAACAGACTCCCTGCTTCTCTACGTCTACGTGTACACTGTCCACTGGGGGTAAGGGCGGAAGTTCTCGGTCATTGCTCCAAAATGACCAACCCCCTCCCCCCTTCTGCGAGCATCTTCTAACGTTCAGAAAGAAACAAGCGTTCTTTTGGAGAAATACTGCACCCTGCAGCCGTTGTTACAGCTCCTTCCCCCTAAAGAATTTTCATACGGTGCATACACCTATGAAAATGTAAATTTGAATCAGGTACCGAGCCCCTCATTCTTAACACACTAAATCTGAGAGGTCCCAACACCTAAACTCCAGTTGGAAGTGCTAAGGAAATACCTTAATAACTTTACCTTAATACTTTTACCTTTTGCTAATACCTTAATAACTTTATACACTTTATTTTTTCTCTATACAAGGTTCATATAGACGCACGCGTACTCAGTTTTGAAAGACTCATGATAATCCTAGATTTCACTTATGAATTTCCATAACAATTCAAATAATAAAAACATTTTCGTAATCAAATCTAATATAACAGATGAGATATTTATCTGAGTTCAATAACTGACACAGTGCGATTCCTTGACATTAAAGAAAATTCTAAAAAAAATACTAAATTTCACACAAAATATATACAAGTGATAAATAACAAAAAAAAAAACAATAACTCGTAAATAAAAATTATAAACAAATACTAATTCGGGAAACAAGTAAAGAAATTACACTATTCGGTCCTACTTAACCCATCTGCATTCCCGTGAAGTTTCCCAGGTTTGTGTTCGATTTTGAAGTTGAATGACTGCAAATACAATGCCCACCTAGTCAATCTCGCAGTGTTCCCCATCATAGTTTTTAAGTACGTCAGAGGATTGTGATCTGTTTGGACTACAAACCGCTGCCCGTCCAGGTAGTGATTCAGTTTTTTCAGACCGTACACAATAGCGGCCAATTCCCGTTCAACAGTGCTGTAATTCTGCTCTGCCCTGGAAAATTTTTTACTCAAGTACAGAATGGGATGTTCCTCCCCATCTCGTACCTGTGACAGGACTATACCAGCACCATATAAACTTGCGTCGGTCTGCACAATAAACTCCTGACTATAATCTGGGGCGTACAATACGGGACTCTGGGTTAACTTCTCTTTTAATTCCTGGAAAGCCTTTTCGCACTCCTCACTCCACTCTATCTTTTCTTTTTTGATCTTCCCTTTCAAAACATTTGTTAAGGGGACTGCAATTACAGCATAATCCTTTATATACCGTGAATAATAACCCGTCATTCCCAGAAATGACCTCATTTGCGTCTTAGTGGAAGGCGTTGGAAATTCCTGGATAGCCTTCACTTTTATGTCACTGGGAGACCGCTTCCCCGAACCTACCTCGTGACCCAAAAACCTCACACTATCCTGTGCAAATTTACACTTTGTGGGTTTCACTGTTAGGCCGGCCTCTAACAATCGCTTCAGAACCTCAGCGATGTCCTTCATGTGACTCTCCCATGTAAGAGAGAACACCGCAATGTCATCGATATATGGCAAGGCAAACAATTCAAGCCCACCCAAAACACTTGCGATTAATTTGCAAAAGTAGAAAGGTGCGTTCAGGAGACCAAACATCATGACCTTGGGTAAAAATACTCCGAAAGGTGTCACAAACGCAGCGTACCTTTGGGCCCTTTTGGTCAGTGGTATCTGGAAATAACCTTTGGTTAAATCCATTACCGTGATGAAAGTCGCCGAACTCACTTTTTCTACGACCTCCTCTATATTGGGGAGTGGAAAAAATTCCGTTCGGGTCTTCGCATTTAATCTGCGATAGTCCACACAGGGACGAGGATCCTTTCCCGGAACCTCTACCAAAATCATGGGGGACGTAAAATCAGACTGCCCTACTTCTATCACTCCTAATTCCAATAGTCTCCTGATTTCCTCTCTTAAAATTTCGGTCTGCCTAGGTGACATTCTATAAGGTTTCGCCCTCACCGGCGATTCATCTGTCAACTCGATATCCATCTCTACCAGATGGGTACGTCCAGGGTCTGAAGAAAAAACTTTTCTATTTCTCTCTATAACCTCCTTAAACAAACTTATTTGGCTATCTGTCACTTTTTTCTCTAACTCGCTGTTATACACAACTTCCCAGAAGTCAATTTGTGTGGGGTTTGGCAGGGGATAAGGGATCTCAGCATCTTCTTCCACCTCTTCCGCATCTATGTCAATCAGCAGATTAACAAATTCAGGCCGCTTGTAATAAGGTTTCAAAAGATTCACATGGTAGATAGTCGCCTTATCGCGCCTCTCTGGCAAGTCAACTGTGTAATTTGTTTCCGAAATCACTCCAGTGACAGTTCCCGGCCCGACCCAATTTACGGCCATCTTATGAGGCTTTGATGTTGCCAAAACCAACACCTGGTCCCCAACTTTGAATTTTCTAGTTACCGCATTCCTATCATACCATGTCTTCCTTTTGTCCTGACATTCCTCCATATGCCTAGTTGCTAAATCCTGACACCTTTTCAACCTATTCGTCATATGCACTTTATCATCACCTCTCCGTGACTGCGATACCCGCACAAGCTTACCATCTCTAACACAAAATTCTTTTTCGTTAGGTTTACTGGCCTTCTCCCACAACTGCTTAAGTGAAGCACAATTTATCTGCTCTTCCTTAAATTTCTCTGCGGATACCTTCTCCAAACCCGACTCTGCCTCTAACCTTTCCGGAATAAATATCCCATCTTCTTCCTCACCGTCACTAGACTCCCCTTCATCCGGTTCTCCATCCTCCGAACCAAATTCACTCTCAACTTGCACAGCGGACATTTCTCTCTCATGTTCACGCCTCTGACTGCGTGTCATTACAGCATTTACCGGTACAGGATTACCCCTCGACTCCTCAATAAGCTCAGCCGTTTTGTTTCCTAACAAATAATAACCTTGTTCTAACTCGATAGGTTTCACAGCTGCCTTAGTGACCACCGTTCCAAAATCTCCTTTAATTGTAACTCTAGCCAATGGCAAACATTTATATTCATTATCCAGGGGTTGTTTAATCCAAGTGACTTCACCAATCAAATCCTCATTATCAATCCAGCTACGGTCACAAAGATCAATGCCAGCCCCTGTATCCCGTAAGTAATCCCGTTCTATTCCATTAATTTCTGCCTTTTTGAAATACGGTGCAAAACACTCTCCTAAACTAACATCTACACCCAGGTGACTAACTACATCTCCAGAGTCTTTACGTTTTAAATCTGGGCAATCCGGTCTGATATGCCCTGCACGGTTACACTGGAAACAGACAATAGATTTCCTTCTATCAAACTTATCTTTATTCCAAGAATTTCTACTTGCGTGATCCTTTTTATCAGCCCCTCCCGACTTTACTGCCTGTTCCCCCTTACTCTTGAAGTTATCCTGACCGTTCCTGTCCCTACCAAATGACTTATTATTCCAAAATTTATTTTCCATTTTCTTAAAATTCCCTCTCACACTCTCATATTTATCGCATTTTTCTGCTAAATAGGACGCTGTCTTCATCTCATCCCATTCGTCTAAGAATTTCTCTTTAATTTCAAAAGGGACTCTACGTTTCACCTGCTCTGTGAGTATAAGTTCTTTGAGGGATTCGAAATCATTCACTTCAACCGTTTCCAACCAGTTATCCAAATACCCTCTCAGCTCATACACAAGTTCAGACCACAGTGCACCTGACTTCCTTTGATGGTTTTCAAATTTAGTTTTAAGGGCACCAGCTCCTAATCTAAACCTTTTTAACAAAACGCTTTTGATGTGCTGATAGTCATCCCTTTTCTCTAGCGGTTCCTTTACAATAATTTCCGCAACATCTACAGGCAACAAGGGTATAAGCTGTGATACATAATTAGATTCATCTAAATTTTCTTTTAACGCCTGACTCTCAAAAATCATAAAAAATAAAGTAATGTCAATGGATTTAGGGTCAAATTTTGGGACTAAATCTTTTAAACTTACTTTTTTATCTTTACTTTCTGCCACTACAGAAACTGTGGAAGCTACAGAGGTAGTATCTACATTGTATTGTAACTTCGCCTTCTCTAACTCCAACTGTCTATCTTTCTCTCTTTCTGCCAATTTATCTAACCTTTCTTGCTCCGCTAATTTGTCTGATCTTTCTTGCTCTGCCAGTTTTTCCCTCTCTATTAATATCCCTTCCAACATATCTTTAGCCATTTGCTCCTCATAATCAGAGGCACGCAAAATTGCCTGAATTATCGCTACCTTTTTACTGTCCGCAGGTAATTCTGTATCAAAATCGGCCGCGAGCAATAGCAGAACGCTTTTATTTTGTTTATTCAAGAAACTGGCCATAATTAAACACAGAAAATATCTCAACACAAAATACAAAAAAGCACAATAATTTTCCCGAACACAATTAGCAATAAAAAAGCAAAGAAAATCAAGGATCTACTTTTCTTTTCAAAACTGAGTAACTCCCTAAATAAAACACCATAAATGATAAGATAAACCCAAAAAACACTCATAAAAATACTACACAGTAAAGAAAAGACTTAGTAGATTAATTTAAACAAAATTCCTTTCTACTAGGAATATGAATTTAATTTAAAAATGATTTCACAGTGATAATTTTCATTAATTCAATCTCCTACCTCTAAACAAATGCTTTCACACTGTAACACATATTGTTTAGTTGCATTAGCACTCTACATGTGCATAAAAAATAATTTAATCTTTATACTTATCACAAAAGAACAAAAACACACATAAAATAAATAACCCGCCACTTCTGCAATAAATATTTACCTGAGAACATTAGTACAATAACCAGAGAATATAAAATAACTTATAGCTATCCCGTACGCATGAACCTTGAAGTAATAATAATAATAATAAACCCTACTTCAAATTACTTAGCCCAACATTATTTCTACTAAATTTATGTACATGTATATATAACAATGGGACCTCCCAAAATTCAGCATGCACGAGAAATATAGGGGCTTACCATTCCATATTTGATGTTTACGCTGGGGGACACATAGCAAATTCCAGGCAAATTCCAGGGTCGGCAGATAAACAGTCCAACAGAAATGAAGCTCCACACCGGATCTTTATCGATGGTATCCACTCGCTCCACTTCACAAGAATGAATCCTTGACCTTCCGGACAGAACACTGATTCTTCTTTACAGAGACTCCAAATGTCAGAAAATAAAACTCTGGATACTTGGCCGTTCCAAAACTCGTGGAAATCGTCGACAAAGTTCTCCCACAAAATGCGTGCTTATACGATAACTGCACTACTTTAACAAATATAATTTTTTTTTGCAGAAGGTGGCTAAGAATTCGTGGAACTAATTAATCTAGTTCCAACATCCCACCGAGCACTGCCACCATTAATCATAAGCTGTGGTGTAGCGAGTGTTAATATCAAACATAAACATTCACGCACAGCTAAACTAATAAAGAATCCACTGGATTCAATTAAAAATTATTTAATTAAAAAAAATATTCTGTACAAGTTCTTTGTGATTTACAATTTAATCGTGATCTTCATAATCACCGCAGAACACAGCGGAAAGCACTAAAAAGACATCTCACTCAAACCGGAGCTGTTTACAAGCGAACCTCATCGCTCGCTTTCCAACAACAGACTCCCTGCTTCTCTACGTCTACGTGTACACTGTCCACTGGGGGTAAGGGCGGAAGTTCTCGGTCATTGCTCCAAAATGACCAACCCCCTCCCCCCTTCTGCGAGCATCTTCTAACGTTCAGAAAGAAACAAGCGTTCTTTTGGAGAAATACTGCACCCTGCAGCCGTTGTTACAATCTCTTATTTATTTTAAAATGCAAAACATGAACTCAAATTACAAAATTTCACTATATATATATTTTTTTAGGAAATCATCTCTTAATTAGGGAATCATTAAATCAAGGCTATGTTTTTATTAAATTAATAAATGTATTTTAATGATGCTCAACTCATAATATTTGCAATGAGGAGAACTTGCATGTTGAGAACAAATTTTGCTGATGAAATTCTGTGACAAATGTTAAATCAAAAGTAAATAATTTCATTAACTACTCATTTTTCTGGAATAAATGGTTAGATGAGATACAGTAAAATAAATATAGTTAAATCTGTCATTAAATGACAAAAATATCAAAATCAGGTCCCAATTAAATGAAGATTCTTCAATATTATTTGATTTCAGAATTTTGTGGTAAACAAAAGGAATGTAGATGTTCAGAACTTACAATATTTCTGATAAGAAAAATATGTATACTGAAGTTCAATTTTGTTGACCACAATAATTTTTGTGAAGAGGGAATTTTATTATTGAGTTATTTTCTCTAGATAAATGTATAAAAGAAATATAGTTTTGTTGCATTGGAAAGTTTAATTTAAAATTCTCTATTTTTTCCCCTTTTTGATAATATTTCAGTTTTTTTTCTGTAGTTAATAAATATAATAATGATTCTATATTAATAATTTTTTTTATTTTTCATATAAATAAACAAGAAATATTTATGCATTTGTTTGTTTATTTATTTATGAACTTTTGGAAGATGATTTTTTTTTTTCTGAGACTATTTTCATATTTAGAAAAAAAGTTATAATTTCTGAATATTCAGATAAATTATGTTTTAGGGAAAATGGTGCTGTGCATATTATGTGTCAAATAATTGTAAAACACTTATGTGACATGACTGAAACACAATTTGTTTGATTGATTTTTTTCTAAAACATTGTTTGATCTTAATCTATGACCAAAATCTAGATCTAGAATGTTAAACATGCTCAAAGATATTTCTTACAATAATAATAATGCAAAACTAAAAGTAATAATTTATGTACCTGAGCATTTTTTTAATGTGTTTTTTTTTTTTTGTTGTTATTTCGCTTTTAATAAAAGTTTGGTGCAGTATTTCAAACCTTTATAAAATCTTATGTGAACTTCTAAAAAGTAGGTCACATTTGACTAAAGCACAATCTTTTTAAAACATAGTTCAAAAGGTTTATGACTTCTGTTCATATGGCCGTCTGTTTGTCTGTTCTCTAATTCTCGTAAATTGGAATTTCCACAATATTTAAATATGTTATTGAGATTTACTATAGCATGTTCACTGTTGAAGATGAAGTATGTAGCTATTAAAGTTTGTTTACACAGACACACAAAATAATTTTGTTACATTATGGGGAAAAATAATTTTTTCCCATGATGTGCATTCATGGTGTGCATTTTAATGATGTTTTGATACTTAAAACATTATGAAAATCATATGCATCACTGAGGCATACTACGATGTGCATTCTATCAACTATGGAGTGTGTAGCATTTATAGTTCGTTTACAGGGATGCACAAAAGAATTCCATTATATTATGATTTATGTGGCAAAATTATTTACAGTGTATTTCAATGATGTTACTACACTACATCAAACATGATGAAAATGATATGCATCAATGAGGTGCAATACATGGTGCTTTCCATAAATTATTGAATGCATAGCATTTATTGTACATTTGCAGATACACACAAAACTGTTTGGTTACAGGATTGACTATGAGCGATAACTGCTGGAAGTGCATCTTCAGCTGTGGCATGTGTTAATTAAATTTTAGTGTATTATGTGTTGTGTATAAAATCTATAGATCATATACAGGGCTGCATGAAAGAATTTGTAAACATTACCATCTATGTTAGTGAAATACCTAAAGTGTTTTTAACTGTGTTATGCATTTCCCAGCTGAACTATATTTTAGTATATTAAGAGATGCATGTAGAATATAAATAAATTCATATACAGGGATGCTCAAAAGAAATGGGATACATTATTGTCTATGGATGGTTATTGCTGGAAGTGCATTTTAACTGAGCTTATTCCAGCTGAATTAAATTTTAGTATGTTATGTGATGAACATAAATTCTACAGATACAGGTTTACACCAAAAGATTTGAATAAATGGCTATAAACAGGATGATTTCCTAAAAATAAGCTTTTAACTTTTTTGATGCATTTTTGAAATCAACCAAATTTTACCATATTATACCATGTTAGTATAGTATAATATAAATAAATTTACAAAAGTATACAGATACCATGTCATCCACATCCATAAATGGTAATTTCCAGAAAAGTGTTTTTAGTTGCTTGATTGTTTTCCAGCTAATTTAAATTTTAGTTTTATTATGTGGTATGTATAAAAATCTATAGATTATATACATGGCTGCACAAAAGAGTTTGCATACATTACCAGCTATGCACATCAATTGCTGAAAATGGATTTTTAACTGCTTTATGTGCTTTTTGAATGGTTTATTTAGATATCTCATTTAATTGTATGAGGAAATGAAATATTTTAACAATATTCTGATAATGTTGGAAAGTGTTTTATAATCTATGCCTAATACATGATTTTTTGTTTCATTTTTATTATTTGATTGATTAATTTATGCTATATAATGTACATAAAAAATGATATCTATGCAGAAGTATCACTTTGGTTTAGAATCTTACAACTATGTGATATGATAAAATGCAAAATTTTGTGATTTTCATTGTGTATTGTTTCACCAAGTTTAAGAACTTGTGGAATGATTTGAATATCCATGATGTTTTGTATAGAAAATAATATATTCTATTTATTGTTAAAGCTACTTTGTATTTGAGCAGTCAGATTAAACTTTGAGATACATAAGATAATGTTTTTTTAAATATGGTTATTCATAAATTTTAAATTATTGAGAACTATGACAGATATATGCTGAATTGTTAAAAGAAAAACAAATATATAAAATGCTACTTTTAATATATATTTACTAATTGGTTATACAAATCAAAATAATGTAAAATGTTATAGTAATATTGGCATTTTGTTAGCATAGCATTATACATACATATGTATATATGTAACTATGCTCGTACAGTTGCAATTTTTGTTAACTTTGTTTTGAAGAAAATTTTTAAACTAGGCTCATAAATTGTTCCTGTGTAAAATAATTTACATTTTTTACTAAGTCAAAGTATTATTTATAATTTTCTTCAACTTTATATATATTTTTAAATATATTTATTGCTATATGACTTTAAAAATTGAAAAGTAAATTAACTGCTGATATATTTATACTTATGTATTGGGAATCTTATTACATGCACAAAAAATATCATATTTATAAGTGTAACAGTCTGTTTCATACAGGGAAAAATGAAAAAAAAAAATGCGTATGAGACACAGCATACTAATTTAACACCAGGAAAACAAAAATATATATCTGTATAAATCCTGACTCCCCCCCCCCCCCCCCCCCCCAAAAAAAAAAGAAAAAAAAAGAAACCTCTAATTTAAATTACACTGTTTATTTGTGTATATTATGTCTTATGCATAAAAATATGCACATTATTTTCATAATGTGCACTTTCCACCAGTAGTGTAGTGTAGGGGTGTCCAAGGTAGAGATGAGACACGCTCAAGCTGGGTCCGAACCCCAAATGGGATTGGGCTCAAAGTGAAAATTTTATTTATTAACAAATTGAAAAAAGAAACTTGCCATTTGAGAAACAAGAATGCTGTCTAAGTTTCTAAAAGCATTTTACAATCCTTTAATAAATAGTTTGTAAAGAAATTGAATTATTATTGATGGTATATAAGAAGAAATATTCTATCGGATTCTGAAGCCTTGGCAAGGTCAGTATTAGAAACACAAGAAAAGCCATAGGATATCCCTTGTCTATACTTGCTTTCTGTTTGAAGTCCTTTTCCAGAATTACCGAAAAACAGAATTCATATCTTTCTGCCGTATATGTACAATGATATTTTAAAATAATAAAAACTGTGACTTTTGTAAATTTCTGCCAGTGGTTCGGCTGTTAAATTTTCTATTTTAAACAGATTTTCAGGGACATGAAAATCCCAAAACATTGTCCTGAGCGTGTATTTAGGATTAATATTTTATTTCTGTTTAAGAAGATATTTTTAAATGAGAAAATGAATTGAGAATTTTTAAAAAAATGTTATTAAGAATTTTCTGCTGCACATTTTTGGGCTTGGGCTTTTATGACACAGTTTTTCGGGTTTCAGCAGACTTAGATTTCAAATCATTAGGCTCGAGCTCAAAGAGCTGGGGGATGGAGAATGTTTGCTCCAGGTGCAAAAATTTAGGAATGCCAAAACATTCTTGCCATAAAAACTGTGGCATAGAAAAACTCTATTAGCTTTTAAAGAAAGGTGCAATTTTTTTTAAATGTCCAAAGCACAAAACCTACCCTACACCACTGTTTTCCACCGACTAGAAACTTTGTTTAAAAATAATATTGATTGATTAATTATCCTATTTATTAATTGATTAACCATTAATTAATCCATTAGCAAATTATTCTACGTTAAACCAATATGGTACATTATCTATTTCCAAAACTTGTTTGAAAAAAAATAAATTAAACAAAAATTAAAAAATTGTATGAAACAGAATTGTCACATGCTATGTTATTAAAGTGTTTAAATTCAATTTTATAATGTTACATTATAAGGGGATAAATTTTTAATTTCTACCTCTATATTTATACAATTTTATTGTGAAACCTATTTGTTGTGATTTAATGAAAGTATGTGTTGTTTATACATCTGTCAAAAGTTTTATGTGCACTCTACTTTTTCAGTATATAATTTGGAGGGAAATTGAGCAATATATATGCATAAATATGATATGAAAATAATTTCAATATTATTAAAAACATTTTTGGAATAATGCAATTTTACCATTAAAGCAGTTTTACATTCAGCTTAATTTTAAAATCTCAAAACTTCTGCCAAATATGCTTTGTAAATAATTATATGATAAATAAATAAATTTTAAAAGTAATTGTTGTGAACTGAAGAAAAACATATTTTTATACTGCTGCATTAATTATTGTGTCAAATATTTATTGCATTGTATTTGATCTGATTTTCCCCCTATTTATTTGTACATTTATTATATTTATATGTATTTTATTTTCTGATGGTATGTAATAATGTGCTTTTAAACTTATTTTGGAAAATATCATTAGTTATTAAAGAATATGCTGTTACATATTTGTGTTTTTCTTGTGTTTATTGTTATGAAAAATATTTTATATAAAAAAATATTAACAGATATTTTAAGAGGTCATATTACTTCAAATCTTCAAAAAATTCAATAAAAAATAAAAGCAATATTTTCTATTCTAAACATACAGAAAAATTCATAAAAAATCTTTCATGATTATGCTAATTAAGACTAAAAATATATATCAGGTGTTCTGTAAACAGTGATTACAAAAATATTGTTAATGGATGTATCCCAAAATGTGCTTTTTTACTTGCAAGCTTATCTCTCGGACTACGTTATATTTTTAGACAAAAATTTTAACAGATTATGTATTATACCTATATTTTAGGATTGAGCCTAAATTTATTTATTATTTCAGCAAATAAAATAAAGTATGCATAGATAAACACTTATTTGATTATTTCTTTTTTGGTCAAAAAAAATATGCAATATTTTCAATTTTATTTTTAAAATAAAAATTTTGCTAATATGTATACTGATATAGATTTGAAATACCATAAAGTCTCTGAACTATGTTCATAAAGTAGAATTTTTCTGTTCAATTTAAGAAATTCTTAGTAAACTCTATGAACTTGCCATGTTTTCTTACATAAAACTAAGGCGGGAACTAAGATAGCGACATGGATCTTATTTTAAACAAAAACTTGCCAAATGAAAACGCAAATAGTAGTTTCGAAAAAATTTTCAATTCCTGCTTATGAAATAGAAGATTCAGAGCTCAATACCGAAGGTGTTTGTCATTATTTTAGATTTCAAATATTTGTTTGTTAGGAGAATGTTGTAAAGTGAATTTGGCTTCCTTTTTCACATGAATGTTTTTAATCTGATTTCAAATATTTTTCGAGGGAATTTTCTTTCTTTATTTTATTTTATTTGTGTAATAAAAGGATTATGATTCATGAAACTAGCTAAGTGTCTCTTTTCAAAGGTGAGCATTTGAAGTTTCTTCTAAAGTTTTGTATTATAAATTGTTAATTCTATTAAGTTTATATATACCAGGCAATTCAACCTAGGCTACACTGGTTAAAGATGTTCGATATATTGTCTAGTGTACAGGAACATGACATGTGAGGAAAAACGTGTCAGGATATACAAAAATCATTTTTAATTGAAAATTCTAACAGATTTTTCACATTTAGTATATTTTCTTATATTGCCCACCAACTGCACCAAAAAATATGTTTAGTACTTTTGTATTAACTGCATACCCGCAGTTAATCATGAAAGGTTTCTTTATTTATAGAAACTTTTTTTATTTTGACTGTTTCAGTGTTTGAGTGCACAGTTTGATTACACGTCTGTTAAATTCATGAAGTTTTAATTTCATTTGGCAATTTAATTTTGGAATATTACACAGAAACAAACAAATGCTGAATTACTTACATAGATTTAAGAGCAAACAGCCTAATCTTCTGTAATTGTGTTGCACTCTCATTTTGAGATAAGTTTTAAAAAATCAAGTTTTAAAAATATTTTTTAAACAATAAAAAATCAATAAATTCAGATACATTTTTCAAAGAAATTGCTTTTGAATGTGTGCATTCTATTTTCTCTTCGACAATGTAAAAATTTAAGTTGTGCCGATGTTCAGAAGTTAAAAAATTTACGATAAAACAAAATTGATTGTTCAGGTGATTATCACCATTGATATATCAGCATTACCCACAGACATGTTTTTGCTTTATAATATAGATTCAATATTATATAATATTTATATTCTTTCAAATTATTAAACAAACTGAACTTTTTTGATAGCCAAACTTGTTTATTTTTGCATTAAAAAAAATATATTTTCACATTTTATGTATTTTTTCTACACAGAGTGAACAAAGTGCCATTTTAATTTACATAAAGATTTGTTTTAGGGGTATAATGACTTTCAAAACATTAAAATAAAATTGGTATACATCGATTTGTGTACTTACATAAAGATTTTATTTACAAGGTAAATAAAGCTGTCTATTTTTGGGGAAAAAAAATAAATTATCGATTTGATTTATTTAAATACGATGAGTAAATCTTTTTTTTTTTTTTTTTTTTTACAGATACAGTTGCACTTTATTCATTAATAAATCTTTCAGAAGTATATAAGTTAAAATTTGAAAATGGCCAAGAATATAACGAAGTTTGGCCACCAAAAGAGGTTTGTTTAACAACTGCAGGGAATCTATATAATACATAATATCGAATAGATATAATTAAAAAAAAAAAGAAGAAGCTTAAGAAATTTTTAATGTTATCTTCAAAAGGGACCTCTTTTATAGTTTTATCAAGCCTACCCTTTTTACTTTTAGCTTATGCGCAAAATACACACTACACACCAAATATAAAGTGTCTATTATACTGAATCCAGTGAATAAATTGAAAATTATCTTTAAATTAAAGATGTAATTACTGCTTAAAGTGATAAAAACTTTACACAAAGGCTTAAAAATACCTTTTAATATAAAGATGACATGTTTATAATAGGACATGTTAATATAAAGATGACATGTACTGAAGCTCAGTAATTGAGCACAAGTCTTTAAGATATATTTATTATTTTATTTCATAATTCGTTGACTACCTAAGGAACACATGTATACCAACATGGTTGTTAAAGGCAACAATTTATTTATTTTTATTTTTATCTACTGATATTTTCAATTAATAAACTTTGTGTTAGATTTCTGCTAGAAATGTCTTTTGAAAATTATTATTTGGAAATAGTGTTAGACAAAATAGTCATCCCTGTACCAACCTGGGGGAAAAAAGGGTATCCAAGGGCAATACTGTAGTCATAAAACAACCAGAGGGTATACATTAGAGAATATATACTATAAAGTGAAAAACACAGAGTATATGTAGGTTCTTTTAAAAAATCTTGAAGGTATATGGCATATACCACTGTATAGCCTCCACTGCATCCCTGTCCAAGAGTTGCTTCTGCGATTCTCAAAATTCCATGCTAATCCGTAAAAAAATTTAAACGCAGGATTTCTCATTACCTAACACAATATCAAAATTTAGTTTTCATCACCCAAAAAAACTTTGGATGTCAACACACTGTGCTTTTAAAAACTATCTCATTACATTTTAGTATTTTAAGAAAACTATAAATTTAAAAACATTTGCTGGAGTAAAAAAATAAAATTTTATTGTGCTTTTAAAAATATTTAAAATTCAGGAAAATAATGTTTAAAAATGCAGTATGTCAATATCAGTCATAAACTTTCTGATATTGAATATTAAATTTTGATAATTACATTAAGTAACGAGTAATCATGTATTTAACAGGGTTATTGGTTAGCAGGGGATTTTACAATCTTTGAGGATGAAACCTGTTTCATCAGACACTATTCTTAATGTTTTGAGTTGAAAACTTATTAACCACTTGCACTAGGAAGACAAATGCATACCATGCACATAATGCACATAGGGATGTATTTGTGAATTAGTTGCATTGCTGCCAAGTCTCATACCAATATTTTTTAATAGTAATCTTTGTCTTATTTAATCACAGAATTTCTGTCATCATATAAGAAGATTACTATTAACAATAGTAGTATGAAACAAGAGAGCTATGAAACTATTTCACAAAAACTTCTTGGTGTGGATGCCAAGTTTTTCCAGCACAAGTGGTTAATGGAACATTAGATGTAAAAAGGTTAAAAATTCTTCTGACTTATCCTCTCCCATTTTTTCCATATCAATGAACTCTTTTCTTGTAAAATAGATACAATTTTCACTTTATTTTAAAAATATATGATGATAATCCATTTATAGTAAAACAAATGCTTATAAAACACAAATGTTTGAAATTTTGTGCTTTACAATACAGTAAAACCTATAAAAATGGAATCACTAGGGTTCAGAAAAATATTCTATTTTAGGCAGGTTTCTTTTCTAAACAGGTACCATTTTCGCATATTTTACTTGTACAATGAAAATAACTTCTTAAATACATCATAAAAATGTAGAAATTGTTACATGTTTTGAAATATATAACGTTTTTTCTTCAGGCAAAGTAATGTGCTGTCGCCACAACAAGAATGGAAGTAAGACAGACAGTCAAAAAAATCTGAAAGGACTCTACTTGACTTTCCGAACACTATTGTTCAAAGAGTTTAAAAAAGAATTTTTATTAATTTCTGACTCAATGGAATTTGCTGAATTTGAACGATGAACCCCTCTCTTTGAAATGGGAGACGTTACCTTTGTGCCACTAATATTGTGCTGTCCTCTAAAAAAAAAAAAAACCCACGGTGAAATGTTTCCTAAAAAAAAAAGAAACACCTTAGTACTTCATCAAATATTTCACTAAAGTCAATTTTTTTGTTTTGTTCCGTTTTTCTGCACCGTTTAGAATGATAAAAATACCTAAGGAGTGCTTATTTAGTTTAAAAATAATTTAAATTAACAGTTGCAGAATTCTGGCAAAACATGAGCTCTATTTTTACAGATTTTCTTGTTATAATAAAATTTTAGAATGATCTACATAATTTATTATTTTTTTTATCTTAAATCATTAATATGTAATAAAATGCTTCATTTTCAGGTGATTTATGTCAGTTGTGGATTTTTTTTCTGTTAACATGGTTTAATTTTGGAAAAGTTTTTTTTTTTTTTTTTTTCAAATTCTTGCTTAATTGGCTGTCATTTTGTAATAAAGTGATAAAATGAAAAATGCCCAACATTAAAATCTTAGTCAGAACAAGCTGTAAAAATTTAGCCATGTTTAATTAAAAAAAATTCTTTATTAGACTTTATGTAGAGAAAAATTCAAAAAATGAGTTTTTTTTAGAGGACAGCACAATACTTGATTACATCACCAAAATATTTATGACTTATGCTCTGTCACATTTTCTTGGTGATTTTCGCTATAAAATCGATCGCAAAATGTTTTAAAAAGGGATTTAAAACCTAATCTGGCAGCCAATTTTTATGAAATCAATACAGTTCTTGCGCCAGTGGTCATATTCGAGTAACTGAGAGCTCAATCTGAAATCATACTATTTAGAAGTTATCGTTGTTCACTCCCATATATACATACAAATCATGATTACAATACTTTTCTTATACTATGTGTTCGAAAAGTAATAAGAGACAGATGGGAGATAACAGCCAATAGGAAAACAGGTAATAAAGAGCAAACTGCAAGCAAAAGAATTGATACAACAAGTGAAGGGTGTATTAGGGTGGTCACAAGTAACATGGGGAATTTTTTTTTTCAACTTATCTTTCGGGGGACCCTCCTAAAATTTGCCAATTAGTTAAAAAATGATATTGGCAAAGTTTCAGCTCAATTTAATAATAACCCGTGCCTCATCGATGTTGAATTATTGAAAAATTCTGATTTTTGGTGAAAAATTGCAATTTTTTCTTCATTAAGTAAAAACCATTTGTCCTAAAAACCTGATTCTTGTCTTATTTGATAGAAAATGTTGTTACCTTGAACTTTTACTCTCATCGAAACTTATATTTAATTACATTTAGCATTTTTTAAGTCAAGTTGTGAACTATATCCTCAAATCTGCATTTTTGAAAAATACATGGAAAATGACAGCAGAATAATTCTAATTACTTCTGACCACTTTTTTGTATTTTTTACATTAAAAGACAAAAAAAAAAAAAAAACATTTTTTATAACTTAAAAAAAAAAAAAAAAAACGAATTATAGTTAATTATTAGGTATCTAGTTTTGCACCTCAAAAGAAGAAGCTCCTCAATTTGTATTGCAGTTAAAGTGCATTTAACACAAACCTCTGAAAATCTCTTTTTAATACAAGGTAATTTTTGTTTCTTTCTATCGTTAAGAAGTCCATTTTTAGCATCGACGAAACCTTCTGACACTCGGCAGTCGTCAAATGCACCCTTCCTTTTACTATGATTGGCCCCTTCTTACTTACAAGGGTGGGAAAGGAGGATTTAGATAATGTTTGTCTTTCAAGCAGTGAACGTTTGTTTAATGATTTCTTTCTAGAGTAATAACGTTCTAGAGTAATAACGAGCATGAGTTCAAGGCAGAAAGACAAGATTTCCTTTATTGGCTACATGTCTCATCAAATCAATGGCAGTAAGTTACCATTGTCAAGTTTTACACAGTTTATTTTATATGTACCAAGTGAATCTGAACACCAGAGAAGCTGCTAGACTTACAGTACAGGAAGTTGTACTATTTTGTGAGAAAGCCAAGATACCAACCAGACACTTTAAAGACTGTGTTGCAAAGGCTGAAAAACTTTAGGAAGAGTGGAGAAAAGTAAAAAAAAAAAACCCGCTAACAGATCCTATTTCAAATCTCAAAATAAAAAAAGTAGAATCTTTCAATTCAACGCTTGATGACCTTTTTGATGCTGCTCATCAGGAGGTAATTAAAAACATTATTAAAGAAGGTAAGCAGTTTTTGTTACTGCAGAGAAAGAAAGGGCGCCCTGGTTGCATGGGAGAGTTGACATGAAATTTGTAAAAGCTGGAGAATGAAGAAAAAAAAGACGAGCAACTGAGATGGCAGTTGATAAAATCCAGGCAATGTGTTTTGATACCACTGCATTAAATACAGGTCGCCTCATGAGAACCTGCATTTTGCTACAGAAATTAGAATTACAGAAAGAACGAAATCTTCTCTATTTACCATGTCGCCACCATATTCTAGAAATTATTCTCAGAGCAATTTTTGATTTTAAAATGGGCATAACCACTGCCCTTCAGCGAGATATTTAAAAAAAAATTCATACTGGGTGGTCTAAGCTGAACAAGACTAAATACAAAACTGCTATTGAAGATGAAAATATCAGATATAAAATACTTAATTCGGACGAAATTTCAAGTTTTCTTACCGAGCATTTAAAAGATGAACACACCAGGGATGACTATAAAGAATGTATCCAACTTTGTTTAATTTTTATAGGACATCTTCCCTCAAAAGACATTTTTTTCAGAGCACCTGATGCTATTCATCACACCAAATGGATGGCTAAGGCCATTTATTCTCTCAAAATATATCTTTTCAGGGATCAATTATCATTAATATATTTAGAAGACGAAGGTATTGGAGACGTTTGTTTATAATCAATACATATATAAAAGCGTGGTTCATTGATCTCACTCTGACTTTGGCTCCCAATCAAGACCTACAATTATTAAAATCACTTGTTGACTACAGAAATATTGATAAACAGGTTGCCGACAAAGCGCTTTCTAAAATGATAAAACATCTTTGGTATCTTAACTCGGAGCAAGTTGCATTTTCATTCTTCGATGATACTTTGGAAAAACAGTCAAAATAAGTATTGCTGAAAATTTAATGTCATTTGAAGAAGGAAATGATGATGATGATGATGATAAGGATGTAGGAGCAACAAATACGTTTCAATGAGGTGGAATATTTATTGGACAAAGAAGTCTATTTTTTTTGTTTCATCTCAAACTGTAAATATTTTTAGGAGATTTGAGATTAATATGCAATTTTTAAATACTGATCCCGACGTATGGTGTGAAAATAAACATTATTTGAAAGCAAAAAAATAGTGAATGGTTTTAAGGTTGTCAATGGCACAGCTGAAAGGGGAATAAAATTAATCCAAGACTTCAATTCCTGTTTAACGAAAGATGAAGAACAAAAGCAGTTTCTCTTACAAGTTGTAACTGAATGCAGAAAAATTTTCTCAGACTCTTCAAAAGCCACATTATTGAAGTCATTACCACCTTAATGTAATAATTCTAAGTGATAATATTTTATTTCTTTTATAATGATTCGTTTTTTATAACGCAACTTTCATAATGAAATGTATTTGAATGTTATTTGTGAGAAGTTTGCTCTTTATTTCTTATAATTCATTCAGTTTAAATTTCGATTTTTTTCATTTACTTTGGATTTTTTTTTTTTTAACTAAACCCTTTTTTATGTACAAAATGAAAAAATAAAGAAATCAAAATCTAAAAGCAGATGAAATGGAATGTTACAATGCTTTTTCATATTTTCATAAAAAGTCAATTTTGAGAATTCGGATCATGTTTGGTACTAAAAAATGCTGTATATTTTTAAAACTATGATTTTTTACAAAAAGAAGATGTTTGGTTCTTCAATGCAAAAACATTTTTTATGAAATGAGACCAGTATTAAGTTTCTAGGTTCTTTTGTATTCATTTTACGAAGGAAAAACTATAATTTTTAGCGAAAAATCGCAGTTTTTCAAAACTTTGACCTCAATGAGGCACGGGTTAACATTATCCAAATGAGCTGAAACATTGGCAATATCATTTTTCAGGCTATTGGCAAATTTTAGGGGGGTCCCCCCGAAAAAAATCGCAAATTGATTTCTTGTGACCACCCTAGGATGCAAAATTCACACTCTCCACTTACTCTAGTTTTTAGAGAAATGCAAAAAAAAAACAATTATTATTAATAAACATGATATTATTGGCACATTTTTTTAATGATATATTTGTTGCCATAACAACTAGTTGCACATAGTCCTAAACCTGTAAAAATTGTGGTAAAGCTAGAATTAAAAATTTAAATATGGCAAATGTAAGTTTTGCAGAAAACTTTTATGGGTAATGTTAGTTATAAACTAAAATAGTTATGAATTTAAAACAACAAGAACCAAAAAAAAAAAAATCTGAGCATTAGATTTCATTATGTTATTTTGGAGGGTATAAACAACAAAAACAAGTAATATAAAAACTTAGGTCAAATAGAAATTTCTTTTCCAGCGATCTACACGCTTCGCCACTGATGCCTATTTACCACCACTGACGACGATTTATTCCTAAATTTATATCCTGCTAAATATCTTACATAAGAGAAATTTTTGAAATGTATTAAAAATTAAATAAAAAATAAATAGCTAAAATACCAAAAATTAATAGCTCGAAAAGTATTTCTCACAAAATTGTTAGACAAACTGCGTTAGAAAGGTAAAAAAATTGTATTTTTCTTGATATAAATTTAAAATCTAATGATTATGCCATTTTTCAAATATTGAATTTAAAAATTAACCAAACTTCACAATAAAGTGCCATAGCGATGTTACAGTTAACGATAATACAGTTTTTTTCAAATATTAATTAATTAATTAAATTTTATTAATTAATTTTAGTTTTATACTTCATTTCTGTTCAAAAGTATAGACTCACTCCACATTTATAGTCTCCTTCGCACGCAAGCCGCCTGATCTTCGTCCGTGAACAGCCCCCATTATCTTTTTACGTGTGAAGGTGAGACTATAAATATGGAGTGAGTCTATACTTTTGAACAGAAATGAAATGTAAAACTAAAATTAATTAATTAAATTTAATTAATGAATTAATATTTGAAAAAATTGTATTATCATCAATTGTCATCCAGTACAAGTCTAAAAAAATTTATTTGAACTTGATAGGATGAATAGAAAATATTTTATTAACGATTGAAAATTTGAACAAGATATATAAATATATAGAGAGTGTGAGCTAATAGTAGGAATTTAATAAAAACGCAAAAAACATTTATTAAAAATAATTTGTGCTAAAATTTTACTATTAGACATGGTTCAACTTCTTCACTGTCATTAAACTAGTGGAACATTTTACACTTCTTACTTCTTTACCTCCCTGATTGGTTGGATTGGAGAGTGTGAGTTTTGCTGCAAAACAGTTGTTGGATAATGTGAGTTATGCATCAAAACGAGATTTTCAGCATTTTTTTTTCAACCTTAATATTTTTTTATGGTCCAAATCGCTATTACAGTCCGATTCGCCTTAAAAAGACGAACACAATGATATGAATAACTCAATACCTTAAAAAAGTGGATAATGTGACTTTTGCATCTGCACCATTATAGTATAATAATCAGAATGTGTACACTTCCTTAGTTTTCCCAAGGTATACTGCTAGTATACCTTGGAGGATAAGGAGTATACACCTTACTTAAGGATACTAAGGAGTATAGTGCCACTATTTCCTAATAGTAATTCTTGTCTTATTTAATATTGCAGAATTTGTAATAATTTTGTCTAATTATTTCAACAATATATATATATATATATATATATATATATATATATTAAAGTCAGAAATTGCAGAAAAAAGTTAATAATAGTACTAAAGATTAAAGCTAAAAATAAATATAGTAGAGTAAAACCTGCTAAGACAGGATTGGGAAAAATGTTCATTTCACACAGGCTTCTGTTTTAAAAGGTATAACTGTATGGCATTCCTTTCAACCAAGAGCATGAAAATTTTCCATTATAGGCAGGTTTTGATTTTACTGTAATAATTTTAAAAAAAGGGGTGGGGGTGGAAAGGGAGAGCAGTTCGATGGAAGCTAAGATGATTTAACTAAATAGAGAAATAAGCTAAATAAAAAAAGAAGAATTAAATGAAAAATTCCAAGTAGCTGAGAGCGTAGTATAATCCGATTTTTCATTTAAACTTAATTATTAACTAACTTTAAACAATATCTGTTCGCACAGCAACATCTGCCAAATTCCAGTCCCATTAATGCCATGCTATCTTTTATTTAAACCAGTTTTTTTTACTGTTGGTTTTCCACTTAAAACTGAATAAAAAGACTTTTATTAGAAAAAAATAATAATAATCATTTGTTTTGAAAATTAGTACTATGATTAAGCAGTGGCAATTGGCAAACGACAAATGCATTACAATTACAAGTCTTAAAATTTGGTAATACTAGAAATTATTAAGTAAAAAAAAAATGCATAATAAAATTTAGTGTTGATAAATTAAGATAATCAGAAAAGATGCCTCTCCTCACATGCCCTGTGCGAGATAATAGATTATATGTAATTTTTCTAACTAAATGATATAAATTTACACTGTTAAGTTAATATATTAATTATCATGAGATTCTAAACGAATTTCCTCTCTTTATTTTTCTCTAAGCGATAAAAATGGTGCAAGAAACTCTTTTAATTAAATTCATTTTCATAACTATGCATCTAAATATGTTTAGTGCTGCCATCTATTATCATTATTTAAAAATAAATGATCGATTTTATTTTTAATGGATATCCGCTGTATACTTCGTGAAATCAAGACATAGATCAATAAATTAGATCTTTACACCTCTTTAAAAATATCCAGACTGCAAGAACAAATTGCCTTTTTAAGTCTTATCCAAAATTTTTAGCATTCTTTCAAAATGGAAAAGATTTTAATAGTTACTAGCTTTACTTTTGTTAATCAACAGTAGATGGCAGCATCATATATTTTTCATACATCGACTTGAACATAGAGCGTGTTCAGCTTACACGACCACAACGACCATGGTCGAAGGAGACTGGAAAATGGAGTTGTCTTTAAACATACAGTTACAGTGAACTTGAGAATCAAATGTTCAAATCACGCATTTGCCTACTTATATTAATATTTTGTTGCATGTTAGTTGTGTACTTGGTGAGTGAATGGTTAAAGCATTGACTTTCTATCTAGATAGTGTGAGTTCGAATCCCAAGCTTTCTTCGAGTTTTTTTTCTGCTTTTTTATTTAAAAATGTTTTGTCAGTTGCTATTTATTTTTCATGCTAAATGGTAAATTTTGACATTAATAACAGTTCCAGATTAATATTAAAATAAATTAAATTAATTAAAATAAAATACTTATTTAAATATTGTATTTCAGATATTTTTTTTTTAAGTGTTTATTGGTTACTTTATGTTTTTCATGATAAATGGAATATTTTTAATAAAAGTAAATTTTGATATTAATAACAATTACAGATTTATTTCTATTGTTATTATAAAATACTCATTTAAATACGATAAATGGGCAATCTCCCGATTAAAATTTTCTTTTACAGCGCTTTATAATATTTAAATTTTTATTCCAATTCGTTAATATTTTTTTAGCAAATAAGAATTGTGCAAAAATATCTGTGCGCATACGATGGGTGTGTGTTTTTTATGGAGTACCTTATTGGTTTATTATTACTAAAACTAAAATGCAAAGCATATTTTACAATATAAAATTCAATGTGTAAAATACTATAAAAATAAAATTATACGTATAACGTTAATTTTTTTAAAAATCAAATTAAAAAATGAATTTTGATAATTAAATATTTAAGTTTCAAACAATTTGTTACCGAAATAAATGTTTTAATAGGAATATTAGAAACTCTTTTTATCAAATTTTAACAAATATTTTAATTTACTAATACAAATGAAAGTCATAACATGTTGATATCACAGTTTTGTTATATTAACAGTATTCCATTTTAATGAAAATATAAAGCAACTGATGAAGCCCTTTTATATATTAATAAAAATTGAAAAGAAAAATCTAAAATAAAAGAAGAGGCTTATGATCCAGGTTCATTTGTTTAATACGACAAAACATCGTAAGTGTATGTAATATTTTTTATTTAATTTTTATTTTTGCGTGCTTCTGTCTAATTATTTTAAGGCTTTCTGTGTTAGACCTGTTGGGAGACGACTTTCATATACGATCCTTAATTATTTTAATATGTGTATTTCCAAATAAAAACGACTGACATCTCTAAATCAGTTTTAACTTTTCAGATAAATTATTTGCATAGAACAAACTTTTTAAAGTTCCAACCTTCCAAACAAAAACTAAAACTTTAGAGTGCTGCCAAATTTGAAAAGCAAAATTAGATAAAATTATGAATTAGATAAATATAATACAACGAGCTACACATAATATGATGACCGTATAAAGACTATAAATTATGCTACAGCAGACCCACTGAGTTGTTGTTGTTGTTGATTCGACCCGAGGGCCCGGTGAGCAGCTTTTTATTTCTATATAGCTGTCTTATTCCACAAGTATCAACTCCTACCTGAGGTGAACCCACTGAGTTATATAGAATTATATTAGAGCTCAGTGGTTAGGCCAAAAGCTGACACAAATCGGTGATCGAACATCTAACCTGTCATCAACTTATATGTCACTAAAACTGATATATTAATCATACTCCGCTATTTTTATATTTTATATACTGTTTCGTTAAGAAATACGAAAGTTTAAAAAATCAGTTATAAAGTTGAAAATTGTTAGATTTCCGATCAAACTGTTAAAGGTGTTCAATCAACCTTCCAAACGAAAAGCCCAATCACGTGATCAAATCGACCACAAATTTTTTTGGGTGAAGAGAGCGAAGTTCGCGCAGGCGCATCGGGCTAAATCAGATCACGTGATGCTTTGTTGTGTCACGTGATGTTTTGTGTTCATGATTCCTATTATGATATTCCTATTACAAGAGCCACTTTTTTGGAAGGATAAGGGCTTATAGTCGCTGGCTTCACTTATTATAAGTAGAGTTGCAAAAAACCCGCAGTTTTTGAGGGACGGGAATAAACCCGGGAATTTTTGGGAATAAACCCGGAATTTTGGGGAATATTGGAAATTTTGAAGGAGTTTTGAAAGTAAACAAAACTAGTCATTTTCCATTTATTTATTTATTTTTAAAGAAATTTCAGGCACTGTTCTGAAAAGTTTAAAATAGGTTTTTCATTATGAATTCACAAAACTTAGGCTTTTGCACCCTAAATTTTTATAATTCATTATAACTCATTTGCTTTACAACATTAACGACTGTGAGTTAGTAAAGATTTGAATGTTTCTTTAAAAATTAAAATTGTTTAATTTCTGTTAGTTGGCATATTAGCTATTCAGGAATAATCTATATTAATTTTCTTGTGAGTTACTGCATTTTTGCATTGATTTCTTTTAGTTTTATTGGTTTTCTTTTTTGTTTTCATTGTCTGAATTGGAGAACAGGGGTGATGTTTATATTCATGTCAGGCAAGATGAATCTGTCATCTTCCTCTAGCACTTTTTACCTATCCACGACTAAAATATCAACTTACGTATGATATTTTAATTTCTCTTACTTAATATTTCTGCAGCGTAAGCATGTATTTCACTGGTTTTCATGTAAACTGTGCTATTTTTCTGTATTTATGTTATTGATTTTGTTTACATTTGTAAAAAAACATTTTGTTTACAAATTAAAAAATTCCATGGCTAAAACTTTCTGAAAACTCCCGGGAATGTTCAATATTTCCCTCCCAAAAAGTCCGGTTTATTCCCGGGAATAAACCCGGTTTTTTCCACCCTTTGCAACTCTAATTATAAGGCACAGAAACAGAATATAATTCAATTATGGCTTATTTCCATGCTTCTAAGGTGACTCACTCCATGTATATTTTCTCCTTCGACCATGGTCGTTGTGGTCGTGTAAGCTGAACACGCCCATAAACATGTATCCGCCATCTTAGTTCAAAGTGCAGTATATGTCACCCACTGTATTACTTGAACAATTTTTGGATAATTCTTCACACAACTTTTAAAATATTACATCAAAACATACTAAACTGTTAAAAGGTAAGTTAGTTTTGTTTAGAGTTACTTATTAATATTTAGAAATGTTTAATTATTTTGTAACATTCATTAAATTGTTGGCGGTTATTGTTGATGAATTTTTGTTTACATTTTTGAAAGATTCATTTTAACAACATAATATGGTTAATATAATTTATATATATAATATATTTGTATACTGATAAAAGTAAGAAAATCTTTATAAATTATATCTATTCAAAATAGTCTTTTTTTTGTATTATTTTCTTTTAAAAAAGACCTGCTGAATTTAAGGGTACAGAAGATATAAAACATTTGGAATTTTCAATTTTACTTTTAAAAAATAACCCAGACCAGAATAATATAAGAAGTAGGTATTAATTATACAGTTTCAAAATATATAGAGCCTTTAAGTTCATAAATACACATTACACTAAGCATATGTATGTAAATCTTTTTTTCAGTTTTTCTCAGACTGTATTTTAAAAAAACATATTTAGGTTCCCTTATTATAAAATGTATTAAAGCTAGAGAATTGAAACTTTTCATTTTTGTACAACAAATTTATTTTGTTAAAAATGTCTAAAATTATGAATGTCACTATAACATATTTGCCAACTTTTACACCTTAGGTGTAAAATTTACACTTTTTGACCATTTTTTACACTTTTACACTTAAGATGTTTAGTTTTACACTTTCTTGCAAAGTTTCTTCTAAGCTCTATTTTACTCCCCAAAATTGGGAAATACTTTTTAACTTCGTTTATTAATGATAGTTGCTGAATGTAAAGGAATATTTCATATAGTTTAAATCATGAATCAGGGATTCATATTCAAAATATAACATACAAAATCTTTTAATTCTCATTGTATTTAAATGGAAGTTCGTGTTTTGGGCAATGTTTTTGCTTAGACTTTCTTAAAAAGAACAACAAAGAAGCTGTCTGTATATGTTTCATATCAAACTATCAGTATATTATTTAACAACATTCATCTGTTACATGCTTAAATGCTGTTTATATCTTTTTTATATAATGTATTATATGTATAATATGCTCTTATTAAAGAAAAAATTGCAAGAAACGCACTTCACGCGTTATTTTACACTTTGCCATTTTGAAAAGTTGGCAGGTATGCTATAATAATACAGAAGATATACAGGAATATATTTTGAAAAATCTAGTTTTCTGAATATTTCAGTAACTGTTTATTAAATTTTTATTTGTGAAAATTGAAAAATGTTTATTATTGTTAATAAATGATATATTTTTAACCGTTACATAAAATTTAAAGGAGCTAATTTCCAATACATTTTATTTATTAGAAAACTGTACCTAACTGATATAGACATTTAGACAGGAGAAAGTAAAAAATAAACATACACACTAAGTAAAATTATGTATGAAGCAAGTATATATATTTTGCGTTATACATAAACTAAAATATGTTTATTTTACGTGAAGAGAAAAATTAACTTGTATAGGGTAGATGTGCCAGTAATGGACTGCCTTCCAGTAATCGACCACCTTCGATAAAAATTCAGCTTTTTTTATTTCATTAATATGCTCTCTTTAAATTCTAGTTTTAAATACAATCATAATATCAATTATCTATTACTTTTTGTGGAGTGTCCATTACTGGAATTTAGGGTGTTTTGATTTATTTCTGTTATTTACAATTAAATTTCGATTAACATTAGGAAATGTGACTGTGAGCATGGCTAAATATTGTTGGTAGATTAATATAATATTAAAAAATGTGGAATATAACAATTATAACTATTAATTAAAAAATATTTTTTAAAGAAATTCCTTACGGGTGTCCATTACTGGCACATCTACCCTATATATTTTTTTGTGTTATACATAAACTAAAATATGTTTATTTTATGTGAAGAAAACAATTAACTTGTATATTTGTTTATAAACAAATGGTTTTAAACATGTAAAGTCGCTGTGTGGTTTGCATGCAATTTAGGTACTATACTCATTGATGCAAAAGAAATCTAAACTAATCAAACATATTGAAGCACCAGTTTTTAAATAAGGATAGTCTTAAAAAATAAGAGTGTTGAATCATCATAGAAATGTAAATATATTTTTCAAAATTGCTACGTCATTTCATAGAGTTCATACTGATGTTGCAAAATTTTGAGTTTGTCTTCACAAAAATTACTAGAATTTGCAAATCCTTTTTTAAAAACTTTGTAACATAAATATTGCCAACAAAAAATAAATGTTTTTGTCCATTACATTTTAACTAAGCTTACCTGAATTTTGCTCTAGATTAAAAAATATTTCTCTGTTGACTTACTGAGTTTTTATACTGAATCTTTTTTTTACATATTTCTTAGCAGAAGTTTAAATGTTATTTTTATTTTACTTAATGCAGAATAATGCACTATGGTGGGATGCTCAGCATTTGGTTGTACTAACAGATCTGAGCAAGGATTTTCGATGAAGACCTTTCCAACGGATCTTACAAAGCGAACTATTTGGACTATAGCTGTAAATCGGAAAAATTGGTCCCCAAGTCCACATTCTCGAATTTGTGAGGTATGTATGACGGTTATTCTAAGACTGAAATATATCTATTGTATAAAAATTTTAAGAAATTATATGCAGTCTTAAAAATATATGCACAAAAATTTCTATTACATATGCACACTTTTTCTTAAAGTGGCACAATTTAAAAGGATGATGATTTTCAGAAAAGGAAAAAAAATGCTTTATATTTAAAATGCAAACCACTCACTCACTTCATTTAAAATACAAGGTGCATGCACTGACAATTGACCAGTGAAATATAAAAACTTCAGAAAACAGGAATTAATGGGTATACATTCTAACTTTGGTTGTTAGAGAACATATCTAACATCGGCTAAGCTTTGGCATTTGCTGTGATCAGCCATCTTGTTTTTTAAATCAAAACATTTTAACTTTTATTATTAAATATAAATAAATTAGTCAATAAAATTAAATAACGTGTTTATAAGAAGTAAATATGGATGAAAATTATTTTGGAAATGAGAAACAAAACCAATATGCTTTGATTTAAAAAACAAGATGGCAGACCGTTTGCGAATCCCAAAGCTGTTCCTTATCCAAAGAAGTGTCTTTCTACAAGCTATAATTGCAATTAAAGATGAGTTTGAAGATTCGCGTGGTAAAATTAGAAATATTTTCACTTCTCTATTTTTATTGGTTTGTGAATTATTGTGTTTTAAAATATTTTCTGATTTTTGGATCCTCCAGTATCTTTTAGAAGCAGTTTTAAATACAAACATTCATTTTTTTAATTTTTACACTGAAAAAGAAGTGGTCAAGTATTTGGGAAATCTGATTTTCTCTCTAATACTATAAATAATTTAAATTCTAGAAAAAAAAAAGGGGTACTTATCGGTTAGCCGGGCGCCAGTGATATATATACAAGTATATATACACACATATGGGTCAATATCTGAAAATTGGACAATTTGTGTCCCCTGTCAATAATACTTCATTAATTACACTAAAACCAAAAACTGAAAAATGTAATATGTTGTAACATATGTTGTAACAATTGCCAATGGTAAATCAACATATAATGATGTATGAATAATTAATTGAAAGCTTTAAACAAACTAAATAATCATTTCAGTCCCTGTCCCCAGGTACAAATATCCAATATTAAATGTATGCTGTAAAAATTTCAATAAAAATCATTAACTTTTGCTATTATATATTTATACCTATATATATACAGTATGGAAAAATATAATTATCCTTTATTAGTACAGATTGTACATTAAAATATTGTAGTAAATATATTTGTCCCTGAAGTTGACCATCATCTCAGTCCCTCTAAACAAACATTTAGTTTAACATATGCTAGATGGCACTGATGGAATTATTTCCATTGCAACAGCATCTAAAGTTCAATTAGCCACCATGGATAAAGATAAATTGTTCTTCTCTTTGTTTCATATTTAGAAATATTTAGTTTTTGTTCTGAATAGGGGTGAGTATTTTTTTATAGCATCATTCATGTCCCCATATTTAACTTTTTATTGATTAAAAAAAAGCTTATTATAACTTTATTTATGTAATATACAAATGTCACATGGCATATTTAATAATTTACATGTGTGGAAAATGATTCAAGAAAATGGCTATGCAGCTGTTAAGACAAAAACATCACCTCAGTCCCCATCATTTCAGTCCCAATTATTAGACACTGATTTAGGGGACTGAAATGATGACAAAGGGACTGAGGTGATGTTGAATTTACAACAATTATATAATATAAACAAATAATACTTTGCAAATGATTTTTTCTTGAATTAAATCTAAAATAAACATAATCATGTTATTACAAAGTAATAATATTCTCCGATCAATGCTTAATGACAGTTAAATAGCTTAATTTGGTGAATATCCACAGTTTTTGTTTATATGTTGAATTAACTTAAAAATGAAACAAAAAGGTCTTTTCTATTTAAAAAAAAAAATAGATATAAACAATTCTGAGAGTTAGAGAAATGAAAAGAAATTATTGCTTAAAACCTAAAAGAAAGTCACTGTTTCTTTAAAACAAATTGAGGAAAAAAGATGTAAGGAGCATGAAAAAATTAAGAAAGATCCTGTAGCTTTGGCAGAAAAAAGAGAAAAAGATCGATAGTGCTGTTATCAAAGAACGGAAAAAGGAACAGTAACAAATATTTATCAAAAATAAAAAAAAGGAGATTAGTGCCTAATACGTAAACGTTGGAAAATCAATTAAAAAAGATATAGGGATAAAAACAAGCTATTGCTACCAAGGGTGCCAAATTTGTTAAAGATAACCAAAGACTCCACCAACCTGCCCATAAATTTTAACACCTGCAAGTTCTGCAATTGCTGACTTGGGAAGAGCATCATCATCATCTAGAGAATGGTGTGGAAGGAAAAAAATTCGTGCAAATAGATCAGCAACTAATAGGCAATTGTAGAAAAAAAATTGCAAATTGCAACTACAAAAATTGAGCGTTACTAGCATTTAAAACAGTTAAATATCATAACTCCTTTGCCAAAATCTAAGGTGAAAGCTATTGTGGGGAAAAGGAGACATATATCAAAAGCTGTAGAATGGAAGAATGGAAAAGTAGAATGGAAGAACAAACGGTGAAAGAGAAAGTTAAAAATGTCAGAATTGAGCTGCTTCATCTGTGACACAAGTTCAATATGCACACATTCACTGTCCAGAAAGAAATAGGCATAATTTAACCTACTAATGAAACATATATCCTTTTTGTAAAAATGCTTGTAAAAAAAATCTGTAATTTTATTATTTTTAAATAGTTGTGTATAATATGCATCACATTATATTTTAACTTTCTCAATGCAAATTACTAGCTGTTGTTTACAAAACAACAAAAAAGAATAATCAATAGATTCGGTTGAACCTGCCACTTTGGTAATAGGTGACTGGATAACTGTCATATACAATGGTCTATGGTATCCAGGTATGGTAGAACAAGTGAGAAGACACATACTCACAGTCAGCTTTATGGTCAAAGAGTAGAAAACATTTATACTGGCGAAATCGAGCTGACAGACAAAATGGGAATTTGACAGACATCCTCTGCAAACTGAATGTTGCACCATATCCTATATCTTCAAGGCATTACACTGTAGAGATCTGCACGGGCCGGGCTCGGGCCTAGTTTTCTTCACGGCACTCGGGCCGGGCCGGGCCCGGGCCATATTTTTTTCTGAAGGCTCGGGCAGGGCCGGGCCTAGTGATTACTCTTTACGGGCTGGGCCGGGCCTTACTTTTTTCCTGAAGGATAAGGCCGTGCCTTAAATTATTTTTTCCGTACAGAGCCGGGACTGGTTTCATTCTTCCTAGTCTTCACGCCTCAAAATTTTTAGTCCTGGTTTTGACCCGTATGAAAATCATTGACTCGCCGTGCCTGGCCCGTTCGAAGGTCAGTAAAATAAGATCTGGCATAAAAATCTTTGCAAAACATGCAAACATTTTTAAATCACCATTATTTTATAATTAAACATTAAAATTTATTCTTTTTAAAGAATAGTAGATTTATACACTTATTAAAATATGGCTAAATTAAAATGTAGTAAAACGTGTGAAAAAGAACCTGCTTATGACGGAATCCTGTCTTAAATTGAAAAATGCGTTGATCCATTAAAAATGAATATACTAATACGTAAGAAAAGAATATATAAATCATTTACACCTGATAAGAAGGCAAATTGTCTATAACTCATTTTTTTTTCTTCCCTATGCAATTCCATCTTAAAAGATTTTACTGTATAGCATTTTTCTGATTTTTAACACTTCAATAAATGGAATATGGATTAACAATATTGATGATAACTTAAACACATACATACAACAAATAGAGATTTTTTAAAAAATAAACATTCCAGCTTGCGGCACCTCTATAAAAATGAAGATTATAAACATGAAAAAAAAAAAAGGCTAAGATAGGAATTTTTGGTTAGATCTCCTCCTACGACGCCAATTTTTAACCAAATCGACGTAAAAATTATGTTTTGTAGAAATTCACTCGGGCCGGGCCGGGCTCGGGCCGAGATTTTAACTTTTTTCCAGACTCGGGCCGAACTTTTAACTTTTAAATCGGGCCGGGCCGGGCCAATATTTTTTTATTCGGGCCGGGCCGGGCTCGAGTCGAACTTTTAATTTTTGTATCGGGCCGGGCCAAATTTTTTTTGGTATGGGTCGGGCCGGACCCGGGCCTGGAAATTTCGGCCCGTGCAGACCTCTATTACACTGTACCCGAGTGTAAAACAAATTGATGATTTAATGATGCAGTGACATTATTGTCAAAAGGAATTAATATTCCTATGTCAAAAAATTTTAAGCAATATGTTATCTAATAAAGTTTACGTGTAAATCACGAATCATCATTTCAGTCCCTGATGCATCATTTCAGTCCCTGATACATCATTTCAGTCCCCTTGCATGAAATCTCTAGTACAAAAATATTCTGTTGAAAATATAATAAAAAAATGGTTAATTTATAGTGCAGTAACAAAAACTGAAATAATAATTAAAAAATTTTTGATTTTTAGCATATATTTGAATAAAACTTATAAAAATAGAATAGCAAATTTGATGCGTTATGCCAATATGGAACTTCCACGAACTTAATAACCTTTAATGATGCCTACATTTAATTTTTTACTATATTATTAGTTAGACCCAGTTGTTCTCATTTCATTTCAAGCAAAGTTAGTTGTATATTAACAAATTTTCAATAAAAAATAAAATAAAAATAAATGGGGACTGAGATGATGTTAACAGACACTTACTTCCATAAAAATTAATCCTACGCATAAAATATACATCCTTGATCTCAAAATACTACAGAATTTAAATGACAAAACATGTGTAATAGTATATAAATGTATGTGGTAGTTTGTACATTAATTTAAAAAAATGCAAATTTTGGAATTGAAATTGTCCAATTTTCAGATATTGACCCATATGTATATATATACACATATATCTACATGTACATATATGTATATATATACCTATATATGTACTTGTACATATATCACTATATATGTACTTGTAAATATATCACTGGCGTCCGGCTAACCGAAAATGGGAAAATGTTTCTGGAATATAAATCCCCATACTTTAATTAGTATATAGGGCAAAATTGCTTTCAAGCATGAAAACAATTTTTAAATTTTAAAAAACTTATAATGGGTCAGGGAATAAAAAAATTGGCATACTTTTATGTTAGTCGAATGCAAGGAATAAATCACTAAATATTGTTCCCATTGTCATTATTCATATTGCATGCCATTTTATTTAAAATACAAACCATTCACTCATTTCATTTAAAATACAGGGTACATGCACAATTGACCAGTGAAGTATAAGAACTTCAGAAAACAGGAATTAATGGGTATGCATTCTAACTTTGGTTGTTAGAGAACTTATCTAACAAACAAAGAAATGTCTTTTTACAAGTTATAATTGCAATTAAAGATGTGTTTGAAGATTTGCATGGGAAAATTTGAGATATTTTCACTTTTCTATTTTAATAGTTTGTGAATTATTGTGTTTTAAAATGTTTTCTGATTTTTGGATCTTCCCGTATTTTTTAGAAGCAGTTTTAAATAGAAACATTCCTATTTTAATTTTTACACTGAAAAAAAGTGGTCAAGTATTGTGCAATCTCATTTTCTCACTAATACTGTAAATAATTTAAATTCTAGAAAAGTAAATGGGAAAATGTTTCTGGAATATGAATCTTCATACTTTAATTAGTATCTAGAGCAAAAATTGCTTTCAAGCATGAAAACAATTTTTAATTTTTTAAAAACTTATAATGGGTCAGGGAATAAAAAAATTGGTATACTTTTATGTTAGTCGAGTGCAAGGGATAAATCACCAAATATTGTTCCCATTGCCATTTTATTTAAAATACAAACCCATGAAATGAGTTAAAAAACAATAACTCATTTCATTTAAAATACAGGCTGAGTACATCATTAATTGACCAGTGAAATATAAAAACTTCAGAAAACAGGAACTAATGGGTATACATTCTAACTTTGGTTGTTAGAGAACATATCTAATATCCAAAGAAATGTCTGCAGAAAATATGTCAATAATTTTATTAGAAAAAAAATTAACCTGAAGAAATTTTTACTAAATGGTCAATTTCCGGTGTACTCATCCTAAATATTACATACATAATACATGCCTTCCACTCATTTCATTAAAATTTTTTGAGGGGTCATCTACTTAATATAATCGTGTCAAACTTAAAAATTTTTAGTACTAACACCTAATTTAAGCTTCATATTTGTCTTTTATTGTTAAATTTTACCATTGGATACCAAACAGCAAGTAAGTCATTCAATCAAATAGTTGAGCAATTATGAAAGTTCGAATACCTAATGTTAAATTTATTTTTAACCATTGCAAAACAGATTGAAATGCAGGAAATTTTTAAAGCATAACTTAAAAACTACTTGACAGAATGAGATATAATTTTGGACCTTCATAATTCTTAGACTATTTGGCTAAATGATTCCCTGTTTGGTATCCAAAGATAAAATTAACCCCCTCCCCCCCCAAAAAAAAATATATATATATATACAGTAGGACCCGTATTTAACGAGGAACTCGGGAAACTCGAGGAAAAATGCTCGTTAAATCCAGTCGCTCGCTAAATCCGAATCCAAGTTTATAACTAGTATGTACATAAAAAATCCACTTAAGTAAATTGCTACTTCATATTCTTTAATGAGAAGTGGAAAAATATTCTTCCAAAGTTTATTGTTTGACTTTACAAAATTTCGTTTCATTTAATTTTCGTCGTAAAACACTTAATGCATTAAATGTTGCATCATCAGTATTTTTCATAGCTTCAAAAAACTTTTTAAGATTTTGTAATGACTCTGCAGCACAATCACGTGACGGTGTTTTAATTACAGTTTCTTCTTCCGAGTCACTGTTACTGGCATTTTCCTCTTCCTGCTCTTTTACCACTTCCACGACGATATCCTCAGTGAAGAGTATGCCCGAGGTTAAGACATCATCATCAACGTTATTGTCTCATTGATGTTTAAAAGATCGTTAAACTGCTCAATGCTATTTTGTTGCAAATAGACTGAGAATCACAAGTCATCTTCATCTTCGAAGTCACCACCACTTCTGTCAATCCATCCAGCTTTCCTGTAACAGTTTTGAATACAGGATTGAGTTACATTTCCCCAAGCATCTGTCTTCAGATGTATAACGTGAAGAACAGAAATTTTAAGATCCTGATCTTTTTCATTTCTCTCTAACATCATCAGAATTAATTGCTTTCTACAATAGCATTTGAAACTCCGAATAAGAACTTGTTTGAGAGGCTGTAACACCGAAGTTGAGTTAGGCGGTAAAAAAACAAGTTTTTTTTTTTTTTTTTTTAATTATTGCTGAACAGCAGGTGAGCAGAACAATTATCAACGATGAGTGCAACTTTGTTTTCTGTTTTTGGAGCACTCGTGAAAATGGGATTAAAAAAATTCAGAAGTCAGTATGCTTTTTTGTTCGATTTGTAAGTCACTGATAGGCTTTTTACCCCTTTAAAGCATCTTGGATTTGCAGATTTACCGACAACAAAAAGTTTTTTATTGTCTTTCCCTTACATGCTACAACACATTAACACAGTTAAGTGATTTTTCAGCAACTTACCACCCACACATTTTTCACCTTAAAACTTCATCGTTTGATAAGGGATTAGATTGTAAAAGACGCCAGCCTTATCGGCATTGTAGATGTTATCTTCAGCATAATTTTCACGTAAATCTTTCCATGTTCAATCCAACCAATCTTTCACATCCTTGTCGTTCACATTGGAGCCTTGCTGATAACTTTTCCTGCACAGATGTTGTGACTTTGTTTGAAATGATGTAGCCATCCACTAGAGCATGAAAAATCTGTGTAACCTAGCTGAGCTTCAAATTTTTCATCTTCGATTTTAATGATGGGACCAATTTTCGGCAAACATGAATTCTGTTGCTGAACAAACCATTTTAACAGAGCTTCATCCAAGTCATCTTTTTCAAACTTCTTCAGCTGTTTGCGATCCGTCACATTCGCTTCATATGCTTCCATTAAGGACTCTTTGTTTTTCAAAAGAGTTGACACAGTTGAACTGCTTACATGTTGCAACATTTTTTTCACCTTTATCTAAGAGTTTTATAATTTTCACTTTTTCTCTTATGGATAAAACTTTACCTTCGACATTTTAAACAGCAGAATAAAAAAAACGCTCTCAAGAAAAGTCACAAGTCGAAAATAAGTTTTTCTTACACGTAGTTCTGAAACAGGTAATTACACCTGATTTGGATTGGATCAAGCCATTGAAGGGAGGAGTGAGTCGTCATAAATGATTTCACTTGATGCCAGCTGTACCTCACCCCCCTGCATCCACCATCTTTAACCGTGGTAAAGCACCAAGTGTGTTGGAATTCTATTCCTTTTCAGTTGGGAATATTTCATTCTCCCTTTTTCCCTTCCTGTAAAAGGGACAATAGGACGGACGTCCAGTTCACACCATCACCCTTCCAAAAATCGATACCTGCCTATGATGGTTTCAACTGTTGTTTGATAACTTTAAAGAATAGTTATTTTTTCCTTACAAGAGAAATGGGAGAAATCTAGGAAATCTGTGTGTTTTTCTTTTTTTTAAATCATTATTTCTGTAATTATTTCTCGCTTTCATAATTATTTTCCTCGTTAAATCCGGGGAAAGTACAAAAATTTGCTCGCTAAAAGAGTATATTTCAATACATTTATAAACATTAACCAAGCAAAAGTCTCCATTTTCCTCACTAAATCCGGAATCTCGTTAAATGCGGGCTCGCTATAAACGGGCTCGACTGTATATATATATATATATAATGTCAAAATTGGATGCTCATATTGAAAATTTCAGAGTTTGATAAAATTACAGTATGAAGACGGCTTCTTAAGCTTATTTTTAACATAAATTGAAAGAAGACATAATTTCCAGTTAAATGGCTGCTTCTTTTTTTTTCTGTGGAAATTTGGAGATTGAAATGTATAGGGTGTTCTTTTGGCTGGCTGTATTTTTAGTTTTACTGTGTCAAAATGGTATAATCCCCCCCCCCTCCTAAAATATCTGCATTTTTGTTAGAAATAAATGTTACAATTTTATTTTCCTCAATGTTATCTGTAACTGGCATATTAATAAATGATTGTTTTATCTTTTTTGTAAATATCAGATTATAGACATCAGAATCATTCACTGAAATTATTAAAATGGAAAAATGAGTCTTTTTGTATTTTTATCATTATTTCATTTAGATGAAATGATAATTTTACTGTCCTGTTAAATTGTTTGTTTTGATATAGAATCCCTCAAATTGAAACTGTAAAATAGATGAAACCTGACTAGTAATATAAAAAGCCTGTTTTCAGTTTAGTACTAATTCTTTCAAAATTACTTCCCAAGTGCCTTTTTCATATTTAATCTGATAACATTTTCAAAACAAGTTGGCTTTTTTTCTTTCAAATGTTAAGTGATACAATAATTTGTGTTTTCTGAAATATGCATTTACTTTTTGAAATGAATAATATTATACTTAGTATGTTATGTATACAAATTTAATTAAAACCAATTTTTAATTCTTATTTCTAGGTTCATTTTGAAGCAGATCAATTTGAGAAGCCAGATGCTGAAGGAAAGATTAAACTTAAAAGGAGTGCAGTTCCAAGTTTATTTGCCCATAAAAAACCCTTGAAAAAGAGACCACCCCCAAAAATTCGAGCTCCACCACCAAAGAGGCAGAAAACGCATTCAGAAGTTTTACAAATTAAGAAGGAAATAGAAGATATTGATCAAGTTCAACCTGATGACAGTAACCTGAAAATACATTCAGAAGTTTTAGAAAATGAGAAGGAAGAAGAAAATATTGATCAAGCTCAACACGATGACAGCGAATATGTCATGGAATTAAAAAGAAAATTAAAAATAGTCACTGATGAGAACAGGATGCTTCGTTCACAACTTTCAGTATTAACTAGCTTTCTGAAGGAAAATCAATTTTCTGTCCGGACTTATAAAAACAACTAAAGAACTAGATAATGAAAGCTGCTGCAGGGGTTGCATTTCACTTAATTTTACATGAGTCAGCCTGACTCGCTAGTCAAAAATCTGCAAGTCAGCCAATGAAAAAATGAGTCACTTCAGAAAAGTCAGAAACTAGATTTTAGAAAATAAATGTGTATTTATTAAAACACTGGCTTATTATAATATGATCATCATCACTAAAATATATTTTAACATAAAAATAATTAAAAGATATTTTATTATTTAAAGGTTTAATAATTTACAAAAATCTTCCTAAACTGAAATATAAAAGTTTGGAAACTTTTCGGAGATTTGCAGCAGTTATAAGCTCAGACCAACCACCATGTGGTTATATAAATAATTCTTGCAACTACAGTTTCTTCCCATAAACAATCATTAATAGAAACATTTCTCTTACACTTACTACTGCCATTGGACAATATCATCACCACCTTAATAAAAAGTACTGTATCATTACGAATTCTGATTCAGATAATAATATACTTAATCAAAAATTATCAATTCTGTGTGTTCTTTTATGCAACTTCACTTTGATAAATTATATGTGGCTCAAAACATGCGATATCATAGATGTTGAATTTCTGCTCTGCAAGCTGAAATAGGACCAAGCCAATAATTGGCTAAAAATAATAATTATTTTTTGCATAACATGAGCGCTAATTTTCTCAAACTATGTTAGGTTCTAATTCTCATGTGGATTAAAAGAAGAAACTGCTATTGTTAGTTTATATATATATTGGCTAAGATATTGCCTGTTTAGCAACAATGTCTCATTGTCAAGGTGAAAACATATATTTTTTATATTTTGTCAGTTTCCCCGATTTTTGAGTACTTTTACAAACTTCCCTGATTTTTTCAGATTAACAAACATCCCTGATCCGTTGCCACACTGTTCTATTTTTCATTATCTCTAAACATTTTGCAACTTTTAGACACATCTTACCATCTTAACATCTGATGTTAGTTTTATCACACATAATTATACAGGTAAGCCTGCTCCATTGTTTTATTATCCTATTTTGAGGGGGAAGGGGTTTAATTTAATAGTCAAATGTTGACTCTCTGTTGTAAAATTTGGAGTAATGTGTAAAAAGCGAATAAATATGAGCTCCATAATAGAATGGAGAGCTAACTCACTGGCCCACTTTCTGCTGTGTCTGCATCACATAAAATGAGAAGAATTCTGTTTTGCCATAAATTTTTCTCCAAAATTTTATGGCATTGTATTAATGGGCCGAGTGCTGGATTTAATGTAGCAGAATAGGAAGTTAGCCCTCCATAATATTGTGGAATGCAGTAGCTGCTGTAAGACCATACTCAGGAATTTTTTACCTACAACTTTTAAAGAAGTTTATTAAATGCAAACTGTCTGAAACTTTTTATGTGTCTAAACAATGTTTAGACATTCCGATACGATACAAAATTCTATATTCTTAACTACAATTACAAGATGGTTTTTTAATACTGCTTTTGTGTATCTTTTTCAATTATACCTTTCAGCACCTTATAACAGGTGCTTTACTGTATATGTAATATACTTTGCTTCTGTACGCTAATTAATTTGGTCAAATTTCTGCTATAAAATGTTATCAAAATCCATTATAAACTGAATGGCTTTCAAATATGATGATTCTGTACCTGTATGTAACATAAACTGTAATATGTGTATATATAATGTAAACTACTTTTGTGTGTATATGTAGTGTAAATTGTTCATGTGTACATATATAACATAAATTACTCATGTGTATGTATAACATAAATTGCCTCTAGTATTACCTGACCATGCAGGGAATACAGTGATGCTTCACAAACGATTGGTGCATTTGGAAATTGTGGGTTATGGAAATTTTTACATTCAACAATGAAAGTAATGATGCCACATGAGTTATGAAAAACTTTCTGGTAGCAAAAGTAATACAGCTGCTGCATAGATGATTAAAATTTTTATAGTTAAGAAAAGAATACAACATTGCAGATGGCAAACAAAATAACAGAAATGCTGCATGAGCATAAATTGAAACATTTCCAATCAAGTAAAGAAAACTAATGTTATAAGACTTATGGAAAATTTTCTAGTCAAGTAAGTAAAACAGATCATGTGCATAATGAACTTTTTAAAAGTAAGGAAAACAGCATTTATTACCACATTGTTTATGAGAAACTTTCTATCAAATAAGAAAAATGCTGAATGTCAGGGATCTGTCGATTTTTCTCACAGGGTCCTGTTTTTGTGAAATTGTGAACAGTTTTCTTTATATTTGTGAAAATTATAGTCATAATTTTGTGAATTTGAAAATATAATTATATTCAGATTCCTGTGTATCTATCTTTAATAATGTAAAGAAAAAATGTAAATAAAAGAAAGGCTAAGTAATATGTAATTTGATGACTTTAATTGTTTTGTGACAGGTCAGATTATTTAACTTTTAAATGATTAAATTTGTGAAAAGTTCAGTTTGGAAGTGTAAAAGTTTTGTGAAAGGTTTGTTTTTAAAGGTAAAAAAATTTTGTGAAAGGTACGGTTTTGAAATGAAAAAAATTGTGAAAGGTCCTTTTAAGGAACCAAAAATTTCCTAAACAGATCCCTGAATGTACATGATTAATTAAAACATTTCACATAATGAAAATTGACCAGGTGGATTATGAATTCTTCTCCATCAAGTGAAATCTTCAGGGGGGGTCCCCAAAGGTCTCACGAAAGTAAATTTATGCACTTATCTAGAACATAAAAAAAAAAAAGGCGAGTAAATGGAAAGTAAAAATAATGTGTTAAAAAGTACAACCCTGTTGGAAAATCCCCCAACTTTCTATGTGATGGAAGTAGATTTTTAATAAAAGGCAGAATATCCAGAGATTGATGAATGAGATTTATTTAACAAATACTCTAGAAACACAACATATATATAAAAAAATAATTTGAAAACAGCATGATAAAATGGGTAAAGCATAAATATCATTGGCCAAAATTTTCTTTGAAACTAACATTTCATATCACTAAACTCAGTTCTCTCTCAGATGCAGTACTATATAGCTTCTCTTGATGATGATGCCATATGTCTTCTTAGCATCTTCTGGATAATTCTGCTAATTTTCTTCATAGAGTGCCCCTTTCTAGAAAATTTTCAGATAAGTGTTTGGCAATCAAAATAATCACCAAAGCGGTAAATTTCTTTGCCATGGTGATTGGTCAATAGTGGGGTATATGGGTTTCATGGTTTATATGTGGCTTCTCATTTCCATTTGAAGACATAATTATCTTTATATTACCAGGGTGTCTATTCCAGATCAGCAACAGATTTCCCTGACACTTACAGGTTTTCCATACCAAAAAAAAATCCAGATATCGAGATTTTGCGATGTTATACTTAAAAGTTGTAAATTTGAGAGTGGAACTTTCACAACTGATTCTAAGGCACAAATTACTGATTTGTTACATAGTTTTTTGTAAAATTTACAAATTGTTGAACATTTTACATGCTAAACATTTTGCAGATACTCTTTTAGCATCAGATTCTATCAAATCAGGATGAAACTCTTTATCACATCACTCACAGTTAAATACAGATTGCTTTGACACATTTTAATACAAATAATAAATATTCAACAAATTAAGCTAACAAATGATCAGTTCCCAAACAAAGATAAGTAAACAACGTGAAACACCTAATCAGTCCTACAAAATTCAGTAGAAAGTTTCAGTGAAGCTAGAACTGAAAATCTCTGAGTTACAAAGAAGGACTGAAAGGGTGTAGATAAAATGATTTGCATGAAAGGTTGAAATATTCTTTATAGTACTTGGAAAAAAAAGTTTGATTTTAATGATGCTGCAATTTCAAATCCTTAGTTTTATAAGAACATTTTCCTGTTTTTTTTTCTTGAAAGTTCAAAATTTTCTAACTTTTTCTCAGAATTTTCAAATTTTCCTGACTTTTCCCCAGAAATGGTAAATTTCCCTGACCTTTTCAGGTTTTCCAGGTGGCTAGACACCCTATATTATTGTCTGTAATACTAAAATCAGATTATTTAATCTGCTTTCAATCATCTAAAGCAGCCATACTCAACCTTTTTTTCTCGCGGGCCGCAAACACATGTTTGCGACGTTAGACGGGCCGCAACACTCTTAACAAAGGGTAAAATAGGGGTAAATAAAATAATATCAAACAAAAGTAGTATAAAAAATCAATAAAACATCAGTAGGGTTAACAATCTGTCGCGGAAGAAATGTTAACAAAAAAAAAATTAACACCACCATTTTCAAACAATAAACTTTGTGGTAGATTTTTATTATAAATTTGATAGAAATGGGCCGTAAAATTCGTTGTTTGGAAATAGTAGTGTAAAAAATGTTTGGTGCCAATTTTTGATGAGACAAACAATCAACACTAAAAAGCAGTAATAGCTGTATAATAAGTATAAAACGTTATAATATAACAATGTAAAATTGGCAAGTTCTAAACAAAAAAATCGTGAGATTTTCTCTTCTGAACCAATCTTTTGCTCAATTCAAAAACTATTTTATTTTAATTGTTGAAATATATTGTGCATATCTAATTAATTTGGAACAATGTTTAATTAGTGTTGATGATTAAGAAATGTATACAACACTATAGCACAAATAAGACTGCATGTTAAACATAGTTTTAAATCAATTATAAATAACAGAACAGATTTTGTTTCCCATGAAAATATATTAGACAACAGTCTTAAATACCTTTTATGCATATCTCAATTCATTTTATACATGGATTAATGATTATGTGTCTCGGGCCGCACATAAAAGGTCTGCGGGCCACATGCGGCCCGCAGGTTGAGTATGGCTGATCTAAAGAATATCAATAACTCAAGTATAAAATCCTGGGGGTCTGTGAAGACCAGAATCAAGTTAGTAAAACAATAGTTTGGTATACATTATGGAAATTTTCCATTCAAGCTTAAGTGTTAATAGTGCATGAATTATAAAAAACTTTCACGCAAAAAAAAAAAAAAAAATCTTTGCCACATATATAATTAAAAAATTTCTATTCAAGAAAGAAATGCTACATAGATTTTGAAACATGTTCTGATCAGTTAAGGAAAACAGTGTTTCTGCATACATTATAAAAAGCTTTCTAATAACATAGGTGTTGCATGGATTATGAAAGTAATTCCAGTTAAGTAAGAAAAACAACATTACCACACTGATTATGAAAACCTTTCCATCAAGTAACAGAAACAGCTATGCTGCATGGATAATAGGGAAATTTTGGCCTAAGTAAAGAATACAGTGATGCTACACAGATAACTGAAACATGTCCAGCCAATTGAGAAAAACAGAGCAACCACATGGTATATGAAAAACCTTCCAATCAAATAAGAAAAAGAGCAAGCATTGTTGTGTTGATTATGAAAACCTTTCCATAAACTAAGAAAAATTGCAATCACTCCTGAATGATGGGGCATTTTACATTCAAGTAAGGAAAATTGTGCAGCTACTTGGATTATAAAGAGCTTTGTGTTGCTACAAATATTACAAAAAATGTGAATTTATCCAAATTTTTAAATAAATTGCAAAAGTTTCCAATATTTTTATTATATGTACATACTTTCTAAATTTTTACTAAATATAATAATGAAATATCTTATTTAATTTACACTTAAATATTTTTTTTTTGTGCTAGTAATAAATTGATCATCAAAGTCTTTTATAAATTTAATGGCTTCTAAATATATTGTTTTTGTATCTATGTGAAAAGTGAATTTCTTTGGTATATATAAAAGATAAATTGCTTCTGTTTGTATATGCAAAGTAAATTTATGTAAATATTGAATAAATTGACTTATCTTTTACATATAGCATTCTCAAAATCCTTCATGCTTGGATCCCTTGTAGTTTTACTTTCCTCAGATAAACTGAATTGTTAAGTATGTGTCAGGATTCATGAAGATTGTAAAATGAATGTTATGTTATTAAAATGAAATAAATATTGATGCTGAAAAGTATTATTTATTCTTTGTATTGATTTTTAAGACTCCTGTTTAACCCTTTTAATGCGGGAGTCGACTAATGTCGACATCTAGGAGTTGGGTGCTTAAGCGTCAACAAAAGTCACCTAGGCGTTCACGGCGTGTATTGTGCTCACTGTAGTGCGTCATGGACTTAGCCGTGATGTTGTATTGCGCCTGCGTAGTGCAGTAATTTGGCTATAACCAAAACCAGTAGCGTGCTTTTCGTATAACCATAAGATGATTTTTAGTTTTGTATTGGGTCGTTAGGAAAGTCGTGTCCCTTTGGGAAAATTCTGCCCGGTAATCGGATAAATAATGTTGCTTTTTTGGTCAAAATATTCCTCACTGAAAGGGTTAAAAAAAAAATATATATATATACTTTTAAAAATCAGAATTATTTAAACAAAGGCAAGGTAATAAACATTTCATGCCAAGCTTTGTAATATTGACACATTGTCAGTACAATATAGGACTATCAAATGTCTATTTTTATTGAGGCCAAAGAACTTTCAAAGCAGATGCAAAATCTTCTTCCTAACTTTTTAAATATTGTTCAAAAGCTTTACAGCAACTCTTCATGTATAAGGCTTTACAACTTCAGGAAAATAACATAAGATTCCAGTAATAATAAAGTTTGTCATTAAAATTTTATGGTGTCTTAGAGTACTGGTATAGGCATGATGTAGTAAAACGTTACCAGAATTAAGTAATTAAAATCTTTATTTAATTTATTTTAAGTAAACCTATGTGGTTATATGGTATTAACAAGGGAACCACTTTTGGAAAAGCTTGCACCTACCTGGTGCATCTTATAGCACTATTGGCCAAGGTTAGAGAACCAATAAAATTCATTGGCAAAAATTTTATTATTTATATTTTTGTATACATTTAATTTCAAAGTAATGAATTTTTAATTGTTAATTTCACACCGAAAGCAAGTCGCTAAATAGGGTGCTATGAATTTTTCACACGCTTCATCCTGTACTATGCATATCTTAGAATTAAATCAGGTTACTTTTTTTCTGTTTGTAAAATTTAATAATTTATAGTATAAGAGTTCAGGTTTTTGTTTTTTTTTCAAAGTAGGTGATAAATGTATAAATATACATTTCTGTTAAAATCTTTTATGACCATTGAATTTTTTTTCTCTTTTAAGAGAAATGGAATATATACAAACAATTTTGTTTTGGAGTCACATAGAATCTTTGCCAGGGATGCCTAGGAAAATTCTACAGTAATGAATAAAGCCAATTTTGTAATGTAATTCTTTTTTTAATGATCGCGTTAATGTAGGTGACGGTGGTTCTCTTGAACAAATTATTCATTATATTTGCGGGTATGGGGAGGGAGGGGGTTAACGCCTTTCTCTGAGATTGTAATTATCTCGGGCCCGGGCAACGCCGGGTGGGTTAGCTAGTAGGACTATAAAATGTACCAGGTCTCAATGCTAGGTGTGAGCTTAACTAAAATAAGTAAAATGAAATAAATATTTTATTCCCTTGTGAGTAAAATGAATGGTAATAAGTAGAATGCATTTTTGTCCCCTCTGCAAGTTTGACTAAAAACATGAAAAATAAAAACTTATAAAATGGTGATAGGGAGAAGGTTAAAAAAATTAAAACTGCAAAATCATCAAAAATTACAAGTAGTACCACGTTAATTTGAGATTGTATAAGATGTTGATTTGTAGGAACTTTAGGAACTTTTTCTATAAATATTATTTTTAACCATTGTACTTGCATCTAGTTTAATTCAATAAAATGTTTGAAGAAGAAATAACGTGATGGAAATCAATGAAGTTTGAAAAAAAGCTAACAAAGCAGAATTTTATCACAACCAATAAAGAAATATTACATATTCTGTATAATAAATTAACACTTTATTTGTACAAATATAAATGTTAAACAAAGTAACATTTGTCAGGATCAACCTTGGTGATAAAACCATTGAAAAAGTCTAAAGCAGTAATTTTTCCTCTCTTTGGAATTCTTACAGATTTTATTCCAGTCCAGCCATCCTAAAAAAGAAAATATAAATCTATTTAACCAATACTTAATTTAATGTTGCTTCACATTTTTCGCTTCTTTTAAAATAGGTATAAGTAAATATTAAATGAGCTTATAACTGTAAATGCTATCTTGCTATTAATTTTTTTTTTAAATCATAAATTTGGACAAGAAAATTTAACCGAGAAATGTTAATAGAGAATGTATTCTAAAGAAGTAATAATAAAGAAATAACAAGATATTTAAACAAGAACAAAAAATCATGCATCATGCACAGATCATGAAATACTTTCCAACACTATCGGAATAGTGTTAAGAAATTTCATTTTTGTTAATACAATGAAATGAGATATTTACATAAACATTTTAAAAAGACACAATGCAGAAAAAAATTATTTTTAGTAATTGCTGACCATAACTGGAAATGTGGGCAAATTCTTTCATGTAGCTCTGTATATCATCTACACACGTTGCAATAAAATGGTTATTGAAAATTAAGTTTTGAAATGCATATCATAGTTTAAAACACACATCCAACAGTTACGGCTCATCTGTAATCCAATTCTTTTAAGTGTTTCTGTAAATAAACAATAAATTCTACGTATTCAATAATCTATAGAAAACATGCTATAGTGTACCTCAGCAATGTATATCGCGATAAAAAATCGTGAAATCAAACTTTTTTGAAAGGGTTAATAATATTTTTCAAATGGATTGTGGCATTTTAGATGTAAAAGAACAAAATTTAAGAATATTTTTTCCTTATTTCAATGATTTTGTAGATGCACACATTGAAAAAAAGAGCAAAATGAAAAGCAACTCTTGCACTTTTGGTTCTTCTCTGCTTTTGCACTCTACAAAGTTTTGGACATACCCTGCTATTTTTTGTCTTTCTAATTGCAGTTTTTAATTAATATCTCAACTAATTATCAAAAATGAAAAATCTGAGCCTCGGGTGCATTAGGTGTTTTTCTTCTTTTAGGTAGATTTCGTAAGAAATACTACCTATTACATTCTCACCTAAGTTGGAAATTTTGAAAAATTTTTGCAGATTTACGCCGATCATGACTCCCAGAACCCAAAACCACCCCCAGTTCAAAACTTTATTATCTATCTATCTGTCTATGTCACTTTTTTATGGACACGATAACTGGAAAAATTCTGCATAAATCTTTTCCAAACTGATACATAAAATCAAGGGGGCATAAAATCTCGGTCAAGTTTGTTAATGGGCAAAATCGAACCAGGGGGGGGGGGAAATGGGGGGGCTTTTTGTGAAAACAGAAAAAAAACCATAATTTCTTAATTATTGTACGTATCGAATCCGTTTAAAGTTATTATTACTTCTAGGAAAAGGGCCGAAAATTTATGTAGGACAGATTTTTGATATAATTAAAAATGGCCCCAAGGAGGGGAAAAAAGGGGGGTTTTAGAAGAAAAAAAATCATAGCTTCGTCAATTCACAAGATATCAAATCCGCGTAAATTTATTATTAATCCTCTTAATGTTATCTAAAACTTTTATATTGACAAATTTTTTATAGGACCAACCGTTATAGCAAAAAAAAAAAAATTAAAACAAAAAAAATCCCTGCCGGCTCCGCCTGCAAACAAGTTATTTTTCGAAGTAGGCGGTTCCAACTCCCGCATCTTTTCGAAACTGATACATAAAATCTCGGTCAAGTTTGTTAATGGGAAAAATCGAACCAAGGGGGGGGGGGGGGGGGGATGGGGGGGCTTTTTGTAAAAACAGAAAAACTCCCATAATTTCTTAATTATGATACGTATCGAGTCCGTTTGAAGTTATTATTACTTCTAGGAGAAGGGCCGAAATTTTATGTATGACAGATTTTTGATATAATTAAAAATTGCCTTAAGGGGGAGGGGGGTTTTAGAAGAAAAAAATTCATAACTTCGTCAATTCCCAAGATTTCAAATCCGCTTAAATTTATTATAAATCCTCTTAATATTATCTAAAACTTTTATATTGACAAGTTTTTTACAGAACTAACCCTTATAGCGCCAAAAAAAAAAAAAAAATCTCTGCTGGCTCTGCCTGCAAACAAGTTAGGTTTCGAAGTAGGCGGTTCCAAATGCCGCATCATGGCAAAAAGGTCATTTCTTCCGCAATTCCCAACAATTAGGCGCCCCACTGTCTGCGTCTTCGAAATCTACCTGTGCCTGTAGGCCGAGCCGTCAGGGATTTTTTTCTTTTTTAATATAGCAATTGAATGTATAGACAACAATCATCTATAGCATCATTAAAATACACTGCAAACGATTTTTCTCCATAGATCATAATGTAATGGAATTCTTTTGTGCATCCCTGTAAATGAACTATAATGTCTCTATATGAACTATAAAATATGAATATATCTCTATATGAACTGTAAATGAACTATAATGTTAATGAACTCTATACTCTGTAGAAAGCATGTTGTCATGCACCCCAGTGATGCATATATATTTCATGTTTGAAACAGTGCAACATCATTAAAATGCACTACTGTAAACTATTTTTCCCCATTCACCATAATGCAACGGAATACTTTTGAGTGTGTCTAAACTAACCTTAAGTGGTACATACAGTAATTTTTAATACCAAACATGCCATTGTAAACCATAATAATATATATCAATTACATGACAGTCAGAATATATTTATGTGAGTTAGAGCACAGATAGACAAACTGAATTCATAAACATTTTTCGTCTATGTTTTAAAGTGTTGAAAAAGATGGGTTCAATTTTACCTGGCTGCACAGAATGGCCACAAATACTTTACATTAAAATTCCCAGATACCTTCAGGTTAGTGCTAAAATTTTCCTGATAATGAATATTTTGTTAGAAATAACTCCACTCCTATGCATACAGTCATCATTTAGTATAGTAGATACATATATATTATATATATTTTTTAAATGTCTTCTCAAGATAAACAGAATCATATTGAAGTAAGGTATCAATGATTTCCCTTTTGAAGCTTGATTTTTTAAAGCAACAGCCAACCAAATATGATAATTGGTTTAATTTTTTTTTTTATTAATATTATTATTTGGGCCTGTAAAAAAAGACAAAAGAGTAAGAAGTTATGTTGAGTATTTTAAAAAAAGAAAATACAGTGATCAACTTGAAAAAGTATCCAAATTTTAAGGAAATATAGCATTTTTATTCAAATTAGAATGCAGGTGAGTAGACAACTGGCCATGATAGAATTTAAATATAAATTCAAATATCCCATAATCATGTACAAAAACCTGCATGTTACAAATAAATAAGAAAATTGTTTATCTTTGTCGAAAAAAATTCTTTGTGTCTTTCTGATATTTAAATGCATCAACATGAATTAAATTATATAGTCATGTACCAATGTATAAGATCAAGGTTGTCTATAATCAATCAGTTTACACTTTTATTAGTTATTATATTAAATTGCTATATTTAAAAAAAAAACGAGAGAGAGAAAGAAAAAGAAGAAAAACACTTATGTACCCAAGGCTCAGATTTTTCATTTTTGATAATTAGCTGAAATATTAATTAAAAACTGCAATTAGAAAGACAAAACATAGCAGGGTATGTCCAAAACTTTATTTGTAGAGTGTAAAAGCAGAGAAGAACCAAAAGTGCAAGAGTTGCTTTTTATTTTGCCCTTTTTTCGATGTGTGCATTGACAAAATCATTGAAATAAGGAAAAAACATTCTTAAATCTCATTCTTTTACGTCTAAAATGCCACAATCCATTCGAAAAATATTATTATTAATCCTTTCAAAAAAGTTTGATTTTGAGATTTTTTTTTCTCTCTTTTGTCGATACTCACACTGTGTTCAATTTCAGAGATACGGATTAAAGAAAAATATCCATTTAAAGTGGACATCTTCTTCTCTATGACAGTGCAATTCATTTTCAAAAATATGAATGTTAATCCTTTTAAAAAATTTCACAACTGCAAATCACTTTGCATCTCTGGGAAGAAGGCGTGTTTCTTTTTACTACGCTGAAAGTAACTAAGTGTTGGTATTTTAATACAACCTTTTTACAAGTTTTTAGTATACTAGATTTACATCAACTATAAAAAATCTTGAAACCTTCAGACGACTAGAGAAAAAAAAAATTTTTGCAAAATTCTGGGGGGAGGGAGTAGATTTAATATTTATGAACGTCATTTTTAGTATTAAGTTATTGTGGATGAAATGTTGGATTTGGTAGATAAACTTCAAACAATAACTGTATAGAATTTGACTTTTATTAATCAAAATGATCAAAATCATGAGATGCAATACATCTCTCCCATTGAGAATTATTTTTAGTTTCTCTAGCACATAATTAGACTAATGATTACTATTTATTGCTTTAATTATTAGTATTTCCAAAGGATATGAACAAAGTACAGTAATGCAACAGATCACTTTCTCCCAGAAAAAAAAAAAAAAAAAAATTAACATTGCAATAGTCACTGCAATTTTTGAGATATTGTTTTCACAAATCCTTTTCATTCCAACAATGCAACAAGAGACATGAAAAGGCTGGTTAATATGTCCCAGAGAAAGGATTTAAAAAAAGAAATAAATGATTTCTTCTATGCACCTTCTTTATTGTTGGCTCAGTGGTAAATCTTACAAAGAGGCGGTATTTAAAATGCCCTTAGTTCTCTCTTCTTTCTATAATTCTTTCAAGATCTCAGGATATTCCTTTGCATTTGCTTGAGTGGGTCGTCTCCTTGAAGATTGAAATTTTATTTGGTAAACCTGATGAATTACTACATTTTGAAATACAGCTGTAATGCAGAAATATTATCACTGACAAAGAACAATGTTCAATAAGAAAGAGATTTCTTTTTTAATTCTACCATATTTTTTTTTTTTTCGTAAATCATATTGAAATGAATAGATGTTTTGCTCATATTAACCATGATTTTGCTTTTGTAGCTTGTAAAAAGTGTGAAAATATTAATATAGCTTAAGTGAGGAACCATTCTGTACATGCAACTTGCTCATTTTAACTGTGCTCTCATTTTAGCCATGTTCGTATTAGACGAGTTTGACTCTATAATGTTCATCCTATACATTAAAGCGACAAGCTAAAATTTCAGCGCAAATTCGATGTTTACGTGCATGCGTGAGATTAAATCTAAACCCAGTTCAGTGTTAAGGTACACTTGAACGCGGTCAGCATAACCGAGCAGTCTAAGGCATTAGTTTAAGCTCTGGCTCTCTGCAGAAAAAGTGGGTTTGAATCCCGCTTCTGACAGAGCGATTTCTGCATTACTTTTGTCTGTAATTCATTTCAATTACTGACACATTTTCAAGAAAATAAGTTATGTGCATAATTTTTATTTTTTTATTCAAATACTTTTGAATTAAGTAAAGTTTAATGCCCAACAATATTTTTGCAAATTAAACTTGTATTAAAAATATATTAAAAATATTTAAATTTTAAAATAATTGCATATAGTTATTACTGATTAAATAAATTGATGCAATTGAAACTACAATTTTTGCTATATTTTGTATGACCAAAATAAATTTTCTACATATCCATGGTTTAATAATTACAAATTTCAAAGGGTTTGGACAACAAAAACTTTTTTTTAAAACTGTGAAACGACCCTAGATGAAAAAACAAGAAAATGTCTTATGAGCACTTTTACCACTAAATATCAATATTTTTTCGTGAAAATTTCATTTAAAAATACAAATTAATGCAAAATTGGGTTAAAGATATAAAATAATACAAATTTGTGGTTTATTTAAAGTTATTATCACAGGCCCGGGCAATACCAAGTGGGTCAACTAGTGGTATATTAATGCCTTTATATGAAGGAAACAATGGGAACATGTATCATGTTGCAACGTGAAAACTACTCACCAGGCATTTAATGAAAAGAATTTTTCTTTTCTTGTGAAAATAACAGTATCCAGGTGAAACAGGATCTTTGACTAATTCTGAAAGTCTGGCATCTTTTACTTCTTGAGGCGAGGCCATCTCCAAGATGTCTATTTTTAAAACTCCATTCCAGGTAGTAGAGAGATCAAACTACATAAAGTAAAACAAATGCTAAAATAAGACATTGATTTAAGCAATTTTTTTTTTCTTAATACAATATTTAGCAGAATATGGAAAATAAATGCTTACAAAACCATCAAATGCTCTAAATTTTCTGTCAATAACAACCGAAGAATCTTTGGCCCAGTTTATGATGCAATTCTGAGGCTTTATTTTTCGAGCTGAAATAAAAAGATGTTGAGAAAAAATGAGTCTCTTAAATATCTCTTACAGTTTTATGTCAATAATTGATGTTATTAACCACTTTTGATGAGTTTATTTTTACTATGCATCTCATAAGTTGAAATGCAGAATGAACAGTTTAACTTTGTAACTCATCAACAATTTCTCACTCATCAACACTTTATAAAATGTAACGAGATTTAAACAGAATTCATCAATATCTTAATTTAAAATTTCCATGTTTTACTTAAAGGTCTATTATACAGTTTTGAGACATATTTAAAAAAAAACTTTTTAAAAAAAATGGGGATTTTAAAAGTAACAACTACATTAAAAAAAAAAACCTTTTTTAACCTATTTATAAAAAGTTAAGAAATATAAATATAGTTTTTGGAGTACTATTTATGGCTCCCTCCATTAGATGGAGCAGATTACATATATACAACAATAAAGTAGAAACAAGCCTGCAAAGAAATTTTTAGTTTTGGCATTAAAAATGTCCAATTGTGATTTCATTTAAAAGTTATATAAGAGATTCATGCATAAAAATTATTTCACAGCATTACATAGTAGCGCATGAGACTTGCATGTCAAATCTGTGCCCAATGCTCATGAAAATCATAGTTGGTCCCTGCTATCCAAGATAATATTGACACAAACTAAAATTTCAGGAATAGTTTAGATAAACTTACTTTGGTAGAGAAAAGATCGCAGACAATACTGTGAAATTTTCTTAAATCAAAATTTTACATTGCTGGATTTTTGAAACAGATAAATAGCAGGAATAATATTCTATAAAATCTGTACTTAACAGAATGCATTTTGCATTTATTAAAAATACATAAATAAACTTAATCTGACAAAATTTATAGAAATTAATTTGGTAACCAAAAGGTTATTAAATAAATAGTATTTTATTGAAATGATTTTTTTTAATTTCAACTAATTACTTTTTAAATTTTTTATGTGATACGTTAATATTAAAATGCAATCTGGAACTTGAGAGACTATTAAAAATGCAGCAATAGAGTAATCTGCCTACCTTTTTTTTTTCACAACAAACTTTTTATTATTATTTCTATTATTAATAGCATAATGTATAAAGAGTATTGGTTTTCCTTTTAAAAAAATAGCAGAAAAATAATAATTTTACAGGTTTTTTTTTTTTTCAAAACTACTTTGGCATTATCAATCTCAATAAAAATATAATATTGGTGTAAAACACAATACAATGAGAAAAAAAAAAAACATTATAAAAACCAAATGAGCACAATACGTTTTCGAAAGAGCTGAATCTTTCTGCATCAGTTTCAAAAACATGTGTTGCTACCACTTTAAAGCAGGAGCGAGACTGAGAAGGGTTATCACAGTGGTAGCCCATCTATTTTGCACCTTATGAAGAAAGTTCTTTCAAAATGTGAATTTTGTGGTGTTTTTATAAGAAGTTTTTTCCTTAGCATAATCATCCATTTTTTAAAACAGTGAAAATTGAGGTATAATAGAAATACAATGATAGTACCACTGAACAACAAGCTAAAAAATTTAAGGTTAAATTGCATACTTCTGTGAAAGAGAATGAACACACAAATCAACAAACAAGCCAACTAGATCCCAAATAAAATACAAGAACAACTACAAATACCCACTGAAATAATAACAAACATTAAAATAAATAAAATCAAACTACTTATCTAATATTGCATGTATGCACACATATCAAATTCAGAAACTGCTACAATATTTAAAAATCAGTTTTCTTAAATCATTTGGAGGAATAATATCTAAAACTTAATGCCAAAACACATTTAAAGTATTTTTTGTAAGCCAAAATGATAAAAGTATCAGAATGAAATTTTACTTATACAAAACAGTGCTTTTGTGATACCACATTTATGTCAAATGTTGCACTACAAAATATTATTTATTCTTGGTCAGTTTGAATTATATTCTTAGTCATATGTCAAAATCTTAAAAATATACTTTAAATAAATACTATCTGAAACAACTGAAGTTTGAAATTTATAAGGCTTTGTGTACGCTGATTGGAGGGTGCTTGGATTCAACTGTAATGTCACAGTCTTCATTAATTTAATTTTATTAACTATTGCAACATTTTGTTAATTGATGCCCAAGTAAGACAGTCCTCAACCTTAAGTTAAGAAGACATAAGAAATAAGCCAAATTTCTACTTATTTTTTATCACAAGTTTAATCTCCAGGAAAATTTCTCTTTTCTTTTACAAATCTTTTTTAATATTAAAGTTACTGATTTTAGAGAATAGCTACCGTAATTATTTCATTCCTTTTGGATATATTGTGGTTATAAAATACACTGGCAAGAAATATTTCTTGAATGTTTTAAAATTATTACTTTACATGAACTACGATTACATGACTTACTTTACATGAACTGAAGAATTTTAAGAAATATATTATTACAGATGATACATTGCATATTAACCCCTTAAACACCATAGTCAATTTAGTGGTAGTATGCTGAATACCAGCTATATTAAATTTTGTCAAAAGTAGTTTATATCATTATTTTTATCCATCAGAGATACAAAAAACACAAAACTGAAATCGAAACACTACAATTTACAAAACATAACTGAACAGAATGACCAACACATAAACAAATGAACAACGAAGAAAGAAACAAAGCAGCGGGAAAATTAATGAGGTTTTTATTTTCATTACGTAATGCCATCTATTGGCTGCAAAAACAATCATTGCTATAAAGCCTGTACAAAACAAATCACAATAGTAAAAAAACAGATGCTAAGAAGATTGCAGTCTGGACTCAAAATGAGGACGTACACACATACGTCCTGGTATTTCAAATAGATGAGTTCATGATGTACGCAGGTACGTAGTGGTGTTTAAGGGGTTAATAAGCTCTATCCCCCACAACTCATTACATGGAGATTTCTTTTATAACCAGATATGAAGTAACAAATGTTATTACTACCTAAAGTCTTTCCTACAGATGGTTGAGAATAACTATTTTCAATATAATAATGTAAATTCTCTAGTGTCTTCAAAACCTAAAATTAAACAATAAATAATTAAAGAAAGGAAAAGGAAAAGCTACAAAACATATACAATTATTAATGTTAATACATTGATAAAATCAGCCATGCTTTTGTAATAAGATAATTATTTTTATTTTAGACGGTCATAAAAACATATATTAAATGTAACAAAGAACAATTTTTATACTTAAAGAAATGTTTCTAAATTAAAAACATTAAAAATCTGCTTCATCAGTGGTTTTATTGACATAAGTGCTGTGAGGGGGTTGCAAAATTTACCCTTAAAATTAAAAATATATATCTTTATTAATCTTTTAATTATTATATATATCTTCACTAAACAATATATCATTTCTACCTAATGTTGTGATTTTTTTCCCTCTTGTCTGCAGACTTTTTTGTACATCTTTATTGGGAAAGGGGGGGGGGAGGGGGTGTTTTATCTATACAATGAATAAAAAAATGTTTATTAATCTTAATTATCAACTAGGAGCATAAATTAAATCTGTCCGTAAAGCAGCCTTCTTATCTTTTTGCAATCATTTTCATTCAGCAACCCATCTTCTCTACATAATACTGGAAAAACATTAAAAATCAGCCTCACCTGTAAATTTTACTGATACTTCTGCAAGTGGTGGTTGGGAAAAATATAGCCTTAAAGTACAAATAAAGTATTAATTAACCTGGGCATTCAGGCACATTAATCGAATCTCTTACTAAGACAGTTTCTTTATACATTTTAAGTTTCTGCTCTTATTTTTTATATTATAAGTATACCTTGGACTTATTGCAATAAGCTTGATAAAACTAGGCTGTTTGGACAAACAGCTGGTCATTTTCTAATCAGCTTGAAACTCTATAGGTTCATTGCAATAAGTATAAAAAGAAAAAAAAATCAGAATAATAATCAGAGAAATAAATGGTCATTTTCTAATTAGTCTAATGTTGCATAGGCTCTTTGCAATAAGTCTGAAAAATATCAGACTAACAGAGAAACAGATGGTCATTTTCCAGTTAGCCTAGGCTTTTTGCAATAAACCTGAAAAATACCAGGCTTGATTAGAAAAAAGGGAGATGAATTTCTAATTAGTTTGGCTCTTTGCAAAGAGCCAGATTTCTCAATTAGCCCACAACATATGTATTAAATAAACTACCTCTGTCCTCTGTATGTATAAACTAGATAAATTGCTCAGAATGCATATAATAAATAGAGTAACATTGAACAAACTGTTAGTATGTATGGAAGCAGTGAATGAGTTTACATATTTGTTAGTGAAAAATGTTGTTGTCTCACCAGTGTCTTTTCCTATATTTTGTCAAAGCCATTGTATTTATATATATATATATATATATATATATATATATATATATATATATATATATATATATATATATATATATATATATAAGTATCTAAAATCACAATTTAGTTTTTGTATCTAAGTGTTTTAAGATCAGTTCAAACATAAAGATTAAAGTAATTAAAACAAACAGTATATAAACAGCATACAGTACTTGACAGTTTGATTATGCTTTTCCAAAGAAAAAAATGAAATCAATAAACCAACTCTAACAATATGAGAGTAAAATTTTACCTATCAACACAGTACTTTTGTGCTATCATTTATAAAAAAGAAAATATTGGTCATACTATAAAATATTATTTATTTCAGACAGTTTTAAATTCTTGTAAACTATACCTAAAATGTACATTTTAAATTTATCTGATCTGAACAAAATTGAAGCTCCAGATATCTTAAGCTTTGTGCATCTGTGCATTGGTTAGCGGGTATTTGAATTATTCAGATGCAATAGCACTGTCTTTCTTTCTTTATATATATAGTATATACATATTATTCGCTACTGCAACATTTTCATGAACTGAGATTTTAAAGTTTAAAATACAATTTCAATCTGTTCTTAAAAATCACAAGATAAATCTTCAAGAAATTTTCATTTTTAGGATTTCGTTCATTTCACAAAACTGTATTTGTCCCGCGTCTCTGTCTGTCCATCACAGAGCCGGTTGTCAGAAACTGTATAACTTACAGGCATGAAATTTTGTGTACTTATAGCTGAATACCTGCTATGAAGCTCAAAATCATAAAATTTGAAAAAATCATATTTTTTTAATATATAGAGATAATAAACCAAAATTCTAACAGCCCTTTCCTATTAAATTTAAACATTTTTCATTATAGCAGTTGCCAACAATTAAAAATCGACAATAAAATTCTTTCTACAATAATTAATTTTCTATTGAAAGATTTCCACGTGAAAAATGAAATAAAAAGTTTCACCAATTGAAAAATAAGATTAATATGACGTCATATTGGTAATAAAACAGAAATTTTCAAACATTTCTCAATAACACAAGGAGTATGAGTATGTGTAAGTACAGAAAGCAGGTTAATATGACGTCATTAGAGAATTAAAAAGAAAATTAATCTGACATCTTATTGGAAGTTTAACAGACTTTTTCAAATGTTTGAGAATAATACACAGAGAGTATCAATATGACTAATAGAGAAAGCAAGTAGATATGACGTCAGCAAGTGATTATAACGTCATGAGTTTGAGGAATGTATTGAATCATGATAAAAACCCAATTATGGAAATATTGGCATATTTTAACATTTTGAAGGTGCAACATGTTTAATTTTGAAATAGATTTTTTTTTTAAATATCGCATTAGTCCACATGACACATATTATTATGACAGAATAAAATAGCAGGCTTTGCCTGCTATCAGGTGAGTTCAGATATTCGAAAAAACGAGAAAAATAGACTGGTAAATTTTTACTTTAAGAAAAGGTAAAGTGTTTTGAAAGGAATATTAAATGAAACCCTTTGTGCGATCTTTGATCACACTTACCCACTTGTTCTTTATAAATCCTTCTTTTCTAAATGTTTTTTAAATTGTATTGTAGCCTAAAAAAGGGTAAAAGAATCTACTAGCTTCAAAATTAACTCCCAATTTGTATAATTTTTTATTACTCCATTCAGGTTTATAATAATCATATCCTATAAAATTTTAGTTGTCTGCACATTTTCTTTAAAACATGAGATCATTTTCAATGATAAAAATATTTTTTCACATAAAGTTTTCCTTCACTTCAAATGAAAAATCCTGACGTAATGTTCAATCATAGCTTTATTTATTTATTTTATTTTTTATAGTTTTTACTCCTGGTACCAGTGAAATGAAACATAAATGAAAATAACTTTATTTTCTTGCAATCACAGAAAAAATATTTCATACTAGTAACAAATTAAAATGCCGTTTTTTTTTTCAAATGTGAAATTATTTTTATCACCAGAAGCCTTTTATACTTCTAAGATCAGAGTTCATGAATGAAAATATATTTTTTTTTTTCAAACATTACACCATTTTTACAAAAGGAAAACTCTTTGTAATCACATGTTCGAACATTGTCTATTAAAATAAATATAAATAATTTATGAAAAAAAAAATCTGGTAAATACTTATATGAAGCAATACAAGTTGTACATTTCATAATTACAAAATTTAAAGAGAACATTTTTATTATTTTATAATTCTTTTATTAGGAATATTTTTATATTTTATTATTAGTAGAAATATAAATTTTCACTTTATGTTGTGAGCATAGACAAAATATTTCAAATTGCGTTCACAACTGTTCCTTCCACAACAAAGTTCATTTTATTGCACAATTTTCATTATGTTTTTGCTGCACGGTTCAGTTATTTATTTTTAGATCAAGAATTCTTTAGTCTGAGTTTTAAACAGAACCATAGAAAAAAAGAAGAAATTCCCACAAAAATACTATTATAGGTAGATTTTGACAACCATGTGTGCAAAGCAGTGGGTACAATCTAATAAGTAAATAAAATTACTATAATAATGTGTAATATGGAAAAGCAAACTGTTCTTCATGATTTCAATAACATTAACAATGATCATATTAAATGATGACTATTACACTGGTTAATAAATATTAAACATATTACCAAATTTGCAGCCATTTTACTAAGATCTGCAGTAAGCAATTTAGCTGTACATCGATCAGGGAGTGAATACTGCTCTTGCATCAATATATTACCCACATCAAATCTGAAAATAAACAGATTATGTAAAAATAAAACAGCACATATAACAATCAGCACAATATAAACATTAACAACACATATAACAAAGTATGACATTAAAATATCGGGTTTTTTTAACTACATGAAGTGGATGAATAGTTTTGAAAATAATTTTTGCCCATAAATACTGTAGTATGTCCAATTCATTGTTGCAGGAGTGACACTCATATACCTATATTAACTTTGTACTTAAAGGTTTTAAAGCCAAAACTTAAGTCACACAAATAACATATAAAAACTTTTTTTTTAAAGAAAGCTATGTTTTACAAAAGTAATACTCTTTATTAAGATAAATAAAAATATGCTCAAATAAGTAGGTAAAAAAATATTTAAAAGTTTAAACAAAAAAAAAAAAAAAACCTTCAAGTACAAAGTTAATTTAGGTGTATGCATGTCACATCTGCAACAATAGATTGGACAAGTAAATAAATTTTGAATTATTAATATAAGACCATATCAAACTAAACTACATTATAATTACTGGATATTAAATACTACTATTAATGTTATTAGTTACTACCAGGTGGTGGACCCCAAAGCAGAATATGCTTAAAAGTGTGACGTACGTCACAGAACAATGGCCTTCCCTGCAGAACATTTCAAATTATCATTTTCAAGAAAAATATTTTAATCGAAGGAAAATTGTGAAATTCGTTACTCAATGGGAAAAAAATATCAAAATTCTTTAATCGTTCATTTAAAAAGATTGCAGAATTGATCAATGGGTCGTGAAAAAATCTTGCGCAGTACGTTAGTCAATCATGGAGAACAAATCATGAAATTCTTCAGCCTAAATACAATAAAATGCAATGCAAAAATACAATATGTAACGATGCGGCATCTTTTAATTTACCGAAACTGCGACTAGAATTACTCCATGGTCAAATATATGAAAATAAACAATCAAATAAAAAAATAATAGATAACGTGCTTAATTTTTTTAAAAGTACATCCAAATAAATTTCAATGAAAGTAAAATAATATTTCCCTCCAGTCTGCACTATCCGTCCATAATAAGAGAAACCATAGAGATACTCACACGCAAAAATACAATATGTAACGATGCGGCATCTTTTAATTTACCGAAACTGTGGCTAGAATTACTCCATGGTCAAATATATGAAAATAAACAATCAAGTAAAAAAATAATAGATAACGTGCGTAATTTTTTAAAAAGTACATGAAAGTAATAACTTCAAAGCCCGTGCAGCTTTAGAATATTCTCATTTTGATTTTGAAAATGACTCGGAAAGAGTCGAAACATGTAAAACAACTAATAAAAGTTATTTTAATTTATATTACATTGTTAATTTTACACCTTTAGCATTTAAAAGTAATATATTCTTCAGCCTCTTGTACAAAAACATGCAAAATTTGATGAACAGTCACGGATAAACATCCACGGTTTTCGCCAATCGGTCGCAGATAAAAAACACTGCAAAATTCACGATGTTTGTTTTTCGCAACTGTTTGTCGAAATTTACAATTTGTCTACGAACATTTCAACAAAATTTAAAAAATGGAAAAAATTGGAAATTCGTCGATCCAATCACTCGCAAGAAAAACAGTAAAAAATTGCCAATCGATAAAAAGAGAAAATTTAATGAAATTTGCTATCAGTCGTATGTAAAAAAAACTCTAAAATCGTCAGGAAAATCACACAAATTTTTGATCAGTCGTGGAAAAAATTTCCACAATTTAAATTTCTTCAATTTTTTCCAATCTCTCGCAAGAAAAAGGTGGAATATTTGCCAATCAGTGGTCGGTAAAAATCACGAAATTCGTGCATCAGTTGCATGAAAAAACTATGAATTTCGCCAATCGGTCAAAGAAAAATATTGCAAAATTCGCCTATCGGTTGAAGTTAATTAAAAACTCAAAATTTGTCAGTGAATTGTTGAAAGTATCTCGAAATTCTTGAATCAGTCGCCGGAAAAAAATATTACAAAATTCGACAATTGGGTCCAAGAAAAAAAACACACGAAATTCGCATGTTGACTTATGGAAAAATCTGCAATATTGCATAAATCGTCAATCGATTGTCGGAAGAAACCACGAAATTCATTATTCGATCATGTAAAATCTCAAAATTCGCCATTAGTTTCTTTCGTGTGTGTATGTCAGCATTTTATAAAATGGCTTTTATATTTCTATAAAAGATGCAATTGCACGTCTTCATATATAAGAAAATATCCCTGTGTCTTTATTTTTTATTCCTGCAGAACATTTTTTATCAACTGAAGTTTGTTGCAGAACATTGCAAAGTATTCTGCTTTGGGGGTGGTGGAGACGGAGGTGAGGTAATTATAAAAGGAAATACAGTATTAAAAGACAAAATGATTGCCATGATTAAAACAAGATTATTGCTAATGTTACTAGATATTATAATTACAGTAGTTTATTATTATCCTTCTTGATATTTATTTAGTCAAACTATATTTACTAATATTAGACTATTACTGCAATGTCAGATGAATAATTTATTATTAATTTAGATTTGCATTATAAATATCAATTTTGATAATATTTTGAATCAATACATGTTTAGTTAGAAAATAATCTTGTAAAATTCACCATTTTCTTAAATCAAACACCTTAAGAAAAATTAGCTGCATGAGAATTTGTAATATTCCTTTAAATAACATAATGGTGTTGAAGAAATAATAAACCTCTGTTAGTCACACAGAATTATTAATATTTTTTCAGCATCAACAGGTTTGCATTTTAACAATTTCAATAGCACTGACCTAAAACATTAGGAGTTTTTAAAGCTCTTCAAGAGCAATGTGAATTTAAAATCATAGTACATGAAAACATAAAAAGAATTAATTATATGGATTCTTATAATACATTTATAAATACAACAATATTTAAATTTTTGCACTTTAAAATCAAAATACAGTGGAAAGCACTTATAATGAAGCTGAAAGAAGTGTCATAACTATTTATAATATGCAGGCTTCATCATAACCCATCTCTTTATAACATGTTGCAATTTTCAGGGAATTTCTGAAACTTTGATGTACAGTAGACTCCCTTAAATCCGCATAGCTTAAAACCAAAGGTTATCTGGTTTTAGAATTTTGCAGATTTTTGGTCACTGTTTTGTTTACATTTTTAAACAGTAATTTGAATTTAATGATGCACTCAAAATTATAATGAATGCTTAAAATAAAGCAAAATAATAAAAATTAAGAAAATTAAAAAACAATACATTAAAATATTGAAGCTAAAGGCCAAGTAAATAATTAATAATGCATAACTAAATATGCATAATGATAGGCTAATTTTTTCTTGAATTATTCAGTGAAACTCTCCTTATAAATGTACACTAATAATTCACATCAAAATCATAAAATAACAAAGTTTTATTTCATGTTTAGCCATATTAAATAAACAAAAAAGCTTGATTAATACTGTATTTGGTAAAAAAGATTGTGATTACCACTGATATTAGCACTATCTTGATATTTTTCAGAAATAAATTTATACTTCTATCATGAGAAAACATGAGTTCAATCATATTAACCAGAATTCCATATTAAAATGTATACAGAAAATGATATAAAAAAATCTATTAAATTTTTCCAGTACATCTTAAGTGTAAATTTCATTGTTTGCATCTGAAATGATGTGTGGATTTTAGGCATTTATGGATTTTAGGGTCGCGGATTTGAGGCAGTCTACTATACCTGATATTCTGATTTAACCGAGCTTGTATTACACGGTTACTGTATTTATATTTTTTAATAGATATAATCATGGTTCACACTGTTAAATTTAAAAAATATATAATTTCTTTAGAGTATATTTTGATTTTTTAAGGACTAATTACATGAGTGTCAAATTAGGAAATATGTATATAAAACTTATTTTAGAGATATATATATATACACAATGTTCTAAAAAGATTGAATCATGATTTAATATCTTACCTGTTGGAGACACATAGGCAATGTAAATAGCAAAAGGAGCTTTCTGACCCTAAAAACAGAACATGTTTTTAGGGCTGGAAAGCTCTAAAAATTTATAAAATTCAAAATATCATAATTCGGTGAATTTTTGTCACAGCTGAGAATAGAATTTTTACTGTTCTGCTTGTCAGAGCATGGAGAAATTTTTTCTAAATATAACTTATAGGATCCAAGGACCATATAAAAATTTAAAAAGTGAACCTTTTTGAAAATCACTGGCAGAACTATTTCATCAACATAATATTAATTTCTACCTTATTTTGAACACTTATGCAATTTACATTGCCTACATATCTCCAACAAATAAAAAAATAAAGCACGATACAATCTTTTTGTCACATCCTGTATAGAAAGCCTGTCTTCACATGAAAAATTTATTATGTTTAGAATAAAGAAAGGGAAAATAATGTGATAAAAAAGATTGAAGAATCCAAGGAAAATTATTCTGTGAGACAAAAATTTCCCATTTTGTAGGGAAAAATCTATTTTCTACACATGCTCTTTTCCAGAGCAATTGATATAATATTGCAGAGTTGTACATTTCCCACGTACTTGCATGTATCTGAACATTTTGCAGCAGTTGGTAACCTTGCATAAAAACAAAAATAATAAAAAAGCCTTTTTACTAAACAATATTAAATACTAACTTATTTGGAGAAACTTGAGTAATAGTAACTCCAGTCATTTCATCTCCACTTAATATTGTGTGGAAAATAGGAGCAGCTCCACGCCATCGAGGTAGCAAGCTTGGATGAGCATTTATGATGCCACTAGCCAAAGAAATAGGATATTAAAATAATAATGTTGTCTAACAACAGCTGACACTATAATAAAGACAATAGGTAGATAAGGCCCATTTTTGGTTCATGGTCAAAATATTTTTTTTTTTCTTAACCCCTTCGGCCCTGATTTTTTTTTTTCAATTTTGGGAAAAAATTACTATTATGCTAACAAAATTAAAAATAGCTATCGGAATCACAGAAGTTAGGGTTTAATGAAAGTTAACGAATGCGTTCTTTACCAAAACCTCACAAATGTAGTTATTTTGCGTGTTTTTCATATAACAATAGTCTAAGGAAGAATTTTTGAAGACGTTTGGAAAATGTCGTATTACAACTAAATTAAACAAGCATAAAAATTTAGTAATATTTTTTATCTTTTATCACAAATTATCAATTCGGAAAAGGATTCCCAAATTTTAATTTAAAGAGTGAAACGTATGTTTTAATTAAAAGAAATGCCAACGGCTTGCTAATAATTATGAAAATTATTATTATTATTATTACTAAATGCTAAACATAAGTGAAGTCATAATAGGAAATGTAGAGATTCATACTATCACTATTAGGTGCTGGAATTAATAAAAATAATGTTTAACACAAAATAATACTCAATAAAAGATATGTCCTATTAGTAGGCTGTCAGGGCCGAAGGGGTTAAGATGTTCAGATTGTTTTGAATTTACTGCTTCTTTGAGTGATTTTTGTTTGAAGAATGTTTAGATCAGGGGTTTTACACAAGTATGCAGCAGAAATATAGTCACATTCTATCAAAATATTACAAAGTAATAGAAACATTATAATTAAATGTAAAAGCATGACATTTGCAGGTGTGAACATTAAAGTGGTTTGAATTAAATGTTTTTTTTTATTTTTTAATAAAAATAATTAGATTGTTTAGATATTTAGATTGTTTTGATAAAAATTAGAATAAAAATTTACTGCCTCTTTGATTGATTTTTGTTTGAAGAATGTTTAGATCAGGAGTTTTACACAAGTATGCAGCAGAAATATAGGTGCATTTTATCAAAATATTACAAAATAATAGAAACATTATATTTAAACATTAAATCACGACATTTGCAGGTGTGATCATTAAAGTGATTTGGAATCTAATGTTTTTTGTTTCATTTTTTAACAAATAAATAATAAGCAATTACTTAAATTAACCAATTGCTTATATTATAAGCAATTGCTGTCTCATGACTATCTTAGTTGAGCTGTCATGCCGAGAAACTCCGTTCAAAATGGCAACTTTGACAGAATTTTCCGAAAGATCTTCTGTCTTTATCGGAAAAAGGAAAAAAATATTCAATTTTATAATTTCTGAATGAGAGCACCTGCCAATTGCATGCATTTATGAACAAAAATGAATTCAGGAATGCGTCAGAAAGTAGTCCTTGGATTTGAGAATAGCCTTAATAAGAGTATGCAGGAAAATCACCTTAGGACTTTCTCAGATAATTATTGCTCTTGAAGAAAAAAAAAGATTTAGAAATACATTAAAATTATTTGAACAAATACATTTTAACCAATGCAAATTAGGTAAAAACATTTTTGAGCAAATTTTATAAATTTTAGATGTATAACGAATTTTGAAGAAATTTCAGCTCACATACACTTTCATTCTTGATATAAAACTTGCAAATATGCCTATCTGAACATTGGATTTTGCAAATCATATATTCTAAAATTATCATTCTCAGATATCTCATTACATTAAATACATAATACAGAGAAAAATCAAAAATAAGTTTTTAAGAATTTAATGATATTTTTTTTATTGTTTTTAATAAAATATTACTTTTATTGGCTGTGATGGTGCAATTTGTTTTCATTTATAAATAAATTAAAAAAGATATATATATTCTTTAAAGATATAGATATATTATTTTTATCTGGATAATTTAAGTATCCCGAAGAAATATAACAATGCAATCAAGTGTGACATGACAGTATAACTATACATTAAAAAATGTTGAAAACCTCTGCCTTTAGATATATTATATAAGATCTGAGATAAAGGTTATTTAACAAATTTTAATGTATTTTGACATTTTTTAAAATAAATTTTGAAACACAGCGAGCCAAAAGCAAAGGAAGCTTCCTATATATTCGCTTCAATCTAACAATGAAATCTCGGCAGTGACTCAATCAATTATAATGTAATTTACCACAAACACATCTTAGTAACATAAAGGTAATAACATTACCCAATTTTTTAGAAAGGAAGCTTCCTATATGTTCGCTTCAATCTAACAATGAAATCTCGGCAGTGACTCAATCAATTATAATGTAATTTACCACAAACACATCTTAGTAACATAAAGGTAATAACATTACCCAATTTTTTAAATTTGATCTGTGGCTTGATTAATTAAAGGTAAAAGTTCTATTGCAAATCCTATGAGCAATCTTGTGTCTCTAGCATAAATATTCATCAAACACAGGGACTTAATAAAGCAACTGTGGACATTGGTAGAAATGAATTCTAACTTGGACTAACATATATCGGCTGTTCACGTGTAAGAAAACTGATCTATTATTTGACCTGTAATTCAGTATTGATCATTTTCTGAAAATTAACAGGCTACAGTTATGTAATCAGGTTTACAGCCGAAGTTGGCTACATGAGCCAGGTTAGCAACAATGTTGTTTTAAATGTATGAGAGGAGTTGTATAAAGATGGATGCAAATATTTATATTCAAACATATATGATATAACTATGGTTTATATAATTATACAAACAGCAGTTATATTTATAAACATAGAGGCAAATTTTCTCCCAGGGAGCACACGTCTCCCCCTCCTCCTCTTAAAAAAAGTTATAACAATGAAATTAAGTTTGTGCCAAACTACATTTGTTAAAAGATACACCACTTGACTATAAACATGATTCTGCCACCTTTTCTACTGAACTGAAAGAAATCATTGATTTCAAAACACTTAGAGTTACATCTTTTAAATTTACAATGAACTTTGATTGACTTTATTTTAAATAAAACACAAATTTCAATTATGCTCACAATCCATCAAAAACTTGCATAACATTTTATTTTTCTAAATTTTGGCTGTCACAAAGATATTAAATTATAGTTCAGTGCTGTATTTCCTTTAATTTAATACTGTCAATTTAATTCTTGACTAGTAGCTTTACTCGGGAAGCAGGCAGGCACGAAATACAAATGAAATTGAGAATATCTACTTTGTTGTATAGAAAATTAAACTAAAGAAAACTGATAAGACTCTCAAGATTGTCACTCTACTTCTACCCTTAGCCAATTCACAATTTTTTTTCTTTTTTGGCTTAGTATCAAAAAAGAAATTTTCACTTTAATAAACTATTTTTACCAAAATCTATATCACTTAAAGAGAAAAAAAAGGTAAAACTTACTATTTACAAGCAAGAATACTAGAGCTTGGAATCATATGCCCAAAAGAAACAACTACACCAACATCAAATACATTCACAGTAACATCATATGGCCATGTGTGAACTGTCAAACCATTCTGAGAGGCATATCTTCTGACAACACAGTCTGACTTAAGACAAAAAAATAACAGAAATTATAATTTGTGTAATTTTACAGTGCTTTACATACAGTATGTGTACAAATACAAGGTGATCCAAATAAAACAGGAGGTGTTTACTTTAGGCACATCCTGTGAAAAAACTACAAGCTAGAACAATAAACCACGTTTTGTATGCATAGTCTACTGAATTTACAGTTTCGATTTCTGAAAAAAGAAAAAGTTAATATTTTGGCTGATAGAGGAATAAATGAGAGGCTAATTTGCTGTGCAATATTAAGAAAAATAACATGTGGAAAGAAAAAAAAAAAACTACCAGCAAATTAGCATGTTTTTAGAGCTTGTAGGATCTAGAGCTCCTATAGTACAGGCTAAATCATACCGCCATTTAATAACCCAATGGATCAAACACCAAGCTAAAATCGCTGAGTTTATCACAGTGGTGGATGGCAAGTGACAGTGAGAGGGACGGCCAATCCCTGCTCTGGCGGTAAACTAATGCTGAGCTGGGTTACAATATGGTGATTATTTTGGACAACAAGATGGATATGTGTCAGCTCCCCTTATAGCAACCTTAGCAGAATCTAGACGGGGGTTGGTTAGCATAGCTCATAGTAGACAGAGACTTCTAGTATTATATAGGAAAAAGAAAAAACACAGTTTCTTTTAAAAATTGTGAAAGATTGCGATATTTGCATTAAAACTAAAACGTTTATCATGCAATAATTCATCAGAGATCCTTGCATAACTAATATTTAATCACATCACCCTCGTCGTTAATTGTTAAACTGCATGTCAGTATGCACATATCACTTCTTTCTGCTGCCTAATAAAATAATTTTTAGCAAAATCTTCAATAATAAAAATTATCTGGCATGTTATTTTTTAAATACTGGGTTGTCTTTGCTGTGTTCTCATGTTAAAAACAGGACAAGCAAAAGTGCAAACTGAAGATTAAGAGTTTTATTAAACCACAACTGAGCAAGTTACAGGATTTAGACAGTTTTTAATGTTTTATTAGTACAAATATTTTCTCCCATGTTCTAAAACAACAACAAATACATATATATGTTACTAACTATTACCACTTAGTAAAAGTCACCTATGTATCTCTTTGTCTATTGGGGCTTAAATGCATTTTAGTTAAAGGCACATTATAATTGAGGGGGTGGGGGCAAGAAAGGGCAAAGCCATATTTTTGGTGAAATAAATCTAACACTGTAATCTGTTGCTTAATATTTTAAATTATAATAATCTACATATTATTTTTTTCTAATGTCATTAGGTAGCAGCATATGTCCCAGGTTTAATTTTTGCCCCAGATGTTTCCAGAACTTTTTAACCAGAAAGAAAGTGTATATCATTAAAGTAATGCCATATTTATACTAAGAATATCTCAGCTATGTTACTCAGAAATTGGCAAAAAATATTTTTGTAATATATTTTGATTTGAGTATTTCATCTAACTTTGAAATTGATATATCTCAGAAGTTCGAAAATGTGGCTTAGCACTCTCTTACCTTGACCTCCTCAATTATCATAATATTAACTGTTAAATTAATAAAATAATTATACTTTAATTATTGTAGTACAGAATATAAATAATCTATACATAAATTATAAACAATAAGTTGGAACAGCTGTCGCAGATGCATCAAGGTTGGCACGATTTTTGTTTTGTGCCATTTTGGCGAGAAAACCCAGTTTTTAGGTACCTTTTAGACCCAGCTTGCAAAAATAGCATGTTAGTTTTATTTTATTATGAAACAGTTTATTTTATTATAAAACACAGACAATGATTAATTTATTATAAAAATAAAACACACAATATTTAATTTAATATAAAACATACGGAATCTGCTCTACCGTGTTGCCATACAAAGCAAAATCTCGCCAAAATCGCCGGACTGCCTATGCATAAAATTGCCATTTTGGTGCCAAAAAGAACCCCGGTGTGTCTGTGACAGCTGTACCTAAAAGTTAATATTTATAGATACATATATTAGATATTAACAGTGTTTATGAGATTTGTACCCTTTTCTCATGTCCTAGTTAAAACTAGATTTTACTGGAAAAAATCAACCCTGCTACTTTGGGTCCAAATTTAGAAAATTCAATTTAAAAAATATTCTTTTTATATCTTTAGAACATATCTTTTTAAGAATGTCTGCACAGGCTTATTTATACTCTATTCAAAAAACATATTGAAACTAATTATGATTAAACACAGACTAATTTTAGGCTTGAAATAGCAGATTTATTAAAGGAAATTTAAAATAAGGAATACCACTGGCCTCAAACATTCTTTATAAAATATCCTATATTAAAAACATGATGGATAAAATCCCAAAAAAGAAAATCAATTATATTTGTTCCACTGAAAATATGTATGCAAATAGATTACCTGTACACAAACAACTTCAAGACTCTGTACAACTTTGCAACCTTCATTTGATAATCTAAAATTTTGAAGAAAAAGAAATAGTTACACAAACTCTCAAAATGTTACAGTGATTAAACAAATGATTAACTATATAACTTAATACAGTGATTACACAAATGATTATCTACATTTTCAAATTTTACCAAAAAAAAAAAGGAAAATACATTTAATTACACAGGGTATATGTGACAGTAATGATTGGTTGGTTGGTTGGTTGGGGGTTTATGGCACAAAGTCCCTTTGGGGACATGCTGGGCCAAAAAAAAAAAAAAAAAAAAAGATTAAAATAAGAACGTCAAATTGAAATATAAAAACTGAAAAAGAAACAAAGCTTAATGACAGAATTACTTGGATACCCATCCAGATATAGTCATACAGTGTATAAAACAAATAGCACCAAAAGATTAGAATAAGAATGCCAAATTAAAATTTAAAAAATAATTAAAACTTTTTTTTTTCAAAGCAATAGCACTTAGACAAACATCTATACACTATTATATGCCACCAAATCAATTGAAGAATAAACAGAACAACAAATGAAACAAGAGTGACATATAGAGACTTTAGAGAAAACACAAGAGGGGAAAATTCTGCTATAAGGCCGAATATAGATTGCCACACACGGCTTTTATTTAAAAAATAAATAAACTAGCTGTAACTCAGAATAAAAACGCAATGACTACAAACAATTTTAAAATATCTAAATAACAAATAAAAATTCCCCTGTTAAAGTGTTGAGTTGTTCAATAACCATTCGATTTAGAAAAATATTTTTCTACCACTGAGCAATTTTTTTTAATGAAATTTAATTCATGTTGCTATGGCAGCAGACGATAAAACGATATCTTTGGAATAAGGGAATAAATAGAAGAAAAATTTTTGTTGATGTTTGTGATAAAATGTTTTTCTTTATTTTTTAAAAATGTATTACATAATTCACTTTTATATTTTAACAGAATAATAAGTTTACTATAATTCGTTACTCATGCTATGGCCAGTATACACGATACACGTCGAGCCACAAATCATTCTCTTTTTACGCGTAAAAGTTTCGCTACGGTACTCCATTGTGAAGTTTTGTAATTTTTGAAATCTAATATTTGAAAAACGACATAATCATTCGATTTGAAATTTATATCAAGAAAAATACAATTTTTTACCATTCTAACGCAGTTTGTAACACAATTTTGTGACAAATACTTTTCGAGTTATTAATTTTTTAAGTAACTTCAAATGTTTCATTTTCCGAGATTAATCTGTGGCAACGATGGATTGCTGTGACTTTTCATAAACATGAAAAATGATAGAGATTGAAAGAATAAGCCACCCTGTGTGTGGCTAAAAAAGTCAACTGTAAACAGGGAATACAATCAATTAGGCTGATGTTCTGAGGTCCTCATTAGTTCCCTGGCCTCCCAATATCTGCCAGATATACTGTTACTTGATAGTGCAGGGCACAGTGGTAAATGCTGTGCATTCAAGATTACATCCTCTCCACAAATAGGGCAATTTGGACTTTCAAGAATACCAAATCTGAAAAGATAATTAGGTAGACAATCGTGTCCCGTGGCAAGTCTAAATAAGGCAACACTTGTTCTTCTTGGTGCTGTAGGGACATGAGATATTGCATTTTTCCATTCTTTATTTTCGATTTCACTTAGTTTTCTCATTTCATATTGAGAGTTCATTTTTCTCTTTATAATTCTTGATATTGAATTGAAAGGTATTTCATTGCTTGGTGTTTGTATTATTTTAGTTCCTTTTTTGGCTAGTTGGTCAGCCGCTTCATTCCCGTGTATTCCACAATGAGCCGAGATCCATTGTAGTTCCACTTCTTTTCCACTCTCTTTTAGCTGTTTAAAATTTTTCCTGCAGTCCTCAATTCTTCTTGAGTCGGGGATCTTAAAGGAAGTTATTGCTTGAATAGCAGAGATTGAATCCGATAAAATAACTGCTTTTTTGAAATCTTTTATTCGTATAATTAGCTGTTGTGTGGCAATACAGATAGCCTGCACCTCTCCATCGAACGGTGTTGTGTTTGTTCCCAAGGATGCATAAAATGCGAAGAGTTCCGAGTAGATTCCAGCACCCGCATTCTCTTCCAAAGAGAGTCTGGAGCCGTCCGTATAAACGCGGAGCCATTCTTTTATGGGGTATCTAGTATAAATAGTTTCCATTGCATATGCATGTAACTCTTTATCCCCAGCATCCTTTTTCCTAATTGGATACAGCAAATCGGTATTACCTCGTATACAAGGTAACTCTGTCGGGTTCAACATTGGAAGCAGCTTTTCAGGATTATTAGGAATTTCTAGTGCAAGGCGATACTCAGTCACTTTCTGCATGAATCCCTGCTGAGTTTTTAACTTTCTTAATTGTTCAGTATTATATTCTCTCCAGTAATTATTTGAAGGCAGTCTAATAAGTTTCTCAAATAAAATCAGTGCCTTTTCTTTAACAATCTCCTCAATAGGCTTATTATCCGTCAAACACTGCATTGCCTGGATCGGTGTGGTTTTAATTGCACCGGTTATCAGTCTTAAAGCTTGATTCTGAACTCTTTCGAGTTTTTCGATATAAAGCCCTGAGCATGTTATCAGTGGCTCACAGCAATACATTATCAAAGGCTTAATATACATATTATACGTAGTATTAAGGGTGTCTCTACAGCAGCCCCACATCACTCCTGCTAATCTTTTGAGAATTGAAAATCTCCTAATGGCCTTTTCTGAAATATTTGCAATATGGTGTTTCCATGATAGTCTTTTATCAAATGTTACTCCTAGGTATGTACTGGCATTGGTTTCCCTAATAGGTATGCCCATATACTTTATGGTCATTTCCGTTTCTTGGTGGTTTAGTGTAAAAGTTTGATATTCAGTTTTCTCAATGTTTACTTGCATTTCATTTAAATTACACCAATCGGCCAGTACCACCATTGCATTGTTAATTCTACTAATCAATTCATCTCTTTTTCTATGTTTTCCGGAGGTTCAGATAACTAAATCATCTGCATACATCGCACAATTAATTCCTGCGATTCCTTTTAGCTCTTGAGGAAGATCGTTAATGTAAACATTAAAAAGCGACGTACTAGTAACTCCTCCCTGTTGAAGTCCGCAATAAGTCTGCTTATATTTTGAAGTTTGGCTTCCATATCGAACAGAACAAAACCTTTGTGTAGTACAACTACGGATCCAATTCAACATATTTCCTTTAATTCCAATGTTGTGGAGCTTATAATGTAATCTAGCTCTACAGATATAGTCGTATGCTGCCTTGAAATCAACGAAAACAGCGACAACGGTTTCGCTGTTATCCATCACATCTTTAATTTCCTGTGCCAATCTTGTAACTTGTTGGTTAGTAGATTGGTGTTTTCTGAAGCCTGCCTGTGCGTCATCGATTATTTCATGAAGTTCTAGGAAGTACATAAGTCTTTCATTTACCATTCTTCCCATGATCTTTGACAATATACTAGTTAGACAAATAGGTCTATAACTGGAAAGTTGTTCAGGTGGTTTATTTTTCTTTAAAATGGGAATTATAATAGCTTTTTTCCACTCTGCTGGACAAGAAGTTTCCCAGGATAGATTAAACAGTTTTAAGACTAGTTGTAGTGCTTTTGGTCCCAAGTGTTTCAAGAATTCTGTTTGAATTTTATCCGGTCCAGGACTCTTCCTGACTTTTGCTTTTGCTATTGCAAAATTTAGTTCGTCTATAGTGAAATAATCAGTAAATATGCTATCTACTTGAAAACGGGTTTCTGCCATTGTTTCCTTCAATTCCTTTTTTAGTACTTTTTCCCAAAGCTTCATTTCCTTTGATTTTTGTGTTTGGGCAGTATAAAACTTGATAAAAGCATTCGCGATTTTTACGTCTTCCACTAACTGTTTATTCCCTATACGAAAAGGTTGCTTTCTCTGCGTACATTGTTTGTTTGTCATTTTTGCTAGGAATTTATAAGTTTTCTTACTGTCTTTTTTAAAGTGGATGTTTGTGATAAAATTCTCGAACGACGATTTTTTAAAGTAATTTACTTCAGCTTTCATTTCTTTCGCAAGTTTTCTCCAACTGTTAACGTCTTCTATAAGCTTATAAGGGGTGTAATGTAGATCGCCTCCACGTGGTGCACCCTGGATAACGCAAAATGATCTACGACTGAAGCAGGGCTTTGGAGAATTAAAACTTTATCATAAAAACAAGATGAATGAAAATAACACATTTAAATGAAAAAAGTGATATGATGATAAATGTATAATTAAAATCATTCTATGAAAATATAACACAATTAAAATAGAAAATCTTTAAAGCAACAGTTGGTAAAATGTTCAAAGTTTTGAGCAGATTATTTAAAATCACGTAGGCTCGAATACCTCAAAAACAGTATTATCATCATTTGAGTCAGAAATATAAGACTCTGATTCCATAGCTTCCTCTGCATAGTGTAGCAGCTGAATCTTTTGTAGCAAGGAGTGATGTACCAAGACAAGGTTTCTTGTTTCTTCCCTTCCCAGTTTTCCATTGTGAAGAGGCTTGGGTTGAAGTTTTCTTTCTCTCTTTCAATGCACATGATTTTGGTTTTGATTTTTGTGTAGGAGAAACCGATTTTTCTAATTTGGTTGGAGATGAAACAGATTTTTGACTTGACTCATGTTCGTTTGACTGTTTAGATGGATACGTAGAATATTCTATTTTCACAGGTTCTGATGATGGTGGAAAAAGTTGCAGTGCAGGCAGGGGTCTTATTCTAGCTGAACAATACATACTACGGGTTTTTTCTTCATAGTGCTGGTTAGTTTAACAGATGAATCATTTGGTGGTAAAGAGAATTCAGTTTGGGTGCTTATATGTCTTATGGATTTTGATTGTCGTTTGAATATATTAGAATAAGACACTCCTACAGATGGTGTTCTAGATTCAACAAGTTTTGGAGCTTCATGATAACAAAGTTTTTGAGTGATTTTGACTGCAAGAATTTCTTTATCATGGATCCAATTTGGACAAGAGCGAGAATATACTGGATGGTCCCCTTGCAGTTTATACAGCATTCGGATTTTTCATATGAGTTACTCTCATGTGTGGCCGACTTCTGAACATCTTGCACATGTAACAGATCCAAGACAGGTAGTTTTACTGTGGCCATAACGCTGGCATTTAAAGCAATGGAGAGGGTTAGGAATATAAGGCTGGACGGGGCAACTCAGGTAGGCAGCTTTAATTCTAGTTGGAGAGTAGGGCTATTGAAAGTCAGAATAATGTGCTTTGTAGGAAGCACTTGCTCATTCCGACGAATAGTGATATGGTGTACGTCTATAACATTTTGATCTTTTAAATTGTGCAAGAGTTCGTCTTTCATAGAGAGTAAAAGTTCTGGTTCTGATATTACATCACGGCTTGTGTTGAGAGTTTGATGGACCTGAACAGAAACAGAAAAAGAACCTAATTCTGTGCACTTTGAGAGAAATTCTGAGTGACTCGCTGAAGAAACCTCCACCAGCAAATCCCCAGACTGCATTTTTTTAAGTGAATGACCATCTCCAAAAATTGACTGAAATGTTTTTGCAATAAGAAATGGAGAAGTTCTCTTAAAATAACTATCAGAGAGACTATCAGTGCGTTTAACTACAAAAAAAGTGTGAATGAAACATTATGCACAGTTTGTTGCTCTCCACATGGGAGAGAAATAGAAGGAATTGAAGTATTTCCATCCATATTAGAGAGAGAAAAAAAATTCAGACCCCGGCCGCACCACCCACTACCGAGCCCAACAAGGGGATGCACATTCGTGCACCAGTGCCTATACGTTCACAAGACACACTTATTTCAGTCTCCATCCTTAACGAGATTATTAGTATGTGCCCGATCACTTGATCCCCAGCCAGTGACAAGTCAGCTGACCAGCCGAATGATGCATACGGGACCAATATGTACCTCCCACCTACCTGAAGCAGAGGCCAAAGCAGTGTGTTGGTTTCTCTCAACTGCCAGGATCCCCTTTCCAGGGACACGGGTTGCCACGCACGGCAAACGCGTGGGTGGTTTACAATTCTCCATAAATCGATATAAACAGGATGATATCGGCTTATGCAGAATCGCCCTCACCTCAGAAGTGGAAACCACAATGAAAGTGAAACAAAGAAGAAAGATTAGACAAGAGAATGGAGAGGAAAAAAGAAAAGAGAAAGATCGCTCAAGTGCCCGGGGTTGTGAAGCCCGTGAATACCTGAAGAAGGTATCCCCCTGGGGGGGGGGGGTGACAGTAATGAACATACTCCAATGATTTTAGTTTATAAACAAATAACCAATAAAAATTTAGCTTTTAGCTATTACTTTTTTCATAACTCCCCCTTGCTTGTTTTATAATTTGTGTTATTGTTGCATTCTTAATCAAACCAATCAAAAAGTCGAAAATAATGTTACGCAGTACCTCTGTTTTTTAGTGAAATTTTTAATAAACATGCTAAGATCTGGCTTCACTTAATTAATTTATATATTTTCTATTTTCTTGCAAAAATTGCATGATTTTGTTTTGACAGCGATAGAAAATTTTGAATTTTATATACTAATGGCAATTTACAAAATTTCATTATTTTTAAGATTTTAGGACCATTGTTCATTACTGGAATGCTTAATTAGTCACTTTCCAGTAACGGACACCCCATGTGGACATTACTAACAGTATAATTTCAGTCATGTTCATAGAGCATAAAATCTTTTGATTTAACTGAAAAGCTAAGTAACCAACTTTAATTTTTAAATTGCTCTTAGCAGAATATAATAAAATTTTGTATATATATAAATAGCTGCTTCTATTAATTTCACATAATTAATACAATTTTTAATATTGCAATCAAATTAATTAAAAAAATGCCTTGCATATTTTACAATCCTGGCAATCAATTAAACCAATCAGGAAGCAGAGAATAATTTTTAAGGCATAGGGAAAGGTGGGGCTTATGAGGCTCAAGCCCTCTCCATTTAAATAAAGATATAACACTTAAGTTGCACAAGTTGTTACAAATCTATTATTTTCTGTCTTAAATATTTTATTATTCTTCTCTAACAAATCAACTCTCTATATAAAAAAACCCCTATATTAATTAAATTTATAGTAGTAACGAAACTGGTGAATCTGTAGATCATGGGGCTCAAATGTCAGTTCTGCAGTTTTATTTTGAAATTATTTTATTTAGTATTTAAAACATTCAACCTACAATTTCATTTATTTCATATTTATGATACAAATTACTAAAAGTCATATATCAAGTAGTTTCAGTAAGTTTAACTGTTAAGAATAATGGAAAATATGATTACAATGCACTAGAACTTCAAGACTTTTTTTTTTTCAGAGTTTTTGGTACTTACGTATTTATACGTATTATTACGTTTGTGCCAACTGCAACATGCATGGAACCAATATCACTAATTATAGTAACCCTTATTATTTTTTCTTTCTACATGGTAACTGCAATTACCGGCTCTGTCGAGGAGTGATGCACTATGGAGCGGGTTAGTCCATTTAGAAGTCCCAATATAGAAGGTGAGGACAGAGAAAAAGAGGAGATCCAGAGGGAAGACTTGCCCCGATCCTGATTTTGGCAAGTGTTTCTGCTCATTTATCTTCGAGTTTTGAACGCCAGTAAGTTGGTTATTTTTTGTGATAGCTGATTTTATCGCATATGGGTTTGTTTTCTTTCCAATTATTGTTTACTTGATGACAACTTGGACTGGACCACGGCTAATGTTTCTCCAGATCTCGGAATTACTCAAACTATTTCTCAGTGATCAGGACATTAACGAATTTTGTGTATTTTTGAGGATTCCAATATAACAAGGTTGCTGCATCCAGTGATGTTTTTTTTTGTTATGTTCTTGAAGCGATCATATGGTATAGTGATTGCCGCATTAACGAATTTCATGTATTTTTCGGGATCCCAATGCAATGAGGGTGCTGCATTCAGTGATTTTTTTTCTTTTCATGTTCGCGAAGCGATCATACATGCGACACAGTGGTCACTGCATTAACGAATTTTGTGTATTTTTGGGATCCCAATACAGCGAGATTGCTGCATCCAGTGATTTTTTTGTTCGGTTTTCATGTTCTTAAATGATCATATATGCAGTACAATGATCGCCAGATTAACAAATTTCGTGTATTTTCATTTTTTTCAACTTTACATTTTAACTTTTTATGTAATTTTGCTGAAATGTGTATATAAACATTGTTTCTTACTGCCCATATTATGTTTTTTACATCTATCGTTTTAAATTCGTCAAATAAAATATTTATATTTTAAACATAAATGCAATGTCTAAAAACAAAATAAAACCTATCTGGACCTATGACCCCTGCTAAAAAAAAAGTAGATTATTCCCAGGAAAACACAGTTGAAATCTCCCATTGTGAATCACACATTTTATTTATTTACCATTTTTAACAATGTTATGTATTTAATAATATTAAATTACTGTTTTGAACATGATTGGCAATGATAAACAAGATTGGTACTTGGCAACCATTTTTGGCGATCTATCTCCTGACCCGGGCAATACGTAAGTACAGATTTTTTTACTACTCCTTCTAACCCCCCCCCCCCCCCCCCCCCCCAATGTCTTAATAATTTGATAAATATAATTCTTTGAAATTTAGTGTTTTAAATTTTCAATCTAAAATAATTAAAATATTGATCTTGTGATAATGACAGTCAGGGGCCTCGCTAAGGGGGGGGGGTCTCCCCCTCCCCAAACGTTTGTGAATGCTATTACACTTGGCAAATTTACAAACTCTTATTTGGCAAATTTGTATAAAACTTTAATAAAAACTATAATATACTCTCTATTTTTAATAGACTTGGCAAAAGTTACAAATCTAATTGGGGAATATTATTAAACTTTTTACAAATAAGAACTATATTACATTTTCTAACTGTGGTATTTTCGTAAATTGTAAAACTAGGTGGCAAACGTGTTGAATTGGCGAGAAATATTTATTTTTCCTTTTCAATGAGTTGGCAAATACTGAAATTTAACTTGGCAATTTAAGGTCCTCTCCCCCCTCAATAAAAAGTCTTAGCGATGACACTGATGACAGTAATTAATTTAAACAATGAATTATTCTCATAAATATTTTATTAATTAACTGATATCCTAGCTGTTAAATTTATTTAAAATTATTATTTCGATTTTTTTTTTCATTAGTAAACTATTCTGGTTATAAATACAATCATAAAAAAAATTATCTATTACTTTTTGTATGGTGTCCCCATTATTGAAATAGAGGGTATCCCCATTACTGGAACAGAGGGTGTCCCCATAACTGGAACAGAGGGTGTCCATTACAGGAATTTTTGGTGATTTGATTTATTTCTGTTATTTGCAATTAAATTTTGATTCAAATTGGTAAATGTGACAGTGAGAATGGTTAAATATTGTTGATAATTTAATATAAGGGAGACTGGTACACACTGGACCACCACCTAATATTTTATTTATTTAATTTTTTTTTTTCAAGCTTCTCTTATATCCTAATAGACAACAGCACTGCACTGATTATTTATAGCCTTCAGAAAATATGTTTAGCTCAGATTGAACTATTTTATCCTGATTGGCTGTTTTGAGCTTCTAAAAGTAAAATTTTTCATCATCATATTTTTATTTTTTAAGTAATTAAAGGTTGTAGATAAAAATGATAAAACAGCTTTTTTGCAAAGCTAAGGTACTTGTTTTTATTTAACTTTAAGTTTAAAAGAAAGCTATAAACAATATTAATATGATTATTTATTGAACTTCAACATGGGGCACAGTGGACCGCCCACTCCTGGGGCACAGTGGTCCACAATCTACTCTGCTTCTGTAATGCAGAATGTTCAAAATATTTAATAATTGCTTATTTTGTATAAAGAAATATTGTTTTAAAGTAGTTATTTAACTGTAAAATAAAGTAAACAAAGAAAAATAGTAATTTATTTCAATAGTAAGAAATATTTTGTTTTGTATTTACTGCCTTTGATAAATATAACTGTAGTCTAATTGGTGATGATTCTATTCAAGTAAGATTCATGAGACGCAAATGAATTGACATCAGTTTATTTTTCCCGAAACTGCAGATGAATCTGTTGTTGATGTCAATGATTTCATAATGTTGCCCCCAGATCCAAAAGTATTTCAGGAAAATTCTAGACGCAATCTTACTCATAAGTATTTTGGAATTTCATTTGCAAATTTTAATGTACGCTGATTTTTTTGTACTTAAGTAATAACTTCTACTAAATTGCAATTGTTCTTGTATTAATCTGTTATTATTTTCAAAATATAGTAATTTTTTTTTTTTTAATTTTTTTTTTTTTGTGGTTTCAAAATGTTACTTGTAAATTTATATTACTATGTTATTTTGTGGGTAAAAGGAAAATAAAAAAGAATTAGATTAATAAAAAATAGATTTATATTGCAATTCAGATAATACCTAATAGCGGTCCACTTTACAGGTGCATATAATTTTTTTTTGAAAAATGTACTGAAAACTAACTTCTGAGAAAATTATGATGCATGTATAAGGGTTTAAGGAATATTCAAAAATATTTTCATGCAGATCGGTTAGTCAGTTAAAGAGAAAAAAAAAATTACTGTGTACCAGTCTCCCCTAATGTTAAAAATTTTTTTGAATATAACTAAACTATTAATAAAATATAATTTTTAAAGAAATTCCTAAGGAATGTCCATTATTTGCACTACCCTAGTTTCTGAATAAGACACCTGCCAATTTCATGCGTTTCCGAACAAAAATGAATTGAGAAATGTATATCAGAAAGGAGCTCAATATAATGCGCAATCTCACTTGTTCTTTCTCTCCTGCCTTTTTTCAACCAGATTCATATCTTCCTTACATATAGGGCACTCATATCGCGACAACTGTTCGCTTAAATTCTAAAACGGCGGAACAGATGTGTTACTATCACTCTAAAATGTAAACAAAAGATTGGCGACTGTTTGTTTGGCGCGATTTCCAAGACTGCGCCAAACGAATAACTTAATACAATGGCTAGGTTGCCATTAAAGAAAAAAATCCCCTAAATTTGGCGACTTTTTTCTTTTTTTTAACCGATAATTTTTTTTTTTTTTTTAGCGTGAGTGTAAAGCATCTAAGCCCAAAGTATTAATATAATTTAAAGTGAATAATATCTGTTAATATAATTTAAAATCAACAGTACCTGTTAATATAATTTAAAATTAACAATACCTGTTACAATTCAAAGCTCTTAAAGTAACTTCTGACAACCTATCTGTACCATAAAATATGATTTTCCATGGAGGATTATTCCATTTGTGCCTTACTAACTGATAATTATTACATATTATACTATAAATACTCGCTGCCTTTCTTCGAAAACGACCAACGGATTTAAATAGGTGAAACATAGTTTTGATTAAGGATATAGAACAAAATTAATAGATAAACAATATAGTTATTAGTCCATCAATAAATTACCCCCAATATTCTTAAAATTTTCTATCAGAAAAACTTGGTAAGCAAAAGAATGATAAGTTTTAAGCATTTTCTCACAGTAACAACTTCCTTCGATGTAGGCCGTGACTACGCTGCCGGCTGGTCGGTTTCCTAGTACTGGCCACTCCGCTGCCGTCCTACGAGTTTGTTTACAATGTTGCTTTGTTTATTCGAATCAGCGCCCTCTATCGGTTGCCGGCTGGCCAAGCCAGCCGGCAATATAAGGTTGTTTTGTTGTGGTTAGATTTGGAAACCGGCTGGTTTAAAGAAGCACAGAGAAATATGTTTACTTTGGCTTCAGATCAATGATTATATTTTTATATGATGATTATATTTTTATTTTATTTTGCTTTCCACTTTCGATTTCTTTCTAAAGATGGATTAAATTAAATTTAAATAAATAAATATTTTTAAATTTTAAAATACATTAAATAGTATTATTTTAAAAAGTATTAAAAATTATCATTTCTAAAAATATGAAATATAAAATATATATTAAAATTGTAATATACATTTTTTTAAAAACTAGCTGGTTTAAAGAAGCGCAGACAAATATATCTATTTGGACATTAGAGATTAATACAATTACTATATTTTAATTTTATTTTGCTCTGCGTTTTCGATTTTTTTTTTTTTTTGTAAAGATGAGCTAAATTTAATTTTAATTAAAAAAATTACTTTTAAAATAAATAAATAAAAATTTTAAATTAAAAAATATATATGTATTTAAAATTAGTATTTAAAAAAGTTAATATTAAAAATTAAATAAAATTTTTAATTATTATTATTACTGTTATTATTTAATGAAATAAAAAACAATTTTTTTTTTCAAATTTTCTAAGTAAAATTTTAATATCGACCAAAATATGAACAAACTGCAAGGCTGTATGCTAAAAATTGGTCCGAGTTTAATATTACTCACATAAAACTAAATTAATTAACTTAAGGAAGTAACTTTTAATATCTAGGTGATATCAAGTACTCCTCATACTTGACTTAAGATTTCAGGTAAATAAAAGATGATGGTTAAAACTCCACAAGTAAACCCCAAATTCTGTTTGATGATATTTCATCAAACATATATCTGTTAAATTTAGTACCAATATAACAATAACATCATATAAAAAGCAGTTTTCAGTTATGAATAGAACATTGGTCTTTAAGAAGCATATTTTATTTAAAATTATGGCCTACTTTAATTCATATCAATTGGAGTTTGATGTTTTGAGATAGAAGTGTGGTTAAAAATAACCATCATCCAGAGACGTAGGAAAGAAAAGGGCTTATACTACAATTTATTTAATATTTAAAACTATCAATCAAAGTTTTTAACCTGTTAAAACTTTATATTTTATGAAAGGGGCCCCTTCTACTCTAGTTGTCTCATAATATGATTGATAATCGAAACTCTGTATAATTTTTTTTAATTTTTAATCTTCTATATAAGATAATTAAAATGTCTATTTCGTGATAATAGCATTAGTCTGGACAATTGATAATCGCAATCTGTCGATAACTTAAAAATGACTACTTGAAACACCTCCTATATATATATATATATATATATATATATATATATTTTTTTTTTTTGCTATGCTACTATCATCATCATAAACATCCTACATTTGAATGACAAGAAGCAGTACAGCTGTTTCATTAGATATATTATTTTCATTTTAAAAAATAGAAAATTTGAGGAGTGTATTATTAGTTTCTGTATTATGTCCAATGCAAAGGATGGGGGGGGGGGGGGGGCGTCATTCAAGAAATTTTCACTAAATTAGAAAAAAAAAATCCTACGATGAATGTAAGTGTAGATAGATATGTGTGAGTGTGACCCTTCCTTTAAAAGTAGCCAAAGTTTGGCGAAAGACACAGATGATTGCCTGGATGATAGGCGTGTTCGAAGGAAGAGCCTTTGCAGCAACCCTGTACAAAACTCATTCATCATTGTCTTACTAGCGTCTTACTAAAAAGTTGCCTTCTCATTGTTTTTTTCTTATTATTTCTAACCTTCTCCATCCGTTTTTTTTTTTTTTTTTTGTTGTTGTTTTCTTCTTTTTTGCGCATAAGAGTGGATTAACAGAATGGCTTTCGCTTAATTTTTTCTCGGCATAAGATCCGTGTAGTTAGAGCAAAGAATATAAAGAAAATATTCTTTGGTTAGAGGTCTGCATAGGTTGAAATTTCCAAGCCCGGGAACAGCCTGACGCATAGAAGAAAGTGTTTGGACCGGACCGGCCCGGCACGTACAAATTATTGGTCTGGCCAGGCCCTGTATTAAAAGCTAAAAGTACGGCCGAGATCAGCTCGGTTCGACCCGACTGAATTTCTACAAAACATAGATTTTTGCGCCTCTATGGTTAGAAATTGTCTTGTGCGATGGGTTCTGATAGAAAATACTCATTTCAGCCTTTTTTTTTTTTTTTAATGTTTATTTTTTAAAAAGTACCCAGAGCTGTCGTTGTGATGCATTGCATAGGCACGTCCGTTATAAAATACTGCCCCTCCTTACATTTCTTTCTTCCTGTGCCTATTTAAACTATATTGATTTTTTAATGAATCTCTATTTGTATATAATTGTTTGTGTGTGTTATCATTAATGTCTTTAATCCATATTCCATGGCTTGAAGACATAAAAATCTGATAAATGCTATACAGTAAAATCTTTTAAGTCGGAATCGCATAGGAAAGAAAAATCCGTTATAGACAGGTTCCCTCATTAACAGGAACATCGTCTGCTGTAAATGTTTTATCTTCTTTTCGTACGTATTATTATGTACATTTTGCAAAGATCAACACTTTTTCCGCTTAAGACAGGATTCCGTCATTGACAGATTTATTTTCACAGGTTTTACTGTACTTTATTATCATTACTTATGAATAAATTTATTAACACTTTCCAACCTAGTTGAAAAGTGTTTATGACTTCGGTTTGTCTGCCGTCTGTCCGTGCTCTAACTCCCGTAAAAAAGGATTGCCCTGCAATTTTTATATGTTATTGTCGTTAACTATAGCATGTTCCCTATTTCAACTGAAGTGTGTAGCAGTTATAGTTTTTTTACAGGGTCACTCAAAAGAATTCCGTTACATTACGGTCTATGGGAAAAAATCATTTGCGGTTTATTTTAATGATGTTACACAATTTCAAATACATTGTAATTGATATATATCACTAAGGTGCATTACAAGAAGCTTAATATGGAATAGGGTGTGCATAGCACTTATAGTTACTTTACAGGGACAGTCAAAAGAATTCCGTTACATTACGTCTATGGAGAAAAATCGTTTGCGGTTTAATTAAATAATGTTTCACTATTTTAAACGCATTGAAATTTATATATATCACTAAGGTGCATTACAAGAGGCTTCCTACTGAATATTGTGTGTATAGCAGTCATCGTTCATTTACAGAGACATACAAAAAAATTCTCTACCGCCTATTAAAAATAATTCCTGGACGTGCGTTTTAAGTTGCTGAACGCGATTTTAAATTTAACTCACTTTTTGTCTATTACTTGGTGTGTATAAATTCTGTATTTCATATACAGGGCAGCACAAAAGTTCGAACACATTTCTGTTTATGGACAGAAACTCCAGAAGTAGAATTTTAAACTGTGCTGCGCGTTTCCAAACAAAACTAAAATTTAGCATCCTATGTAGTATATATACAAATCTGTAGATCCTGTACAGGGCTGAATAAAAGTATTCGGATAATTTCCCGAATATTTGTATATGTTGGAAATTCCTGAAATTACGTTTTTAAATAGGTTATGCGTTTTCCAAATTGTTTACTTAAATGTTATCTTTCAGCTTATTAAACGGTAATGATTTGTAAAATTATTTTGGAAGCATTGTAAAGTGTTACATAATCTATGCTTGACGCATGATTTTTGTTATTGTTTTTTATGTAGAAATTACTATTCATTAAAAAGAATTTTAATTGTACAATAATGGCGATTTAAAAATACATGCATTTTTCGCAAAAAACTGTTGAGCCAAGCGAAATTTTACTGATTTTTGCAGTGGTATCAGTATGGGTTGGGACCGGGCCTGAAATTTTCAACCTATTCAGACTTCTAGAAAGAATGAAGTCCAGGTTCGACTCGACTAGGAAAAAAGAATTTTGGCCCTACCCGTGTCTGCAGGGAAAAGTAATGACCGTCCCGGAAAGAGTCTTGTGAATGAAAATTGGTTCGAACGCGTGTCGTGCTCGTGCCCGTGCAGACCTCTACACTTAGAAAAAAAAAAAAAATATATATATAGTGCTGTCATTTTCCCATCCATAAAAAGCCGGACAGCGGCTTCGAAATCGGACCGTAAAAATACACTAAATTCTATGAAAACTGCATCTGTTTGAAACGGAATCCTGATTTTAATGTAAAAAAGTTCTTAGTCTCTATGTAAGAAATACCATAAAATTATACCTGTTAAGACGAAAACCTGTCTAAAACAGAATCTCTCTCCAGTCGTTTCAGTTTTCCTCTTAGTAGGTTTTACTGTGCTAAATAAACATGACAATCTTACACAGTAAAATCCGTGAAAGCGGGATCGCTAAGGAGGGAAACAAAATTCAATTTTGGGGATGTTTCCAATTGAACAGTTACAATCGTATGGTATATTCCTTCAGTAGGCACTATAATTTTTTTATGCTTTTAAGACAGGATTTCGTTATAAACAGCTTCCGTTATCCCAAGTTCTAATACTGATCCAATGTACATTAAAACGTGTAAAAACAAAATCGCTTAGGGACCGGATTTTTTTTTTTTTTTTTTTTTTTTTTTTAGACAGGTTACAGACTTAGCATGTAGATTTGTACGATATCCCTTTCAGCAGTACCATAAAGATTTCCCATTATAGACAAGTTTTGTTTACACAGGTTTTACTGTATAAAGTCAAACTCTACGCAGTATGGTACTAAAACTATGGTATACTGTGGTCTAAAAGAAATTTAAGAGAATTTGTTGCAGTTTCACACAGACAGTTGGAATATTTTGGCGAAAGTGGTGTAGTCCATTGTTTTTGTAACGCGTAAACAATTGTAACCATAAAGAATATTTGATGATTTATCATCTGCGCCCTGCTAACAAAAAAATTGCTTAAAATTAATTTATTAATTTATAATTAAATTCTAAAAATATCAAAATGTTGTATTAAAATTCTGTACACTTTCCACAATTAAAAAAAGTTTTGTTTTAATGTAGGAGGTTAAGCATCCATATTTATTAATTAACTTTAAGGCTGTACTCAAATCCAAACTGGCAACTTTCTGACACATTTCTGAATTCTTTTTTGTTCGCAAACACATGGAATTGGCAGATGATCTTACTCAGAAACTATGTAATCTAACTGTTTTTCCTTTTTTCTGTAAAGGTATAACGTGCAGAAAATACTGAGAAGTTGGTGGTTATGAATCGAATTACTGGGCGCGACAGCACGGGAAAAGAAAAAACTGTCGTCATGCGACAACAATCGCTTGCAACCCAAGATGTAATTCAATATCAAAAAAGTGAAAAGGCCTGTTCGATTACAAATCACTTCAATAATCATGCCTCCAAGCGTTATATCCTTTTGCATGATTTCGCATATGTGTCAGAAAGCTTCTCATTGTTAAACGGGTTCCATCCTTACCTAAAAAAGTATCTAGTGTTCTTAGAGAGCATTTACATCTTATAAATAATTACCATGCCAAATTTCAAGTTTCTAATTCCTTCAGTATAAAAAAAATTGAAATTTTAGAATGTTTTCCGCTCTTGCACCCCTCTGTGGTAGTGGCACCGACATAAAATTTAGCCTATGTTGGAGCAGGGATTGTCACCATCAATTTGCCACCATCACTTTTGAAAACGGTTCTGTAGTTCCAGAGATTCCAATGAAATTGTAATTTAGAATGTTTTTAGAACGCTTTTCACTCATTTCACCCTTTTAAATTTCGATTTTTTTTTAGAATTTGTTCTTAGAGAGCATTTACATCTTATAAGTAACTACCATGCCAAATTTCATGTTTCTAACACCTTCAGTATAAAAAAAAATCGAAATTTTAGAACGTTTTTTGCCCCTGCACCCCCCTGGGGGTTGTGGCACCGACATAAAATATGGCCTATGTTGGTGCAGGGATATTTGCCACCATCACTTTTGAAATCGCTTCGGTAGTTCCAGAGATTACCCCCTACAAACAAACAAATAAACAAAAAAACAATCGTTACTCCTTTATAATATTAGTACAGATTATTATTTATTTATTTATTTATTTTATTATTATTTATTTTTATTTTTATTTATTTTTTTTTTAGGGGAGTAGCGTATAGTTTTTTAGTTACATTGAATTTGTATAATAATACAAAATAACAAATAAAACAGGGGGGGGGGGATTAAGAAATAAAGTATTTTTTTTATTTTATTTTTTTTTTTGCTGTCTTGTTTGTTATTTCGTAACAACAATAAATAGATATTATCATTATTATAAATTAATATGGGGGAATTTAGATCATCTAAATCCCCCTGCCCCTGTGACAGTTTTGAATATATGAGTATTGGTTGGACTATAGAACTGACTTAACAATCTTTTATATTTACAGACACATAAAAACTGTATTTTGACAAGTATTTTTTTTAAATCGGTTTGTTTTATATAATTTAAAGTAATATATCAGCTATTAAGGTTAGAGGGAGGGAGCTACAAGGGACTAGTGGAACTTTAATAAAATCATTTACACATAGATAATTATAATACAAATTTAACATATATGTGTTTTAGGGCTGAAATAATTAGAATCAATCAATTTGCTCTGAGTAGTAAAATCTTTGTCGATTTCAATGGCTTTTTAACCTCTGGCATGCAGATAATGCAAAAGTATTGCTCTGAATACATTTCAAAACTTTTCGAATACACATAGTTGTCTAATTTAACACTAGCAAAGCTGTCACAAGTGACTTTTTTTTTTTTAGGTTTAAAATTTAGAACCCCTAATATGTTAAATCCATTTGTAACTATTGCAAACAAATTTGGTACGTGTGAATTTTTTTTTTTTAAGCATAACTCGAGAGCTTACGTGGCGGAATGAACTGTAATTTTATATAAACACTAGCTGACCCGCCCAGCGTTGCCCGGGCCCGTGATAAAACTTTAAATAAACCCTAAATTTGTATTATTTTATATATTTTACTCGATTTTGTATGAATTTATATCTTTAATGACGAAATCGCAAAATCGTAAAAAAACATTTACTTATTTTTTTAAGTAATGATCATTATACAGTTAAAAAAATAGATTTTCTTGTCCAAGCATTTTGAAAATTTTAATGGCCTTAAATGTAACGGTTTTGCGTAAAAATAGTATTTGTCGTTCGATCTCTCTGAAATTTTAATCGTTTATAAATATAACTGTTTCCAAGTGCTCTATAAAATTATGTGAAAATATATGCATTTTAGGTAGATTTCGTAAGAAATACTACATATTACATTCTCCTCTAAGTTGGAATTTTTGAAAAAATTTTGCAGATCTACGCCGATCATGACTCCCAGAACCCAAAACCACCCTCAGTTCAAAACTTTATCTATCTATCTTTCTATCTATGTCACTTTTTTATGGACCCGATAACTCGAATAATTCTTCACAAATCTCTTCCAAACTTATACATAAAATCAAGGGGCATAAAATGTCAGTCAGGTTCGTTAACGGGCAAAATCGAACCAAGGAGGGGGGAAATGGGGAGGCTTTTTGTGAAAACAGAAAAAAACCCATAATGTCTTAATTATGATACGAATCGAATCCGTTTAAAGTTATTATTACTTCTAGGAAAAGGGCCGAAAATTTATGTATGACAGAGTTTGATATCATTAAAAATGGCTTCAAGTGGGGAGGAGGGGGGGGGGGGGGGTTAGAAGAAAAAAAATCATAACTTCGTCAATTCAAAAGATATCAAATCCACTTAAATTTATTATAACTCCTCTTAATATTATCTAAAACTTTTATATTGACAAGTTTTTTATAGGACCAACCCTTATAGCAAAAAAAAAAAAAAAAAAAAAAAAAAAAAAAATCCCTGCCGGCTCCGCCTGCAAACAAGTTAGGTTTCCAAGTGGACGGTTCCAACTGTCGCATCATGGCAGAAAGGTCATTTCTTCCGCAATTCCCAACAAACAGGCGCCCCGCGGTCTGCGCCTTCGAAATCTACCTGTGGCCGAGCCGTCAGGGATTTTTTGTGTTAATTGGCGTCTTGTAATAGGGGACGTTAAACTTAATCCAGTTAACATAAACGTAATATAACATAACGTTAAACATAATCCAGAAGAGTCAGGAAGTTGTATTATACTAAAGAAAAGGAGTACAGTCATAGTCAAGAGACCTTTTCTCTTCCCATAATGTACATGCAAACAGCCTTTTAGAATGAAAGAAGAAAAATATGTTCTACTTTTCTGCAAAAAAGAAAAAAGCAGGGAAATATTTTTACTTGTAATTCGATTATACCATTAAAGATTTTGTTAAAACGTGATGGAAAAAATATACTGCTTATTTGAACAAATATTTGTGTGTTACAATAATGTAAAGCAACATTTGCAGTAATAAAAGAGTGCTGTTTTTCTTTCATGTTGCCAGTTGCCATATCTCTTTAAGGTAATCTCAAATTCCCTGCTCAACAATATGTGAAACTTTGTGACACATTTTTAAACGTAAAGGCATAAAACTGGCAGGTCTGATTGTTGAAGCGATTTGGAATCGACTGCGTTTTCCATTTTTTGATAAATAAATTCATTATCGAGTTATAAGCGATTCTTGTCACGTGATGACTTTCCCCGTCTCGTGCTGTCGTGCCAGGAATTCGATTAAAAAGGCCCACTTTGACAGTGTTTTCTGAAAAAATCTTCTGCCTTTTCTAAAAAATGAAAAATGTCATTCAATGACATAGTTTCTGAATAGGAACACTTATTAATTTCATGTGTTTCTGAACGAAAATTAATTCAGAAATGTGTCAAAAAGTAGCTCCTTTGAATTTGAGAACTGCCTTAAGAAAACTGCGCAAAAATTAATTTTTTTTATATCAATCCATTATTTTTTAACCTATAATAATGAATTTTACATGGGAATGCAACGTCGTATAAGGAAGCAGATTTTCATTTATAAAACAGGAATTTTAAATTTGGCGTATTTTCTACTTTTAAATGCACTAATGAAAGTATGCTTTTTAAAAAACTATTTTTACTTTTACAAGTATTCAATTATAAGCTTATTAATTAAATATATTTCCTGTATTATCAAATATTAAGTTGTAAAACACAAAGGGAATAGAATTATAACAGAAATTTAAGCATTATGCCAAAACTGGAATTCTGAGTTTATATAGATTTTCGAAAAATCAAAATTATATTTTAATTGTAAAAATATTATATTATAAAATAATATCAGTTTTTAAAGAAATAGAAAATTTGAATACTGATTGTATTAAGAAAAATGATAAAATCCAAATAATTTAGCAAGTAGTCTCATTAATATGGTTTTAATACAGTTTAAAAGACATATTATAAAAATAGGATATATATGGGACGAAAGGGAAAAATTATGATAGTCATAAACTATGTTATTCTGAGTTATTTTTCTTTACCGGCGTGGATATCTTAGCTTCAGCACTATGTATCGATCTTGTCTTTAACTGCTTTTTCAAAGGATTATTTTCATTTTATTCCTCTACCAAATGATAGTACGCCTTTCAAACCATTAAATGAAACTGTCACCCCAAATTTCACAAAAAATGGACTATTATCGTTTTCCTCTTAATAATTTAATTTTCCTCTAATTTATCTAGAAAGAAAACTGGAAAGTAGAAACATTTTTTCCCCCACCATTTGGAAAATTTAGGAAATTTCACATTTCTAATTTACAATAATAATAATAATATATATATATTACACAATTTGGCAATAATAATATCTATAATTTTTTTATTTCAATATTTTTTATTAAATAACGTTCGAAGTTCGAACTACACGATAAAAACTCAGAAATGATTTTAAAAATAAAAAATATAATATTCAGCCATATTTTGTTTAGGTTTGGCTGAATAAAACCCAGGAGGAAAAAAAGATTTAAAAACTGATGGAATATAATAAATTAATATTAACTCATATTCAAATCATTGAACAAAGCTTGAGAAGCAAAGATATTTGAATTTTATAATCAATACGTATGAATAACTGAACTTTCTATATTAGTATTTCTCAATCTTTTTTTGGATAAATGGCACACTTTACACGTAAAGACATTCTCACAGCGTAACATATTTATTTTCCATCGGTACATGCATAAAATTTTCAGATATTCTTCTGCACTGCAAAAAATAAGTGTTGATTTTACAGTATAATACTGGAACCCCCCAGCCGTCAGTATTATACCGTAAAATTAACAGTAATAAACAGTAATACGCTGCGGCACATGCGCGGTAGCGTATTAATGCTTATTTTACTGTTTATTACTGTTAATTTTACGGTATAATGCTGGCAGCTGGGGTTCCAGTATTATACTGTAAAATCAACACTTATTTTTTGCAGTGTGAACTTTTTGAGAATCGTACAAGGTATTTCCTTTTACTTTCATATAAGGCATGTTTCAGATTATGCGTTCAACATTGCTGTTTTAAAAAATTTTTTAGACTTATGGCGGTTTTCAAATCCAAACTGGATACTTTCTGACACAATTTTGTTCTCAAACGTATCAAAGGGACAGATGCTCCTATTCAAAAACTACGAACGCTAACAGTTTTTCCCTTTTGGGTTAAAGGTAGAAGATTTTTCAGAGAATACTATCAGTGTTAGCGTTTTGAACTAAATTTCCGGATGCGACAGCACAGAAAAAAGACTGCCATCATGAGAAAACAATTACTTATAACTCAAAATTCATTTATCCAAAAAAAAAAAAAAAAGTTGGACAACAAATCATTGCAATGTTATACCTACAGGTGTCGTGTTTTTATGTTTTTAAATGAGTTCGTAAATGTGCCAGAAAGTTTGGCGTTCTAGAGCGTGGATTTGTGTGTTTGTGCAGGGGGGGGGGGGGTCTAAGCAGAGCAAAAATCATTAAAATCATGCAGGCCCGACAGGCTCAATTCCTACAAAAATGTCCGGTATTTTTTAGTCATTATTAGCCTACAATTAAAATTATTTAAGAGAATATTGCATACATATTTAAACAAACACTTTAAAGTGAAGCTTTTTTCAGATTATATATTCGCAAGTCATGGTATACGGAATTATAATATTACTGATCACATAAGACAATTATATTCAAATGGAGATTCGTTAAAATTAAATTGTTTAGAAGGAAAGAAAAGGTCCTGTGTGAAGTTGGCAACCCCCATTACGAATTTAAATATATGAATTACGTAGAAGTTTTGCCCACCCATTATTTAATTTAGCCCACCTTTTATAACTCTGTAAATCACATTTTATTTTTTGACCCATTTCTCATACTAGCACCCATCACCTCACAATACGAAATTAAAAAGAACAATTGTGCTACTGTTTTACCCACCCTAATTTTGCGCACCATTTCTAATGCTGTAAATCAAAGATATCTTTGTTGACCACGTGTGGAGTTGTCACCCCCCCCCCCCCCCACTCAATTACGATTTAAGATTATTAAGACGTTAAGACGTTATATAACTTTGTACACCTTTTATAAAGCTGTAAATTAAAAAATATGGTTTTGACCACGTGTTCAGCTGGCACCGCCGAATTCGAATATAGCTACACAAATTACGTAGAAGTTTTGCCCACTCATTATTTAATTTTGACTATAATTTTTAACGCTCTAAATCAAAGATATCTTTGTTGACCACGTGTGAAGTTGGCACCCCCCCCCCCCCCTCCATTACGAAATAAGCCTTACACACATAAGTTTTGCCCACCCATTATATAATATTGCCCACCTTTTATAACGCTGTAAATTAAAAAAGTATGGTTTTGATTACATGTCCAGCTGGCACCAGCGAATTTCAATATAGCCATACAATTGTACAAAGCAAAATTTTTACATTTTTACGTAATTTAAATTACGTAAAAATGTAAAAATTTTGCTTTTGCACATCTTTTATAATGCTGTAAATCAAATTTTATTTTTTGAACCAGTGTGAAGTAGGCACTCCTCAATATGAATAAGGGCATATAATTTAAGTAGGAATTTTGTTCAAGTTTTGCCCACCCATTACTTCCTATTGGGGATGCTATTAAGAAAAATAGGTCAACAAATAAAATTTAATTTACAGTTGTATTGGGAATAGGGTAGTTGCGATGCTAACGAAAAAGAAAGACTACCGTGGTGATTTACGCGTATCTTTGTTTACAGACCGCGGGAGTCACGTGATGCTCGAATGCACCAATGCAGGTGTACGAAAAGAGCATGACGTCACTCAAGCGGTCTGTAAAAAAATATAAGTGGAATGCACCGCTGTAGCCTGTCTTTTTCGTTAGCCTCGGGGCAGTTGCAATTGACGTCATGATGGAGGTCACACACTACAAATAGGCAGTTCTGATTGATGAAACTATACTGACCTCCAGTTGAAGTACAATGGGTTGATCAGCTGATTGCAACTTCCCTATAGTCATCGAAAAACTTTCGGAACATCAGCTAAATCCTGGCAAAACTTTAAGAACGGCCGATAAATCTCGAAGAACGTTTGGCAAAACTCCGAGAACACTGGAAAAAACAGGGCAATTTTATATGGTCACGAGCAATGCAGGTCAAAAATTTAGGAACTGTAGGGGGGGGGGGGGACTCTAGGATATTGGGAAAAAACGGCCAAAGCCACAAGAATGTTGGACAAAGCTGGACAAATCCTTAGGAACGCTGGACAAAACTTTAGTAACGTTAGGCAAAACTTCAGGAAGGCTGTGCAAGACTGGGTAAACATTAATAATGCTGGACAAAACTATAGGGACACTGGACAAAACTAGACGAAACTCTAAGAAAAGAGGGAAAACTGGGCAGTGCTATAAAAGAATTTAGGCTCAGCGGATAAACCTTTAGGGACGATGGACTAAACTAGGATTGTTGGGCAAAACTCTAGAAACAATGGGAAAAACTGGGCTATGCTATAGGATTACGGGTAAAAGTCATAACTGCTGAACACAATTCTAGGAACGTTTTGAAAAACTTTAGGAATACTGACCAAAACTTTGCAATGCAAGGGCAAAGCCAGACAAAAAATTAGGAATACCGGGCAAAAAATGTTAAACATTGGCCAAAACTAGGCTAATTCTAGAAACACTGTACAAAACGGGACAATGCCATAGGAACACTAGACAAAACTTGGGAATGCTATCGGAACACGTGAAATCCACGTAAAACTTTAAGAATGCTGTTCAAAACCGAGTAATGCTAAAGGAAAACGAGTAAAGTCAGGTAAAAAATTTGAAATGCAAGATTAAACTCTAGAAATTCTAGTCAAAACTCTGGAAACGCTGGATAAAATTCTAGGAACGTTGTGCAAATCTGGACAAAGCTCTTGTAAAATACTGAGCAAAACAGGGCAATGCTATAGCATAATTTCAAAAAACGGTCTATGAGCACGTTCAGAGACCGAAACGCGAGTTACTCGTATAATTGGGGAATGACGTCATCTGATTTTGTCGGGGTAAAGTTGGGTTAAAACGGCTGTGAACGCTTTTGGGTGAAGTTATGGGTATGTTTACAATCAAACACTTCCGTCAACCAATCTACCATTACATTTTGATTGTACGAACATTGCAAGAAGCATCCTAGCCGACGCTGGCCAATTATATCATAGTCCTGTTTAAGGTAGACCAATGAAATGGTCAGGACTCAAGTGTACAGTAGGAGTCATAAAGAACAACAGTTGACAATTGCAGTTAGCTATAAAACAAACAAACAAATAATATTTCCCAACCACGTGATCACTTTACCCAACAAAATTCTTCAGGTAATGTGGGTTACCCGAAGTCTGGGTAATTTCCGGCTCCGAATGCTACTGGAAACCCTCAAAAAGTCACGTGATATTGATCTCTGAACGCTTCGGGTTCCCCATGCGTTACTCTATGTAACTCGGGGTTCGGTCTGTGAACGCGCCTAATGTTATATAAAAACAGGCAAAGTCCGCAAAACTTTAAGAACGCTAGGCAAAACTTTATAAATACTTGGAAAATGCTGCAAGAATGTTAGGCAAAGCCGAAGAAATCTGTAAAAAAGCTAAACAAACATAAGACTGTTGGGAAAACACTAGGAACAATGGGCAACACGTGGTAATGATATAGCATCACGGGCAAAGCTTTAGTAACGCTGAACAAAACTCTAGACGTTGGACAAAACGGGACAAAATTCTAGGAATACTAGACAAATCTGAAAACTCTAACCCAGTCAAACTCTCAAACTGTCAATCTGGAATCACCCTCTCCTTCGAAACATACCGCAAATGGGACGCTGATATAACTTTAGGAACTTTGTGAAAAACGCTACGAACACTCTAAAAAACCGGACAACGCTATGGACTTTACCCACGAGTGGCAACAGCTACGTCTCTGCGAGTACATGCCCTCCGAAAAAGACTGTTTATTGAACGAAGGGAAAGTTGTGCTAAGCTAAAATGTTCTTCACGCCTATTGCTGTTTTTCTGCTATATACCCGCAGATGATCTGGCGGGTCCCTCTTGGTGGTCCTGACTTGGTCCCTTAAGTGGGAAAGATGACCGGAAGCCAAGCATTTTGCGACTCTCCGTCGGGTTGTTCCGACTCGACCCCTTAAGTGGGGAAGAGGACCGGACTCGATATAGTGAGATGTTCGTCGACAAGACAGGAGACGGACGAACTACCGCTTCATCGTGGTCCACCGGTGAAAAAGGGATATCCGAGATACCCAGAAGACCCATTGTGGGGCCTCAACGAGGTCCCTTAGGGCCTGCGGGTCCCCCTATCGTAAGCGCAGATTCTCCGTGGTGCAGGACTCGGTCAATGCTCGGAGTCTCCTCCGTAGGTGGTGGAAGGACATCCCGTAGACCAATCCCAGTTGCTTGGGCAAGGGGCTCACTAAGGAGACTAGTCCTTCTCTTTTGTGCCGAGGTAGGTGACGCTGGGGAAAGGCAAGCAAAAGGTAGCTGGGCCATCTCCACAAACTTATCCAAGGAATTGACGGCGGCGAGATCAGGTTTTGGTTTTGTAGAGCACGATGCGTGGTGACTCTGTAGCGCGCTGGGAGATACGGCATTCAAAAACTATCTGCACCGTACCAGCGTCAGAGGTGGAATATCTACTGGCGTGCGTGCGTATGGGGCGCATAGTGCGCAGCCACCACGTTATCCTTCCAGCTGAAGCAGTTGGGAGCCAATCTCAATGGTGGACAGCGCAGGAGGTTCCAAAACCAGATGGAGTTTCAATCCAAAGGCGGCTCCTCAGGTCGCTGTGGACGAAAACAAGGCTACACTAGATACCAGGCTTTCTCATTCATTATCATGACGTCACAAAAGGTGGCTGGCCGCGACCAGCGATTGGTGCAAAGCGACGACCCCATCGTTTTGTGCCAATCGCTGTATGTCTTTCATTTTGTCGTTTCGCTTTGTACCAATCGCTGGTAGCGGCCAGCCACCTTTTGTGACGTTATGATAATGAATGAGCAAGCCCGATATCTAGTGTAGCCCTGACGAAAACCATATCTTGGTGAGGGGATCACCTACTCCTCGTGTTGTTCAACTACGAGGAACCGGGCCGGAGGCTCGTCGACTAACGCGACGGCGATCAAGTCAAAACTTGGTCCTTCGCACAGTGGGGCGTTTTGAGGATCTAGGTGGGCAAAATTATTGCGTTGAAGTTTAATTAGGTTTTGCTGGGTTTTCGAATGTATCAGTAATAAAATAATCAAACAGTGATAAATATTTGGCTTATTTAATTATTTATATTATTATTATTATTATTATTATTATTATTATTTATATTATTATTATTTATTTATATTATAATATTGTATTGTCATTGAAACTACACATGTATTCAAAGTTTCAGCTCAATCGGATAATTAAAAGTGGTTTAAAATTGACTTGCAAGATTAGAATTAAACACTCATACATACACTTCAAGTTAATATAATTTAATGATTCGCAAACTTTCGCAGGAGCTTTCTAAAGTTTCCAATACTTTAGGAATGACACTTTGATTTTAAAAAATGCTTATTTTTTAATAATGCTTAATACTGTATTAAAAGTCAAGATGAAGTTTGAAAACAAGATGGCGCTTATTTTCAAACAACAATAGGTTTAATCTTGTGAAAAACATGTGACATATGTTCAGTAAACTCCTGCTTTCAAATAAAACAGAAAAGTCACGACTTGTTTTAGAACTTTCAGAAAAATAGTGCAACTGTTGAAACTATCTCAAACCAACTGCCTTTTTTACGGTCGTAGTTAATCGACAAATCGGATTTTTTCGACAAACCTCGTACGGATCTCGAAAAAAGAGAAATTCATCTACCAGTATACGCGGTCTTGTTAAATTCCGAGATAATCGGAAAAATGAATTTTGTCCACCTAGATCATCAAAACGCCCCACTGTGCCTCGGGTCAAAAACCAATTCAGCGTGTCTTTGCGTAATTGGAACTCTCCGTGCCCGATGGTTGTATTAGCGGTAGTCTTCACCTAATTTTCACGCAACTAACCTCGACCGAGACTGCTTCTTTAGCGTTCTTGAAGGAATTTTTCATGCCCATCAGAGTTCGGTAGTGGATCTAAACCTAATTTTCCGTTGTTTCTAACATTTTTGTGATATGTTAAGTTTTGTGTTTGCATGTGTTGTTTTTACATGTGGATGATCCTCTTGATTGAGTCCATCGGATACCACCTGCGTTCTTACCGTAGGGCTCACCGGAAGCAAAGCCATCGAGAGAGGATAACCTAAGGCGTCAAGGGCCAAATTTCCTTGTGGTCCCGGGTTGGCGAGAAATTCCTTCTATCGCACAAGCAATAATCGCGGCAGATGAACTAGTCGTTTCCTCCTTCCCTAGGACTCGATGTTCGGACGCCGCGGGAAAGCAAGGATCGTCGGGGGAACTCGGCATTATGGCTTAGAACCCGGTTACCCTCACGGGGTTCCGGCGACGAAGCCGTCGGTTGTCTTCGTGGAAGTCTCCTGATTATGGGAACCTCCACGTATCGTAACGACCTATGTCGTCCCCACTTCGTAGAATCGGAGTGATGCGTAGGAGGTGGTGCTCCGACGCCGTAGCGCATATGGGCGCAGACCCTGTTCGTGCGCGTTATATGTCCCTCAGGACATGAGTATGGCGGTTGAGACGCTGACGGTCGCCACTCAGGTGCCTCACGGCGCAGCTCAGTTTTTATACCCGCAGATAATGTGACATGGGTTTTATGTAGGGCTACTGTTATCGCGACCTACGTTATACACGGCCGGTGTATGACGTTTAAAACGTCACATGGAGTGGATAATTTTTACACGGTGATTGGTGCAAAATGGGGGGCGCGCCAGTTTGCGCCAATCGCGATATAAAAATGATCCACTCCATGTGACGTTTTAACAGTCATGTACTGGCTGAGTATAACGTAGGTCGCGCTATAATACAGGCTGAATCATCAAGCATTTTGATGTTCACTTAAACCAATCCGCGATTGTTGCCACGCTGCGTGGCCAATCGTTCTCCTCCTACTCTTATGGGCAATTAAATGACGGCGTGAGTCAGCCCGGGTTGTATTATAGTCCTCCTTTACCCATGTGAGTGGAAAAATGGAAATTTGTAGGAACGATGAGCAAATTTCCAAGGACACTGAGAAAACCAGTTACTGCTGTAAAAACTTTGGGCAAACCTTTAGGAACGCTAGGTAAAATTCTGGAAATATGGTCAAAAGATACATATTTGATTATAGCGTTATAAAACTTTGGCAAAATTATTTCAACTTAATTCGTATTGGAAGTAAGGGCGCGACCTGCGTTATACACGGCCGGTGCATGACGTTTAAAACGTCACATGTAGTGGATCATTTTTACAAGGTGATTGGTGCAAAACGGGGGGTGCGTCGCTTTACACCAATCACCGTGTAAAAATGATCCACTACATGTGACGTTTAAAACGTCATGCACCGGCCGTGTATAACGCAGGTCGCGGTAGGGTGGAGGGTTGAAAACTTAGTCACACATGAGTCAACAAATTTCTAAATCGGATAAAAGCGAGAGTGAGACAAAATTGCAGTACATACAAATTTTAAACTTTAAATAAAAGTTTGTAAAAATTTGATAAATATATTTTTTTTTTGTTTATGTACATATTGAAACTAATAAATTTGTTTTAATATAACTGAACCACCCTTGCTTCGCCCGAGTTAACCTTGGTCTTCCGGGTAACATAAGTAAAAATATAATATCCTAAAAACACGCCAATCACAACAACGCACTCGCGTCCATAAACCGTCAAAATGATATTAAGAAAAACTTTATCTATTTTGACGTAATCATACTAAGTCCCTCAGCTTTATAAATGATAATTAAAAAAAATTCTTTTAAAAATATCTTACGTAAAATATCTAATCAAAAATCAGCAATAGTTGTCTTATTCGTCTAACTTCCCATAATCGTGTTCATATATGATGTTTAACGCCTTTAGTGGGTGAATTTCTAAAATCGCTGACATAAGTGCATAACTATTTTTTTTAGTAGATTTGTTATCCTGAATTTCATGCTCCTACCTAACACTCCTGCTGAGATATGACGAAATGATTTAAAACGTTCGACCCTCCATTTAACCCCCTTAGTTGGTGAATTTCTAAAATCGCTGAAATACGCGTCTAACTATTTTTTTTAGTAGACATGTTATGCTGAATTTCATGTTCCTACCTAACTTCTGCTAAGATATGACGAAAAAAATGACCTAAAACTTTCGACCCTACTTTAACCGTCTTCAAGGAGAGGGAGGGGGGATTTTAAAAAATACTTTTTTATTGCTTGCCCAGATAATAATAGCAATCTACTTTCCAGATTTCGTGATCCTGACTTTAGTCATTTCAGCTGGGCATTGATGAGTCAGTCAGGCGTTCTCTCTTTATATAATAGTATAGATATAGATATTAGATAACCAGGGCTTAATATGCGCTGGAGCCCACCGGAGCCCAGCTCCGGTACTTCTTTGTTTTTAGTAAATATTTAAATATTGGCCATAAATCAACGGAGCTATGAACACTGCGCTCCGGAGCAATAACGCTTCCGAAAAACGAATCCTAAATTACCCTTTTCTTTCCCTCCTATCTCCAATCATTTGCTTTCTTTTGTATCAAAACACTTATAAGTGACGTAATGTGCCGCTCACGTAAGAGATAGAGATGAAACAGGCTCGATTTTTATACCAACCTTCGGGTTTGGGCAAGCTACAGCTCAATTTGTCTTAAATTCAATTTTTATTTATTTCAAATCATTTTAATGCTATTTTGATCAGAATAAAGAGTAAACAGAAATAGTCTTTTTCTATTCTGCATAGCTGCGAACTATTAATTTTTTGTATTAACACTATTTCTGAATCATACTCCTGAGCTTATTTAATCGCAGAATTCTCCAATTAATTAGCATTAAGATTAGGCAAAGGTAAGTAGTAATAACTAAAAAGTGGAATAGTGGATAGCTAAAATTTTTATTTTTCTAAATAAAAAAACAATGCTTTGAATTTTGAAAATAATGTATGAAATATAAATATGCAAATTGGAGTGACGGCAGAGAGAGATGGGGGGGGGGGGGGTGAGGGGTACGCTACGGGTGTTAGTACTGCAGAATATTAGGGCTCCGGTACTTTTTATCTTAGAAAATTTTAGCCCTGTAGATAACAGTAAAATTTTAGGCTGTTTATGCTTTTTTTTTACTTTAATTTTTACACATTATAATCAATCTTAACACAAGGTTTTGTATACATCTGATTATCTTTAAATGCTATGGGAAAGACTTTAACTCAGAAATCACCCTCCGTTCAACCCCACACTTCTTCAGTGCATATAGCTTTAACTCTGAGGAAAAATAGATGATTGATTTTTTTTTTACTTTCTTAACTTTTTCTAGTGCACATAATAACATTTAACTAACTTACATAGAGGAAGACCCTGCAACGTTTAGCCCTTTAAAAAAATTGAAATTTGATAAATTTCAAACTGGAATGAGATTGATAATATTAGCTTGATGCAGATTGTTGACTGTTAAAATTTTCGACAATTAAGTTTATTTACTAGAAAAGCAATTTTTGTATATGAAACCATGGTCACAATGAATTTTTTCAGTCAAATATACAGAATGTTTCGCTCCAACCAAACCCTAATTCTTGTTTTGTTAAAATGATGAATCTATTTTAGCGAAAATCTCGATAGACTTACCTTGTTTAGCGACAAATGTAACAATATTTACGTATCACGAGAATTGGTCAAAGTTATTATCACCCGCATCCAAACAGTGCTGAATTAGGTGCTCCATATTTCGGAATGTAGTTGACATTACATACTGTGTCATCGACTGAATTACTGTGCACATCCAGTATACTTTTCTTGATATCGCACTCCGCATAAAGCAATGTAAATCTGTTGAACTTTCGTTAAAATATCGTCATATTATTAACCTCTAAATAAATATTTGGGTTTGTCTTAAAGTCTATACCCTATATTTTTGACTAAAATGCATTGCGACCTAGTTTACTATAATACGATACAAAAATTGTTAATTGTAGTGTGCTCTACCACCTCTTACAGTTTGTCCCATCTTTTTTGAAGTGCTCTGTATATGCATATTTTTTTTTTTTTAAGAGAGAAAGTATGGTTGCTTTTAATATTTATTTTTCATTTGTAATATTTAATAAAAAATGATGAATAAAAATTTTAAGAGTATGTTAGCATATATAAAACATTGTTATTGACTCTTTACAAATTTTCCCCTAGTGAAAATATTTTACAAAATCACATAACACTTTTTTAATAATCATAATTTCAATATTTTTAACCATATTTTATTTTAATACTCATTGAAGTCTTTTTGTAATAATGCATAAGATACACAGATATAAATATCCGGCGATTATGTGAGGTACTTTTTAGCGCAGCGTTGTGACATTTTATTACTTTACAATATGATTTCTTTGTGCGCCATGCAATTTTCCACGTATGTCATACTGATTTTATTTATTTTCCCAATAAAAATTGCCTCACAGTCTCAGTGCTGTTAACATGTTATAATAATAAGCGAATAATACTAGAATAGTCACATATTAAGCATAATCACTAAAATTAGATCATTTATTTGGGGAGTTCCGATTTTCCTTGATACATAAATTCACTTAAATTTTCTTTAGTACCATGGTGTTCATTAGTCTGCATCGAATGGAACTGAAAAAGAAAAAAAAACCTGTGTAAACAGAAAACTTTTATGTTCTTTCTTGCCGAAAGGAATATAGTACAAATCTATACCTGCTAAGCAGTGCCTGATTTACGGCAGGGCATTCGGGGCATGGGCCCAGGGCCCCCGATTTTCAGGGGCCCCAAATGCTACTAAAGATTTTTCCATTATTGGCCAAAAACAGTTTTAACTGTCAAAAAACAAAATTAAAATGGAAAAATCTTTCTGTCAGAGATTGTCTATGATATGTCAAAATAACTTCATTTTTTGCTGATTGTCTTTTAACAATTTATGTGCAGTATTGCACAGAACACCATTTTTGTGATCGCCATATTATTTCATTTTTATTTATTTTACATGTAAGTCCCTCATGGTTAACATGGACAAATCCATGTGGTTCTGCTAGTTACTTGTGTAAATTGTTTTTTTTTTTTTTTTTTCAGTCAAAGTTTGTATTTGAAAGAAAAAAGTTATTTGATTAATAGGTTATGCCAATATTTTAAATAATTATACCTTTTACTGCTGTAAATTTATTATTAGTTGTTGCATACTTTATCATTCCAGATATATGGACTTGCATAGAGAAGGGTAATCAGCACCACACAGTTTATTATAAAATTCAATTAAAAATTCATAATTATCAAATAATCATTTAAAAATAAAATAATGATTATCAAATTTAATTTTTTAAATTAATATTTTAAAGAAATTATCAAAATCAATAGTGGTTATCTTAAAAGTACTTCTTTCGATATTATATATTTTTATTCAAAGAATCTGTTGGAAGGGGCCCCCCCATACGCATCTGTGTCCAGGGCCCCCAAATTTCTAAATCGGTCCCTGCTGCTAAGACGAAAACTTGTCTAAAAACAACATATTTTTCCTGTCACTGTCCCTAACGATTCAGTTATTACGCAAATTTAATGTACATGGTTCTATAAAACCTGGGATAACGGAAACTGTTTATAACGAAATCCTGTCTTAAACGTTATAAAAAATAGTAATAATAATAAAAAACTTTCTAGTGCAGGAATAACCATACAATTATAACTTCTCAAAATAGAAAACCTCTCCAAAACTGAATTTTGTTTCGGGCCGAAGCAATTCCACTTTCACATATTTTAACTGTGCAAGATTAATATGTTTATTTAAAATAGTAAAACCTACTAAGAGAAAATCTCAAATAACCATCAGAAAAATATTCCGTTTTGGAGAGGTATCAATATCAATCTTAGAAAGTATAATTTTGGGGTATTTTTCCGAAAGAGAGTATGAATTTTTTACGTTTAAATCAGAAATCCATTATAGACAGGTTCCGTTCTCGTAGAATTGAGCTATTTTATATGTCTTGATTTAGAAGCAGCTGTCCCGCCATTTTGTCAAAGTGGAACTGCCAACACTAGCTTTAAAATACAATTGTGAACAGTGTCCATTAATAATTGCTAAATTAGTCACTCTCGCAGGGAAAGGGGCAGAAGAGGTCCGCAATTTGTTGTATATTACAGCCTTCTCTCTTATTTGGCTCAAAGTCCTCCACTTGTACGAAAGTGCATTCAAATATTAATATAAAAAAGTAAGTCTTTATGACATAAGAAAAGTATAATACATCATAAGGCGGTCCTCAAATTCATTGGCAGATGTATTTATAATCGAATAGTGTTTTTCATTTTTCGATAAAAGCACGGGATTTTCGGAAAATGCAGTCAAAGTTGGCATTATGAACTGAATTTCCAGATGCAACAGTCTGAGAAAGGTCGTCATGAGACAACAATTGCTTACAACTTAAAATGCAATAAATTTATCGAAAAATGAAAAACCCTATTCGATTTTCAATCATTATAATAGTTCAATTTCATGCTTTTGCGTTTAAAAATGAGTCGGTGAATGTGTCAGAAAGTTTCTTGTTGTTAAGTGCAGATTTTTCTTTTTCGAGAACGGCCTTAAATGAAAAATACATTTTATTCAACAATTTAATTGATTTCTCATAGATTCGTTTGTATTGAAAAAAAAAAAGTCCTATTCAATCAACAGTCTTCCATATCCGAGGATGCGTTTGCTTTATTTATTTTAGTAATGCATTTTCAACAAACAAAAATAATAGCCAAGAAAAGAAATTTTTATTATATTAAAAATTGTTATTGTTTGAAAATATATTTCCCGATTACAATAAAAAAAATTATGTAAATTAAAATTTAAAGCAATTAAATGAAAAATGTCTAAAACAGTGAGTAAACTTGTTTTAAATTATTCCAATAAACGAAATGAAAATCATTTCTGAATATTGATTGTCTGAAATCTTTTAGCACATTTTTATCATAATTACTTTAATATAAACTAACTTTTAAGTGCTTTGTTCATCTAAAAGTCGCATTTCAAAATAAAATGAAATTCTTCTGATAGTAAAAATTGTCGTGTCTAAAAATCTGTTTATTTAAAGGATTGTAAAACATGTCTCTTATTTCTCGTCATCTATCAATCAAAATCCAACACCCCCTTAGATCTGAAACACCGCCCTTTCTAAGAAATTCACTATCACTTCCAACAGATGTTTCCCTTTACCTCCCTTCTACTCCTGGAAACAGAAACACCTCACACGTTATCCAGCCAGAGCACTTTATCGCTTTCTTAAAACTGTTTTATCGCCATATTTGGCGCGGTCAAGCATAGCTACACTCATCCCCATGAGGTTTTGAGAAATTAACATATATTTTTTTATAAGAACATTTTTTCTCTGTTCAGGAAGATTTTCATAAACATTTTTTTAATCAAGAGTTGAATCTGAGTCATCATTAACTCGAGGACAAGGAGAGTCCTCCTCAATATTTCAAATAAAGTAAGAATTGAAAAGAAAAAAAAAAAAAAGAAAACTTGAGTGAATGTAATTATAAAGAATAAATTATAGCATGATTACAATTTCATTAGAAGTGTACGATACAATTTAATTTTAGCTCAATCCTATTTGCTCACTAATAATGCTTGTCTTGTAGTTTTTTAAGTAAATATTAATAAGTAAAGGAGTAAAATATTCAAGTGTTCAAATTTTCTCCCTTTATTTATTTATTTATTTTTTTTTTTTTGGTGTGTGTGTGTGTGGGGGGGGGGGGGGGGGGGGGGTAGATCTTGTAAGTCTTTAGCTACACTTCTTTTAAATAAAAGTACATGAGTAGTAAATGCAAATATCTTTATTATCAGCAAATTACACATGCAACATAATACTTTTAAAGCTGGTTTAGCATTTTTTTTTTTTTTTAACCTTTCTCTTTACATTCATAAAATGTTTAGTGATGTGTATACCGATTACCTACTCAGAAAAAAAGCCATGATAATAACTATTATTGATTTCTCCATTTACATGTGGAATATGAAGAAAACAAACAATCAAGAATTTTTGAGTGAAGGGGAAAGAAAAAGGCCTATGCTATGATACATTGGCTCAGTAAAAAGGTGGTGGTAGTCTTAAAATTTTACAGTGTTGGAATTCCCTCTCCACAATCTCTTTGGAAATAGCAATGTTCAAAAGTTAAAAAAATATACATGGGATGTTCACAATAAAAGGAATATAGTGGATAACAGAAAATAAATATTTTAAACTGCAGGTACTAAAAAATTCAATTGATACTATAACAGGGATCCAGATTTTTCTCTCAGGGTCCTGTTTTTGTGAAATTGTGAGAAGTTTTTATATTTGTGAAATTGTGAGAAGTTTTTATATTTGTGAAATTGCAACTATCGCTACAATCATGCTTCTGTGTATATCCTTTACACAGGAGCTTTTTGGCGTATAAAAAGAAACCAAGTAATATGTTCTTTGACAAGTTCAGTTATTTTGCGACAGGTTAGAGTTTATTTTATTTTTAGGTTAAATTATTATTAATCTATGAGATTCAGTTTCGAAGCAGAAAAGTTTGTGAAAAGGTCTATTTTTAAGACAACAAATTTTATGAAGGATCATGTTTTGAGATGAAATATTTTATAAAATGTTCTGTTTTAAGATGAGGATTTTTATAAATGGTGCTGTTTTAAGATGTAAAATGTTCTGAAGGGTCCTTTTTTAAGGACCCAAAAATTTTCTAAAAAGATTCCTGCTGTATTATATTGTTTCCTGCCTTACCCTTTCCACTAATTGGTATTACTGTCTTTTATTATAAATTTTTAATAAAAGAACAAGGGTAATAAGGTAAAATTTGGGGTCTAATTAGGACCCCTTTACAAAAATCAATTTACTGAAATAAACCCCTTCACAAAATTCTTTCTTATTAAACAGGTCCTTTCACAAAAATTTTTTAATAAACCACGCACTTTCACATTTTTTTTTATAAATATAACAGGGCCCGTCATAAAATTCCTCTTAATAAAATAAGCTACTTCACATTATTACATTCCATAAAAACATAATCTTCAATTATTTTTATTTTGTTAGGTTTTAAAATGTGTTATTTGCAAGCAAAACAAATTCACCAGAAAAGAAATCTTTTGCAAAAGAATTTATTAATAAAATCTTGGTTCTAATTTGAAAAATGGATTTCATCTTTCATTAATTTTTTTGCAAATATTAATAAATTCACAAAAATAATACTTAAACTTTTCAGAAAACGCCCCCCCCCCCCCCCCCACAAAAAAAAAAAAAAACTTATCGACCACTGAAGAAATAAGATTATGTTAGCTGTTTTCCCAGTTAATGTTTTCATGTGGTACACTGAACATTAAAGAAAAAAGAATAAAATTTGAGCATTTGCCAAATGGAAAACCCTTTGAAGAAAAAAAAAAAAATTAGCTTAGACAATCAGATGATAACGAAATAAGAATTTAAATGAGGAAGTTAATATAAAAGGCAGTTTAAGAGATCGAAATTAAAACTGTTTAATGATTCTTCTAAAGGTCAGTTCAGAGCTTTCCTGAGCAAGTCTTACTGAGATAGGTCCTTCCTTCCCATTCTTCTTGAATCATTTTGTGGTAATTGACAAAAGAAATGTTTTTTTTTTCAACCTGTCAATGGCTCCCGTTCTTGACCTCTGACTTTTAGATATGCTAAGCTAAAAGAAAGTCATAAAAGATGAAAGGGAGCACTTTGCCATATGAGAAATGCTGCACACTTAGAACATAGTGTACTTGATCATTAATTCTTTCAGAGCAACTATCCGGGTGGGGGTCCCTAGTGCACGGCCACCTTTCAATAAAAAGAGCTCTGTGCACTAGAGATTTTCACCAGGCTATTGCTCTTAATATCTGAAGATTTCACAAATAGCTCCAGGGTTCAGCTAACCTGCAGACTTAAGCTTTGAACTTATTCTCTAAATCTTCAAACAGGAATCTCTCAGGTGAATTCAAACTTTCTTTTCTTTGAAACGTCTAAGCACTTCTTTTCATAGGATCAAAGATGAACTGCAACTAAAGCTTGCAAAATTGCCCTGTTGATAGGAAAAAAAGAAAATCAGTTTAAGTATATAATTTATAATAGTTATGTCAAAGCTTTATTATAGAATGGTACACAAACACTGCATCAGACAAACTTCATTAGTTTTTTAATTCAATTGTTTACCAGGGCATATGCTGTATACTTTCTGGATTTAGTTAAGGAACTTGTTATACCTTCTGGAATTTGTTACGAAACTCCGTATACCCTCTATTTCTGAAACAAAGCTATAGCATATACTTTGACTTTTTTTTTTTTTTTAATGACTACACAACTGTTGCTCATACTCAAGGTTGTGAAAAACCAGTTTTTTTTAAATAAAAAACCCAACCAGGGCAGCTACCTGCCCGGGCTGGGTTTTAACCTAGCAGCTACCTGCCGGGCTGGGTACAACCCTTATGGCTGTAAAAAACCCAGGTTTTTATTTTAAAACTCAGCCCGGATGGGTACCCGGGCAGCTACTCACTACATCCCTGTTCATACTACACACTAGGTGCCATTTCAGTTTTCAGCTACATTACCTTAACGAAATTCGGGTATAAAAAGAGTAATAACCTGTCTATATGAAGGTCGATGATCTTAATATTAACAAACCAAATGTAGAAAGAGCAGTTACAGTTTAAAACAGTAGGACGGCATATATTCAAACACTCATATTTCCCTCATACATAAAATTTGACAAGTCATAAAAGTAAAAACAATTGATGGGATATATGCAATAACATTTATCAGGGACATAATCAGAGAGAGGCTACTCCCCCCCCCCCCCCCTCAAAAGCAGATTTTTAAAAAATTAATTTTAATAAAAGCATTGAGAGAAAAAAATTGCTGTTTATGATTGTAATTGAACTCATTATTGCAATTTCATCCAGCTCATTTTCAAAATACATGAATTAATTTAAGTATGTACCTAACTTTTTTTTCTTGAGAGGTAGGGGGGGAAGGGAGGGTACAGCTTTTTAGTTACAATGACTTTCGCTTAAATAAAAGTAATTGAATACATATTTTACCACTTATTTCGGTTGCCTGAAGGCACGTACTCTTCATTGACCTCTCCACGCCTAACGAATCCGATTGATTAGAAAGTATATCCTACCACATCCACATGTAATATACGTAATTATATCTAAAATTCAACACAAAATAACACTGAGCTAAAACAGTTCAAATAACAGGATTTAACAAAAAAGATAATTAAACAGAAAACATTATACAAAACACTTACTTGGCATATTTTCTCCTTTTGCCTTCATTAACAACAGACACAACACGAGGAAAGGTTGAACTGTAAATGAATGAAAATGAAAATGAAGCGCGAACGGAGGGGGAAGGCGGGGAATACACGCGCTTACTACGCATGCTCAACCAGCCGGTGCTTTATCCCTGTTGTCTACGCTGCCGTCTACCAGCCGGCAGCCTAGACACTCCCCTCGATGTATGTAAACAAACCTGGTCTGATTGCCAATTTCTAAAAACTAAATAAATAAAAGAGTGCACGGAGTATAAACAGATAAGATTCTTTGGATCCGAGTTACTGCTAGATTGACTGTAGTTACTTTTCCTAATTCATGTCTACGTCTATGTTGCTCTGAGGCTTTGTAATAGTGCTGCTATCTAGTGGCTTATTTAGAAAGCTTTTCCCCCTGTACGTTTTGGAATACGTTTTTACAATACCTGTCAAAATCTATTTTCAAGAAATGTAGAAAAGATACCTTCTACTGAATAAAAGTAGTTTGAACTTAAAGGTATGAGAGTACTAGTATAGACCCAAAGGATACAGTATGATTTTAAAAATTTTGACTTAGTAATTTTTTTAATTTTTTTTAGATTAATCTGTTTGGGTTTTCAAACATGAGCTATGCTAAGGATTTACACAGGATTTTCGATATGCAGGATTTTTGCTATGCAGGATTTTAGTTAATGTGGGGAATAAAAATATAGTTGGAACCTACAACCGCAAAAATTAGTTAGCACTTGTAATGAAACATAATGAAAATCTCTAAAACAAAACTATTATACAATAAAATTACAATCATGCAATAATAATCAGTTGAATAATAAACGCAAACAGCTTTTTTTTACATTTATATTTTTAGTACTTTTTATAAAAAAAAAATCTCTCTTTTTCAAAGATTTAAGAGTGGGTTTGGGGGTATGGCTCTCCCTGCACCCATAGCGATAGTTATTTAATGGGAAAGCGGAGAGCAATAAAAAATTGCAATTAGAAAAAAATCCCTTTGTTGGGCCAAATCCTGCCCGCTAAATTACGCCAACTAGCACGGAATAAGTAAACAATTACTTGAAGTCGTTTTATTAATTTTTTATATAAAAATTTACATGTTAAAGGATTTGATTCATTGAAAAATTTATCCAATTCCAAATTGTGATAAAGTGTCTATATAATTAAATTTAGCACTGGATATCAAAAAAGTTTATACTACGTTAGTATGACATCTCGGAAATTCAGAGAAAGGCTACAAGAACATTTGTCGGATATTAAGTTTAGTAAATCAAGTACAGCTTTGTCCAGATTACATCAAAAAGAAAATATAAAAATATACTTCGACAAAGCAAAATATTTTTTCCAACATACAACCACTATTTTTCCATGATCCGTGAATCCATTTAGATTTTAACTAAAAATGGTAGCGTATGCAACGAAGTCATTTCTTATAATGTTCCCTCGATCTGGTTTAATATTCTAGGTATTTCAAGAAGATCAGCAACTGAAAATATAACTTAAATTTTTCTAACCCTCTCTTTTAAAGAAATATACTGCTTCGTTTGCAAATACGTAACATTATTACTTACCCATCATACGTAGTATAGGGTAAATCTTGTAATCGTTTTGAAAATTGAAGACAAAAAATTGATGTATTTACTCGTTTCAGATACTGGAGATTCCGAAAAACATATTTTTAGAAGAAAAAATTGCTGCCCGTTTGTGTGTGTGTCTGTAAACGCTCTATCTCCCGAACAAATTGAGATAGAGACTTTAAATTTGATACGTACTTAGTATGTAATAATGGGAAGAAGCTTATTGAATTTTAGCAACCTCGATTATCCGGAACTATTTTTTTTTAGGACTCTCGAAATATTCGTTCTGATAAAAGGTACATAAAAATTTTAGAAATTGTTTATTTTAAGGAGCGAATATAAAAGACAGTAAAAAAAAACATAAATTTTGCATAAAGAATGAAGTCGATCGGATAATGAGTTGCCGAGATATTTGTAATCCTATTTTTCACACTCTTCAAGTTTTCATGACCCTGTATTTCATTCGAATTTCAATTCAAATATATATTTTAATTGGAAATGAGACGCTTAATCTGACGCAGTAAACCGTTAGTTATAGGATTATCAATTTTTGAGTTATAAGGATGTTTCTTTTACGCAATTCACTAATAGAGCATTTAAAGCGAGGCTAACGAAAAAGACAGGCTACCGCGGTGCATTCCACTTATCTTTTTTTACAGACCGCTACAGTGACGTGATGCTCTTTTCGTACACCTCCATTGGTGCATTCGAGCATCACGTGACTCCGGCGGTCTGTAAAAAAAGATACGCGGTAGCCTTTCTTTTTCGTTAGCCTCGATTATCGAGGCTAACGAAAAAGAAAGGCTACCGCGGTTCTTTACGCGTATCTTTTTTTACAGACCGCCGGAGTCACGTGATGCTCGAATGCACCAATGGAGGTGTACGAAAAGAGCATCACGTCACTGTAGCGGTCTGTAAAAAAAGATAAGTGGAATGCACCGCGGTAGCCTGTCTTTTTCGTTAGCCTCGATTTAAAGTTTATGACGTCATCAAGCCACGATTTTATTCGAACTGCAATGCATTTTATAAATAGTTTACACATGTTTTATTTTCATATTATATATTATGCATATCCATGATGGGTAAGTATTACGGTGCCCCAACGACTAGTTTTGTTTTGTTTTTGTTTTTCTGCATGTGTGCGTCTCGTAAGGTCTCGGTGCATATTATGTAAACCTAACATCTTTACACGTGTTTTTAATATTTCATCACCTTTTAAGTAAATATTTGTATGTTTTGAATTATTGTATAAATCAAGGTTAAAGTTCCTTCACCGCACTGTTTTATTGTAGTGTTTACTGATCTATCTACACTGTTAAAAATTTGCAGCAAACTTTCCAGTCATTCGACCGTTTTTTCAGAATACGGTAACATAACCGTAATTTAACTGTATTCTGACCATAATATGGGTAATAATATGGCCATAATAGATTTAAATTACTGTTATGTAACCGTTTTCTATAAAAACGGTCAAATGACTGGACAGTTTGCTGCAAATTTTTAACAGTGTATAACACTTTTTTATGGACATGATAACTTCAATAAGTCTGCACAAATCTCTTTCAAACTGGTACATAAAATCAAGGGGCATAAAATCTCGGTCAAGTTCGTTAATATGTAAAATAGGGCCAAAAAGAAGGGGGATTTTTTTTTTTTTTTTTTTTTTTTTTTTTTGTGAAAACAGAAAAAAAACTCCATAACTTCTTAAATATGATATATATCGAATCCGTTTAAAGTTATTATTACTTCTAGGAAAAGGCCCGAAAATTTATGTAGGACAGATTTTTGATATAATTAAAAATGGCCTCAAGGAGGAGGGGAGGGGATAGGAATATTCAGAAGAAAAAAATTCATAATTTCGTCTATACACAAGGTATCAAATCCACTTAAATTTATTATAAATCGTTTTAATATTGTCTACAACTTTTATACTGACAGGTTTCTTAAAGTATCAACTCTTACAGAAAAAAAAAATCCTTGCCGGTTCCGCCTACAGAGACAGGTAGATTTTGAAATGGGCGGTCCCAACTGCTGCATTGTGGGAAAAAGGTCATTTCTTCTGCAATTCCCAATAAACAGGCGCCCTATGGTCTGCATCTTCGAAAGCTACCTATGTCTGTAGGCCGAGTCGTCAGGGATTTTTTTTAAAGTTATCAACATACTTCTAGAATATATATACTTAATTTATAAGTTTATATGTTAAAACCTTAGTGAAACTGAATAATATTTTAAAATTCAGATAAAATTAAATGTATATTTTAGAAATATTTTGACAACTAAAGAAAAGGGACATCCTTTATGAACAGTACACAGAAAAAAAAAAGTTAAAATTAATATTTTCCACAAAAAGATATTTTAAAAATAAGAATGCATTACAACACACCCATAGGTTTAACATTGGCGATCTGATATTTTGAGATCTGACTGACGAATAATCTTTTCTGACAAATTTCGGAATTCATTTTTGTTCAGAAACGCATGAAATTGACAGGTGTTATTATTCAGAAACTATGTAATCGAAATACGTTTTCCAGTTTTTCGCAAAAGCAGAAGATCTTTCAGAAAATAATGTCAAATTTTTGTCTGAATCTCCGATTAACGAGACAACCTAGGTTCCAGCAAAATACGATGTTTGAACTATACTGTGATTTTAACTATTTTCTTGTTTTGGTTATCATGGTTTTGTAATTGTGATCGTAATACTCATGAGGTGTACGTAAGTACACGAAACGTCTAGACATTTGTATTTTATTTGTTTGTAGGTATGTTTTTAACATTAAAAGGCTGTAATTTAGTATTATTTTATTTAATTTTTAGTTTTATCCAGACGTATAATTATGTATGTGTTTTTGAATAATGTCAAAGTCGGCGTTTCGCGTTTGAATCAAATTCCCGACGCGGCAGTGCGAGAACGGGAAAAACTTGTGTTGGCACGTGACAAGAATCGCTTATAACTCGATACGTAATTTATTTATCAAAGAATGGAAAACGCTAATTGATTCCAAATCATTTCAACAGTCGGACCTGCCAATTTTATGCCTTTACGTTTAAAAATGAGTCCGAAAAAGTGTCAGAAAGTTTCGCGTGGTTGAGCAGGGAATTTGAGAATCACCTTAAGAATAATTTAGATTATCAATAAGGACTCCGTGAGTCCAATTAACACTGTATTGAGCAGGGAATTTGAGAACCACCTTAAGGATGATTTAGCTTATCAATAGACTCCGTGAGTCCAAATAACACTTTATTCAAGTAGATAAATCAACGTCTTACCTGACGCTCACAGCATTACAGTAATTTCCTTTGCCACGTTCTAAACAAAACTGCACTCTGAGAAGAAAATTGCTTTGATCAATCGTACTGATGCAGCTAGAATTCTTATACAAAAGATATCCTCAGGAAATTCGAAGTCTATTGTATAACCAAAGAGGTTAAACTAAAACTACCTTGCTAAAATGTATATACAGCCATTGCCAGGACTCTACAAATTGGAAAAAAATCTGGTAGCCAGTAAAAAATATTTACCCCCCCCCCCCCACACACACACACACACACTCTCTCCGTCATTGTCAGTTTTTGCCCACACTTTTATTTAATCATGGATTTTTCAAAGAAAAAAACTATAATTATTTAATGAATTGATTGAAAAAATATATAATCACACGAGCTTGGTAATAATGTACACTACACCCAGAAAAAGGAATTGATTAAAACTACAAAACATGTTTTTTTGAGTACATTTTGGTTGTTTTAGCAAAATTCAAGTAAAATTGAACCATTTTACTTGAATTAACAAAACATTTTTTGCTGACGATACATTTTTTTTTTTTTTTTTTTGAATTGCAAAAAAAAATAATTTTTTGTTCTTTCAAACAAAATTTCCATTGACCTATATTTAAACAAAAAGTTTTGTTGGGTCAACCAAATTTTTGTTGATTCAACAAAACTTTTTTCTGGGTGTATATTGTCCAAAATCACCGGATCCTTTCGATTTTAGACGTTTTGTCGAATAGCTAAAGAAATAGTTGACAAATTGTTTTAGAACTTTGGGCAATATAAAGAACATGTTTGGGCTCATATTTTTCCACGAAGATTTGATCACGAGGGCAGTTGGGGGAACAACAACAAATTGAAGAAAAAAGTAATATTTGGGATCACCCTGTAAAAGGAAATGCGCGAAATGATCTGTCACTATAGCACATGAGTGTGTGGATATTGTACAACATTTCTGTTCATTTGTGTAAGAATAACGTGTATATTCATGTACATTCAACTGCAGATCATTGCGAGCATTTTATTTTACACGGTAATTCCAAATATATATATATACTCAATTTGTGGTTTGTCTGCTAATAGCCTTCTTGTTCAAATCTTCGCTGAAAAATATGAAGGCAGACATTTTCTTTTTATATATCCCCAAAGTTCCAGAACAATTCTCCAAATACTTATCTAGATATTCGACAAAATATGCAAGATCATAAGCGTCCGGTGACTTTTGGCAATATAGTGTATCTTGAATTGCCTTAACTTTTCAACTCAATTAATAAATTATTTCAGAAAGTTAATATAAATTAAGTTATTCGACAAAACTTATCAAAATTATAATACTGGAAAAAAAAAAAGAAAAAAAAAAGGAAATATAGATACATTATAAGGTTTGACTGAATAAAGTATGCAACATCATAAGAAATACAATTTTTTACTAAAATTATTATTTTGGAAGAAATTACTCATGCAAACCACTAACCAATATTCTTAATAAGTGTCACCTTTAGGGCATTTTACCTTATATAAGATTTTTAGAAACAATCCTTTTTTTCTTTTCTTTTCTTTTTTTTTTGTCATGGTTCTTCAAAATTTACGTTTAAAATTTTTTTTGCTTCTTAACTGCTGGCATATGTCCGTACGTATGTCAGTATTTTTTTGTAAAATCCAAAGGACTACTTATCTATAGCTTTCTCTGGTTTATAGTCATTAAGTAAACCGTATAAATGAATCATCATTAGATCGATCAATGTTTATGTTTTCAGACGCCAGTTAAAATATTTTGGTTGCCAATGGCAACCTGGCGATCGCATTGTACAAGCCCTGACCGTTGCTATATACAGCCATTATACAATCACAATTATCTAATTAACATATCTTCGCAAAATACTAATTGCAACTAAATTTTGGAGATAGGACACTTTATGAAAGTTAAAGACAGATAGAATAGGTTTCTCATTCAAGAACAAATATTAGTAATGCAAAGCAACAAAAACTTCCAAAACTCATTCGACTACTAGAGTACCTTTTCAAAGAGTAACACCAAAATGCTACAGTATGAGTAACCGGACAAGCACAAATTCTCCTGAAACCATGCTGCCCGACCCAAAACAGATGGTTGACAATTCTCGAATCAGAGAAAGTTACTTCTTATTACAAAATTTCGGATTTTAGATTTTGAAATGCGAATGTCAGTAACGCCTGAAATTCAAGTACTTCAGCGATCTTTATTATATTAAAATCTGACTGTATGTTTGTGTTTCATATCTACCCTTCTAAGAACAGGAGGAATTACGAGCTCAACCGAAAGCAAATTATTTTTAAGGATCCAACAATGTCATAATATAATTCTCATCAAAATTTCGAAATTTAAATTATTTTCCAAGATATCATTATATTACTACTATTATTTGTCATTTTTAAAGACGTTTCTGTAAATATATTGCATTGTAGTGGGTAAAAGAGAGCAAATAGGAAATTGTATGGGTTATTATATTTTTATTAATATCATTTTTTCATTAAAATTGAAAAGAAAAAAATCTTTTTTAATTTGAATAGAGGCTTAAAAATTATCTCGATTAAATTGCATTTTCAAGAAGAAAAAAATTAAAAACATATTTTCACATATTTAAGCTTCACGAATCAGTTTATTCTAGAGAACAAAAAACTCATCTGTCGATAAATTGGAAGCTAGAAATCACTACATCGTAGCCTTAGCGAAGGAACCCGTGATCGTCGCTTTTTTTTAGTTTTGCATTTAACCAAAGATGTTAAACACGTTCAAACTCCTTGCATTCAGTTAGACAATTATTGCTTCATATTCACAGGAATTAAATTTAATTATAAAGAGATAACATAAAATTTTTGAGCTAATTATTTCTGAAAGATGGTTATTAAAACTTTTCAAAAGAGCGCTAAAAGTGGGATGCTTTAACAGGTAAAAATGTTACTATTTTCTAACATTTAATTTAATTTTTAAAACTGAAGTATTTTTGTATCAGTTCGTTAAAATGACGCCATTTTCATTCCACCAGCTCCGGAGTTAGAACCCAAATCTTAGGGGGAAAAGAAAAGAAAAGAAAAGAAATGCTTTTGGCAAATGGCGTCATTGAAAATTACATTCTCACTGAAAAAACTTTTAACCAACATTATAAATACGATTTCCTACTTGAAATTTAGTATTTAATATAATTTAATAAATTCTACATTTGCAGAATAAAATTAGATTTGTTCCTTCTTCAAATAATCGACATATATTTTTTTCCCGTATTTTATAATATATTTTTGATAGATTATTAAATGGTTTTAGAAAAAAATAATTTAATTAAGAAAAAGAAATGCAATTCTTATGGTGCAATTTGATTTATTATTATTATTATTTAAGAAAAATTTAAAACCACACTTCTCTTACAATTTTAAACTGTTGGTAGTATTTTTTTTTTCTGTGTTTTCTTACAAGTGTGCTGTATAGTGTATAACTGTTAGGACTAGATTTCGAAAAAAGTTAATTAGTTTGAGAATAAATAAATAAAATATCACGAAATCCGTAAAAATACAGTTGAAATAATTATTTGCTTTTATTTTTTAACCATAAACCATTACTGAAAATCCGATCCTTAATTTTATGAAATGCACTATAAGCATCGTCCATAAAAAAATCGAGTCAATTAAAAAATATGTCTTGAAATTTTAGCATTTTGATCACACTCATATATTGAAACTAGTCGTTGGGGGCCACCGTAATACTTACCCATCATGGATATGCATAATGTAAACTATTAAAATAAAAAATGTGTAAACTACTTATAAAATGCATTGCAATTCGAATAAAATCGTGTGCTTGATGACGTCATAAACTTTAAAGGCTCGATTACTCAATTGCTTAAAAGAAACATCCTTATAACTCCAAAAACAATAATCCTATTAACTAGCGGTTTACTACGTCGGATTAAGCGTCTCGTTTCCAAATAAAATATATCTTTGAATTGAAATTTGGATGAAAGACAGGGTCATGAAAAATCGAAGAGTGTGGAAAATAGGATTACAAATATATCGGCAACTCATTATCCAATCGACTTCATGCTTTATGCAAAATTTAAGTTTTTTTATTGTCTTTTATATTCACTCCTTAAAATAAACAATTTCGAAAATTTTTATATACCTTTTATCAGAACGAATGTTTCGAGAGTCCGAAAAAAATAGTTCCGGATAATCGAGGTTACTGAAATTCAATAAGCTTCTTCCCATTATTACATACTAAGTACATATCAAATTTCAAGTCTCTATCTCAATTTTTTCGGGAGATAGAGCGTTTACAGACACACAGACGGACGGCAATTTTTTTCTCCTAAAAATATGTTTTCTGGAATCTCCAGTGTCTGAAACGTGTAAATAAGTAAAAAAAAAAAAAATTCGATTTCCAAAATGATTACAAGATTTACCCTATACTACGTATGATGGGTAAGTAAAAACGCAAACTGAGAAAAATGAATTTAAAATTACAACGCTGAATCATTTTACAGGAAATGAAATGAATGCAGAAAAAGCGGCCTTTTTCATGTGTTTAAAATCATTGGATCTTCGCCAATAAATAAAAACAAGAACGAAAAATCATGCGTCAAGCATAGATTATGTAACACTATCCAACGCTTCCAAAATAATTTTACAAATCATACCGTTTAATAAGCTAAAAGATAACATCTGATTAATCCGAATACTTTTATTCAGCCCTGTATAGGATCTATAGATTTGTATATATACTACATAGGATGCTAAATTTTAGTTCAGTTAGGAAACGCGTAGCACAGTTTAAATTTCTCCGTCTGGAGTTAAATAATACGGAAATGTGTTCGCGAACTTTTGTGCTTCCTTGTATAGGATCTACAGAATTTATACGCACCACGTAATAGACAAAAAGCGAGTTAAAATTAAAATCTCGTTCGGTAACTTAAAACTCACTTCCAGGAATTATTGTTAACATACAGTAGAGAATTCTTTTGTGTGTCCCTGTAAATGAACAATGACTGCTTACACACACTATTCTGTAGTAAGCCTCTTGTAATGCACCTTAGTGATACATATAAATTTCAATGCGTTTAAAATAGGGAAACATTATGTAAATAAACCGCAGACGATTTTTCTCCATAGACGTAATGTAACGGAATTCTTTTGACTATCCCTGTAAAGTAACTATAAGTGCTATGCACACCCTATTCCATATTAAGCTTCTTCTAATGCACCTTAGTGATATATATATAAATTTCAATGCGTTTAAAATAGTGAAACATTATTTAAATAAACCGCAAATGATTTTTCCCCATACACCGCAGTGTAACGGAATTCTTTTGAGTGTCCCTGTAAAAAAACTATAAGTGCTACACACTTCCATTGAAATAGGGAACATGCTACAGATAACGACTATAACATATAAAAATTGCAGAGCAATCCGAGCATATTTACGGGAGTTAGAGCACGGACAGACGGCAGACGGCCAGACGGCCACACAAACCGAAGTCATAAACACTTTTCAACTAGGTTGGAAAGTGTTAATAAATAACATTTTTGGTGTAAATATGTTTGTTTAGTCCGCACGTTATACACCGGAATATACTATAATTTCGAATCATTTTTATTTTATTCGCAAAATTTTTTGGTTGTTGGCACGCCAGATCACGTACAATACTCTTATTTTTATTATTATTACTAGCTGACCCGCCCGGCGTTGCCCGAGCCCTTGTAATAAACTTAAATCTCTTAAAAAATGAAACTCTGGCCACGGTCTACGATGGCTTCGGAACCGTGTACCCGGCATGCTCGTACGCTCTAGAAAATCTACCCCCTACCTACCTAAGTTCCCCCTACCACCGCCAGGGGAGCATTCTGTTCTAAACAAACCTCTTTCCGAACGAACTTCTGAGACGGGTCCCCGCTGCCTACATTACTGTATAGTAGGCGCACTACAAAATTGAGCTGGTTTCGAGAAGATTGGAACATTATTAGCCCAGTTATTGCAATAAGGCACAGTTAGAGAAAATAACCTTGAGTGAGGTGCCGAGAGGAGGGGATGTTCGAGTGTCCTTCAGAAAATGACTAATTAGGAGGCCGCCCACTATGCATGCATAAAAATTCGTTCGTTTTGTTAAGCTAGGAACTTAATTACAAAGTTGGCTTAAACTCTTATTTGTAAATAGTGGTAACCGCTACTCATAAATTTAATTTAATGTTATTAAGGGTGACTATTAAGTTAAATATAATGTTTGGAATCACTTGCGTTGAAATCGGAAAGATAGTTGCTGAGATATAGAAACGGGGCATAGTTAGAGAAAAACCTTGAAGGAGGAGCCGGGGGGGGGGGGGGGAGGGTTGTTCAAGTACCCTTCAGCAAATGACTAATTAAGAGGAGCACTATGCATCTTTCGAAATTCGCTCGTTTGCTTAAGCTAGGAACTTAATTACAAATTTGGCTTACCCAATTATTCGGAAATAGTGGTAACCGCTACTCATAAATTTAGTTTAATGTTATAAAGAGTGACTATTAAGTTAATTATAATGTTTGGAATCACTTGCGTTGAAATCGGAAAGATAGTTGCTGAGATATGGAAACGGAGCATAGTTAGAGAAAAAAAAACCTTGAAGGAGGTCCCGGAGAGGGGGGGGGGGATGTTCAAGTGCCCTTCAGCAAATAACTAATTAGGAGGACCACTATGCATCTTTCGTTTCCTTAAGCTTTGAATTTAATTACAAATTTGGCTTAAAGTGTTATTCGTAAATAGTGGTAACCGCTATTCATAAATTTAGTTTATTGTTATAAAGGGTGACTATTAAATTAATTATAATGTTTGAAATCACTTGCGTTGAAATCGGAAAGATAGTTGCTGAGATATGGAAACGGAGCAGAGTTAGAGAAAAAACCTTGAAGGACGGGCCGGGAGGGGGGGGGGGGGGGGCGTTGTTTAAGTGGCCTTCAGCAAATAACAAATTAGGAGGATCACAGTACATCTTTAAAGATTGATTCATTTGGTTAAGCTAGGAACTTAATTTGAAATTTGGCTTTGACTATTATTCGGAAATTCTGGTAACTGCTTTCTAGAAATACACCTTGAAGATTAAATGTAATTAGACCCTTACCCCTCTTCATTCCCGCAAATATAAAAAAGAATCTGTTAAATAAAGTTTTCTGTATTAACAATCTCCATCATCATAATAATAAATGTCATGTAAAAAAAAAAAAAAAAATACCCGACTAATTGTCATGAAGAAAAATTTGCCTGGAAAATATTTCAATCAGTGGGACGTATGTGTAATTTGTCATGTACAGGTGTCGCGGAAGTCGCATGGCTCTACGCTGATAACTTCAATCCATATTGACACTATTTAGTTAGAAATCCTTATTTATGCATCGCTACTCTGGTTTATTTAATTACTTCTGTGAAGAATCGATGCAACCAACCAGTGAACCAACCAACCCAAGAGAATAAAAGCGTATTTTTTATGAGAGTTCTTTGTGGATATTAATTAATATTTCAGTAAATAATTAAAATATTAAAATTCTGAAGTAATGGTGCACCAGGAGAGGGTTTGAACTACCTAAATCTAAATTTGCAGCCTTCTAGGTGGGCTAGATTTTCCTAGCCATCGCCAACAGACACACACACAGAGCGAAACTTTCTTTCATTAGTATAGATTATTATTATTATTATTTTGTACAAATTTGGCACGCAGATATGAAAAGGTTCATCGTTCCTCTGATTAGACTCCCGATTATATCCGTCCCTCACAGGACCAGAAACATGTCGGTAATATACTGAAATCGTAGCATAATCGAAAGGTCACTATTAGACCGTATTTCCTAACCGTACAAACGATAAACTATAGTTAAAATCACTATAAATGAAGCAAGTAAATCATAAAGTAAAATAGAAATTATTATCATAAAATAAATATCTATACCAATAAAAGAAAGAATTCGGAATGCAGCACCTCCCCCCCCCTCCCCCCCCTCCCCCCAGTATAATTGAGAGGTATCTGACCCCTTAATGAATTCCTTTTACTTATTTCTAAATAAATATATAGGCTCCCTCCGACAGTAAATAATTTTAAAATTACCACAAATAACAGAAAACCTTATATCACACATTCCGTTATATGGAAATTTAGAGACATCAAGCGAAAATAACACATTATTATCTCTTTTTCTTCTTTTTTTCTCCACTTTTTCTCACGCAGAAATAAAATAATAAATAGGCACTAAAAATCACCCATCTGCAACCTCAACAACGCCCATTATTTAAAAACGAAGAAAAAAATTCTCGTCTGCCAGGTGAATAGGGATAAACACAGCTTTGTGTTTCCACTTTTTCCCTAACAGGTGATTTAAAGGGAAAAACCATGGGGCCGTTTCGAAAATCAGGTAATTCGTTGATGACCAATTTAGTATCAGACATTCGCTTTCGTTGAAAGCGGTTAGATGTAAACATACCTGTAATACTACTATGTCATTCTGTCAAGGATAAGTCGTGTGTGCGCATGCATTTACACGTGCAATTGGATTAATTTTTAAAAAATCAGGTACGTAAATTTCTTCATAAGTTGAGCGAATTGAAATTTTCATTTTAATATTAATAAATTTATTAATAGCAGTAAATGAATCATGAAAATATAGTTTTACAGATTGCTTTTGACAGTCTCAATGGATTGTTTCCGTCGGTTTTTAAAACTTTGTTTACATGGTACATTCAACCAAAATAAACAAACAATTAAAGTTGTTTTCTTTCATTATTTAGCTTTCATTATAATTTTTATTATTGTTGTTGTTATTTCTTTAAAATTAATATATATATATATATATATATATATATATATATATATATATATATATATATATATATATATATATATATATATATATAATTTCATTATTTATTTTGTTTTTAAAAAAAGGTATCGCCTGAAATTTATTAATACTAATTATATTATTAGTTTACGTAATATAATTTCTACATTCCAGTGAAGCAATTAAAGAAATAAATAAAGTTTTTCTCAAAAAATATTTACTTCTTCTCTTTCTTTCCCTTTTTTGATTATTATTACAAAATTACAACTTCTAAAAGTTAGTAGCACTAACTATTATCAGTTAGTTTACATGGTATAATCTGTACATTCGTCTGAAATAACTACTAAAATAACTAACGATGCTAAAAAAAAAATAATTAATTAAAAAAAAAAACTTCTAAATTTTTTTGAAAAATAATAATAACACTCTTAAACTTAGTGTTTATTATTATTTATTGTATTATGGATTGTTTCCATCAGTTTTTAATACTTTGTTTAGAGGGTACATTCAACCAAAATAATAAACAAACAATTAAAATTGTTTTTTTTTTCATTATTTAGTATTATTTTTATTATTATTTATTTTGTTAAAATAAAATGTATCGCCTGAAATTTATTAATACTAATTATATTATTAGTTTACATAATATAATTGGATACTCGATGGATTGTTTCCATCAGTTTTAAGTACTTTGTTTAGATGGTACATTCAACCAAAATAATAAACAAACAATTAAAGTTGTTTTCTTTCATTATTTAGCAATATTTTTATTATTATTTATTTCGTTTAAAAAAAATGTATCGCATGAAATTTATTAATACTAATTATATTATTAGTTTACTTAATATAATTTCTACATTCCAGTGAAACAATTAAAGAAATAAATAAAGTTTTTTTTAATTATTATTTACAGCTTCTCTTTCTTTCCTTTTTTTTTTTATTATTACAAAATTACAACTTCTGAAAGTTAGTAGCACTAATTATTATCAGTTAGTTTACATGATATAATCTGTACATTCGACTGAAATAAATACTAAAATAACTACCGATGTTAAAAAAAAAAAAATAATAATTTAAAAAAAAAACTTCTCAAAAATTTCGAAAAATAATAACACTCTTAAACTTAGTGTTTATCATTATTTATTCACTTGGTGTTATTAGAATATTCAGCTGAAATGAGTAATAAAATCCCTTTTTCCTAAATTAGTTGATCTTTACTTTGTTAGAAAAATTAAAATGATTTTTTTTTCTCTCTCTCTTTCCCCAGAATGATCGCATCTTTTTGGTATTCTTATTCTTATTTGAAATTGGATATTTATTATTGAAACTTTCCAGGGTAGAAACTTTCCTATTTGATGATTTTTTTTTTTCTCAAGTATTTATTATTTACCTTTCTTACAAAATTATCTAAAATAGTTGCTTATTATTTTGGTAGACAAATTAAAGTGAAAACTGTTTTTCATCCGCATCCATTGTCATCATACTGGTAATGTTATTATTATGTGATACTTCTTTGCTTTTTACAGTTAATTTATGTGGTAAAATCAGTACATTGAACTGAATTAATTAAGGAAATAACTAATGGTGTTACTATTATTATTATTATTATTATTATTATTCATTTCCTCTATTACAAAGTTATTTTAATTAGTAGAAAATTAAAATTAAAAATAGAAATTTCCCCAATTTCCTTCATTATTATTATTATCATCTTATTACTGTTATAATAATATTAATTACAATTATTATTATCCTATTATATTTGGTGTGATTTTGTATTAAGTCACTGGTTATAATAAGAAAATTAAAAGGAAATAATTAATAAAATTATTAATACTTTTTAAAAGTATTTACTGTTTAACCCTCTTTCGAAACTTTCTAATCCTTTGTCATGAGTTTGGTATAAAAATTAAAATGAAAGCTTTTTTTCATCCGCATTCATTGTCATCTTATTGGTATTGTTATTATTATCTGATACTTGATATTTTTTTACAGTTAATTTATGTGGTAAAATCAGTACGATCAACTGAATTAATTAAGTAAATAACTAATGGTGATTTCTCTTATTATTCATCATTTCCTCTATTACAAATTTATTTTAATTAGCAGAAAATTAAAATTAAACTAGAAATTGTTTAAATTTCCTTCATTGTTATTAAAATCTTATTATTGTTATAATAATATTAATTACATTGATAATTATCGTATTAAGCTTGGTGTGATTTTGTATTCAGTCACAGGTTATAATAAGAAAATTAAAATGAAATAATTATAAAATTATTAATACTTTTTAAAAGTATTTATTGTTTAACCTTCTTTCGAACTTTCTAATCCTCTTATTATCAGTTTGGCACAAAAATTAAAATGAAAACTTTCACCTTTTTCACCATTATCATCATCATCATCTTACTGAAATTATTATTGTTATATCAAACTTCATATTTATTATCCTTAATTTAAGACGTAGAAGCAACACATTTTTTCTGAAATAATTAATAAAAATAATTAATTATTTTTTTTGTTACTAATTATTAATTAATTATCTTTTTTTCTTACAAAATTCTGTTAAATATTTGGCATTAAATTAAAATATATATATATATTCGGCTGCATCATCACTTATTATTAAATTAAAATATGAAACTTGGTATAACCATCATCATCATTTTATTGACATTGTTATTATTATATCACACTTAATGTTTATTATCCTTAATTTAAGTAAGTAGAATCAACACATTTTTTCAAAATAATTAATGAAAATAATTATTGTTTTATTATTCCTTTTTCGCCCTTCTTTCTCTAACTTCAATGTGGCTTAAAATTTTTTACTATTATTATTAATTAATTAATTAATTAATTAATTAACTAATTATGTTTACATATGAAAAGTTCGTGGTCCCAAACGTGTGAAATCATTTCATTCGTGCGAAATAATTAACACTTGCTTTATTATTAATTAATAATTATTCATCCTTTTAAGAGATTAAATTAATTGGTTCGTCATTACATTAATATGAAAAATTAAAACTTTTTTTCAGTTTGTCGTCATCATCATCATCATCATCATAATTTTATTATTAATTATTATTGTTTTACACTGTATAATTAGTACATTCGATTGTAATAATTAACGAAATAATTATTCTTGTTCCCTTTTCTTTTAATATTTTCAAAAAAAAAAAAAATTTAACTGCAAAATTATATTATTTATTTATTATTATTTTTTTACACTGAAATAAAAATCTTTTCCTTTATCATCGTTATCGTAATCTTATTGTTACAGTAATAATAATTGTTATATCATTATTATTATTATTATTATTATTATTATTATTATTATTTTGTAACTTTGTATTAAACATTCTCGAAACATATATAAAATCACTACCTTATACTGCCATAAATAATTGCTTATTTTTTATTATTAATTATATATTTTTTCTTTCTTTTTAATAATATAAAACTATTTGGTTGGCCTTTACACTGATATAAAAGTTTTAAAAAAATAATAATTTTCTGAGTCTCCTTCATCATTATCCTTCTCATTATCATTTTATCATCAATATCGCCTAAAAGTTTATTTTATTTTATTTTTACGTTGTATAATAAGTACATTCGATTGGAACAATTAATTTTGTTTCATTTTCTTTTTTACTTTTTTAATTAAAAAATCTATTAATTAGTTAATTATTGCACTGAAATGAAAATAAAAATAAAAATCTCCGCATTGCCGGTATCATTGTCGTCGTTATCGCATTGTTACAATAAAAATAAATTTATATTGTTATTATTATTGTTTGAAACGTGGAATTAATTAAAACAGGTTCAAATGGTATTGTTAGGACATTATACAGATATGTCGAAAGAATTAATGCTGTTTTCTTTTCTGTTATTAATTTCTAGTTTTTTGATTAGGAAATTCTATTAATTCGTTAGTTACTCATTAAATTTATATAAAAGGAAAAATATCCTTTATTTTTCTTTATCATTGTCTTTGTCATCATATAGTTATAATGATAACAAATGATATATTATTATTATCGCTTGAAACTTGGTGTTAGTTATAACAAATTTTAAAACTATGTATTAATGATAACAAGTTCAAATGATATTATTAAAACATTTTACAAATATAACAAGTGAAACAAATGAATATGTTTTTAAGGTGCGTTTGTAATTATATAAATACGTAGCACCTATAGTGCTCGTCTGGTCTGTCCGTCCATCCGTCTGTCCGCATATAACAGAGCAAAAATTACCCACCCGAATGGTTTGAAATTTAATATGTATAATCGTTGCAGAATTTTCTCGAGTCATTTCAAATTTTATGAAAATCGAATCGAAACTGAAAAAGATATTAATAAAAATATTTATTAAGTAATTTGAATTTTTTAAAAATCGGTGCTTCCTTGTTATAGCAGCTTCCGAGGATTAATCGTCAAGCGATCGGGATGTATAGCCAAGTTATCTTGACATTTAGTCATACATGACATATATGACATTTTATAACCTCTATGACCAAGTTATAGTCACATTCTTCATTCTATTAAATCTTATGATATGTAATTAATTCAATGATATCTCATGATAGGTAATTATCCTAGGTAGCCATATGGTGATTACGTTCTATTTAAAATGGAGTCATATTATTTACGTATTACTGAATTTAAAAACAGAATTTGTATACTAAAATTGTTTAATTATAGCAATCCTATAATCTACAGACAGTTTTTTGGATAGATCCTTCTAAATTTCGTCGCGCATTCGGATATATCACGCTTTTTCTTATTTCCCAAGAAGTACGATATAACGAGGGGCTACTGTACTTACATTTCTTTTAACCACGAAACATCCGCATCTTCTGGAGAACAGAAAGAAATGGTATGCCATTGTTCTTCTTCTTCTTTTTAAAAACTTTTTTGAGAGAAATAATTTTTTTTAAATGTATTTCTCATGCTAAAATATGGATTGCCGAAGTTTTTTTTTTTTTTTTTTTTTTTTTGAACAGTGAATTTACGACCAACACAGTGTTAAAAATTTGCAGCAAACTATCCAGTCATTTGACCGTTTTTATTTAAAATGGTTACATAACCGCAATTTAACTCTATTCTCAATATAATATGGGCAATTATATGGTCAAAATGGAGTAAATTTATGGCTATGTAACCGTTTTCTGTAAAAACTGTCAAATGACTGGACATTTTGCTGCAAATTTTTAACAGTGCAGTACATTATAAAATGGAACAGTTATTACTCATATGTATTTTAATAACCTCCATACTTTTAAAAACTAAGCGAAATTTCAATTTCTTAATTACATTGATTTAAAAATTACACTGAAAATATTCTGCCAATGTTATAAATCTTTTTATATTTTTTTCAGAATTTTTTTGACATAACGAAAATATTTTAAGTTGTTTATCGTGTTCAAATCTGAATGCCGACGTTTATCTTTGAACTTAGCGAATTCAGAAACACGAATACATTATTACTATCTACATTATTACATTATACATCGGAACTGTTATTACTCAAGTATATTTTATCCACCTTGAAACATATTTTGGACACAGATTTGTTTTGAAATTGATGAGTGACTGCATGAATGAGTTGCCACTGGTACTCACTTCTAGAGTAGGTTAAGCTTATAAGAGATTGTCGACAGCAGAAGCAGCTAGAGAACCCTAGACCAGGGGTCGGAAAATAATTTTAAGTAGGGTCCGAATACTTTTGAAATTTTTTATCGAGATCCAGAGAAAAAAACACAAGTAATATTAGTACACTATAGAATAGAAAAATCAGGTATTTGTTATGAAAAATTACTATATACAAAAGTATACGTTCTGACAAATTTTATATACACATTATAAAATAGAAAAAGCAGATAATTGTTGAAAAATTAGTGCGAAAAATGACACTTGCGATATTGTGCTAGTTTTTTATAATTTGGGCACGTGGTTCAATTAATCGTGCAATTTCTTGTAAAATATAAGAAACATTGATAAGGCTATCGTTCAAACGTAACTATTATATGTAAATTTTAATAAACTATTTATTCAAATTGAAAACTTTTGGCAGTCCACGATTTGATCTCCCGCGGTCCGGATGTGGACCGTGGTCCGCCAGTTGCCGACCGTTGCCCTAGACGAATGGGTTGCCACAAATATGACAAGCAGTATTCGAGTTTGCAGGCGATTTAACTTCTTTGCGATCATATGTCATACTTATTTTACAAAACTGTTTTTTTTTTTTTTTTTTTTTTTTAAGAAATAAATTTTTGTAAGTGAAGCTAGGTTTCAACTTTAAAGAATATGGTCAAGCTCCTAAAATCTAATTTAACTTATAAAGTGTTTTTTAACACATCATCTCCCGTTGAACGAGTTTCCCACCCTTTGTACGCGTTGCCACAAATTTTTTACTCTGTACTAATTCTAATAAAATTTTAAATTTTAAATAGTGAAATTGTTTGGCTGACGTCAGTTTCAAAACGGATGATTAAATGTCGTTGCATATAGATGGATTATAAGCCAGAAAACAACATAGGCTATGTTTTATTTACGATATTCAAATATTTTTCTTAATAATTCAAAATTTCCTAATTTTCATTGGTAATCAATGGACATTTTTCCTATAAAAGTTAACTATGTTTCTTTATTGTTGCCAACAATTCAAAACCATAATGATCGTTTATTTATTTATTTATTTTTTCAAAATACTTTCGGATAATATGTAATCGACCAGGATCTCGTCTATTATTACATATTTCACATCATCATGTATTTGAAATACGTAATAAATTTATCATTTACATTTTCAACCTTTGAACTGTGGAATTTTTAAAACAAAATTGCTTCAAAAATTTTGTATTATATAAATTTTTCTACAAATGTCTTTCCCGTGTAAATCGCGGGATATGGCTGTCAGAGGGTTTTAATGACACTATGCATTTTAAAACTAAGCAAAATTTATGTTTCTTACATTGATGTAAAAATTCCATTGAAAATGCTCTGCTATTGTTATTAACTCTTCTTTTTTTTTAAATGTTTTTGAGAAACGAAAATCTTTTAAGTTATTTATTGAGTTAAAATCTGGATTTCCGAAATTTATCTTCGAACTTACCGAATTCAGGAAAGCGAATTACATTATTATATTGGAATTGTTGTTACTCAAGTGCATTTTAATGACGCTACTTTTTAAAACTAAGCGAAATTTCAGTTTCTTACTTACATTTATTTAAAAATTCCACTGAAAATGCTCTGCTATTATTATTACTCTCTTCTTTTATGAAATGTTTTTGAGAAAACTAAAATCTTTTAAGCTATTTATCGTGTTAAAATCTGGATTGCCGAAATTTATCTTCGAACTTAGCGAATTCAAGAACACGAATACATTATTATATCGGAAGTGTTATTATTCAAATACATTTTAATGACGCTACACTTTTTAAAAGTAAGCAAAATTTCAGAGATCTTACTTACATTGATTTAAAAATTCCACTGAGAATGTTCTGCTATTGTTATAACCCTTCTTTTTTTAAATGTTTTTGAGAAAACGAAAATCTTCGTTATTTATCGAATTAAAATGTGGGTTCCCGAAATTTATCTTCAAACTTACCGAATTCATGAAAACGAATTGCATTATTATATTGGAATTGTTGTTACTCAAATGCATTTTAATGTCTCTATACATTTTAAAACTAAGCGAAATTTTAGATTCTTATTTATATTTATTTAAAAATTCCACTGAAAGTGCTCTGCTATTATTATTACTCTTCTTTTTTTAAATGTTTTTGAGAAAACTAAAATCTTTTAAGCTATTTATCGTGTTAAAATACGAATTGCCGAAATTTATCTTCGAACTTAGCGAATTCAGGAACACGAATGCATTATTATATAGTAACTGTTATTATTCAAGTACATTTTAATGACACTACACTTTTTAAAAGTAAGCAAAATTTCAGAGATTTTACTTACATTGATTTAAAAATTCCCCTGAGAATGTAATGCTATTGTTATTACTCTTCTTTTTTTTAAATGTTTTTGAGAAAACGAAAACCTTTTAAGTTATTTATCGAATTAAAATCTGGGTTTCCGAAATTTATCTTCGAGCTTACCAAATTCAGGAAAACGAATTACATTATTATATTGGAATTGTTGTTACACAAGTGCATTTTAATGATTCTACACTTTTTAAAACAAAGCGAAATTTCAGTTTCTTACTTAAATTTATTTAAAAATTCTACTAAAAATGTTCTGCTATTATTATTATTACTATCTTCTTTTATGAAATGTTTTTGAGAAAACAAAAATCTTTTAAGTTATTTATCGAGTTAAAATCTGAATTGCCGAAAGTTTTCTTTGAACTTATCGAATTCAGGAACAGGAACACAATATATGGGAACTTTTATTAGTCAAATGCATTTTAATGGCACTGTATATTTTCTAAATTAGGCGAAATATCATTTTCTTATTTATGGCATGAAGACTCTGGTAAAAGTATTATTTGCTGTAAAGTTAAAAGCTTATCTAAAAGGCTGCAGAAAAGAATGCTACTGCGTTACATAGTATTTTTTATTGTTATTATCCTTCTCTTAAAAAATATTTTTGAGAAAACGAAAAATTTTTAAATGTTTTTCCAGCGCTAAATTATGGATCGCTCGTGCATTTCTGCGAGCTTGTGCTTGCCGAATTCAAAAGGCGGTTTTGTAATCAGACAAAAAAGCAGGAAAGAAGGAATGAAATAATTAAATGCACTGCTTTTAAAAATGAAGTATGTCGTTTTAAAAAAAGGGTTTTCATTTATCTTGGAAAAATATTTAAATTAGTAGCTATACGTTTACAACTGAGCGAAGTTTCAGTTTTTTATTTATATTGGCTTAAATATTCCCACCGAAAATGTTCACTGCCGAAATTAATATCTTTTCTATAAGACTGTACAAAAGAATATTAATGTTTTATAATGCGCGAAAGCTGTTATTGTTATTACTCACCTCTATAAAAATATTTTTTTAGAAAACGAAAATCTTTTAACTGTGTTTTTCGCGCTAAAATCTGAATTGCCCATGTATTTATGTGAGCTTACCGAATTCAGAAAGCGGTTTTAAGAATTAAAAGGAACTCTTTTAAGAATGAAGTGTGTCGTTTTAAAAAGGGCTTTTTCATTTATCTTGGAAAAATATTTAAATTAGTGGTTTTCAATTTCGTTTACAATTAACCGAAATTTCAGTTTGTTATTTATATTGACTTAAAAATTCCCACCGAAAATGTTTACAGCCAAAATTAACAGCTTTTCTATAAGACCGCATAAAGGAATACTAATGTTTTATAATGCGCGAAAGCTGTTATTGTTATTACTCACCTCTATAAAAATATTTTTTTAGAAAACGAAAATCTTTTAACTGTGTTTCTTGCGCTAAAATCTGAATTGCCGATGTACTTATCTGAGCTTACCGAATTCAGAAAGCGGTTTTAAGAATTAAAAGCAACACTTTTAAAAATGAAGTGTGTCGTTTTTAAAAAGGGTTTTTCTTTTATCTTGGAAAATATTTAAATTAGTGGCTATACGTTTATGATTAAGCGAAGTTTCCGTTTCTTATTTATATTGACTTAAAAATTTCCGCTGAAAATGTTTGCTGTCAAAATTAACAGCTTTTCTACGGGCTAATGCGTTACAATGCGTGAAAGCTGTTATTGTTATTACTTTTCTCTTTAAAAATATTTTTGAGAAAACGAAAATCTTCTAAATGCGTTTCTAGCGCTAAAATCTAAATTGTCCCGAGTTTTTTTTTTTTTTTTTTTTTTTTTTTTTTTTTTAACTCACCGAATTCAAAAGGCGCAAGAACCTGATTTTCTAATCAGTTAAAGCACAAAATATAAACGACACAAGTATTAAAAGTAGTGCTTTTAAAAGTGAAATTTGTGTTTTTTAAAGTTGTTTTGTTTACGATTTGAACAAATATTTAAATTAATATTGTTTTTACTCTTTTGTCAATATAAAACTTAAATGTAAATTAACAGGTAAATTTTTATGAATAATTTAAGTTATATGAAAACTGATAATTTTTTTTTTCGACAACAAAAACTAAACAGTGGATTTTTTTTTTTGTCATATTTTTGTAAATGTCGTATAGAAAATTGTTTGGTAGTTAGAAATTACTTTGAGAAAATTCATGCAAAAACAGATTATGTTAGTCATGTTAGTAAAATAAGATACATGGAGTTGGATGAATTTTTTTTTTTTTTTTTTTTTTTTTTTTTTTTCCCCGACTCAAACTTGGAATAACAGAAGTCATTTCATGTAATATAGGAGTACGATATAGGATAGGTGTTAAGATAACGATATAGGTAAGTTAGAAATTATTCAGTGGTTGGAGTATCATAGTTGAGATTTATTCCAACAGAGCGAAAAATACCGGGACCAGGACTCTAACCTGGTTATTTTACCTTCACTTCAATGATTTACGTATTTGAAAAAAACTTTCCTCTGTTCATTATGGTTAGAAATTACTTTGACAAAACTAATGCAAAAACAGATTATATTAGTCATGATAGTAATATAAGATGCATGGAGTTGGATGCTTTTTTTTCGAATTAACAAACGTGGAATAACAGAAGTCATTTTATGTAATATAGGAGTTTCAATATCCAACGAAAAGATTATTTTAAAATTTCGAATTCTTCTGGAAGACTTTCATTTAAATCACTATTAAACTGATTATGTTAGTCACCTTTTTTCAGTAAATGATTACAGAATTTTTGCCGAAAGCAGCACATCGAATAGACCTGAATAGACCTGACATCCAATAGAAATTTTTTTATGAGTAACTTAAATTGTATGAGAACTGAATATATATATATATTTCCCGACAACGCATTACTTGGAATAACAGAAGTCATTTTATGCGATACAGATAAAATATTGTATGAAAAAATAGTTGGTTTATTTCAAATTATTTAGGCAAAACTTCTGCGAAACGGATTACGTTAGCCATCTTTGAGTAAATGATTACAGAATTTTTGCCGAAAGCAGCATATCAAATAGATAATTTTTTTCATGAGTAATTTAAATTGTTTGAGAACTGAATACTTTTTTAATTTTTGGACTACACAAACTTGGAACAGCCGAAGTCATTTTACGGGATACAGAAACAAATATGATATGAAAAAATGGTTTGTTAATTGCAAATTATTTAGGGAAAACTACTGCAAAACGGATTATGTTAGTCATTTTTATTTGAGAAAATGAATAGAAAAATTTCGCCGAAAGTAGCACATCGATTAGATAATTTTTAGCAAATAATTTAAATTATATGAGAATTGGATGATTTTTTTTTTTTTTTTTTTTTTTTTTTTTTTTTTTTTTTTTTTACAACAACACAAATTTAGAATAGCAGAAATCATATTACGTGGATGAAAAAACGGTTTGATAATTGGAAATTATTTCAGCAAACCTCTTGCAAAACAGGATTACATTAATTACCTTTGTTTGACGAAATTAATACGGAATTTTCATCCAATGTAGAACATCGAACAGATAATTTTTCATAAGTATTTTAAGTTATGTGAGATTTAAGTAATCCCCCACCCCACCCCACCCAACGACACAAACTTGGAATAGTAGAAGTCACTTTTGTCATACAGAAGTAAATATCGTATTAAAAAATGAATTAAAAATTCTAACTTTTTTTGACAAAACTATTGCAGAACTGATTATGTTAGTCACAGTTTTTTGACAAAATGAATATGGACTTTTCGCTAAATGAAAAACATCTAATAGATAGCTTTTTTATGAGTAACTTGAGCAGTAATGTAGTGGAGGGTATACGCTGTATACTTTCTGCATTTTTTTTTCAGGAACTCCCTATACCCATTGTTTCTCAAATAAATCTTCTGACTATAACGTATATCCTCTGGTGTTTTTACGCCAACACCACTGAACTTAAGTTATACAAGAGTTGGATGATTTTTTTCAGACGGCGTAAACTTGGAATATCAGAAGTCATTTTATGTGATGAAAGAGTAAATATCGTATGAAAAAAAATAAATTTTTTTGGCTAAACTAATGTAAAACAGATTATGAGAATCAGGTTAGCAATTTAAGATACATAGAATTTTTGTTTCTGACGTCACAAACTTGGCACATAAGTCGTTTTACGGCATATATAGGCGTAAATATTGTATGAAAAATAGTGAGATACTTGCAAATTATTTTGGAAAAATTATTCCAAAACTGACTATGTTAGTCGTCTGTGCCTGACGAAATGAATATGAAATTTTCGCCGAAAGCAGAACATTGAAAATATAAATTTTTTCTTGAATAATTTAAGTTATATGAGAGTTGGATGATATTTTTTCCGACGACACAAACGTGGAATACAAGAAGTCATTTTACATCATACAGGAGTAAATATCGTATGAAAAATGATTTCATAATTGCAAATTATTTTAAATCAAAATTATTTTTAAGCAAAAGTATCGAAAATTAAAAAAAAAAAAGATTATGTTAGTCACCTTTGTTTGAGGGAATGAATATGAAAATTTCGTCGAAAGCAGAACATCGAGTACAAAATTTTTCTTGAATAATTTAAGTTATATGAGAGGTGGATGATATTTTTTCCGACGACACAAACGTGGAATACAAGAAGTCATTTTACATCATACAGGAGTAAATATCGTATGAAAAATGATTTCATAATTGCAAATTATTTTAAATCAAAATTATTTTTAAGCAAAAGTATTGAAAATTAAAAAAAAAGGATTATGTTAGTCACCTTTGTTTGAGGGAATGAATATGAAATTTTCGTCGAATGCAGAACATCGAGTACAAATATTTTCTTGAACAATTTAAGTTATATGAGAGTTGGGTGATATTTTTTTTCCAGCGACAGAAACTTGGAATACCAAAATAATTTTAAATCATACAGGCGTAAAAAGAGTATGAAAAAATAATTTAATAATTACAAATTATTTTGGCAAATTACTTGAAAAATATTTGACAAGTATTGCAAAACAGATTAGGTTAATTACGTTTCGTTTGAGAAAATGAATATGGTACTTGTGCGTCAAATGCAGATCATTAAATATTTAATATTCGTGTTAATATTTAAATTTTAATTATAACATATGCAACAGCATTCAATTATTTGTTTTCTGCTGTTTTTGAATAATACATTGAAATCTAACCATTTAAAAATATATAATTTTAAAGAGCATGGATTTAAAAATAAATTTTACATTTTTGTAAAGAATGATTTATATTAAAATAGTAATCGTATTAGGTAGCTTTCATTACAGAAAGCTACCTATTGCAGCCGTCGGGAGGAAAGTAATTCCGGAAAATGTCGGTATATTTTCACCGATCATGACCCCCCCCCCCAGACCCCAAAACCACCCCCCGTTCAAATGGTGATTTATACACACATATATATCTTAATTCTTGTAGTATCCTTTCCATTGATTTATCTCTTCTATCTAATATCTCTTCCTTTGTTTTTCACACATGTGATTTCATTTTAAAATATATCTGACATCTGTCAGAACTCTCTTATTTATGAACCAATTTGGATGTGACTGAGTATGTGTATAGGACATAACAAGGTCTCGACCGAGTTCGTTGGCCAACTTCATCCGCCATCTTGTTTCAAAATGGTGGCCAGTTAATATTTTTAAAAATTCAAAAAGATGTACAAAAAATTATAAATTGAAAAATTGTTTCCGTTAAGTGTTAGGATGTGATACAAGGATTCTGGAACATTTTTTATTTTGTCTATATCTTAAAAAAATGGCTGAGATATGGCAGTTTGAAATTCTAGGGGGGGGGGGGGCTGAGATTTTAAAACAATTTGATATTTGTTATTCTGTAAATCTCGTATTTCTGAACCGATATGAATGTGACTAGTCATGTGTACAGAACATACCAAAGTCTCGACCGAGTTCGTTGGCCAGCTTCATGCGTCATCTTGTTTCAAAAGTTATTTTTTTTAATTCAAAAAGATGTACAAAAAATTATAAATTGAAAAAGTTGTTACCGTTAAGTGTTAGATCGTGATACAAGGATTCCGGAACATTTTTTGTTTTGGCTTTATCTTAAAAAATCCCTGACGGCTCGGCCTACTGGCACAGGTAGATTTCGAAGACGCAGACCGTGGGTCGCCTGTTTGTCGGGAATTGCGGAAGAAATGACCTTTTTGCGATGATGCGGCAGTTGGAACTGCCTACTTCGAAACCTGACTTGTTTGCAAGCGGAGCCAGCAGGGATTTTTTTTTTTTTTTTTTTTTAGCTATAAGAGTTGGTCCTATAAAAAACTTGTCAGTATAAGAGTTGTAGATATTATTAAGAGGATTTATAATAAATTTAAGCGGATTTGAAATCTTGCGATTTGACGAAGTTATGAATTTTTTTCTTCTAAAACCCCCCTTCCGCCCCTTAAGGCAATTTTTAATTATATCAAAAATCTGTCATACATAAATTTTTGTTCCTTCTCCTAGAAGTAATAATAACTTCAAACGGATTCGATACGTATCATAATTAAGAAATTATGGGTTTTTTTCTGTTTTCACAAAAAGCCCCCCCCCTCCCCCCCTTGGTTCGATTTTGCCCATTAACGAATTTGACCGAGATTTTATGCCCCTTGATTTTATGTATCAGTTTCGAAAACATGCGGGAGTTGGAACCGCCTACTTCGAAAAATAGCTTGTTTGCTGGCGGAGCCGGCAGGGATTTTTTTTGTTTTTAAATTTTTTTTTGCTAAAACGGTTGGTCCTATAAAAAACTTGTCAATATAAAAGTTTTAGATAATATTAAGAGGATTAATAATAAATTTACGCGGATTTGATATCTTGTGAATTGACGAAGCTATGATTTTTTGTCTTCTAACCCTCCCCCCCTTGGGGCCATTTTTAATTATATCAAAAATCTGTCTTACATAAATTTTAGGCCCTTTTCCTAGAAGTAATAATAACTTTAAACGGATTCGATACGTACAATAATTAAGAAATTAAGGGTTTTTTTCTGTTTTCACAAAAAGCTCCCCCATTTCCCCCCCCCCCTTGGTTCGATTTTGCTCATTAACGAACTTGACCGAGATTTTATGCCCTTTGATTTTATGTATCAGTTTGGAAGAGATTTATGCAGAATTTTTCCAGTTATCGTGTTCATAAAAAAGTGACATAGATAGATAAATAGATAGATAGATATATAAAGTTTTCAACTGGGGGGTGTTTTTGGGTTCTGGGAGTCATGATCTGCAAAAATTTTTCAAAATTTCCAACTTAGGTGAGAATGTAATAGGTAGTATTTTTTACGAAATCTACCTAAAAATGGCTGAGACATGGCAGTTTGAAATTCTAGGTTGGCTGACATTTTGAAACAATCTGATATTTGTTATGCTGTAATTCTCCTGCTGAAATTTGCATTCAAATTCAGTATTAATGAAAACTGGGATTGAATCTTCTATAATCGGGTTCCAAGCAATTTAGCTTCGGTTGTTTGAGTAAAATGAGTTGAATTTTTAAAAACATGGACTACACCCAGAAAAAAGTTTTGTTGAATCAACAAAAATTTGGTTGACCGAACAAAACTTTTTGTTTAAATATAGGTCAATAGAAATTTTGTTTGAATCAACAAAAAAATTTTTTTTTTGCAATTCCAAAAAAAAAATTTGTATCGTCAGCAAAAAATGTTTTGTTAATTCAAGTAAAATGGTTCAATTATACTTGAATTTTGCTAAAACAACCAAAATGTACTCAACAAAACATGTTTTGTAGTTTTAATCAATTCCTTTTTCTGGGTGTATGAAAGCTACCTTTTCCTCTCCGTACAAGCCTGAAGGACTCTTTTATAATTACACTGTCTGAATAGAATTTAAATACTACTAAAGATTTATGTCATTTTATTTACCCTTTTTTAGCTATTTGTACTTATATTTATATACTTACGTCTTCTTTTAAGGTTTTTCCTTTGTGGAGTTATACACTATCAACAGAAACAAAAAAAAAAGGCGAATTTAGAAAACTTAGAAAAAAAAAACATTCACACCATGGTGGATGAATCAGTTCAATTGGAAAATATAGAATTTGTGCAAGCATGTCCAATGCAATACCGCTGTAGAAGATGTAGCAGTTTAGACGCAGCTCTTAACAGAGCTAGATGTGGACATGGGTTTTGTGCAAGGTGTGTTGGGATGGTTAGAGCAGCCAGATTTCAATGTCCAGTAGACAGCAGATCTGTTGAGAAAAAAGAGGTAAGTCAAAACTTTTTATTTATTTATTACTTACCCATCATACGTAGTATAGGGTAAGTCTTGTAATCGTTTTGAAAATCGAAAAATTTTTTTTGACGGATTTACACGTTTCAGACACTGGAGATTCCAAAAAACATATTTTTAACATAATGAGCTGCCGAGATATTTGTAATCCTATTTTCCACACTCTTCGATTTTTCATGACCCTGTATTTCATCCAAATTTCACTTCAAAGATATATTTTAATTGGAAATTTGACGCTTAATCAGATGCAATAAACCGCTAGTTAATAGGAGTATTATTTTTGGAGTTATAAGGAAAAACCTCTTTCAAGCAATTCAGTAATCGAGCCTTTTTATGACGTCATCAAGCCACGATTTTATTTGAATTGCAATGCATTTTATAAGTAGTTTACACATTTTTATTTTAATATTTTACATTATACATATACATGATGGGTAAGTATTACGGTGGCCCCCAACGACTAGTTTATTTAGCATTGGAGTTCTGACAATTCAGTTGAGAAATTTAAATATTAATATACAAACTAGAGATACTTTCCTTACAGATTGTCAAAACATGGAAACCAATACCGTAGCCAGAAAAAATATTTCGAATGGAAATTTGTGGGGTTCATAATTTACTTTCTTATTATTTTATGTCATTAACTCAATACTGTTAAATGACTTATTAGATTTAACTGTGAATTAAAATAATTCAACAATATAATTACAAACGGAGATTTAATCTTTCATCCTTCTTCGTTGCAAATGAATTCATAATCTCATTTTTATAGATGCTGCTTCACCGATGTATTGACATTAGTGTCAATCGAGTTAATGTTTCCTGGAGTTTTGTTCCTGTTTTCAAAGGATTTGTTGTCAAAAAGGTCTTTTCATATATGTCTATCAAAAATGTCTTGATCATATATCAAAATTGCTAGGTTTGGAAATATTTGGAAATAAGACCTTCACTGGAATTCTTCATGTGTATTAGTTTAAAAAGTTGAGCTACTTATATCCGGATGTTGCACCATTTTATTTGACAGCATCGAAATTCCGCCTTTACAGAGATTCATTCAAAAAAAATATATTAATATTAATTAAAAAAACAAGAAAAAACAAAAAAAAACAAACCTAGACCTAGACAGTGCACTCATTTTTGCAACACGCTGGCGGAATCAAACAATAAAGATATGTTAGCACAGAATTTTGATTTTTGAATATTGACCATACATTGTTTTTTAAATCTTGACCTTATTGATTGATAGTTGATTACATATTTATAGTAATCCTATTAGAAAATTTAGAGGAGGTTCAAACTTTGCTGATGCTCTTACTGGCTAGGGCTTTGGCGCATTCACAAAAAAGAAACGAAATTCAAAGAACGTTTATTTATATTTATAAAATTGTGCAGGATTTCAAAACAACCATTATATTACTTATAAGATGATCAACATCTCTTATGCTTCGTTTTCTAAGTTATTTTCATAATGTCAACTATATAGATATATTTTCACACTACACTACCATCCACCGACAATAACAGTAAAATTTCACATATAAAAATCTATTGTAGCTATTATTTACAAAGATATTATGTTACTTTCCTCCAAACAGAAAAATTCAGCCCTTTTAAAAACATTTATATGTACTAAAAAATATTTTCGCCCATCGTCTTGGACATCTTCAGTTTTTCTGATCTTAATCATCGCCTCCCGATGATATTCTACCTTTCCCGGATTTTTAAAAATGTAACAGATAACGCCATCTGTTGTCTATTGTCGCATGCATGAGATCATTGCACGCCTATGTTTTTTCTGTATCTATTTAAATGACTTCGCGCATTAAAGCATAATTTAAATTATTGTAATTTCCAAGTTTCTGTACTTCTTTAAAATTTATCTGTATTAGGAATTTTTTATTTAATTTAATTTAAAGATTGTCTTATGCTGTAAAAAAAAGACAAATGTTTCTTAATCTATGAAAATATAATATAACCACAAACGGAAACATACAATAACTTCTTCCGAAATATCCATGATTTCGAAAAGCATTCTTTATCATTAGAAACCCCAGAAAACAATGTATTTTTAAGGTTTGAAGAATCATTTATAAAAGCAAAATTTCTTTTTCTTGCACTGATTTTCGGAAACGTTTCCGAGTAGTTTTCAGATGCGTTCGTAATTATATAAATATGTAGCACCTGTAGTCGTCGCCTGGTCCGTCCGCCTGTCCGCATATAACAGCGCAAAAACTACCCAACCGAATGGTTTGAAATGTAATATATATAATCGTTGCAGAATTTTATCGAGTCATGTCAAATTTTATGAAAATCGAATCAAAAATTAAAAAGATATTTATATGAAAGTTTTCTTTATTCTATTAAATCCTATCATACATAATTCATTCAATGATATCCCATGACAGGTAATGATTCTAGGTTGCCATGGTGATTACGTTCTATTTAAGACGGAGTCATATTATTTCCGTATTACTGAATTTAAAAACCGAATTTCTATATTAAAATTGTTTAATTATATAGCAATCCTATAATCTACAGACAGTTTTTTGGATAGATGTTCCCAGAGAAATGGATATCAAATGGCAAATGAGTCTAAATATAGATTTCAAGTTCTGAAATTTTCAAAGCTAGGCGTAACTTTCCCATCGGAATTTTCAGTAAATTTCAACAAAAGATAAAACGTTGCCAACTTAAAATGTACTTATTTTATTACAGAAATGAGTCATATCATAATAACAGACGATGTAATTAATTTCACTGAAACAATAACGATGATTTTTTTTTACATCGTCTTGTATTGGATATTTGCGCAATAGTATAATTTTAATGTAACAGAATTGTAATTAATTGTTTGTAAAAGTGTATTGAGACTTAATTTCATAAAATAAAATTAATATCTATAATATGAAAACCTGCACATAAAATAAATATTGTATTCATGCATTTTTACATACGAGTGCAACAGCTATTGCACCAAGATCCGAATATTTATAAAACTAGTTATAGTACGAACGCACCTCATTTGTCACATTTGACGTACAATTTCCAACTTGTTTCTATAGCTATTAACCAGTTTTTTCAACCAGGAATATCTGTATTAAGGATGCTATCAATTCTCAATTAAACATTTTCAGCTGCGTAACTGAATTAATAGATGTAAGAGTAACAAAACAATATTAATTTTAATGTTAATGTTAATGCTTTTAATTTATCATGTTTGTCACTAAAATATGTTTGTTGAACATGAAAATGTTTACTTCAGAATTGATAACAAAAAAAAAAAAAAAAAAAAAAAAAAAAAATCCCTATATTCCGGGTATAGAAAATTGATTAATACACTATAGACAAAATACTCGGAAATGTTTCCGACAATCATTAGCAGACAAAAAAACTTTGTCTTTTATAAATGCTTCTTCGAATCTCGAAAATTTATTGGTTTCTGATGTCTCTAATGATAAAAAACGTTTTTCGGAATCGTGGGTAACGCGGAAGAAATTATTGCATATTTTCGGTCGTGGTTATACATTTTCATAGATGAAAAATTTTGTCTTTTACTTACCCATCATACGTAGTATAGGGTAAGTCTTGTAATCGTTTTGAAAATCGAAATTTTTTTTTTGACGGATTTGCACGTTTCAGACACTGGAGATTCCAAAAAACATATTTTTAGAAAAAAAAAAATTGCCGTCCGTCTGTGTGTCTGTGTGTCTGTAAACGCTCTATCTCCCGAACAAATTGAGATAGAGACTTGCAATTTGGTATGTACTTAGTATGTAATAATGGGAAGAAGCCTATTTCATTTCAATAACCTCGATTAACCGGAACATTTTTTTTCGGACTCTCGAAATATTCGTTCTGATGAAAGGTATATAAAAATTTTCGAAATTGTTTATTTTAAGTAGTAAATATAAAAAACAATAAAAAAACATAAATTTTGCATAAAACATTAAGTCGATCGGATAATGAGTTGCCGAGATATTTGTAATCCTATTTTCCACACTCTTCGATTTTTCATGACCCTGTATTTCATCCAAATTTCACTTCAAAGATATATTTTAATTGGAAATTTGACGCTTAATCAGATGCAATAAACCGCTAGTTAATAGGAGTATTATTTTTGGAGTTATAAGGAAAAACCTCTTTCAAGCAATTCAGTAATCGAGCCTTTTTATGACGTCATCAAGCCACGATTTTATTTGAATTGCAATGCATTTTATAAGTAGTTTACACATTTTTATTTTAATATTTTACATTATACATATACATGATGGGTAAGTATTACGGTGGCCCTCAACGACTAGTTTTAAAGTGTAGCGAGAATACGAGATTCTTTCTCATTGATGTTAATATAACCTCAATCATATGAATATAAAAGTGGAGTCATCACACCAGTTTCACAACAGTATTTTTTAAAGAGAATATACTATATACCGGGTGAACCAAAAAATCGTTAAAACTTTAAAAATTCATAAAAAAGGAAGAAATTATGATAAAGAAGTGCGGTTTGCAAGAAAAGGCTCAAAAGGTAGTCCGATTTTTTTAGCAAAAAAGAAAAAAATTGTTAAAAAAGTCACCTGTAGATGGCGCTAACATGCCAGAGATTCAGCAGAATTATGCAAATTAATCCTGCAATAAAAGACCGGGATACACGAGGATTTCTCATTCGCTTTCAGAATGTTATCATTACCCGATCGAGCGTTGTTGGTGAAATTGTTCTATTTGAACGGAGAGCCAGCAACTGTTGCGTTACGAAAATTTCGCACGGCGAAAGGACTGAAAACTAAGAATGTGGTCTGGCGGACATGTTGAACAATGGTTATTGCAAGAATAAATGGATGGAGCGCACTGTTGTCCTGTTTATTGTGTTTCGGGTCGTCAGCGCCCTCTACCAGTGATATTTTTAACTAACATTTTTTTGCTGCTGAAAAAAATTCGGCTACCTTGTGAGCCCTTTCTTGCAAACCGCACTTCTTTATCATAATTTCTTCCCTTTTTATGAATTTTAAAAGTTTTAACGAACTTTTGGTTCACCCGGTATTTCAAAAAGTTCAGCGCATCTATCTAATTGTTAATTTATAAACGTATAGAGAAACTGATGCTTATAATAGCAGTTGAAACAAGTAGAATATTAACATTTACATATATTTTAATAGTAAACACTTAATCATACCAACTATATGAATATTTGTCAAACAACACAATAAAATAAAGTTATGCACGTGTCAAGTTAGCAAAATTATCAAATTTTTCCAAACTAGATCCTTTTCTTCAAAATTTAACTCGGAGACCTGGAGATTACGAATCAATTTGATTCTAGAATATTAAAATCTAACAGACTAGCAACTCTTTCATCTTCAACGGTCACAAACCAAAGTTAAATATCATTAATCATGAAAATATCCTTTTCTGTATTTAAGGAGACATGTGTTACAAAAGAATAACTTTATCGCATTATTATGATGATTTTCATTCATTCAATAAAGAGAATTCTCAGCATGCTAATAAAAAACTGCAAACTTGTGCCACATTCTGTCCACCTTATATTTTTTCACGCCTTGTTATTCCGATTCTACCCACTTATAATGTTGCGTGGTTGTGCGATAAAGAAAATTTTGTTGCTGTTAAATTTTTTTTAACTACATAAATAAGTCTGAAAGAATGTTACTTTTAAAGTTATGTACTTGATTAGTATTTGGTGTGTTTCTTCTAACTGGCTCTTTAGTTCAGAAGTGGTCTGACTCGATTTAAGTTGTATTCTTATTTTTAATTAAGGCATATTTATTGGTTATTTAAAGTCACATTTATTTCACGATTTCTTTTTTTTTTGTGAGTTTTATTTATTTATTAAAGAGAATTTTCAGCATGCTAATAAAAAACTACAAACTTCTGCCACATTCTGTCCACCTTAGACGTTTTAACGCCTATTTATTCCGAATCTGCCCAATGTTCCGAGGTTGTGCCAGAAAGAAACATTGTTGATTTTTTTCTTTCTTTCTTTCTTTTTTTCTTTTTCTTCTTCTTTTTTTAAATTAGACTATACAAATAAGTTTGAAAGACAGTTACTTTTAAAGTTATGTACTCGATTAGTATTTAATGGGTTTCTTCTAAATGGCTCTTTAGTTCATAATAGCTCTTTAGTGGTCTGAAATCGATTTAAGGTGTATTCTTATTTTTAATTAAGGCTATTTATCGGTTATTTAGAGACACATTTATTTCACGATTTTTTTTTTTTTTTTTTTGTGTGTGTGTGCGTGAGTCTCATTCATTTATTAAAGAGAATTCTCAGCATGCTAATAAAAAACTGCAAACTTGTGCCATATTCTGTCCACCTTATATTTTTTAACGCCTATTTATTCCGTTTCTGCCCACTTAAAATGTTGCGTGGTTGTGCGAGAAAGAAAATTTTTTTGCTGTTAAATTTTTTTAAACTACATAAATAAGTTTGAAAGAATGTTACTTTTAAAGTTATGTACTCGATTAGTATTTGGTGTGTTTCTTCTAAATGGCTCTTTAGTTCAGAAGTGGTCTAGCTCGATTTAAGGTGTATTCTTATTTTTAATTAAGGCATATTTATCGGTTATTTAGAGTCACATTTATTTCACGATTTTTTTTTCTATTGTGTGTGTGTGTGATTTTTATTTATTTATTAAAGAGAATTATCAGCATGTTAATAAAAAAACTACAAACTTCTGTCCACCTTAGATTTTCTTTTCAAGCCTTTTTAATTCTGATTCCGCCCATTTACAATGTTGCGTGGTTGTATAAGATTTAAGAATTATCTGAGGGTTGTTTTATAATACAACCTCCTATGAGATTACCATTCATGAGAGGAATTGATTAAAATTATTATTCTTTTGTACAACACGTGATACAAAATTTTCCAAACATTTTCAAGGAAAATCGCCTTTGATGCTTTCCGCCATTTATTGATGTCCTTTATAATTTTTTTTTTTTTTTTTTTTTTTTTTTTTATCGTTTTTCGTTTTTTTCCCTTTGTTTAATGTAGTAAGTAAAATATAACAGTTTAGTTGTCATGAGGTCTGCACTGTAAAAATGTTACAGCAAACTGTCCAGTCATTCGATCATTTTTATAAATAACGGTTACTCAACCGTAATTTTCATCGATCCTGACCAATGAGAACGCTTGATAATATAGTCAAGTAACCATTATTTACAAAAACGGCTGAATGGCTGGACAGTTTGCTGCAAATTTTTCACACAATGTACAAACGGGGGATCTGAGGGATGGAGAGGTTAAAAAAAGTAATAATAATTCAAAAAAATTGACATGCAAACCATAAATTTCACTCGATTTATTTTCCTCTTATCAAGGTACTTATAAACTTTCAACGTTCTTTGAAATATCAAAAATTGTTTTACACACTTGATTAAAAAATATATATATATTTTAAACATCATTTCGGCCTATTTTTGAAGTTATACTCTGGTGACATGTTTTCAACTGTGTCATTCGTTTATCTTTTGTTTACACATAGCAGCTGATATTCAGAGCGAAGGTGTTAAAGTGGGGGAGGGAGGATGAATGTATAGTGATAGCAGCAAAGCCGAATAAATGTTTTTTTCTTCTTTTTATCAGAGTTCAAACAAGAAATATTTTCATTTTAGATAGTCTTTTTTGTGACAGTATAAAATTAAATTTATAATACATAACACATGTATTTTCATAGATCCGTTATAGTAAACGGCAAAATTATATGTGTGTATGTATTAATTTCCAACCTTCTCTTTGAAATTTCCGAAACCGCTGAACCTACCCGATAAAAGGTTTTTTTTTTTTTTGTTTTTTTTAAAATCATTTTGGCCTATTTTTGAAGTTATTACATTCTTCTAATAAGATGTTTTCAACACAGTGTCACTCGTTTACCTTTTATGTGCACATCGCAATTAATACTCAGAGTAAAGGTGCACCCAGAAAAAGGAATTGATTAAAACAACAAAACATGTTTTGTTGAGTACCTTTTGATTGTTTTAGAAAAAATTTTAGTTGAAGTAAAAAAATTGATTTTGTTGCTTGGACAAAAAAATATTGTTAACACTCTTACAAAATTTTAACAAAATTTCATCAATTTTACTTGAATTAACAAAATCTGTTTTTTTAATTTTACAATAATTTTGTAATTCCAGCAAAATTTTGTTGTTTTTGCAAAATTTAAATTGTTGTGTAGTAGCCATAACTCTCTCACGTAACTGGATTTATTTGACTTATATAGCTATATAATTAAAGGATTATCATAATTTTTGGATAATTAAAACTTTTTTTCATTGGGACGGACCAAGGTAGTTTTAAAAATCCCCCTGTCCCATTTATTACTTTCTTCTATCTTCACAAGAAGAAAGTATTGGAATCATGAAAATTTTCGACTTCCGGCTTCCGATGGATTTTAGAAGGTCCTGAACACAATTTGACTGTTTTTAGAAAATGACTGTCAATGACTCTATCTGTCTGTATGTGACAAAAATTTTGTCGGCTCTCTATCTCAAGAACTAATGCACGTAATTTAATAAAACTTTATATTCAGTTACTTACTGATATAAATTGTTGCTGATTAGTTTTTGGTGTAAATCGCGCAACAGGTGGCACTGCTATGTTGCATTTTTCGCGATTTCTCCAACAGCTCTATCTCATTTTCAGCAGTGAATTACGCCTGTAATCTTTGAATAATAACCAGTGAATTTTTATCCTGCTTTTTGCAGGCGTAATTCGCTGCTGAAAATGAATAAAAAATTAACTATGTGTTGCCGTATACCGGGCTTTGTATTGTCGTCTCATGTTTGCCGCAGAAATTTGCGTGCTCCTGATGATTTTACCATCTTGTGCTGCGATTGCAGCCGTTCCGACATATATAAGAGTGAGAAATGCCGGGCTCAGATATCGTTCTTTGTAGCTCAGTGGTAGAACCTCAGAGCGCTGTTCTGAGGACGCGGGATCAACTGACGGCTTGGGCAATTTTCACTCTCTCGGTTTTCGCTTGAAAAAAAGCAGCATAAGATTTCACTTTTTATTATTCAAGATTTACAAGCGTAATTCACTGCTGAAAATGAATTAAAAAATAATTAAAATTGCGCATTTCGATAGGTTCATTTAACAAAAGTTTTTGTAGTATAAACAAAACATGTTCGTAATATAACATATTTTATTATTTAAACAAACAAAATATATTTTGTTGAAAAAAGAAAATAGATTGCTAAAATAACACATAGCATATATCTATGTAACAAAAAGAATTTTGTTAATTCAAGTAAAATTGAACCATTTTACTTGAATAAACAAAACATTTTTTTGTTGACGATAGAATTTTTTTTTTTTTTTTTTGAATTGCAAAAAAAAAATCAACAATACTTTTTTTGTTGATTCAAACAAAATTTCCATTGACCCATATTTAAACGAAAAGTTTTGTTGGGTCAAACAAATTTTTGTTGATTCAACAAAACTTTTTTCTGGGTGTGTTAAAGCGGGAAAATGTGCATGGACAGCGATAGCGAAAGTATAGAATATTTTTTATTTTCCATAAATGATTATATATTTCAACTTTTCTTTTATTTTAATCTGTGCTCAAACAAGAAACATTTTGATCTTAAACGAATTTTTTCTATGAGAGTACATACTAAAAAAATATATAACATATAAAAATTTAGATCCGTTGTATTTCACGATAAAATTTCATTTTAACGTTACATTTTCAGTAACATTGAAACACTGGAAATAAATTATGTTATTTTTCTTTTTTGTTATGTATACTTTCGAATTCGGCCTATTTTTTTTATACACATAACTTTTATTATAATTACCCACTTCTTTTTTATACCAAAATGTCGTTATGACACGAGATTGCTATAATAAAAAAGAAAAAAAAAAATATTTTTTTTTTCTTTACGCCAAAAAAAATTTACATAAATAGAAAAAAGAAAATTTTTAAGGAAAATTTAAAAAAGAAAATTTATAAATAATATAATATAATCACTTGTTAACTTTAAATTAAAGTCCCATAATGCTTAAAGTGATAAAAATAACACAGAATATTTAAAATACCTGTTTTTTAATGTAGATTACATATGTTTCATTCACAACTATCGGTGACATCTTCAGATCTTAATGATAAATACAAAAATTCTCGCATATTTGAAAATAGTAAAACATATACCACGAGATCGCATGTCCAAAGTTAGAAGGTGCTTAATTTGGCTAAAACTGGGAAACGTGAACAAATTATTAGCCACACACAGGGTGGCTTATTCTTTCAATCTCTATCATTTTTCATGTTTATGAAAAGTCACAGCAATCCATCGTTGCCACAGGTTAATCTCGGAAAATGAAACATTTGAAGATACTGAAAAAAATTAATAACTCGAAAAATATTTGTCACAAAATTGTTAGACAAACTGCGTTAGAAAGATAAAAAATTGTATTTTTCTTGATATCAATTTCAAATGGAATGATTATGTCGTTATTCAAATATTAGATTTCAAAAATTACAAAACTTCACAATGGAGTACCGTAGCGAAACTTTTACACGTAAAAAGATAATGATAAAGGCATTGTGGCTCGACGTGTATCGTGTATACTGGCCATAGCATGAGTAACGAATTATAGTAAACTTATTATTCTGTTAAAATATAAAAGTGAATTATGTATATACATTTTTAAAAAATAAAGAAAAACATTTTATCACAAACATCAACAAAATTTTTTCTTCTATTTATTCCTTTATTCCAAAGATATCGTTTTATCGTCTGCTGCCATAGCAACATGAATTAAATTTCATTAAAAAAAAATTGCTCAGTGGTAGAAAAATATTTTTCTAAATCGAATGGTTATTGAACAACTCAACACTTTAACAGGGGAATTTTTATTTGTTATTTAGATATTTTAAAATTGTTTGTTGTCATTGCGTTTTTATTCTGAGTTACATCTAGTTTATTTATTTTTTAAATAAAAGCCGTGTGTGGCAATCTATATTCGGCCTTATAGCAGAATTTCCCCCTCTTGTTATTTATTTTTATTTTTATTGCTTTTCCATTTATCAATCATCTCGTGCCAAATTTTAGCAAATTCAAAGGAAACGGTTTCGTTACAAATGCAATCTTTTCGCAAATATATTTCTATAGATTCACGAATAATGGATGGGAAATAAGCTCTTGATTGAAAAATTATTTTACTATTATTGAAATCTATTTGCAACTGCTCCTTACTATATTTTCTGGCTAAAGCGGTGGTTCTTCTGTCATGTTTGATGTCTGCCATACAGTGTCTCACATAAGTGATGGGACACTTGTGCTTTACAAAAGGAAACTAATCAAATAAATTAAAAAAACATGTACACATTTTTTTTGTGGGTGTGTTTCATACTTAAATTTAGTAAAGATTATTACATAACATACATTTTGTCAAAATATTAAAATATTAATTTAATAAAAATACAAATGTTTAGAACGGAGCAAAAAATAGCTCACATAAGTGATGGGACACCATTATATATGCAACAAAAATCGTCTGAAATAAGCAATAAAAATATTTTTTAGGGTTTTATTTTTACTTAAAAGCAATTGGCAATAATTTATAAAATCGTCTGCAGTATTTCTCTCCAGTTTGTTTTGGAATTTTTGTGTTTTTTAGCTCTGTGTAGTCATGAATGCTAAACGAAAAGAAACTTCGCCTGAAATTCGAAAATTAGTTATTAATTTGCATATTGAACGTGGAAAATCTATTAGAAAAACTGCTGAAACAGTTAACTTGAGTCGTTCAACAGTTTTCAATATCATTAAACGATATAAAAAGAATCATATGATTCAGGATAAAAGAAGACCTGGCTGACCATCAAAGCTATCCAATGGAATAAAGCGAATTATCGTTCGAAATATTAAAAAAAATCCAAGAATTAGTGCTTCAAAAGTTGCTGCTGATTTACAAGCATTATATGGAATAATTGTTAATCCTGAAACTATTAGAAGGGTAATTCGATCTGCTGGATATCACGGTAGAGTAGCCAGGAAAAAATTCTTCGTAAGTGAAAAGAATAGAAAACTCAGACTAGCTTTCGCAAAATCCAACATAAATAAGAATTCTGATTACTGGAATAAAGTTATATTTGCTGATGAGAGTAAATTTAATATATTTGGTTCTGACGGTAGAATCTTGGTGTGGAGAAAACCCAGGGAAGAACTTCGCAAACAGAACTTGGTACCAACAGTAAAACATGGTGGAGGAGGAGTTATGGTATGGGGGTGTATGTCGTCCGCTGGAGTTGGTAATCTTGTTTTTATTGATCAATGTTAATGGATCAGTACAAGTATATTGATATTTTAAAGCAAAATTTGAAATCTTCAGCACGAAAATTGAACCTTCATAACGATTTTAAATTCTACCAGGACAATGACCCCAAGCACACTGCTCTGAACGTTAGACTCTGGCTGCTATATAACTGTCCTGAAATAATAAAAACACCACCACAATCTCCAGACTTAAATCCCATAGAGAATATTTGGCAAGAATTGGAATCAAGAATTCGCAAACACACCATTTCTTCAAAACAACAACTAAAATCGGTGCTTCAAGAAGAATGGGGTAAAATCACTCCAGAAATCACAAAAAAAATAGTCGAATCCATCCCAAAAAGATTAAATCATGTTTTAAAAGTAAAAGGAAATCCAACAAAATATTAAAACCTTTTAAAAAGTAAAATTTTTGGATAAATATTTGATGGAAAAGTAAGTGTCCCATCACTTATGTGAGCCATTTTTTGCTCCGTTCTGAACAATTGTATTTTTACTAAATTAATATTTTAATATTTTGACAAAATGTATGTTATGTAATAATTGTTACTAACTTTAAATATGAAACACACCCAAAAAATTTTTGCACATGTTTGTTTATTTATTTTATTGCAGTTTCTTTTTATAAAGCACAAGTGTCCCATCACTTTTGTGAGACACTGTATGTTCTTTTATTCAATAAAAGAACATATAATAATAAAGAATAAAAGAACATATGGCAGACATCAAACATGACAGAAGAACCACCGCTTTAGCCAGAAAATATAGTAAGGAGCAGTTGCAAATAGATTTCAATAATAGTAAAATAATTTTTCAATCAAGAGCTTATTTCCCATCCATTATTCGTGAATCTATAGAAATATATTTGCGAAAAGATTGCATTTGTAACGAAACCGTTTCCTTTGAATTTGCTAAAATTTGGCACGAGATGATTGATAAATGGAAAAGCAATAAAAATAAAAATAAATAATAATTTGTTCACGTTTCCCAGTTTTAGCCAAATTAAGCACCTTCTAACTTTGGACATGCGATCTCGTGGTATATGTTTTACTATTTTCAAATATGCGAGAATTTTTGTATTTATCATTAAGATCTGAAGATGTCACCGATAGTTGTGAATGAAACATATGTAATCTACATTAAAAAACAGGTATTTTAAATATTCTGTGTTATTTTTATCACTTTCAGCATTATTAGACTTTAATTTAAAGAAAATTTATTATATATATATATATATTTAATTTCATATGGATTTTCATATTAAAATATTGTTCGCTAAGTTCTAAAATCAAAACTGAAATAAAATTGAAAGTTCTAAAAATGTAATTCTTATGATACATTTTTTCAATAATAAGTATCAGAAATCTAACAAGGAGAGGACTAAGCTTGGTAATTACAGATTTTGATTACTTTTATATATGTTGTATAGGGTAGAAGTCCCTTAGTCTCAGGTTCAACGAATTATATATAGCGATCCTTAGTTCTCGAGAATTTCTCAAAGGGGATCTAATATTTTAACAGAACTTAAATACTTACTTTGTAACAAAATTACTGCTTTGGTCGTAGTTCAGTTGTTACGGCGTCTGCTCGTTGATCCGCGGCCCCGGCTCCCAGTGCCGGGTAGAACTATTCGGACGTCTTGACGAAAATCCCAAAATTATAACGCCCACATATGCTACTTTATGTATTTTGTCATGTGTACTGTGATTGTGACGTAATTAAAATCAATGTTTGCCTAAAACTGTCTAATGATTTACAATTACGCTACAGTGTAAATGTAAATGCACTGTAGTTTTGCAGTGTGTAAATGAGAGTTATCTCTAGCAAAGTTTACTGTCGATTTTTGATTGAAGTTTTGACTTTTCACTTAGATTGAGATTTTTCACTTAGATTTTCACTTAGATTTTATTAACTTCTAAACATCGCACTGTTTAAATTTTTACACCGTCGAGTAGTAAAAACAAATGTTCTTTCAGATGATTTCAATTTGTTTGAAAACTATCTCAATTTACTGATTTTATGTTTTGTAAAATATTTTTCAACCATGAATTTTTAAAAAAATCTATCTAAAAAATGAACGTGGAGCCCGATTACGGGAGATTAACTCGTTTGCACTTAAAACAATGTAAATAATTCAGCATTTGTTTGTTTTCGTGTAATATTCCGTAAAAAAAAATTCTAAACGAAAATTAAACTTCACACGCACAATAATAATAATAATAATAATGCAGGAATTTAACAGACATGCAATCGGACTACGCACTTAAGAGCCTACGCTAGTCACGCGAAAAAGCACTCAAGTAATGTTAGTCTATGGGAAGGTTCTTGCGCGATTTCTCGCTCACATTTTAATATTTTTAAATGATGTTTTTTGCATAGGATAGCTGAGGTCGATGTCTAACGTTGTTAGTTTTTACTTTTTCAATTTTGGTTCTAGTTTTTCTATATAAGGGTACTTTAACTTTTAGAACCGGTTCCAACCGGTTCCGAAATTGAAAATGTCCGCTTATAAAAAAACTGTTACCAAAATCAAAAAAGTAAAAACCAACAACGTTTAGACATCGACCTCAGCTATCCTATGCAAAAAACATCATTTAAAAATATTAAAATGTGAGCGAAAAATCGCGCAAGAACCTTCCCATAGACTTAACATTAGAATGAGCGTTTTTTCGCATGACTGATGTAGGCTCTGAAACAATGAAATAAATAAAATCAAAATGATTGCTTTAAAGAGTGAAATGTTTCGCGAGTAACCGCTAGCATACGGCTAATGCGAAACATGTAGTCGGTGGGCAATCTAGGAAAATATACTAAATGTAAAAATTCAGTTTTTAATATTACAGTTATTTAATATTACATTTTTCAATTAAAATTGATTTTCATCTACCTTATGTATACAGTATGCCCATTAAAGTCCCTTGCCACTCTCTTAACTTCGAAACGGCTGCTCCAGTGGCGTATCCAGGATTTAATTTCGGGGGGGGGGGGCTGACTTAAATTTCGATAATGTACTGAGTCTTACGAAACATGTTGAACTGCGTTATAAACAGAAATCATGTTTTACAATAAAGCCGTTGGCAGAGAAAAATGGAGGGAGGGGGAGGTACGGGGCCGAACCCGAGCACTTATTCCCCCCCCCCACTCCCGCGGAAATAAGTTGAAAAGTGATAATAGATTGTTTTCATATACTTTCATTTAAAAGAAAGTCATTGTAGCTTATAATCTATCTCAACAAAAAGTCACCTGTAAAAAATGCAGCCAAGTCTCGTAACTCATTTACCGTAAAAAGTACTGAGATCGTATAAAGCCAAGTTTAACTATCTTATTAACTCTGAAATTTTCATTCACAAATCACTCCTAGTCTCTACATCTTTAGTTAATTATTATTTTATGACTTGGCAATTACGCAGCACAGGAAAGTTATTACACCTTACTATGTCATGGGATGGGATGGGATAATTTAACTAAAGCAAATTATATACGGACAGGGAAGCTATTATTTGATTAAGACTAACTATATACATCACATTCTCGTGCTACGTAATTGCCAAGTCACAAAATAATAATTAACTAAAGATGTAGAAACTAGGAGTGATTTGTGAATGAAAATTTCAGAGTTAATAAGATAGTTAAACTTGGCTTTATACGATCTCAGTACTTTTTACGGTAAATGAGTTACGAGACTTGGCTGCATTTTTTACAGGTGACTTTTTGTTGAGATTTCACTTCTTTTTGTAAGTAATCCTCCTTTTCTTGATTTTGGGCTCTTTTTGGCGATCATCCACTGATTTTCAAAGAAGTTACCTTAAAGAAATTTCAGGTAACTAGGCAAGCACTAAGTTATGGGAGGGGGGAGTCAAAAGTACTCTCAATTGCTTCCAGGAAAGATGCTATCCATCTGAGATATTACTTGCAGCCTAGATACTTGATATTTAGCACAAAAGTACTGTTTAGGATAAAAAAAAAGCTAAAATTAAAATTCCCGGAAATTTTCAATAAAACAAACTCTTTTCGATTTTTCGAAGTTTTTTTTTTTTCGTTTTTTTTTGTCTTTTTTTCCGGCTTTTTAAATTTTTCCTTACTTTGTATCCTAAGCCCACCCTACCTTTCTGCCAAATGTCAAGCTGGTAGGACTACAAAATCGAATTATTTCCAAACCTTCGACTTTTTATAAATTTATTGATTTTTCGATTTTACTTCTAAGTTTCCTGATTGTAATGCCAATATAGTATTTCTTTGATCCGTCTTCTTAGGATCATTTAGGTTCAATTTAAAGATAAATCAAGGTAATCTTAGAGTCACCATGATTTTATTTAGAAAGGACTATCAAGCCATAACCAGCCAGTAATGTCGGGAGGAGAGAGGGAGCTGTGAAGATTTTTTTGGTGCTAACATCATTTAACAATCCATATTTCATATGCAAATTAAATAGAGTATAACATGTGAAAGAAAACAAACATGTCTATAAAGAAACCGCTCATAACGCAGCCGGTCTATAGCGGAACTTTTCTATACCGAAATTCGTAAAAAAAAAAAAGAAAAAAAGCATAATCTGGGGAAAAAAACATAAAACAATTAGGGGCGGTGTACTAGCTAATAGGACAATTACCTTAAAACTCATGTTTCTAGAACTGCAAAGTCGAATTGTTTTCAAATTTTCGATTTTTTACAGATATTTCGATATTTCAATTTTATTTTCGAATTTTACAAATTTTTAAAAGTTTCTTTTTTGAATCGTAAATACTACCTTTACACTACATTTTAAGTCTCTACGACTGCAAGATCAAATTATTTTCAATTTTTAATTTTTTTCGAAAATTTTTTTCGAATTTTCCAGATTTTTTAATTTTTTCTTTTTTTGTGTTCTTTATTCCATATTTCAAGTTTCTAGCGCTACAAAATCGAATTATTTTCAAATTTTCGATCTATTTCGATTTTTTTTTTATTTTATTTTCGAATTTATTGTGTTTTAATTTTTCATTTTTCTCTATAACACTACCTTTACGCTGAATTTTTAGTTTTTAAAGCTACAAGATCAATTATTTTTCAATTTTTCGAATTTTCCAGATTTTTTTAATTTTTCCCTTTTTTTTCTATCCTAAATACTACCTTTATTCCAAATTTCCAGTTTTTAGCTCTAAAAAATCGATTTTTTTTTTCAAATTTTCGTTTTTTTCGATTTTTTAATTTTATTTTCGCTTTTTGTTGTGTTTTTAATTTTTTTTCTTTTTCTGAATCCCTTTACACAAATTTTCTGTTTCGAAGACTACGAGACCGAATTATTTTCAATTTCTCATTTTTTTTTCGAATTTTGCGGATTTTTTTTTCGAATTTTTCGTGTTTTTAAATTTTTCCTTAAATAGCATCCTAAATCTTACCTTTATTCCAAATTTCAAGTTTCTAGCGCTATAAAATCGGATTATTTTCAAATTTTCCTTATTTTTCAATTTTTTTCAATTTTATTTTCGAATTTTATTGTATTTTTCATTTTACCTTATTCCGAAACCTAAACACTATCTTTACGCCGAATTTTAAGTTTCTAAGGCTAAAAGATCAAATTATTTTCAATTTTTCAGACTTTTTCGAATTTTTGAATTTTTCCTTATTTTGTATCCTAAATACTATCTTCATTCCGAATTCAAAGTTTCTAGCGCAACAAAATCGGTATATTTTCAAATTTTCGGTGTTTTTCGATTTTTCCGATTTTTAAATTTTATTTTCGATTTTTATTGTGTTTTTAATTTTTCCTTATTCTGAATTCCAAACACTACCTTTACGCTGAATTTTAAGTTTCTAAGGTTAAAAGATATATATTTTTCATTTTTTCAATTTTTTTCGAATTTTTCGAATTTTTGAATTTTTTTTTTTTTTCGATTTTTCTGGATTTTTTCAATTTCTTCTTTTTTTGTATCCTAAATACTACCTTTATTCCAATATTGAAGTTTCTAGCGCAACAAAATCGGATTGTCTTCAAATTTTCGGTTTTTTTCAATTTTTTCGATTTTTTCAATTTTGCTTTCGATTTTTTTTGGTGTTTTTGATGTTTTCTTTTTCTGGATGCTAAACACTACCTTCACACCAAATTTTAAGTTTCTAAGACTACAAGATCGTATTATTTTCGATTTTCAATTTTGGTGGAATTCGTTGAATTTTCGAATGTTTTTCTTTCGAATTTTCCGGATTTTATAATTTTTCTTTTCTTTGTATCCTAAACACTACCCTTTTTCCACATGTCAACTTTCTAGGGCTACGGAATCTACCTAATCTTTTTGATGACGCGTGAATGAGTTAGTGAGTGAGTGACAAAAAATCGAATGTTTGAGTTCATATATCGTCTGAAGTAGAAAAGACAGAAAGTTGTAATTTTAAATTTTAGTCTTATTTGCCACATTCTCTAGAAAAACGAAGTTCCAGACATTTGGGAAACTTAAGCGCAGAGATATGGGGGGGGGGGGGGTCAAAAGTGCCCTGAGTTGCTTCCAGAAAAGTATGCTTATGGCTGTCCTCTCTCGACTTGGCGGAGGCACTGCCGTGCCTCCAGATCTTGCCAAGGCTGTGGTTTTCCTATTAGACTTAATGTTAGCTATATGCTCCATTTTTCTGCAACTAAATTTCCTCATGCCAATATAGTAATTCATTGATCCGTTTTCTTAGGATCGTTTATGTTCAATTTAGAGATAAATCAAGAGAATCTTAGAATCACCATGATTTTATTTAGAAAGGACTATCAAGCCATAACCAACCAGTAATGTCGGGAGGGAGGGAGAGATGTGAAAATTTTTGTGCGACCAACATCTTTTAACAACAAATATTCCATATATAAATTAAATAGAGTAAAGCCTGTGAAAGAAAATGAACCTGTCTATAAAAAAAAAGGTCTATAACGTAGCCAGTCTATAGCGGAACTTTTCTATTACAAAATTCGTAAACAAAAGAAAAGCAAAGCATAATCCGGGGAAAATAACACAAAACAATAACGGAAGGTGTACTAGCTAATAGGACAATTATCTTAAAATCTATCTAAAACAAACTATCCCCATCCTGTGGGATTTGTTTTTCAATGTTTTACTTTATTTAATGCAAAACATAGATTGCATCCGACAACTCATAAAAAAGTCCTCCGGCCTGTACCGGCAGGAAAAGGTAGCTTTCCTATATCTTCGTTTTAAAATTTTAGCTAATGTTACTCGAAAACAGCAAGTTAAAATGCAAAGAAACCGTTTACAAAAGATTCGTTTACACTGAATTTGAATAAGAAATTCGCCAAATTATTGAGCTATAGCCAAGTTGGCTTCATTTATGAAGACTTATTTTTGTCGCCAAATTTGGCGAGATTTCGCCAATTGTCGCAAAGTTTGGCGAGAATTTGGCGCTAATGGATAGGAATATATAGTTTTATGCGTATGATTGGGAAAATGATTACAACAAAGAAAGAAAATAATTTGCGAGAAATCGCGTTCACTAAAACTTATAAATTTATATTAAAATCATTAAAATTACAGACATTACAATTCACTTTCATAAAACATTAAAAACATATTAAAATTGGACGTTTCGGATTTACATGGAAAATCCCTCTTCAACAACAACATTTCACTTAGCGTAAATCATAGTTCAAAAGTATCAACAAATAGAAAATGCAACGTATCAAAATTTCGAAGTCAAAGTTACAGTTATAATAACACGGAGTATTCATTCGGGATTGCACCTGCTTGACCATTATTGACCATAAATTTATCGTTGGTTTTTTGTATACACAAAGCGACGCCAAAGTTAATGCTCTCGTTATTCAACGCATGCCTCAAGCTAAAACACTTCCCAAAAACATTCAAAATAGGTACAGTGGTCCTGTTCCACAAACCGGGAAAAAAACCCCAGGACCCCAAAAACTATAGACCAATATGCCTGCTACCGGCCTTCAGTAAAATCCTAGAAAGAATAATATACGGTAGAATAATGCACCATCTGACATTAAACAAATATTTGAGCAAAAAGCAATATGGTTTTAAACAAGGTACTTCAACAGAACACGCACTAAACAACCTTATAAAAACGATAAAACAAGATAAAAAAGATAAATTCCAAACACTACTAGTAGCAATGGATATTAAAGGAGCCTTTGATAATATTAGATGGCCAATAATAGCAAATATACTAAAAAACTCCCCGAACCCAACTTATTTAACAAACTGGATAATTAGTTTCCTTGAAAACAGGTTTGTCACACTAGAGGAAAACGGAATAAAACAATCAAGACAAACCTTTGGCGGCTGTCCGCAAGGAAGTTGTCTTGGCCCGCTACTTTGGCTGCTAATAGCAGACGTAGCCTTAAAAAAGAACTGGGGTAAAAAGGTTAGAATCCAAGCATTTGCCGACGATTTCATCCTAATACTCAAAGCGAAAACTAAAGAGCAACTGGTAATCTTAGCAAATAAAATAATAGAAGAATTCAACAACTGGATAAAAAGCAACAATCTTACGCTAAACAGGGAAAAAACAGAGCTACTGTATCTAAACAGACCTCGCTTACACAACCTCCCAGATCAAGTCTCGGGAAAGATAGAGGGAATCAAATTAGAGGACAAGGATCTAGAAGGTAAAGACCAAATCAAATACTTAGGAGTCATAATACACCGTAACCTAAACTGGCTGCCACATTGCCAACACCAAACAACCAAAGTACGCAAATCATTCAATATGCTGGGACAAATGGCAAAAAGAGGTTGGGGAATAAAACCAGACATCATAAAAATTTGGTATCGAACAGTAGCAGAAAAAGTGCTAACATATGCAGCCCCAATCTGGGGACACAAATTAAATGCTAGAAGCAAAGCGGCCCTAACCACTTGCCAAAGACATTTTCTGCTGACCATAGTCAAGGCATACAAAACTGCCCCAACAGCAGCCCTACAGGTACTGGCGGGCCTGATTCCAATACACCTACAGGTCAAATATGAAGCAACATATGGAACAATAACAAGGTTAAGAGAAACATGTAAATTATACGGTAATACAATTCAACCAACAGACTACGATAACAAAATAAACATATGGGAAACGCACCCAGCAGAAACAACAGAACCAAAGATAGGCTACAACGAAACAGATATAACAATTTATACAGACGGCTCAAAATTGGAATCAGGCGCTACGGGATCGGCTTTCGTAGCATACAAAAGCGACAAAAAAATTAAACTATGGTCAACACCATTGCGGAAACATAACAGTGTCTTCCAAGCCGAACTACTGTCGATACTAAAGGCAACAGAATGGGGCAACGAAACAGGGATGGATTATAGCATTCACTCGGACTGCCTATCAGCAATATTAGCACTCAGCAAACCATTCAACACAGTAAAACTAATTGCAGACATACAAAACAAAATAAGAAAATCAAACAACAAATTTAAAATTAATTGGGTTAAGGCACACGTTGGCATCCAAGGAAACGAGGATGCTGACGAATTAGCAAAAGAAGCGGCTAAAAATAAAAAAAATGATAGACCCTACCACATAGAAAGACCAATATCAAACCTTAAGCGTATATTAAAAGAGTTAACAATAAAACAATGGCAGTTCGAGTGGGACTATGGGGATACGGGTAGAACAACTCATGGATACTTCCCAAAAGTAGACACAAAACGGCTTATAAGCTGTAAATTACTGAGCCAAATCTACACAGATCATGGAGCATTCCCACAATACCTACATAGATTTACTAAATTTAGCTCTCCAGAATGCATATGCGGGGAATTAGGGTCCATAAAACACTATCTTACGGCCTGCCCACTCACAGAACCACACCATCTGGTCACCATCACAGTTAATAACGAAATACTATGGCACAGACAACTTGCAAACAACAAACATGTACAAAACAAAGGTAGAGCAGTGATCAGATGGCTAATGAACAATGTAGACGACATGAAACAGACAAACATAGACTAATACAAAAAAAAAAAAAAAAAAAAAACATAAAAGTCCCAGCAGCCACCATACCTCTATATTCAAAGTGTGTATAACCTCTGTCTAATTAATCTTACCTTCCAGGAAAAAAAAAAAAAAAAAAAAAAAGAAAATATATATATATGTATATATGTGTATATATAATAAAATAGCAGTGTAAAGTATACCTCTTTCCTGCGAAAAAAAAATCGTTCTTTTAGCGTCTAAGAGGGTGGAAGTTAATAACTAATTAACGGACTAATGGCCAAGGAATATGCCCCACCCCATAGCGCACCAAGTCCTCAAAAAGCTTCATCGAGCTCATGAAAACAGCCATAAGGTATATATGGACTGATCGCCACTAGAGCGCATTCATGACAACAAATTCAACGGTTACCAGTGATGCAACAGAGTATAAAATCAACAGAGAAATATGAGAAACCCAAATCACAATGAGAAACCTGCAACAAATGAGAAACCAAAATAAATGCAACAAAAGAGAAACAACTGCATCACATGAGAAACCAAAAAGCAACGAGATAAACCTAAATGTGCAACAAAAATCAAGCAGCAAAAGAAAAACAACAGGTAACTGGAAAGTACGGTAGAAAAAGTAAGGGAAAAAAACAATCCAACACAGGTAAAAGTAATCATTTCTTCTATTTTTTATGTAAAGTTAAATAAACATGTATTAACCCCCTTCCCTTACAGGTTTTTTTTTTTTTTTTTTTTTTTTTTTTTTTTTTTTTTTTTTTTTTTTTTTATCATGTACGCTAATGGCGCCTGGTGCATGTAAAATCCGTCGTGGGTGTAAAGTCCTCCAAGTTCCCTGTGAATAATACCTCTGGGGGTGCCTAATCAGGTGAAGGTCTCGTCACCTGATCAAGGCTCTAAATTACGAGACCAACTCGCATAACGATGACAGGTCCATATAAAAAGAATAACATCAATTAGCAGCAAAACAAAATGGAAACAAAACTAAGTCCTCCACATAGCCGTCCTGTCAGCAACGGCCAGCCGCTACGCGGCATCTCTTCAGTGGCGCTACGCGCCCCGGTACCAGGCACTAAACCCGTTTAAGCTAGGGAAACCTGGCAGGTAGGGGCCTGGTCGCCGGTCTCAAAAAAAAAAAAAAGATAGAGGTAAAACAAAAAATGCTCTGGAATCCTTGTATCAAGTCCTAACACCTAATTAAAAAATAAACTTGATTTTTTAACTTTTTTGTATATTTATTTTAGTTTTAAATTTTTCCGTGGCCGCCATCTTGAAACAAGATGGCGGACCAAGCTGGCCAACGAACTCGGTCGAGGCATTGGTGAGCTTAATACACACAATTAGTTTCATCCAAATTAATTTATAAATACGAGCGTTATCGTATCAAATTATTTTCATTTTTTCAATTTTTTTCGAATTTTTTTATTTATTTTTTTAATTTTCTGGATTTTTTTAATTTTTCTTTTTCTGTATCCTAAATACTACCTTTATTCCTAATTTGAATTTTCTAGCGCAACAAAATCGGATTGTCTTCAAATTTTCGGTTTTTTTCAATTTCTTCGATTTTTTCAATTTTGCTTTCGATTTTTTTGGTGTTTTTGATGTTTTCTTTTTCTGGATGTTAAACACTACCTTCACACCAAATCTTAAGTTTCCAAGACTACAAGATCGTATTATTTTCAATTTTCAATTTTGATGGAATTTGTTGAATTTTCGAATGTTTTTTTTTTCGAATTTTCTGGATTTTATAATTTTTCCTTTCTTTGTATCCTAAACACTACCTTTTTTCCAAATGCCAAGTTTCTGGGGCTACGGGATCTACCCAATCTTTTTGATGACGCGTGAACGAGTGAGTAAGAAGTGACAAAAAATCGAATGTTTGAGTTCATATATCGCCTGAACTAGAAAAGGTAGAAAGTTGTAATTTTAAATTTTGGTCCTGTGGGCCAAATACTCTCTATAATTGAAGTTTAAAATTTTTGGGATACTCCAGCGCGGAGATATGGGGGGGTCAAAAGTGCCCTGAGTTGCTTCCAGAAAAGTATGCTTACGGCTGTCCTCTCTGGACTTGGCGGAGGCACTGCCGTGCCTCCAGATAAAGTTGTCTTCTTCTCCCCTAAATTCTGGCTACGATTGTTGCTTGACAATAAATTAATTTTGCTTGGAACAATCTCAAACAAATTTTTTTTTCATAATTTGTTTTCTATTTTAGGATCAATTCCCTATTACTGCCAAGGCACGTGAGGCACTTTTCCAGAACCCACATATTTAAGACGCCCAAAAATTTATGGTGTTTCAAATCAATTTTATTGTAAACAATCTTAACAGAATAAGAAATTAAAATTTCTAGATTCATTACACAACTTATGTAAGCTAAAATTGTCAGTGATATCATAAGTATATTTATATTTTTTCTTCTTATTTGAAGATTTAAGTTTCTCATAGAGCGCCCAATCTATTTCAGCTTCTTCATATGTGTTTTAAACTTGTTTAAAAATGTTTTAATTTTATGACTATCTTATTTATAAAATACCATTTTTTTGGGTTGCGTATGTTTTTAAAGTTCGTGCAACATTAGTTCATGTTTATTTAACATGATATTTGAGTCTGTCAAGTTAATTTTTACGAAGAAATTTCAATAATAATAATAATAATCCAACTTCAGTTCACATTTATTCCCAGTCTTTCATTTAAATGGGTGCATTACATAGTTATATTCTTACACTTCTCATTCACAGTATGTGATAATTTACGATTAGGGCCAAAAATATTTTCTGTTGCCATGGCCCAAAATTTTGAGGGTCAGGGTCTGTTCAGGATAAACAAAATTTCTTTTCAAAATCTCTTTTTTAATACCAACAAAAATTTAATTCAAAATCTTAGGGGTAGCAAGCATTCCTTCTTGATCTCCCCCTTCCCGTCGTATACATGCTCCTGGGATTTTCATAAAGCGTATGGCTAGTAACCGTCAAGAAATATATGTTAAAAAAAACTCATCAAATTTGTGGAGGAAGGGATAAGTTAAGAATTAATTGGAAACTAAACATCAGATTTCTCTTTTTTTTTAAAAAGAGTTAAAGTTATTGAATTATGACTAACAATATTACTGAACTTAAAAAAAAAAAAAAAAAAAACGGTAAGTAAAATTGTAAGAAAAATTATTTTTAACCTGTGAATTTATTTAATGCCTCTTTTGTTAAATATTCCAAATGGTAAAAAGGCCGATACTAAAGTGTGTCGTGCCAAAATAAGAGCGATTAGAAAAGAACATTGTACTTTCTTTTTAGTACAATTTATACTTTTATTCGTAATATTGTACTTTCATTGAAGAGTAATTAAGAATTTTTATCTTTTGCTGGATCACTCGTACACTGAAATATTGAAAAAGGCATCTTCCTCCCTGCTCTTCAACGGGAAACTTTATCACACATTTTTAAATGAAAAGCATGGACTGGCAGGTCTGACTATGAAAGAGATTTGGAATCGAGATGAGTTTTCCATTTTTCGATAAATAGATTACTTGTCGAGTTATAAGTGATTCTGGTAAAGTATTAACTACTCGTTTTTCGCGATTCTCAGGCTGCTGCGTCGGGAATCCGATTCAAAACGCCAACTTGGACAGTGCTTTCTGAAAGATTTTCTACTTTTACAAAAAAAAAAAGGAAAAGCGTGTTTCTATTGCAAAGTTTCTGAATAAAAAGACCTGTGAATTTCATGCGTTTCTGAGCAAAAATGAATTAAAAAATATGTCATAAAGAAGCCAGTTTGTATTTGAGAACAGCCTTAAATCTAGAAAAGCACATAATGTAAATAAAACTAGTTCGCTAGTAAAAAGACCAGAAACAAAAAAATCAACAGGAGATTATTTTTTTAGTATTACTACTGGGCATCTTTAAAAGACCCTTCCAAGACCTTCCAAGTCAATAATCTTGCTTGACATTGCCATTCACAAAAAAAATTTCAGTTCGCACATTTGCTGTTTTGGCGGTAATGTTTAATGTCACTGCGCACTACTATACCTCCTTAGTCTTGGCATCATCTGTGGAAGAGAGTTAAATATTCTTTAAATTAATTAAACTACTTCTAGATCTTGCCAATTGAGCAAATTATACGTATTCAATTATCCACTAAAACATGTATGGGACTGTTTTTCAGTCATTTGAAAATAGATTTTGTGATCTCAAGTAATTTTGATCGCAGGACTGAGAGGCATATGGGGCTAACGAGAAAACAAATTAGTTGCGTGCCAGAAAATAAAACAAATTTATCTCAAAAAGAAAGAAACAAAGTCAGTTTTTTTTTTTTTTTTTTCACTGCGACCACTTTGGAAGGGAAATTGAGCTGTTACCCCATAACACCCACCCCTTGTGTACTAATGGACGCTTTCAGTCGTGACGTCAATGATGATGTTTTGCTTGGAAACTGACTCCAAACAAACGGTTGCTATGTTGTATTTTCTATTATGTTTGTATATTATACATAAATCTTATAATTTTATCTCACGGCAAAGCGTTTTAATACATTATATGCAGTGATAATATTTTCTACGATTTATATTTTATAAGAAATGACACATAGCAACCGTTTATTTGGAGTCAGTATCCAAGCAAAACGTCATGACTGACGTCACACTGAAAGCGTCTATATGGGACTAAAGGAAATAGAGGTGGTTGTCCATTGCATGACAAAAAATAATTCTAATTTTATCTCAAACATAAAGAGAAAAATCGGCACTTTTTTCATTCCATTTTTGACGATTTCGGGAGGTGGGGGGTCTGTGCCCCATCAGCCCCTTCCCCCTCTTTGGATATGCTGTGGTGTTACTCTGTACTAATATGGGAGTAAAGAGAAGAAAGTGGGTAGTCTGTTGCATAACAAAAAAAAACAAAACAAATTTATCTCAAAGAAGGAAAAAACAGCATTATTTTCATGAGATGTTCGACTATTTCGGGAAGAGGGGGCCCTCTGTAGCCCCATCAGCCCCTTCCCCTTATTAGATACGCTCTGATGTCAAAGTGAACTAATATGGGGCTAGAGTGGGTAGTCTGTTGTATAACCAAAAAAATAAAATTACAAATTCATCTCAAAGAAGAAGAAAACAGCACTTTTTTCATGAGATTTCCGAATATTTGAGAGAGAGAGGGGGGGGGGGGGGCTGTAACCCCATGAGACACCTTTTTCTTTTTAGATATGCTCTAATGTCAATGTGGACTAATATGGGACTAAAAAGAAGAGAGTGGATAGTCTGTTCTATGACAAAATAAATAAATAAAATAAAATACAAATTTATCTCAAAGAAGAAAAAAACAGCACTATTTTCATGAGATGTTCAACTATTTGGAGAGGGGGGGGGGGGACTGTAACCCCATCAGCGCTCATTTCATTTTTAGGTATACTCTGATGGCAATGTGCACTAATATGAAACTAAAAAGAAGAGAGTGGATAGTCGGTTCTCTGACAAAAATAAATAAATAAATAAATACAAATTTATCTCAAAGAAGAAAAAAACAGCACTATTTTCATGAGATGTTCGACTATTTCGGGAAGGGGGGCTGTAAAACGAGCAGCTCCCTTCCCCTTTTTAGGTATGCTCTCATGTCAATGTGTATTAATATAAAACTAACAAGTTGGAAATTGTACGTCAAACGTTACAAACGAGGTGCGTTCGTACGCACGTTTTAGAATTAAATTCATGATATCCCGTGCGTAGAACGGGCTAAACAGCTAGTTAAGTATATATTTTATGACACTGTTCATACAAATATCTTAACTAGTTATATAAATATTCAGATATATATGTATCAGCTAGTTATATAAATATTCAGATCTTGATGATTTTTAATTCTGTGAAATGAATTATATCGTCTGCAGATTAATTTCTGTAATAAAATAAGTATCTCGGTCGCTTGACGATTTAACATCCATCGGAAGCTCCTCTAACAAAAAAGCACCGATTTAAAAAAAAAAATCAAATTTCTTAATAAATATTTTTATTAATATCTCCTAAAGTTTTGATTCGATTTTAATAAAATTTGAAATGTCTCGACAAAATTCTGCAAAGATAATATATTTTAAATTGCAAACCATTTGGTTGGGTAGTTTTTGCGTTGTTATATGCGGACGGACAGACAGACGGACGGACAGACAGACAGACGGACGGACAGACGGACGGACCAAACGACGACTATAGGTGCTACGTATTTATATAATTACGAACGCACCTAAAAAGAAGAGAGTGGATAGTCTGTTGTATAACAAAAAAAAAAAAATACAAATTTATCTCAAAGAAGAAAAAACAGCACTATTTTCATGAGATGTTCGACTATTTCGGGAAGAGGGGGGGGCTGTAACCCCATCAGCCCCCTTCTTCTTTTTAGGTATGCTCTGATGTCAATGTGGACTAATATGGGTTAAAAAGATTAGAGTGGGTAGTCTATTGTATGACAAAATATATATATATACAAATTTATCTCAAAGAAGGAAAAAACAGCACTTTTTTCATAAGATATTCGACTATTTCGGGAAGGGGGAGCTGTAAACCCATCAGCCCCTTCCTCTTTTTAGATATGCTCTGATGTCAATGTGAACTAATATGGGGCTAAAAAGAAGAGAGTGGGTAGTCTGTTGTATAATCAAAAAAAATTACAAATTTATCTGAAAAAAGAAGAAAACAGCCCTTTTTTCATGAGATTTTCGACTATTTCGGGCGGCGAGGGGAGGGGGGTGCTATAACCCCATCAGCCCTCTTACCCTGTTTATGCTGTGATGTCAGTGCGGACTAATATGGATTAACGAGAATGGCTAATCCGCTGTATAACAGGAAAAAAAATTAGAAATTTATCTGAAAAAGAAAGAAAAAAGCACTTTTTTCATTTTACTCTTGACAATTTCGGGGGGGGGGGGGGCTGTAGCCCCATCAGCCCACCCCCTGGATACGCCACTGGGCTGCTCCTATAGTCATAAAAGTGGTATCTATAGGCCTAGTAAAGTAGCCATGCGCTACTGAATGAAACATCCTACGGTGCCACCTGGTGGAAAACTGCGGAGTTAGCATTCCTATCTCGAAAATGGAAATAGATAGGGAAAACAAGTGATTTACAAAGCTGTAGAGCATCATCGATTTAGTACAAGAAACACCTAGTGGATATTAATGCGAAGAATAGAACGGTTAAAATGCGCATTTGTTTTGCCGCGATTTCCTACACTGTGACGTGACAAAACGATCTTAGAAAAAAAGAAACAACCAGTTATGAAACAGCAGGTGTATGCGACCCCACCAGAAACATTGCAGGACCTTAAACGACGCATTACGGACGCTTGTGCCAATGTGTCACCATCTATGCTCCAACGTGTGCAACGTGAAATTCAAACAAGGATCCAAATGTGCATTGCAGCGACGGTGAGAAGTTTGAATATCTAAAATAAAGGTATATTATTATAACTAATTGTTTTTTTTTCTAAGATCGTTTTGTCACGTCACAGTGTAGGAAATCACAAACAAACAAATGCGCGTTTTAACCATTCTATTCTTCGGATTAATGTCCACAAAGTGTCTTTTCGTATTAAATCGATGATACTCTACAACTTTGTAAATCACTTTTTTTTTCTATCCCCTTCGATTTTCGAGATAGGAATGCTAACTTCGCAGTATTCACCAGGTGGCGCCGTAGGCGGTTTCATTGAGTAGCGCCATGGATACTTTACTATACTTAGACACTACTTTTATGAATATAGCAGCAGCCATTCCGAAGTTAAGAGGGTGGCAAGGGACTTTAGTGGGCATACTGTAAATGGACAATCGAGCACCTTTAACCCGGGAACACCGGGTTGAATCGTCTTGTTCCTTTAAAAAATTTGCAAATATTGTTTCAAACTGTGGCACTACAGTTCATCTGGCATGTAGATAAACACTTTGAAAAAAAAAAAAAGATGTTTGAATTTGCATTATAATATAAATTTACATTTATTATATAAAATTTAATGAAATTACAATTTTCTTTTAACTGCACCTCTCTTTTATTCATAAGCTTTAACTGTAACATACTTTCTGAAATATTCTTTCCCGTCGACTCTCGACGGGTTTGATTTATTTGCCTTTTAGTTGCTAATTTACTTATATGAAAAAAAAATCTTCCATTTAAAATATAGTTTAACGAATGTAAAAGTAAAATCAAACAGATTTGGACTTAAGTATACACTTTTAGATTTTGCACAGTTTTATATCCCTCTCTCAAAAAATAAATAACAAATAGAAAAGAGAAACAGCATTTTCTAACATAAAAGGCAATGAAGATGACGAAAAAAGCAATTTTCAATTAGATTTAACGAGACCGGTTTTTTCCTGTAACTATCCCCCTTCTTTCTTTTTAAGAAATTATTTAAAAAAAAAAAAAAAAAAAAAAAAAAAGTTGCGAAATTAATTACAATAGTAAAAGGTTAAAATTCATACTTATTGAATTAAGAAGGTTTTCACTATTGCATTTGGTTTAAAAATATAATACTAACAGGTACTAACCCACTATTCCTATTTTGCGATTGATTGTGTGGGAGTTTCCTGTGATACATTTTGTTTTATCTGATATCGTTTCTATAGTAACGAGGTAAACGAAGCCTTTATTTGAAGTGTGAATATATCTTTTTGCATTATAGAATATTTCTTTGATCTTCAGATTTACACGTTAGACATTGCCTTTTTTTAGGTACAGAGTTGATTTTTCAGGGATAAATGATCTAACATTTAAGATAGAAAATAATAATTTTAGGTACAGCTTTCATAACAAACTAGTCGTAGGGGGCCACCGTAATACTTTCCCATAATGGATATGCATATTATAAAATATGAAAATAAAACATGTATAAATTATTTATAAAATGATTACAAATATCTCGGCAACTAATAATCCGATCAACTTCATTCTTTTTGCAAAATTTATGTTTTTTTTATTGTCTTTTATATTCACTCCTTAAAATAAACAATTTCGAAAATTTTTATATACCTTTTATCAGAACGAATATTTCGAGAGTCCGAAAAAAATAGTTTCGGATAATCGAGGTTACTGAAATTCAGTAAGCTTCTTCCCATTATTACATACTAAGTACATACCAAATTTCAAGTCTCTATCTCAATTTGTTCGGGAGATAGAGCATTTACAGACAGACACACAGACAGACGGACGGCAAATTTTTCTTCTAAAAATATGTTTCTCGGAATCTCCAGTGTCTGAAACGTGTAAATCCGTCAATTTTTTTTTTTTCAATTTTCAAAACGATTACAAGACTTACTCTATACTACGTATGATGGTAAGTAAAAATCGTCTTTATTTGAATGGGGAGAGCTTGAGACCCAGGCCTCTATTTCTTTCAGCCGTGAGTTAAAATGTACCTGCAATAAGATTACTAATTTTAATCCTTTCAGGTGCACAGTAAATATGATTCTAAAATGTTGAAATGTTTGATGTCACCATTTTCACGAACTGGTTGATTTTAAAATAATAAAATGCTATTTTTCATCTATACTAAAGCCACAAAAATTTATTAAAAAATTCTGGTGAAATTTTGGCGATTGGAGATTTAAATTAAGTCATATAGATAATATACTATCGTCCTTCAAAGCATCAAAGCATGGTTAAGAAAAAGAGAAGAATAAGATTAAATTAAAATAAATGTTAATGGACAGAATAAAATGAACGTTTTGCGTATGAAGAATTGCATTTTGCATATGTCATGTGTAAAAAATTGCAGACTGTAAGGGTTTTTTTTTTTTTTTGGAACAGGACAATCCAATCAAAAACCAAATGGTCGGTAACTCTGATCGATAAACCTGATTTGATTTTAAAAATGCCAGTCGATTCAACCAAGGTTACACGCGTATTACAAAACAGCCCGGCGTCAAGAACATAGGTGTAAATTATTTTTAATTGAGAATTCTAAAACGTTTTTTTACATTCAATATACTTTTTTTTAGATTATTCAATAACTACACCAAAAAAGCATTTTCATGTGAACGATATTAATAATGTATTCAAATACTAATAAAGTTTCGAAAGTTATTAAAAACTACATGTTTAATAGTACAGGTAAAATGGATCAAAAATTGAGTAAAATACAACAACGGATGGCCATTCACGAAAATTTGTGAAAAACTTTGTTTTGGCACTAGACATGAAGATCCGATGAGTCTCCAAAAAATAAAGTTGTTTTACCCTGTTTTTTTTTGGGGGGGGGGGGGGGGTGGGGGGGGGAAGGGAGAAAATTTTAGCCCAGGGAGTGCGGGGAAATCAATTTTTTTAAGTAGGTCAAGTGGGGCATCGTCAATTATGCATTTTTAAATTCTTTATCGAACGACACCATCCGCAAGGTCCGTCCATACAGTTACGCCAGGTTTTAGGAATACAAAGTCGAAAATTTTATTTCAGTACAGTTAATATAGGTTTTTACAAAAACAACTGATGGGCATTCACGAAAATTTGGGAAGAACTTTGTTTTGGCACTAGAAAAGAAGATCAGATGAGTCCTCCCAAAATAAAGTTGTTTTACGGTGTTTGGGGAGGGGGGGGGGAGGAGCAAAGTATATTTTACCTGCACTGAATTAAAGTTTTCGACTTTGTATTTCTAAACCTGGCGTAACTTTGCAACAAATGATCGTATAGACTTGGTGATGATGTGGTTCGATTCAGAATTAAAAAATACATAGTAAACGATACCCCACTTAACTTATATTTAAAAAAAAATTAATTGGGGGGGGGGGGGTCCCTGAGTTAAAATGCCCTCCTTTACTCCCTCCCTAAATACCGTAAAACAACTTTATTTTGGGGGACTCATATTGGATCTTCTTTTCTAGTGCCAAAATAAAGTTGCACCCAAATTTTCGTGAATAGCCATCAGTTGTTTCTGTAAAAATCTACATTAACTGCACTAAGGTAAAATCGTCGACTTTGTATTTGTAAAACCTGGTGTATATTTGTAACGAGTCATTGTACCGATTTGCAGATGGTGTCGTTCGATTCGAAATTTAACAAGTTGGAAATTGTACGTCAAACGTGACAAATGAGGTGCGTTCGTACTATAGCTAGTTATATAAATATTCAGACTTAGATGATTTTTAATTCTGTGAAATGAATTATATCGTCTGCAGATTAATTTCTGTCATAAAATAAGTATCTCGGTCGCTTGACGATGAAACTTCCAAAGCTCCTATAACAAAAAAGCACCGATTAAAAAAATATATATTTTTATTAATATCTCCTAAAGTTTTGATTCGATTTTAATAAAATTTGAAATGTCTCGACAAAATTCTGCAAAGATAATATATCTTAAATTTTAAACCATTCGGTTGGGTAGTTTTTGCGTTGTTATATGCGGACGGACGGACGGACAGACGGACGGACCAAGCGACGACAATAGGTGCTACGTATTTATATAATTACGAACGCACCTAAAAATGCATAATTAATGATACCCCACTTGACCTGCTTAAAAAGAAATGATCCCCCACCCCCCACCTCCCTGAGTTAAAGTTCCCCCCTATTTCCTCTCCAAAAAAAAAAAAAAAAAAAAACAGGGTAAAACAACTTTATTTTTTGGGAACTTTATTTTTAATTTTACTGCCAAAACGAAGTTATTTCCAACTTTTAGGGAATGGCCATCAGTTGTTACAAAAAAAAAAAACCCTATTTTACATGTACTACATGGACTCACTCAATACCTCTGCTTTTGACAAAGAAAAAGACAAAAATGTCGAATTTCAGATTTTTATCCTAAAGATGAACCTTAATATCTCTAGAACATTGCACTCTACTTTCTTGACGATCTGATAAGTAGTAAAGGGGTTATGGTTGATTTTACGAATCTTTCTTTAATATTTCTTTTTTGTAAATGAAATGTTTAAACTCATTTTTCTCAATTCAATAAAAAGTTAAAATTTCAGTGCAAATTCACCTTGTTTAATAATTAAAATTCACAAAGATACAACTAATTTAATAATAAGATTTTTTTAAAGGACTTTAATGTGCTTTTAAATGTTTTTATGTATGTTTTTATGCACTTTCAAGCAATATATTTACATTTAGTTGTATCTCATTTTTCTCAGTTCGTATTTTTTTTTTCATGTTCGCTATGTCATCAAAATACTAATGCTTCCACAATAATTGAGCAAAATGTCTGAATTTTTTAAAATGGGCCTTTAGATTATAATAGAATCGATAACAAAGTATCAATTTTTTATATCTTTGATTTTTTTTTTTTTTAATCCAAACGTGTTACAAAATATTTGTATATACATATGCGATTTTCATAGGTTTATTCCATATATATCCGATTATTATTATTTTTTTGTTATGATCTAATCTTTGTATCAAAAGTCCGATATTTAGGTTTGTAGAACAAAGTAGCCTGAGTGTTAAAAATGATTAGACTTTAAAATACCAAAATTGGAAACAAAATATTAATTTATTAAAAATTTAAGATGTTTTATTATATGTAATGATTTTATTTTATTGAAATATGATGCAAAAAAATTTAAAATATGCGTTATTTACAGAATAAGTTTTTTTGGTACCGAGTCCTCTTAAAAAGTAGCATGTGTCCTAATCTCGTTTATAATCTATCTATACACAAAGTTTCAAAGGGAGTAGTTTCAGCTATTTTTCTATATCACGAAGAAAAATGATTTTATTTTTTTTCTTCCAATTACGCGAGGAAGATGAAGAAGGACCCCAAGCATTTACAGTCAAATGCCAATTGTGGTAACGCTGTCTCATTTTCCTTGGTTTTGCACAGTTACTTATATTACTGCAAATGTGTTTTTACATTATTGTAGCAAACAAATGTTTATTGTTGAGATAGATTTTTTTTAAAATCATGTTTGAAAATTATTTTTAAAATTCTTAAATAAACAAAAAATTAGTAAATTGAATTACAGTTTTTAAAAACATTTTATTTGAAATGTATTTTTTTTTCTATTCGACAGGGTAAAAATTAAATTATGTGAGATTTATATGCAAATGTATGTTGGACAGCGATATCGCCGGTCGTTGTCACCAATATTATGACGTCAGAATTAATGACGGACGTATTTTTCCTTTATATTTATAGATTAATTAATGCACACAGTAAAGTAGGATTATAATCTTATTTTTTTAATAATATTTGTGATCGTTATATTTTAGTCTATGTTTTGAGGTAGATTTAAAAATTCGGAAATTTTAGAACATTTTATGGTACATTTAAATAAAAAAAATCAAGGAAAAAATATTATACATTTGGAAATAGATTAATATCTTTCCAAAATAGTAAGTGAAATTGCACCAAACAACTAAAAAAATATTCATTAAACATTCCGTTAGTAACAGGCTATAAGTGATGGAATCCAACTCATGTTTTTCAAATTCCTAGAATCATGCTGCACGTTTCTCTTTTATTGTTCTGAAAGTATTCTCTTTTGCATATAAAGCACGACAAGAAATGGCACTTCATCAAGTTGAGTACCAGCAGTAAAAAATTTATCCGATCACGCTGATTTCACAATCTACAGATTCTAAGAATACATTATATACTACGTTTATTTGGGGTTGTATTGTTGATGCTTGTGTTAGAGACATCCTGAAGCGATGGCTGAATTTAAATTAACCCGTTTTGAATTGATCCGTTTTGGCCATTTTGAATTAATCCGTTAGAGGTCTGGCGTCCTATTAATAGAACATGCTTTTTCACTGCTTATAAATTTGTCTTAACAATAATTTTTGTTATTATCTGCATGCAGTAATGATAGTATATGCCTCATTTACAATTATGACTTCATTCATATTTCGGCATTTAGCAATAATAATAACTAGCTGACCCCCGCCCGGCGTTGCCCGGGCCCATGAAAAAAAAAAATATATATACAGGGTGTCCCAGGATTATTGGGACAAACTTTAAGGGTAGGTAGGGGACATCACAAAGATTCAGATTTGCATAGCAACCCATGGTCGGAAACGTCATGGGAAAGTAGTATGACAGGTACAAGAAATGAAGAGACACAAGGCTGAGATCATCTGAAATAACTTATTGGTCAAAGATATTAAATGTTCTGTGGTAGATGATTTGTGAAATTGTCACAAAAGATCTTCAAAGTTTCCACCTGCTAGTGATGCATGCATTACACCGTCGGACCATGGATTGGCGGACTCGCTCAAATACACCTGGATTTTGCTGGATATCCGCAGCAGCACAGATGAGTCTTGCAACCAGATCCATATAAGAATTCACAGGTGTTGCGTACACAGCACTTTTCAGTGCACCCCAAAGAAAGAAATTTATGCTGCTTAAATCAGGAGAGGGTGGATCAATCCATCTGTGATCAAACACCTGATTCAAATGTTCACGAACACATCTGCCATATTCGGGAGGTGGTCCATCATGTTGAAACCACATAGGGCATCTGACATGTTTGGCATAGTGTCAAGTAAGCTTAGTAGCACCTCTTGCAAAAAAATGAGTTAATCTGCAGATGTTAGAGGTGCTAGCAACAAATAAAGTTTCCTCCAGTGCTGTAGTGAACAACACCACCAACTAACGGCGAACGAAGCCGTTTCCAACCATGGGTTGCTATGCAAATCCTTGTGATGTCCCCTACCTCCCCTTAAAGTTTGTCCCAATAATCCTGGGACACCCTGTATATATATATATATATATATATATATATATATACATATATATCAAGTTTTTATTATTTTATATCTTTAACCCGATTTTGTATGCAATTATATTTTAAGATGAAAATTCGCGAAAAAATTGATATTTAGTGATAAAAACGCTCATTCCGAACTCTTTAAATTCTTTATTGGTGATAAATAAAACGGTTTTACAGACCTTGTAAAAAATTTCGTGAAAAAATATTGTTATCCAGTTTTAAAAGAAATGTTTTCTTCTCGTTATTTTGTCGGCTCCTTTAACATAGCTATAACAAATAGTTCTCATCTTCGGAACTCTCTGATATTTCAATCCGTTATAAATATATAACTGTATCCAAGCTCTCTTTAAAATTTTGTATGAAATTATATTTTAAAATGAAAAAATCGTGAAAAAATATTGACATTTAGTGATAAAAACGCTCATTTTTTTTTATTTATTTACTTTTTTTTTTTTTAACCTAGGGTCGTTTTATAGTTTTAAAATAAAAAGTTCTTTTTGTCCGAACTCTTTGAAATCTTTATTGGTGATAAATAAAACGGTTTTACAGCACGTGTAAAAATTTCGTGAAAAAATATTGCTATCTAGTTGTAAAAGAAATGTTTTCTTCTCGCTTTTTTGTTTGTTTGTTTGTTTTCGCATCGGCTCCATTAATATAGCAATAAAAGAATTGTTCTCATCTTCGGAACTCTCTGATATTTCAATCCGTTATAAATATATAACTGTATCCAAGCTCTCTTTAAAATTTTGTATGAAATTATATTTTAAAATGAAAAAATCGTGAAAAAAATATTGACATTTAGTGATAAAAACGCTCATTTTTTTTTATTTATTTACTTTTTTTTAAACCTAGGGTCGTTTTATAGTTTTAAAATAAAAAGTTCTTTTTGTCCGAACTCTTTGAAATCTTTATTGGTGATAAATAAAACGGTTTTACAGCACGTGTAAAAATTTCGTGAAAAAATATTGCTATCTAGTTGTAAAAGAAATGTTTTCTTCTCGCTTTTTTGTTTGTTTGTTTGTTTTCGCATCGGCTCCATTAATATAGCAATAAAAGAATTGTTCTCATCTTCGGAACTATCTGATATTTCAATCCGTTATAAATATATAACTGTATCCAAGCTCTCTTTAAAATTTTGTATGAAATTATATTTTAAAATGAAAAAATCGTGAAAAAATATTGACATTTAGTGATAAAACGCTCATTTTTTTTTTTTATTTATTTACTTTTTTTTTTTTTTTAACCTAGGGTCGTTTTATAGTTTTAAAATAAAAAGTTCTTTTTGTCCGAACTCTTTGAAATCTTTATTGGTGATAAATAAAACGGTTTTACAGACCTTGTAAAAAATTTCGTGAAAAAATATTGCTATCTAGTTGTAAAAGAAATGTTTTCTTCTCGCTTTTTTGTTTGTTTGTTTGTTTTCGCATCGGCTCCATTAATATAGCAATAAAAGAATTGTTCTCATCTTCGGAACTCTCTGATATTTCAATCCGTTATAAATATATAACTGTATCCAAGCTCTCTTTAAAATTTTGTATGAAATTATATTTTAAAATGAAAAAATCGTGAAAAAATATTGACATTTAGTGATAAAAACGCTCATTTTTTTTATTTATTTACTTTTTTTTTTTTTAACCTAGGGTCGTTTTATAGTTTTAAAATAAAAAGTTCTTTTTGTCCGAACTCTTTGAAATCTTTATTGGTGATAAATAAAACGGTTTTACAGCACGTGTAAAAATTTCGTGAAAAAATATTGCTATCTAGTTGTAAAAGAAATGTTTTCTTCTCGCTTTTTTGTTTGTTTGTTTGTTTTCGCATCGGCTCCATTAATATATCAATAAAAGAATTGTTCTCATCTTCGGAACTCTCTGATATTTCAATCCGTTATAAATATATAACTGTATCCAAGCTCTCTTTAAAATTTTGTATGAAATTATATTTTAAAATGAAAAAATCGTGAAAAAATATTGACATTTAGTGATAAAAACGCTCATTTTTTTTTTATTTATTTACTTTTTTTTTTTTAACCTAGGGTCGTTTTATAGTTTTAAAATAAAAAGTTCTTTTTGTCCGAACTCTTTGAAATCTTTATTGGTGATAAATAAAACGGTTTTACAGCACGTGTAAAAATTTCGTGAAAAAATATTGCTATCTAGTTGTAAAAGAAATGTTTTCTTCTCGCTTTTTTGTTTGTTTGTTTGTTTTCGCATCGGCTCCATTAATATAGCAATAAAAGAATTGTTCTCATCTTCGGAACTCTCTGATATTTCAATCCGTTATAAATATATAACTGTATCCAAGCTCTCTTTAAAATTTTGTATGAAATTATATTTTAAAATGAAAAAATCGTGAAAAAATATTGACATTTAGTGATAAAAACGCTCATTTTTTTTTTATTTATTTACTTTTTTTTTTTTTAACCTAGGGTCGTTTTATAGTTTTAAAATAAAAAGTTCTTTTTGTCCGAACTCTTTGAAATCTTTATTGGTGATAAATAAAACGGTTTTACAGACCTTGTAAAAAATTTCGTGAAAAAATATTGCTATCTAGTTGTAAAAGAAATGTTTTCTTCTCGCTTTTTTGTTTGTTTGTTTGTTTTCGCATCGGCTCCATTAATATAGCAATAAAAGAATTGTTCTCATCTTCGGAACTCTCTGATATTTCAATCCGTTATAAATATATAACTGTATCCAAGCTCTCTTTAAAATTTTGTATGAAATTATATTTTAAAATGAAAAAATCGTGAAAAAATATTGACATTTAGTGATAAAAACGCTCATTTTTTTTTATTTATTTACTTTTTTTTTTTTTTAACCTAGGGTCGTTTTATAGTTTTAAAATAAAAAGTTCTTTTTGTCCGAACTCTTTGAAATTTTTATTGGTGATAAATAAAACGGTTTTACAGCACGTGTAAAAATTTCGTGAAAAAATATTGCTATCTAGTTGTAAAAGAAATGTTTTCTTCTCGCTTTTTTGTTTGTTTGTTTGTTTTCGCATCGGCTACATTAATATAGCAATAAAAGAATTGTTCTCATCTTAGGAACTCTCTGATATTTCAATCCGTTATAAATATATAACTGTATCCAAGCTCTCTTTAAAATTTTGCGATGTAGTAGTGGGAACATGAGTTCTTGAAAAAAAGCTTTAGCTTTCAATCTCGGAGCAAAAATATATTAGAAGGTCTATGCTTTCAATGCATCCGCGTCGGTTCCTTTAAAATAGCAATAAAAAATAGTTCTCATATTCCGAACTCTCTGATATTTCAATCAGTTATAAATATAACTCTTTGAAATTTTGCGAAAAAATATGCATATTTAGTAGTGAAAACATGAGTTCTTAAAAAAAAAGCTTTAGCTTTCAACCTCAGAGCAAAAATATATTAGAAGGTCTGTGCTTTCAATGCAACGGTAATCCGTTTTCAATCCCCCTAGGCTAAACAGGGTAATCAATCAGGTTTCCCTTTTCCGAGGGGAGAGCCTTCAAAGAAAACGTTGATGTATCCGCAAAGAGAGGATATTCGTGTGGAAATTTGACAGAATGCGCTTTTCGTTTTAAATATATAGATATTTAATATAGATGGCATATACAGGGTGGTCATAAAGTCTTTCCCTGATTACAGTAATTTATTGCAGAAAAACTAATATAATTAGGCATATGCTTGTTTCAATATATAGTGTAAAGAAGTTACATTGTTTCAATATAATGAAGTTTTTAATACAAGTACTTACCTCAGTAAATTTCGATGTGAGCACCCTTGGTAGCTCGAAGAATGTATTCCATTTCTCGCCACGTATTGCCCAACATTTGGGCTGTCACACTAGACACAGCATCCGTGATCCTGACCTTGAGTGGAAGATCCTATCCCCCCCCCCCCCCTGAATATTCAAAAATATAAAAATCTTATAATTGGATTTATTACAGTGTATCAGGTGAAGGATTTTTGTGTAAACTATGTTCAGTTTGCTTTTCAAAGAGGCCTTGGATTGACCAAGCCGTATGTTTAGAAGATCAAGAAAAAAAAAAAAAAAAAAAAAAAAAAAACTTAAGAACATGACTTTTCCATAATAAAAATTTTACAGTATGGTTATTCAATGGTTATTTCGTAATAATTTTTTTTATTCAGGGAAAGAATTTATGACCCAATATTATCTCGCCCGTTTTATATTGCCTTGCCTACCCCAGGATTCGAACTTCGGTACTCGCGATTAGAGGATGAATGTTCGGCCCCCTTCATCACTTGGCCACATAAAACGATTTGGCCAAAACACCATTTACGAAAATTTAGTTGGATATTTTCTGTTTTCTATATCAATTGAAACGGAACGTCTGCGTTTGTATGTCTTGGAAGGAACATTTCCGTTTTTAATATTCAACGAGTAATGATAAAAAGGAATTTTTCCATTTATTCGTTGAAAATGCACGTTTTCCCACTCGAAATAAAGAGTTTACGTTAAAAGACAGAAATTTTGCATAAAATCACCGAAAATACGTAGTTATTTTACAGTGTATTTACCGCATATGGCTTCCGTGATTTCGGTGGGTTATCGAAAATTAATTGTATCAAAAAAAAAAAAAAAAGTTTGTATTTTAAAATAAAGCAAGACAATTAAACAAACAAAAGATAAAAATTTAAGATAAAGATTTATTTAATGCAAAATTTTATATAATGTGGACACTTTTAGCTTGCAATAATGTAAAGTTTACGTAACAACGAGACAATAAAGTCAATCTCAGTTGATGGCATCATATGAATCATGGCACGGAAAATCTTTTAATATGACATTTTAAATTTATTTAAGACGATATATAATGACGTATTTAAGATGATATACAATGAAGTGTTTAAGATGATATATAATGAAGTATTTAAGATGATATATAATGAAGTATTTAAGATAACCGGTATGGTAATGGGAAAGGGAAGAAATGGTCATTCAGGAAAGATTTAAACGTACAACGTACAGTAAGCCTAAAAAACGCATAACTAACTGGTAAAACGTACAATCTGCAACTCTAGTTACGACCCAGTTTTTTCTATACGAAAATTATTTGTTGTAGTATGCTTTATCAATACTTAGTTTGAACGTTCAATACTGAATCACCCTGTACACTGCAATAAAAAGACAAATACTTTACCAGACTGCAGTCCAAAATGTACATATTTAATTGTAAAATATCATATTGTCTAGAGACTAAGACACCAGTGCAGTCCGCAAAATTTACATAGATTTAAATGTAAAATATCGTACTGTCTAGAGCAGCCATACTCAACCTTTTTTTCTCGCGGGCCGCAAACATATGTTTGGAACTTTCGGCGGGCCGCAACACAATTATATTATAATGTAAAAAAGGGATAATTTAAATTGTAAGATTAAAAAAAAGTAGTATCTAACAAATCTATATAATAAAGTTAATATAATCAGTAGGATTGAACGTTTGTCGAAAAAGAAATATTACCAAACTTTTAACACCACTATTTCCAAACAATAAACTTTGTGGTAGATTTCAATTGCAAATGTACAAATAGTGGTATAAAGCATTTTTTCTGCCTATTTTTTCCACGGTAAACGTTCGACCCTAATAAGCCTTTTCAGTTAAACGTAATAATAAACAATGTAGCATTTCCAAGTTCTAAAGAAAAAAATAAGGTGGTTTGCTTTAATAAATGAATCGTTTTCTTAATACAAAAACTTTTTTTTAAGTGTAGAAATGTATAGTATGCAAATGTAATAAATTTGGAATAATATTGGTTTAGTGTTGAAGATTAAAAAATGTGTACACCACTATGGCACAAATAGAGCTACATATAAAAAGAACTTTTGACTACGGAAACGGTATTTAAGATAATTTTAAATTAGTAATTTTAAATAACAGGACATTTTTTTGTCTTCCCATGAAAATATATAAAAGAACAGTGAAGGTCTTAAAAACATGTATACACATCTAAATTAATGTAATAAATAGAAGTTATTGATTATGTACGTCGGGCCGCACATAAAAGGTGTCCGGGCCACATGCGGCCCGCGGGCCGCAGGTTGAGTATGGCTAGTCTAGAGACTAAGCCACCAGTGTGATCCAAAATTTACAAATTTAAATGTAAAATATCGTATTGTCTAGAGACTAAGCCACCAGTGCAGTCCAAAATTTACAAATTTAAATATAAAATATCGTACGGTCTAGACTCTAGAGACTAAGCCACCAGTCTGGTCCAAAATTTACAAATTTAAATGTCAAATATCGTATTGTCTAGAGACTAAGCCACCAGTGCCGTCCAAAATTTACAAATTTAAATATAAAATATCGTACGTTCTAGAGACTAAGCCACTATATTCACGAGTATTACAGCCCTTTTCAGCTTGTTGACCTCATTATTCAAAATAAAATGAATGCCTCCAGCCATTCATTTAAAATAACAACGGGTAATTCAATCCTGTACCAAAGGTGTAACCATTCTTCTGAGAAAACCCTGAATTTCATTACTATCCACTTTCAATCAAAAGAATAGATAAAAAAAGCTACAATAGCTTTGGTTCATCGAACTGAAAATGAATAACACACAGCTTTTTATTTTCTTTCTTGTTTAAATCTGCATTTATTTTGAAAGACTTTTATTAACCACTTTTTATAATGTAAATTGATAACTTTGCAGATTTATGTTCTTGGGTGTTAGAATTGCAGTAACACGAAATGATTGTGTTTGGAAAAGATAAATGATATCGTTTCCCGTCAGGAAACAACAGTGAAATGCTTTTGAAAGTCATTCTTTTAAAATTCAATGACCGCTAATAAAACTCTTTTAACATACGTATCAGTGTTGGATTCAGGGGAGGGGGACTCCCCACGGAGCTTTGAAATGTCCCCCCCCCCCCCGGAAGATTTGAGATTTTACGCTTTCAATGTTTCAATGGTCAAAAAGTGGAATTCCCCCCCCCCCCCTTCGGAACTCTATAATGTCCCCTCAGGAGCCACAGAAACCCCTACCGGAGAAAAGTGTTTGAATGCAACACTAATAGGTATTTTAAAGTTTTCTTTCCTTACAAATTTTTAAACTTTCTGTTTATTTATAAATACAAGGTGCTTCGGAGTTAGTGTTGCCAGGTCCAAGGTCACAAAAAGCGGGACAACGGCTTCTAAATCGAGACATAAAAATACAGTAAATCCTATGTAAAAGGAACTTGCTATGACGGAATCCTGTCTTAAACGTAACAAATTCCTGATCTGTACGGAAGAAATAACATACAGTTATACCTGGTAAGGCGTAAACCTGTATAAAACGGAATCTTTCTCCTGTCACTTGACTTTCCGTCATAGTAGGTTTTACTGTATCAAATAAACACAAGACTGGAGTGACGGAATCAGAAAAGTGGCCGGTGTTAATTGGATGACTAAAGCACCATACAGGAAACAATGGAAAAATCTTTGGAAAACCAACATCCAGCAGTGGATTGAAAACGGTTGATGATGATATTTATTTTAATGATAATAAGGGATTTTTCTTATATAATTATATATTAGCATGGTATTATTTGAAATTCAAAAGAATTTGTGCATCATGAAAAATCAGGACTTTTGGCGTACAGCGCATTGGTCCCGCGGGACGGGTCTTTGAACCCCATAAAAATCCGGGACGTACCGCGTAAATCGGGACACCTGACAACACTATTTACAGTTCACTTTGGTTCAAATCGAGAAACATCGATTTAAATCACCAAATAACATCTTCCGAGTTCAGAGAGTTCTGCTTTTACTAGTCGTGTGACCGCAGCCTTGCAATGTCAGAGAAAATGAGCGAAATTCTTCAAAATCATACAGAGCATCATTCGGTAATTCATTATAATTCCCAAAGGGCAGACTTTCTTTTATATACATATTTATTTATTTATTTTAATGATGATAAGCAATTTTTCTTATATAATTATTTAATGGCATGGTATTAAAAGAAATTTAAAAGAATTTGTGCATCATGAAAAATCAGGACTTTTGTTCTTTCCGTGCATTAGTCCCGCGGGACGGGTCTCTGAACCCCTTAAAAATCAGGATATCGCGCGTAAATCGGGACGCCTGGCAACACTATTTACAGTTCACTTTGGTTCAAATCGAGAAACATCGATTTAAATCACCAAATAACATATTTCGAGTTCAGAGAGTTCTGCTTTTACTAGTCGTGTGACCGCAGCAGCCTTGCAATGTCAGAGAAAATGAGCGAAATTCTTCAAAATCATACAGAGCATCATTTCGGTAATTCATTATAATTCCCAAAGGGCAAACTTTCTTTATATATATATATATATATATATATATATATATATATATATATATATATATATATATATATATATATTTTAATGATGATAAGCAATTTTTCTTATATAATTATTTAATGGCATGGAATTAAAAGAAATTTAAAAGAATTTGTGCATCATGAAAAATCAGGACTTTTGTTGTCCCGCGCATTAGTCCCGCGGGACGGGTCTTTGAACCCCTTAAAAATCGGGATGTCCCGCGTAAATCGGGACGCCTGGCAACACTATTTACAGTTCACTTTGGTTCAAATCGAGAAACATCGATTTAAATCACCTAATAACATCTTCCGAGTTCAGAGAGTTCTGCTTTTATTAGTCGTGTGACCGCAGCCTTGCAATGTCAGAGAAAATGGGCGAAATTCTTCAAAATCATACAGAGCATCATTCGGTAATTCATTATAATTCCCAAAGGGCAAACTTTCTTTATATATACATATTTATTTATTTATTTTAATGATGATAAGCAATTTTTCTTATATAATTATTTAATGGCATGCTATTAAAAGAAATTTAAAAGAATTTGTGCATCATGAAAAATCAGGACTTTTGTTGTTCCGTGCATTAGTCCCGCGGGACGGGTCTTTGAACCCCTTAAAAATCAGGATGTCCCGCGTAAATCGGTACGCCTGGCAACACTATTTACAGTTCACTTTGGTTCAAATCGAGAAACATCGATTTAAATCACCAAATAACATCTTCCGAGTTCAGAGAGTTCTGCTTTTACTAGTCGTGTGACCGCAGCCTTGCAATGTCAGAGAAAATGGGCGAAATTCTTCAAAATCATACAGAGCATCATTCGGTAATTCATTATAATTCCCAAAGGGCAAACTTTCTTTATATATACATATTTATTTATTTATTTTAATGATGATAAGCAATTTTTCTTATATAATTATTTAATGGCATGGAATTAAAAGAAATTTAAAAGAATTTGTGCATCATGAAAAATCAGGACTTTTGTTGTCCCGCGCGACGGGTCTTTGAACCCCTTAAAAATCGGGATGTCCCGCGTAAATCGGGACGCCTGGCAACACTATTTACAGTTCACTATGGTTCAAATCGAGAAACATCGATTTAAATCACCAAATAACATCTTCCGAGTTCAGAGAGTTCCGCTTTTACTAGTCGTGTGACCGCAGCCTTGCAATGTCAGAGAAAATGGGCGAAATTCTTCAAAATCATACAGAGCATCATTCGGTAATTTATTATAATTCCCAAAGGGCAAACTTTCTTTATATATACATATTTATTTATTTATTTTAATGATGATAAGCAATTTTTCTTATATAATTATTTAATGGCATGCTATTAAAAGAAATTTAAAAGAATTTGTGCATCATGAAAAATCAGGACTTTTGTTGTTCCGTGCATTAGTCCCGCGGGACGGGTCTTTGAACCCCTTAAAAATCAGGATATCCCGCGTAAATCGGGACGCCTGGCAACACTATTTACAGTTCACTTTGGTTCAAATCGAGAAACATCGATTTAAATCACCTAATAACATCTTCCGAGTTCAGAGAGTTCTGCTTTTATTAGTCGTGTGACCGCAGCCTTGCAATGTCAGAGAAAATGGGCGAAATTCTTCAAAATCATACAGAGCATCATTCGGTAATTCATTATAATTCCCAAAGGGCAAACTTTCTTTATATATACATATTTATTTATTTATTTTAATGATGATAAGCAATTTTTTTATACAATTATTTAATGGCATGATATTAAAAGAAATTTAAAAGAATTTGTGCATCATGAAAAATCAGGACTTTTGTTGTCCCGTGCATTAGTCCCGCGGAACGGGTCTTTGAACCCCTTAAAAATCGGGATATCCCGCGTAAATCGGGACGCCTGGCAACACTATTTACTTTTATATTACACTTTGGTTCAAATCGAGAAACATCGATTTAAATCACCAAATAACATCTTTCGAGTTCAGAGAGTTCTGCTTTTACTAGTCGTGTGACCGCAGCCTTGCAATGTCAGAGAAAATGGGCGAAATTCTTCAAAATCATACAGAGCATCATTTCGGTAATTCATTATAATTCCCAAAGGGCAAACTTTCTTCCTCATGTTAGGAACCGGTTATTGCATTCTCTCTTTATAACAACTTGATTGGCGCCTCTTTGACAACAGCGAGTAAATTAGAGTAAAAAACGATATTATTTTCGCGGTCAGAGTTAATGAGAATTATTTAACATGATCGTTACGTAACCGTGTGAAAGTCTTGTCATAAAATGCTAAAGTTTAATATGTGGTCTACTTACGATGCCTTGTTTACTAATGATCCCAGAAAAGACTGCATTGTTGCGATTATAAACCCATTTCCTGATTCCCAGTTGATTAAAAAGGATCATATACAGTGTTGTGTTTAATTGAAAATCTTCATTGTTTTAAAATTGCTCGAAATTTGTTTCGCTTTAAGTAATAATAACTTAATTGGCGCCTCTTTGACAACAGCGAGCAAATTAGAGAAAAAAAAAGATATTATTTTCGCGGTCAGAGTTAATGAAAATTATTTAACATGATCGTTACGTAACCGTGTGAAAGTCTTGTCATAAAATGCTAAAGTTTAATATGTGGTCTACTTACGATGCCTTGTTTACTAATGATCCCAGAAAAGACTGCATTGTTGCGATTATAAACCCATTTTCTGATTCCCAGTTGATTAAAAAGGATCATATACAGTGTTGTGTTTAATTGAAAATCTTCATTGTTTTAAAATTCCTCGAAATTTGTTTCGCTTTAAGTAATAACAACTTAATTGGCGCCTCTTTGACAACAGCGAGCAAATTAGAGAAAAAAAACGATATTATTTTCGCGGTCAGAGTTAATGAGAATTATTTAACATGATCGTTACGTAACCGTGTGAAAGTCTTGTCATAAAATGCTAAAGTTTAATATGTGGTCTACTTACGATGCCTTGTTTACTAATGATCCCAGAAAAGACTGCATTGTTGCGATTATAAACCCATTTCCTGATTCCCAGTTGATTAAAAAGGATCATATACAGTGTTGTGTTTAATTGAAAATCTTCATTGTTTTAAAATTGCTCGAAATTTGTTTCGCTTTAAGTAATAACAACTTTATTGGCGCCTCTTTGACAACAGCGAGCAAATTAGAGAAAAAAACGATATTATTTTCGCGGTCAGAGTTAATGAGAATTATTTAACATGATCGTTACGTAACCGTGTGAAAGTCTTGTCATAAAATGCTAAAGTGTAATACGTGATCTACTTACGATGCCTTGTTTACTAATGATCCCAGAAAAGACTGCATTGTTGCGATTATAAGCCCATTTTCTGATTCCCAGTTGAGTAACAAGCGTCATGCAGTGTTGTGTTTAATTGGAAATCTTCATTGTTTTAAAATTGCTCGATATTTGTTGCGATTTAAGCATGAGAATGAGGTTGTTAGAAAATTACATGTTGCAGTGTTTATAGCATCAATACAGTTTTTTGTTTGTATTCAAAATTGGTATTTTAAGTTTCCAGATATAGATGTTAGATAGGCCTCTTTAAATTATTTTCTCTATATTGAAATTTCTTGCTATTACCTTTATTCTCTAAACTAATGATTCTCAACTTAAATTATGATTACAGAAAAACGTATGAAAAGAATATATATTTTTGAAATTTATTTATAAACACAAAGTTCTCCATCACATACAAAAAAGACAAAATTGCGATAATGATTTTTTTTTTGTCTTTTTATATATTAACATTTAATGGATATATCTGAGCTTGACATTTTTCTGAATGTCTTCTTTATAAATCGAATTTTTTGAATAGGCATACTTTTAAATCTTTTTACAAGAATCCAGCTAAAATCTATTTTGTTTTTAATATTAGTCATTTCAGAAATTCTTCCTGTCATATATACGATATTTATTATTATTACTATTGTTATTGTTATTATTATTTGTAATACTTGTAATTGAGAGCAAAGTAACAGATTGTGATATCTGTTGTTGAGTTCTTGCATTGCAACCCCTTACCATTTCTTATTTTATTAATTCTTCCTCTTCTCTAAAACTTAAATTTTCTGATGTACTTGCACGCGTACTTCTCATCCAATTCAAAAGATTTGGACCAAGTTTAAGATGATTGATACTTTTTTCAAATTTGCTTTATAAAAAGTGTAAAGTTCTTAAAATGTTGTTCAGAAGATTTTTATCCTGTTTATGCATTTTTCTCTAACATTTCTACTGTATTTTAATTCCTTCTTTCCAATGTATTGAAGTTGCATTTAAAAAAGAGATAATTTTGTTACTTAGCAAAATATTCAAAGAACATGGCATCAAATATTTTCGATACACTTCGTGGCACACAGTTTAAGAATCACTGTTCTAAACTCTAAAGTATGTTCTTCATTAAAGTTAAAAGTTAACCAAGCCATTCTTAACCAGAAATTTCATGTGAATAAATGTATGTATTTCAAATAATAATGTGCCTTATTAATGTTAAAAGGATACCCTATCCTTTGGCAGGGGAGAAAAAAATGTTTATACCCTTAAACCAGTGTTTCTCAACGTTTTTATCTCAACAGTGTCCCGCGATACACTGGTTCAGAAATACTCCCCTAAACACTACAGTGTATTCTTATTAACATTGAAAGCGTTCAGAAACATTCTTCTTCTTAAGAATAGCAATCACCCTTTCAAATAAATTGAAATGCGAAAGAATAAAGAACGTTAGTAACCTGAAATTGTTACAGAAACTTTTCTTTCAACAAAGGAATTTTTAAAAATTAAATTGAAATCCCAAAGAATAAAGTGCGTTATTAACCTGAAACTAAAGTAACGATACTACTTTTAATTTGTTAAAATTTTGATAGAATTATCTGAAAACTTTCATGGCACACCTGGGATTTTCTCACGGCGAACCAATTGGTTCACACTGGTTGAGAAATACTGCCCTAAACACTGCAGTGCATTCTTACTAACGTTGAAAGCGTTCAAAAACATTCTTTTTAGGAATGGAATTTCTTGCAAATAAATTATAATCGGAAAGATCAAAGAGCGTTATTAGCCTGAAATTGTTACAGAAACTTTCATTGTAACAGTGTTTTTTTTTAAATTAAATTGAAATTATAAAGATTAAAGTGCGTTCTTAACCTGAAACTAAAAGCAACGATACTACTTTGATTTGTAAAATTATGATAGAGTTTTCTGAAAACGTTCTTGGAACATCTGGGTTTTTTCTCAAGCTGCACCAATGTGCTGCGACACATTGGTTGAGAAACAATGTAGTGTATTCTTATTAAGGTTGAAAGCGTTCGGAAACATTCTTTTTAGGAATGGAATTTCTTGCAAATAAATTGAAATCCCAAAGATTAAAGAGCGTTAGTAACCTGAAATTGTTGCAAAAACTTTCCCTTCAACTGTATATATATATTTTTATTACATCGAAATCCCAAAGATTAAAGCGCGTTATTAACTTGAAACTAAATACTACTTTAATTTGTAAAATTTTGATAGAATTTTCTGGAAACTTTCGTAACACACCTTGGATTTTCTCAAGGTGCACCAGTGTGCTGCGACACATTGTTTGAGAAACACTGTAGTGTATTCTTATTAACGTTGAAAGCTCTTGGAAACATTCTTCTTAGGAATGGAATTTCTTGCAAATAAATTGAAATCCCAAAGATTAAAGAGCGTTACCTGAAATTGTTACAGAAACTTTCCTTTCAACATTATATATATATTTTAATTACATTGGAATCCAAAAGATTAAATAGCTTTATTAACCTGAAACTAAATACTACTTTAATTTGTAAAATTTTTATAGAATTTTCTGAAAACTTTCTTGGCACACCTGGGATTCTCTCACTGTGCACCAATGTTCTGCGACACATTGGTTGAGAAACATAGTGTATTATTATGAACGTTGAAAGAGTTCGGAAACATTCTTCTTAAGAATGCAATTTCTTGCAAATAAATTGAAATCCCAAAGATTAAAAAACGTTAATCACCTGAAATTGTTTGGGAAACATTTCTTTCAACAGTAGAATTTTTAAAAATTAAATTGAAATCCCAAAGATTAAAGGGCTTTATTAATCTGAAACTGTTACTAAAGAATACTTTTAGTAACGGAATTTCTTGAAAATAAATTTAAACCTCAGCTATTAAAGTGCGTTATAAACTTAAAATTGTTACAGAAGAACGCCTTTAATTGCAGTGAAATTTCATGAAAATAAATTGAAATCTCAAAGATTAAAGTGCTTTATTAACCGGAATTTTTTAAAGCATCCCTTTCTTACAGTGGAATTTCTTGCAAACAAATTAAAATCCCAAAGGTTAAAGTGCGTTATTAACTGTAAATTGTTGCAGAAGCATTCTTCGATACAGCACAATTTCTTACAAATAATAAATTGAAATCTCGAAGATAAAAATGCGTTGTTAAACTGAAACTATAACTGCAGAATTCCATTCAGCAGTTGGATTTTCTTGTAAATAAATTTAATTCTCAAAGATTAAAGTGCGTTATTAACCTGAAACTATTTCAAAAAAATACTTTCAGCTGTGGAGTTTCTTGAAAATAAATTTAAATCTCAAAAATTAAAATGCTTTATTAACTTAAAATTGTTACAGAAGAACTCTTTTCAAAGAGCAGACTTGCCAAGTCTCCGGCTTTTTGCATACCAGTATTTTCTTAGAGAAAATGTTCTTTTAAATCGCAGAGTGCTTCGATTAGATAAAACAGCATTTTCTGTAATAAATTATGGATATCTAACAGGTCAGAGACTTGGCAGCTCTGGAACAGGGGATTTCCTTGAAAATAAATTGAAATCCCAAAGATTAAAGTGCGTTATTAACTGGAATTTTTTATAGAAGCATTTCTTTCTACAGTAGATTTTCTTGCAAACAAAATGAAAAGTGCTTATTAACCGAAAATTGTTACAGAAGTATATTGATAATAGTAGAATTTCTTGGAAATAAATTGAAATCCCAAAGATTAAAATGCGTTATTAACCTGAAAGTATTACTGCAGAATTCCACTCCGCAGTAGATTTTTTCGTAAATAATATTAAATCTTAAAAATTAAACTACGTTATTAACATTAAAATACTACTAAAACATTCTTCTTAGCATTGAAATATTTTCCCAATGAATTTTTATTTAAAGACTGTTATCGATGCTAAAAGTATAACTAAAACATTTTTATTAGCACTAACATTGCTTGCTTTTCCCCTAAACACTAAAATGTGCTCCTCATTCACGATGGAATTCTTATTAAAAATATTTTCTTAAGCATTTGAATTTCTGGCAAATAAATATAAATCCTTAAAATTGAAATGCGTCCCAAAGATTAAAATACGTCATTAACATGAAAGTAATACTGCAGACTTCCGTTCAGCAGCAGATTTTCTTGTAAATAAATTTAAATCCCCAAAATTAAAGTGCGTTATTAACATTGAAAAACTACTAAAACATTTTTCTTAGCATTGAAATATTTTTCCAATGAATTTTTATTTAAAGACTAAAGAGGGTCTTGTTATCGATGCTAAAAGTATAACTAAAACATTTTTATTAGCACTAACATTGCTTGCTTTTCCCCTAAACACTAAAATGTGCTCCTCATTCACGATGGAATTCTTATTAAAAATATTTTCTTAAGCATTTGAATTTCTGGCAAATAAATATAAATCCTTAAAATTGAAATGCGTCCCAAAGATTAAAATACGTTATTAACATGAAAGTAATACTGCAGACTTCCGTCCAGCAGCAGATTTTCTTGTAAATAAATTTAAATCCCCAAAATTAAAGTGCGTTATTAGCATTGAAAAACTACTAAAACATTCTTATTGGCATTGAAATATTTTTCCAATGAATTTTTATTTAAAGACTGGTTGTTAAAATTGAAATGCGTCCCAAAGATTAAAATCCGTTATTAACATGAAAGTAATACTGCAGAATTCCGTTCAGCAGCAGATTTTCTCGTAAATAAATTTAAATCCCAAAAATTAAAGTGCGTTATTAACATTGAAAAACTACTAAAACATTCTTCTTAGCATTGAAATATTTTCCCAATGAATTTTTATTTAAAGACTAAAGAGGGTCTTGTTATCGGTGCTAAAAGTATAACTAAAACATTTTTATTAGCACTAACATTGCTTGCTTTACCCCTAAACACTAAAATGTGCTTCTTATTCACGATGGAATTGTTATTAAAAATATTTTCTTAAGTATTTGAATTTCTGGCAAATAAATATAAATCCTTAAAATTAAAATGCGCCCAAAGATTAAAATGCGTTATTAACCTGAAAGTATTACTACAGTATTCCGTTCAGCAGCAGATTTTCTAGTAAAGAAATTTAAATCTCAAAAAGTAAAGTGCGTTATTAACATTGAAAAAGTACTAAAACATTCTTCTTAGCACTGAAATATTTTCCCAATGAATTTTTATTTAAAGACTAAAGAGGGTCCCGTTATCGATGCTAAAATTATAACTAAAATATTTTTATTAGCACTAAACTTTGTTTGCAAATAAATTTTCCCTTAAACACTAAAATGTGCTCTTCATTAAGAATGGAATTGTTACTAGAAATATTTTTTTAGTATTTGAATTTCTGGCAAATAAATGTAAATCGTAAAGATTAAAATGCGCCATCACAATACCAAAAAAAAAAAAAAAAAAAAAAAAAAAAAAAATGTTGATTTTACGGTATAATACTGGCAGCTGGGGTGCTGGTGCTAATATTATACCATAAAATCAGCGATTTTTTTTTTCTTTTTTTTTGAAATGTAACAGTGAAATGAAGACTATTCTGATTTGAAAGAAAGTCATTTTTATGCTGAAAAAGCTGGCAATCGCACAGTCACTTTACTGAAAGAAAAGTGATGCAACTGTGCGTAGCACCTTGTCAATAAATTACATTATTTACATACAACCACCTATCTCATTTCTTAAGCAAGTATTCGGAATCCAACCTTCATTTTCAAAATCTCCGGAGCATTGAAATACTCTGGCCATGACCCGAATTGTTGAACAGGAAGATACTCGCAAATTTCCGGTCCTATTCTTCTAAAAGAATAGAAAATAATGCTTGTATCTCCTTTTGTCCCTAAAATAAAACAACTTGTATACATATTCGTAAAGCCGATTTGCTGAATGTTAAGGAAGAGTTTTCCTATTTAGCATATGTTCAGTGTCTGGTCCTTTTAAGACTGTTTTCAAATCTAAAGTAGCTACTTTCTGATACATTTCTGAATTCATTTTTGTTCAGATACGCATGAAATTGGCAGATGTTCTTATTCAGAAACTATGTAATCGAATGATGTTTTCCATTTTTTGGTAAAGGCAGAATATATTTCAGAAAATACTCTTAAAGTCGGCGTTTTGAACCAAATTCCTGAAGCGGCAGCGCAAGAATTTGGAAAAATTTGTCGTCACAACGACAAGAATTGCTTATAAATTAAGTAATTTATTTATCGAAAAAAGCGAAAACGCTATTTAGAAAAGTGTTGTTGAGCAGGAAATTCGAGAACCGCCTAAAGAGAAAATTTTCAGTTGTGTGATAAATTATTCGGATTTTGAAATTAAGGGAAGGGTAAATTTCAAACATCAAACATCAAAGCTTGTTATTGTAACCTCCTGAGTCCCGAGACTAACATTACCTAAACACATAAAAGACATTTTAAAATGACTATGTAAAACGTCTCCGAATATGTTTTAGTGGATAAACTAATGCTTATAATATGCTACCATCTATTGAAATGGTCTAGAAGTAACTTTGACAAATCTAGAATCATTTAAATTAATTTAAAGAATGTTGCTTGGTGTCTGCTACAGGCGAAGAGGACAAGAATCAGTACAATAGATCCACTTGTACAAAACTTTAGAGGAATATTTAAACAATCAATTTCTCTTAAATTTATAGTGTGCTGTTTAATGTCGCACCAACAGGCGAAATCAGGACTGAGGAGGATATAAATCAGTATAATAGATCCACTTGTACGAAACTTTTAAGGAATATGTTGTTGCGAATGCCTCCCTGGTTTCTAGCCAAATTTGTCGGTTGCTGTGGCAACCCCTTTTTACTTCTATGATTTATTCTTTTTCTACGTAGATGTAAATTTGATTTTAAACCGAATGGTCGGTAAAAATTTGAACTCTCAAACGAGAGTGATTAAACCATAATATTCTACATAAATATGTAAATAAATTGTTTATTAAGTTTTAAAGAAGACGTTTATTTGATTTAACGGCTGTGTGAAATATTCTTCTACAACATCAGTAACTTATTTTGATGAAGTTTTGATTCTGATTTTAAAAGAATTAGAAAGGAATACGATTCGATCAGAACCTGCAGTATTAACAAAATGTTATTCATCATATGTAAACAACCCTTCTACAGAAGGTCGTTTGCACTTTATGGAAACGATTTCCCCAATTAATTTCTGAACATATATGCCATAATCTTTGCGACAATTTTACTCTACTGTATAGCCCTGACCTTTGATTTTAACACTGGATCGAAATTTTCATCATAGTCGATTTTTCTCTTAGTACAATCATATCAATTTTCACCCACACCTCTTGGAAAACTTTCCAAAGTCTTCCAATCTGTTCTGGATAGTGCTTTCTAACGCACGCTTTAACAAACACATAGGCAGTGATAAATAAAAATTTATCGTAACACTGGATGAAACATGGCTTTATTTAAGTGAGTATATCAAAAGAAGAGCAATTTTTATCAATTAATAGAAAAAAAAAGAAAGGAATGGATTTGTGAATGTAAAGAAAAATTTCCAAAATAATTCATGATTGCTGCTGGATTTTGTTATGAAATTAAATTAAAGGTAAAAAATGCAGTAAAGCTAAGATGATTTAACTTTATTATCAGTAAAATATTTTAGAACTCATTTTTGAAGAAGAAATTCCAGCTTTATATGAAAAAGACATTAATTGAGGTTCATATGAACAAAGTCTCCCAGCCATTCTTCCATAACTCAACTGACGCATATTTAGCAAAGAAAGAATTAAAAACGGAAATATATTGTGTATTAATTGATGAAATGCATGTAAAATAACCTGACGCACCCCCTCCCCCTCTCATCAATGGCCTTTTTCTGCATTTGGATTGTTTAAATGAATTCACGCACATTGAAAAAGACTTTGGAAAGTTTTTCCAAGAGGTATTGGGAAAAACAGACATGAATGTAACAAGAAAATTTTATTATCATAGAAATTTCGAGCTATAGCCAAAAATCAAGGCTATCCAACAAAGTCAAATTGTTGCAATGAATGTGTCATTTATGCGTAGAAATTAACTTTGAAAATCGTTCATAAAGTGCGAACAACCTTCTGTATTTCTCTGAAATTTAAAGTGAGCTGTTTAATGTTATCTACAGGCGACGCCAGGACTGATGAAGCTAAAAATCAGTACTATAGATCCACTGGTATAAAACTTTAAACAAAGAATTTTTTATACAATCCTTCTATTTCTCTGAAATTTAAAGTGAGTTATTTAATGTCATCTACAGGCGAAGCCAGGACTGAGGAGAATAAAAATCATTACAATAGATCTACTTTTACGAAACTTTAAAGGAATACATAAACGACTCTATTATTTTGAATTTTGCCTCTTACCTTTTAAAGAAAATAAATGTATTTGAATTTCTTAATTTAAATAAAATATCGATGCATATTTCTCCAAGAATATGCATATATTTTTCAATATGCACAGCATGCCGAATAACATTACCGATTTCTTTACATTATAGGGTTAACTCCTGACATGCGACGAATACGAAAGTATCGCTTTTAATAAATTTCAAAACTTTATTTTGAATACATAATTCATATATTTTTCGTATAAAAATGCTTTTTGGTATTATTAGTTGGCAATCTAAAAAAATATCTCAAATGGAAATAAATCTGTTAGAGTTTTCAATAAAACAAATTGAAATTGTGCTATGTTTAGAAATTTAAAAAAATTGCAGTAAAAGCGAAATTTATTGGTCAGATCGTTGCCACCATCAATATGACGCCATCGTTATTCACGGACATGCTTTTGCTTTGCAATATATATTTTTAAAAAACATGTAATTTTACTTTAAAAATAAACAATCTTTGTTAAGAATTTTTTTGTTAAGAATTCTTTTTTTTCGCTCCAATAAACATAGCTTAATTTTATGCAGTTTCGAAAGGAAAATTTTCTAAACAAATAAGTGTTACAATTCTAACTGATACTGATTCAGAAGAATATGTTTCCTATTTTTAATTATTTTCCATGTTTAAGCACTAATCTTTCATTAATAAGAAATTGAATGGTAAAATTCTGAATTTTTACTGCATAAAATAGCGGCAAGTAGAGGAAAATAAAGGTACCAATGTATAACATCACACGTGAAAAATCAATCAAAATTTTCGGTATCCTCAAATTAAGGAAAATGTCTCGTTTGAGTTAATTTTACGCTAATTATTCATGTTTATATACATTCATCATACTCTTTTTCCTTTAAACGAATCTATTTATACTTGTTTGCAATCAGTATTGTACTATTCAGGTACTTAGATATGAGGTAGTTTCTGTAGTGTCAATCAAAGATAAGCTGTTTTAGATTAAGTATAGATTCAGGTAGTTTATATCGATTAAAAAAAAACAGAAGAACAAATTACTAATTCGAGCATGTTTATATGCTGTATATGAAATTACGTGTTGAATATGGATATGTAATTTTTCTTAACGTTTTAAGCATAGTTACAAAATACTAGAATAGGATAATATGTTTCCTATTTTTAATTATTCTAATTTAATTATTTTAATTCCTATTCCTAATCTTTTATTAATAAGAAATAGCATGATGAAATTGTGCATTTTAGCGATAAAGTAGAGAAACATAAAAATATCGATGTATAACATCACTTGTGAAAAATCAATCAAAATTTTCGATATCCTCAAATTAAGGAAAATGTCTCGTTTGAGTTAATTTCACGCTAATTATTCATGTTTTTATACATTCATCCATACACTTTTACCTTTAAACGAATCTATTTATAATTGTTTGCGTTCAGTATTGTACTTATGCAGATACTTAGATATAAGGTAGTTTTTGTAGTGTCAAAGATAAGCTGTTTAGCATGTTTATATGCTGTATGTGAAATTACGTTGAATATGGATATGTAATTTTTCTTAACTTTTCCAGCATAGTTACAAAATACTTATGGCTTCGTTTTGTTTATTTGGATATATATCTTCGATCTAACTCTTAAAACTTAATAATTATCGGCAAAATTGGACTTACCGTTTTTTGACTTTTCAACAAATAAACAAAATGAAAGTAAACAAGTGGGTAAGTGCGATCGAAGATCGCTCAAAGGGTTTCGTTTAATATTCCTTTCAAAACACTTTATCCTTTCTTTAATAAATCCAAATTAATTTCATTTTCAAAAAAAAAAAAAAAAAAAAAAGTCATGTTTTTTATAAAGTAAAAATTTACCGGTCTATTTTTCTTGATTTTCGAAAATCAGAACCGGTCCGATGGCGGGCGAAGCCCGTTATTATACTCTGTCATAATAATACCTGTCATGTGGATTAAATGCGATGTTAAAAAAAATCAATTTCAAGATTAAACATGTTGTATAGATACCTTCAAATGTTAAAATATGCCAATATTTCCATAATCGGGTTTTTATCATGATTCAATACGTTTACTAAAACTCATATGACGTTATAATCACTTGCTGACGTCATATCTACTTGCTTTCTCTATTACTCATATTGATACTATCTTTGTATTATTCTCAAACATTTGAAAAAGTCTGTTAAACTTCGTCGTTATATGACGTCAGATTAATTTTCTTTTTAATTCTCTAATGACATCATATTAACGTGCTTCTGTACTTACACATACTCATACTTCTCGTATTATTGAGAAATGTTTAAAAATTTCCGTTTTATTACCAATATGACGTCATATTAATTTTTTTTCAATTGGTGAAACTTTTTATTTCATTTTCATTTTTCACGTGGAAATCTTTCAATAGAAAATTAATTCTTCTAGAAAGAATTTTATTGTGGATTTTTAATTGTTGGAAACTGCTATAACGAAAAATGTTTAAATTTAATAGGAAAAGGCTGTTAGATTTTTGGTTTTTTTATCTCTCTATATTAAAATAATACGATTTTTTCAAATTTTACGATTTTCAGCTTCATAGTAAGGTATTCAGTTATAAGTACACAAAATTTCAAGTCTGTAAGTTATATAGTTTCTGAAAACCGGCTCTGTGACGGACAGACAACGTAGCGGGACGAATAGAGTTTCGTGAGAATATACCTTTCTATGATAACAGCAAAATTAATCAATAAATAAAATTATTTAAAAACATTTCTGAAATTTTAATCCATCTCCCCATGATAGAGAAAATAATGAAGAGATGGGAGAAATGTGGCAGTGGTGTAACGGCTAGTTTAAAAATCAAAGGTCCCTGGTTTGAATCCGGCTGCCGTATCTCCATAAAACCCTAAAAACTGAGTGAATCTTGATCAATTTTTAGAAATTAGTTTGAGCTTTTCACAACAGAATGACATCTATCGGTGATATTTGGAAATAGAACAAGGAAGAGTAGTAAATAAATCCCCGATTTTTCACATTAATTTCCTGCAAGAATAACTTCAATACATTTCATGGTTTACTTGTAATCGAATCTTAAAAACAGTCAATCTAAACTTAGGACACCCTGTATATTTACATATAATAATGTGGATTCTTAGTTATCCACAAATTGCAATATTACATTTAGTGTTATGTATACAATATTACACCGTAATTATCTTACTAATATATTAATACAGAAAAAAAATATATGAAAAATGTTGCACCGTCAACATCATGTTCAAGTTTTCTGGTTCCATGACTTGCTACAACTTTACAACCGAAACAAAAAAGTTTAATCTTACAACACGCGCTTTCATTCTAAATTAGCCTAGGAAAAATAAAATTGTATACCGCCATATTCTTTTTTTCTTTTGAAAGATCAGACTATCTTACTAAAATAAGTGCATGTTTGTTGATTACATGATTTTCACCTAGTCGGGTTGGAACTCGCTTAACTGGTGATCTCGAGCAGATAAAGTTTCATCCCAATCATCAACTCGAAATTATCATCCGAAAGAAAGATGATCCGTCTGAGCATGTTTTTATCTATAATCGTAAACCTCAGTCAAAGATAAAAGAGAATAATGTTAGCATACATGATTCTAATGCGAATGAAGTTCATTGACTTTTTTTTGGAATTTTAAATAGTTTGACCCTTTCTATGATAAAATCAAAATTAATCAATAAATAAAATTATTTTAAAACATTTCTGAAATTTTAATCCATCTCCCCATGATAGAGAAAATAATGAAGAGATGGGAGAAATGTGGCAGTGGTGTAACCGCTAGTTTAAAAATCAAAGGTCCCTGGTTTGAATCCGGCTGCCGTATCTCCACAAAATGTATGGGGCATGTGATGAGGATAGGGCTACTTACCACATCCGTGTTCACTGTATCTGTGTGCTTTTGGGGGTTCTTTTACCTATAGAACTGTACTTTCAGTGTGATCATAAAATATCTTTGTCGACATATGTGTCCTTAGCAATCGGAAGAAATTTTCCGATTTAGGATTCAAAGAAAAGTGATTGTGAATGTAGTGAAAAACAACAATCGAGCTTTTATGGTTACAGTGATAAAATTTCAACAAATTCAAACAGCAACGTCCATTTTTTTCGTATTGCAAAGTGAAAAAAAGTATTGCAAATAAAATTTCAAGAAATTCAAATGGCAACGTCCACTTTTTTCATATTGCAAAGTGACACAGTGAAAAAAAAAAAAGAGTGGAGCTGAAATGGTATGGAATAAAGTTTATCCCAATCATCAGCTCGAAATTATCATCCGAAAGAAAGATGATCCGTCAGAGCATGTTTTTATTTATAATCGTAAACCTCGGTCAAAGATAAAAGAGAATAATGTTAGCATACATGATTCTAATGCGAATGAAGTTCATTGACTTTTTTTGGAATTTTAAATAGTTTGACCCTTTCTATGATAAAAGCAAAATTAATCAATAAATAAAATTATTTTAAAACATTTTTGAAATTTTAATCCATCTCTCCATGATAGAGAAAATAATGAAGAGATGGGAGAAATGTGGCAGTGGTGTAACCGCTAGTTTAAATATCAAAGGTCCCTGGTTTGAATCCGGCTGCAGTAGCTCCACAAAATGTATGGGGCATGTGATGAGGATAGGGCTACTTACAACATCCGTGTTCACTGTATCCGTGTGCTTTTGAGGGGTTCTTTTACCTATAGAACTGTACTTTCAGTGTGATCATAAAATATCTTTGTCGATATATGTGTCCCTAGCAATCGGAAGAAATTTTCCGATGTAGGATTCAAAGAAAAGTGACTGAGAATGTAGTGAAAAACAACAATCGAGCTTTTATGGTTACAGTGATAAAATTTCAACAAATTCAAACAGCAACGTCCATTTTTTTCGTATTGCAAAGTGAAAAAAAGTATTGCAAATAAAATTTCAAGAAATTCAAATGGCAACGTCCACTTTTTTCATATTGCAAAGTGACACAGTGAAAAAAAAAGGGGGGGGGGAATGAAATGGTATCTGTATCACTAGGAACTGCAATTTAAAATGAATGCAAAGAAGAGCGGTGGTGAACAAAAAGTGAGGAGATAATAGTGTGATCATAAAATATCTTTGTCGATATATGTGGCCCTAGAGATCGGAAGAAATTTTCATTCAAAGAAAAGTGACTGAGAATGTAGTGAAAAACAACAATCGGGCTTTTATGGTTACAGTGATAAAATTTCAACAAATTCCAACTGCAACGTCCATTTTTTTCGTATTGCAAAGTGAAAAAAAGTATTGCAAATAAAATTTCAAGAAATTCAAATGGCAACGTCCACTTTTTTCATATTGCAAAGTGACACAGTGAAAAAAATAGGGAGGGGGAATGAAATGGTATCTGTATCACTAGGAACTACAATTTAAAATGAATGCAAAGAAGAGCGGGGGTGAACAAAAAGTGAGGAGATAATAGTGTGATCATAAAATATCTTTGTCGATATATGTGGCCCTAGAGATCGGAAGAAATTTTCATTCAAAGAAAAGTGACTGAGAATGTAGTGAAAAACAACAATCGAGCTTTTATCGTTACAGTGATAAAATTTCAACAAATTCCAAATGCAACGTCCATTTTTTTCGTATTGCAAAGTGAAAAAAAGTATTGCAAATAAAATTTCAAGAAATTCAAATGACAACGTCCACTTTTTTCATATTGCAAAGTGACACAGTGAAAAAAAAAGGGAGGGGGAATGAAATGGTATCTGTATCACTAGGAACTGCAATTTAAAATGAATGCAATGAAGAGCGGTGGTGAACAAAAAGTGAGGAGATAATAGTGTGATCATAAAATATCTTTGTCGATATATGTGGTTCTAGAGATCGGAAGAAATTTTCATTCAAAGAAAAGTGACTGAGAATTTAGTGAAAAACAACAATCGAGCTTTTATGTTTACAGTGATAAAATTTCAACAAATTCCAACTGCAACGTCCATTTTTTTCGTATTGCAAAGTGAAAAAAAGTATTGCAAATAAAATTTCAAGAAATTCAAATGGCAACGTCCACTTTTTTCATATTGCAAAGTGACACAGTGAAAAAAAAAGGGAGGGGGAATGAAATGGTATCTGTATCACTAGGAACTGCAATTTAAAATGAATGCAAAGAAGAGCGGTGGTGAACAAAAAGTGAGGAGATAATAGTGTGATCATAAAATATCTTTGTCGATATATGTGTCCCTAGCAATCGGAAGAAATTTTCCGATGTAGGATTCAAAGAAAAGTGATTGAGAATGTAGTGAAAAACAACAATCCAGCTTTTATGGTTACAGTGATAAAATTTCAACAAATTCAAACAGCAACGTCCATTTTTTTCGTATTGCAAAGTGAAAAAAAGTATTGCAAATAAAATTTCAAGAAATTCAAATGGCAACGTCCACTTTTTTCATATTGCAAAGTGACACAGTGAAAAAAAAAGGGAGGGGGAATGAAATGGTATCTGTATCACTAGGAACTTCAATTTAAAATGAATGCAAAGAAGAGCGGTGGTGAACAAAAAGTGAGGAGATAATAGTGTGATCATAAAATATCTTTGTTGATATATGTGGCCCTAGAGATCGGAAGAAATTTTCAGATGTAGGATTCAAAGAAACGTGCTCGAGAATGTATTGAAAAACAACAATCGAGCTTTCATGATTACAGTGATAAAATTTCAACAAATTCAAATGGGAACGTCCACTTTTTTTCGCATTGCAAAGTGTTATACACAGTAAAAAAATAAAAAAAATGGCGTTGGAATGGTACCTCTATCAGTAGGAACGGTAAGTTAAAATAAATGCAAAGAAGAGCGGTGGTGAGCAAAAAATGAGGAGACAGTTGTGTGATCATAAAATATCTTTGTCGATATATGTAGCCCTGGTGATGGAAAGAAATTTTCAGATGCAGGTTTTCAAGTAGTGCTCGAGAATGTAGTGAAAAACAACAATAGAGCTTTCATGGTTACAGTGATAAAATTTCAACAAATTTAAATGGGAACGTCCACTTTTTTTCGCATTGCAAAGTGTTATACACAGTAAAAAATAAAAAAATGGCGTTGGAATGGTACCTCTATCAGTAGGAACGGTAGGTTAAAATAAATGCAAAGAAGAGCGGTGGTGAGCAAAAAATGAGGAGACAGTTGTGTGATCATAAAATATCTTTGTCGATATATGTAGCCCTGGTGATGGAAAGAAATTTTCAGATGCAGGTTTTAAAGTAGTGTTCGAGAATGTAGTGAAAAACAACAATCGAGCTTTCATGGTTACAGTGGTAAAATGTCAACAAATTCAAATGGGAACGTCCACTTTTTTTCGCATTGCAAAGTGTTATACACAGTAAAGAAAAAAAATGGCGTTGGAATGGTACCTCTATCAGTAGGAACGGTAAGTAAAAATAAATGCAAAGAAGAGCGGTGGTGAGCAAAAAATGAGGAGACAGTTGTGGGATCATAAAATATCTTTGTCGATATATGTGGCCCTAGAGATCGGAAGAAATTTTCATTCAAAGAAAAGTGACTGAGAATGTAGTGAAAAACAACAATCGAGCTTTTATGGTTACAGTGATAAAATTTCAACAAATTCCAACTGCAACGTCCATATTTTTCGTATTGCAAAGTGAAAAAAAGTATTGCAAATAAAATTTTAAGAAATTCAAATGGCAACGTCCACTTTTTTCATATTGCAAAGTGACACAGTGAAAAAAAAAGGGAGGGGGAATGAAATGGTATCTGTATCACTAGGAACTTCAATTTAAAATGAATGCAAAGAAGAGCGGTGGTGAACAAAAAGTGAGGAGATAATAGTGTGATCATAAAATATCTTTGTTGATATATGTGGCCCTAGAGATCGGAAGAAATTTTCAGATGTAGGATTCAAAGAAACGTGCTCGAGAATGTATTGAAAAACAACAATCGAGCTTTCATGATTACAGTGATAAAATTTCAACAAATTCAAATGGGAACGTCCACTTTTTTTCTCATTGCAAAGTGTTATACACAGTAAAAAAATAAAAAAAATGGCGTTGGAATGGTACCTCTATCAGTAGGAACGGTAAGTTAAAATAAATGCAAAGAAGAGCGGTGGTGAGCAAAAAATGAGGAGACAGTTGTGTGATCATAAAATATCTTTGTCGATATATGTAGCCCTGGTGATGGAAAGAAATTTTCAGATGCAGGTTTTAAAGTAGTGCTCGAGAATGTAGTGAAAAACAACAATCGAGCTTTCATGGTTACAGTGATAAAATTTCAACAAATTCAAATGGGAACGTCCACTTTTTTTCGCATTGCAAAGTGTTATACACAGTAAAGAAAAAAAAATGGCGTTGGAATGGTACCTCTATCAGTAGGAACGGTAAGTAAAAATAAATGCAAAGAAGAGCGGTGGTGAGCAAAAAATGAGGAGACAGTTGTGGGATCATAAAATATCTTTGTCGATATATGTAGCCCTAGTGATGGAAAGAAATTTTCAGATGCAGGTTTTAAAGTAGTGCTCGAGAATGTAGTGAAAAACAACAATCGAGCTTTCATGGTTATAGTGATAAAATTTCAACAAATTCAAATAGTAATGCCAACTTTTTTGCATTGCAATGTGTTATACGCAATAAAAATAATTAAATTACGTTGGAACGGTACTTGTATCACTAGCAACGGCAACTTAAAACAAATGCAAAGAAAAACAGTGAGAACAAAAAATGAGGTGGCAAAAAAAAATATATATAATAATAATAATAACGATAATTTATTCGAATTGCATAATTTTCAAGTGGCTACCTTCGTAGATGTTGACATATTACATGCGAGAGGTTGTAGACAATGATGAAGCTTATAACATGGCATGAAGAATCTGCAGGATTTCACGTTAGTAATGTTTTTCATGTCAGACGCACTTAATGGATTCGACGTGATACGTTGGATTTTAAATAGCCTGAAACAGAAATCCACTGGAGTATGTGTACGTGATCATCTTTACTACAAAAACCCGAAATGTCGGTGTAAATGACAATGTTACCAAAGTGATCACAAGTCGAGCTCTCATTTTTAACACTTTCCAAACTAGTTGAAAAGTGTTTATGACTTCGGTTTGTCTGACCGTATGGCCGTTTGCCGTCTGTCCGTGCTCTAACTCCCGTAAATATGCTCGTATTGCCCTGCAATTTTTATATGTTATTGTCGTTATCTATAGCATGTTCCCTATTTCAACTGAATTGTGTAGCACTTATAGTTTTTTTACAGGGACACTCAAAAGAATTCCGTTACATTACGGTCTATGGGGAAAAATCCTTTGCGATTTATTTTAATGATGTTAGACAATTTCAAATACATTGTAATTGATATATATCACTAAGATGCATTACAAGAAGCTTAATATGGAATAGGGTATGCATAGCACTTATAGTTACTTTACAGGGACAGTCAAAAGAATTCCGTTACATTACGTCTAACGGAGAAAAATCGTTTGCGGTTTATTTAAATAATGTTTCACTATTTTAAACGCATTGAAATTTATATATATCACTAAGGTGCATTACAAAAGGCTTACTACATAATATTGTGTGTATAGCAGTCATCGTTCATTTACAGGGACACACAAAAGAATTCTCTACTGTCTATTAAAAATAATTCCTGGAAGTGCGTTTTAAGTTGCTGAACGCGATTTTAAATTTAACTCACTTTTTGCCTATTACTTGGTGTGTATAAATTATGTAGTTCATATATAGGACAGCACAAAAGTTCGCGAACACATTTCCGTTTATTGACAGAAGCTCCAGAAGTAGAATTTAAAACTGTGTTACGTGTTTCCTAAATAAACTAAAATTTAGCATCCTATGTAGTATATAATACAAATCTATAGATCCTATACAGGGCTGAATAAAAGTATTCGGATAATTTTCCGAATATTGTATATATTGGAAATTCGTGAAATTACGTTTTTAAATATGTTATGCGTTTTCCAAATTGTTTACTTAGATGTTATCTTTCAGCTTATTAAAGGGTAATAATTTGTAAACTTCTTTTGGAAGCGTTGGAAAGTGTTACATAATCTATGCTTGACGCATGATTTTTCGTTCTTGTTCTTTTTTGCATGTATATCGTATGTCGTCGTTTTAGTGCTACAGAACGCCAGTGCGCTTTAACGCCAATTGTGGTTTTTCACTCCGTAGAAATGTTTGAAATTTTTGTCATTATAATCGTCACCGTGAGAGGTAGGTCTATGGTTGTTCTACACCGAATTCTCGAATGCACACTTTAAATTGCCTTACATTTCAAATCTCATTCGTGATCTTGAACGCTCCGGTCGCGGACCTCGCATATCGGAAATTTATTTTTATAATCATCCTGTAATTACTTTAAAAAATATTTTCGATTATGAAACGTTATAGATCCTCATGTAGTTATAAAATTTGTTATCTGGATAGTCAGATTCTAATGTCTGTTATACGCATGTTGGTTGTTGGTTGTTTAGTTGGAGTAAATACGTAAGCCGATCACACCCAGAAAAAGGAATTGATTAAAACTACAAAACATGTTTTGTTGAGTACATTTTGGTTGTTTTAGCAAAATTCAAGTAAAATTGAACCATTTTACTTCAATTAACAAAACATTTTTTGCTGACGATACAAAATTTTTTTTTTGGAAATGCAAAAAAAAAATTTTGTTTGCTGATTCAAACAAAATTTCCATTGACCTATATTTAAACAAAAAGTTTTGTTGGGTCAACCAAATTTTTGTTGATTCAACAAAACTTTTTTCTGGGTGCACTTTTCTTATACGTAAAACAGAAAAATAAATGCATTTCTGTCCTTTTTTTCCATTGAAATTTTTAAGTGCTATCTTAGTACTAATAAAATACTGCGTTCTTGAACGTTTTCTGCAAACAAACTATACATGAACAATTTATACATCAAAATTCTACATCTAGACATCAAAAATTGGTCCTGTCATTCTGACAGAGCTGTTTGCAATCTGGCATTGAAAAGTGACGAGATTGCTTCGGCAGTCATTTACTTTGTATTTTTACAACCCGTTATTTTCGAGACAATGGAGCCACAAGTAAACTTTTTGATTACGAATGGCAACAGCAGAATAAAGCCCTGAATGATTTATTTCAGACAATATTCCATGTTCCTTTTTCGAATCACGAATGAATTATCAATTCATGAAATCTTCTCCGTAAGGTAGATATGATTTCAAAGTGGAGTAGGGGATCAGATTTTAACATGATTAGAATCGTATATTGTCGTTCCGGCATGCTTTTGTTAAAAAAAGAGAAAAGAATGGATAATGTTTTTATTGGAGCAGAAGCAGTAAATTCTGTCTTCAACTCACTGTCAAAAATTTCAGTGAATCTATTAAAGAATGGAACAATCTGTTGTTTTAATACTGATTAACCTGTCAATCTACCTGAATGTGACATGTTCATTTATTAATCACAAATGTTATTTCAAGGACTGCGGAAAATATCATCTTTGAGAGATTATCATCTTAAAATTGTTGAGGATTACGACTTTTATTAAGTATGTTGATCATTTATTTGAAAATTAAAAATAATATGACGTATCGCTTCTTGTAAACTTGTAAAGTAATGCATGGAATGATTTATTTCAGACGATTTTCCATTTTAATTTTTCGAAACACTAATGAATAATTAGTTCGTGAAATCATCTCAGTAAAATGGATATGAATTCAATAAATGATAGAAGCTCAGATTTTAATGTGATTGATATTGTATAATGTCAGTCCGCCATGCTTTTGATAAAAGGATGGCAGCCCGATCAAAACAGAAGTGCAGTATTTTCTTTTTTCAATGCGTGTCATTCTACTTACCTTTTTATAAAATATGATATTGTATAATCGAATGATCTGTTATTTTAATATCGATTAATCTTCCAATTAATATTTCTTGACTATCATGTTCCTTAAGAAACCATTAATGTTAATTCAAAGATCACTGAAAATATCATCTTCAAGGAATTGCACATAATGGTAATAAGGTAGGGATTACAAACATTGTTGAGGATGCTAATTACTCATTTGAAAACAAAAAAAAATATATGAATTATTTCTTTCTGATAAACTTGCAGAATAAAGCCCGGAATGATTAATTGAGAAGATATTATTCTTTTGAATCAAAACCGAATAATCAATTCTTGGAATTTTCTCAATAAAATAGCTATGCCTTCAAAATCAAACGGAAGATCAAATTTTAATAGGATTAGTATTGTATATTGTCAGTCCGGTAGACATCTGATAACAAGTTGATGTCTTCATCAAAACAAAATGGTAATCTCTCTCTTCAAAGCGAGTTACTGTCATTTTTTTCAGCGAATCTGTTCAATAAACAAGCAATCGGTTTATATCATCGATTAATCTCTCAATTAAATCTTCTTGAATTACCTCAGTGTTCATTAACTGACTCTTAATGTTATTTTAAGGATCGAGGAAAATATCATCTTTGAGAGATTTCACGTAATAAAACAGGGATTACGAACATTATTGAAGGACATTGATAAGTCATTCGAAAATTGAAAACAATGTGGATTATCCCTTCTTATAGGCTTGCAGAATAAAACCAGGAATGATATATTTGAGACATCACTATTCCATTTTATTTTTCAAAATCACAAACGATAACCAATTCGTGAAATATTTTGGGTCAGTTGGATATGCTTTTAAAGTGAAGCAGAAGATCAAATTTTAATATGATTAATATTGTATATTAAAAGGTCCGGCATACTGTTGGTAAAAAATAATCGGATGATGCCTTCATAAATAATAATGAATATGAAGTATTAATCTCTGTCTTTAATACAAGCTACTGTCATTTTTTTTTCAGTGAACCTTTTGAATAAACGATCATTCGACTATTTTATCTGTCAACTAATGTCTGACTGAATTTGATGTTCATTAATTGATCATTAACGTTACTGTAACGATCTCAGAAAACATCATCTTCGAGAGATTTCAGATTATAAAATAGGGATTATGAACATTATTGAAGTATTTAGATCACTCATTTGAAAATTGAAAACATTATAGATTATCTCTTCTTATAAACTTTCAGAATAAAACTAGGAATGATTTATTTCAGATGATATTTCATTTTATTCTTTCAAATCACAAACAGATTATCATTTCATAAAATCTTCTGTATAAGGTAGAAGATCAGGTCTTAATATGATTAGTATTGTACATTGCAAGTCGGCATACGGTTGTGTTAGCGTTATTTTCTCGGTAGTCATTAATTTTGCGCTTTCTAAAGCAATATAAATTATAAATTCAATTTTCGGAACAAAAGATAGGTAAGATATTTGCTTACCTCTATTTTCCAGCAATCGTCCTCACTATACCGCTAGGCCATGATCACCAGAATTTGTATTAATCCTTTATGGTTAGCATACACTCACTATATAATCCTTGGTATTCCATGAGACTGATTAAGTAATGTTAAAAATATTATTAATTAATAAAACATATTCATAATACTGATAAATTATTTAATTTACATAGCTTACATTTAATAGTTACATAAAATTTAGTTTTAAACATTATTTCAATTTAAGTTTAAGGGAAAACGACATAATGTCCGTTTCCATCGCGAATTAAAAAGAATCTCTTCAAGTTCTATAAAACTGAGATGCAACAGTCTTAGTCCTTATATAGTGACATCATTTTTAAGTTTTTTCATTGGATGGTAATGACGTAAAGTCAATTTACGTCACTAATACGTATTTTAGTCTTTCACTTCCTTGTTCAGAGCACGTGCTGTAAAAACCTCTTCATCTTGCATTAGGCACTTTCATTTCCTGTTTGAAATTCTAGATAATTACTTTTTATCGGGATGAGTTTTTAAATGATGTAAATAAACTGTCATAGAAATTAATTCCGGATATTAATCTTTTGATATATTACCAACAATCTCCTCCTTAATCTCTGGAATTTGATTTCTTAAGTTTAAGTTATTTCTGTGAATTTCAAAGATAGGTTTGGGAGTGGGCTTGGTTAGGATGTCCGCTATCATGTTCTTTGATTCACAGTAATTTAGATTAATTGTGCCATTGTCCTTTAGGTGTTTAATGGAATGATACCTTATATCAATGTGTTTCGTGCGACGGGTGTATTTTTCTGATTCGATCATTTTTATGCAGGACTGGTTGTCCTCATGCATAGTTATGGGTAATGTCTGTTCTAAGTTAAATTCTTCTAAGAGTCTAATTAACCATAAAATTTCTTGTGATGCATTTGCTGCTGAAATATACTCGGCTTCAGCACTTGACATGGCTATGCATGATTGCTTTTTGCTGATCCATAAAATTGGGTTTTTCCCTAATAAAAATAGGTTTCCGCTGGTGGACTTTCTAGATTGTACGTCTCCAGCCCAGTCTGAGTCACAGTATACTTCAAGAGTTGGTTGCTTTGTTGTATTTATTTCTAATTTAAAGTTTTTAGTGTGATTTAAATAGGAAATCACTCTTTTAGTTGCTTTCCAATCCTTCTGTGAAGGGTTTTCGTTTTTTCTACTTAGGATGTTAATCGCAGCTGAAATATCTGGTCTTGTGACAGTTGAGATGTATAAAAGTGCGCCAATTGCCTTTCTATAATCGATGTTGTTTGGCAATGGTATTTCTTCGTTATCAAAATTTAAATAGCCTGTTTCCATGGGCGTTTTGTATGGTTTCGCATCTTCTAATTTAAATTTTCTAACTAATTCTTCAATTTTACCTTTTTGATTCAGTTTATATCCTTCGTTTGTTTTTTCAATTTTAATCCCTAGGTAGTAGTTTAATTGACCTAAATCCTTTAGTTCATATTCAATCTTAAGTTTTTGTATAATTTCTTTAATTTCATTTTCTTTTGCTGATATTAATAAATCGTCTACATAGACGATAATATATGCATTACTGTTTTTAGTATTACGTATGAATAAACACGTGTCTGATGTTGATGGTTTGAAATTTAACTTTTCTAATGATTCTGAAATTTTTATGTGCCAGGCTCTAGCTGCCTGTTTTAAGCCGTATATAGCCTTATTTAATTTGCATACTTTGTTTTCATGATTAGGTTTGACATAGCCTTCCGGCTGAGTGATGTATATATCCTCATCTAAATTTCCATACAAAAATGCTGTTTTTACATCGACATGATTTACGTCTAGTTTATGATAGGCGGCGGCTGCTAAAAAAGTTCTAATTGTAGTATGTGAAACCACTGGAGCAAAAGTTTCATAGTAATCAATACCAAAATTTTGCGAATAGCCTTTCGCCACTAAACGCGCTTTATATTTTTGTATTTTTCCTTTATCGTCTAATTTTGTTTTGAAGAGCCATTTCGAACCTATTATTTTTGTATTTGGCGGGGGGTCAACTAATGTCCAAGTTTTATTTTTGTTGTGAGATTCTATCTCCTCCTGTGTCGCTTTGATCCAGTTTTCTTTTTCTACTGGGTTTTCCATGTTTATTATTTCCTGCCAATTTTTCGGTTCATTAATATTTTCATCTTTAACCATATAAATTAGTCTATCTGGGGGAACCCCTTTATTTACTCTATCTGATCTTCTTGGTTCGGTTTGGTTTAGTTCAGATTCATTCTGATTATCATTTTCATTTGAAATTTCGATTTTTATCAGATTTGGGTTTTCCGATTTTTCGTTTTCGGCATTAGTGTTTTCATCTAAATTTAGTTCTAGCCGTTTTTCTTTATTTGAATTTATCGGATAGTTTTCTAAGAACTTCACCGTTCTGGCTATAGTGATATCTTTGCCGCTCGTATAGATACGATATCCTTTGGAATAATTATCGTATCCCACGAAGATCCCTTCTACTGCTTTATTATCTAATTTCTGTCTTTTTTGCTTGTTAATATATGCATAAGCTTTGCAGCCAAAGACTCTTAAATATTTTAGATTTGGTCTTCTGTTTGTCCATAATTCATATGGAGTTTTTTCGTTGGCTTTAGTCGGCAGTCGATTTTGTAGGTGATTTGCGGTGCATATCGCCTCTCCCCAGAAATGTAATGGTAAATTAGAGTCACTTAACAATGTTCTTGTCATTTCAATTAATGATCTATTCTTTCGTTCAGCAATACCATTCTGGCTGGGAGAATATGGTACTGTTAGCTGTCGCTTAATTCCATTTTCTTTTAGAAAATTATCAATATTAGAATTTTTAAATTCTTTGCCATTATCAGTTCTGAGTTCTGTAGGCTTTTTGCCAAACTTATTGTTGACCAGTGCAACATATTCCTTTAATTTTTCAAATACCTCACCTTTATTTTGTAGTAGATAAATTATAGTAAATCTAGAGTAATCGTCTATGAAGGTTAAAAAGTAATTTTTTCCCCCTATTGTTGGAGTTTGAATAGGACCACACACGTCTGAATGTACTAATTGAAGAATTTTATTTGCTCTCAATTCCGTTTTCTTTGGGTAAGGTGCGTCAGTTAATTTTGCTTTAATGCAAGGCTCACATTCGGTGCTATGGGAACAATTCTTTATGTTTATTCCGCATGCTAATTCCTTCGTCATTAATTCTTTAATCGACGCGACATTTTTATGTCCTAATCTTCTATGCCACAGTTCTATGCAATTTTTATTTTTGCAATTAGTTATCATGTTTACAAAATTTTCATCTGTGTTTATGTTTGTTTGCTGAATTTCATACAGATTATTTTTTCTTATCCCTTCTAAGCGTATTGATCCTTCATATTCTAGAAAACATTGATTATTTTCAAATGTAATTTTGCATCCGTTTTTCGTAGCTTTAGCTACCGAAAATAAATTTGTTTCAATTTCCGGTACTAGTAGAACATCTTTTAATGTTATTTCATGTGTTCTACCGTCGGATGTTATTGTGGTAATATTTACATTACCCGAACCATAGGATTTTAATTTATTGCCGTTGGCAATTACGACGTTGGTATGTTCTTTATTTGTAAATTCATAAAATAAATTTTCATTATTTGAAATATGGGAGGATGAGCCAGAATCGATAATCCATGCGTTATTTTTCGATTTGTTCGTTAAAAATGCGCAATTTTTCTTTTCTTCGGTTCCGAAATAAGCTGTGCTTTTTTCTTTCGGTTTATTTGAGTCCGCGCTTCTTAAATTATTTTCGTCTTTTTGAAAGACTAGCGAAGAAGAGAAATGTTTTTTGTTGTTTTGTTTAAAATTATTTGTTTTATGTTTGTTATGCCAGCAATTAACTGTGTTGTGATTTTTTAGTCTACAAATCGTGCAGTATTTTTCTTCTTTTTTAAAACCTGTGGTTTTAAATTTTCTTTCAGCTCTAAAGGCTTTGTTCGAATTATCACTGTTATTAGAATGCTCGTTTCTTTTATTAAATTCGTCTGTTAATTTACTCTTTATAAATTCTGGAGTTAATTCGTCTTCCTGTCTGGCTTCTAATGCGGTTATGAGGGTGTCGTATGAAGGAGGTAAAGAGCAGAGCAATAATGCTGAAATATGATTTGCTTTAATTTCTTCGCCTATGGCTGATAACTTATCAATAATTTCTAATATCTTTGTTATATGAGTTATCATGTTGCCTCCTTCTGATAATTTCGTTCCGTAAAGTCTCCTGAGGAGAAAGAGTTTGCTAGACAGATTTGATCTCTCATGGATGTTTTTAAGCGTGTTCCATGTGTCCCGTGCATTCTGTAAATGCTTAATATGGATGATTTGATTATCCTCAATACTTAAATTAATCAAGGCTCTTGCCTTTCTATCTTTCTTCGACCATTCCGGTGTTATTGGATTAGGTGGGTCGTCTGTGACAACTTCAAAGAGCTCTTCTCTTATCAAGAGCATCTCCACCTTGAATTTCCAGTTTGCATAGTTACTGGAATTTAATTTTTCAATTATACTTCCTTCTTTGAAGGTTGCCATTTTTCTAATTAGAATATATCTAAAATTAATTAATTTCTTTTAAGTATTCGAGGATTCTAGGACACTATTTTTATTTTTATTTTTTATATACTTTAGAATTTTTCACGTCTCAGAATCTTTGTTAGCGTTATTTTCTCGGTAGTCATTAATTTTGCGCTTTCTAAAGCAATATAAATTATAAATTCAATTTTCGGAACAAAAGATAGGTAAGATATTTGCTTACCTCTATTTTCCAGCAATCGTCCTCACTATACCGCTAGGCCATGATCACCAGAATTTGTATTAATCCTTTATGGTTAGCATACACTCACTATATAATCCTTGGTATTCCATGAGACTGATTAAGTAATGTTAAAAATATTATTAATTAATAAAACATATTCATAATACTGATAAATTATTTAATTTACATAGCTTACATTTAATAGTTACATAAAATTTAGTTTTAAACATTATTTCAATTTAAGTTTAAGGGAAAACGACATAATGTCCGTTTCCATCGCGAATTAAAAAGAATCTCTTCAAGTTCTATAAAACTGAGATGCAACAGTCTTAGTCCTTATATAGTGACATCATTTTTAAGTTTTTTCATTGGATGGTAATGACGTAAAGTCAATTTACGTCACTAATACGTATTTTAGTCTTTCACTTCCTTGTTCAGAGCACGTGCTGTAAAAACCTCTTCATCTTGCATTAGGCACTTTCATTTCCTGTTTGAAATTCTAGATAATTACTTTTTATCGGGATGAGTTTTTAAATGATGTAAATAAACTGTCATAGAAATTAATTCCGGATATTAATCTTTTGATATATTACCAACAGGTTGATCAAAAATAATCTGATGACGTCTTCATCAAAGCAGAAGTGGTAATCTCTATCTTCAATACAAATCATTGTCAATTTTGTTCAGTAAATCTATTGTTTAATCGAACAATCTGTTATTTTAAAACGATTAATCTGTCAATTAATATCTGCTTGAATTTTATGTTAATTTACTGACCAGTAATGTTACTTCAAGGATCACAGAAAATATCATATTCAAAAGATTTCACGTTTTAAGATACGAATTACGAACATTACAGAGGATGCTGACCATTCATTTGAAAATTGTAAATAACATGGATGATCTCTTCTTTTAAACTTATATGACGATAATGAGTTTGGAGAATTGAATAACAATGCATAATGAAATCATTAAATCCTTAAAGACTACCAAGATGCACTCACATCATAATTCTTTCTCAGCTTCTTTTGATATTTTATCTATTGTATTTGTTAATCGTATTAAGGGCAATCACTTAAGGTTAAAAAACAAAAAACAAAACCAAAAAAAAAAACCATTGTAACCCTTTAAACAAGGTGCAAATTCGATTATTTGAAAGAGCATATCACTAATATAGAAAATATCAATTTTAATAGAAGTTACACTAAACAAAACAAAAAACATAAAAATGTTATCTAACTGTCGTCTTACTTGTCAATATATATATATCTTAAATTCAATTGCGGATTTTGTTTTTATGGGGGAAAATCACGTTCAAGGTTAAAATAAAATCGATTTTTCAAAAAAATTAGCATGAATACCTTGAAATGTTACAAATACCCTGCAAAAAGAATTTTTTAAAAATTCCAATTAGAACAGAACTTATAGCTAAAAATATATTTTTAAAAAGTCATTTCCTGCCATGCTATAAAGTTACCTTTGAAACTCTTTTTCACAAAACTGTATTTTTTGGCATTGCGTGCATTCTCATTTAAAAACTAATTATCATAGAAACTTGAAATTTTGCATATAATTAATTTTCATGCATACTTTAATGCTGAACCTAAATTTAGCCTGATTTTTGTCATAGAAAAATTTTGTATTGAAAAATTAAATTTAAAATTTTTGTAAATTTAGTGAATATCATTATAAAAACCATTAATTATGCTAATGAATTTCAATATACTTTTTCATATATAGGTTCAGTGTAAAATATAGCAGTAATAAGTAAAAATAAATGAAATATTAAGTATGTGTCTGCAGTAGATTTTTTTAATCTTGCGCGCAAAATGCATATTTTAGTATTAATCTAAAAATATCTGTATTAAATCTAAAAATAATCTATATTAAATCTAAAATTTTTGTAAATTTAGTGAATATCAATATAAAAGCCATTAACTATGCTAATGAATTTCAATATACTTTTCAATTTAGGTTCAGTGTAAAATATAGTAGTAATAAATAAAAATAAATGAAATATTAAGTATGTGCCTGCAGTAGAATTTTTTTAATTTTGCGCGCAAAATGCATATTTTAGTATTAATATTTTTTAAAGCCATTTTTGTCGTTATCATTTAATTAATTAATGTTGCTAAATATATATAATTTGATTTTTTTTAAACTACAAGAATGTGTAAAATTATAGAAAAAAATTGTTGTATTTCATCCCTTGGTTTTAAAACTGCAGAATTTTTCTCACTGGTTTAATTATTGTCATTTTCAGGCTGTTCAATGTGATCACCCCCTTAAAGGCATGCAGTGAAAGTTAGTTCTGTGTTTTCAATATGAAACATTTAAATATGCTCCGCACTACTTGTTATAATTCTTAAACTCCATCTATGCTTTATAATAGCTTTAACTTCTCCTGTCTATCAAAAACTTAAAATAGAGTTGGTTATTATAATAATTATCAAGATATTACACATAAGGTGTAGCCTTTCGTGAAGAATGTGCCCTGAACAGAAATTTTATCAAAGAATCTTTGATAAGCAGATCTCGCGTTGTGCTTTGAGAGGCAGACAGCAAGTCTGGTGTTACTAATAGTAGAGATTCTCGAGGAACACACTCTGATAAACCAAGAAAAAAGAAACACAACCCATTCGCTCACAATACAATAGATGTTCGCCTTTCTGTTCAGATATTTTAGATGAATGTAATTTGAATCTTCCTATTTCTCGGAACTGACGTTGATTAAAGGTTTTTGGCCGCCCTCTAAAAACTGGTTGTATAGCATACATTTTTCTTATGGGTACGAAGCATTGTTGCAGAAATCTATTAAAATTATGATTTGTGGAGAAAGTATAAGTGTATGAAAATCAGACTGACTGAAGTGTGTGATGATTGTTTTCAATATGATGACAGTTGCAGAAATTTAAATTTTATTCTTGTAAATTCTTTAATGTCATTCTAATAAACATCTCGTAATTTAATTTTGTTTTTAACAACTGAAAAATATCTGTGAAATTCTTTCTGTCTTACTCTTTCTCACTCTTTGGCTAGTGGAAGTTGAGTTGAAACTAGAGTGTCTGTTAGATTATTGCAAGGTTTTGATTTTACAGGGATTTTGATTTTACAAGGTGAGCAGTCTCTTGAGGTCAAAAGAAGTTGTTACTACTAGAGGTCATGGAAATGGTTAAAAATAATAAGGTTATAACAAGAAGCGTTGATTGTATATCAACTTTCATTAGTTCTCCAAAAAGCCAATAGTTGACAGGTGGGCCCTGAAGTTGACCGTATCGATTTAAAAAAAAAAAAAAATTAGGGCGCAAAAAATGCGTACACTGCGGCTTTTTTTTTTGTTTAGACCTCTGACCAGGCCCTTACTTGCCAGGTTTTTGCCTAGCTTAACGGGTTGACACCTGGCAACGGGACGAGGATTCGCCTGCTCTCCGCTTGGCGAAGATGTGTTTGTTAAATCTATAGGCCGACGTGACTTCAGTGCGTCTTGTTGCTTTAATTGCTTATTCTTAGTTGGCCAGTTGCTAATTGATTTTAGATGAGAAGGTTCAGCACTGCGCAGTGTAGCGAAATCATGGCGGACGGATGTGAGATGCTGGGATATTTACTATTCCCTCGCTGCATCGCTCATCCATACGTCATGCCATCACTACTCGAGTTGGTCTCGTAATTTAGAGCCTTGATCTGGTGACGAGACCTTTACCAGACTAGGCCAACCCCAGAGGTGTAATTCACAGGTAACTTGGAGGACTTTACACCCACGACGGATTTTACATGCACCGGGCGCTATTAGCGTACATGATCGCCGCATCTGAAAAGGAATGGGGTTAGACACATTATAACACTTTTAATACTAGAAACCAGGTGCTACTTTTAGACGTTAAGTACTATTACTTTACTTGGTTGTTTGTCTTAATTTACCTATAGCACTACCCTACTATAATTTTAACTGAAACTAAATATTCTGCAGAGTTGCTTATTCCTACAGGGGGGACATTACAAGCATAATTTACTAAATTAAGAGAGGGTTTGGACCATCGACTATATATTATCTATATATAATTTAATATTTATAATTTATATAACTTAGATAAATATAACTATGGAAGGGTAGGGACAAATGGTTATATACTAACTAAATATAATTAATGATATAAAGTTTTGTACACTATGGGGCTTGCACTGGGAGCTGGAGAAGTAGGCAACCCAAAATAAAAATGTAGTCATTCATAACTTCCGAAGTAACCCATGCATTTTAAAAGCTTCTAAATGTTTAATATGCATATGCGTACCCAAAAGAGAAACATAAAATTCGAATGCAAATCGCATCGCTTCAAAACAACATTAAAAGAAACACGATTGTACTTTTAACATTCGGGCATGTTAGGTCGGTCGCGCAGCTTTGAAAACGCATGTCTGTTTACAAATAGGAAGATGATCAATTGACTTTTCCCCATGTAATCCCAATATTAATATCAATTGTAAACGATCGCAGAACATAAGCCGTTGTTTCCGGAACTACTACACAATGGCGGATTCAGGATTTACTACAAATACGACACGTTCAATGACGCATGACCCAAACGTTACTCCGAAATCCTTGCGGGCTAAATCTGTCCAGTCTCGTGAGAGACAACATGCGAAACAGATGCGACACATGAGTGATTTTATGTAGTGTTTACTTTTTTTATGTATACTGTACAATGTATGTTTGTATAAATACCGGGTGTCCTGAAATGTACTGACTGATTTTAAAATTCGATAACTTCCAAGCGGTGACAGGTATTTTAAAAATTCTTGCAGGAGAGTAATGTAAGATGTCAGGAGTTTTTTTAATGCGATTTCTGATTTTAGTTCGAATTACCAGCAATAGATGGCACTGCGAGCAATAGGAGTGCAATCCAGGCCAAAACTAAAATCACCCAGCATTGATGCGAAGGAAGGAGGTTCAATATTCAATACATGGAGTGGGTCTCATTCGCTAATGCAATCTTGTTCTTAGGGTCCGACTCTGAATAAGATTTTATTGGTGAATGAGACCTACTCCATGTATTGAATCTCTTTCCTTCACATCAATGCTGGATGATTTCTGCTTTTGTCACGATTGGATGTCTATTAACCATCTATTGCTGATAATTCGAACTAAAATCAGGAAAAAAAAGCTCCTGACATCATACATTACTCTCCTGCGAGATTTTTCGTATCTATACATCTCTTTGCATACATTTGACTTTGCATCAGCGGATTCGTTACATACCGGTAAGCAATATAAACTAGTATGTTGTGGTTATCACGAAACTTTCTTCTATATAAATTAAATCGTCTGCAACAAAAATTAAATGACAATCTATACTTTTTCAAATATAGCTATCGCGGAAACTGTAAAAAAACAGAGGATAGCAGCGAGACCTGTTGGGCGGTATACACCCAAACCTAATAAGGATCTATTTCTGTCAAGGTCTAACAAAATATGAAGTTTTGTGAATTTCAGTGTATTAGTTCATGAGATAGAGCTATGTCGGATATCGTGAAAAATGCAGCATAGCAGCGCCACTTGTTAGGTGATTTACAGCAAAAAGTAATCAGCACCAATTTATATCAAGGTCTAACTGAATGTAAAAGATGTATGTTAAACATCGAATGCTTACTTTTACACATATTGAAAATACATTGGTTTGAGAGGTTTTTAAAGAAACAGAACGCTTTTCGGAATCGTGGGTAACGCGAAAGAGGTTATTGTATATTTTCGTTCGTGGTTATATCATATATTTTTCTTAGGTTAAGAAACATTTGTCTTTTTTACTTACCCATCATATATAGTATAGGGTAAGTCTTGTAATCGTTTTAAAAATCGATTTTTTTTTTTTTTTTTTTTTTTTTTTTTTTTGTCGGATTTACACGTTTCAGACACTGGAGATTCCGAAAAACATATTTTTAGTAAAAAAATTTTGCCGTCCGTCTGTGTGTGTGTCTGTAAACGCTCTATCTCCCGACAAAATTAAGATAGGGACTTGAAAATTGGTGTATACTTAGTATGTAATAATGGAAAGAAGCTTACTGAATTTCAGTAACCTCGATTATCCGGAACTATATTTTTTTCGGACTCTCGAAATATTCGTTCTGATAAAAATTATATACAAATTTTCGAAATTGTTTATTTTAAGACAATAAAAAAAACATAAATTTTGTATAAAGAATGAATTCGATCGAATAACGAGTTGCCGAGATATTAGGATTCCTATTTTCCACACTCTTCGATTTTTTGTGACCCTGTATTTCATTCAAATTGCAATTCAAAGATATATTTTAATTGGAAATGAGACGCTTAATCCGACGAAGTAAACCGTTAGTTAATATGATTAACATTTTTTGGAGTTATGCGGATGTTTCTTTTACGCAATTCAGTGATAGAGCATTTAAAGTTTATGACGTCAACAAGACCACGATTTTATTGGAATTGCAATGCATTTTATAAGTAGTTTACACATGTTTTATTTTCATATTTTATGTTATGCATATTCATGATGGGCAAGTATTACGGTGGCCTCCAACGACTTGTCAATGTATGCAATCGTATTCGCGTTTTAATTCGTAAGAGTTAAATATCCTAAAGTGATTTAGTAATAATGATAGAAATGAAACTGCATGTTGACAGTTTCAAATATTAAATTAAACTAGCTGATCCCGCGCAGAGCACCTGTGCTCTAGTGTCTACTCTTTACACTAATTTCAAGCACTATATGTATAAATACTATACATAAAAACTTGTCCACTAAAGGACTGGGTACTTTGAAATTAAAAAATACATATATACATACACATCATAAGATCACCTGTTGGATATCATTTAGAAATATGAAAACAGAGGTATTATTTTAGCATCTTGCATATAAAAACTTTGCATGCACACAATAGTCACTGGATACGCTTTAAACGTTATGATAATGTTACAAAATCGTTGTAACATCATCAAAATATTGTAATCATAAATAACTCATTTTTTTTTGCGAGAAATACCACAATAAATAACGAAGCCAGCTAAAGTTAGGTTTAGATAGTTTGATTTTCCAAACAAACCACTCGTTGTCATCGGCAAAAGAGAAATAATGGATTTTTCGCCGCCACGTACCTTAGCGTTTTATCGTATCAAAATATTGTAATCATAAGTAACTCTTTTTTTGCGAGAAATAGCCAAAATATTACACAACACAACAAATAACGAAGCCGGCTAAAGTTAGATTTAGCAGGTTTGATTTTCCAAACAAACCACTCGTTGCCATCGACAAAAGATAAATAACCGCTTTTTCGCCACCACATACCTTAGCGTTTTATATATATAGATGAGTTTCAAATGAAAACGCGACTTGCAGAACTCACGTCGTTGAGTCCGATGATCTGCAGATTTACACGTTAAAAATATAATAAGCATTTATAGTTATTATTCTCTATGCACAAAGTTGTATTTTCAGAAATGAATTAGCATCAAACACCGAAGACAGAAAATAATAGTCTTTAGGATAATAACAGCTCATCTGTCTTGAAGAAAATTGTCTTCATTTGTCTTTTTAACAGCCAATGTGAATTTTAAAATTTGTCTTTATTTGAATGGGAAGTACTTGAGCCCCATGAGCCCCTTCCTTTCCTATCCCCCTTTCCGGTTAGTTATTCAATTTTGTGAAAAATTAATTCATTTTTGTAAGTCAAGAATACAGGGTATTCCAAACAAATTGAAACGTGCTTTAATTTTTTACCAGTTGGACATAAGTAAGCAATGTAAATTGCAAAAGTGTTACAAAAAAGGTAGGAATTACGATTATATCGAAATAGTCTGGCATTAATTTTCAAAAAATTACACTTTTTAAATTTTTATATGTTCTCTGGGTCATATAAGGTATATCTAGAAAACATTTCCCCCATACTCTGAAAAGTACAACAATAAAAATTAAATTTTTCTACGATTAAAACTCACCGCGTTCTGATACTATGAATTTTATGAAATCGAAGCTTTCCGGCACTAAAATGGGACAGACGATTTTTTAGGGCCGAAAATATTCGAGATTTCATCAAATTCAAAGAATCATAACTCGGCGAGTTTTGATCGAAGAAGAATGAAACTTTTATTGTTGTACTTTTAAGAGAATAGAGAAAATTTTTCTAACTATAACTTATAGTCCCCAGGAACCATATAAAAATTTAAAAAGTGTGTCCAATTTTGAAAATTAATGGCAGGGATATTTCCTCAACATAATCTTTATTCCTATCGTCTTTCGAATACTTTTGCAATTTAACCGCACACTGCCTATGTATCTCCAATAAGTAAAAAGTGGAAAAGCATTTAAACCTTTTTGGGGTACTCTGTATAGGGGACGCTCATCGTCAGCGGTCTGCACTGAGCTGAACAGTAATACAGACCATAGATTCTGTTTTCCATTTTGTGTCTCATATAAATATTTATTGACTGCGTCATATAAATAATATTATATATAATTAAATTTTCAGCAGAGCTGAAACTACACCGGAAATTAATGACACTAACAAATGATGTGAATCTCCAGTTTGCTACACAGCGTACAACCAACAGAGAGAAAAATGTCCAGGTCGGGGATCGAACCCGGATACCTTGGTATAGCGCACAAAGTATTTTGCCATTTAAGTCACTAGGACGTCATCCAGTCTGGCATTTTTCACTCTTATACGTTGGCAAGGCTGCAACTTCGCAGCACAAGATGGAAAGTCATATATGTTGGTCTGGACATTTTTCGCTGTGTCGGTTGTACGCTGTACAGCAAAGTGAAAATTCACATCCTTTGTTTGTGTCATTAATTTCTGGCGTAATTTCAGACCTGCTGAAAATTTAATTAGATATAAATATATTCCCCGTTCCTGGGAACTTGTTTGTCTCATGTATGCCACTAAGTTGTGTGCTCATCTATAACTTCCCATCTTGTGCTGCGAAGTTGCATCCTTGCCAACGTATAAGAGTGAAAAATGCCAGAATGGATGTCGTTCTGGTGGCTTAAATGGTAAAGCACTTGGTGCGCTATACCAAGGTATCCGGGTTCGATCCCCCGGCCTGGACATTTTTCGCTCTGTTGGTTGTAACCAACTGTCGCTGTGTAGCAAAGACACCCCTAGTAACTTCTAGAGCCGCCTCTAGACTTCATAATGTTTAATAATAATATCATCTATATTATCTTTAAATTTTTTTATACTTTACAATCAACAATTTTATGAGACATGAGGATTTTCTAAAAAGTTTTAAACGAGGATGTTATTCAAGGTTCAGACTCACTGTCTACAAAAATAATGAAAGTACAACGTGCATTTTCTTAAAACTATTATTACTATTGAGATTATTATTAAATATCTTATGAAAAATGAATTTCTGGCAATAATTGACAGCGTGCTGTCTAGAAAGAACAATAATTTCAGGCCAGACGTTAACTCTAACTGTAACCTTGAAATACTCCCTACTGTTTTAGAGAACAATAAATAGCATATCATCTTCACGCTAAATTACAGTATCAATTTCAGTGGGTGTAATGTGGCCTGCTCGCAAACAATCAGAAGAACACGTTGTCAGATCAGTATTAGTTTTCTTTGCACGATTATTCGAAAACAGAAACAAGAACTGCATGGTATGGAAGAGAAAAAAACAAAAATTTGCTCCAGGCGGAGTTGTGTTGTCCCGTTGCTTCTTTAGTGGACTACCAGAGACTGAGTGTCGCGGAAATAGTTTTAACAGATTGTGTGGGTAGGAAAGGATGAAAAGGCTAAATCACCAGAGGTGATGAACGATAAAGAATATATATATTTCTTTATTTTCAGGAAGTAAGCTTAACATAATAAACTGCCTTGCAAGTTCAACTTAGCTATGAAATTTAAAAAAGGTAAAACTAGCTTTTGAAGTTTAATGTAGCGAGTAGCGTGATACAGAAAATCAATAGTTTGTAGCGAAGTTACTGGTTTGTTAACAGAGCTACTTTTAATAGTACAGGGAAAAAGAAAAAAAAATATGCCATTCATCAAATACTGTGATCGTATAGTTACTTGTCTGTTTTGTGCAAAATATGTTCTGCGCAACAATTTGCGAATGTCAGCGACAAATTACTACAAAAATAGTAAATAAAATTTATGCGTTGTTTGGTGTGCTTAAATATGTATGTATGAATATGTTAATAATCGCTTGTTGAGATATATAACTCTGTTTTCATGTATTCCTCCAAAATAAATAAACTTTAGCTTAAAGGCATTTTTATGTATTTATAGATAAATGTTTGTTGTATTACGTATATCTTTCATAATTTCACTAGGAAAATTGTAATATGTGTATAAACTAACGTTTTTAATATCAACGCAAAATATTGCCTTATATGTTTTCTTAATTTTGTAATGTCCTCGGTTATATCGCATTTGATAGAATACCGGCGGACGCGGCATAACGAAGGGCCACTGTATTAATTAATCCGTGCCCTCGATTTCGTGTAAAGATTGAATCCTTTGACAAAATCTAGAAGTTACGAAATAGTGACTACTTTTGAAAAGCAGTTTGTAGTCTTTACATTTTAAAGAAAGTAGTTGCAGTTAACTACATTTTCGATAAAGTAGTTATAGTTGTAGTTCGCTACAAAATAAAAGTAGATTTTTCCGACCACTGCACTGTAAAAAAAATTGCAGTAAAATTACGGGCAGAGGCCGGCAGCAGAGATTCCACAAAATACCCCGTAAAAAAAAAAATCCATGCCCATCATTTTGTGCAGCCCGTAATTTTACGGGGCAAAGTAATGTAGCATTATAATGCATAGGATATAATGCACGTTAAAACACAATAACACTTTGCTTACTATTCCGTAGCACGTTAGATAATCATCACAGAATCGCTGTTTTGGCGGGTTAAAATTTTCGAAACACGAGTAAAATGAAGGGTTACACCCTAACGGAGGACAATGTATAGGGTCGTACCGTATTTTTGCTAACATATGGGCTAGAACTGTAAGAATATGTGGATTGCTCTTAATTTTCTAAGTATCTAAGGGATAAGGCCGCTTATTTAGTGGATCAGACCGTTTTTCATCAAATAAGGCTGTTGCCCGTGAAAATTGAAGGGCAAACGCTCATAAATTTACAGTTTTTTCTGAGAGTGTGATCCCAATTTTCGGAGTCTAAAAATCTATCCGGCGGAATGATTGCGCAGGACGCCAAATGCCCAGATTTATCATAATACACATTTTTTTTTTAAACTAGCCGCCTCTGACGACCAGCTTGGTCTTCTTTAAATATATACTATACCTTTCAACATGTTGCTTTTATTCTCAAATAAGTTTGGTTGTTTAATCATTCGCCAAATTAGGAGTTTTTGATTGGGATAGCAGAAACACTTTGCCATCCTGGCAGCATGTTGCATATGTTTTATTGTTGTGTACTTCATCTTTCCGTAAGGAAAGTGTGTTTACAAATAAATTCTCCCGTCTACTAATCTACCTCTACATTTTTGTCGTAGCGATCATTGCAGGAATCGTCATGACGACGTAGGCCAAACATATCACAGTCCTGTTGAGCGTAGACCAATCAAATCGGCCGAACTCATGTTTCCAGTAGGAGTCATAGAGAACGGACAGCTGTTTCTTGCTACCTCACTGTGACGTCAGCTGCCTTTTCCTTATAATATGTACTTACAACTATCTCCTTAACTCACTCACTTCGGCAATGATGCTTCAAAATATCTGCTTGCTTTTCATTTGCAACACTCCTACTTATGCGGAGATTTTAAACATGTTAGGTAATCTTCTATAATTGGATCCTCTGCCAATTAGTGTATTTTAGCAAATATGATTTGGCGCGTTACAGTGGTATTTGTGAAAGCCCTGTAATGGTATCCACATTCATTCACATGAAATCATATTTTTGCTAGCATCTTTAATGACACTAGTCTGGGGTGTGAATCCGATTTCGAAATATTAACTATTATATTTTTGTTCTCACATAAATTTTCTGTTTAATCTTTCACAATCGCGTTGCACACCAATAGATGCATTTTTGCGAATATGGTTTGGTGAAACGGAGTATTTTTAGGCAGCGGTTTAATGATAATCACATTCACTTTAAACAACATTTACGCATACGTCTGGTACTAACCTTGGCGTGCAATCTGATTGCAGTACTTTGATTCAGTGCCTATAAAATCTGCTTGTAACGTTATCCCCGTTTATGGTGATACTTTATTCCTATCCAAATGAGTATTGTAACAGGCCGGGTTTTATCATAATACCCAAAGACTAAATCTTTCTATTTTTCTTTTATTACTGCAGTGTACGCGGCAAAATATCGATTTACTTGTATCGGGCTGCACTGCACATCAATAGATGTATTTTTGCGAATATGGTTTGGTGAAACAGAGTATTTTTTGGCAGCGGTTTAATGATAATCAGATTCACTTTAAACAACATTTACGCATACGTCTGGTACTATCCTCGGCGTGCAATCTGACTGCTGTACTTTGATTCAGTACCTATAAAATTTGCTTGTAACAGTATCCCCGTTTATAGTGATACTTTATTCCCATCTCATTGAGTATTGTAACAGACCGAATTTTACCGTAATACCCAAAGACCAAAACTTTCTGACCTTTTTAGGTGCGTTCGTAATTATATAAATACGTAGCACCTATAGTCGTCGTTTGGTCCGTCCGTCTGTCCGTCCGTCTGTCTGTCTGTCTGTCTGTCCGCATATAACAACGCAAAAACTACCCAACCAAATGGTTTGCAATTTAAAATATATTATCTTTGCAGAATTTTGTCGAGACATTTCAAATTTTATTAAAATCGAATCAAAACTTTAGGAGATATTAATAAAAATATTTATTAAGAAATTTGAATTTTTTTTTTTAAATCGGTGCTTTTTTGTTATAGGAGCTTCCGAAGTTTAATCGTCAAGCGACCGAGATACTTATTTTATGACAGAAATTAATCTGCAGACGATAGAATTCATTTCACAGAATTAAAAATCATCAAGATCTGAATATTTATATAAGTAGCTGATACATACACTCTAAAATTGGAAGGAGTGAGAAGTTGACTCTTTGGAAGAGTGAGAGGCATTTTCACTCTTTTAAGAGTGAATTTTATAAATATGCACTCTTTAAAGAGTGGAATTTTCCACTCTCTAGAAAGGAGTGAGATATCTCACTCCGTTGTCGAGAGTGACTTTCTCACTCCGTTGACAATAGTGAATAGTTCACTCCGTTGAGAGTGAAGAAAAACAGTTTTTTCCAATAAAATCAAAAGATGGCGCCAGTTCTCGGATAGCCCGTTATCGAAACGAAACGCCTAAAATAAAATCCTTTATATATAGTAGCACGATTTAAAAAAAACTGAAAAAGGCATTGAAATAATAAATGAATCGATAGAATTATGGACAGGAAATATATTTTATGCTTTACAAATTGCAGGATTTGCCAGTGCTAAGAACAGTGCAGGGAAAACAAATATTTGAAGTAAATTTATGCTTAGCTGCAACACAATTTTGCTACTATTTTATAAACAGAAATTTAATATCTCTGAATGCTAATTATTTTCCTCTTTATTTAAATAACCTATTCTACATATTTTATATCATTTCTAACCTCTTTATGAATATAAACAAAATATAATTATATAGATTAAATTTTCTGTTATTTTTAGCACGTTTGAAATTAAAATGTAAAACATAAGAGAAATGAAAAACGTTGCATTTAATCACTGATTTTATACCATTTATTATAGCAGAAAAAAAAAAAAAAAAAAAAAAAAAAGAGAATAAATGTTAGTCTTAAGCCTTGAAATGGGCTCTTTTTTTTCCATCTGGTATCTTTTTACTATGTATATGTACTGATTTTTGAAATAGCACTTTCCAATCAATTGTTATGTTTATTTCGCACTAAAAAGTTTTTATATTATGCGCTTTGCAATCATTTTAGACTGTCGAATAAGCATACTTCTGTTCGGAAGAAAAAAAAAAACAAGGTGCGCAATATTTTGCATGCGCAATCTTGAAATAAGAATAAATTTGAAAGTATCAGACGATAATATAAATTACACATAATAAGTTGTTGTCAGAATTTTTTCCTCTAAAATAATTCCATTTTTTTAAATCATTTATCAAATTTGTCTAAAAAATGTGCGAACAGTCTCTGTATTATATGATACAAAAAGAAGGTTTCAGTTTTCTTATTTACACAGTTGAGAAACACCATAAATATTTGTGATTTCTACACAAATTTAATAAGTGTGCTCGAATATCACAAAAGAAACAAAGCTAAATAATGTAATAAGAGTTTTTTTTTTATTGTTAGCGGCTGTAGCATCCTGTAAGTACCAGTTCTCGTCTGAGCGCAGAAGTCAAACAGCAACGAACTCGGTTTGGACTTGGGAGGGTGACCGCCTACGAACAAGCGTGTGTAAAAATAAGTTTCTCTTTTTCATTCAAGAATTTTAGTCACTCTTCTGAAAGAGTGAGTATCCACTCCTTTTCAGAGTGAATATTCACTTCTCAGGAGTGAGTATTCACTCTTTCAGGGAGTCAAGAATTTCACTTTTTCCTAGAGTGAATAGTCACTCTAAAGAGGTTGGGCAAATTTTGACTCTGCGATAGAGTGAATATCCACTCCTCCGGAGTGAATAGTCACTCTCTCTTATTTAGAGTGTATATATCTGAATATTTATGTAACTAGTTAAGATATTTGTATGAACAGTGTCATAAAATATATACTTAACTAGCTGTTTAACCCGTTCTACGCACGGGATATCATGAATTTAATTCTAAAACGTGCGTACGAACGCACCTCGTTTGTAACGTTTGACGTACAATTTCCAACTTGTTTTTTATTACTGCAGTGTACGCGGCAAAATATCGATTTACTTGTATCGGGCTGCACATCAATAACTGTACTTTTGCGAGTATGGTTTAGTGAAACAGAGTATTTTTTGGCAGACGATTAATGATGACCACATTCACTTTAAATCCCATTTTTGCCGATATCGCATACGTCTGACACAAATCTTGGCGTGCAATCTGATTGGAGTTCCGTGCCTATAAAATTTGTTTGTAACGATATCCCCGTTTACAGTGATACTTTATTCATATCCCAATGAGTATTGTAACAGGCCGGGTTTTACCGTGATAACCAAAGACTGAATTTTTCTTTCTTTCTTTTATAACTGCAATGTACGCGTCAAAATATCGATTGACTTGTATCGGGCTGCACACCAATAGATGCAATTTTGCGAGTATGGTTAGTGAGGCAGTATTTTTTGGCAGCCGTTTAATGATGACCACATTCACGTTAAATCACATTTTTGCCGATATCGCGTACGTCTGACGCTAATCTTGGCGTGTAAACTGATTGCAGTACTTTGATTCAGTGCCTATAAAATTTGCTTGTAACGATATCCCTTTTATAGTGGTACTTTATTCTGATCCCAATGAGTGTTGTAACAGGCTGGGTTTTACCGTAATACCAAAAGACTAAATCTTTCTTTTATTACTGCAGTGAATGCGACAAAATATCGATTTACTTGTAGCACAAATCGTCGCACCTGGGTACTCAGAGAATGGTGTAGTAACCATTGTAACTCGGTCATCTGAATGTGCGGAAACAGGTGAAATCGAAATGCGTTTGTGCATGAAATCCGTGAGAAAATTCCCGCGCTTTATAACGGGATGGATGAGTCTGAAGACGCAATCCTGGCGTGTCTAAAATACAAATACATCTGTTGGCCCATCCATAGCCTAATAAAATAAGATAATAACGGTTCCTAATAAGATATCCCGTAACAGTGGAGGTGGAAAGGTAAAACATAACAGGAGGACCAATTTTATTTATGGATCCAATAATGATCGCCATTTAAACTAGGGGATCCAACCCGGGCATCCCAGGTTACATAATAATATAGGTGAAAACCATTTTTTTTTAAATTGAAAACTCTAATGGATTTTTTACATTTAATATATTTTTTTGGATTACCCACGAACAACACCAAAAATCTTTTATAAATATTTTAATGTATAGAGTTTCGAAATTTATTAAAAGCGATATTTTCGCATCAGTCCTAAGCAGTAAAATCAGTTATTTTGTGAAGTAAGTGTAGTACAACAATGTATAGTCCATTTCCTTATTATCATTATTATTACTAGTAAATCTGCAGATCAGGAGCCTCAGCGTCAGCTCTAAAAGTCATTGTTTTTTAATCTCACTTTTCATATTATTTAGCATCTTACAATCCGCAATTTTTTTTTTATATTACATACATATTTATAGGCATATAATATACTTCGGAGGCTTCAGAAATTAGAAGCGTTCAATTAAACATGGTTTATGCGCAATGATATTCAGAAATTCTTATGAACTTCTTATTCATGCAACTTTTTAGATATAAAAAAAAAACTTGTATTAAATAAATTCTTCATTTATGTTAATAGAATACAAAAATAATTTATTTTGATAATAAAATAGTGTAGCAAAATAGTGCGAGTTACTTGAATTTTATTATTTTGATATTCTTTGAAATAGGGTTGCTAAGCAACTAATAAATTAAAGAGCAAAGTAAAAAGAAATGCATTTTAAAATTTATAAAAAAATATGAAAATAAAATGTTTTATATTTCTCGAACAGATGCAAACAATTTTCCAATAATTTAAACAATTAATTTCTAAATTCTAATGAATGTATCAGCAAATTTTCAAAGCTATTGGATATATTTAAAACCTCCATATCGAAAATTTAGCATTAGTAATTTTATGTTTAAAGCCATTATTCAAATATGCGATTTTCATTTCAGTTAAAAATGAAATTTGAAAATCGTCTGCATTTCCATAGGAAAGAATTATGACCTAAAATAAATGTTCTATATTTTTCGAACGAATGAACCAAATGTAACTAAAAACTATACAGCTAATTCCGGGTACCTCACCAACATACCCACCAAAAATCAACCTAATAGGACGATTTTTACGGCAGACAAACAGACAGGCAGAAACCAAAAACTTTTCGCGTCTCCACAGTGAACCTCAACTGACGTTTCGGCAATTAAATTATTTTAAAGTCTGCCTTACTTCCGCCTCAACAGTTGGACAAAACTGATAGTAGTTTACCAATTGTATCGTTTGAGTCCGCAGGTATCTATTTTTTTTTTTTTTTTTTCCTGTTCATTCTTCTTTTATACATGCTAGTTTCATAATTGTTTTACTTAACAAATAACAGCTGACGTTTCGGTCATTGCTTGTATCATAGCATTTGCATCATAAAATAAGCGATGTGTGATCTTGAACTCATTTCAAGTTAATTGGACACTAGCAGACGATCACGCTTCAGTAATTTTGATAGCCTTTTGATAGAATAACTGCCCGAATTAAGAATAAAGGACACAGAATTGAAATTGAGATGATTCGTTTGGAAGGAAACCGAGAAAAGAAAAATCTGCCCCGAAAATATAAATAAAATAAAATAAAATAAAATGGTTAACCAACCGTGTAGAACGAGAAACACACGTATTACATTTAAGTATAATCATGAAGTAATTTGTTACATCGATTCTTTAACAAAATGTGTTGTAGTAAAATGTTCGAACATTTAGAACTTTAAATTAACATGTTTAAAGTAATATGACTTAAAACATTGGAGTCTAAATTTAATAATAAATAATTAAAATGTTTGTTCGAAGTGTGTAAAATGTAGATTTTACGGGATATACTTTTTAACGAAACCTGTAAGTGCTTGTGGAGTTTTGAGCATATCTGAATCAGCTGTAAATGTTTCTTATAAATTACTAGGAGGAATGACTCTAACTTTATTGTATGGTTTTGATAAGTTCACTTAAAATTCCCAAATGAGCTTAAAAGTCTTGCCTTTTAATAGAAATAAAAGTTATATAAAACAAGAACGAAAAATCATGCGTCAATCGTAGATTATGTAACACTTTCTAACACTTCCAAGATAATTTTACAAATCTTTACCGTTTAATAAGGTGGAAGATGATTTCTAAGTAAACAATTTGGAAAACGAATAACATACTTAAAAAACAAGTTTCAAGAATTACCAACAATATTCGGAAAAATACCCGAATTCTTCTGTGCAACCCTGTATATGATCTATAGATTTGTATATATGGTACATTCCTTGTATCATAGCATTTGCATCATAAAATAAGCAATGTGTGATCTTGAACTCATTTCAAGTTAATTGGACACTAGCAGACGATCATACGCATCAGTAATTTTGATAGCCTTTTGATAGAATAACTGGCCGAATTAAGAATAAAAGGACACAGAATTGAAATTGAGATGATTCGTTTGAAAGGAAACCGAGAAAAGAAAAATCTGCCCAAAAAATATAAATAAAATAAAATAAAACTAGATGGAACCCGTCAAAACGTGACGGAAAGAAATACTATAACAATATCAGTAAAATAAGCTTCTTTATTATTTAAGTAGGGCTTCGTATGAAACAGTCTTTCAAATATTTTATTTTTAAAAATCCCCCCCTCCCCCAGTGAAATGCTATTTCCGATGCAAACTCCAAACGAACACTCCGTAAACAAATGTGTAATGCAAATCAGTTTGACATTACCACCATATTCCCCACGACAAAAAAAAAAAAAAAAAAAAAAAAAAAAAAAAAATGTCATGGACCTATAAAGTATTATACAAATAGTCCTATCATAAAGTATCATACAAATTTCCTACTTTCATCTCATATTCAGTAAATAAAAGAACATAGTATAAGCACCCCCTCCCCTGTGATAATGCAATAGAATGAGCTCCTATGCGCATATGTATTGCATCTGCCCAAAGGCACCGTTGAAATTCGACGTTAAAAAAAGATTTAAAATGTTTAAATTAAAAGTTTTAAAATGTCCTCTTTAATCATTGTTCGTTTCAAATCCATATCTTCTAAAACGCATCCATTGTTTTAAGCTAATCAATTTTTATGTAAAAATGAAGAATTTTTGTTAAAAATAATAAATTAATATGCAGATGAGGGAGAATTTTAATGGTTTCAATTGTAATTTACTTGTATGGTTTCTTCTATCCCTTTACATAATCAGGATGATTATTCCTTTTCCATCACAGTCGGTCTCTTATACAGTTAAATATCCAATGGATCTTTAAAAAAATAATACATTACAGTTCCTAGCATATTCTGATTCAACATATACATCAACGAATTCAACATATCAATTTTATGTTAATCATAAACTAAAAAAAGTATTTTTTTCTTTTGACAGATTTTATATTTAGCGCCAAAATACTCTATCTTATGGATAATCTGATCTTATGATTTAACAGGTTTTTATTTTTTTTATTTATTTATTTTTTTTCACTTTTCATGAAGGTTAGGGATACCTATTTTCAATTGTTGCAACTATTTTACATTATTAAAACAAACGGATGGTCATTGTTAAGATAGAATTGAAAAATATTTCATGCTTGAAAATTATTTAAAAAGTCGTTAAATTAAGCAGCAGATTTCAAATAAATTTCAATCGAAAGCTAATTTTTTTTTCTAATTGAGGATGTAAGAATTGAAATTGTAAAATGTAGTAAAAAAATTAAATTTTTAGTATTTAGAAGTGATGTAAGCGCGATGAAAGCTAAAGCGATAGTGCCGTTTGTTGTCACAACCGTTATATATTTCTAAATATTGCCACTGTGTTTTGGTTGGTGTCCAAAAGTAGACTACCATTTTTTGACATCGAACGAAAAATTCACAGTGAAAGAAATAAGACTTTGCCGTTAATAAGGAACTGTTAAATGAACTTATAACAAACCTACCAAAATAATTTCTATAAAATATTAGCCTTACATTTTTTATTCTAGCTAAAAATACAATCATTATTTCAAGTTTTTTTTCCTGAAATTCTTTACTTTTGTGAATTTTTTTATTAAAAAAGGAAATCTTAATAATTTAAATCCTATAATTCCTATAACTTAATCCTATAATTAAAAAAAAGTAATTGGTAACATGTAATCAAGGTATGCAATCAAGATGAAGCAACCAATAAAGGCTCCAGTTCTAATCTTTAAAATTAAAAATTGAAATATCAGTTAATATTACGCCATGTTGACACAATCATATAAATTTTTCTTTTTAGTTTTATCAATGTTAAAATGCATTTCAAGCTAAGCATAACGTCATTTTCACCGGTACAAACTTTTCACACGTACATTTATGCTTAAGCACCATGCATACAAATAAAAATATATTTTGCATTTAATTGTAATGAAAAAAATGGCATCAACAAAGTTATAATGCTTAATGATAAAATGAACCCAATGGACAATATTTCCGTGACGTCACAGTAAATATGAATTTTTATTTGCTTATAAAACGCACGGATAAATATTTTTACCGAAATACTTAAACATTTTAACTATATTTTAACTTACAAATTAAAAAATTCGGCCTAAAAGTCACGTGCTTTTAATATTTAATATTTATTTTTTATGCTCGCAACCATTGAGTTCAGATAATAAACTCTGTGCGTCGTAACAGTGGGCGTTAATCCGATTGCCGACTTTATGACGTCATAAGTAGAAGTAAAATTTTAATTTAAAATTACAGCTAATTAATTAAATTTTCGAACAAACGAATGTACGATAACAAATCTGTGACCAAATATCTTTCATTTAAAAAAAGAATGATGTAATTTGATGTAGTAGTTTGTTCTCACGGATTGTCGAAACAAAACGCTTAGCGTTTTAAATATATAGATAGATGACAGGGCCTGATTACCAACGGGGCACACTTACACCAGTAAAAAAGAATAGAATTTATTTTCTTATTCATGGCAGTAACTTTGCTTGAAAAGGGCGTTTTAATAAGACGAAAATTTCTAATAAATTTTACTGGTGGAAGTGTGCCCCGTCGGTAATCAGGCCCTGATAGATGGTTAACCAACCGTGTGGAACGAGAAACACACGTATTACATTTAAGTATAATCATGAAGTAATTTGTTACATCAATTCTTTAACAAAATGTGTTGCAGTAAAATGTTAGAACATTTAGAACTTTAAAACAACATGTTTAAAGTTATATGACTTAAAACATTGGAGTATAAATTTAATAATAAATAATTCAAATGTTCGTTCTAAGTGTGTAAAAAGGTGATTTTACGGGATATACTTTTAGCGAAACCTGTAAGTGCTTGTGGAGTTTTGAGCATCTCTGCATCAGCTGTAAATGTTTCTTATAAATTACTAGGTGGAATGACTCTAACGTTATTGGATGGTATTGATAATTTCACTTAAAATTCTCAAATCAACTTAGTCTTATTGCCTTTTAATAGAAATAAAAGTTATATAAAACAAGAACGAAAAATCATGCGTCAAGCATAGATTATGTAACACTTTCTAACACTTTCAAGATAATTTTACAAATTTTTAACGTTTAATAAGGTGGAAGATGATATTTAAGTAAACAAAGTCAAAGTCAAACCGGGCGGGGAGGCCTACCATTCGGCTTAAGCTCAACTAACCCCGCCCAACAGATTTGTTTACTATACGGCAAAGCTTTACAAGATAATTATTAAAGTTGAGAGAAGACAATAAATACAAAACAAGAATAATAGCTCACGTATTGAACGATAAACAATTAATAAATACGATAAAGACAAATGAAACAATCATAGAATAAACAAAAATCAAATACCACCACGAGATTAGAGAAGTAGTACTGAAACATAAATTCCAAAAAATTCAAATTTTGATGATATAATAACTGAGAAAACAATTTACAATTTGGAAAACGAATAACATACTTAAAAATCAAATTTCAAGAATTACCAACAATATTTAAAAAAATACCCGAATTCTTCAGCGCAGCCCTGTATATGATCTATAGATTTGTATATATAGTACATAGAATGCAAAACTTTAGTTCAGTTAGGAAACGCGTAGCACAGTTTAAAGTTCCCTAACATAATTACTTTGCTTTACAAAATGCAGGAATTTCCGTCAATAAACGGAAATGTACTCGAGAACTTTTGTGCTGCCCTGTATATGATCTATAGAATTTATACACACCAAATAATAGACAAACAATGAGTTAAATTTAAAAACGCATTCAGCAACTGAAAACGCACTTCCAACAATTATTGTTAACAGACTGTATCGAATTCTTTTTGTGTGTCCCTGTTAATGAACGATGAATGCTATACACACAATATTCTATAGTAAGCTTTTAGTAATGCACTTTAGTGATATATATCAATTTCAATATGTTTGAAATAGTGAAACATTATTAAAATAAACCGCAAGCGATTTTTCACCATACACCATGATGCGACATCCTTTTGGGTGTCCCTGTAATGGAACTATAAGTGCTATGCACATCATAGTCCATAGTAAGCCTCTTATAGTATACCTCAGTGACATATATCAATTTCAATATGTTTGAAATTGGGTAACAGCATTAAAATGAACCGTAATTTTTTTTCTCCGTAGACTGTAGTGTAACGGAATTATTTTGAGTGTCTCTGTAAAAATACTATAAGTTGCTACACACTTCATTTTCAATACCAAACATGCCAAACTAAACCTCAATAACATATGTCAATTGCATGACTCTCCGAATATATTTACGTGAGTTAGAGCACGGACAGACAGACAGACAAACCGAATTCATAAACACTTTTCAGCTATGTTGGAAAGTATTAAAAAAGTAAATAAAAAGGGATATTCATAACAGACAAATATGTTTTTCATAAAAATATTAAATAATATTATAGAAAAATTTAGTGTTCTTTAAAAATTTTTGTGCCGAGAACCACAGGGCTTACGGAATCGTGCTATAATGAGGTTCTGATAACAATACAGTATTCCCTTGTTACATCTCTCATTCGGATATATCATTCTCTTTACGTGTCTTCCTAAAAGATATTTCTTTGACTTTCATTTTTTAAGTTAACTTATGTGTTATTAATTCAATTGAAATAAGTCTAGTTTTTTTTTTTTAATCATTACTTTATTAAACTAGTTGTTGGGGGCCACCGTAATACTTACCCATCATGGATATGCATAACATAAAATATGAAAATAAAATATGTGTAAACTGTTTATAAAATGCTTTGCAATTCGAATAAAATCCTAGCTTGATGACGTCATAAAATTCAAATGCTCTGTTATTGAATTGCGTAAGAGAAACATCCTTATAACTCCAAAAATTATAATCATATTAACTAACAGTTTACTGCTTCGGATTAAGCGTTTCATTTCCAATTAAAATATATCTTTGAATTGCAATTTGAATTAAATACAGGGTCACGAAAATTCGAAGAGTGCGGAAAATAGGATTTCAAATATTTCGGCAACTTATTATTCGATCAACTTCATTCTTTATGCAACATTTATGTTTTTGTATTGTTTTTTATATTCCCTCCTTAAAATAAACAATTTCGAAAATTTTTATATATCTTTTATCAGGACGAATATATCAAGAGTCCGAAAAAAATAGTTCCGGATAATCGAGGTTACTGAAATTCAATAATCTTCTTCTCATTATTACATACTAAAGTACATACCAAATTTCAAGTCTCTATCTCAATTTGTTCGAGAGATAGAGCGTTTACAGACACACACACAGACAGACGGACGGCAATTTTTTTTTTCTAAAAATATGTTTTTCGGAATCTCCAGTGTCTGAAACGTGTAAATCCGTCATTTTTTTTTCTATTTTTAAAACGATTGCAAGACTTATCCTATACTGCGCATGATGGGTAAGTAAAAAGCTGGGTACTTTTCCGTTATACGGACACGATTGTCGCCAAGCATATATTTACATATATTTACATACATATAATACATACATTTACATACATTTACATACTTATATACATTTTGGCATGGTGTCCGGAAAAGTACCAAAAGTTGTGATATGCGTATAAACTAATAGTTTGGAGACAAAATACAAAATATTTTCTTGTTATCTGTCTTAATGTTTAAATGCGCATTCGGATATATCGCGCTTTTTTTGCGTACCCGAGGAAACGTTCTTTCTCAATTTTCACATTTACGATATCACAATTTGTCAAGCCAAACTGAGTTTTCAGAATTGACATAAAACGCATTTGTATTCGCAAAAGTCTCATGTTTATTTGTGGATAACAGTTTTAGACACAATACAGACGTAAAAAACGGTGACAAAACATATCTTACATTCCAAAGATTTCATTCTGTCTACGTCATCCGCTTTGTTTACATATCGATCAGGTGTTTCCTTTGCAATCTGCTTTTATTTTATAGAATTAAGGCTGTTCAGTAGACATTTATTTTAGTTTTTTTTTTTTATTAATTAAAAAAAATGTAATTTATTAAATTACAACAATCATTGGAAAAATGTTCCAAAAACTTTAAAAAAAAAAAAAAAAAAATCCCTGACGGCTCGGCCTACAGGCACAGGTAGATTTCGAAGACGCAGACCGTGGGGCGCCTGTTTGTCGGGAATTGCGGAAGAAATGACCTTTTTACGATGATGCGGCAGTTGGAACCGCCTACTTCGAAACCTAACTTGTTTGCAGGCGGAATCGGCAGGGATTTTTTTGTTTTTAATTTTTTTTTTTTGCTATAACGGTTGGTCCTATAAAAAACTTGTCAATATAAAAGTTTTAAATAATATTAAGAGGATTAATAATAAATTTAAGCGGATTTGAAATCTTGAGAATTGGCGAAGTTATGAATTTTTTTCTTCTAAACCCTCCCCCCCCCCCCTTAAGGCAATTTTTAATTATATCAAAAATCAGTCATACATAAATTTTTGGCCCTTTTCCTAGAAGTAATAATAACTTCAAACGGATTCGATACGTATCATAAGTAAGAAATTATGAGTTTTTTTCTGTTTTCACAAAAAGCCCCCCCCCCCCCCTTGGTTCGATTTTGTCCATTAACGAACTTGACCGAGACTGTATGTCCCTTGATTTTATGTATCAGTTTCGAAAATATGCGGGAGTTGGAACCGCCTACTTCGAAAAATAACTTGTTTGCAGGCGGAGCCGGCAGGGATTTTTTTTGTTTTTAATTTTTTTTTGCTATAACGGTTGGTTCTATAAAAAACTTGTCAATATAAAAGTTTTAGATAATATTAAGAGGATTAATAATAAATTTACGCGAATTTGATATCTTGTGAATTGACGAAGTTATGATTTTTTTTCTTCTAAAACCCCCCCTTTTTCCCCCCCTTGGGGCCATTTTTAATTATATCAAAAATCTGTCATACATACATTTTCGGCCCTTCTCCTAGAAGTAATAATAACTTTAAACGGATTCGATATGTATCATAATTAAGAAATTATGGGGTTTTTTCTGTTTTCACAAAAAGCCCCCCCACCCTCCCCCCCTTGGTTCGATTTTGCCCATTAACGAACTTGACCGAGATTTTATGCCCCTTGATTTTATGTATCAGTTTGTAAAAGATTAATGCAGAATTTTTCCAGTTATCGTGGTCAGAAAAAAGTGACATAGATAGATAGATAGATAGATAGATAGATAGATAGATAAAGTTTTGAACTGGCGGTGGTTTTGGGTTCTGGGAGTCATGATCGGCGTAGATCTGCAAAATTTTTTCAAAATTTCCAACTTAGGTGAGAATGTAATAGGTAGGGTAGTATTTCTTACGAAATCTACCTAAAAAAAATCAAATTAATTAAAAATATTAATTATTCAAAAATATTCATCGGAGCCATCTACAAATAAACGCATTTTCCATTACTACAGTTAAAGAAATCCTGGTATTCTCTGTCTACGCAAAAATATTCGTTTGAATAACCATCGCCGCAGTTATTGAAACGCATTTTCCATTACTATACCTTATCCTTAAGATATACCTTAATATTTTGTCGGATCCTTCCTACAATAACTTTAACTCTTATTTAGATTGATGTCTGAGCTAAAGATATTTTGAGGAAATTAAAGTTGAAGACCACGTTTTTTGCTTTATAAGACAATTTCTCATCCGACGTCAATTTTCTGAATTGTTTTTTTTTTTTTTTTTTTTTTTTTCCATATCTGATAGTTTGCATCTATTCTTTTTGTAACTTTAACATCTTTGTAACGATTTTATGCATTTCTATTGCCTATTCAAAGAAAAAATATTCTAAAGTTACAGAGTTTCGTTAAAAACGTTAAAATTTTTTTCTAAAATTACAGAATTTTGTTAAAAACGCTTTAAAAAAAATTCTTCTAAAATTACAGAATTTCGACGCCAAGAGGTCCATTCTGGACCGAAAACAACAACCATTTTCCCAATGGTTAAAAAAAAAATCATTTAAAAATATTGAAATGCAAACGAGGTATAAAAAAAAAATCTCTCATAGAATTAACTGACCGAGCGGGTGTTATCGCGTGAAGCCCTTAACAGTTTGTTCTAGTGCTTGCGAATATACGTTTATATATGTTTAAACGTATAGGTAGTTAAGCCTTTTTTCCATATTATACATATCCAAAATCGTTACCGGTTACAATACGTTTTATACGTATTATACGTATATTCGCGAGCACTAGTTTGCTCCTAAACGCAAATTTCATGACATTTTGAGTCAAATAGTTTTTGCTTTAAAGTTATGTATTATTAACTTAGGATAAATATTTCACTGTTATGTCAAAGTCGTGTGTTGATTGATGGAACAAACACGTGGTACGTACGAAAACACGCAATACAGGAAGTAGCAAGCAGCACAAAATATTGCGCCACCTTTACCCTTCTGAAATACACTATTTCTTGTCCGTAAATCTTTCCTTGCCTGCATGCAGCTGGAGCCAGAATACCGGTGTAGCATTCCGGAGTTGTCAGAGAGCTTGTTCGATTATTATAAAAACACACGCGATTCGCATGCTGAACGTACGCGTTTCGTTGACAGTTCTTTATTTTTTCTTTTCGCTGGTTTCAAGGTCAATTGATGATGACCTTGCTAGGATTATTATTTCGTAAAAAACTATTTCTGGAGATCTAAATGTACTGATAAGAATAAACATTCTATTATTACGCAATTTTAATATTGAAAAGATTGATTTAATTTCACCATAATAAAGAACACATTGCCATAGTTGCAAACTTTCTACATGAGAGTATATGTGTTTTGTGCGTCTAACCACAATTTAACACATTGTTTTTAATTGCTTTAAAAATAATATAAAGCTTTAAAAACAATCGCACACGTCATGGTCACGTAATTTTTTTTTTTTTTTTTTTTTTTTTTTTTTTTATAAGTCGGAAATTGTACGTCAAACGTGATAAATGAGGTGCGTTCGTACTATAATTAGTTTTATAAATATTCAGATCTTGGTGCAATAGCTGTTGCACTCTTATGCAAAAATGCATGAATACAAAATTTATTCTATGCGCAGATTTTCATATTACAGATATTAATTTTATTTTATGGTATTAAGTTTCAATACATTTTTACAAACAATTAATTACAATTCTGTTACATTAAAATTATACTATGCGCAAATATCCAATACAAGACAATGCAAAAAAAAAAAAAAATCATCGTTACTATTTGAGTGAAATATCGTCTGTTATGATATGACTAATTTCCGTAATAAAATAAGTACATTTTAAGTTGGCAACATTTTATCTTTGTAGACTTTAACTGACATTAACTGAATGTGTACTGTAGACATTAACTGAAAATTTCAATGTGAAACTTAAGCTTAGCTTTGAAAATTTCAGAACTTGAAATCCATGTTTAGACTCTTTTTTTGTTTAATAGCTATTTCTATTCAAAATTTATCCAAAAAACCGTATATATCTCTCTGTATATATATTTAAAATGAAATCACATGTTTGAAAATTAAAGGAAAAGATATTGTAAAAATTAAACATAATAAACTGCAAATGTAAATATGAAAAACTATGAATATCTTATGTATTCGTCAGAGGAGCTTCTTAATTCATAATAAAGATATGTTATTTTGTCGAATATTGTCAGCATTAAGCCTAAAAATGGCTATATTAAGCTCCTTATAGCATATTAAAAAAAAACAGTGAAAAAAATAAGAGATCCAAAAAATAAATTATGATTCAACTGTAATAGATAAAAGACTAAATAATAATACATACAACTCACCAGTGAAATAAGAGTGGAAATTATTAAATAAGAATTAAAAATATTATCTATATCTGTCTATCTATCTATATATCTATATCTATATATATATATATATATATATATTTCCAAAATCTGCAAGTTGAAGATCGGAAATCAGGTTATTGAAGGGCAGTTGAGGACAAAATATTTACGAAAAATTTTAATTTATTTTTAAACATTTAGATTGTTTTTCGACAGTGATAATATTTTAGTGCATTTCTTCAATATTAATCAATTTATAAAAATATACAGTATCCGCCAAACTATTTGAAACTCTTATGTTTGATTGCATTCTTCCAAGAAACAATAATTATTAAACTTCTAGACCGTAGCTATAAAGATATTTTTTTACGCCGGTCATTGGAGGCTTTGTCCAGCATGATATGCAAGAACTGCAGTGCGTGTGATACAGGGAGGAAAAGTTACATCGCTTTATTTCACCCTGAGTGATTCATAAACGTTCTGCAAAAGTGCTTTTAAAGCTTCATGGCCTTTAGATGACAGATATGAGTTATGAGTTGGTGAAAATGAAAGGCCAGGATATAAAGTTTAGGAACCATGCTTGCAAGCTAGATTGATTATCAAAAATTCAATTATTGCTTCTTATTAGAGTCCTACATCGGGTCGTTTTACCCGCACCCGACCCAACTTGCGGTTCGGGTTGGGTTAATTTTCATTGTTTCGGGTTTGAGTCGGTTTCAGGTTATATTTTGACTCTTACGTCTATTTTTCAAAAGTACGTCCAAAATATTTTTTCAGCGTAAAATTCTATACCCAATAAAATCTCCATCATGGATACTCCGGAAAAGCGGTCACCTCTATTTAGCGAACATTATTTTTAAATTTCTAACACACATATATATATATTTGTACGCTTTTACCTCTGAATCTGTAATGGACAGACACCTCCTAATCTGCATACACGGAGCACGTGTATACTCTAAAAACGACATTTTCAAAACTGAGCAAAAGATATTCAAATCTGAGTATGTCGCATAGTCAAAATGGCTCCGAATCAAAATTACTCAAGCTTGAAACATGTATATACTCATTTCAGAAAACATGCACACACTCAAGAATAAAACATAATGTGCTCATATTTGAGTATGTCCATGTTTCAAATAACAGTAAACAACAGCTAGAAAAAAAAGCGCCAGTGCTGCCATCTCTGGTTCTAGTTACGATTATGGGAGGATAAACTAAATTTACGATTTTACCCAGAGCCAGCATAGAACCCAAGTCCTACTAGTTACAACACCATTGCCTTATCCACTTCGCCATCCAGATCACATGAGTGGGTGATTTTAAATGTAAGTCATCGAATGATTCGGACGCATGTTAATATTTTTATAGGATTCATTAATTTGTTGCTGAGAAAATTGGAAATATTTAACGGATTTCGGATAGATTTGGTCAATTTGAGATGGTGGTTAAGATTGTACAACTTTATTATTTATGTGGGGAAGGGGGGTTATGAATTATACAAATTTTCAGTTCGATTGTTATCAGTATATTTCTTAAATGAAAAAACGCTCCCTGGATATTGAAATTTAACTGACTAAATTTTCTTTTTGACACATTTTAACCCATTAACGTCCCAATTATTTTTCTCTTGAAAAATGGAAATATTGCATTTCATTCAAATCAGTATGACCTGATTTGTATGTGCTCATTTTTTAGTATTGCCATCTTTCAAAAATGAGTATGAACTGACCTCCATGTGAACAGTTTAGAGTATGTCTTTGTTTCAATATTCTGAGTATTTCTGGTATTTCAGAATTGAAAGTATTGGGTCGTCCTATTTGAAACAAAAAGTTTCATAACAAAATGAAAACATCGATTTACTCAGATTTGAAAGTGTCATTTTTCTCAGTGTATGTGTGCATAAACTACCACAAATACGATACATGTGTTTTTGCGTATATAAAGAACAAAATGTTGGTAATTTCATATTCTGAGAGGGAAAAAAATGGTTCTTAACTGTACCATAAAGAAAGAATAATCTATGATGACATTTCTTATATACATTTTATTTCTCATGCAGTAAATTGAATTCATTCATATTCATTTGAAGCATAGTTCTACTCAAACTTTTCGTGAAAATCCCAATAACCTGTCTTGCAAAAAACCTAAATCTGGTACGCAAGAATTATTTTAGAGTGAATCTGGCCCGCAGAAATAAAATTAATCACACCAACACGAACAAAGAAAATTAGGAAAAACCCGACCCAATGCAGGACTCTATTTAACGATCCCGAGGTGTCCGCTATTCAGAGCTTTTATTATATTTGAATATTAAAGAATACAGATATGTCCATTTTTTTATATAAAAGATAAAATTGTTATTAGACATATAATTGTAGATTACTTTTCATAATTGCATCAAAACATGATTTACATTCCTTTCATTTCGTGTTCGGGTCGGGTTGCGAGTCGATGAAATTTTTTTTGTCGGGTTCGGGTCGGGTACAATACGACCTGAACAGAAGGACTCTATACTTCTTATTCTTCCTGCAAGACTCTACTTCTTATTAAAGCCCTACATCCAGTCGGGTAAACCGATTTTACCCGAAACTGACCAACTAAAGACGGATCTCGATTTTCGCACATTCCACTTACATAGAATTTATTGTTTCGTACATGAGCGATTCTCATATAATTTTGACTTTTAAGTTCCTTAATAATAATTTTTATTTTACTATATATATTTTGCTTTCGTGTTATTTCTTATATTGTAAAACATACGGCATTGCATGAAAGTATAACAGTATTAACGAGATAAATATAAGTGTTGAACGATATTTGGGTTAATACTAAATTCTATACTGTCCCTTGTCCCTGATGCTGATTTTTAAGATTGGAGCTGTCTGGGTAAAATTGTTTCAAGAAAAGTAGTTATACTGAATTTCTTTAAACAAAACTGGAACTATTGTTTTATTTATTATGTTAATTATGTAACAAAAATTAGGCTGCACACATTTTTTACGGTTATTATTATTTTTTAAACTCTGTCCCAGGATTTTAGATTCCTTACCGTCCTTCTTGCTAAAATTATGCAGAAAATCACTCCAGATGCTGCCAGAGAGTTTTTTTTTTTCATACAGGACTAAGCTAGGGGAAAAATGGCTGTAGTTCTTTGACAGGAAATTTTCTGCAGAATTTAAATCAGCATTTAAATATCAATTTCAAGCATTGTGGCTTTATTGGTAGTCTTATCCTCTCCAAGATTTATACATGAACTTTTAGAGATAAATTTAAAACAAATTTGTTATCTAGTTCAATGTAAATAACTGTTGCTAACAATCAATGGATATTGTGGCTACCACTTAGGCTTAACATGACTTGCCTAACAATGTGTGGTAATTTTCCTTACCGTCCCCTGTTCTATTTCACTAATAAATGGATGGTAAGGGTCTCACAGGGATAATACAGTATTAAACATGGATGCAGAACAAGAACATGTTCAATTATAGCAACAAGAACAAGATGTATGTACCATTTATGTACCATTTATATACCATTAAGTAAATTTTCTGTCTTTATATATAATACTAGCTATATTACCAGTAGTCATGTAGTAGTCATGTTATATAGTCATGTTACCCGTGACTTCGTTCACGTATCATTAAAAGAAGCATAAATGCATTAATTAAGCAAAATATTTCATTCCCGATAATTAGAATCGTAAATAATTAACTAACTCTTTATCACATTCCATAGGAGACAATACCGTATTTCTATGTTATAGAGGCCTGGACATAACTAAGTTTTAAAAAAGTGAAAATTTGTGACAAATAATCACGAAAAGGAAACTGCAACCAATGAAAAAAGGTGGGCCAAATAAAATCGTGGAAATCGGCAAATTGTGTAAAAACATATGTCAAGTTTACCTGGTAAACTATTTTACTTTTCACGCCTTTGTGAAACGTTTTAGTAACATCCTTCAAAGATAATGGAAATAGTATATTCTTTTTCATTAAATTCAATTCTTGTGAATAGGGAGCAATAATTGTAGACCTAACTGCAAGGACCTTAAATTTGCCTCCTTGATTTAATTTATACCTGAAGAAAAAAAATCTGTATTTCTAAATGAAAATATGTTGACAGACGACTTTTTGTTCTCCAGAATAAATTGATTCATGAAATTTGAATATGTGAAAATACGTTTTTATTTTTCAAAAATTTTACTGTAATCAAGATTTTTTTTCTTTCACTATCTATTCAAATTGAAAATAAATTCTTTTTTTCAGTTTTAATGAGAAAAAATATATTAATCCGTTTTATTTCTTCTTTTTTATCCACAATAATGGAATAATTTAGTTGCCATTTTTAGAGAAACTTCGTTAAAATTTACAAAAAAAAAAAATAAATAAATAAAAAAAATAAAAAAAATCTCGGAATTTAAATCATTTTTTTTTTTAAATTCTGAGAGTTTATGACATCCTCGGATCACTGATAACCAGTCTTAATAAATCGTGTTGCGTTCGACAACCTGAAAGGAGTGGTTGCGAAATGCAAACAGGCGGTCAGATTTTAATATAATAGATTCGTATTTATTTTTCTTTTCCTAATAATTACGTTTTGGTTTTTGGCAAAAAACTCTCATCTGTATGTAACTGATATTCATGCTTAATAATCGGTGTAGATAAAAAAAATATTTCAAATTTTTCGTTTTAAATATGGCGTAAAAGTCATTTACTTTCTAAACTTACCGATCCTTGTATGATTAATGTAAGGAATTGATTCCCGCTCCTTGTAAAACACATTTGAAAATTCCCGTTTTATTTCAAATATGACGTCACTTTTTCCTCAGAGAAATCTCTTTTTAATGGCATAATTCTTGTTAATTTTCTTTTTCTGGCAATCAAGGTGTAAATTTTAGCGGAAAACTCACATTTGTATGTAACTGGTATTCAAGCTAATTATTAATCAGTAACGATAAAAAATATTCAGTTTTTCATCTTAAATAATACGTCCATTATCTACTTTCATTATACATTGATATTCATGCTCTTTGTATTATTACGAACATTTGGAAATTACATGTTTTATTTATGACGTCATATTTGTCCAAACCGAGGAGGATCCTTTTCATAGTTCCATGGTCCAAGCGAAATCTATTTGAAATAATATAATTATTGCTCATTTTTCCTTCTAATTATAACGCAATTTTTGACAAAAAAAGATCTTTTTAATGTAACCGATATTCATACTGTATCATGTCATACTGTATCATCATGTATAATGTTGTTTCAAATATCACGGAAATTCATCTTCTTTTGAATTCTTTTTAATTTTCATTTTTCACGTGAAAATCGTTCAATTGAAAATTAGTTGTTGAGGAAAAATTATTTTTCCGAATTTTTATTTTTTGGCAACGATCAAAGCCCTAGCAACGATAAAGTAAAATGGTTAAATTTTATTGAAAAATGTCCATTTATTCTCTATGAAAATAATGAAATTTTTAATTATTAAAGAAAATATTTGAATAAAATAAATAAAACCTAGTCTATGTTCATTTGAGGGTTATAATCAAACTACATGCAAAAATACAGGATCATTAAAAGCTCCATTTTGACGCTGGCTTCAGCCTAACATTTGCACACAATCAGATTTATAATATTACTAGCTGTTACCCGTGACTTCGTTCACGCAACGTTAAAAGAAGGATAAATACATTAATTAAACAAAATATTTCATTCCCGATAATTAAAAACGTTAATAATTAACTAACTATTTATCACATTTCATAGGAGACAATACGGTATTTTTTGTTATAGGGACCTTGACATAACTCAGTCTTAAAAAAGTGAAATTTTGTGCCAAATAATCGCGAAAATTAAATTGCAACCAATGCAAAAAGGAGGGCCAAATAAAATCGTGGAAATAGACGAATTGGGTAAAAACAAATGTCAATTTTACCTAATAGACAATTTTACTTTTAACGCCTTTGTGAAACGTTTTAACAGCCATCCTTCAAAAAAACATTAATTGGAAATAGTATATGCTTTTCCTTTAAATTCACAATTCTGCCTCCTTGGTTTAATGTATAGCTGAAACAAATCTTGTTTTCTAAATGACAGTATGTTGACAGGCAATTTTTGTTCTCCAGAATAAATTGATTCATGAAGTTTGAATATGTGAAAATATGTTTTAATTTTTCGCATAATTTACTGAAATCAAGATTTTGTTTTCACCATCTATTCAAAGTGAAAATAAATTCTGTTTTTCAGTTTTAATGAGAAAATGGCGTAAAAAATATACTGATCTGTTTTATTTCTCCTTTTAATACACAAATATGGAGTAATTTACTTTCCGTTTTTAGAGAAACTTCGTTAAAATTTACAAAAAAAAAAAAAAAAAAAAAAAAAATCTTGGCATTTAATTTAATTTTTTAAATTCTGAGAGTTTGTGTGACATCATCGGATCAATGATAACCGGTATTAAGTAAATCGCGTTGTGTTCGATAGGCTAGGAGTAGTTGCGAAATACAAACATATGGTCAGATTTTAATATATTAGATTCGTGTTCATTTTCCTTTTCTTAAAATTATGATGTGATTTTTAATAGAAAACTCTCATCTGTATATAACGGATACTCATGCTTAATAATCAGTATAGATAAAAAAAAATCATTTAAATTTTTCGTTATAAATATGGCGTGAAATTCATCTACTTTTTATACTTACTGATCCTTGTATTATTAATGTAAGGAATTGATTCACACTCATTTTAAAACATATTGGAAAATTCCCGTTTTATTTCAAATATGACGTCTCTTTTTCCCCAGAGAAATCCCTTTTTAATGACATAATTCTTGTTAATTTTCTTTTCCAGGCAATTAATTTCAATACTGGCATATGGGAAATTATGTTACTTTAACGAAATAATATTAAATCTTATGTTTTATCAACAAAAATAGAACTATTAACATTCCTCATTTTTTTTTTTTAGGAAATCGAGTTATTTTTTTTTAGTTTTAAGAATGAAAATAGCTATTTCTGGCTATCCATAACATCATTTTCGACATAGATAATTTTGCGGAGCCTATTATTGACATTTGCTAACCATTTTCTTTTTGAAACTTCTTTTTACTTTATTTAAATTTAAATAAAAAATACAGTATAGTTATATTAACCGTGCGCAGACGGTAAAACGCCAAGTATTTTACCATACAAAAGAAAAAAAAAGTGAAGAAAAAACCCAAGATCATTTTATTTCACCAATCAAAGCCTATCCGCTTTATTTTCGATGTATTACGTCATATTCGCCTGTTTCCTATGGTTACGCATATTGAAACCTTGTATTATTATCAAAAACTAAAAAAAGTACGTTTTGTTTCTAATAATATTATTTAATCTTCATTTTAATTCTTTAATTTTTTTTTTTTTCATTTTCATTTTTCACGTGAAAATTTTTCAATTGAAACTAAATTGATGAGTGAAAATTATTATTCCGGGTTTTGATTTAGTTTTTGGCAACGATAAAGTATTAGCAACGATAAAGTAAATTTAACCATTTTAAAATATTATACGAAAAAATGTCCATTTATTCTCTATGAAAATAACGAAATTTTGAATTATTAAGAAAAATATTTGAATAAAATAAACAAAAACCAGCCTATATTCATTTGAGGGTTATAATCTATCTATATGCAAAAATACAGGATCATTAAATGCTCCATTTTGACGCTGGCTTCAGCCTAACATTTGCACACAATCAGATTTATAATATTATTAGGATTAGGATTCCTCAGTTCAACTGTTCAACATATATTAAAGAACAAGAAAGTTTATAACTGGAAGTTTAAAAATGTTATTTTGTTAAGTTGAATTTCACAAGTTTCTTATTATTGAAAGTTAAAATTATGGAAAAATGGCTCACATATTTCATATTGCATTCTATTGGGTTGTCCGAAAAGTTTGTGACGGTTGGGAAAATCAATTCGTATCGGAAAATTCTGCCCATTAATTATTAGATATTAGATATCGGAATCAATGTCTAATAACTAATTTACAAAATCCAGTTAACTACCGACCTATTTCACTTCTACCTTCTATCAGTAAAGTTGTTGAGCGCGTCATTAGGTCCCAGCTCCATGACATTTTAGACAAAAAGAAAATTATTATTCCTGAACAATTTGGCTTTAAGCCTAAGCATTCCACACAACATCAACTTCTTCGTGTCGTTGAATTCCTTAGTGAAAACCTCAACATGCAAATTCCAGCTGCAGCTATTTTCCTTGATGTCGCTAAGGCTTTTGATAAAGTCTGGCATGAGGTCTCATTTTCAAATTAATTAAGCACGGAATTCATGCCCGTCTCATTCACCTTATACATTCTTACCTTAGTGACCGCTTCTTCTGCGTCCGCATCAATAATTTACTCTACTGTATACTTGCAGGCACCTCCAAGGCTCTGTCCTGGGTCCCACTCTCTTTAACATTTATTTTAACGATATCCCTCGCATTTTGCGTACTCATCTTGCCCTGCATGCGGACGACACGGCAATTTACGCTGCTGCACTGCACATCACCCATACACTCTTTATAAAATTCTTCAAAAACACATCGACGAATTCACAAGCTCGTGTATCCAATGGCGTGTGAAGCTTAATGAACAAAAAACTGCTGCTGTTTACTTTTCTAAAAAAATCACTTATCCTAACCGTATTAACATCAATAATGTTACTATTCCAGGGACAAATGATATTAAATATCTGGGGGTTACCCTTGATAGTAGACTTACTTGGAATAAGCACTTTAGGAATATTAGAGCCAAAGTCGCTAGTATAGTTGTCTCACTTTCTCCCCTCCTTAAAAGTAACACACTCTCTATTAAAAATAAAGTTATTTTATATAACGCATGCATTCGCTCTATCCTCACTTATGCTTGTCCGATATGGGGCTTCGCTAGTAACACCAATATGAAATATCTTTATAAAGCACATAACAAAAGTCATCGTATCATCAGGAATGGACACCGCTATTTGAGAAACACTACTATCCGCAGAGATCTCTGCACTACGTCTTTAAAACAACGCATTTATCAGCTTTCCAAAAAATTTTATAAAAGTATCTATAACTTACCTAACGAAATCATTGCAGCATTACTAGACTATGAGGTCTCCGACCCCATTAACCGTAAGCGCCCTAAATATGTGACTTTGCTTGATAATGAAGATTGAGTTTTCCTCTTTCTCCTATTATATTTAATTTTTCCTGTCTTTTGTCTTAATTATGAAAAAAAAATCCTTTAACCTCTCATATATTAATGTTTATACTTTCTAAAACTTGAACTTAATGTATGGTCTCTGAAAAGAGTATTTTTTTATGAGATGGGTTCGATCCTCGGTAGGTTTCGTCTGTCATTTTTTGGAACTAATGGAATTCTTTCTTTCTTTTCTTTTATTTTTTCTTAACTTTTACTTTTATACTATATTAATTCCTTATTACATTTAAAAATGTATTTATTTTTACATTTATTTATTTAACTTTTAACTCTTTAACTTCTCACGGCTCATTTTTGCCTCGCAAGACAAACCACCTCTAGCCTGGTATTCAATGATGCTCACTACATTGTTCCATTGTCTAATAATTAAATGATAAAATTTTCCGGTACGAATTGATTTTCCCTACCGGCACGAACTTTCTTGACAACCCAATATGTATAGTTATACATACCTGCCAACTTTCAACTAAACTTCCGTACAATGTGTGTTAATTTGATCAGGGTTTTAAAGACATTAACCAGAAAATATAGCTGAAAAAATAATATATTACTGGTTCCATGTTCTTATATAGAACCTATTTGATTGCATTTCTTAAAAAAAAAAAAAAAAAAAAAAAAAAAAAATCTGGTTTGAAACGTGTTTAACCTCGGTTAAATTAGCCTACATTGTACGGAAGTTTAAAGTGATCTTGGCAAGTATGAGTTATATTTTTATCGATTTGTATTACAGAATCGCGCGTACTTTCTGCGGCATAGATTATCTGTCCTCGTGAATCATTAGGAAGGAGGGCTTCACTAAAGAAAACTTACTGTAAAACCCGTCAAAACGAAACCTGTATATAACGGAATGCTGACTTAAACGGAAATAAAGCATTTGTCTCGACGAAAATAGATAATTCACTTATAAGAGAGGATGGATCTGTCAAGACGAAAACCTACTTAAAGTGGAATTTTCCCGCTATCCTTTACGATTTAGTTTTAGTAGGTTTTGCTGTAAAATAAAATTCAATAACGCCAGTTGAAATACAAGAGTAACAATAAAAGATTGTTGAAAAAAATTGTCCATAAGTGTGATAAGTGCGTCTCGGGATTTTCGAAATCCTAAAGCTATTATAACGGAAATAATAATGTAATGAAGGAATTAACTTAGACTCATCAAGAAATATATTGACGAGTTAATGCAATCTATGACTTTATAGCACTGTAGGTGAATGAAATATAGAAAAGAGACGCGTTTGTTAACGAAATTATTGTTAAGACTTTGGCAATCAAGAATATGAACAAAACATTTATGCATATTGGAAATTTTTTACCATTATCTACGAATAACCCCCAATAGAGAGGATACATCTCATGTTAAAAACAGCAACAAATAAAGTCACAACGTGCTACAAATCTTTTTGCCAATAACAAAGAGAGAGAGAAGCGTACAATGAAATTACTTTTTTATATATACATATAAATTTATAAAGAAAACAGCAGACCCGTGGGCCGGTTCAGATTCGAGTAAAATCGAGTTATCCAACCCGAAGCTGAATTGAACTTCGGCATGAAACATTTCAGCTCAAACTTTACGCATCGTAAACAATCATGACATTCGAATATTATTATGATTTTGTTGACACTGACATTGTTTTGATCCTTTTTCTAGATATTTTATTGAATCTTTATTTATTTACTGATTATAAATCGATTCAAGAAACAAACCTTTTCTTGCCTTTGACATTGACATTGTTTTGGTATGCTTTTTCTAAGATATTTTATTGAATTTTTATTTATTGACTGATTAATCATCGATGCAAGAAACAAACCTTTTCTTGCCTTGGTATATGATTTTCAATTACAGGAAGTCGAGTAAAACAATTAAGCAAGAAAGAAAAATCATGTGTCTAGCATAGATTATGAAGCACTTTCCAACACAATCAGAATACTGTAACAAAACTTCACAGTATAATATGGCGAAAGATGATGTCTAAGTAAACATTTTGGAAAATGCACAACACATTAGAAAATAACCGCCTGCAACCGGTTAAAAATTACCTTAAAATTAATTTATTAATTTATAATTACGTTCTAAAAATATTAAAATGCTGTACTGTCATCGGAAACACATTTGTGTACATCATTTTTAGGTGCGTTCGTAATTATATAAATACGTAGCACCTATAGTCGTTGTCTGATCCGCCCGTCTGTCCGTCCGTCCGCTCGCATATAACAGCACAAAAGCTACCCAACTGAATGGTTTGAAATTTAATATATATTATCGCTGTAAAATTTTGCCGAGTCATTTTAAATTTTATGAAAGTCGAATCAAAAATTAAAATAATATTAATAAAAGTTTCATTTATTCTATTAAATTGTATCATACGTAATCTATATAATAAAAGCACAAGTCATGTGACTGAGGAAAACAAATACGGGCTAACCACTTCGTTTTTCATATGCCAAGCGGGCATTTTTATTCAAAATTATTTTTTCAAATAAAATTGCATAAAAGTTACATTTTTAGAAAGATCGTTCAAAAAAATTGTCTGCTTGAGAGATGAGTTACATTAAAAAATGTATAGATTCTGAGATAACTTCAGTGGAAATTAGGTTAACAGCTAAATATCCCAATCCATTAAAGTAAATAAACACAAGAGATTCGTTCATCGTGAGTCATAGAAATGTTAAACCATGGAGGTAATCATTCGCAAAGCAAGATCTCCATGGTGAATTTTGCAGCACTGTCGGGGGTCTAAAAAAATTCGGATCTGTAAAAGTGGCATACGTTAAAAGAAAAAAAAAAGCATGCTTATTTCGCTCATAACAGACGATATAATTCATTTCACTGAAATAATAACGATGATTTTTTTACATTGTAAAACTAGTTATAGTACGAACCCACCTCATTTGTTGCGTTTAACGTACAATTTCCAACTTGTTATAATTCTAGCCAATCAGGAAGTGGGTTAAAAATCGCTTACAAAATTCCATCTTTACATACAAAAATCAAGTTGAGTTAAATAACAAGTAACGTTGAGTCAAGTTGAGTGTAAAAACAAATTGAGTTAAATAAAGAGAGTAAAAACAGGATTCGTGACGGGTCGTTTGCCTCGGTAATTTGTACCGATTTTATAACGCTTTTTTCTGCGGCCTGGGCAGCATAAAAAGATCATTGCAACCGCTTTTATATTCTGCCGAGAATGCTGAAAATTTTGGAACAAAACGACCTTTCACCGAAAACAAAGAAACGGAAACTGAGATAGTCTGTGGATGCAAAGAACTTTTTTGGCATGATACTGCGCATGAGTTCAGGTTGGCTGCCCATAGTCTTAAGTATTAGGTAAAAAAAGATCTGGCATACTTTGTAGAGAAAGCGGGGAATAAGCTGTTGCGTCTTTAATTCTTTGCAGGAAACAGTCCATTCTAAAGTCCCATTATTATTAGAATGTTATACCAACTGCTGCATTTTACGCTCCGTTCTTATCCTAATAGTGTAGTAACTTGAATTTTTAACGCTTTCCAACATGGTTGAAAATTGCTTATACATTCTGTCACTTTGCCGTCTGTCTGTCCGTCGTAAATATACTCGAATTGCTATGAAATTTTTATATGTTATTGAGGTTATAGGATGCTTGGTATTGAAAATGAAGTGTGCAGCATTTATAGCTTGTTTAGAGGGACACTCAAAAGAATTACGTTACATTATGGTCTATGGGGGAAATCGTTTTCGATACATTTTATTGATGTTACAATATTTCAAACATAATGAGTTTGATATGCAACAATGGGATTGACAATAACATGCTTTCTGAGAAGTACAGACTAAGTACACTGCAAAAAAAAAGTGTTGATTTTACAGTATAATACTGGCACCCCAGCTGTCAGTATTATACCGTAAAATTAACAGTAATAAACAGTAAAATAAGCAGTAGTACGCTGCCGCGCATGTGTGGTAGTGTATTACTGGTTATTTTACTGTTTATTACTGTTAATTTTACGGTATAATACTGGCAGCTGGGATGCTAGTATTATACTGTAAAATAAACACTTTTTTTTTTTTTTTTTTTTTGCAGTGTAGAAGTGTAGTTTTTCGATGTGTTATGCAATTTTAAACTTATCGGATTTTGAGTGCATCAGGTGGTGTGTATAAATTCTTTCTCTGTATGTTGCATACAGGGTATCTACACGAAAGAATTCGCACACATTACCGTATATGGAGGGCAATTGCTGAAAATACATTTTTACTGAGTTATGTTTTTATTTTTTAAGTTGCTTATTTAAGTATCACATTTTATTGCACGAACACATTACATTATTTTACAGGACTATTATAAGTAAAATTCACCTATTCAGAAGATTCTACACTGTTAAAAATTTGCAGCAAACTCCAGTCATTTGACCGTTTTTACAGAACACAGTTATATAACTTTAATTTAACTCTATATTCCGACCATATTATTGTCTATATTACGGTCAGAATAGAGTTAAATTACGGTTGTGAAGAACAGTTTGCTGCAAATTTTTAACAGTGTAGTGAGAGAGCTCCAAACAAAACAGAATTTTACTAGTATCTACAGTTAAACTGAAAATTGCAAGTTAAACTATGAAAATTGAAAAAAATAACAGCAATCTGTGAGATCTCTAACAACAGTTATGAGTGTTGCGAACATGGAACAACGAACCCTGTTCAATGGTTGGCGAATTCCCAAATAATCTGCCTTTAAGAAAACCCATGATTGCATCACATCCTGGAAACTAGAATTATTTAATAGATATAACACTTCAATTTCTATCCTAAAACTTGCTAGAAGAATTTATTGGTAATAAACGATCATATAATCTCAGAAAACATCAATCAAATTGAGTCCTGAATGATGCAATCTATTTACCCCCACACAAACTCAATTAATTGCATACCAAGCTTATTTGAAATAACTTGCAAATATTCCAGGGTTTTTCCTTATGACTATTTTTTCATTTGCAACTTTTGTAGGGTGAAAGTGATTTCAGATCAGATCAAACTTTTGCCAGAAGAAAGGTGTTCGTGGCTGAACATCTTAAAACTCAAGAAACTTTAAAGATAACTTTAGAAACTAGAAATTAAACTTTAGAACTTTGATAATTTAACCTAAATTTAACCTTGTAAATAATAAGGTATCATTTAACTGTAAATAGTCTATCATCTATACTGTACCATATGATTTAACCAAGGATTTATAATACAGGATGTGCATAATTAAACGACCCTAAGTTGTCTACAGACGAAACTATTGGTCAAAAAATTGTGAAATTTTGTGAAGGACATAATGAAGGGATGGGAACTTAAGCGAAAAAAGAGTAGTTCAAAATTTTGTCACCAGACGGAGTTTTTAATGAATTACTTATTTAGCATACATTTGCAATTTTAGCATACGTTTACAAATTTTATTACAACAAAAGATGTTCAACAAAACTTTTTTCACGATATGTTTTCAGAATTTCCCTGAACACACTGCACTCAACTGTGGAATACGCTATCTTACGATTCCAGATGGTAGCTGAAAATGATGGCCATCATGTGGAACATGTTTTGTTGCAATACAACATGTAAACTATCATAAATGTATGCTGAATGTGCAATTCATTAAAAACGCTATCTGGTGGCGAAATTTTGAACTAATTTTGTTTTCGCTTAAACAAATTTCCATTCCTTCATTATGTTCTTCACAAAGTTTCACAACTTTCTGATCAGTAGCTTTGTCTGTATACAACTTTAAAGTAGGATCGTTTAGTTATGGACATCCTGTAAAATTGTCATTTTTCAAGTTTAGTGGATACTCAATTCATGTTTGTCTCTGTCTCCTCATATTACACTTGATCTCTCACTCTCTCTCTCTCTCTGAATCAAAGGATTATTAATTAATTAAAACCAGAAAACTCGCGTCCGGACATTTGGATTGGAGATACAGAAGAGTTTTGATTACCTTTTTTTGAATTGGTGTTTCATTAAGAAGTAGAAAAAAGATTAAAAGACATAACAAAGAGTTAAAAATATATTTTAATCAAAAGCTTAATGATGAAATAATGAATTCTGGAAACAACGATTCTTCCATTTACGAAATCTAGATAAATCAGTATTTTACAGCAAGTTAAGGTTCATTGCTACACCTACATTACAAAGTTTGTTTTTGAAAGATCTCCGTCAGTCGAAAATAATTTATGTCGCCATAAACAATCACCTTTTCTTGACGCTTTAGATATTTCGAGAGAAAACATTTGAATAATTTCCATTCTTTTTCAATAACATATATCTAAATTTATTTTTATGAGACATGCGTTACGTTGCTTTTCTTTGCAAGTAATGTATGGCTCTTGCATTAGAGTATATGCATTACGAGGATTATATTCAAAATGCTAGTGTTAGATAACTGCAAAAAAAATAGCATTTAGATATGTAAGACAATCTTAGTGCAGTGCTCGAAAAACTACTTTTTTTGTAGAAAATTACAACTACAATTAACATTATGGAAAATGTAGTTAATTGCAACCAGCGTCGGGCAAATTCGTACTTGCAATTATCTGCAGCGTAATTACAACTTAATTGTGTGTATTTGATTACACACATTCACGCTCAGAAATTTCGTCTAATAATGAGATTGGGGGGGGGGGGGGCGGTTCCGGCTACAGTACTGCAAGAATTTTTTACAGCATGTAATTCTAACTATAATTAATTATATACAATTAAATTGCAATTACAAATTTTTCCAATTTTGATTACAGCTACTTATTTTAAGAAGTAACGACTGCAAACTACTTTTCAAAAGTTATCACTATTTCGCTACTTTCAGATTATGTCGAAGAATTCAGTCTTACACTCGAAATGGATATCGATTAAGTAATACAGTGACCCTCGTTATATCGCGTCTGCTAAAATACAATCAAATAAGTGAGATTGGGACCGAGGACATTAGAAAATTAAGAAATATAACATACAAGAAAACGTTGGAAAAACGAAAAAAATCCATTTATAAAAATTAAGCAAAATGTCTGTCTATAACCCGTACAAGAAGATACTCACTTTCTATCATATAATATGAGTATATGATAGAGACATCTACTTTTTTTCGGTAGACTTTCTTTAGTTTTGTGTGAAAAGTGGTTTCTATTTTCCGGATCAGCACAAAGTGGCCTTACTTGCTTTTGCAGTTGTAGGTATCATTATCGGTACACAGATGGGAAAATTTGTAACAGCAAATATCTGCAATATAATTACAATTTAATCGTATGTAATTGATTACGCACATTCAAGCATATGACTCTCGTCAAATAATGGGATGGGGGTGGTTCCGGCTACAGTGCTACAAGATTTTTTTTTAAGGCATGTCATTGTAACTATAATGAACTACATACAATTAAATTGCAATTACATTACAAATAATTGTAATTACAAATTTGCCCAACTCCGCTATCGGGTTACTGACAGACATTCCGCTTCAATTTTCATAGGCGCACCTTGTGGGATATGAAAACACTCATCTACATAAACTGGATAATGTTTGCATATCATCTTTCTTGTTCAATAGTTCAATAGTCAAAGTTTGAAAGTTACAAGGTAATTACCATATTCACTTGTTGTTCGATTACTTTAAAATATTCGTTATATGCCGACTAGGGCAGTTCAATATTAAGTTTCTCTGTCAGAATATAAAGAAATAATAAATCTATAAATAAAGCAATTCCAAAAGAATAAACCCGGTATTAAAACATGAAGATCTAATAACGAATTATTAGAAAAGTGTTGACAGAAATAAAATAATTTTTTTTGATAGTAGGTCAGCACTTGGCTTTAGCAGCCAGTGTCAATGGTAAAATCTAAAAGATGCGTGGCTAAACTCTGCAGCTGTCGCTGATATTCAAAAATTGTTGTGTAGAACACATTTTGCACAAAAGTGCAAGTTACGATCAGGTGATTTGAAGAATACCTCCCCCCCCCCCCCCCGGAAATAGCATTAAAAGTAGCGCTAGTGCCCGCGACAAATTACTGATTTTTTGTATAAAAAATAAAATATGCAATGTACTTTAAAACTTGGTTAAAAACTTTGAATAACATGTAAAATAGCTTTATATTTTTAAATATTTTCATTTTTCTCTCTAAATATTCATAAAAATAGCAATAACATGACACTTACGCAAAACATTAAAACTCAAATTTAAATCGAGATTTTTTTAAATTCTGTAAATATTATTATTGTGTTTGAAACCTCCTTCAGAGAAAGACCTTTCTCGTAATTTTCACGTTGCTGTTTTAAATGTTATACAAGTTATCAGTGTAACACACAGAAAAATCTTCAATATCGATGACAATTTATAACTTGAATTAATAATAACAGAAACATGAAAAATAATGTAACTGTAATTATTGAAGAGGTTCATTCGCTAAATCAACTTTTTTAGAATATTTTAACAAAGTTTCATAACATTACACGCATAACTTCTTGAGTTTATGATGTTTAGTATAAAAACAGAATGTTAAAAAGATGATTTTGACAAAAAGCTAAAAATATAATTTAACACTGTGTTCTACTTTTTAAATTACTAATATTCAAATGTCTATAACTGCAATTCTAAACAAAAATTCAAATTAGAAAGAAAATTGAAACAGGTCTAGAAAGCTCAGAAATCAGATTTTAACATTATGTTAAAAATAGACTATTGTTTGTTTATTTATTTTGTTTTATTTTTTTGGCAGAAATTTGGTTTTAAAAGCAGATTAATTATTTTTCATTTATTTTAATTAAAAACTTTTTTCCTTGAACAATGTGTACTGCAAACAACGAAATATTTATTATACACAGATAATCTAAATAAATCAGAATTTAGCCGAAAGTATATAAGTTGCACTGGCACAGAATCGGTCAAGAACAAAAAATTTATTTTTTTTTAAATAAATTACATAACTTATATATTATGAAAATAATATCCGAAAACAAATTGTATTGCAATATATAAAAATTTTAATAGAAAACTATTTCTAGAACTTCAAATATGTCATTCCATTCCTCAAAGTAATTTTAGTTATGCTGGAAAAATATTAGCATCTTGTTTGGCAAACTAAAAAAAGTTAAATTTCTGGCAACAGCTTATTATATGAAATTAAATTTATCGTCTGATACTTTCAAATTCATTTTTCTTTCGAAATGGCACATGTAAACAAGCTGTGGACGTTTTTCCGCTTTCCGAGGAGAAATATTCTTGTTCTGTAATTTAAAAAAATGCGAAATGCATAGTGTAAAAATTTCTAAGCGCAATTTAAGCAACATTATTAATCGGAAAATAGAATCCCGTCAATCAGAAATTTTACATGGAAAAAAAAAATCCAAACTCTACTTCTCGTACTTCACTTTTACTTCCAATTTGGTAATCCAAGGTTACATTTTCTAGAAAATCCAATCATGATGTCAAAATAAAGAGTTCGTATTGAAAATTTTCAAAGTTTGATACAATTTCACTACGAAGACAGTCCGCTAAAATATATATTTTTAAACATACATTTAAAGAAGACATAATTCCCAATCGAATAACTATTTTCGTTTTTCATTAAGTTTATTTACCGATAAAAATAGATGGGCGGGGGGGTAACTTTTTACTTTTTCTTTTCTTTTTTATTCTTTATCGATTGTAAATCACATTAAAGAATTTTCAAAAATTACGTCATTTTAAATAACTTGGATTAAGAAATTTTACATGGAAAAAAAATCCAAACTCTACTTCTCGTACTTCACTTTTACTTCCAATTTGGTAATCCAAGGTTACATTTCAAAGAATTATATTTCATAAATAATTACCTTTTCTTGCCGCACTAGATATTTTGACAGTAGACTTTTGAATCGTCTACATTCTTATTCAATAGCATGCCACTAAATTTACTTTTATGCGATGTATGTAACATCGTTTTTTCTTTGCAAGTAATTTTGAGTTTTAGCCTTATAGAAAATATTCATTATGAGAAGATACTCAAAACGCTTACATTACATACCTTAAAAATATATGCATTTGCATATGTGACATATTCTGGTGGCTTAATTAAGCCTACAAAAATATCTAGAATTATTTTAGTTCAAACATTTTTCACTTAACCTCAATTACCCCCCCCCCTCCCCACCCCCTGAAACTATGTGCATTGCAAACAGCGAAATATTTCTTATACCCATGTAATCTAAATGTAATTTGAAAAAAAATAATATAAATTTCACTAGTTCATCTACATTATAAAATTTATATTTTCATAAACAACGGCAGTCCAAAACAATTTATCATGTCATAAACAACTATTTTTTCTTGCCTCACTAAATATTTTGACAGCAGATTTTTGAATTGACGGCTTTCTTTTTCAATAGCATGTCCCCAAATTTATTTTTATGTGATATATGTTACATTATTTTTTCTTTACAAATAATACTGAATTCATGCATAGAATATGTGCATTTAGAGGTGATATTCAAAATGTTTTTTCTTAGATACCTGCAAAAGAATGTAGCCTTTACACATGGAAGACAATCTAGTGCTTAATTATGACTGCAAAAAAATTTAGAATTATTTTACTTCATTTTTTTAATTTTTTTTATTAGAAATATATTTTCTGGACAATTTACATTGCAAACAATGAAGCGTTTCGTATATTCACGTAAACTAAATGCCCCCAAATTTAACAGAAATGATAGAAGCTTCACTATAGTTACATCTACGTTACAGAATTTATATTTTCCAAGACTACGTCAGTCCAAAATAACTTATGACATCACGAACAATTACCTTTTCTTGCCGCACTAGAAATTTTGACAGTAGACTTTTGAATAGTCTGTATTCTTTTTCAATAACATGCCACTAAATTTTGTTTTATGTGACATACGTTACATTGTTTTTTCTTTGCAAATAATATAGGGCTCTTGAATAAAATATATTTATTAAATTCCTCGCATTATTATTTTTATTTTATTTCTATAAAGCTATAAAAATCTTTTATTGCTTTGTCGCTGTCATGGAAACTACGCAATACCGTATATTTCTATCGTTTCATAGAATTACTTTTTAGCTCACAGGCTATCAAAGCCTGAGAGCTAATGTGCCCGCCGGTTCTGTATGTACGTATGTACGTAACGCTATAACTCTCGACAGAAATAACCGTTTTGCTTCAAACTTTGTTTATAGGTTCATTGTGATAAGGCGCTTCCCTGATTAGTTTAGGGGGTTCATTGGTTAAGTATAAAGGGGAGAACGGGGGCTAACCCCCCATAATTTAGATAAATGGGTTTTTCATGCAGAATTATCATATTTTCTTCAAATTTTGTATACAGGTTCATTGTGATAAGGCGCTTCCCTGATTAGTTTTGAGGGTTCATTGGTTAAGTATAAAGGGGGGATGGGGGCTAACTCCCCGTTTATTTACAAAAATTGGTTTTTCATGCAGAAATATCCGATTTTCTTCAAATTTTTTATATATGTTCATTGTGATAAGGCGCATCCCTGATTGGTTTTAAGGGTTGATTGGTTAAGTATAAAGGGGATACGGGGGCTAATCCCCCTATTAATTTAGATAAATGGGTTTTTCATGCAGAATTATCCAGTTTTCTTCAAATTTTGTATATATGTTCATTGTAATAAGGCGCTTCTATGATTAGCTATGGGAATTCATTGGTTGATTATAAGGGGGGGGGGGAAGGGGGGATGAGCCCCTCTTAATATATTGTCGATTTGTTTATTTTTCGAGGGGCTTATTTCAAATTGTTTGAAATAAGTCCTAAGTTTAATAAGTTTGTAATAAGTAATAATAAATTGAAATAATATTGTTTTAAAATCAAACAATTTCAAAATGAAAATTGTTTGAAATAAGAGTATAATATACAATTAGTGTGAATAGCCTGTGAGCTCAATACCCTCAGTTTAACTGGGCAGTTTTCTTTTTATTATGAATAGCATTAACCTTGAAAAATTAAAAAAAAAGGTCTAAAAATATCAATACATATAGCATTAATCTTTACAAATTATTAATAATTATTAATGATACAATAAAAAATTATATGTTTCAAAGCAATTCAGATAATAATTACTATGTTTTGCAATCTTTATTATAAAAATTAAAATGTAGTACTTTTTTTATTAAAAAAATTATACAAAATAAAAAATAGAATGTTGTACTTTTTGTTTTGTGTACTTTTTATACAAAAGTACAATAGTTTAAACAGTCCCCATTTTCTGGACATTACAAGCCTTATTTTGTTTATGTTTTATGCTATAAATTTTATAGTTACTTTCACATTTGTCCCTGGCAACAATATTTTTTTATGATCATCTTTTTTCTCCTCGCCTTAAAAAACATAGAATTTAATATAAAAAGCTGTAGGACATATTATTTTTGCCATCGTTATCGAAATATCAGGAATTAAAAATTTACACAAAACGAAAAAAAGAAAAAAAATTCAATATCTAGTTGAGATTTATGGACGTTATAAACCATATACTGTTTAGGATTTATCCAGTAATTTTTATTAGTTAAGCCATGTTTATATCTGACAAAAATATGTTTTAACATCGTCTGCTATTTGTTATTCTTTCTTTTTATAATTTAATTTAAATTAACTGACTTGAAAATTATTATTTTCCCTTCATTATTAAAATATCAGGAACTAAAGCACACACACACACACAAAAAACAAAAACAATAATTGAATCTGGAAAACCCTCTATATTTGGATTCAGAATGGCCAAGGCACTCCATTACCATTCAAAATGAAAAAATGAGAGTAAAAAATGCAGAATATAACCTTAAATGTTTTCTAGCTCATTTGGCAGAATAAGAAAAAAATCATGCGTCATGCATACATTATAAAACACTTTCCAATTATTAAGAGAAATTTGTTCTGAAGTTGTCACCAGTGTCTTAAGAAGTCTCTAAGGTCGAACTCTGCATTGGCCAATATATTATATTCATTATTTACAAATACAGTAAAACTTGCAAAGACGGAACCGAAATAGACCTGAGAAAAAAGTCTATTTTATACCGGTTTCGGTGTTAGCAGGTACATCGTCTATTGTAATTACTTTGGCTTCTTATGACCGGAACCATAAAATTTTCCGTTTAAGGCATAATTCCGTTAATTGAACCGTTATAGACATGATTCTGTAACCATGAACAGTTATAGGCAGGTTCAGTTTGGACGGGTTTCACTGTATCTGTAAAACTGCTTATGCAAAACAGTAATTTTCGACATTTTGGTGAGCATAATAAAATGTATTCAATTTTTAAAACGTGTAACTCCAATGAAAAGTATTTCAATCAATAATGGTAATGTATTCGAATTATTTTGGATGGCTCTGTATAAGATCTATGCATAATATATGCTCCTCATATGTATTAAAATTTATTTTAAATGGGAAAACATGATGCCACTGAATAAAATTTCAAGAAATATTCTCTAAAGACAATAACTGTTCTGAATAATTCGATGAGTCCCAGTATATGGACTACATAAACCATTAAAATGCGTTTCAAGAAATAACCACTCAAAGACGATTTCTCCAAATAGTTCTACGAGTCCCAGTATATGGACTACATAAACCATTAAAAATTCATTTCAAGAAATTACCCCTCAAGGTCAAGCTCTCCGAATAGTTCTCTGAGACCCAGTATATGGACTACATAAACCATTGAAAATGCATTTCAAGAAATAGCGCCCTAAGACAATCTCTATGAACAGGTCAATGAGTTCCAGTTTAAGAACTACATAAATAATTGAAAACGCATTTCAAGAAATAATCGCCAAAAACGATTCCTCCGAATAGTTCTATGGACCCAGTATATAGCTTACATAAACCATTAAAATTCATTTCAAGAAATAACCAATCAAAGACAATTTCTCCAAATAGTTCTACGAGTCCCAGTATATGGACTACATAAACCATTAAAATGCGTTTCAAGAAATAACCACTCAAAGACGATTTCTCCAAATAGTTCTACGAGGTCCAGGATTTAGATTATATACACCATTTTAAGATAATACATGTAATTTTTCTTTTTTTAAGGCTATTTTTGTTTTAAACATCTCATCTTCAATCCCATAATTACGGATGAATTTTTGCACCAAGGAAACCAACTGAAATATATACACCATTTTAAGAGAATACGTGTAAATATTATTATTTTTTCAAAAGGCTATTTTTGTTTTAAACATCTCATCTTCAATCCCATAATTACGGATGAATTTTTGTACCAAGGAAACCAACTGAAATATATACACCATTTTAAGAGAATACGTGTAAATATTATTATTTTTTCAAAAGGCTATTTTTGTTTTAAACATCTCATCTTCAATCCCATAATTACGGATGAATTTTTGCACCAAGGAAACCAACTGAAATATATACACCATTTTAAGAGAATACGTGTAAATATTATTATTTTTTCAAAAGGCTATTTTTGTTTTAAACATCTCATCTTCAATCCCATAATTACGGATGAATTTTTGCACCAAGGAAACCAACTGAAATATATACACCATTTTAAGAGAATACGTGTAAATATTATTATTTTTTCAAAAGGCTATTTTTGTTTTAAACATCTCATCTTCAATCCCATAATTACGGATGAATTTTTGTACCAAGGAAACCAACTGAAATATATACACCATTTTAAGAGAATACGTGTAAATATTATTATTTTTTCAAAAGGCTATTTTTGTTTTAAACATCTCATCTTCAATCCCATAATTACGGATGAATTTTTGCACCAAGGAAACCAACTGAAATATATACACCATTTTAAGAGAATACGTGTAAATATTATTATTTTTTCAAAAGGCTATTTTTGTTTTAAACATCTCATCTTCAATCCCATAATTACGGATGAATTTTTGTACCAAGGAAACCAACTGAAATATATACACCATTTTAAGAGAATACGTGTAAATATTATTATTTTTTCAAAAGGCTATTTTTGTTTTAAACATCTCATCTTCAATCCCATAATTACGGATGAATTTTTGCACCAAGGAAACCAACTGAAATATATACACCATTTTAAGAGAATACGTGTAAATATTATTATTTTTTCAAAAGGCTATTTTTGTTTTAAACATCTCATCTTCAATCCCATAATTACGGATGAATTTTTGTACCAAGGAAACCAACTGAAATATATACACCATTTTAAGAGAATACGTGTAAATATTATTATTTTTTCAAAAGGCTATTTTTGTTTTAAACATCTCATCTTCAATCCCATAATTACGGATGAATTTTTGCACCAAGGAAACCAACTGAAATATATACACCATTTTAAGAGAATACGTGTAAATATTATTATTTTTTCAAAAGGCTATTTTTGTTTTAAACATCTCATCTTCAATCCCATAATTACGGATGAATTTTTGCACCAAGGAAACCAACTGAAATATATACACCATTTTAAGAGAATACGTGTAAATATTATTATTTTTTCAAAAGGCTATTTTTGTTTTAAACATCTCATCTTCAATCCCATAATTACGGATGAATTTTTGTACCAAGGAAACCAACTGAAATATATACACCATTTTAAGAGAATACGTGTAAATATTATTATTTTTTCAAAAGGCTATTTTTGTTTTAAACATCTCATCTTCAATCCCATAATTACGGATGAATTTTTGCACCAAGGAAACCAACTGAAATATATACACCATTTTAAGAGAATACGTGTAAATATTATTATTTTTTCAAAAGGCTATTTTTGTTTTAAACATCTCATCTTCAATCCCATAATTACGGATGAATTTTTGTACCAAGGAAACCAACTGAAATATATACACCATTTTAAGAGAATACGTGTAAATATTATTATTTTTTCAAAAGGCTATTTTTGTTTTAAACATCTCATCTTCAATCCCATAATTACGGATGAATTTTTGCACCAAGGAAACCAACTGAAATATATACACCATTTTAAGAGAATACGTGTAAATATTATTATTTTTTCAAAAGGCTATTTTTGTTTTAAACATCTCATCTTCAATCCCATAATTACGGATGAATTTTTGTACCAAGGAAACCAACTGAAATATATACACCATTTTAAGAGAATACGTGTAAATATTATTATTTTTTCAAAAGGCTATTTTTGTTTTAAACATCTCATCTTCAATCCCATAATTACGGATGAATTTTTGCACCAAGGAAACCAACTGAAATATATACACCATTTTAAGAGAATACGTGTAAATATTATTATTTTTTCAAAAGGCTATTTTTGTTTTAAACATCTCATCTTCAATCCCATAATTACGGATGAATTTTTGTACCAAGGAAACCAACTGAAATATATACACCATTTTAAGAGAATACGTGTAAATATTATTATTTTTTCAAAAGGCTATTTTTGTTTTAAACATCTCATCTTCAATCCCATAATTACGGATGAATTTTTGCACCAAGGAAACCAACTGAAATATATACACCATTTTAAGAGAATACGTGTAAATATTATTATTTTTTCAAAAGGCTATTTTTGTTTTAAACATCTCATCTTCAATCCCATAATTACGGATGAATTTTTGTACCAAGGAAACCAACTGAAATATATACACCATTTTAAGAGAATACGTGTAAATATTATTATTTTTTCAAAAGGCTATTTTTGTTTTAAACATCTCATCTTCAATCCCATAATTACGGATGAATTTTTGTACCAAGGAAACCAACTGAAATATATACACCATTTTAAGAGAATACGTGTAAATATTATTATTTTTTCAAAAGGCTATTTTTGTTTTAAACATCTCATCTTCAATCCCATAATTACGGATGAATTTTTGCACCAAGGAAACCAACTGAAATATATACACCATTTTAAGAGAATACGTGTAAATATTATTATTTTTTCAAAAGGCTATTTTTGTTTTAAACATCTCATCTTCAATCCCATAATTACGGATGAATTTTTGTACCAAGGAAACCAACTGAAATATATACACCATTTTAAGAGAATACGTGTAAATATTATTATTTTTTCAAAAGGCTATTTTTGTTTTAAACATCTCATCTTCAATCCCATAATTACGGATGAATTTTTGCACCAAGGAAACCAACTGAAATATATACACCATTTTAAGAGAATACGTGTAAATATTATTATTTTTTCAAAAGGCTATTTTTGTTTTAAACATCTCATCTTCAATCCCATAATTACGGATGAATTTTTGCACCAAGGAAACCAACTGAAATATATACACCATTTTAAGAGAATACGTGTAAATATTATTATTTTTTCAAAAGGCTATTTTTGTTTTAAACATCTCATCTTCAATCCCATAATTACGGATGAATTTTTGTACCAAGGAAACCAACTGAAATATATACACCATTTTAAGAGAATACGTGTAAATATTATTATTTTTTCAAAAGGCTATTTTTGTTTTAAACATCTCATCTTCAATCCCATAATTACGGATGAATTTTTGCACCAAGGAAACCAACTGAAATATATACACCATTTTAAGAGAATACGTGTAAATATTATTATTTTTTCAAAAGGCTATTTTTGTTTTAAACATCTCATCTTCAATCCCATAATTACGGATGAATTTTTGTACCAAGGAAACCAACTGAAATATATACACCATTTTAAGAGAATACGTGTAAATATTATTATTTTTTCAAAAGGCTATTTTTGTTTTAAACATCTCATCTTCAATCCCATAATTACGGATGAATTTTTGCACCAAGGAAACCAACTGAAATATATACACCATTTTAAGAGAATACGTGTAAATATTATTATTTTTTCAAAAGGCTATTTTTGTTTTAAACATCTCATCTTCAATCCCATAATTACGGATGAATTTTTGTACCAAGGAAACCAACTGAAATATATACACCATTTTAAGAGAATACGTGTAAATATTATTATTTTTTCAAAAGGCTATTTTTGTTTTAAACATCTCATCTTCAATCCCATAATTACGGATGAATTTTTGCACCAAGGAAACCAACTGAAATATATACACCATTTTAAGAGAATACGTGTAAATATTATTATTTTTTCAAAAGGCTATTTTTGTTTTAAACATCTCATCTTCAATCCCATAATTACGGATGAATTTTTGTACCAAGGAAACCAACTGAAATATATACACCATTTTAAGAGAATACGTGTAAATATTATTATTTTTTCAAAAGGCTATTTTTGTTTTAAACATCTCATCTTCAATCCCATAATTACGGATGAATTTTTGTACCAAGGAAACCAACTGAAATATATACACCATTTTAAGAGAATACGTGTAAATATTATTATTTTTTCAAAAGGCTATTTTTGTTTTAAACATCTCATCTTCAATCCCATAATTACGGATGAATTTTTGCACCAAGGAAACCAACTGAAATATATACACCATTTTAAGAGAATACGTGTAAATATTATTATTTTTTCAAAAGGCTATTTTTGTTTTAAACATCTCATCTTCAATCCCATAATTACGGATGAATTTTTGTACCAAGGAAACCAACTGAAATATATACACCATTTTAAGAGAATACGTGTAAATATTATTATTTTTTCAAAAGGCTATTTTTGTTTTAAACATCTCATCTTCAATCCCATAATTACGGATGAATTTTTGCACCAAGGAAACCAACTGAAATATATACACCATTTTAAGAGAATACGTGTAAATATTATTATTTTTTCAAAAGGCTATTTTTGTTTTAAACATCTCATCTTCAATCCCATAATTACGGATGAATTTTTGCACCAAGGAAACCAACTGAAATATATACACCATTTTAAGAGAATACGTGTAAATATTATTATTTTTTCAAAAGGCTATTTTTGTTTTAAACATCTCATCTTCAATCCCATAATTACGGATGAATTTTTGTACCAAGGAAACCAACTGAAATATATACACCATTTTAAGAGAATACGTGTAAATATTATTATTTTTTCAAAAGGCTATTTTTGTTTTAAACATCTCATCTTCAATCCCATAATTACGGATGAATTTTTGCACCAAGGAAACCAACTGAAATATATACACCATTTTAAGAGAATACGTGTAAATATTATTATTTTTTCAAAAGGCTATTTTTGTTTTAAACATCTCATCTTCAATCCCATAATTACGGATGAATTTTTGTACCAAGGAAACCAACTGAAATATATACACCATTTTAAGAGAATACGTGTAAATATTATTATTTTTTCAAAAGGCTATTTTTGTTTTAAACATCTCATCTTCAATCCCATAATTACGGATGAATTTTTGCACCAAGGAAACCAACTGAAATATATACACCATTTTAAGAGAATACGTGTAAATATTATTATTTTTTCAAAAGGCTATTTTTGTTTTAAACATCTCATCTTCAATCCCATAATTACGGATGAATTTTTGTACCAAGGAAACCAACTGAAATATATACACCATTTTAAGAGAATACGTGTAAATATTATTATTTTTTCAAAAGGCTATTTTTGTTTTAAACATCTCATCTTCAATCCCATAATTACGGATGAATTTTTGCACCAAGGAAACCAACTGAAATATATACACCATTTTAAGAGAATACGTGTAAATATTATTATTTTTTCAAAAGGCTATTTTTGTTTTAAACATCTCATCTTCAATCCCATAATTACGGATGAATTTTTGCACCAAGGAAACCAACTGAAATATATACACCATTTTAAGAGAATACGTGTAAATATTATTATTTTTTCAAAAGGCTATTTTTGTTTTAAACATCTCATCTTCAATCCCATAATTACGGATGAATTTTTGTACCAAGGAAACCAACTGAAATATATACACCATTTTAAGAGAATACGTGTAAATATTATTATTTTTTCAAAAGGCTATTTTTGTTTTAAACATCTCATCTTCAATCCCATAATTACGGATGAATTTTTGCACCAAGGAAACCAACTGAAATATATACACCATTTTAAGAGAATACGTGTAAATATTATTATTTTTTCAAAAGGCTATTTTTGTTTTAAACATCTCATCTTCAATCCCATAATTACGGATGAATTTTTGTACCAAGGAAACCAACTGAAATATATACACCATTTTAAGAGAATACGTGTAAATATTATTATTTTTTCAAAAGGCTATTTTTGTTTTAAACATCTCATCTTCAATACCATAATTACGGATGAATTTTTGCACCAAGGAAACCAACTGAAATATATACACCATTTTAAGAGAATACGTGTAAATATTATTATTTTTTCAAAAGGCTATTTTTGTTTTAAACATCTCATCTTCAATCCCATAATTACGGATGAATTTTTGTACCAAGGAAACCAACTGAAATATATACACCATTTTAAGAGAATACGTGTAAATATTATTATTTTTTCAAAAGGCTATTTTTGTTTTAAACATCTCATCTTCAATCCCATAATTACGGATGAATTTTTGCACCAAGGAAACCAACTGAAATATATACACCATTTTAAGAGAATACGTGTAAATATTATTATTTTTTCAAAAGGCTATTTTTGTTTTAAACATCTCATCTTCAATCCCATAATTACGGATGAATTTTTGTACCAAGGAAACCAACTGAAATATATACACCATTTTAAGAGAATACGTGTAAATATTATTATTTTTTCAAAAGGCTATTTTTGTTTTAAACATCTCATCTTCAATCCCATAATTACGGATGAATTTTTGCACCAAGGAAACCAACTGAAATATATACACCATTTTAAGAGAATACGTGTAAATATTATTATTTTTTCAAAAGGCTATTTTTGTTTTAAACATCTCATCTTCAATCCCATAATTACGGATGAATTTTTGTACCAAGGAAACCAACTGAAATATATACACCATTTTAAGAGAATACGTGTAAATATTATTATTTTTTCAAAAGGCTATTTTTGTTTTAAACATCTCATCTTCAATCCCATAATTACGGATGAATTTTTGTACCAAGGAAACCAACTGAAATATATACACCATTTTAAGAGAATACGTGTAAATATTATTATTTTTTCAAAAGGCTATTTTTGTTTTAAACATCTCATCTTCAATCCCATAATTACGGATGAATTTTTGCACCAAGGAAACCAACTGAAATATATACACCATTTTAAGAGAATACGTGTAAATATTATTATTTTTTCAAAAGGCTATTTTTGTTTTAAACATCTCATCTTCAATCCCATAATTACGGATGAATTTTTGCACCAAGGAAACCAACTGAAATATATACACCATTTTAAGAGAATACGTGTAAATATTATTATTTTTTCAAAAGGCTATTTTTGTTTTAAACATCTCATCTTCAATCCCATAATTACGGATGAATTTTTGTACCAAGGAAACCAACTGAAATATATACACCATTTTAAGAGAATACGTGTAAATATTATTATTTTTTCAAAAGGCTATTTTTGTTTTAAACATCTCATCTTCAATCCCATAATTACGGATGAATTTTTGCACCAAGGAAACCAACTGAAATATATACACCATTTTAAGAGAATACGTGTAAATATTATTATTTTTTCAAAAGGCTATTTTTGTTTTAAACATCTCATCTTCAATCCCATAATTACGGATGAATTTTTGTACCAAGGAAACCAACTGAAATATATACACCATTTTAAGAGAATACGTGTAAATATTATTATTTTTTCAAAAGGCTATTTTTGTTTTAAACATCTCATCTTCAATCCCATAATTACGGATGAATTTTTGAACCAAGGAAACCAACTGAAATATATACACCATTTTAAGAGAATACGTGTAAATATTATTATTTTTTCAAAAGGTTATTTTTGTTTTAAACATCTCATCTTCAATCCCATAATTACGGATGAATTTTTGTACCAAGGAAACCAACTGAAATATATACACCATTTTAAGAGAATACGTGTAAATATTATTATTTTTTCAAAAGGCTATTTTTGTTTTAAACATCTCATCTTCAATCCCATAATTACGGATGAATTTTTGCACCAAGGAAACCAACTGAAATATATACACCATTTTAAGAGAATACGTGTAAATATTATTATTTTTTCAAAAGGCTATTTGTGTTTTAAACATCTCATCTTCAATCCCATAATTACGGATGAATTTTTGTACCAAGGAAACCAACTGAAATATATACACCATTTTAAGAGAATACGTGTAAATATTATTATTTTTTCAAAAGGCTATTTTTGTTTTAAACATCTCATCTTCAATCCCATAATTACGGATGAATTTTTGCACCAAGGAAACCAACTGAAATATATACACCATTTTAAGAGAATACGTGTAAATATTATTATTTTTTCAAAAGGCTATTTTTGTTTTAAACATCTCATCTTCAATCCCATAATTACGGATGAATTTTAGCATCAAGGAAACCAACTGAATAAAATAATAAGTGTTCTCAGCTGCAAAATGAACCAAGAATAATCAACTGAATCAACAAATGGCACTTCCAGAAAGTCAAATCATGGGGTCAACATTCGTTAAACGACGGACTTTTTTTTTTTTTTTTTTTTTTTTTCAAAAAAGGAAAACAAAGAAATAAAAGGGAATGTGGCCGCGTTGCATTAATGGGACCTCGGTGTGACAGGTTGAACGAATTAAGGTCGTTCATTCCGGTGAATCGAAATCAGATTGAAATTGATAATGAATAGGCAGGTAAATAGACTCACAATTACGATGGCAGTTGTCACTAAATATTGTAGTTTGTGTTGCTGAGTTATAAATAAACAAAACACGCGATTCCGAAATGTAAGATTCGTTCCTGTAAAAGTCGATGAAGCATTTCGAAAAATCGCGTGTGTAATATCGAATAACAGTATCGATTTCAGTTTGAAATGTACTAAGTTGCTCACTGATTCCTTTTTTTTAATGTCGTCTTGTTGTCTTTATGCATTAGAGCATGGTGTTAGTGGTAACAAAATATGATAGTAAAGATGATGATAAGTGAAGTAAGGGGATTTAATTAAAGGAGACGCTAACGAAATCGATATGTTTCTAAGAGAACATCGGATCGGAAATACATCGAATACAGAGGTGAGAGTAATCATATATCGAAGGTCATGGGGTATATAAATCAAATGTGAAGAAAAAATGCTTTCATTTGAAAAGTAACATAGGCCTGAGATGAAATTTTCTTCAAACTGTACGCCGTTTCTTATGCATGTTTTTAATGTCGATGTCGGAAAAAAATACTCAAGAAATTATATCACGAATAATTTTAGCATATATAATAAATTTCTGTCTGTTTGATGAACTTTAAATTTAATCATAAAGGCAGTAGAACTTCCAGTTGTTAAATTATAAATGTAGCTATTAAAACACCAGATACCCATCAACATACTGACTACATACAGAACTTTCAATTGGTAAATTATAAATTTAATTTCAAAGACACGAGACGCTAATCAACATACAGGCTACATATAGATCGATAATATAAAGAACTTCCAATTGTCAAATTGTAAATTTAGTTATAAAAACACTAGATACCAATCAACATACTGACTACATGCAGAACTTCCAATTGGTAAATTATAAATTTAGCTATAAAGACACCAGAAACCAATCAACATACAGGTTACATACAATGTATCTAGCACATTAACATACAGGACATCTAATTGGTAAATTATAAATTTAGCTATAAAAACACCAGATACCTATCAACATACTGATTACATACAAAACTTCCAATTGGTAAATTATGAATTTAGTTATAAAGACACAAGACACCAATCAAAATACAGGTAGGGAGGGAGTTATAAGGATTTTTGACTTAGTAGTACACTGTAAAAAAATATCTGTAATTTTGACAGAAAAATTTTGTATTTTTTACAGAAATAAACTGTTTTAAAAGAAAAACATTTTTTTCCCGTAAAAAAAAGTGGATTTTGTAATTTTTACAGAAAAAATTTATATTTTTTACATAAAAAAACTGTTTTAATGAAAATATACAGATATTTTCTGTAAATTAAACAGTTTTCCACTGGCGCCAAAATTGACAGTTTTTTTCTGTAAATTAGAGAGATTATTTTTTACAGTGAGCTATGACAAACGTAATAAATTAGTCAAAAGTAAACTATATTTAAGTATTTTTTCAATAAAATTTGTCGACAGTGCCAGATCTTTTGTGTGATATTCCTCGATTTTCATCTTCACTGTGTCGGAGAAAAACTGATACACTTACTGGATAGAGGAAAAAGGTTCAACATTTCTGAACTCAGCGTATCAAAAAACGTTAGGAACACATGAAACGATTAAAAAAATATTAAAAAGTATTATTTTAAAGACCTGTATACTTTTTGTTTATACTTGTTAATGAATTTATTTAATTTACGTCTATTACGGACGTTATTAGTTATGGTCATTTATCGTAAAAAATTGCTTGCATTATTAATAAAATCATTTATTTTTTAAATACAATGTAACGTTACTGTGTTTCGAGAAATCGTGTGCGTGATATCAATTAATAGTGCAGGGCTCGTACGGATCAGGGAATTTTCCAGGAATGTCACCAGTATTTAATTTATAGAAAAAGAAATCTAGGTTGAACTCGCGAAACTTCGCCTTCGTTTAAGGAGAGATTTTCGATAAGAAAAACTGGTATCGAAGAATTTCCTGGTCGCAAAATTCCAGGAACCGTACGAACCCTGTAGTGTCGATTTCAATTTGAAATCAAATAAGTCATATGGTTATTTATCGTAAAAAATTGCTTGCATTATTAATAAAATCGTTTAATTTTGAAATACAATGTAACGTTTCTGTGTGTCGAGAAATCGTGTGCGTGATATCGATTAACAGTGTCGATTTCAACTTGAAATCAAATAAGTTATATGATGATTCTTTTATTAATGTATTCTTGATGTTTTTATTCATCAGGGTATGAAGTTAGTGGTAACGAGAAGTGATAGTAAATCGATCGATATGATAATTTGAAGAGAATTTAATTAAAACTTACAATAGCGAAATCGATATGTTTCTAAAACAGCATCGGATCAGAAATACCTCGATTCTGAAATGAGAATAACTAGATATAGCAAAAGGAATAAGAACAATAAATATACATAATTTGAAGGAAAATTATCTTGATTTTCACAGATATTCCGTCTTTTTTTACGCTTTTTCACTTAACTCAAGTTGCACTTTAATTATTTTCAACACAATCAACTGATTGGTAAATAATTCAAAAGCTATATGGACGACATCCCTGTCATCTATTAATTTATTGAAATGTTGATTCGAATTTATGTAAAATTCATTTAAGTGGCACGTACTGTGACAAGGAAAAGAAAAAAAAAATTCTGGCACTCCGGGAGTGCCAACAGAAGTGAAAACTTGAACAATTACGTGTGTATTTTTTGAATCGTCAGGATATACTTTTAAATGAAATGTTTTTTTATTCATTATTATAAACTACTACTACAAAAATTATATTACAATTTTCATTTAATGCGCTATTCTGTCCGTTGTTGAGATATATGGAAACGGGGAATAGTTAGATAAACACCGTAAAAGGAGTGCCGGAGAGGGGAGGGGAGGGGAGGTCCAGTGTCCTTCGTTAAATGACTAATTAGGCTGATCGCTATACATCTGTAAAGATTGATTTATTTCGTTCAGCTAGGAATTGAATTTCAAATGTCGCTTAGTTTATTATTTAAAAATTCTGGTTCACGCTACTCATACATTTATTTTAATGTTACGGGGATTCATTACTCAATGAAAATATAATGTTTGAAATCAGTCGCGTTGAAATTAAACTGTCCGTTGTTGAGATATGGAAACGAGGCATAGTTAGTTAAACACCGTAAAAGGGGGGGGCCTGAGGGGAGGCGTGGGGTTCAGTGCCCTTCGTTAAATGACTAATTAGGCTAATCCCTATGCATCTTTAAAGATTAATTTATTTCGCTCAGCTATGAACAGACTTTCAAATGTTGCTTAGTTTATTATTTAAAAATTCTGGTTCACGCTACGCATACATTTATTTTAATGTTACGGAGATTCTTTACTCAGTGAAAATATAATGTTTGAAATCAGTCGCGTTGAAATTGGGCTGTCCGTTGCTGAGATATTGAAACGAGGAATAGTTAGTTAAAACACCGTAAAAGGGGGGTCGGAGGGGGGGGGGGGAGGGGGTCCAGTGTCCTTCGTTAAATGACTAATTAGGCTGATCCCTATACATCTGTAAAGATTGATTAATTTCGTTCAGCTAGGAACTAGATTTCAAATGTCGCTTAATTTATTATTTAAAAATTCTGGTTCACGCTACTCATACATTTATTTTAATGTTACGGAGATTCATTACTCAGTGAAAATATAATGTTTGAAATCAGTCGCGTTGAAATTGGACTGTCCGTTGTTGAGATATGGAAACGAGGCATAGTTAGTTAAAACACCGTAAAAGGGGGGGCCTGAGGGGAGGCGTGGGGTTCAGTGCCCTTCGTTAAATGACTAATTAGGCTGATCCCTATGCATCTTTAAAGATTAATTTATTTCGCTCAGCTATGAACAGAATTTTAAATGTTGCTTAGTTTATTATTTAAAAATTCTGGTTCACGCTACTCAGACATTTATTTTAATGTTACGGAGATTCATTACTCAGTGAAAATATAATGTTTGAAATCAGTCGCGTTGAAATTAAACTGTCCGTTGTTGAGATATGGAAACGAGGCATAGTTAGTTAAAACACCGTAAAAGGGGGGCCGTTGGGGAGGCGTGGGGTCCAGTGCCCTTTCTTAAATGACTAATTAGACTAATCCCTATACGTTTTTAAAGATTAATTTATTTCGTTCAGCTAGGAACTGAATTTCAAATGTCGCTTAATTTATTATTTAAAAATTCTGGTTCACACTACTCATACATTTATTTTAATGTTATGGAGATTCATTACTCAGTGAATTATAGTGTTTGAAATAAGTCGCGTTGAAATTGGACTGTCCGTTGTTGAGATATGGATATGATGCGTAGTTAGTTAAAACACCGTATAAGGGGAGCCGGAGGTGAGGCGTGGGGTCCAGTGCCCTTCCTTAAATGACTAATTAGACTGATCCCTGTACGTTTTTAAAGATTGATTTATTTCGTTCCGCTAGGAACTGAATTTCAAACGTCGCTTAATTTATTATTTAAAAATTCTGGTTCACACTACTCATATATTTATTTTAATGTTATGGAGATTCATTACTCAGTGAATTATAGTGTTTGAAATAAGTCGCGTTGAAATTGGACTGTCCGTTGTTGACATATGGATATGAGGCATAGTTAGTTAAAACACCGTAAAAGGGGGGCCGGAGGTTCTTCGTTAAATGACTAATTAGGCTGATCCCTATACATCTCTATAGATTGATTTATTTCGTTCAGCTAGGAACTGCATTTCAAATGTCGCTTAGTTTATTATTTAAAATTTCTGGTTCACGCTACTCATACATTTCATACCCCGCCCTACCTCATACTTAACTATACACAATACATGTACATACAGAGTTGTCGGTTACATTAACAGTGTCTCGAGTTCAATGGTTTTTTCCCATCTCAAAAAATGCCCAAAGCACCTAAAGAAGTTTTCACTTCAAATATACAGAGGTGTCGGTAACAGTGTCGGTTACATTAAAAGTGTCGCGAGTTCAATGGTTTTTCCCCATCTCAAAAAATGCTCAACGCGCCTAAAGAAGTTTTTATTTCAAATATACAGAGGTGTCGGTAACGGTGTCGGTTACATTAAAAGTGTCGCGAGTTCAATGGTTTTTCCCCATCTCAAAAAATGCCCAAAGCGCCTAAAGAAGTTTTCACTTCAAATATACAGAGGTGTCGGTAACAGTGTCGGTTACATTAAAAGTGTAGCGAGTTCAATGGTTTTTCCCCATCTCAAAAAATGCCCAAAGCGCCTAAAGAAGTTTTCACTTCAAATATACAGAGGTGTCGGTAACAGTGTCGGTTACATTAAAAGTGTCGCGAGTTCAATGGGTTTTCCCCATCTCAAAAAATGCTCAACGCGCCTAAAGAAGTTTTCACTTCAAATATACAGAGGTGTCGGTAACAGTGTCGGTTACAGTAACAGTGTCGCGAGTTCAGTGGTTTTTTCCCATCTCAAAAAATGCCCAACGCGCCTAAAGAAGTTTTCACTTCAAAAATTAATTTATTTTATTTTAGCAATTTTAACTTATGATTAACGCAACATCTAACTAATATAGCAATTCAAGTTGCATAAAAGAGTATTAATAATATAAATGCTGGATGATTACACCATGAAACATTACTACATTAAAGACGTGAGTATAAAACATCACAAATTTGCTGAATGGTGTATACAAATGTCAAATTTAAAATTTATACATACATTAAAATTAAATTAAAAATATCGACGTTTCGAACTTCCATGGTCATCCTCAGGAAATATTTTTTTTCCTGAATATTATCCTGAAAAATATTTCATAAAAAATAACGTAAAGAAAAATTAGTTAACAAAATTGAGTTTTGTTCGTGCCAGAGAAATTGGCCAACGTGCCATCCCTGTTATAAGGAAACTTGAAACGCTTATTTTGTAAAATTTCCAAGTGAACGATATGATTTTAAAATGCATGTTTCATTCATGTAGTAGTTATTGAAGTATTTTACAAAACCATATGGCGTGAAATCGAATAAGAATATCAGCTTCATTTCGAAATGAAATTATGGTATATGGTGATTTTCTTTCTAATGTATTTTTGATGGTTTTATTCGTTTGCTTATGATGTTAGTAGTAACAGAAATCGATAGTAAAGATGGTCCATCTGATAATGAGTAGAGAAATAAATTAAATCAGATTGTAGAGAAATCGGTATGTTTCTAGGAAAACTTCGGAAAAAAAAAAAAAAAAAAAAAAAAAAAAAAAAAGTTGAATGTTGAATTTTGAAATGAGAATAATTACAGAGTATTATAAAAAGGATATCTGAATTTAAATTCAGCAATTTATTAAATATAAGTATGAAATAGGTGACATGTTTATAAGATAGCTATGAATTTTGTGTATAATAATTTTATAAATAGTTCAAATTTTCGTCAATAGATGACGCTGTACTGTCTCAAATTGAAATCATTCCCAAATTAATGTATCATGCTGTATAAAAGATGAGTCACTTTTTTTACTCTTCATTCTTCTTAACTAATGAAATGCAAAAAAAAGAAAAAAGAAAGAAAGAAGAAAAAAGAAAAAGTAAAAGAAAAAGAAAAAAAGAGGTTTGCATTTTGGATTTTTGAAATTGATCCGAGCATGCTGAAGGAGTTCAGAGCCCTCTATTGGCTAGAATTTTAAATGTTTTTAAAATTACTGTAAACGAAATTTATGAATTACCTCATAAATTTGTCACATACAGAACCTACTGCTCGGTGCTCGGTGTACAGAACATAGGTAAAAATAATTTTTAATTGAAAACTCTAATAGATCATAATGAAGAGAGAGAAATTTTTTCAACTAAAACTGAACTTGTTAGTGGGCAACTAAAAAAATATATTAAATGTAAAAAAATATTTTAGAGTCTTCAAGGTTGGGGTAGCATAGCTGAGCTTTATTCCAACAGAGCGAAACATTAACAGAGGCCAGATCTCGAACTTGGGTACCATGACTTGCCGTGCCAATGCTCTTCCTACTGAACTATATCTGGCTGACATAATTCACTCTAGATAAATCATCTTCAAGGATGGAGTGGTATAGTTGAGATTTATTCCAACAGAGCGAAAAATGTCTAGACTAGTAACTCGAATCTAGGCACCTTGGCTTGCCGTGCCACTGTTGGAATAAACACCAACAATGCTACTCCATATGAGTTGTAATTTACCAACTGGACGAAAAATGTCCGGGCCAGGTTTCGAACCTGGGATCTCTTGGTTGAAGCTGCCATTGTCTATCAACTGAGCCATCCCGTTCGAATCTGGAGGACCTAATTCATCCAGTTAACCTTTTGATCATAGCATCTGGCCTGATATATGAATCAGCTCAACAGAAATAAATCGCAGATAATTTGAAATTCCAGTAAACTCCGTACAGTAAACTCCTATACGTTATGTCATTAGATTAATTTTTAACACAACTATTCAAATTGGTAAAGGAATCATATGAGTTGTAATTTCAGCCAAGATATTCCAGGTTCGAAACCTGGCCCGGGCATTTTTCATCCAGTTGGAAAATTACAACTCATATGATTTTTTTTTACCAATTTGAATAATTGTGTTAAAATTAATCGAATGCTACTCCAACCTTGAAGATGATTTATCTAGAGTGAATTATGTCAATCAGGTATCGTCCAGGTAGTCCAGTAAGAAGTACATAACATTGGCACGGCGAGTCATGGTACCCATGTTCCAGTCCTACATAGCCTGTTACTATACTGTGCTCTATTGGAATAAACCTCAACTAAGCTACCCCAACCTTGAAGACTGTAATAGATTTTTTACATTTAATATATTTTTTTACTTGCCCACGAACACCCAAAAGTACTTTTATTTGAAAAATACCAATTATTAAAATAATTTTTTGAAATTTATTAAAAGCGTATACACAAATTAAAAACATCTTTTACTTAAGCAAGGTGTCAAATACATGTAAAATAAAATTTCCAAACTTGACATGTTTCGGTTTCAAAGTATAAAACCATAATCATAAGCAAACAAACATCGTTAAAAACTAAAACGTCCAAAAAAAAAAAAAAAAAAAAAGGTTTTGATTTTGGTTTTTAACGATGTTTGTTTGCTTATGATTATGGTTTTATACTTTAAAACCGAAACATGTCAAGTTTGGAAATTTTATTTTACATGTATTGGACACCTTGCTTAAGTAAAAGATGTTTTTAATTTGTGTATATGTTTTAGAAAAGGTGAAGTTTTATGTTTTTAAATTTTGGAATTAAAAGACAGTTTATTAAAAGCGATAATATTGTATTAACCTTCATGCTAAGGGTTGATCGCCAAAAAATTCACTGTTTAAATCAGCCTTTTAGATTATGATTATTTCAGTGTTTAAGAGCGCTATTCCACATATCTCTTAAGTTAATGTTTTTCTTATTTTATTTTATTTATTTGTGGACGAAGTTTTAATTTCGTTATAGAATAGTAGCCGGAAACTAATGCTGAACTATTTACATTGTTTTAAGTGCAAACGGGTTAATCTTCTGTAATCGGGCGGAACGCGATAAGATTTTTTTTTTTTTTTTTAATCATGCTTGAAAATTATTTTAAAACCACAAAAATCAGTAAATTAAGATAAAAAAAATGCATCTGAAAGTATATTTTTAAAAAATTTGATGGTGTAAAAATTTAAATTGTGCGATGTTTAAAAATTACTAAATTTGTGAAAAAAAGTGAAATTTATTATTCAGGTCGTTACTACCGTCCACCATCATTTATGGCGTCAGCATTTAGCATATTTTTCCTTTATAATATAGATGAATTATTGAATTCTAAAGTTTAGGCGCCCTTCTTGAGAGGCCCTATACTTAATTAATTTAAATTTGTTTGCTGCGGACATTATTAGTTTGAGATCAACCTTAAGAAGGTAAAAAAAACACGATTTTTGACAAAATTTTCAAAACTGAGAGGATTGCATTTTTAAAGACCTTTAACTCTTTCTATTTTCTTATTCAGTGTCCACACACAAGATCATTTATTGAATAAAAACTTTTTTCACCACAAATGAAAGAAAAAAGTTTTCTATATCCTTTTCAAAGCGTCGTAATCTGTGTTTTAATCTTTAACATAATTTTTTTCCAAAATGCCATTTAAAATAAGATTTTTTTTTTTTTTTTTTTTTTTTTTTTTTTTTTTTTTTTTTTGTTAAAAAATGATGTTTTAATAACAGGAGAAAGCACAAGTTTTACAATACATTTTTTTTTAAATTTTATTTTATCATACATCACTTTTGTGTTGTATGAAACGCAAGCCTGTATTTTTAATAGTTCATCAGCATAAATCAGGAGATCCAGAAAGTAAACCCTTTTTAACACACGCAGGGCCTGCTTAAGACTTAGAAATAGGGGAAGCCCGACGTCACACAGGGCCCCCCCCCCCTTTTATTCTACCAATTATGCTTCAACAATTTGAAATTTTACCATAAAAAATTTGAGTAAACAACGCTTTTAATATTAAACTAGTTATAAAAAATATTTTATTATACACATAATTATACATAACAAATTTTGTAAATTAATTTACAAATATAAAACGTGTGTGAATATTTAAACTTCAAAATATATTTTATGCTGTATAAATTGCAGGATTTGCCAGTGCTAAGAACAATACAGGGAAAAAATATTTGACGTAAATTTATACTTAGCTGCAACACAATTGTGCTTCTATTTTATAAACAGAAATTTGATATCACCTGAATGCTAATTACTTTCCCCTTTATTTAAAAAACCTATTCTCCATATTTTATATCATTTCTCCACTATTTATGAATGTAAACAAAATATAATTATGTCGATTAAATTTTCTGTTATTTTTTGCATGTTTCAAATTAAAATGTAAAACATAAAATAAATGAAAATAAGTTGCATTAATCACTGTTTTTATACCATTTATTATATCAACAGAAAAAAAATAGAGTATAAATGTGCCAGTAATAGTTTGAAGGAAAATTTAGTAGCTATAATTAAGAAAAAAAATACTTTTTTTTACCCTGTCTGAAATTTTTTTCCCGAAAAATTAGTTTTGAAAAGTAAATTTGGGGGCCCCTTTGTATTTCAGTGGGTAAGCTTGGGCTTCACGGGCCTATTCGGTTAAACAGGCCCTGAACACATGTGTAAAATCCAAGAGAACAAAATTTTCAAACTTAATATAATTTGGCATATTTTATGCATCTATCATCCCATTAAAAACAAAAATGCCTACCTGAAATATTTTTGGATTAATTGTACGTACTATAAACAAATGCTGAGTATCAAACCAATTTTATAAAAAAAATAATTCAGTAACACATGTGGAACGAAATTTAAAATTTATTCCTCTAACGGTTAATTAAACATTTTCACAAAATCATGTTCATGCAATCAAATAACTGTGTCGATTTGAATTAAATTAAACTAATTTATAAGGTCTTAATTTTACTAATACATTCGTGATATCTTTATATGTTGCCGTATGATATAAATGGTAACACGAAAAGATAGAAAAGATAATCGAGATTATAAAAGTAAGTATTTACAAAAGGTTGGTAAAAATAGTGATAATCTCTGAGATTAAGTTTTAAGGTCATGTTACCCATTGAGATGTCATGCATTTCGTTACAATACAATCGGTGTTAAAAGCGACATACTTATAATGAATATTATACAAACACAAAAGCCCATCAATGTTACTTATCTTAATCTTCAAAGATTATATTCGCCATCAATTTTTAAATCTTTATTTTAACACTTGGACAACTTCGATTGTTTGCTAACCGAGCGGTAGGTCTTTTAGCCGCTTCTTCAGAAAGGTGCACGCAATGCAGCATTATTAAAAAAACTTTGATCCACTTGATCTCATCCAAATTAAGTTACGTGAAAAAAAAAATCACAGTTGAAATCTTAATTGGTGAGTGATTGTTTAGTTTTAATGAGTTATGTTGTATGCACATTACGTATTCTTATCTGTTAATGAATTGAATGGCTTTGCAATCTTATTTCAAGAATTTTACCGCTAAAACAATGTTGTCAAGATGTCTGCTATGATATCATTGCATAAGAAATTTAAATGTTTTTCGTACGTTAGTGACATGCGGATCCTAATACAAACCAATATTGGTTATATTGGGATCCAATACTGCACCAAAATGGAATTCACCGGAAATACTTTCAGTGAAATATCAATATTCGCTGGCCTACTTTAGAAAAATTTGCAGTGAAGTGTCAATCGTGCAAAAATATTGACAATGAAATGACAAAATATTTCTTGGCAGTATATGTGGGGTACAATATTGGCAAAATATAAGTATCCCAATATTGGGGCAATATTTCATTCATTGTTACAGGCCAAGATATAGCAAATATTGACCAATATATAGCCAAGACATAAACAATATTAGCCCAAATATAGCCAATACAAACAGCATTAGTCCATTACTGATTTACTATTACGGGGTTGCCGTGTATTAGACACGTCTTATGACATATCACCATGTCATAAAATGAGAGCTTAGTACCGAATTGCACAATGTTAATAAGTAGTGTTTTCAGAAAAAGCAGAAGAACCATTTTCTGTTAGGTACACACTGTTAATGCTGACTCATTTCATATTTCTGATAGCTGAAAGTATCACAAATCTAGACGTGTATGATACACTACTCATGCGATATCACCATGCCATAAAATGAGAGCTTAGTACCGCATTGCACAATGTTAACAAGTAGTGTTCTCAGAAAAAAGCAGAAGAACCGTTTTCTGTTAGGTTCATACTGGTAATACTGACTCATTTCATATTTCTAATAAATGAAATGACCATAAATCTAGATGTGTATGATACACAACTTATGAGATATCACCGTGTCATAAAACAAGAGTTTAGTATCGAATTGCACAATGTTAATAGTGTTATCAGAAAAAAGCAGAAGAACCATTTTCTGTTAGGTTCACACTGGTAATACTATGACTCATTTCATATTTCTAATAAATGAAATGACCATAAATCTAGATGTGTATGATACACAACTTATGAGATATCACCGTGTCATAAAACAAGAGTTTAGTATCGAATTGCACAATGTTAATAGTGTTATCAGAAAAAAGCAGAAGAACCATTTTCTGTTAGGTTCACACTGGTAATACTATGACTCATTTCATATTTCCAATAAGTGAAATGACCACAAATCTATATCTAACTCTTTCTGAGTGTATTCAATTTTTAATTTTGAGGGCATTAGGTGTTTTTTTTAACTAAGCACTGTATAAAATTGAAGACAAAATTTAAACTATCTTGAATGTGAAACACAATTGAGATAAAACGGCACTAAATGAAAAGCGCCTTAAGAAAGATTTAGGTGCTCATAACTAACAAGTGGGGAAATTGTAGATGATTTTGGGAGTAAACCTTCGAGACGTAAGCATTCAACATTTCGGAATAAATTCACTAAATTCACTTTCATAAGAAAATTGCTCACACTTAGAACATCTTCGATTTTCAGAAATATGACAAGGCTACAGATATTATAGAAATTTTATAATTCAAGAAAATTTCGGATTAACAAATTAATGAGAAAACGGAGATAGGGATGTCGATAAGAAAATATTTTTTTTGTATACAGCCTTCACAAAATAAATAGTTCTAATACATTATTGTCAGAAATCTTTTAACATTACTGTTTGTAACAATTTTCTTGAAATAACTGCTTATATGCAGCCTAATAATAATGCAACAAACAATTTTTTAGTCATAATGTTTTAGGTACTAAATATAAGTGTGAATAAAATAAAAATGTAATTTTTCACAGCTGGTGTTAAGGCCCCTGACCTTCAGATTAATTAATTAATTATTATTATTATTATTATTTTACAATAATAGCAACAATAATTATTATTAAAGCATTTTTTTTTATTATCTTCTCTTAACAATGATAAAATTTAAAAAAAAAACATACTTGAAAATAATCGAAATCTATTAAACAAGTATTATGAGGTTATCAGAATGGTTCAGTAACTGTGCATTAAGAAATTAATTTTATTGTAGACTAATGTAAATGCCCATCCTAGGACGGTGGGTGGAAATCATGGTTTTCACTTAACATTAGAAATAATTGATAAAAATATTCATATACTATTCTTCGACAATAAGGAAAACTGGCATGAAACGTTAAGTTGAGGACCTGGTTAATGCATGGACCTCTGGGATTTTAACAACAAATTTGTAATCTGATGTAAATAAGATGAGGGAAAATTGCAGATGTATCTTAATTAGCAAAAGGAAACAGATATATATTGAATGCAATATCAGTACAAATAGTTTTTACTGACTGACTTGTCCTTTAAGAAATATAAACATGTTTAAAAACTATTCGTCGACAATAAGGAAAACTTACCTGAAACGTTAAGTTCAAATAAGAAATCTTGGTAATTACACAGCAACTATTAAATAACAGAGTAATAGAACAAAGACGTGAGAACCTTATCATAGATACACCTTATAATAAAATTGTTGTGTCAAAGGAAGAGGAAGTATTTGCACAACCTCAATTTAAAGCTTTCTTTATACACATCAATTTTGTATAATGAAAGTATTATACAATTTCATCTTGAGGAAGCTGTTTTATTGAAGAAACCTCTTCTAAATTACGCGACATTCTGAAGACGAAGATTTAATGTTATGTGTTTTTGTCGAAACTTAACAATATATTTTTCACCTACAACAAGCGAAATCGATGAAATTTATTTGACAACGAACTTTGGAATTCAAGGTTTTGAAAATGAACTTATTTTTTCTAGCGTTTAGACTTATGATTGTGTTTTAATTCCTTCAGAATTTACAGCGTAATTCAAATATGATATACGTATTTAAGACAAGTAAATTAAAAAAAGAACAAAAAAGAAAAAAAAAAAAAACAGAAGTAGTACAACTTTAAAAATGTTGACACTTATGACACTTATTTCCGAATTTATTATCTAAATATTTTAATCTTGCTTACAAATATCTTTAGGAATGTTGAATATATCCACTCTCAGCGGTACTAACAACATCACAATGGTACTCAAATTCATCCAAAATTTGCTCAAAACAAACTCCCTGAAAATTTTCTTTGTTAGGGGAGGAGGAGGGTACATTAAAGAAACAGCTTATGTACCATCGATAGCACATTAGCTGGAATAGTTGAAAAATCGAATCACTATTGCTGTAGCGTCAGTGGTGATACATATGTTTGCAGAATATGGCATTTAAAGCCCTTAATTTAAATCTACTGTACATATTTTATTACTGCATTGTCTTATCCTCCATTGTATCCCAGTTAATGTGCGTCAACTTAATTGTAATTGTTTTCTTCTATCCAATTCATAAAGTAATCTGTATTAATTTTAAAGTCCGATGAATTGAATCAATACGAAATTTTTCATAGAGGCTGATCGAATCATAAAGAAGAAATCAGGAAAAAAATAGTTAAAATGTTCACCAGCAGTGTATATTTGGCGCTGCAATAATTACAATGTCATAAAATTGGGACAAAAATCATTCTTAAATGTAAAATTAACCTTAAGTAGCAAACGTGGGTGTCGTTTCTGTCGACATGTTGAACTGTCCTCATATGTATATATTTGCGGATTAAAGATGATACCTGGGGGCAAAAGCTTGAATTACTTTCGTCCTTTTCCTTTTCGCATTATCCGAAACTTCATCTGTATTGATTGCTTAAAAACACCTCCAGACGGCTCTGATTACCATCAGTTTAATTATTACCACCCTGTAGATCACAAATCCCTTAAAATAATCTGAAAATATTCATAATTATTTTGCGGACAACGACGATTATAGTCTCTAAAATCATTTCAATTCCCTTCAATGCAGCACGAAATCTGTATGTTTGATCGATCTGCTAGAAGAGCAGTGTGGATTTCGTGACTGTACATCACGTTTGAAATCATTATTTTAAACCTAATGCCTTTTATCCTTCATAATATACCAGTTAATACACGTTATCTTTGATTGTACTTTTACTTCTATCCGAATCATGAAGTCATCCGGATTCATCTTAAAGCCTGAAGAATTGAATGAAAATAAAATTTTGCATATGTGCTATTCAGATAATAAGAAAAAGATTTGGGAAAGGAAAAAATAATTCAAAATTTCACCACCAGTGTAAATGTGGCGCTGCAATAATGACAATGACATGAAAAATTGTCAAAAATATATTCCACAAAGTAAATTAACCTTATGTAAAGTAAAGATGTATTTGATGAAAGTGATAACAGTACACATAAAGGCATTACAAATACTTTTAATACGTAGATCAACAAGTGTCGTACGCTCGATCGGCGAAGTAATAAGTGATTTTCTTGTATAATAATGTAACCTTATGTAGTCAATGAAGCTATTTATGTTGACCAAATATTGAATTGTCCTGATTTTCATAATTTTCTCGATGAAAGATGTCACCTTGTGGTAAAATTTTGAACTACTTTTATGTATTTCCTTCTCCTTTTCAAATCATCCGAATAGCACATATGAGGGGGTCGAGGCAAGAAAGTGCCAAGCCACATTTTCGGTGAAATAAATCTAACACTGCAATCTGTTGCTTAATATTGTAAATTATAATATCCTACATATAATTTGTTTCAAATGTCACTTGGTGGCAGTATATTTCCCAGGTTTCGTTTTTACCCCAGACGTTTATGCCCCCAATGAAGATAGCTAATTTACAAAAAACGTAATAGTAACATCATTAACGTAATGCCATATTTTTACCCAGAATATGTCAAATGTTACTAAGACTTTGGCGAGAAAATTTTATGTTATGTATCTTGATTTGAGTATTTGATCAAATTTTCAAATTGAAATATCTCAGAAGTTCAAAAATATGTCTTAGCACTCTCTTGCCTCGACCCCCTCATATGTAAAACTTCATCTGAATTGGCTGTTCAAAACCATTTCCAGACGGCTCATTACCATCAGTTTAATTATATTATTGCCATCCTGAAGAATGCAAGTCCCCAGAACCTAGAAACAATCTGCAAATGGCCATAATTATTTTGTGGACAACGAAGGTTCAAGTCTCTCAAATCATCTACGATTCCCATCAGTGCGGCACGAAATTTACGTTTAATCGATCTGCTAGATGAGCAGTGCGAATTTCGTGACTGTACTTCACATTTAAAACCCTTAATTTAAATCTACTGTATACATCCCATCCTTCATAATATGCACTATCTTTAATTGTATTTTTTTTTCTTTTGTTCACAAATCTTAAAGTGATCTGGACTCATCTTAAAGTCTGCGCAGAAGGAATCTCTTCCTGCACAGGTTAATGAGTCCATTGTCATGTCAGCCGTTTAAATGGCAGCCTAGTTAATTCTGTTTGCCAAATAAGTTACTAATAGATGTTCTTTTTTTTTCTTGTTTTCTAGCTCGTTGTGGATAAAGAAATCAGAGATAACATTCTTGGGCTGTCGGTCTACTGTTTACAGAAGAAAAGAGGATGTAAAAGGACGCTTCTTCTGAAAGAATTAGAGGTGAGCGACCTTGGGATTCTTTTTTTTTTTGACCTGAATGTTTCGTTTTCTTGAAAGTTTTTGTTTTGTTTTCAACGTCGTTTATGAATGGTGCGCTTTGAGTCGTCATAAGGCATAGTGGCAAAGCTATATTATAATAAATGAATAAAACGTGGGAATAAATGGTTGCAGTTAATTAATGATTCTCGTTTTAGTAGGTGTGTTGACTATTGTTGCCAAATTGATTTAACTTCACAACAGTATGTCATAGATACAACATAGAAACAGTGTTGAATTCAGACATTTTTCTCTGGGATGGATTTCTGCAGCTCCGGGAAAATTAATAGGACACCCCCTCCTCCCTGAATTCAACACTGCACAGAACAATCGAATGTGGAAAAACGTGCACGTTATTATCGCCTGTTTTCAGTTATTTTTTGCATACAGCGAGAAATTCTCCAATGTAAAGTCTTATCATCAACAATTTGTGATGATAAGACTGGAAGAAAAGCGCTAAAAGTGGCTCAAACTAGAACTGAAAAAGGGCTATAAAAGTGCGCTAAGATAAGTACAGTAAATTCTGGGCACATATAATAATAATTACCACTAATTTCAATATTATGCATTGTACTTAAGACATGCTTTAATTATACTGCAAGTGCAAGTATTTATACTGCAAGTGCCTTAAACATTCACATATTCTATCTTAGTTGAATACAAAAAAGACAACAGTACGTCATAGATACAACATAGAACAAGTGTTGAATTCAGACATTTTTCTTTGAGATGGATTTCTGCAGCTCCGGGGGGAAACCGTGGAGTTCCGGGAGGCGGATCAATAACACTTTTAAGCGATAAATAAGCATAAAATTCTAAATTTTTCTGGAGGCATTTGGATGCTCCGGAGGAAAGAATTTAGAAATCCGCAAGGGCTGGGCCAATAATGGTTTTCATACGGGCTGGGTCGTACCCGGGCGGAACTTTTAGCTTTTATACTGGGCCGGGGCCGGACCCGAGACTGGAAATTTCGTTCCAAGCAGACCTCTAGAAAGAATGGCCAGGCCAGGCTCGACCCAATAAAAAAAAGAAGTTTGGACTCGAGTCTGCAGAAAAAAGTAAGGTTGTCGGTTAGAGGTCCAGGTCCAGCCAGAGTCCCGTGAATGAAAATTGGCCTAGGGTCGGGTAGGGATAAACCCAGGCCCTTTACCGTGAAGACCTCTAATGTCAGTTTATACAGACACTTTATTATCCGATGGAGGGGCGGGGGTCTTAGATCCGTCATTGTGGGTGTAGCCAGTATCAATCATTTTGACCCGCATAGTGATGATCCTTTATTTAAAATTCGGCGTATTTCTATTAAAAATAACTATTCACGATAACTATTGCAAAAACTTATAGTAGTGTAGTGTGTCACATTCGAAAATCGTTACGATTGGCCAATATTTACGAGAGTTAGAGCCTATAAAATACCGGGTATTCGAAAAAGGTTGGAATGATTTGAAAGAATCATAACTCTAAAAATAATTGAGTAAATGCAATTATTTTTTTTTTTCAAAGTACTCGTCAAATATCCAAGATTTGTTATATGTAGCTGTTTTAAAATCATGACATTCAAACGATGCGCAGAATCGATGATCGGAAAATGCAAATCGCACCACACATTCGCAATTTTAACTTTTTGCTTAGGTTATTTGTGTACATAGTGGATCCTTTTCTACTAAATCGAAGATGCTGAAGAACTTTCTAATTGACATTTTTCTCATAACTCCAATAGTTTTAGACTTATACGCTTTCCTCTCCGGAATCATCGAAGAAATTGCGAATGTGTGGTGAGATTTGCATTTACATAATAATTGCATTTACTCAATTATTTTTAGAGTTATGATTATTTCAAATCAGTCCAACCTTTATCGGACACCCGGTAGAAAAAAAAGTTATGTGTTTGCTTCAGTGTTGAATTCAGGGGGTGGCCCGGAGGGAAACTCCCCCCCCCCCCCCGGAGGATTGAAATGTCCCCCTTGAAGATTCGAGATTTTATGCTTTTAATGGTCTAAAAGCGCAATTTCCCCCTCGGAACTCTATAATGTCCCCCCCCCCCCCACCCCCTGGAGCCTCAGAAATCCCTCCCGGAGAAAAATGTCTGAATTCAACGCTGGTGTGCTTAAGATTGCTCGGCCGAAGTGAAAACTCATATGGCAATCGTAATCTATTTTAAGTAACATAGAGTGAAGTGCGTTCGATTTTATTTGAGGGGCAAGTGCATAGTTCGCATGGAAAATCACAGTAGAGTTAATCGTAAAACCATAGCAATGCGGTGTGACTAGGCCTTTTTGGTCGCACTGTGGTGCTGTTGTTAGCACTCGCATTACTTTAACGTTGCTCACCATACAATTGCATTATTATTTTCCTTTTATAGCTTCATATTTTTATATTATATTACTTACCCATCATACGTAGTACAGAGTAAGTCTTGTAATCGTTTTAAAAATTGAAACAAATTTCTTGACTGATTTACACGTTTCAGACACTGGAGATTTCGAAAAACATATTCTTAGAAAAAAAAAAATCCGTCCATTTGTCTGTGTGTGTGTTTGTAAACGTTCTATTTCCCGAACAAATTGAGATAGAGACTTGAAATATGGTATGTACTTAGTATGTAATAATGAGAATAAGCCTATTGAGTTTCAGTAACCTCGATTATCCGGAACTATTTTTTTCAGAATCTCGAAATATTCGTTCTGATAAAAGCTACATAAAATTTTTCGAAATTGTTTATTTTAAGGAATGAATATAAAAGACAATAAAAAAACATACATTTTGCATAAAGAATGAAGTCGATTGGATAATGAGTTGCTGAGATATTTGTAAACATATTTTCCACACTCTTCGATTTTTCATAACACTGTATTTCATTCAAATTTCAATTTAAAGATATATTTTAATTGGAAATGAGACGCTTAATCCGACGCAGTAAATTGTTAGTTAATATGATTATATATTTTTTCTTTTATACATTTCAGTAATAGCGAATATAAAGTTTATGACGTCATCAAGCCATGATTTTATTCGAATTGCAATGTATTTTATAAATAGGTTTTTTTTTTTTTTTTTTTTTTTTTTTAATATATAAGTCAGATGCGTTTTCGATTCTAGTCAATTGTAATCTGATTATGTTGAATTTAGCAATATTTAGAGAAGAATGCATTTTCATTAATAGAAAAGTGATAACTGTTACATTCGATTTTTTGATATTGAGTTTAACTTGATAGTTGTAATTTTATGCAGATACGAATGACAAGTTTTTGAATATGTCAGAAAATAATGAGGTTTTCCCTTGAATAAGAATGAGTATTATTATTTTTAATCTTTTAAGGTTGTTCTCAAATTCATACTGGCTACTTTATGTCATATTTTTTAATTCATTTTTGTTCGGAAACGCATGAAATTGGCAGGTGTTCTTAATCAGAAACTTTGTAATCGAAAGACGCTTTCCGTTTTTTGGTAAAGACAGACGATCTCTCAGAAAATACTGTCAAAGTCGGCGTTTTGAACCCAATTTCCGACGCTGCACCATGAGAAAGGAGAAAAACGTGCCGTCACGTGACACGAATCTCTTATGACTCGATAAATAATTTATTTATCAAAAAATGGAAAACTTATTTCGATTCCAAATCGCTTCACTTAGTCAGGCCTGCCAATTTTATGCCTTTTCGTTTAAAAATGAGTGAGAAATGTGCCAAAAAGTTTCACGTTGTTGAGCAGGTCAAGCAAAAAACCACCTTAAATAAACCTTGTCGTCGTTGTGATGTATAGGAGTAAATCTTTGTCAAACTGATTATTCCAGTCAGAGAATTTTTTTCACTTGAATATTTAGCTTTCTCAATTCAAAATACTTATTTTAAAAGATATGTTTATGTTTATTTTTATTTTTATTTTAGAATCATCTCGAAAGCTGTGGTTATGTTCCTGTTTCGTGTCCATGTAGCTGCGGACTTCAAATTACAAAAAGAGAACTAGCACAACATCTCACGTCTACCTGTGATCGTAGGCTTGTAGCCTGCACTTTCTGCCAAGATGATGTCGTATTCAAGGACATGGAGGTAAGAATTAGCCGGCAATATACATTCAGTTTCTACAAAGGGAAAAGTGTTTGGAGTTGTGGCTCCTAGAGTGCCTTTGTACATATCAGAGTGACGACATATGAGCAGGACGCGTGAACGTACTCAATTGAAGTTTTTATCCCAAACTATGGCAACCCATATTCCATAACTTATGATATTCACCGGGACGAATGAGACAAGTGAACCATTGGCTTGATAATAATGGCATGCTTGCCATATTCATGATAATAGTAGCAGGCTTGTCATATTCATGATAATAACAGGCTTGCCACATTTATGATAATAGAAGGCTTGCCATATCCATGATAACAGCAGGCTTGCCATATACATGATAATAACAGGCCCCCATATGCCTGATAATAGTACGCTCGCCAAATTTTTGTTCCAAATAATCTCGACCAATCAAATTTTATTGCCCGTATGTCGCACTCTGTTATGCATAGGCACTCTAGTCTTTCAAAATCATGGAAAATGGAAGAAACCCGCATGTTTTCAAATGTTTTATGGAGACTCAAAGTATATAATATATAGGGGGACAATGAAGGATAGATTAGTGTTAGGAAGGTACATTGTCTGGAATGATTATGGAGGTAGAGTGGTGTTGTCTGGTGGACTTAAGGTAAATTTAGTCAAATACAGCTGCATTCTGTTGAATGATAATGATGGGGTGGTGGTGTTGTATTGGTTAGTTTTTATAATTACCTTATTTAATTATTTAAAATAAATGGAAGGTTAAGTTGCTGGTTATTAGTTTTTAGTAGATAATATTTGGGGTATTTTATGGTAACGATGGTTATGGTATAGTATAGGAATATCCATTAGTTGTTAGCTCTTACAGTTAATATCTTTTATATATATCAATACATTTTAATCTATAAATTATATAAACTTTTACTAGATAATTAAAGTTACTTACAATATTTTTCTCACTTTATTATATTATGTTTAATTATAGTTTAACTACTATAAGGTTTGTGTTATTATAGGGATATGTTTATACAAAAGATTATATAGCAATATACATTTTTATTTTATTTTATTTTATATAAACTATAATCTTATTATAGGTTGTATTCTCAAATTACCATTATGAACTTAATTTCTAGATTCAAAAGTTGTTATATTAGTTGTAAATTATTTAATATAATTTTTCAATAGGTAAGAATAACCTCAATTTTATGTAATTTCTCTTTCACAAGGTCTTAAATTATTATTATTATTATTATTATTATTATTATATTTTAAATCTTAAATTTTATGTTTACTAATATTTAATTTTAATATTAACTCAGTCATTTTATTTTTATTTAAAGATCCTCTCTTTTTTTGAATGATACAACCATTTTTATTTAAACATTATATTTCATTTAAATTACGTAAATGTTACATACGTTTAATTATAGATGGCAGCACCAAATAAATGAGTCTAAAATACTCAATTAGAATCTAAAGATGTGGTTTTATATTACTTTGCAGTATGCTCTAATATTGATTGAACGTTATAATTTCTCAAAAAAAAGGAAATAAATGTAATTATTTCATGATTTTATATACATTTGTTTTATTAAATACTTAAATTGATATATGATTTTTACAAATTCATCTCTTTTTATGTTTGTTAAATTAATAAATTGTAAAGCTACCTTCTTTTTTCTTTCTCATAGATGTCCCTGCCTTTTTTTTTTTTTTTTTTTTTTTTTGTGGTTTCAATATTTTAATTTCAAAATTGCTTTCATTATTATCATCATTATTAAGATTGAATAAAGTTTTAAAATGAGATAAAAATAATTTATAGGTGCATATGAATTATTTTTATATTTGTAAAAATAGTTTATTTTATTAACTGTCAATGTAACGAATATATGCAATGTGCATTTGTTACGGATAACGTGGTTTCTATCTAAAATGTCACTGGTTCGGTATGTTTTACTGCTATATTCCTCTTTTTGTTTAACAATTCTTTATTAAATACGTTTTTGTATTTAATAATGCTCCCTATTCATTGATTTTTGCACATATCGTGTTCAGTTATTCAATATTTGCCCATTTTTATACAATTTTCTTTAAATTTTATTCTGTAATTGATCGAGCAATTTGAGTTAATAAATTTGGCTCAAGGCTATTTACTCAAACAGAAATCAATTAAATTTTACTTATATTAGTGGAATATTGCCTTTAATAAAGTGTTTCACTATATAAGTTTCCAATTGTAGTAATAATTTTCACTTTCTGCACATTGGATTTTTTTCTCCACATATCTTTAAGTACTTATTCCCCACTTATTTTAATTTTGAGAATCTTAAATTTTTGGATTTATATATATATATATATATATATATGTATTGTATTATAAATATCGGTTTATCTATTATCGATTATTTATGTGGTTTAATGGTTATTATTAACAAAAGTTATATATATATATATATATATATATATATTAAATTTCTGTTTGATTTCCCCCTTACTCTTCAACTGTATAGAATAAAAAAAATCAAAATCAATATTTCGCAAATTTTCGTAATTTTTGAAATAACGATTTTCTTTCTGAGAACTGTTTGCGCAGTGTTGCCAAGTTAGGCTATTTTTCTATGTAGTTATTTTCGTTTTATTTAATAACGGAATATCTGTCATTAAGTTTAAAAAAAAAAAATCTATACAAATATTCTAATAGGATAGTCGTTTTTTTTTTTTTTTTAAATAAAAAAGGGGTTAAGTTGGCAATATTGGGTACGGCTGCTCATATAAAAGGTCTTTTTCAAGTCATTTGATTTACCTCCACGTCTTTGTTACACCTAGTGTTCAATTTATGTGGTAGATTAGTTTTTTTTTTTTTTTTTTTTTTACTTGCATTTAGATTTAGGTAACAGGAAAACATTCTTTGATAAAATATTCCACTAGAAAAAATTGCACTTCCCTGTTCACTAGGAATTTACAATCTACTCTTATCACACTGCCATAAAGAATCAAAATTTTTCCTCATATCTTTTTTAGCAATCGTATTAACAACATCGTGAACCTTTGTGAAATAAGTGATGGAACTTTTTTGCAGTCAACTACCCCTGCTGTTCAAACAAAGTTAATAATTACATAACTATGTAAATTACAAAAATTATAATAATTAATTATATTTACATAAATTACATAAAACCATTTTTATTTATTGTAATTGGAGAATCGAGCAATTTTCTGTTTAATTTTCAGAAGGCGATAGGAATTGAATGCTTCATGTTTGTTTTAATAATGTGTGTGTATTTATATTTGTTTTACTACACACACACACACATATATATGTTTTATATGCGTGTATGTGTATAAAAAAGGGTACTATAATTAGTACATAAAAGTGTGAATGTAGATTTAATATTCGTCCCACGTTATATAAATTTCAATAAAAAAATAAGTTTAAATAAATAAATATTTTATTTTACTTATTACATTTGTATAATGTACATACATACATACACTTTTTATTTATATAGTATATGTATGTATATGCGTGTGTATGGAATCAAAAACTCCAAAACATTTGGTGTTCGTAAAACCAATCAAGTAACAATCGTAACAATTCGTCAGAGAAAACAAAATATCTCGAAATGATGAATTGATGATTTGCTAAATTAACATTAAGTAAAATTTCCAGCTTATTTTTTTTATACTGGGAATTTTAATTACTTACAAAATAGCAAAAGAAAAATGAAAAAAAAAAGTTACAATTTAACAAATTTCAATAACCATTGAAAAAATGTTCCAAAAGCTTAAAAAAAAAAAAAAAAAAAAAAAAAAACCGTACTTTTGTGTTATAGCGGAATTATGATTATGCCAAGGTCGCAGTTATAATTTCGCCAAGATCATCGCAAAGCTTATATGCATTCTATATACACATTATATATATTCCAAACACTCCTATATGTGCCATATACGTCATTATACATATAATATTTACGTCTTATATGTCGTATATACATCATATACACATGTCATATATATACATCATATATGCATCATATATGACAATAACTTGGTCACATACGTCCAGAAATGTTATATATAATGGTTAAATTTTACTTAAAGTTTTATATATATATATATATATATATTATTATAATGTCATACATGCTTTTTAATTTGGCGATAAATCTTGGTCGCTTCGCGCTTCATCCTTGGGGGCCGCTATAACACGAAAGTACCAAATTTACAATATATTAATGAAAACAGAAACAAAAACATTTTATCGGGTCCTTCCTACAATAACTTTTACTCTTGTTTAGATTGATGTCTGAGCTAAAGGTATTTTGAGGAAATTAAAGTTGAAGACCACGTTTTTTGCTTTATCAGACTATTTCTTATCCGACGTCAATTTTTGAATTTGGCTTTTTTTTTTTTTTTTTTCATATCTGATAGTTTGCCTCTATCCTTTTTGTAACTTTAAAATTATATAATTATATATTATATATTTTTGTAACGATTTTATACATTTCTATTGCCTATTCAAAGAAAAATTCTTCTAAAGTTACAGAATTTCTTTAAAAACGCCCATAATAATAAATTGCGAGCAACAAGAGGTCCATTCTCGACCGAAAACAACAACCATTTTCTCAATGGTTAAAAAAAAAAAAAAAAAAAAAAGGAATGATTCGTTTTTTTTCTTATTAGCATATAGATTTACATACCAGAGAAATTCCTTTGGTAAAATATACTTTCACAAAAATGCACCTTCCAGTTCATGAGAAATTTATAATCTGTTCCGATCAAATTATTATAGAGGAAATCTTTTTCCTCGTATTTATTATGCAATCATGTATGCTAAAATAATATTGCGAAGCGATTGAAAACTATTTTTGCGGCAAACTACTTTCCTGTTCAAACACTATGAACTGGGAATGACATTAAATCAGCTTTTATTTATATGTTTATATTTTCCTCTGGTGAAAAATTACATTTTCATTCAGCAAGAGATAGAAATTGAATTTTCCGTATTAATTTTGATTTCTTTCAAGGTGAATCCCTAGTTGCCTTAGTACAGTCCTAAACAAGTAATATAAAAACAATTTTTTAAGTCAATTCCTACTTTTTAATCATAAATATATAAAATAAACCCGTGCAGCATTAATGTCCCACGTTATCTTTATTGAACATTATTTTATAATAATCGTTGCGGTATTTTATTTTTTGTTGGCATCACAAATTTGAGATAAATCTTTCATTTCATTTATGAAACAATGGGAGAAGTTTTTTTCTCCCATGTAAAAATTAAAATTAATTAATTAAATTTACTGAATGAATTATCATTTGAAAAAACTGTATTAACTTCAATTGTCATCCAGTACAAGTTTAAAAAAAATTATTTGAACTTGAATGGATCAATAGAAAATATTTTATTAACGATTGAAAATTCCAACAAGATATATATAGAGAGAGTGTGAGCTAATAGTAGGAATTTTAAAAACTAGTCGTTGGGGGCCACCGTAATACTTACCCATCATGGATATGCATAACATAAAATATGAAAATAAAACATGTGTAAACTATTTATAAAATGCATTGCAATTCGAATAAAATCGTGGCTTGATGACGTCGTAAACTTTAAATGCTCCATTACTGAATGGCGTAAAACAAACATCCTTATAACTCCAAAATTGATAATCCTATTAACTAACGGTTTACTGCGTCGGATTAAGTGTCTCATTTCCAATTAAAATATATCTTTGAATTGAAATTTGAATGAAATACAGGGTCATGAAAAATCGAAGAGTGTGGAAAATATAATTACAAATATCTCGGCAACTAATCATCCGATCAACTTCATTCTTTATGCAAAATTTATGTTTTTTTTTTTTTATATTATTGTCTTTTATATTCATTCCTTAAAATAAACAATTTCGAAAATTTTTATATACCTTTTATCAGAAGGAATATTTCGAGAGTCCGAAAAATTAGTTCCGGATAATTGAGGTTACTGAAATTCAATAAGCTCTTCCCATTATTACATACTAAGTAACCTACCAAATTTCAAGTCTCTATCTCAATTTGTTCGGGAGATAAAGCGTTTACAGACACACAAACAGACGGACGGCAATTTTTTTTTTTTTAAATATATTTTTCGGAATCTCCGGTGTCTGAAACGTGTAAATCCGTCATTTTTTTTTTTCGATTTTCAAAACGATTACAAGACTTACACTATACTACGTATGATGGGTAAGTAAAAAGAAAAAAAAATGATCACTTTCCAATAACTCTGCTGAAAATCATCGCATAAAAATATAATTGACACCATTCGCTTAGTGATAACGCCTACTAATTAATGTTATACTTAAATTTTGCTTAGGGGGTCTTCTACATATAAAAATAGTAACAAACTTGAAAATTGTTAGTACTAACATCTAATTTTGTCGTCATATTTGGATTCTTCGGTAAAGTTTATCTTTTACTACAAAATGACAAGTTATTTCGGTCAAATATTTTAGGAATTATGCAAATTTAAAGATTGAGACTCTTAATATTTTTTTTTTAAGCATGACTCAAAAACTACTTGGCGGAATGAACTGTAATTTTGGATTCGCATATTTGAAGCTGCTAGAAATCGATTTCTGCTAAAGAATTTGTAGGTAATATATTTTCGAAAACTAATTTTGAAATTATATAAATTTTGAAATTGGTTTTCAAAAAGAATATGAATGTTATCCTGAATTTTTAACAGAAATCAATTTCTAGAAGCTTCAAATATGCGAACCCAAAATTACAGCTCATTTCACGAAATAGTTTTTCAGATTTGCTTAAAAAACATTATGTGTTTTGCAACGATTAAAAATGAATTTATTATTAGCAGTTACAATCTTTAAACTTGCATATAGCTCCTAAACTACTTGACCGAAGCCGTTTGGTATCCCAATGTAACTAGTCGAATGTGCCAGTTCCAAACCTTTCTTCTATATCACACAGGTTTCGCATATACTAAAAACGAATCAGTACCAATTTATATCAAGGTCTAATTGAATCTGAAGTTTTATTAAATTCCATGCATTAGTTTTTGAGATAAGAATATCGCTAAAATCGTGTAAATCCTGAAAAATGCAACATAGCAGCGCCACCTGTTAGGAGATTTATAGCAAAACCTAATCAACAACTTATACCAACGTCTGACTGAATACGCAGTTTGATGAAAATCCGTACATTAGTTCTTGAGATATAGTTATCGTGAAAATCATGAAAAAAGTAGCACAGTAGCACCATCTGTTGGGATATCTACACCAAAATGTAATCAGCGTCTATGTATGTCAGGGTCTAACTGAATCTGAAGTTTGATAAAAATAAGTGCATTAGCTCTTGAGATAGAGCTATTGCGGAAATCGCGAAAAATGCAGCATAGCAGTGCCACCCGGTGGGCGATTTACACCTAAAACTAATCAGCACCAATTTATATCAGAGAATAACTGAATCTAAAGTTTCATTAAATTTCGTGCATTAGTTTTTGAGATATCGCAACCACGAAATTTGTGTCACATACAGACAGACAGGCAGAGTCGCAGACTCACAGACAGACATTTTCTAAAAACAGTCAAATCGTGTTCAGGATCTTCTAAAACGTATAAATCCGTCGAAAACCGGAAGTCGAAAATGTTGATGAATCCAATACTTTTTTCTTATAAAGATAGAAGAAAGTAAAAATTATCAAAGAATCCAAATATGATGTCAAAATTAGGTGTTAGTTTTGAAAATGCTCAAGTTTAGTACAATCCCATCAAAAACATACATGTGAAAGAATGCCAAGTTCGTTAAGATCTAACTGGAAACCAAGTTCTTTCGAAGCTCCTTAAATCATAGCTCCTGTCATGCATAACGTTCGTCAATTGCTTAAAATGATTTGTTATGTTATTTGCTACTCAATAGAGCGACTTGGCAAGTTTTCTCTTATTCAAATTTCTCTGCTTGATTGATCTGAACTTACAGTTATTCACTTCTTTAATTTATCAATACCTTAACTTCGACATACTTATTCGAATACTTGATTGACTAGATCTTTGCCAACGACATACTAGACTAAATTGTGCCCAGACTCAAAGATTAAAGTTGGTGGGTGAAAACTTGCCAAATCGCTCTATTGAGTAGCAAATAACATAACAAATCATTTTAAGCAACTGAAGAACGTTATGCATGACAGGAGCCATGCTTTAAGGAGCTTCGAAAGAACTGGGTTTCCAGTTAGATCTCACTTCTTTTATTAGCGAAACCATTAACGAACTCGGCATTCTTTCACATGTATGTTTTTGATGGGATTTCATTACTTTTTTTTTGTACAGTTACAATATACTTAAACAATTTACTTAATGCTTTTAATGTGTTTACAAGTGACTATTTTATTCACCAGGCAACATTCAATTTAATTTAAATTTCCCACAACAAAATATTTGGCTGTCAATTTGCGGCAGAAATCTGTATTTTAATATTGCTGTATTTAATATTTGTTTTGAAACGAAGTGTATTGATTCGAAATTTTTATTATTTCTGAAATAACAATAATCATATTGACATAATTTTATGTTTTACCATTACAGACTCATTAACATAGAAATCAACAGTCCTATTCATATTTACAAATAAAATGACGAAGCTATTCAAATAATATCAAACAAATAGTAGAGTACCTTTATCCGCAGCGGAAATCGATAAAGTACCCGTAGCACTGACGTTGAGAGTCCGAGATAAGGTTGTCCACAGCTACACTGCCTAGGGCCCATGGTAGGCACACATCCATGATCAATATTTATTTTAATCATAGGAATGACTCTTTTTTGTTTACATTTTTAATTCTGGGATTAGAGGAATTTCAACTGCGGATGTCTCAAAATATATGCGTATTTCGATATATGTATTCTCTCAAGATGTTTTTGTTTTTTCACAATGTGTCTAAAAAGGTAAATTTTATGCACCATTACTCAAAAATTAATTCTCTGAAATTAGCCAAAAATGGCTGATAATCAGGTGATTTTGCTGCAAGGTCAGCCCGGATTCAACATTTGGCGCTTTTTTTGGCAAATTAAAATTTCGCCTAATAGACGTAACGTTAAAGTAAAATTGGACACCCCCAAGTGGGTAATTAATGGATTTTCCGATTTTTTTTTCGATTCGTTATAGTGTAAACGAACTTCGTACCAAATTGGAAGTCTGTATGTGCAGTAGATATATGAAATCCTTTTGATGAGTGAGTGAGTCAGTGATAAAATTATCGATTATCAGACATTTTCAAATATCATTATCTCAGAAACTAATTATGCGTTATTTATAAAAAATTGGATTCTGGATAAATAAGGGGGCCTTTACTACACATCTAAAATTACAAGTATACGTAAGTCAAATAGATTTTCGGTAGTAGAATGTCGAAATTTGGCGAAAACAGCTCAAAATGGTTCGTCTAAATATACCCACGGCCGGTGTGTCGACTTTTTTGCTTTGCGAACTTGGCTGACACACTGCCGTGTGTCTAGATTTCTGTATGTAGACAACCCTCTAAGCAAAATTTAAGCATAGGTTAATTAACAAACGTTATTACTAATCTATTGGTATTAATTAGTATATTTTTATGCGATGGTTTGTGGCAGAGTTAATAGAGGGTGATCTTTTTTTTTCTTCTTTTTCCAGGACTGTACATAAATAAAGTATGTTTTTACATGAAATGCAAGCACAATGATGTGAATACTATTTTTACGGACACTACTTTCTTGTTGAAACAGCTGAAAATGATATCAATCAGCTTTTATTTATTTGCTTATTTTTATCTCTGGCAAAGTAATAAGAAAAACTCTTTTCAAGATGGGGTAGAAATTGAATGTTCCCTGGTAATTTTTAAGTACTAAGTAAAGCCTTAGTTGACTTAGTAATAACTACTACATGTTTCCAAACGACACGTGTTCAGATCGAGAGACAAACAGACGGTTAAAGAGACGGATAGACAGACAGACAGATAGATAGAAAGACGGATAGAGAGGTAGACAGATAGGTAGAGAGAAAAATAGACGGGTAGAGAGCCAGACAGACAGACGGGTAGAGAGCCAGATAGACGGATAATCAGATATATGGATAGCCAGATAGATGGATAAACAGATAGATGGATAGACAGATAGATGGATAGACAGATAGACGGGTAGAGACACTGACGGGTAGAAAGACAGGTAGACGGATAGAGAGACATACAGACGAGTAGAGAGACAGACGAACAAAAAAATCCAAGGTGTTGGCGCACAAAGGGCTCAGGGGACACAGCCCTCTAGTAAGATTATGATTTCACACATATGTAATGTAAAAGTTTAAGTGCCAATGGTTATCGTAAACTTGAATGACAAATGCTTAATGCGAGCACCCTTTCATTTTTCTACACAGATTAACATAATCCAGATTCATTTCAGCTTGTTTTGATAGTGTGGTATCACCAGACTGTGATCATCCTGTGATTTTTCTTCCGGTGGGGATTTCTAAAAGACAGTCTCCACAAAATATCTGTTAACATAAATTGAAAAATCAAAATAATTGATTACTTTACGCTCCTTTTTATATTCCCCAACCAGTGCAGGAACTGAAAGATTGCATTAGTGCTGCAGTACAAGAGCCATTGTTGACAAAACTGCGTATTATCATATTGTAAATTCAAAATTTTTTATCGGTTTCTTTCTATTATATCTTCTTAAAACCTGAAATTGATTTCAATTTAGCCGACAATATTATTGCAATTTTATGCTTTTAATGAATAGAAAAATTATTATTATATCCCTTTAAAAATAATTTGTTTGTATTTTTATTTGTAGATGCACAATGGAGTTTGCGGGAAAAGGCCTGTAACGTGCCCACACTGCAAGGCAGAAGTGAGACGTGAGCAGGTAATCTTTTTTTCCACCATCTGACATAAAGAAAAATGTGTTACTTATATAGCTATATACATCTATATATAGTTATATGTAGTCTATATCATAAAAATTGCTTTTGACATGGTTACAATGACTTGACACCTTCACTAATGTGCAAATTTCGAGTCAAAATATTTCATTTCTTTTTTCGCGAAAATTTTAAGATTTCACGATTTTAGGCTTTTGTATTCCTTATCAAGCATGTAAGTGAGCGCGAATAGAATCCTGCGTGGGTCGGTTCGAACCCAACCCGAAACTCGATACGAACCCAACAAAAAAATACGAAATCTGAAAACAAAGAAAATTGATCTATAATTTAACCCATTCAGGGGCAAGTAATTGTGCTACTGTAATGTTGAATAAATATGAGATGTTGTAGGTCTAGCTAAAGTATACTAATGAGCAATTTTTTCAGTTCCCCTACTTCATATAGCAGAGTTAGTGACACGGCAATATTATTATTAATACGTTAATATTTTATTTAAATGTTTAAATATTATGACTTTTCTACCAATTTTAAATTAAGTTTATTTATTTATTTATTTATTTATTTTTAAGAGGTTTTTAAAAACAGAAATTTTATTGCAATTTTGTAAGTGCACACGATTTTGAAGAGGTTGGTAAACATATCTAGTTTTGTAGCATTTTGTAAAATGGTATTCTTAATATTTTTTACTCTTTCTGTAGCTCTTCAGTTGCGGAATTGTCCAAATATTTAAAAAAAGGCAAAATACATTATACTTTACTATTTTTAACTCAATCGTACTCATTAGTAAAGATGTTATTACCGTGTGATGGCCACAACGTTTGTGACCGACACAGAATGTGGGTCCAGGTAGAGCGTCAAAAGTCTTGGATTCGACTCCAAGTCTGGCATTATTTCACTCAGTTGGGAAAATTCAGTTCGTATAAAATCCATTATATTGATATGTAAAAGAAAGACTGTACAAAATGTAATCTATGCATTAATACAAACGTGTCATATATGAATTAATGCAAACGTGAATGAAAACATCATTATATTAAAATGTTTGGTAGCTATTAATGATAAGTATATTTTTTTCGAGCTTTAACTTTGCCTAACTAAACACTGGTGATATTTTTTTCGCAATCTTAATAAAGGAAAATAGTAGTGTACTACTCGCATAGGTACTCATGCACAATTCCAAAAAAACTTGTTAGATAATTTGATTATTATAATTATTATTATTTTAAAAAAGTATCTTTTCCCGGATATACCGTGTAAATTTTTATCGAGAGCCGATTATCATCTGTCAATCTGTCTATCTACGTATCTACACTCTAACTTTAAAAAAAATACTTGGATGTTTTCATGTTTTGTTAAATTAAAAAGCCAAAATAAATAATTTATATACAGTACAAAAAAAGACTGTCAGATTTATTATAATGTAACAATTCTTCGAAATATTTTACAAAAAGTGCTATAACTCACGATTTATTAAATCTGTTTTACTGAAAAAACTTATCTAAATTTCATATTATTGTTATATAAATTTTCTATTATATCGGTTTATTATAATTTAACAATTCTTCGAAATATTTTACAATAAGTGCTATAACTGACGATTTATTAAATCTGTTTTACTGAAAAAGCTTATCTAAATTTCATATTATTGCTATATAAATTTTCTATTATATCTTCAGACATTAAGGAAGATTTATTATAATTTAACAATTCTTCGAAATATTTTACAATGAGTTCTATAACTGACGATTTATTAAATCTGTTTTACTGAAAGAACATATAAATTTCATATTATTATTACATAAATTTTCTATTATATCTTCAGACATTAAGGAAGATAATTATTGAAGTGAAGCAATTTCTTGGCATAAAAGGTTAAAGTCAAGTTTAACGCATTATTCGCATCGTGACATTAATCGAATTTTACCAAAAAAACGGACTTCTGACCTCACTTTTCAAATTCTGTATAAGTTCATCAACCTCACGGCTAAAAAGCTTGTGTCTTATTATTATTATTTGTTGTTTGTTTGTTTGTTTGTTTTTAAAAAGGAAGTTGAAGTAGCGATGTATCCGCCAGGTAGCATAGGGGAAATTTTAGATTTTCAGATAAGAGGTTAATAAAAACACAAATTTTATTGCAATTTTGTAAGTGTGCACGATTTTGAAGGGGTTGATGAACTTATCGGATTTTTGTTATATTTTGTAAAATGGTATTCTGATTAATATTGTTTTACTCTTTCTGTAGCTCTTTAGTTATTGAGTTGCCCAAATATTTTTTTAATGCAAAATCTATTATATTGATTAAAAAAAAAAAAATCTAACTGCTATGCATTAATACAAACATTAATGAGAAACATAATTAAAATAAATTTTTTTGAAAACTATTAATGATAAATATATATATATATATATATATTTAGATATAAGTCTGCCTAAAAATAACAGAACACTTGCGATTTTTTTTTCGCAATCTTAATAAACGAAAAGAGGAGTGTTCTACTCGTATATGTGTTCACGTATAATTCCACAAAACCTTGTACGGAATTTGATTATTCTATTATTTTTTTAACTCTTTTTGTAGCTTTTTAGCTACGCAGTTGTCCATCAAATATTGTTTTAATACAAAAACCTATTAAATTGATAAAAAAAAGAAAGATTCTACAGAATATGCTATGCATTAATACAAACATTAATGTAAAGATAATTAAAATAAATCTTTTTGCAAACTATTAATGATAAATATAATTTTTTTCAGCTATAAGTCTGCCTAAAAATAACTCAACACTAGTCTAATTTTTTTTTCCGTAATCTAAATAAAGGAAAAGAGGAGTGTTCTACTCGTATATGTGCTCACGTATAATTCCAAAAAACCTTTTACGGAATTTATTATATTATTTTTTTACTCTTTCCGTAGCTTTTTGTTTGCGCAGTTGTCCATCAAATATTGTTTTAATGCAAAATTCATTAAATTGATTAAAAAAAAAGGAAAGATTCTATTAAATGCTATGCATTAGTACAAACTTTAATGAAAACATAGTTAAAATAATACTTTTTGCAAACTATTAATGATAAATATAATTTTTTTCAGCTGTAAGTCTGCCTAAAAATAACTGAACACTAGTCTATTTTTTTTTTCGTAATCTTAAAAAAGGAAAAGAAGAATGTTCTACTCGCACATGTGCTCACGTATAATTAAAAAAAACCTATAATTCCAAAAACTATTCTTTACACTAGTCTTATTATTTATTATTACTATTTTTTTTTTTTTTTTTACTCTTTATGTAGCTTTTTAGTTACGCAGTTGTCCATCAAATATTGTTTTAACACAAAATCCATTAAATTGATAAAAAAAGAAAGATTCTACAGAATGCTATGCATTAATACAAACTTTTATGAAAACATAGTTAAAATAAAACTTTTTACAAACTATTAATGATAAATATAATTTTTTTCAGCTATAAGTCTGCCTAAAAATAACTGAACACTAGTCTTTTTCTTCCCATGTAATCTTAAAAAAAGGAAAAGAGGAATGTTCTACTCGTATACTTTTTTTAGAGGAATGTACTCACGTATTTCGAAAAAAATTTGTGTACGGAATTTGATTATTATATTATTTTTTTTCTCTTTCCGTAGCTTTTTAGTTACGCAGTTGTCCATCAAATATTGTTTTAATGCAAAATTCATTAAATTGATTATAAAAAAGGGAAAGATTCTACTAAATGCTATGCATTAATACAAACTTTAATGAAAACATAGTTAAAACAAAACTTTTTGCAGACTGTTAATGATAAATATAATTTTTTCCAGCTGTAAGTCTCCCTAAAAATAACAGAACACTAGTCCTTTTATTTTATTTTTTTCGTAATTTTAATAAAGGAAAAGAGAAAATATTCTATTCGTACATGTGTTCACGTATAATTCCAAAAAACCTTGTGCGGAATTTGATAATTATATATATATATATACTCTTTCCGTAGCTTTTTAGTTACGCAGCTGTCCATCAAATATTGTTTTAATACAACATCCATTAAATTGATAAATAAAGAAAGATTCTACAGAATGCTATGCATTAATACAAACTTTAATGAAAACATATTTAAAATAAAACTTTTTGCAAACTATTAATGATAAATATAATTTTTTTCATCAACAAATTTGCCTATAAAAATAACTGAACATTAGAGGTTTTTTTTTTTTTTTTTTAGCTCTTTAGTTACGCAGTTGTCCATCAAATATTGTTTTAATGCAAAATCCATTAAATTGCTAAAAAAAGAAAGATTCTACAGAATTGCTATGTATTAATACAAACATTTTTCCAAACTATTAATAATAAATATAATTTTTTCAGCCATAACTTTGCCTAAAAATAACTGAACTCTGATGATTTTTTTTTTTTTTCGCAATCTTAATAAACGAAAACAGAACTGTTCTACTCGTAATTCTACTCGCTCACGCATAATTCCAAAAAACCTTGTACAGAATTTGATTATTAAAATTACTATTATTTTGAAAGAATACCCTTTTTCCGGTTATCCCGGTGTAAATTTTTATTGAGAACTGATTATCGCCTGTTAATCTGTTTATCTACACTTTTTAAAGAAATATACTTGGATTTCAGGTTTCGTTAAATTAAAAATGACTTTTTAGGCCAAAATAAGGAATTCAATTGAACGTTCAAGGGGAAACAAAATGGACTGCAAAATTTAATTTAATTTAAACCTACAGTTTTTAATGCACCTTCCAGGAAATGTTTTGTTCCGTAATTCTTGAAAAGATCGCCATAGACAAATCCATACTCATATATTGGTTTCTTGAGGAACTAATGAAAGTGTAGATATCTAATTAATACTTGCTGTTATAACCTGATTCTTTTAATCTGCAAAAAATAAAGTACTTTTGAGTATTTGGCTCAAAAAGAAGGGATTTGGCTAGCAACACTTTTTCCTCGTCAAACGCAAACGATCGTTTGTATTTTGGGTTCAACATTTTCAATTCTCTGTACATTTGCAGTAATATTAATTTAAAATATCAATTAAATCAGGTTTTTTTCTCTCTACTTATTACCGATAGAAAAAATTTGCCATTGTTTTATCCTCCATTCCATGATTTTTTCTAATTCAAACGGCTTCACCAATAAGTAATTTTTAAGTATATCTTAAAAGAAAAAGCCCGATGACGAACGCATGCATTATATACATTTCCATATCGAAAAAGTCGTTGTTTCCATAGCGACAGTACTTTTTTTTAATTGACATTGTTCAGAATCGGGCTTTTTTTTTTTTTAGCTTGAAACATTTTCAATCAATTAAAATTTTCTTTTAAATCGTAAAATACGGTCTATAAATTTCATTATATATACATATAAATGTATACACAAAACTGTAGTTATAAAAATTTAATTATTAAGCTAAACTTACTTAAACAAAATCAGAATGAAAAAGTTTTTCCTTAAAGAGTTTTTGACATAAAAGCGTATTTTTTTAAAAATATTATTCCGTCGCCAACCGGTGATAAATCGCCAAATAAAAGAAACTTTCGTAATTATTTTACGGACGTTATATTGAGGTTCCGCAGCAATTTGTTTTATAAACCTATTTACCCTCATGATAAGACTGTTCTGTAATTTTTTCAAATTTTTCTGAGTATGTGCTTATGGAGACCTTCCTTGTTAGAAACACTTTTCGACTAAGTTGGAAAGTGTTAAAAACGAAAATTGTTCAGGTAGATTCTATATGGGAACATCACAAAGTCTATGATGGGAACTGAAGGCGTAGTCATTTTGGTGCAGAGAGTGAGGATTATTTTAATGGACAACTTTTTTAGAATTTTTTTTTCTCGTAAAATACGTGATAATTTCTAAATCGGGTAAAACCGGGTACTGCAAGCGTAGGTACATCATGATTTAGTCTTCACGTTTTCAGCTTTGTAACAGTCTCGACTTAGCAAACGAATTAGATTGGTAAGTCACGGATTATCTGCCTACTTTAAATAGCTTCCCTTTTAATATGAAGGGCACGTTGTGTTACACCTGTCGAAACTTTACCTTGGAACGGGTTAGTATTGTACAGTCCTTGATTTATGAAGTCACGTGTTTTGAGCATTGATTCATTCTTCTCATTAACTATTGATAATAGACTAGATTTCAAATTAGTTAATCAAAGTATCTTTAATTTCATGATAATGAATCATTTGAATAAGCATTGAATAACTGTGCCACGAACTAGTTAAATGTTTGAATAGAATAGATTATCTTTGTCGATTTTTAATTAGATCATTTAAATTTCATATCACATGGAATTAAGTCCGTTATAATTATATTTGCATGTAAAGAAAGCCCTTAAATGAACAAATTTATTTAACTATAATAAACTAAATATTATTAAGTTACATGCAAATTTTCTAGTTGTTAATCGTTTACTAAAATGCATAATCGTTAAATAAGTAAATAAATAAACAAAATGATAAGGAAAAAAAGAGGACACCCCTACATTATAATCGCCAAATTGGCGCAGATAGATGCGAGAGGTACCGTTTGATTCGGACTTCTTCACCTGGATTTTGAATTTTCAACAAAATTTCCTATATCTTTAATGATTTTGAAAGAAAAAAAATTACTTCCTAGGTCTTTAAAATATTTAAACATTAAAAAGAAAATTACTATTGGGGTTAAAAGTGTTTTAGTATTTATTATAATCATCGACTTATCACAAAACTTTCCCTAAAATGTACAGTCGTCCAAAGAAAAACTAGTCGTTGGGGGCCACCGTATTACTTACCCATCATGGATATGCATAATATAAAATATGAAAATAAAACATGTGTAAACTATTTATAAAATGCATTGCAATTCGAATAAAATCCTGGCTTGATGACGTCGTGAACTTTAAATGCTCTATTACTGAATTGCGTAAAAGAAACATCCTTATAACTCCAAAATTGATAATCATATTAACTAACGGTTTATTGCGTCGGATTAAGCGTCTCATTTCCAATTAAAATATATCTTTGAATTGAAATTTTAATGAAATACAGGATCATGAAAAATCGAAGAATGTGGAAAATAGGATTACAAATATCTCGGCAACTCATTATCCGATCAACTTCATGCTTTATGCAAAATTTATGTTTTTTTATTGTCTTTTATATTCACTCCTTAAAATAAACAATTTCGAAAAATTTTATATACCTGTTATCAGAACGAATATTTCGAGAGTCCGAAAAAAACAGTTCCGGATAATCGAGGTTACTGAAATTCAATAGGCTTCTTCTCATTATTACATACTAAGTACATACCAAATTTCAAGTCTCTATCTCAATTTGTTCAGGAGATAGAGCGTTTACAGACACACACACAGAGAGACGGACGGCAAACAATTTTTTCTAAAAATATATGTTTTTCGGAATCTCCAGTGTCTGAAAAGTGTAAATCCGTCAATTTTTTTTTTTTTTTTTTGATTTTCAAAACGGTTACAAGACTTATCCTATACTACGTAGGATGGGTAAGTAAAAAAAAAAAAAAAAAAGAGAGAGAAAGAGAGAGAGAGAGGTAAAATTTCATATATTTTACTCACTAAATTGCCGCATAGCTATTCGAGAGATATTCGGAATTGTATCTACTTTCCGAATTTCAATACAATTTTTTAAATAGTGGTCGTCTACATACTGAAAATTGCACCAACTTCGAATTTTCAAATCGTAACACCCACTTTTGATACCATATTTTAGTTTCTTGGATCAAGGCAACCCATAAAAAGATATAGTTTATATACTTTTTCTCTAATATTCATAGGATTAGAAAAGTTCAAAGTTAGAGGATGCTAATGTTAAACTCACGTGACAAACTTTTATTTATATTTCCCCAAAAAATCATCAGATTAATTATTATTATTATTATTATTATTATTATACTGAATAGACCCAAATATATTTCAAGATTTTTTTTTTCCGATTCATACATTGTTTTTTGCATAAAACTAATCACAATCGTCAAAAACACAAGATACGTACGTTTACAGCTCATTTCAATTAACACTTTTCGACGGTCTAAGGTGACAATCTTCTGTTACCGTTGGTCACCACAGAAAAGAACATCTTAAACAGTCACCAGAAAAGTGCTATTGATTTTATTTTTCTTATAATGTGAATTTAATATAAATTTCTATACAATATTTCTGATAAATAATTGAATGTTTCCGGTGCATCTCATTGTAATATCTTTATTTTTCGAAATTTATGGATAAGCCACAAAAATATTTTCTTTTATAACTCTATGAAGATTTAAGAAAAAAATTATAAACTTTTTTCTTTTCTCCAAGCTGTTTGATTCAAGAAACTCAAACATGGTGTCAAAAGTACATATTACCATTTGAAAATTCAAAGTTAGTACATTTTTAATTTGTAGAAGACCCTTATTTCAAAAAAAAATTTCATTTTCCGAGTATTTCTCTTCGACAATTTGGCAAGTTAAAAATCAATAAAGTGTTCTCTCCCCCCCCCCCCTCTCTCTCTCTTTTTTAGACGACTGTACATTTTTGAAGGAAGTTTTTAGACAAGCTGATCAACACCACAGCAATTCTATATTGCGCCTAGTGCGAAACTCCTTGTTAGCTTTTCTACCGGTCGTTGGCGCATCAATGGTGATAAGTGTCGGTACCGATAAAGCATGTCAGCTCCTATCCTAATTGATGACGCCTGGTGCTGGGGCACCGCCCGCTCAATCCTTGCTGCGGCTCTGAAGCCGATGGCTTTATTGTAATAAATAAAACACTTTTAACCTTAATAATAATTTTCTTCTTAGTGTTTAATTATTTTAAAGCACCTAGGAAATTAAAAAAACATATCAAAGATAAAGAAAGTTCGGTTACAAAATCAAAATCCAGGGAAAATAGGCATGGCCCTTCCTTGATCACTCCCTGCATGCGTTATTGTTTGCCCTGTCCTGATCAATGTTAGCAGAAATTACCGAATGAACAAAGTAGAAATCCAAAAGATACATCTGAACCAATGTATCTGTATGCAATCGATTGGCATCTTTCAGTACAATTTTCAAGAATTTTTCAAACGTGTACATTTTGAATTATCATTTGTTTACAAACTATATACCGTGGTAGCCATGACTTACGATGTAACTCTCTATTTAAAATATTATTCTCTGAATTTGGGTCACAATGACCTTTCAATTCAGAATTTGACGACCATAATTCATGATATTTAAGAATTGAATTTTCGCAGCTTTTATCATATTCTTTCTCTTTCGTTGCAGCTGCCTTCCCACGAGGTCTCGTGTCCAATGAAACCTCGGTGCTGTCCTTTGATTGAAGTTGGATGCACTTTCAAAGTAAGTGAAAGCAGTGGAAAGCGTGTCGTCATATTTACTTAACTGTTTTATTCGTTCACGATACATTATTTAATGATGTTATTTTTTTTTCTTCTATAAATAATAATTAAAGATTTCAACGAATTGTTATTTCAGATCATTATTTTTCAGCTCGGATCTTTTTGATAGGCATCTGTACTTTAACACGTTTTGAGAAATTCAATGCTATTTTTCCCACGTTTTCTATTCAACATTTATTTTCCTTTTGACAGGAGCTCTTCTTAAACAAATACTTTTAAATAATTCTTAATAAAAAATTGTTTGGGAAAAATCAAAGCCAGAACTTAATTGCACATTTTCTTTAAGAACTGAATGGCAACAACATCATATTCCACAGTTTTGTCCAATTTAAACTAATATATGTATTGATGGATACTATAACTGCATCATTCCAAGAAATGCGATTAAGGGCTAAAACCTTTCAGAATGGAGATTTAATAAAATTTTACCTTTTGACCTATTAGTGAGATTGTTCTATCCCTATTATTAATCATGGTGCAAGTTAGTGTTATCTTATAACTGCATAATATCTTATTAACTTTAAAATCTTTTCTTGCTTAGTGAGTACTCAATCATTTTTAGAAGCTACAAAAATTCACCTCTTTCAAGTTAACCTATATAACTTTGATTAACCGATGCTTTGATTATTATATTTGTATGTGTATCAGTATATGTATCGTTATTTTTTATGTTATTAACCTTTTTTATAACTTTGATTAACCGATGTTTTGATTATTATATTTGTATGTGTGTCAGTATAGGTATCGTTATTCTTTACGTTATTCAACCATCTCTCGTTATTCTTTACGTTATTAACATTATGCTTCAGTACAATTTTCCTCTGCATTTCTATTCTATTTTAAAAATTCATTTCTCAATATTGACGAAGTCTTCAAACACATTTTAGCTTATTTTTCATCATTTTTTTTTTAAACAGGGCAGTGAAATTTTATGTTATTGTAATTGTAAATGAAGCATGACAATTAGGAGGTCGGTCGGTCGTATTACGAATTAAAAAAAAAAAATCTAATTTGTAGTTAATCATTTAAAACAACAATTAGAACCGATATATAGGAAAGAATAAACGATACATTTGTGTATAAAGAGCTTTATTTTGTGAAATTTTAAAGTTAGATAAGTTTTGTCTCTTTCCTGAATAAGTAACAGTTCCTTCGTCTGAGGAAGTATGTGGTGCTGCCATCTAGTAATAAATTCAAATACTGAACAACATTAATTGTAGTGCTGCCATCTATTGATGCTATTACCAATTATAGACAGTTTATTATATTTTTGGATGAATCACGAGTAATAGATTGACAAACTTCTGAAATCTTCACATCTATATATATTAGCATCATTATTTCAAATTAATTGTCATTAAAATAGATGAATTTATTTTTTGGTAATATTATTTTAGGGTACAACGGAAGAATTAGAGCAGCACTCTGGCGATGTACAGAGCCATATCCAGAAAATGGCAGAAGTTATGACACAGTATCGGCATGACATGAAGGTACATTTTATCTACATAATTATCATATACGATATATTAACTATCATTTATTATTCAAGCAGATCTCTAACATTTTACTGAATTTATTTTAATGTCTATTATTATTAATTCATTGCAGACGCTGGAAGATAAGCTTGCAGAAACTGTAAAAGAGAATGCAAGATTAAATGACCAGCTTCAGGTATGTTTATTTTTATGAAAATTTCTAATTATATACCTTGTAGAGTTTTCTGATAAGATTATTAATCTGTAAAGGAAAATTTGCAGATGCCTTGAATTTTAATTGGACAGGAAATCACGTTTCAATTTAGGAATGTTTCGACTAACGAATATGATTCAAGAACCAATTATCTTAGTTAGCTGAGCTATCACAGTATATATATATATATATATACTTTTTTTTTTAATTTGCACATATTTATGCTCACACAAATATGTACCGGGTGGTTATAAAATAAGTATCCCTATTTGGAGCTGTCTGTAGCTTGAAGGAATAACCCGAATGAAACCAAAATTTGTACACATACTATTTGAGAAGGGGGAAGAAGAATGGAACAATAAAAAAAAAAAAATTGCAATAATCGCCGACAGATGGCGCTTTTGTGTGTAAAATGTAATGTGCAATAATAGTAACCGAACACGTTACAGGGCCTGTTGGCCGTAACTCCTAAAAAAAAATAAGGACCAAGAAGGAAACTTGCAGTAAAGCCACACCACACAGTTATTTTTGGAGAGTGGAGGGGTATTTCGTGAATAACAGTTCGTGGCTCCAAAGCTAATATTCTGCAGTTCGGCGTATTGACTGTCCCATTCATATGAAAATGGACTTCATCTCCCCATAAAATCTTCCATGGGAAAGCATCATCCACCCCCATTCGTGCTAAGAACGTTAAAACAAAATCCAGTCTCTGCTGCGCGTCACCTGGTAACAATTGTCGATGGCAACTAATTTTAAACGGATAAAATTGCATTACATTTCTTAGGACTTTTCGAACAGTAGCATATGGAATATCCAAATTTCGGGCAACTCCACGTGCACTAGGACCGGCTTCCGGAATCCCTGATGACTCCACAATCGCAGTGGCAATTTCTTCTTGCATGCGGAGAGGTACTGCTTTCCTCTCTCTTCCACATTTTAAAGTAAACGATCCAGTCTCCTCGAATTTTTTTACCATTCTTCTCACTGCACACGGTTTCAAAGGACCTTTCCCTTTATGCATTCCTTTCACACGCCTAAATTCACGTAAAGCAGCTGCACTGTTTGAGCTGTTAACGTAGAATAGTTTTTAAATTAAAGCGCGATCTGGTAAACTGAGAGCCATGTCGTACAACGTTAATGGCAGAAATGACCGCGTTTTGAATTTACTAATGATTACAACGGCGTTTGCACCGACAGGACCCGTAGCGCCATCTGTTGCCGATTATTGTAACTATTTTTTTTATTGTTCCATTCTTCTTCCCCCTTCTCGAATAGTATGTGTACAAATTTTGGTTTCATTCGGGTTATTCCTGCAAGCTACAGACAGCTCCAAATAGGGATACTTATTTTATAACCACCCTGTATATACAGGTGGTTATCAAAATAATGGAAACACCCTAGATTTTGAAGGAATTCTTTATTAATATGGCGTAGGACCGCCTTTGGCATGTAATACAGCTTGGATTCGCCTGGGAATTGAATCATACAAATTCTGAATAGTGTTTAGAGGAATATTGTACCATTCTTCATGGAGATATTGTGAAAGGTCCGTGAGAGATGCCGGTGGAGGATATCGATTCCGGATTGAAAGCTCTAAAATAGACCACAACGGTTCGATTATGTTGAGGTCTGGGGACTGTGCGGGCCAAGGTAGATGTTCCACCTCATCCTCATGTTCATCAAACCATGATTGGACAACTCTGGCTGCATGAATAGGGGCATTATCATCCTGGAAAATTCCATCTCCTGCAGGAAACAAAATTTGCATCATGGGATGGACCTGGTCAGCTAAAACTTCTCTATACTTCTCCCCAGTGATCCTTCCTTTCAGGGTTACGATTGGACCAGCAGAAAGCCATGACACGGCTGCCCATACCATGACCGATCCACCTCCATGCTTGACAGTTGGACGAAGGCAATCAGGATCATACGCTTGTGCAGGTGTTCTCCAGACATGTACCCGTCCTGTTGTGGGGAAAAGTGTGAAAGATGATTCGTCTGACTATATAACAGTCTTCCACTTATCAATCGACCAGGTTTTGTGGTTGTGGCACCACTCTACACGACGTTTGGCATTAGCATCTGTGACAAGTGGCTTGGGAATTGCTGTTCTGCCGTAAATGTTCTCTTTATGAAGGTATCTCCGAACTGTAATTGTTGACACTGGAGAATCCAGGTGCTGATTGAGCTCTGCGGTCACTTTGGCTGCAGTTGTTTTCTTTTTAGACATTACAATCCGCTTCAATACCCGTCGGTCTCTTTCACTCAGCTTCTCCGTCCGTCCACTATTTTGCTTTGCTGAGCTTGTCTTTCCGCGCTGTGTGTATGCTGTCATGACTTTAGACACCGTACCTCTAGAAACGCCTATAAGCTGGGATGTTTCGGTCACCGTTGCTCCAGCTAGTCGGGCTCCTACAATTTGGCCTCTTTGAAAATCTGTGAGGTCTGACATTTTACGCTTCTGACATAAAAAATCAAAACGTAGACAACTCTTCTAGAGCTCTCTCATACTACCTAATACATGTACTTTTTATATTAAAAAAAATCTGGTAGTTAAGATTATATTTTAATGCTTACGAAGGGAATTCTTAAATGTCCCTTTCATTCACAAGTGTTTCCATTATTTTGATAACCACCTGTATATATATATAATAAACATAAAAACTCTTTGCATGGAAAAGTTTGGGAAATCTTATTTGCAGGAAAAAAATATGGGTGTTTATTAGATCATTTTTATTCTTATTTAAAACAATAAATTATTTTGGTACTTCTCTATTATCCCATCGACCACTTTTCATAACAAAAAACTATCGCCAAACTGTAACGCCAAATAAACAGGGGAACATTGCCATTGGAATATCTAAATAAATAAAATATAAGAATTTAAGAACACAATTGTTATTTTAATTAATTAAATAACTAATAAATCAGTAAAACATAATGAAAAATACACACAAATGTCGAATTAAAAACCACTTGATGACAAAACAAACACATATAATGCTTCTGACATCAAGTAAATGGGACTGCATTTTTGCCATTTAATCTTACAGTTTGGCGATAGTTTTTTGCTATGAAAAGTGGTCGACGGGATAACAGAGAAGTACTATTATTTTATATATTGATTTATATATATGATTTTTGAAACTATAAATCTGTAATATTTTTCAGGATATTTACCCAGTTTTAGGCACAGTTAAAGTTTTAGACAAAGCTGTTACGGCATTAATAGAAAAAGTGAAGGTATGAAATTTCATATTCCTAAAGTAAAATCTAAATACGAAAAAGGTTATTTACTGATTTTTTTTTCTTCCTCTAACATGAATGAGAGATTTTTTTCTTATAATTTGCAGAGCCTGGAAATCGCAGAGCAAACAGTGGAAGAAATGAACGAGACAGTATCGAAACTAAAAGATTTTATGCAAGTAAGAATTTAAATCAATTGACAATCCATATAAATCCTATTAAATGAATTCAGGGGTGATTCTGAGTTTAAAAAAAAATTCTGAAATTCACAGCAAATTTTCTGAAAAGTTACAACAGAGGGGTGGGGGGGGGGGTGTCCACTCCCGCCACTTTTTTTTGCGTCCCTTTGACGAAATTTAACTTTTTGTGATTTTTTGATGAAATTAGACGTTTTTTCGCAATGTTTTTGACGAAATTAGCCGTTTTTTCGCGATCTTTTGACGAATTTGCCGCCTTTCGCAATGCTTTTGACAAAATTTGCCGTTTTTTCGCCATCTTTTGATAAATTTTGCCCTTTTTTGCGAAATTTGCCGTTTTCCCGCGTTTTTTTTACGAAATTTGTCGTTTTTTCGCGATCTTTTGACGAAATTTGCCGTTTTTTCGCGATTTTTTGACGAAATTTGCCGTTGTTTTTCGTGATTTTTTTTTTACAAAATTTGCCGTTTTCCCGCGTTTTTTTAAGAAACTTGCCGTTTTTTCACGATCTTTTGACGAAATTTGACGTTTTTTCGCGATTTTTTGACAAAATTTGACTTTTTTTGCAATGTTTTTGACAAAATTGACCGTTTTTTCGCGATCTTTTGACGAATTTGCCGCCTTTCGCAATGCTTTTGACAAAATTTGCCGTTTTTTCGCCATCTTTTGATAAATTTTGCCCTTTTTTTTACGAAATTTGCCGTTTTTTTCGCGATCTTTTTTTTTTACGAAATTTGTCGTTTTTTCGCGGATTTTTTTTTTACGAAATTTGCCGTTTTCCCGCGTTTTTTTTACGAAATTTGTCGTTTTTTTGCGATTTTTTGACGAAATTTGCCGTTTTTTCGCGATTTTTTGACGAAATTTGCCGGTTTTTTTCGTGATTTTTTTTTACAAAATTTGCCGTTTTCCCGCGTTTTTTTAAGAAATTTGCCGTTTTTTCACGATCTTTTGACGAAATTTGACGTTTTTTCGCGATCTTTTGACGAAATTTGACGTTTTTTCGCAATGTTTTTGACGAAATTGGCCGTTTTTTCGCGATCTTTTGAAGAATTTGCCGTCTTGCGCAATACTTTTGACAAAATTTGCCGTTTTTGTTGCGATCTTTTGTTAAATTTTGCCGTTTTTTCGAGATTTTTTTACGAAATTTGCCGTTCTTTCGCGATTTTTTTACGAAATTTGAAGTTTTTTCGCGATTTTTTGACAAAATTTGACTTTTTTTGCAATGTTTTTGACAAAATTGGCCGTTTTTTCGCGATCTTTTGACGAATTTGCCGCCTTTCGCAATGCTTTTGACAAAATTTGCCGTTTTTTCGCCATCTTTTGATAAATTTTGCCCTTTTTTTACGAAATTTGCCGTTTTTTTCGCGATCTTTTTTTTACGAAATTTGCCGTTTTTTTCGCGATTTTTTTTTTTACGAAATTTGCCGTTTTCCCGCGTTTTTTTTACGAAATTTGTCGTTTTTTCGCGATTTTTTGACGAAATTTGCCGTTTTTTCGCGATTTTTTGACGAAATTTGCCGATTTTTTTCGTGATTTTTTTTTTTACAAAATTTGCCGTTTTCCCGCGTTTTTTTAAGAAATTTGCCGTTTTTTCACGATCTTTTGACGAAATTTGACGTTTTTTCGCGATCTTTTGACGAAATTTGACGTTTTTTCGCAATGTTTTTGACGAAATTGGCCGTTTTTTCGCGATCTTTTGAAGAATTTGCCGTCTTGCGCAATACTTTTGACAAAATTTGCGGGTTTTTTTGCGATCTTTTGTTAAATTTTGCCGTTTTTTCGAGATTTTTTTACGAAATTTGCAGTTTTTTCGCGATTTTTTTACGAAATTTAAAGTTTTTTCGCGATTTTTTGACAAAATTTGACTTTTTTTGCAATGTTTTTGACAAAATTGGCCGTTTTTTCCCGATCTTTTGACGAATTTGCCGTCTTTCGCAATGTTTTTGACAAAATTTGCCGTTTTTTCGCGATTTTTTGACGAAATTTGCCGGTTTTTTTCGTGATTTTTTTTTTACAAAATTTGCCGTTTTCCCGCGTTTTTTTAAGAAATTTGCCGTTTTTTCACGATCTTTTGACGAAATTTGACGTTTTTTCGCAATGTTTTGAAGAATTTGCCGTCTTGCGCAATACTTTTGACAAAATTTGCCGTTTTTTTGCGATCTTTTGTTAAATTTCGCCGTTTTTTCGAGATTTTTTTACGAAATTTGCCGTTTTTTCGCGATTTTTTTACGAAATTTGAAGTTTTTTCGCGATTTTTTGACAAAATTTGACTTTTTTTGCAATGTTTTTGACAAAATTGGCCGTTTTTTCGCGATCTTTTGACGAATTTGCCGCCTTTCGCAATGCTTTTGACAAAATTTGCCGTTTTTTCGCCATCTTTTGATAAATTTTGCCCTTTTTTTACGAAATTTGCCGTTTTTTTCGCGATCTTTTTTTTACGAAATTTGCCGTTTTTTTCGCGATTTTTTTTTTTACGAAATTTGCCGTTTTCCCGCGTTTTTTTGACGAAATTTGTCGTTTTTTCGCGATTTTTTGACGAAATTTGCCGTTTTTTCGCGATTTTTTGACGAAATTTGCCGGTTTTTTTCGTGATTTTTTTTTTTACAAAATTTGCCGTTTTCCCGCGTTTTTTTAAGAAATTTGCTGTTTTTTCACGATCTTTTGACGAAATTTGACGTTTTTTCGCGATCTTTTGACGAATTTGCCGCCTTTCGCAATGCTTTTGACAAAATTTGCCGTTTTTTCGCCATCTTTTGATAAATTTTGCCCTTTTTTTGCGAAATTTGCCGTTTTCCCGCGTTTTTTTTACGAAATTTGTCGTTTTTTCGCGATCTTTTGACGAAATTTGCCGTTTTTTCGCGATTTTTTGACGAAATTTGCCGTTTTCCCGCGTTTTTTTTACGAAATTTGTCGTTTTTTTTGCGATTTTTTGACGAAATTTGCCGTTTTTTCGCGATTTTTTGACGAAATTTGCCGGTATTTTTCGTGATTTTTTTTTACAAAATTTGCCGTTTTCCCGCGTTTTTTTAAGAAATTTGCCGTTTTTTCACGATCTTTTGACGAAATTTGACGTTTTTTCGCGATCTTTTGACGAATTTGCCGCCTTTCGCAATGCTTTTGACAAAATTTGCCGTTTTTTCGCCATCTTTTGATAAATTTTGCCCTTTTTTTGCGAAATTTGCCGTTTTCCCGCGTTTTTTTTACGAAATTTGTCGTTTTTTCGCGATCTTTTGACGAAATTTGTCGTTTTTTCGCGGATTTTTTTTACGAAATTTGCCGTTTTCCCGCGTTTTTTTTACGAAATTTGTCGTTTTTTTGCGATTTTTTGACGAAATTTGCCGTTTTTTCGCGATTTTTTGACGAAATTTGCCGGTTTTTTTCGTGATTTTTTTTTTACAAAATTTGCCGTTTTCCCGCGTTTTTTTAAGAAATTTGCCGTTTTTTCACGATCTTTTGACGAAATTTGACGTTTTTTCGCGATCTTTTGACGAAATTTGACGTTTTTTCGCAATGTTTTTGACGAAATTGGCCGTTTTTTCGCGATCTTTTGAAGAATTTGCCGTCTTGCGCAATACTTTTGACAAAATTTGCCGTTTTTGTTGCGATCTTTTGTTAAATTTTGCCGTTTTTTCGAGATTTTTTTACGAAATTTGCCGTTCTTTCGCGATTTTTTTACGAAATTTGAAGTTTTTTCGCGATTTTTTGACAAAATTTGACTTTTTTTGCAATGTTTTTGACAAAATTGGCCGTTTTTTCGCGATCTTTTGACGAATTTGCCGCCTTTCGCAATGCTTTTGACAAAATTTGCCGTTTTTTCGCCATCTTTTGATAAATTTTGCCCTTTTTTTACGAAATTTGCCGTTTTTTTCGCGATCTTTTTTTTACGAAATTTGCCGTTTTTTTCGCGATTTTTTTTTTTACGAAATTTGCCGTTTTCCCGCGTTTTTTTTACGAAATTTGTCGTTTTTTCGCGATTTTTTGACGAAATTTGCCGTTTTTTCGCGATTTTTTGACGAAATTTGCCGATTTTTTTCGTGATTTTTTTTTTACAAAATTTGCCGTTTTCCCGCGTTTTTTTAAGAAATTTGCCGTTTTTTCACGATCTTTTGACGAAATTTGACGTTTTTTCGCGATCTTTTGACGAAATTTGACGTTTTTTCGCAATGTTTTTGACGAAATTGGCCGTTTTTTCGCGATCTTTTGAAGAATTTGCCGTCTTGCGCAATACTTTTGACAAAATTTGCGGGTTTTTTTGCGATCTTTTGTTAAATTTTGCCGTTTTTTCGAGATTTTTTTACGAAATTTGCAGTTTTTTCGCGATTTTTTTACGAAATTTAAAGTTTTTTCGCGATTTTTTGACAAAATTTGACTTTTTTTGCAATGTTTTTGACAAAATTGGCCGTTTTTTCCCGATCTTTTGACGAATTTGCCGTCTTTCGCAATGTTTTTGACAAAATTTGCCGTTTTTTCGCGATTTTTTGACGAAATTTGCCGGTTTTTTTCGTGATTTTTTTTTTACAAAATTTGCCGTTTTCCCGCGTTTTTTTAAGAAATTTGCCGTTTTTTCACGATCTTTTGACGAAATTTGACGTTTTTTCGCGATCTTTTGACGAAATTTGACGTTTTTTCGCAATGTTTTGAAGAATTTGCCGTCTTGCGCAATACTTTTGACAAAATTTGCCGTTTTTTTTGCGATCTTTTGTTAAATTTCGCCGTTTTTTCGAGATTTTTTTACGAAATTTGCCGTTTTTTCGCGATTTTTTTACGAAATTTGAAGTTTTTTCGCGATTTTTTGACAAAATTTGACTTTTTTTGCAATGTTTTTGACAAAATTGGCCGTTTTTTCGCGATCTTTTGACGAATTTGCCGCCTTTCGCAATGCTTTTGACAAAATTTGCCGTTTTTTCGCCATCTTTTGATAAATTTTGCCCTTTTTTTACGAAATTTGCCGTTTTTTTCGCGATCTTTTTTTTACGAAATTTGCCGTTTTTTTCGCGATTTTTTTTTTTACGAAATTTGCCGTTTTCCCGCGTTTTTTTGACGAAATTTGTCGTTTTTTCGCGATTTTTTGACGAAATTTGCCGTTTTTTCGCGATTTTTTGACGAAATTTGCCGGTTTTTTTCGTGATTTTTTTTTTTTACAAAATTTGCCGTTTTCCCGCGTTTTTTTAAGAAATTTGCTGTTTTTTCACGATCTTTTGACGAAATTTGACGTGTTTTCGCGATCTTTTGACGAAATTTGACGTTTTTTCGCAATGTTTTTGACGAAATTGGCCGTTTTTTCGCGATCTTTTGAAGAATTTGCCGTCTTTCGCAATACTTTTGACAAAATTTGCGGGGTTTTTTGCGATCTTTTGTTAAATTTTGCCGTTTTTTCGAGATTTTTTTACGAAATTTGCCGTTTTTTCGCGATTTTTTTTACGAAATTTAAAGTTTTTTCGCGATTTTTTGACAAAATTTGACTTTTTTTGCAATGTTTTTGACAAAATTGGCCGTTTTTTTCCGATCTTTTGACGAATTTGCCGTCTTTCGCAATGTTTTTGACAAAATTTGCCGTTTTTTCGCGATCTTTTGACGAAATTTGCCGTTTTTCGTAATGTTTTTGACAAAATTTGCAGTATTTTCGCGATCTTTTAACGAAATTTGCCGTTTTTCGCAATATTTTTGACGAAATTTGCCGTATTTTTGTGATTCTCTGACGAAAGTCACGTTTTTCCCGCGATCCTTTGACAAAATTAGCGACTTTTCTTCGAACGAATGGCGAGATTGATTTTTTTCGGCGATCATTTGCCGAAATACCAATACATTTTATGTCCGAATTTTCGGATTTATGATCGATATTTTTTTTTAATTTTCGGAAATCATTGCCTTAATTTTTCGGAAAATTCGGACCAGAATCACCCCTGAATGAATTCTAGTTTTATAGAACAATGCCTTTTACCAATGATAAAATATTTCAGAATTAAAAAAAATTATATAATACGCATATTGTTGCAATGAATTTTTTTATTTTTAGGTTACCTTTTATATAGTGCGCAACCACTTTTTTTGCAAAATAACATTTATAATAGATATTTAACCTTTTGATTATGGACCAATACTGGCAACTACTTTTATATTCAATTGTATCGCAATTTACAAAAAATTTCCTTATTGTAGATTTTTCTTGAAAATACCCAAGTATAAATCTATGGCAGAGATTTTTTCCAAAAAATTAGTACAAGTAGAATTAAAAAAAAAAAAAAGTCACTGGGACCATATATGTCTCGACCCCGTAATCAAAGGGTTAACAGATATAGAGTAAAAACGTTCAGTCATTTATATCATATATTCTAATACGAGCAAATCTTGTGTGTGGTTATATATATATATATATATATGCAAATTTTATCTTAGAAATGGCTCTAACGATTTTGACGAAATTTCGTATCCTAGCATTTTGGGGCACCAGAAAACCATTGGGCTAGGTCACATGTTCGAGAAAATTCGATTAGCGGGTCATTTGGGTCATGGTCTAGCTAATTGTATCTAAAAAACGGTTCAAACGATTTTGACGAAATTTTGTATGTGACCATTTTCGGGCACGAGAAGACTATTGGGCTGGGTCACATGTTCGAGAACTTTCGATTAGTGGGTCATTTTTGGGTCAACGCGGGTCAAATTAATTTTATCTAAAAAAGGCTCTAACGATTTTGATCAAATTTTGTGTCCTACGAGTTTCGAGCACGATAAAATCATTGGGCTAGGTCACATGTCCGAGAAAATTCGATTAGTGGGTCATTTCTGGGTCAAGATCCAAAAAGCGGCTCAATTTACACTAAATTTTGCATCCAACTGTTTTCAGGCACGAAAAGACTGTTGGACTAGGTCACATGTTCGAGAAAATTCAATTAGTGGGTCATTTTGGGTCATGGTCAAGCGAATTGTATCTAAAAAACGGTTCAAACTATTTTGACAAAATTTTGTATCCGACTATTTTCGGGCACGAGAAGACTATTGGGCTGGGTCACATGTTCGAGAACTTTCGATTAGTGGGTCATTTTTGGGTCAAAGCGGGTCAAATTAATTTTATTTAAAAAACGGCTCTAACGATTTTGATTAAATTTTGTATCCTACGAGTTTCGGGCACGCGAAAATCATTGGGATAGGTCACATGTTCGAGAAAATTCGATTAGTGGGTCATTTCTGGGTCATTGTGGGTCAAGATCTAAAAAGCGGCTCAATTTACACTAAATTTTGCATCCAATGGTTTTCGAGCACGAGAAGACTGTTGGGCTAGGTCACATGTTCGAGAAAATTCAATTAGTTGGTCATGGGTCATTATGGGTCAAGCTATTTTATCTTAAAAACGTTTCAGAGGATTTGAAATAAATTTAGCACCCTACAGGTTTCGGGAACAAGAAGACTATTAGGCTAGGTCACATGTTCGAGAAATTTCGATTAGTGGGTCATTTTGGTCATGGGTCATTATGGGTCAAGTTATTTTACCTTAAAAACGGCTCAGACTATTTACACTAAATTTTGCATCCTATGGTTTTCGGGCACGAGAAGACTGTTGGGCTAAGTCCCATGTTCGAGAAAATTCAATTAGTGGGTCATTTTGGTCATGGGTCATGATATTTGAACTAAAATTTAATTTTGACCGAGCTTAGCTCGGTCTTCCCTGCTCGTGTCCTTTAACGACCATAATGCAATTGTGAGCTAGATCAATTTATCTAAAAAACAAATCTATGAAATTGTCTTATTTTAATATCTTATCAACATTTAAAAAAAAATAATTATTATTATTTTCAGAGAACTCAGCCAGCTGTAGTCCAGGATCATAAATCCAAATCTCCACAAGGCACAAAGTCTCCAGAATCTAAATCTCCACCTCATGCAAATGGACTGTTTCCCCATAATCGTTCATTTGAGGACCATAAGCCAAAACATGCTGCTCCACCAACTGATTTGTGATGACATTATCAAGATAATTTTGTTGATACTCTTAGTTAAGTGATGAACCATTCATACTTTTCGAACTAGGTGGAAACAACTTTCACTTTTAAATAGCAATATTTTTGTACACCATCACAAAAGATTTTTAAAAAAAAGTGAATATTAGTTGTTAATCCGAGGTGGCGGTTCTTAACGAGAACAATGCTTTTTAAATATGGTTGCTTAAAAGGTGATGTCATGAAAAATGCGTTTTGAAAACACGCAACTGTTGCACAGTTTGATCCAAAAGTTTCTGGCCTGATATTATTCTAGACAAAATAGATAATTTTTTAAATATAATTCAATTGCATTTCGATGCATTCTTCACAACATTTAATTAGCAGGAATCTGAAAAGGAAATAATATGTAGGCTTGCCTTCAAAATATTCCGTAACTGCTGTTGTACATATCACATACAAAATTAATCGCAGAATGATGCTCAATTTTATACGTTTTAGAACAGGGTTGTCTAACCTGTGGACCAGTGTCGTAGTGAATGCGGTTCAGTAGATTGTGGAAAAAATTTCGAAAAATGTAGATTTTAATGTAGTTTTTTTTAATGTGTGGGTTTCATAACACATTGATTGAAAATATTACTTTAAGATGATGCGAGTAACACAAATTTTTGTTGAAAGAATGCGTTCAATGCATTTCCTGTGTTACATTGATCAATGAACTTATGTATTTTCAAATGAGTGTCTGAAATATAATTCAGCATGACAAGTTGGAAAAGGCATATAAGAGATGCTGGATATAAAGCTATAACTTTTGTTCAAAGAATGCGTTCAATGCATTTCCTGTGTTACATTGATCAAACAATATATTACGACAACTTGTGTATGTTGGAATGAGTGTTTGAAATGTAAGCATCACAAGTTGAAAGTATATATAAGAGATGCTGGAGATATGAAGCTATAATTTTGTTGAATTAGTGTAATCTAACTGCGGAGGCTTGTGATTTTAATATTTTCTCAATATAGCCTTTAAGAAAAAGTCTACAAACTAGCCATTTAAAGGCTAGTTTGTATAGATCCGACTTCTCAGAATGAGTAAGTGGCATTGGGGAGATCACAAACTACTTCCTAGTAAAGTATTGAAATGCAGTTTTTCATACACAAGTTGCATCAACAAATCATGTGAAAAGGCTTAATGTTTTGGTTAATATGTTCAGTAACTTTAAAAGCATTTCTAATAGAAATGAGAAGTCACTAACTAAAATAAATTTTTGCTTAACAAATATCATTAATATTAATACAGTGTATGAGTATGCCCAAACTCCCCCCCCCCCATCAAATGTAGCTAGAAACAGTTTTTTCACACAAATGAAGCCCAACAAAGTCAAAAGGTTAGACATACCTATCTCACAAACATTTTAACACATTCCAATCGAGCATATCACCTTATTCAGTAAATAGTCAAAAGAGAATGCAGAGGATTTTACAAACAAAACTTTCAAATTTATTCATTTAATGTTTCGTCTATGTGTCTGCAAGATGAATTTACTGCCAAATGATTTTTTACATCTAGAGCTGGAAACTTTTGGATCTTGTACCATTCAAACAGACTTTCTGTATTCTATGAAGGCTATGGTACTATTTCATGCAGATTCTGTAGAAGAAAAATGTTTTTCAGTAAAGACAAACACAACTTTAAGCAGTCTATTCATGTATTTTGGATTATGTTTTATTCTCTAATAAATGATGAAAAAAAAAGTAAAAAGAATGTAATTAAAAGAATATATATATCAGAGTTTCCCCCAAACAGTTTCAGAAGGGTGCTGCACCCTACCTGTCCTTTGGTTTACAAAATACCACCCTTCTTGCCCCTCATAAAAAGGATTTGCACCCTTCTTGCCCCCTCCAATAAAATAATTAGCACCCTTCTTGCCCTTCAGTAAAAAAAGTGCCCTTTGTCCATTTTGCATTAAAAAATTTGCTTTCATAGTAAAAACTGTTTCAATGTTGTCTTAAAAAGAGTGTCCTGACTTTTAAATATCAAAAGTGGGTTTAAAAACCAAAATAATACCTTTAATAATTAAAAAAAGTGCCAATAAGAATCTGAAAAGTGCCCTCAAAAATCTAAAAATTGCCCTTAAGAATAAAAAAGTGCCCTTTTTTCAACAGCAGCACCCTGCCCTTTTTTAAACTCGGGGGAAACTCTGTATATATAATACATATATATTTAATAATTTATGTAAACATGCTACAATGTAATAGTAATGAAACCTTAAAATTTTCAGTTATATTCAACTACAAGAAATATTTAATAGTTTTAAATGACCACTATCAGTTCTACTTTCAAAATTTCTGAAAAAGAGTGTGATTTAATTCTGTAGATTTGTAAAGTTTTATCATGCAAAATTTATGTAAATTATTGAATGTTATTTATATGAGTCAATTGATTTTTATAATTGATTCCTTTTGTTTTGTTACATTTCAAAGATGGAGTAGAATAAAATTTTATACATAAAATATAGATGGCTTTTTTTTTTCCATAGCAAACAATTTAATATCTTAAATAAGAGAGCTAACTTAATTTGCTTATTTTGATGATTTTAAGAAAGTGATGTAACAATAAACATTTGTTTGTTACAATAATGTAAAGTAACATAATTAAACTAGCTAAACTAAAAAGAAAGTAGCCTCATTAACACAGCTCAGATTAATTGCTGAAACATGAGGGGGGGGGGGGCTCCTTTTGATTTAATACTAATGCCCATTTTTCAATTTCTGGTCTTTCAATTTTCTTTTATTATCTCTCTGCCCCATTTTCAAAAATTCTCTTGAGTAGGGAGGGCTCAACAAATGTGGTCAGCAGGTCGCCACTGACAACCAAAACAATTTACCTGTAACTGGAAGCATCAACGTTGAATGATCTCATGATGATTCATTTGTATAGTTTACTTAATGACTATAAACTACAGAAGGCTATATATATGAATTTGGATTATTAAAAAATACAGATATATACAAGAACATATGCTAGTATTAGAAGCAAAAAAAGTTTTAAATACAATTTTGAAAAACCGTAACAAAAATAGTGTTCACTTAAAGAATTTTGTTCAGTAGTTTGTTTGGCTGAGTAATTTCTTCCAAATTAATTACCTTATTAAAAAAATAATGAATTTAGTTAAAATCAACCATGTTTCTTACAATGTTGGAAAATTTATTCAGTCAAACTTTATAATGTGCCTATATTTCATTTTTTTAGAATTATAAAATTTTTATAAGTTTCATCGAAAAACTTAAATTTATATTAACTTTCTAACTTAATTTATTAATTGACTTGAAGAGTTAAAAAATTCAAGGCATACCATTACTGTGTACCCATGGCAGATGAACTATTCACTCGTCCTTCCCTACGTTCAATGATCGGACGCCGTGTGAAAGCAAGAGCCGTTGGGAAGCCTAGCATATGACCTAGGGACAGACTCTCCTTCTGGGGTTTCGGCAATGAAGTCCCTGGGTGTTCTCAGCGGTTCATTGAGTGTCTGTGTGGAGGTCTCCTCTAAGCTATGGGATCCTCCGCCGATCGCAACGACCTATGTCATCGCTCACTCGGGTAGAGGGCTCGGAGGTCCGCAGGTGGCGGCCCTAGACCGGTCGCAGTGCTTAAAGGGAGCCAAATCTACTGGTGCAATAAAAGTCCCTCAGGACGTGCCTCATGGAGCAGCTTAGTTTTTATACCATTTCTATGCCTATGATTATACTTTTTCAATCCATTTTTGTGGTTTTTGGAAAATCCATGATTTAAATTTTTTAAAAAGGTACTTTTGGGTTATAGCAGCCCTGAGAGTATGAATCACCAAGTGACTAAGATTTATAGATTTCCAATTTGATGAAATTTTGTCTTACACAGTCTGCCTTAGAGTTTTATTGTATTTTAATGATATGTATTTTCTTAATACTTTTAAAAATATATTATCATTTAGTGGTTATAAGTATAATACCAACTATAAAGATAAAGGTCAGTAAATTTTTGGTAGTGTATAAATGAAACTAAAGAAATGCATTTTATATACCTGCAGTTAATAGCAGAAAACAGATCAAATTTGTGAATTTTCAGCTGAAAAAAAAAAAGTTTTATCTAAAGAACAATATGTATGTTGTGGCATATTATTTACAGTTTCTTCTTTAGAAGTATTCTAGACTGATCTAGCAGTACTGTGCCACATTATTTTATATGTGTTGTGCTGTCCTATGTTTCTTTGTTGCACAGCATGTCTATTAGGGGACTTTGCACCATTAAACCCTATGTAACAACCTATGTCCTTAGAACAAACATTATCTGTTTCTGCTTTTGTAGTGTTACTTAAATGAAATTTCAGTTTGAAAAAGTCTTTTTTTTATTATTATTATTTTTTTTTTAATGCAAAGCATTTCTTTTCTTATTGTAATTTGATTTTTTTCCCTTTTACTCCACGTAATAAATGGATTTTATACAACAATAGAAACAAATAAACATAGTATGAATACAGACAAAGAATATATAGAAAAAAACTATTTATTTCCATTTATAAAAGTCAACTCCACTCAAAAATGTATAAAGCTCAGAAACATTAGCTTGTTATAACACAAAAGCACATGAAATATTTTTGTTCTTTTTCTCAAAAATGCCGCATAAAGAAACTTGCACTTTGTATAATACGCTGAGGCGTCACAACATAATATAAACATGACACATAATAAAGTAGTTGAGAAATGTACAGGATGACATAATACCAAGTGCGAGAAAATAATGGAAGACCATTTAAAACTGTGATAAGATCTTAACTTTACATTAACTGTTATCATCATGCATGTGCTTAAAGTTATGCATGTACACAGTCAAATAATAAGGATTGAAAGACAACAGCTTTGTTGTTGCCATCTTCTTTTCTTAAGATAAATATTTATAAAGAAGAACACTATTATAAATATATACACCATCTTCCAATATGGATGTATTTTTAAAAAAAATGTGTAATACAGCTAAAGCAAGAATTTTCAGCAATAATTAACAATAAATTATGACAATAATTAGCTACTGCATTGTTTTTGTTTAAAAAGCTGCACTTGTGATAAAAGTAGAATATTAAAAAATAAAATAGGTCGATGTATGCATGCTGTAGTTAAAATTGCTTATCCTAAACACTTAAATACTTGATTAATCAATAAGTTTCCTAAGATTGAAAAAGCAATAATTCTGAAACATTCAACAAAATTTGTTCATGTAATAAGTAGTATTTTTAAGAATCTTATAAATATATGATGAAGCAATCTTATGAACGTTTTATTTTTAAACCACAAAAGAAATCATGTCACAAAATATTCAAATAGAACCATAAGATTATTACACAACAGAAAAAACTTTAACTTATTTTTAAATTGTTTTTAGAAATGATATTAATGTAAGATTTTATACTAAACAATATATAGCATGCACTATCAGGAATGCATATTACATATAAAGTAAAATACATTTTTAGGTTAAGACCAAAATTCATAGTAGTTTTCATTTATTTTTACAAAAAAAAGGGGTGGTGGGGACTCAATTTTAAAAGTACTTTGGAGTTCTCTTTATTGAACAAATAAGAAGGCATTGCGTATAATGGACCAAAATTTTAAAATAAGGAAAAAAATTTAAACCTTATATTTTTTTATTGCTTGTGATAAGTAATTATGTTTGTTCAGCTTTATGTCGTGTAGAAATCATGTAAGACTAATAAAAGCAAAAGCCAAAATACAGATTGTTTCAAACATCATCATACATTTCTAAAACTAGCAACCATGTTTGGCAGCTATCCAAAAGTGAGCTATTAATTTTTGGAGATGACAGAAAAGTCCGTAGCGGAAGAAATAGGACTTTGTCACTAATAAAATTTTATTAACTATATTGTTTGGGAATGAAGTATTAACAACTACAATATCGAGTGCAGGTAAATGGAGAATTTTTATCACATAGTTTAACTTAAACCCGAAAAGCATGCTATAAACTAAATCAATGCAACCTGACACTTTGCTGAACATTTTTGTTCTTGTATCAACTATAAAAAATTTCATGAATTCTGCATCAGATTTATTAAGCTTAAAATCTAACATAATTACACTTAATAAGACGAAATTTTTAATAAACTTTTAGTATGGCAGAGATAAACTAAACAATTAGCTTAATGTAATATGCATAAACAGAAATAGCAGATCTTGTCTAACAGCATCATCACTCATGTTTGAATTACCTAAACAAAAACTATTTAAAAAAAAAATTATTTAAGGAGTTTGACATTATAATTATAATTCTGGTACATATAATAACAGTAGTTTGACTAGACCAAACACAGGTATAAATGAAGGAAATCTACTCAACTAAAACATATCACAGTAATTAAAAAAATTAAATAAAAAAAAAAAAACTCAAAACTAGATTGTGGCCTTCCATCATTTCCTTCAGTCTATCTAAACAGTTCCATTTAACACAGAAATACAAATTAATCACTCTGTGAGAATGCTTTTGACAGCAGACAAAAACAACAATTGTTTCGAATATGTGTTACAAAATCATCACATTTTAAAATCAGACAGTGATACATATTTTTTAAAGGATGGTTAGAGTAAATCCTACTTTCATCCAAATGCAGGAATGAGGAAATTCTACAATATTGCTGAAGTTTGAATATAAATAGCTGACTCTTAATTCCACACTTCTCAGAACAAAAGTTTTAAAACAACTTGCATGTAGCAGCATAAACAGGCTGTAGCACAGTATCATAATATTTGTATAAGGACAACTCAAAAACATTAAAGGAATGCTTCAGCAATCTTGGCTATTTCCAAAATTCCTTGTTAACCTAAAGAGATATTTAAACACAGGATAACTGATTACCTAGTATAATTATAAAAATTCAGTTTTCACCATCAGAAAGTAAATATTGTTCAAGTATTTTTAAGAAAAAAAAAGAATATTTCAAAAATTTTGCTCAAGCAAAAATTAAAAAAAGTTTACTTCTCTTTTAAAAATTTAGTAAAATAATTTTTAAAAACACAGTACATAGATATCAGATACAAACTTTCTGGTGGTGAGAACCAAATTCTGATAAATTATACTAGGTAATCAGTAATCCTGTGTTTAAATTTTCATCATATATCAAAACAAAATTTTACAATATATGAATGAAAAAGCTGTTTTGCTAGAGCATCCCCTTATTTGAAATTTTATATGAAACAGAATTTTAACAACATTTAAAATTTTCACAATATAGGATGATTCTAAACATAATTAATATTCAAATAGGATAAAAATAATGCATGTTTTCATAAAAGAAAACCTACAGTTTAATAGTTAAAATAAGTTTTATCAACACTCAGAATTTTAATTAAAATATATCAAGGATTAAAAACATAACCAGATTCTTTAAAGTAAGTAACAAGAACTAGACATTTGTGTGAGGGAAAAAAACACATACACATTAGAGATGAGTTCAGGCTCTTTATTTATAGACCGAGCAGACAATTTGATATCTGAGTTTGCCCAACCTGAAATATATTTGTGTCATCACAGCCTGAGCCTGATACAGAAAGTATGCAGTAGAAAATTGTTAATAACATTTTAAAATTGTTTCAAGATTAATTTACTCATTTAAAAACCCCTTCTTACATAAAAATAAATATTAATCCTAAATAATCCCCCATGACAACATTTTGTGATTTGTCATTTATACCTCCAACCACTGGCAGAAATCAGCAAAAGTCACAATTGTTCGTCTTTTAAAATATCATTGTACAACTATGACAGAAAAACATTAGTTCTATTTTCCAATGATTCTGGAAAAGGTAAACAAAGTGTGTGTGTGTGTGTGTGTGTGTGGAGGGGGGGGGGGTATACAAGGGATAACCTGCAACTTCTTTATGTTACTAACACTGACCAAGTAAAGAATCAGATCTAATATTTCTCCTTATATCCCATAAATAACAATTCAATTCCCTTACAAACTGATTTTTAGAGGACTGTGTAACTCTTTAAGAAACTTAGACTACATTCTTATTTCTCAAATAGCATTTTTTTTTCCTTTTTTAAATTTGAGAATAAATAAAATTCTCACTTTGAGACCGAGCCCGAGTCCAAAATGGACCTAGCCATTCTCATCTCTAATACACATGCATAAATAAATGCAATGCAGAAAGAGAAAATTTGTAAAACATTAAAAGAGGTGAAATTGTTCCCTAAAAAATGGCTTTAAAAATCAAAATTTCATATTCATAAACAAAAAAACAAATTCAATGGATGATTTTTAAACCAATTTTCTGACAGTTTTACAAAAGGAAATAAAGTATAGCTAAGAAAATGTTTCAATACAAAGTTTTTTTTAAAAAAAGTCAGTTTTAAAAAATTAAATAAACAGAAAAATATATTAACATAAAAATGTTTCATAACATATGTATATTAAATTAAATATATTCAAAACTATGAGTATGACAATAGATACAATTAAAGTGAATAATTCATGAAAATTGGGAAATCAAACATTTTGTTTCTTGTATTAAACAATAAAAACTGTAGATTAAGAAGTAATGCAATTTTACTATTATTTTAGACAGCATTACAAATATAAAGCAATAAGTAAACAAGATTATAATAGCGTACAAGTAGTGACAATTTAAAGTATTGTGGATTGAAATTGAAAATAATTAATAACTGTAGAAATATAGCATATTATTTACCAAATATTGTGAGAAACATACAAATGTTTGAAACATGTCCTTTAAAAAATAGGAACTTCTATGTGAGCATAAACAAACAAATGCATAAGAGGGAAAACAAAATGTTTGCAAGAGATTTATTTTTACTTTTGTACTGTTAATATATATTGTGAAAATAAAATACTTCTATAACAGCTATTTAATTTAAAGGGAAAATAATACATGATATAGCAGCTCATAATCCACAGAAGAAAAAAAAAGATAAATTTGAAACACCTTACTTCTAAATTAACAGTTACAATGATTTTTTAAAAATAAAAATCTCTAGGTTAAAATAGATTTTTTATTTTATGAGTAATAACAATTGTAATCTGAATGCACATTACATAAGACTTAAGTAAGTATTTATCTGTGCTCTTACTATAATTATTTTTGAATACATCAAAGTGTTTTATATGTGTAGTACAAGAAGACAGATTGACTATTTGCGAATGTTATTTAAAAACACTGATAATAGTCCCTTGTGCTTTTATATACATTGAAGCATATGAAAAATGAATAAATCACTTTCTATTTGTATACAGGAAAAACATACATTACAAGTTTGGTAAATATTTCACAGACCTCAGAAGCCTTACCACAATGACATATTTTATGATTATGAAATCTGTATGAGCTTACATGATGTGATTAAAAATGGATGTGCAGACATGATTGGTGATATTAATGATTTTATAAACATTAGCAAATAGTCAATCTAGGCTACTTGTATACACATATAGCAACTTGATCTACTCAAAATCTCTCTGAAAAGTTTGGGCACATGCTGACTTTTCCATGTACATCATTTCTCTCATATTTAGAATTAAACTCTAGATATATGTTTGGAAATGTTTTTTTTTTTTTTTTTTTTCTCTTTGCACATGATTGTTAAACAGACCAGATTATAATTTAGATATGAGAAAATACTGTTGTAATGTTTTGACCAGCATTTTCATGTGAAACACTAAAAAAAGAATATTTTAACTAACATTTATGATTAGTAAAATTTACATAAAAAATATTTAAAAATATAATGTCAAAAATTTTTCATGAATTACGACAGGGGGAAAAAAACTCAGTAATATTTGCTAGATTTTGATTTTTAAATTATGTTTTCTTTATGATTAGATTGTCTACATTCATATAATTTCAAAGAAATATTAATTAAAATTATAAAATGTCACTGAAATATAGTCAAAAATTTAAATCAATTTATTTGATAGATATCATTTATTTTTTTTTTAATTTCCAAAGTAGTAGATGCCAGTTTGAAATTGTAGAAATACTCAAATATTTTTAAAACCTTATTTGTTAAGAGCTAAAATGACACAATTCAATGGTATGTGGTTGACAATTTGTTAAGAAAAACAACCTCGAAAAGACAACCTTTTTTAAAAACTTTTAAACATTAAATTTAATACAAGTATATGATTTACACTGGTTGGAAAAATCTAGCATTTAGTTTAGCATAAAAAAAGCTTTTCTATGACTTTTTCTTTTTAAAAAGAACAATTCAGTCTTAACATGAATGCTAGTTCTCTTTTCCCCCTCAATAAAATTTGATCATGTAAAGATTAAATAGCTGATGCTTAAAAGTTTTGAGAAATGACTTATTTTTTAAGCCAAGTGAAACAATTTTTCTTAAAAAAATCTATCCACTCAGTACTAAATATTAAAATTTGATACACTGCAACCTTAGATTATTATAAAATAATTTATTTCAGAATAATGAATAAGGTTGAATGAATGCTTAAACTTTGAACAATCCATTAAAATCTTTAAATTATAAGGATTTTTAATTTTACTTGATAGATGCCATGAAAATACAGAGTTAAATATCACTATGCAATATACTATATACAACTACATTGTGCAGATGCTGTATAATTTATGTAGATGAGACTGATTTTTCATTTAACATCTATATCACTACTTGTGCTGTCTAACAAGCCATGTGGTGACAAATTGCACTTTTACAATTTTATATAAATTTTGAACACAGATATATTTTTCTATATATTTACATTACTAAAGTACTTTGAAATTGCCTACAAACACTAATATGGTTCAAACATGGATCTAAGTTGGCCATAAAAATAAAGTGACTAAGTATAATTCAGTTTATTAATTAAATGAAAAAAAAAAATGTATAGCATGAAGTAAACTTTACTGATTAAACTGGGTAAGCCAAGTATTTGGATAGTAGAGTAAATATTACATTGTATGTAAAAGGTTAAGCAAATATATTTTCTTTTTTTTTAATTAATATAATCTAACAAAATACAACAGGGAAATGTTGAACTGTTCTTTAAAATTGAATGTGTTTTTTTATATATTTATTTAAAAAAAACTATTTTTGTACTTTAGTATTATATACATTACACACAAAACAAATTTAAGAATCATAGCACCATGTGCATTACCTATGAAATATAGAGTTGTAAAGAAAAAAAAGCTAAGCTATAATATTTCTTAAAAATTTACAAAATAAACATAACTATAAGTATGATAAAATATTTGAGAAGTCAAGCAAGTGAAGAATTATGACACTTGAGACACTTTGAGCTTGAATTAACACTTCAAAACTAAATGTACTCTTAAACAGTTTTTACAATAAATATAATTTTATTGTTGTCTTTTGTCACCACCCCCTCTTTCCAAAGTGATGGCTATAATTTTACTCACATTTAAAAAAACATCAAAAAGATACAGCCTAATTATTGCATTCATAGAAAAAAAAAAACACAAACAATTGAAATACAAATAAATAAGCAAGAAACGTTTTTTGAAAGTATTCCCATTTTTTTAGTTAAAACTACATAGGAAAGAGATTTTAAAAACTGTAATCATAAGCAATATAAAATTCATACAGTTGTAAAGAAACAAAAAAGAACACACACAATTATAGAAATTATAAAAGAACATAGTACTATTTAAAAAATCATTTCCCTGTGTATTTCATTTCAAACTGCAAAAAGAAATTAAAAAGCTACATATACATAGAATAAGTCTAAGAGGTAACTATTAAAAATACTTGAAGATTTATAAATATATATTTTTAATAATTGTTGGGATGACATGTGATAGCATATGATAAATTACACTTGGACAAAAAAAAAAAAAAAAAAAAAAAACCACACTTGGAAAACTTTTAGTGATCATTTCCCAAAAAACTTTAATGTGTGAAATGTGTATGTCCAACTGATATACTGACTAAACATACATTTGTGGTATTGGCAGTGAGGTAAACATCCTAGGTGATATTGAAACAATAGCTGCAGTTCTGTAATTGAAGTAAAATATACAAATATTTACAAATATATTTATATAGCTACAAAAATTCACAGACTGAGTATTTACAACAAGAACTCATAAATCATCATTAAAATGTAAATGAACTTTACACACTATAAATTTGAGAAATTTATTCAAAGGTAGAATAATGAAAATACCTTATTTGAAAATTTAAGAGAAGAAAAATAAGGAATGACACAAATGCTGTTTATTCTGATAATTCCAAGACTAGAACATATTTAAATAAGCATGAAGTGATGTAGAAAGAAAAACACAACAAGAGTGACAGAGCTAGATGCAAAAAATAAATAAAATAATGCCCAATTGTTAAGATTGTAAGTAGACAAATTTAATTTTTCTGCTTGTAATTTTTTATTAAAAATTATTTGCTTATAGGTTTTTTTTTTTTTTTTTTGCCACTAAAAACAAGCATTTAATAAAAGATTTAGAATATCCATTCCCGAATATTTTTGAATTCATTATGTGTAAGAGAAGAAAAAAAAATATTCACATAATTCTCCTTACAAAACATGATTTTTACATCTTTTCATTTTTCAATCATTTTTTGACACAATCATCATCATTTTGAGGTCTGTCACAATACTTTTAGAGATTTACATTTTTAAAAATCCCTAATCTTATAAATAAAAAACATATGGAAAAACGTGTGAAAAAAGTTAATTTTGCTTTTGTATTTGGCGGTAACTTTACAGTAAAATGTAAAGGAATGATGCAAATAACACATGATACATGTGTGACACATGACATGTCTGTATATGAAGAACAAATATACATAATGGGAGAAAAAAATACTGAGTGCAATAGACACTGACTCTAAGTATTTTAAGATTCTAAAAATGTATATAAATTTTACAAGAGAGAGGACCAGCCTTCTCAAAAATTATACTTTAGCTAGAACTGTTATTACCTTGGCTGAGATTCAAGTAGTTATGCAAATTGAAAACACTGAGAAATCTAGTGCAATTTGCACAAACCTAATGCCATTTAGAGAAATTTTTGTATAATAATAACAGATTTCCAAAAATTACAAACTCTAAATGAATCATGGCCTTTCTTCTGCTAATGGCATAAATGAATGGTGATATGCAGAAAGGTTACCAATCCAAATTTATGAGAAAATCAAATAAAAATTATCTTTAGAAATCTTCAAAAATTCCATTTAATTCCCTATTGCAACATTAACTTTATCATAAGGTTTACACAAGGAATAAATATAAGGGAAAATTTTCCAATCAAATCAAAATTTCAAGAATTTTTTTAATTTAAGCTTATTTTTCATTTTTGGTTAATCTTTTTAAAAAAAAAAAAAATAAATAAAAATAAATAAAGTGGGAATTTTGTGATCCCACATGCCAATGTGAAGTCTATAATTATGCTAAGTGGTTCTTGACTCATAAATTAAATAAGGGTAAAATTGCAATGTTTTCTCTGTAATTTTTTTAAAACTAAAAAAAAAAAAAAAACATGAATTTTCAACCTTGATATAAAAAGCTTAATTATGTATAGGAATATAATCCTTGAGACTATTAATCATTACTTAATGTTTTAAAACTACATTATATTTGTAGAATAATATTAATTTAAATAATGCTAATATTGCAGTGAAATCTACAGCATAGTGAATGGATATATCAGTTCACAGCAGTGAAAAGGTTAAGTAGCAGTACATCTATATAAAAACAAGATAAACACGAAAATATTTTTTAAACAATAATTTAAATAAGTAAATAAATCTGTAAACTTTTGAAATTATTTATCAATTAACATTTTCATATTTATTGATTAGTTGTTGATCTGACTACAATTCTTAGGTAAAAGAGAAACGATGATTCATGAGTTCCTAGAAAATAATTATACAGTACAGTTAGCAATGTATACATAATAGAATCTATATCTGAAATTAAAAATAATCTAAAATATGCTACACAACAAACTGCCAAAAATAATCTAGCAGTGATAAAAAAGTATAAAATGTTACAACATTAGCACAAGCTTGACAAGTTATATCTCCACAAATTAGCCATCGACTTTAACACAGAGCAATTTTATATAGCTAGGTTTGTTCAAAATTAACCAATGACATGTGCGATGTATGCAGAATATATGTAAATATAAACAGATATGAATAACAATTTCACAATCTTCCACTGGTTACACAGAATAATTTATCCATTATTTGTTGTAAATATTTTTTTATTATGCTTCGACAAAGTACAAAGGAAGATAACTAGTTTATGTACAAGGTGATTAGATTGAAGAGCATTGGTTAATATATTTCAAATTATTAGCTTTCCATATCTTAAGCAAAACTGTTCAATTTGACCAAGGTCAAATAAACATGTTTTGAATCAGAATTTTTACTTAATAGATGAAATCAAATAATACATACTATGTACACACAAGAAATATTTTATTAAATAAACTGTCTGGTTCAAAATGTGTTTATCTGACTTGGGTCAAATTGAACAGTTTTAAGTGAGGTATGTATATAATGCTGTATATACTGCACAGTAGTAAACAGTCGAGCTATAAGCAGAACATTATTGGCATCAGAAAAGATAAATATTAAATATAGATTTGGCATAGAGAAAACTGACAAAACATGTATCTCAAATTTTCAATAAATTTTGAACAAATGAAAAAATAAAAATAAAAAGATGAAAGAGGAACTATGTCAAGTAATGGGCATGATTTTTTCTTTGTTAACATGTTCACTGCTGGGTTAAAATTAACAGAATTTTATTTTATTTAGAAAGTTCCGACTTCATACCAGAAAATACTAATAACAGTATTTACTTTATTTAATTACAGACATTTCGTGATTACATAAAATAAAAATTCTTCTTTCGAAATTTCCAGTACGAATTCGTAATTTTAGATTGAAAAACAAGAGTATACTCGTGGTTGGTAGCAAATGGGTTAAAAATCATAAAGCCCCTCCCTTCTACCCAAATACTCCAGCACCCTAAAATTTTATTTCAATTAAATTTTGATTTTTAAATATGGATCACTAAAGACCCTCAGAAATATACTCCAGGAAAAAAAGTTTGATATTTTTAGGCAACATACACAATATTCCATATCTGCAGAAGAATTAACTGGATAGTTCATACATTTATAGAGATATGCAAAGATGCTTGCTGATGAGTACAGAATGATTATGGGAAGAAAAAAAAAAGATTAAACTTTAAAATTAGAATTTTTTTCCAAATTTAAAAAGAAAAATTTTGATTGGCTGACTTTAATGGCAAATATTAGAATTTAATGAGATAATTTACAGACTACTGTAAAAGAATATTGATAGCAAACAGTTGAACCAGATATATCATGTATGCTTATAGATATCTACAAGCAGAATATTATTGGCATTAGAACTGATGATATAAATAAATGGAATGTTTGCAAATAATGAATTGCTTTTAAAATGTCTTGCTACATAGGAAAGAAGCAAAAGTGATACATTTATGTTTTATGAAATTCATTTATTGCACACTAAAACAACATACTTTGGAGATATAATTAAATTTTAAGCATAATTTTTAGAATGATGCAAAAGTCATCAAATAAAATATCAGATCCTTAAAAAATTGCTTAGTATTAATATTGTAGTATATTGTAGCTAAAGTGTTTATTGATGTCTGGTATAGGAAAAGATGTAGAATCAAATGATAAATGTAAATACTGATTTAACAGGAACATAACAACATGACCTAAACATGAACTGAAAATGAACCTAAACATGAACTAAAATGTATAGCTCAAGAGAAAACATGAAAAGGGATTTTCAATAAAATCAAGAGGAAGAAAAATGGTATAAAAATTGTTGTATAGATGAAATGTTCTAAATTTTATCTGCTCAATGGAAATAAAAGAATGCATTTTAAACATAAACATTAAACACCCATCAAGAGTCTTTATTATTATTTTTTTAAAAGTATTTCAATATGCCAAAGCAGCTGTTCTGAACCTTCTTCTCATATTGATTAAACCTATATTTCTCTCGAAATGTGAATACAAGTAGCACATTGTATAATTTCCATAATTTTAAATTACTTCATAAATTTGCTTTTGTATAACTTTACCCACGTTTTGTTTTATAATATCTTATTCATTCACCCCTTGAGGGTCATGCTCTACAGCTTGAGAACCACTGCACTAAAGCTTTTCTCTATTACCTTGCAAATAACACTAATTCATGCACAAGTCAATCAAGAACTAAAATGTCTTTAAGGGCATTTACTGTACATAATTTTTTTTTTAATCACCATCACTAAAGCAGCTGTTCTAACCTTTTCTTTCACATTGATTTAACCTATATTTTCACTGTTACAACCTCTCTCTCTAAGCATGAATAAAACAGCATGTTGAATAATTTTAGATTACATAATAAAATCACAGTTGTATTAATTATAAATTACTTTATATAAATTTTCCCAATTTTTGTTTTATGTTTTTGGATGGTTTTCCTCCACAGGTTGAGAACCAGTGCAATAAAGCTATTCTGAATCACCTTGCACATAACACTAATTTATATACAAATTAACCAGGAATTAAAATGCCTTGAAAGGTCATTCACTGTTCATAATTCAAGCAAAATTATCACCGATAATAATATTGGGGCAAAATTATGCAGAGTGTGCACATGTTAACTTATTGCACTTGTAACAAATGATACTTACTTCAACAACAGTTATTTTAAAAAGCTGAGCTTCAAATAGTTTTTAAAAATACAGATAATATGAATTTCTTTGTTTTATGTATAATCACCAGTTTGTAAAAAACTGCATGCTACAGTGTAAAGAGAAAAGATATATAATTTGTTCAATAAACAGTAATTTCTCATAGTGAAACATACATCTGCAAAAACCAGATTGAACATGAAATAAACTGTACAGAAATAAAAATACTTACATATAGTAGTTTTCCTTAGTTAAATATACTTTAAATTAACAAGACACATCAACAATAGAAAATAGATAAACTAAAATAGTTCACATCTGTTCCTGAATTCTTAAGTAGTTGCAAACAAATTTATTTTATTGCAAAATAATTTAATAGGTCAGCAGTTCGGTGAAAAGTCTCACCCTGACTTGATGAACATGTATGTGTTCTCGGTGAAGTATCAGAACTTCAGGACAGAATGTAAAATCTATGATGAGTTCAAGAACTGTTCATGCCATCTAATGGCTATAATGAGCTCTTTTACAGTTTCTTGTAATGAATAAACTGTTTTTTTCACCAGATAAAATTCTTGAATAAATTTTCTTGTTTTATGTCAGCACAGGTGGTGAGACCTAGCTGACATTATTTGTCAGTGCCACTTTGCTTTCTGGGCGAAAATGTCAGCACGCAAGTTTTGGGCAAAGCAGATACCAAGTATCTAAAAGAGAAGCAAGGAATTAATTTCGTTAAAAAAAAATCCTATTCATAAATAAATAAAAAACAAACATGTATTTAATTGTGCAAAAAGCTTAATAAGATCCTTATCCAAATTATACCAGGACTGCAAATAGTGAGTCGCCACGAGGTGATTAATTTCTTTTTACAGATGAGTGAAATACATGAAGCTGAGGCTACTAAAAATATAATAGACACAGTCTTAAAAAAAAAAAAAAAAAAAAAAAATACCATGTACCATATTTACTCACACTGTTTTCATCATATTTTTTATTCTAAAAGTAGGAGGTGTAAAAAATATGCAAGTTTTTTCCCTATAATATTCATTTTTCATGAGGCAACTTAAAGTTAATAAGACAAATTACTACTTACATAAGATGACTAACATTTTAATAAATAATTAATTAAGACTAAACAAAATGTATAACAGTTTCAAAAGTTAGTAGATAATTTCTGAACTAGACACATACCAAATAAGTGTTTCATTCACTCCGAATTCTTTTCATTCTGCATTATTACTATTTTGTTGAATATAAAATGTTCAGTGTAAACAAATCAGCACTTTCGCACCACTAATATCGCTCTATCTGTTATAATGCTACCTGTACATCGTCCTGCTGTAGATACGGAGATCACAGGTTAAAAATTTATAATTTTAGTCTAAATAACTAAATTGAAAAATGAAAATCATGAGAACACATGAAGTTTTATTATCTTAAACTATCTCATAATCTGATGAGTAAGAAACAAAAGTTCATATAATTTTCACAATTTTTCTTTCAAATGTAAGCAGTGTGAAAAATATGCGGTGGAATAAATTATGCCACCAAGTAAGTAAATATGGTATATCCTTTAAGTGTAAGTCAAGGAATTTAAAGGAGGGAAAAAAAAAAAAAAAAAGAGTTCAGGGATCATAGTGGGGAATCGCTTTAAATGTGAGACAAAAAGGTCGAAAAATTTTGGACTACTACAGCTCTATGTAAATCAATGATATTTTTGCTGCTAATTGCACTCCTGATAAGAAAACATGAAGGTAATAAAAGACAAATAATTTCTGCAAAACATTTTAAATAAAAGATTTGCAATTTACAAACATTTTTTAAATTATCTGAACAACTATTAAGACACTGAAATATCTAATAGTTATTCATTCAAAGTATTAATAATAGCAACATAGTATGAAATTGAATGTGATCCAGTATGAGTAAGATGTAACATTCTAGTTTATTACTATTTTTCACAAATCAGCAGAATTACGAGTTTTTCTTTTAACAATTATAAAAAATAAATGTTTTCAAAACTTTCCAGAAAAGAAACATCTCAGAAACTCATGAAAATTTCATATCCAAACGTTCATACATTCTTAGAATGTGTAAGAAAATGTAAACACAGCAGTATTTTTATAGTTAACCTTTTAAATATTTTTATGAAGAAAATTCAAAGATTTTGTCTTATAATATATATATAGATACGTATACCTCGATTAAAGTTGTTTCAGTTAGTGCGGTTTTTAGTTAGTGTGGTAATTTTTTTTAGATATTCCCTCGATTAGCAAGGGGAAAATTTCATTAGCGCATAAAGCATGAAGTGGGTGTTGTGTCATCTCTCACCCCATTTTGTATGTATACCCTCTTGGGGTGACAGTAAGCAGCATTCAGTTTGGTCAGAGCCATGCTCAAAATTGTAATCATAATTCATCACGCCCGCCAGTGGAGAAACAAATAAATATCACTTTATTTAATAAAAAGTGTCTGTTGAATATACTGATATTAATACATCTTTACCAATGGGTAAGGCTTTTTTTTCCCCAGTGAGATCACATCTATGTTTTAAAAAGGAAATTTGCAGAAAAGTCCAAAAAAAGAAGTAACATTAAAGAATTCTTAATTAGAATTATTCAGACATCATTTGATAAATATAGACCCAGATACTAGCGGAATTATGCAAGTGCACAGTGGATCAAAAAATAAAAAAAATTTGGTGCTACCACATGATGCATTGAATTGGAAAAAAAAAAAAAAAAAAAAAAAAAAACCTTTTTGCTTAAATAAATTAAAATGTATGTAAGTTTAAAGTAATTAAATTGTATTAAATTGTATTGCAACATATTACATTTTAAAACAAATTATGTAATTAAAAAAAAAATTAACCTAATGGTAAGTAAGCTTACATAAGTAACAAAATAATTGTAGTAATGCCTAATTAAAAATTACTTTTCAATGTTTGCTAACTGTTACTTATTAAATTAGTTCACATGTTTACGTTAATAGAAATTCATGAAAATTAGATAAACTTTTCTAAATGTTTCAAATCAAGCTGCAAGACATATTTTCTAACAATAATACATCAAAAGCAATATCATAGCACATTATTACATTGTCTTTTTATGTATACTGGATTTATGAGAAAGTTGGTTGTGGATTTATTGCAGTTTTACTTATTCAATGTATGTTTTGATTAGTGCAGTAATATCACAGGATTAATTAACTGAACTAATAGACAGAAATATATGTATATTCTCCTAGTGTTTTGAAAAGTCGTTTTTGATATAGACAAGGAGAACTCAGTTGGATATTATTCAATAAAGCTGAAATATTACTTGGAAGTAACATTCCCATTTTTGGAATAATGAAAATACAGAGAGGTTGTCTCACACTGAAATTGTATGAAACTCTGAAATTTTCAATACAAACACCTAATTTTGACAGCATATTTGGTTTTTTCAATAAATTTTACATTAGGATATCAAACGAGAAGTTACTTGGTCAAGTAGTTATAAAATTATTAAGATTTAAAACGTGAAACTCCTAATGTTAAATTCTTTTGTAGTTGTTGCAAAAGAGATTGCAATGAGGGTAATATTTTAAACATAACACAAAAATTATTGGTTTACACCAATATTTTACCAATAGTTTTAGCTTATAGGAATAAATTTTTGTTAAAAAATTTATAAGTTACAATTCATGTTTTTTTTTTTCCCCAAAAAAATTATATATTTTAAAATTAAAAAATTTATATCAATTGTAACTTATAAATGTTTTAACAGAAATCAATTTCTAAAAGCTTCAAATATGCAAATCCAAAATATCACCTCATTCTGCTAAGTTAAGTAGTTTTGAGTTATGCTTAAAAAACTACTCTCATTGCACTCTATTTTGCGTGCAATGACTATAAATGAATTTAACATCAGGCGTTACAAACGTTATAAAAATGCATTTAAAATGTATGGCTTGTTATCATCCCCCCCACTCCTTGGCCTCTCAGCTATTGGTTGTCTCTTATCAAATAAATGCACATGCTTTTCTTTTATATGAGTCAATCAAGGTTTTATAGAATACTTCAACTATAAAGCTTGATCTTTGTACTGTAAATCTATTGGAATTAGGTAGTTGTTTCTTTTCTGCAATTACATATAAAATATTTAAAATATTATTTTAACCGGTTAAATTCTCAGAATGTAAAAAAAAAAAAAAAAAGAGTGCATTAAATATTTAAAAAAAAAAATTCTAAGAAAAACTATCGAACAGAACATATTTAGATGAAAATTATCCAAAAATTTTATAACATTTTCAATAACTAAAGACAAATCATAACTTTAATAAAATTATGTTTTACAAGTTGTATGCTTTCTAAAAAAAACAAGCTGAGAACGTAGGCTTTTAGAACTCAAAAGCTACTAAACTAAAGTCAGAAAATCAAAGTTTTAATCCTAGAGCATGAATTTATGAAGTAAATTTTAACAGGGAATCGAAACTAGCCTTAATTTTCAATTTATGCGGTAATTCATATAACCTCTAAAAAATGCACACTTTCTTGTAGAATGAATACACAACATTTAATCAAATGTTTCATTTAGTTGAAGTAGTATTAAAAGTAGGTCATAATTTAATGGTGCAGTATCCTGCGCTTTTATAAAATCAGCAAAAATGCACCTGGTATTTTTATTTATTTATTTATTTTTTTAAAGTAAAATGCATCCTGAGTTGTACCACTACCTCCATAATGACTAAATGACTATCGCATTCACAATTTCCCCATACAAAAATTGGAAGTCAACTTTTTCCCAGAGTACAACAGTGCCATCTGTCGGTGACAACTGACATGATCTTTCAATACATATCAGTAAACAACGTAAACCACTACCGTACACAAAGGCTGTATTAAGAATATTTATATGGAAAGTTAAAAAAATTTAACTTTGTTTAAAAACAAATTTAATTAATTTCTAGAATTTCACAAATGTATTTATTGTCTTTTATTTTATAAATAACAATAAGTTATTTTTTAAATTAATTATAATATACTAGCAAGCTACGCCCGCTACGCTGGTCAATTTCTTTTAACGAACCTTTAATCCAACAAAATATTGACATTTCATAAATAACTTTTATATTTTAACAGAATAATAAGGCTAATCTTCGACCACGAACAGAAGGCGGGTGTGACGTGAAAGTCACGTGGTGCCAGACGGGTCTATTTGACTGATTTAGCGAAAGAAGTAGGATTGAGAGAAGAAACTTCAGCACTAAGTTATTTGAACTCGGCTTACCATATCTGGCTAGTTAGCGCCTTTTGATGTAGAATGAAAATAAGATTACATGCACGGAGAAAGAATCTTCCTCAGTGATTACATGTATGGGTGTTATACAAGAATACAAATTCGAAATTCTTTACCATCGTGATATGCCAAAAAATGCTTGGAAAATACGAAGTAGTGAATTTTTATTGGGTGAATTCATTGTTGAGAAAAATTTTTGTTAGGGTATTTTAGGTAAGGTCAGTTTTTACACAGTGAGAGATCTTGTGAATTAAATATACAAGCTAATCCATAAGCAATAAATAAACATTGTCAGTAAAATGTGCTTTTTTATTCAAGATACTTTTCGCATAATGTTATATCATTTATATATATATATATATATATATTTTTTTTCAAATAAAAGTTTGAAAAGTTTTTCACATACCGAAACTTTAAAAGTATTTGAATATTATGTATTATTAAATATTAAGTTGCGATGGAGATATTTGTATAATGTTTCGGTGTTATATGAAATATTCATGATATTTTGGTCAGTAAGATCTCTCGGCTAAATCATATTCTAAAAAAATCCCTGACGGCTCGACCTACAGGCACAGGTAGATTTCGAATACGCAGACCGTGGGGCGCCTGTTTGTTGGAAATTGTGGAAGAAATGACCTTTCTGCCATGATGCAGCATTTGGAAACGCCCACTTCGAAACCTAACTTGTTTCCAGGCAGAGCCGGCAGGGATTTTTTTATATTTTATATTATTTATTTTTTTGCTATAAGGGTTGATCCTATAAAAAACTTACTATAAAAGTTTTAGTCACTATAAAAGTCATTATAGAAGTTTTAGATAATATTAAGAGGATTTATAATAAATTTAAGCAGATTTGATATCTTCTGAATTGATGAAGTTATGAATTTTTTTCTTCTACCCCCCCTCCTCCCCCTTGGGGCCATTTTTAATGATATCAAAAATCTGTCATACATAAATTTTCGGCCTTTTTTCTAGAAGTAATAATAACTTTAAACGAATTCGATACGTATCATAAGTAAGACGTTATGGGTTTTTTTCAGTTTTCGCCAAAAGCCCCCCCCCACCGGTCCGATTTTGCCCATTAATGAACTTGACCTAGATTTCATGCCCCTTGATTTTACGTATCAGTTTGGAAGAGATTTGTGCAGAATTATGGGAGTTATCGTGTCCATAAAAAAGTGACAGATAGATAGATAGATAGATAAAGTTTTAAACTGGGGTGATTTTGGGTTCTGGGAGTCATAATCGGCATAGATCTGCAAAAAATTTTCAAAAATTCCAACTTAGGTGAAAATGTAATAGGTAGTATTTCTTACGAAATCTACCTAAAAAAATTGTTTTTATAAATTATTTTCTCAGAATATTTTAACTAGATTTTATATACACTTATATTAAAATACAAAAATGCGATACCCGAAAACATTGCCCCACCAGTGGCTGAGAGGTTCTGCTCTCAAAGCTGGTAGACAGGAGGTGCTGCGTTCAAACCCCTGTAGCGCTCGTCGGCCTAACCGTTTGGAGTTTTCTGTAGTTTTCTTCGACCTTGCGTAAATACTTGTTAGAATCCCTTAGAAAGACCTCCACGGAGGGCATGCTCCTCACCAGCCTACATCCAAAGCGCAGATAATCAGCCGTAACAAATAACCAACCAATCAACCTAGAAACATTCTCAAAACGAGTGTTTCAATATAATTTAAATTGATTTTGCATAAACCATATAGGTCCAGGGATCGATGCAGGATTTTTTTGGGGGGGTGGGAGAGGGGAGGGGGTTATTTGTGAAAAGTAAAAGTTATTTTTGTGATATATTTTGTGAAATTTGTTATATCTTTGTGGAAAATAACATTTTGTTACGAAAGATGCAATCCAGCTACTCAAATTCAAACCAAGCATTTAATAATAATAACTTCTTTAAATCCTTCTGCCAGTGTTGAATTCAGAAAAAAATTGAATTCAGTCAAATTTTTTTCCGGGAGGGATTTCTGTGGCTCCGGGGGGACATTGTAGAGAATAATGATAATAATAATCAAGAGCGCTGAGAATATAACAACCTTCTAGGACAAAAGAAATTATATCAGTGAGAGGAGAGGACAGACGAGAAAGAGAGAGGGGAATTTATATCGCCACAGGCAGGAACGCTCGAATATGTTACAACCCTAAATACTTGCTCTTCCATTGTCCGAACCTTTGAGAAAATGAACTCTTCTTCCAAGCGGCAATCTCACCCGCCTTCTTGTTGCGGTCGCATATTACTATAATTTGTGACTCGTGCTATAGCCAATATACACGTCAGGACACGTCGCCCTTATCATTATCTTTTTACGCATGAAGGTTTCGCTATGGTACTCCATTGGAAAATTTGGTAATATTTTAAATTCAATATTTGAAAAACGGCATAATCGTTAGATTTGAAATTTATATCAAGAAAAATACAATTTTTTACCTTTCAAACGCAGTTTGTCTAACAATTTTCTGACAAATACTTTTTGAGCTATCATTTTTTTTCAGTAACTTCAAATGTTTCATTTTCCGAGATTAATCTGGTGCAACAATTAGCAAAAAACCAAGTCGTCAGCAACGCATAGTTTTTTATTAAAGAGGCTGTTGGAGCAGGGATTGTCACCACCAATTTGCCACCATCACTTTTGAAATCGGTTCCGTGGTTCCAGAGATTCCATAGAAATTGTACTTTAGAATGACTTCAGAACGCTTTTCGCTCATTTCACCCATTTAAATTTCGATTTTTTTAAAAATTTATTCTTAGAGAGCATTTACATCTTATAAGTAACTACAATGGTAAATTTCAAATTTCTTGCCCCTTCAGTATAAAAAAGTCGCAATTTTCGAACATTTTTCGATCCTGCACCCCATTGATGTTAGTGGCACAGACATAAAATATAGCCTATGTTGAAGTAGGGATTGTCCCCATCAATTTGCCACCATTACTTTTGAAATCCGTTCTGTAGTTCCAGAGATTTCATAGAAATTGTAATTTAGACTGTTTTTAGAACGCTTTTTGCTCATTTCACCCTTTGAAATTTCAATTTCTTTTTTATTTTGTTCTTAGAGAGCATTTACATCTTATAAGTAACTACAATGACAAATTTCAAATTTCTAGCTCCTTCAGTATAAAAAATAAAAATAAAACTGCACAGTTAAACTGAAGGCATTGAGTTCACAAGCTATTCACACTAATTGTATATTATACTCTCATTTCAAAGAATTTGAAATAAGCCCATCGAAAAATAAAGAAATAATATATTAAGGGGGGGGGTCATCCCTCCATTACCCCCCCATAGTTAACTAATGAACCCCTTAAACTAATCAGGTAAATCTCTAATTACAATGAATATATATACAAAATTTGAAGAAAATCGGATAATTCTGCATGAAAAACCCATTTATATAAATTAAGGGGGGGGGATTAGCCCCCCATCCCCCCCCTTTATACTTAACCTATCAATCCCGAAAACTAATCAGGGAAGTGCCTTAACACACTGAACTTATAAACAAAATTTGAAGGAAAACGCAATAATTCTGCATGAAAAACCCATTTATATAAAATAAGGGGGGATTAGCCCTCCGTTCCCCCCTTTATACTTAACCAATCAATCCCGAAAACTAATCAGGGATGCGCCTTAACACAGTGAACCTATAAATAAAATTTGAAGGAAATGGGATAATTCTGCATGAAAAACCCATTTATATAAATTAAGGGGGGGGGATTAGCCCCCCATCCCCCCCCTTTATACTTAACCTATCAATCCCGAAAACTAATCAGGGAAGTGCCTTAACACACTGAACTTATAAACAAAATTTGAAGGAAAACGCAATAATTCTGCATGAAAAACCCATTTATATAAAATAAAGGGGGATTAGCCCTCCGTTCCCCCCTTTATACTTAACCAATCAATCCCGAAAACTAATCAGGGATGCGCCTTAACACAGTGAACCTATAAATAAAATTTGAAGGAAATGGGATAATTCTGCATGAAAAACCCATTTATATAAATTAAGGGGGGTATTAGCCCCCTCTGTTCCCTCCCCCCTTTTATACTTAATCAATCAATCCCGAAAACTAATCAGGGAAGCATCTTAACCCAATGAACCTATAAACAAATTTTGAAGCAAATAGAATAATTCTGCATGAAAAACACATTTATATAAATTAAGGGGGGGATCAGCCCCCCGATCCCCCCCTTTATACTTAACCAATCAATCCCGAAAACTAATCAGGGATGCGCCTTAACACAGTGAACCTATAAATAAAATTTGAAGGAAATGGGATAATTCTGCATGAAAAACCCATTTATATAAATTAAGGGGGGTATTAGCCCCCTCTGTTCCCTCCCCCCTTTTATACTTAATCAATCAATCCCGAAAACTAATCAGGGAAGCATCTTAACCCAATGAACCTATAAACAAATTTTGAAGCAAATAGAATAATTCTGCATGAAAAACACATTTATATAAATTAAGGGGGGGGGGGATTATCCCCCCGTTCCCCCCTTTTATACTTAACCAATCAATCCCGAAAACTAATCAGGGAAACGCCTTAACACAGTGAACCTATAAACAAAATTTGAAGGAAATGGGATAATTCTGCATGAAAAACCCATTTATATAAATTAAGGGGGGGATTATCCCCCGTTCCCCGCCTTTATACTTAACCAATCAATCCCGAAAACTAATTAGGGAAGCGTCTTAACACAGTGAACCTTTAACCAAAATTTGAAGGAAATGGGATAATTCTGCATGAAAAACCCATTTATATAAATTAAGGGGGGGGATTAATCCCCCCGTTCCCCCCTTTATACTTAACCAATCAATCCTGAAAAACTAATCAGGGAAGTGCCTTAACACAGTGAACCTATAAACAAAATTTGAAGGAAAACTGAATAATTCTGCTTGAAAAACCCATTTATATAAATTAAGGGGGGGATCAGCCCCCCGATCCCCCCCTTTATACTTAACTAATCAATCCCGAAAACTAATCAGGGAAGCGCCTTAACTCAGTGAACCTATAAACAAAATTTGAAGTAAAACGGAATAATTCTGCATGAAAAACCCATTTATACAAATTAAGGGGGGGGGGGGGGGAATTAGTGCCTTGTTCCCTCCCTTTATACTTAACCAATCAATCCCGAAAACTAATCAGGGAAGCGCCTTAACACAGTGCATCTATAAACAAAATTTGAAGGAAAGCGGATATTTCTATGAAGAGTTATCGCATTACGTACGTACATACATACATACATACATACAGAACTGGCTGGCAAGCTCTCAGGGCTTGATAGCCAGTTTGATAGCTAAAAAATCGCAATTTTAGAACGTTTTTTGCTCCTGCACCCCGTGGGGTTAGTGGCACAGACATAAAATATAGCCTATGTTGGAGCAGGGGTTGTCACCATCAATTTGCCACCATCACTTTTGAAATCGGTTCGGTAGTTCCAGAGATTACCCCCTACAAACTAACAAACAAACAATCTTTACTCCTTTATAATATTAGTATAGATAAATTAATAACACTTACCTTTATTTATAAATATATTTCCATAAAAAATAACACAAACAATGTTTATGGAGTGAAAATATTTATTAACACTATAAAATTTAATTAATAGATCAAAAACTATGAGAAAGTTTAAAAAAAATGAATGTAAAATACCAAAGTAGTGGATTAAATTAAAATTACTTGTAGCAACTGATAATACAAATGTGAAAGGAATGAAACAGTGGCTTGATGTTTTAAATACATATTTTTTATAAACAAAACACTTTGGAGGATATCCATTATTGGCATAATTATCCAATATGGATTGAAATACTTTTGAAGCTTAAAATTTTCATAAATGATAAAGAGTATGAGACGGATCATTATTAGCTTTTCTATTGCTTAAGAGGCTACTTCCTTGTTTTTGCTCGATGAATGGCAATAAGGCACACAGCAGGAAGGCATTTTAGTAAAAATACATTAATTTTCAGTTAAAAAATTACAAATCAATGTTAAAAAATAAGAAATTTGTAGGTTTGAAAGGCATGTTTATGAGCCGATTAATGTAAATATTAGGGCAGCATGCCCCAGATGGTAGTGTCATCTATCAGAGTTAGCTGACTTCCATTTTTAAGTCAAATGTGATAGCAGAGCTGCCGATTTTTTTTAAAGTGAATTTATGTAAGAATAAAAAGTTATTTTATAATTCATTTAGAACAGATTAATGACTGACTCAATAACTTAAATATAATCATTAATGTATATGTCACGTTTTCACTTATATCACCGTATTTTTTTGTAGATCACATTATGTGGGCGAGGGTTTCCACCGAGGAATTTGCAGTCGGGTGCCGAGAATCCAATTTATAGTGTGCGTACAGAATGCAAATAAGAGGCAGTCGGTTCCAGTTCACTTTTTATTAGAATTCAAAGGAAAATGGCCATGCTTTACTAATTAAGATGCTAATTCCGTACATGATGATTTTAATACAGTGGAGAAACTTGGTGAATTAATTTAATATTTTAAGAAGTTTTTTTGTTCTTACAGGCAGTCGTTTTTTGTATTGGCAGCCAAGGAGATTTTTTTCCATCGTCGTGAAGTACGCGTTGGAGTTACATGTACAACCGGCTCCAGGAATAAAACTGAGTCTACGTGGGAAAACTCCCTGTATAACTATTATCCAACGCCCCAGAATACAGTTTCATTAAACAGTCTTTCGACCAATTAGCGCAACGGGACTAAATTCTCTGGCGTTATGAATTTGAAGTTATCAGACCGTAGGTTGAAAAAATGCGGGAAAAATATTTCTAGAACATTACCGAACAATCTAATTCCTTCGAATAAATAAGAAGAAAAAAAAAATATGTAGGTTTTACTGAGAATGGGCAAGATGCCAAGGTAAGATTTTACATTGAGACTGAAGTTAGCTTTCATAATTTTGAGAAAGAATATTGTTTTGTCAGAAAACATAGGGAAATAAAAAAAAATAAAAAGACATAGGTTGTTATTTCAAGAGAGTTAAAATATTTTTAGCTGGGAGATTGATGTTTAAAAGAATTAAATTCTAGGATGCATTTATTTAATGAAACAAAAGTGTGTAATTTTAATAGAACAGCGATCAGAGCCATTTTTTAAGAGAATGAATTTAGAATAAAGTATTTTTAGATAGGTGGAATTTTGACAGTCAAAATACTAGAACGAGAAAATAATTAAGAATAATGGGATTTACACAGAATTATAGTTTTGATGAGGCCAACGGCGAAATTTTTTAAAAATTTGTTTCATATATATATAAATTTTAAAAAATAACACTTACTTTCATATACTATAAATTACACAAAAAAAAAAAAAAAACCCTTAAGATATCAACAAATGAAACAAACTTTTTTTAAATAAAAAGAAAATATTTATTAGAACATAATTTATGATATTCTAGCATTTAACTTTTGAAGAAATTGCAGATTTTGCTATCAAATTTTTGGTCATAGCAATAACCTGAGAAATTGCTCTCTACAATTAAACTCTCTAAATTATCATTTGAAATGGATGACCGGAATTCAGAACTATTTTTTTTACTAAGCTAAATATGCGCGCACACTCAGCATTGCTGTGAAGAATAGACAAAATTCCAAGCATTGCATCAGAAAATTTTTTATATGGCTTCTCCAAGACCGATTCAGAGTTAAAAAAAAAAAAAAAAAATTCTGAAATTCACAGCAAATTTTCCGATAGGTTACAGCAGAGGGGGGAGGCATGGGAATTCACTTCTGACACTAACTATGCATTTTTCCCACAGCCCTTCAACGGGTTTCGCAATCTTTTGATAAAATTTGCAGTTTTTTCACAATTCTTTGATGAAATTTGTGTTTTTTTTTGCAATCTTTTGATGAAATTTGTGTTTTTTCACGATATTTTGATGAAATTTGTGTGTTTTTTCATGATATTTTGATGAAATTTGAAGTATTTTGCCGAAATTTGAGGGATTTTTTGGCGATTCTTTGATGAAATTTCAGTTTTTTCCGGGATCCTTTTGACGAAATTCACGTTTTTTAGCAATCCTATGGCAAAATCCTGACGAGATCCTGTGACGCAATCTGTTGAGATTGGAAATTTTCTTTTTTTCAGAAGTACGTTTCTAGGAATTTTAAAGTACAAGTGAAAAACGGTAGAAAATCATACTTAAATGTAAAAATGGGAGATTGGACTAAAAAACGGGAGAGTTGGCAGCTCTGTGATAGGCATTTAGTTATTACGGAGGTAGCAGTTGTACACAGCGGTTACTCGTTAAAAAAAAAAAAAAAAAAATCCATATCAGTGTTTTAGCATGGTAAAAGGAAAAACATAAGAAAGTATTCAATCATATAGCAATTTAATTATATTTTATAATATACAGTTCATTAAATCATTTGAAATTGGAATTCATTTTTAACACTTTCCAACCTAGTTGAAAAGTGTTTATGACTTCGGTTTGTCTGACTGTCTGTCCGTGCTCTAACTTCCATAAATATGCTCGGATTGAACTGCAATTTTTATATGTTTTTGTCGTTATCTATAGCATGTTCCCTATTTCAACTGAAGTGTGTAGCACTGATAGTTTTTTTACAGAGACCCTCAAAAGAATTCCATTATATTACGGTCTATGGGGAAAAATCATTTGCGGTTTATTTTAATGATGTTACAAAATTTCAAATACATTGTAATTGATATATATCACTATGCATTACAAGAAGCTTAATATGGAATAGGGTTGCATAGCACTGATAGTTACTTTACAGGGACAGTCAAAAGAATTCCGTTAAATTACATCTATGGAGAAAAATCGTTTGCAGTTTAATTAAATAATGTTTCACTATTTTAAACGTATTGAAATTTATATATATCACTAAGGTGCATTACAAGAGGCTTACTACAGAATATTGTGTGTATAGCAGTCATCGTTCATTTACAGGGACACACAAAAGAATTCTCTACTGCCTGTTAACAATAATTCCTGGAAGTGCGTTTTAAGTTGCTAAACGCGATTTTAAATTTAACTCATTTTTTGTCTATTACTTGGTGAGTATAAATTCTGTATTTCATATACAGGGCAGCACAAAAGTTTGCGAACAATTTCCATTTATTGACAAACTCCAGAAGGAGAATTTAAAACTGTGCTACGCGTTTCCTAACTAAACTAAAATTTAGCATCCTATGTAGTATATATACAAATCTATAGATCTTATACAGGGCTGAATAAAAGTACTGATGCACCACGCTTGATAGAAACCTGGAGTGAACTGCGCATGGGCGAAAATGGGGAAGTCCGTAAGCGATAAGTACGCTGCCAAAGATAAAGAGAGGTGATTTTAGCTTCTTTTGCCGGGGCTATTCTCCCTACAGTGTGAATGGAATCGGCTTGGCATTCTGCCAACCGGAGTTCTTAGAAGCGTGGTTGAACAGTATTCGATATTTTTCCGAATATTGTATATGTTGGAAATTCCTGAAATTAAGTTTTTAAATATGTTATGCATTTTCCAAATTGTTTACTTAGATGTTGTCTTTCAGCTTATTAAACAGTAATGATTTGTAAAATTATTTTGGAAGCGTCGGAAAGTGTTACATAATCTATGCTTGACGCATGATTTTTCATTCTTGTTCATATCTAAAAATGGATATATATATATTTTGTATTGTTACTACAATACAAAAAAATTCAATTGATGAATCAAAAATTAAGGAGAAGGGCATAATATAAGTATATTTTCTACCGAACTCATGCATTTTAAGTAATTAGCACCCCCCACCCAACCACCACCTTTTCTAGAGAAAACATTAATTAAAGAACTTCAAAATTGTTGCTTGCACAGATAATATTAGTACAGTCACATGCAAATTTTTACAAATTATCTAGGTCCATTGTATGGATTCAATAGAAACAAATGGAGACTATATATATATAATGTGCCTGTATGTGAGCCCAAATTTAGGATAAATGATATTTTTTTTTGTAATACTTTTAATTAATTATGGAGACTATACATGTATGTAATCTTTTCCTCTTTATTAATAACCATATTTTTACATAGAAAAGTTTGAAAATACAAAATGTTTTGCACATAATAAATTTAAATTTAAAAATGATAAAAAGGAAAATTAGAAAACAATGTTGTTTATGAATGTATGTTAAAAATTAAATTAACAAAATGCAACTGGTAAAAATTAAAAATTTTTATATGTTACTTTTGTTCTCATTAAGATTGTGTAGAATGAGCACTTCTTTCATGCCTTTTACTTTTCTTACCATACAAGCAGTACTGAATTTACATTGGAGCTCAGCTCTGGTGCTTCTGTTCTTTTAGTGAATATTTAAATATTAACCAGAACTCACCGGAGCTCTGTGTACGGTGAATTGAAGCTGCCACAAAAGCACTTCAGGAAAAGTGCAGAACCTAAATTATTTCCCTTCACTCTAATTCTCATTCCTTTGTATTTTTTCCTTCCTCTAGAGCAGTGGTTCCCAACCTTTTTTGGCTGTGCCCCACCTAAATAACTCAAAAGTTCTGAAGCCTACTCCCCCCCCCCCCCCAAACCGTCACTGTCTCTATGTTACATATAATTCTTATTGTTTAAAAAGATGAAAAGATAAGGCAGACTGCGGCTATTCGCGATGTTATGGTTGAAAGAGTGGAAAATACAGAGTTTCAAGAAGTGTTAACATCTGTGTATCGCAAGGCTATGAATTCTGGACAGTATCTAAATTTTGAATCCATAAACCCAATTTCCCACCGAATCGCATCTGGTAAGAACGTTGGCCCATCGTACTACTCATTGTTCTACTGATGCAGCCCTCCTATTGGAGAAAAGTAAATAATTTCTGACAAGAAAAAAGGGTTACCTTTTGCGGTGGCTGAAAAGATTACTTTCTGAGCATCGCTTGCCAACATCTTTAGTTCATAGAAGCCCCACTGGTTATGTATCTATTCCTTATTACAAAGATCTTTCTGAAAAAATTTCTAGTCTACTCAGGTCTAATAATATCAGTACAGCCTTCAGGCCACAGAATGTTTTAAAAGAATTGCTTTGTAAGTTTAAACCTAGAATCCCTCCCCTAATTAAAAACGGCACGGTCTACAGTATACCTTGCAGGGTCTGTGACTCAGTCTATATAGGTGAAACGGGTCGTACTTGTGCCATTTGTCTTGCCGAACATAAACGTGCCTATAAATCTGGTAGCCTTCAATCAAAACTAGTACAGCTTTTTTTGGATACTGACCATATTACGGATTTCGCAAGTATCACAGTAATCAGATCCAGCTGCAATAACGTTAAGAGTAGAGTATTTCTTGAGGGTTGGTTCACTCGTAAACAGACTTTGCCAATTAATGAATCTTGTGCTGTACACAATCTTGCTCTAATGGAAGTTCATCAAAGTTTTTCACGTTTTAACTGGTTAACTTTATTAACTGTAAACATGGTTGAAAATTCTCCGGTCAACGTACATAGTTGCACTGATGAGGGGCTAAATTATAGTCTGAAATGTTTACAGTAATTTTTAATGTTTTAATAGTATTTTATGTAACTTTTATGTCTAATTAAATGTGATATTTTATTTATAGTCAGAACAATTGCAAAAAAAATCTAAAATACAACATTAACTGGGAAATATTTAAAAGTTTTTAATATATATATATAAAAAAGGGGGTTATTTATTTTTTTTTAATCTGCTGCTACTACATTCACTTTTAGAATTTTATAACATTAGGTAAAAAAAAAAAGACAAGAAATGGTTTCGTAATAAATCTAATTACACCCCACGTTGGGAACCACTGCTCTAGTCTAGAACATGCTCCACTTAACATTAAAACATTATCAAGTTTAATGTTCATAAGACTTGGCCCTTCTATATTAACAAATTTGAGCCAGTACAATATGTCCATTCATGGCGATAAAGTGGTCATCACAGTACGATTGACAGTCAATTAAGAAAAGAGAAAATTAAAGGAAAATCCTGATAGGTTAACTATGGAGAATATTTTTTCATTAAAGCGGTATTTTATGCATATGTCTCATCTCATTACTATTGAGGTGAGAGAGTTTTTTTCGTTATATTTTTTATATGTATGCAGTATTAAAAAATATATTGCAACTGCATCTTTAGCAAATTTCTTTTGCTAAAGAAAAATGGCTTCAGATTTTGAAAATAATGTATGAAATACAAATATATATATGGAGTGATGAAGGTATGCTACGGTAGTTAGTATTGAATAATATTAGGGCCATTTTTTTTTTTTTTAAAGACATTAAACCTTGCATATTAAAATAAACAAAATCTACTTATTAGATGAGCTTAAGCTCTGGTAATTGAGAAATCTTGAAATTTTTGAAAGTTTAGAGCATTTCTTTCAATAACTTTTAGAGTACAAAAAGCCCCGTTGTCTATTCAAATTCCAATCTAGAGCAACATATATATTTATATCAATATGATGCCTTTACCTAACAGAAACTGAGATATAGTTCTAATGCACATCACAAAAAGCATAGCATAGCATAGCAGCACCTTCTGTTGAGTGATCGAAACCAAAATTGAATCAGCATAGTTTTCCCTAACAAGCAGGTTATCTGTGAAGTTTGGTACAACTGCATTCCATAGATGCTAAGATTAGCTACCACAGAAATTGTGAAAAGCATGACACAGTAGCAGAATCACCTGAAGGGCGATATATACCAAATATACCTAGCTCCAATTTATGTCAAGGTCCAACCAAATAGGAAGTGTCATTGAATCTTGTACATTAGTTCTTGAGCTACAGCATTCACAAAATTAGTCTAACAAACAGACATCAGTCAAAAATAGTCAAAACATATTAAGACATCCAAAAACATGTAAATCCAGAAGGAACTGGAAAAGTGAAAATTTTCAAGAATCTAATAATTTCTTATAAATATAAAAGTAAAAAAAAAATAATAATTTATTTCTAAATACACTATATCACATAGCATAATATTCATCCATAGTAAAATTCTTTTTCAATCATGTTTAAATGTTTTTTTTTTTAAAAAGAAACTAAACTTTTATTTATTATAAAGATTTTATAAACATTTTTGTAATTTTATAATTAAATCAAGATTCTGCAGAAGCATGCAAAAAATCAATAGATTCTGTTACAAAAACACATTAAAATATTTATATTTACACAAGGAAAAAAAAATATGCATTTAAAAATTGACTTTAAATTGAAACTTGTCGATGGCAATTTAAAAGCTTGTGGCTAAGGCAGGGGAAATCAACTATGAAGATGCAATTAAAAATAATAAATCTGAATACTCTTAAAAAGTATCATTAAATGAAATAGAATTGATAAACACCCCTTTTGAAAAAAAAATTAAATGCATTCTGCATTTCAACAGTTAATTATTTATGTTTCTTTAAAGTAGAATAATTTTTAGGTTTAAATATGAGAAACAAGGAAAAAAAGTAATTAGTACTCAAAACTTTACCTTCCCAAAATTCAAACACACAGTAACATACCTGTGCAAAAGCTACAGCCAGAACAACTCCGGCCAAAGGTAACAAGTTCTTTTCTGCCCACTCTTCACCAGATTGCAAGCAACCTTTTTCAAAGATTACACGTGATCTGTCACGCTCCTGAGGATTATATTTATTTATGCAGATAATTGAAAATTTCACACGATACTTACCTGTTTCTATTTACAGTAAATGACAACACATTATTTAAGAAAAGAAAATCTCCACTTTTGAGAGGCTTTTTAAATACAAGAAATTAATATTGCAACAATAACTAGAATTTTAAAATTGTGTTGCCTGAAAATGAGTTTCAAATTATCTTTGGATGTACTGAACACGAACTGTGTGATATTAATTTTAAAAAGATATATATCAGTCTGTTCCAACTACTGAAATCATGTCCAAATACTAAGGAAAAATTAAAAAAAAAAAAAACAGAAAAAGTTAAAATAGCATATCAAAGGATGGAGATTTTTTTTTCTTTCATTCAGAATCATGTATAAATGTTATTTACATAAAGCTAAGATGTGTTAGTGCAGACAAATTAAAGTGCAGAGTAGAATCCTACATCAGATCGGGTAACTGATTTTACCCGAACTCAACCAAGTACACATTGATTTCTTTCATCATGGTTTGGATTGGGTTTTGAATCTTGTGGGTCGGATTCAAGTTGAACTGGTTTTTCAAAAGTCTAGAATATTTTTTCTAATGAAAAAACTGAATTCTAGTATCTTAATGAATATATATATAAGTTCTTTTATCTTACATTAAAGATAAAACTAATATGAGAGACATAATTAGACTAAATTTCCATTAATTAATCCTCATTTTGATGCAATTAAAGAAAACCTTTCAAATTAATTTCAGATCAAGGAAATTTTTTTTGTTGAGTTAACTTAAAATAGAATATTGAAGTTCAGGTCAGGTTATACCCGATCCGTGAAGGACTCTAGGGCAGAGTGTTAAACTGCGCTACCTGAAGCACAGCAACCCCAACAGACACTCCCGCCACCGGCACCAGATTAGCTTCAATCCATTCTTCACCAGCTCGCAAGCAGCCCTTCTCATATATTACTGTTGACTTATCACCTGTCTGATAGAGCAGCAAAATCAAAACATTTCAATTTATCATCAACATGGAAAAGTTAGAGAATATCATTTGAAATTCCTTTTTTAATAGTAAAAATTAATAAGTAAAAGAAAACAACTAAAATAAAAAGTACATATGTACATAAACTTATAGGTAGTAAGCTTAAAATAATAAAGAAATAATTTATACCAGTGGACACGTGTGAGGATTTCGCACTGCAGTTTAATATTTTTTAGTAGCATCTAATATTTTTTAGATGCAGGTTTAAACTTTCAAAGAAAAATTAAGGGTAAAAATATCTGCAAACATTAGTCAAGCCAGAATCATCACATTTATTCCTAACAGTAAAATCTCAATAGCAAAAGTTACGTGCCAGGGAGAGAAAAAATTATATTTTAACTGCATTAGAGGATGACGTCATCTTTGGGAAAAACACGGGTCATAGAAAAATAAATTGAAATACTCTTAAATTACAATTTAATCTATTATAATAAATCATACATTTTATGCTAAATGTGTAAAATACCACTACTTCGATCAATCAATAATTTATTTTTCTTCTAAACGTTTCAATTTCAGTTTTAGTTTTTAATTATAAATATAAAATAACCCATGAGAAAACATCACATTTTATCTCTTTTGTACTATTTATTATTTTTTTATAATCATTGTTGAGGATCATATAATTCAGCATTTTATTTTTGTGGCAACACTATTTGAGGAGAATTTCATTTCAATTATGAAAACAATGCTGATTTAATTTTTAATTAACAGCAATTTTTTATCGAAAAACATGTTTTAGCTAAATGTAAGTGTACTATGTCAGAAGCCTGTTCAAAATCCTTTAGTATGGTATCTCATTCATCATTCTGTGTTTTGTAGTTGCTTAGAAAAAGGGATGTTGACAACAAAAATAATATATATGATAAAAAAGAGTGTTTATTAATGTATTTTAAATAAGAAATCCATATTCTAAGCTTTGTTACATTTACAAATAATGGTTTAACACAAAATAATTTTTTTTTATTTAGTTTCATTCACAAAGATATAGTATAGAAAATTCTGCATTAGTTAGAAAGAAATAAAGAAAAACCTAACAGTATAGTTTTTACAATAAAATCTCAATCTCTCTCTTTAAAATCAATATTAACATTTAAGCATCAGGTTAAATTTCAGTGAATTATTAAATAATATATTGCATTAATTGTAGATCATACAAATTAAATAAAATCAACATAAAAAAAACTTGATTAAGAGTTATTAAAGGAGACCGGAAGAAAAAAAAAAAAAAAAGGTGATCTCTTAAAAATTTACATACATTTTCTTTCTTTTTTTTTTATTTATCAAGCACAAGAGGCACTTTCATAAAGAAGCAAGAAAATTTATTTTCTATTACTCTCATCTAAATCCTTTATATTTTAATTTAAAAAAATTCTATATAAATAAACATTGCTAGAAAAGTTAATACTAAAATAGCATGTTTTACTCTCAGAATTATTAATTAAAATAATCATAATTTAATACAAGCCCATGAGAAAATATAATTGATCCAATTTGAATATTTAAAATATCAAGTAATACTTTTGCAAAATACATAAAATAATCCTTCAAAAGAATTAAAATAATTATATTGTTTGCATTTCAAATGATATTCATTAACATTAAAATGCATGCACAGCAAAAGCACAAAACACATAAAAATACAGATATTTAATAGGTAAATTAATACATAAAAGTAAGACAGTTCATCAGAAATTTTTAAAGAAAATACATGAGGACTATTTTTCTCAACTTTCAATGGTGTCAAAAAGGTAAGAAAAAGTTATATGAGATGGAGTTGCACACAGTATGGCTGTACAGATTCTTTATCATGATCCCTAGCACAGCAATGACAAAACAAATCTGTTGCATTTGAGCTAGAAGTCATTAAAATGGCTGGTATGATCTACTCTCTCACCAATTACAAGTTACGAAGCAACAACAATCAAAGAAAATGCACATTGTCAGACATTGAAAAGATTACAAAGAGTGGTATAAAACAAAGGAGAAACATGTCTTCCATCTCTTAGCAGTCTTCAAGAGTTTTGTGACAAGATTTGTCATGACAATGCCAAACTGCATGGTATTTATTGCTTACACAAACCAGCTTCTTTTAAACTTCAAATGCGAAGAGTGATCACCCTGTTTAGAGTTCCAGTGATTTCAATTTTTCAACTGGGTGGACAGCATTTCATTACAAATGTGGAAGTTTCAAAATAGTGTGGCGACCTGGCTGAAGATGCAAGCAGGAAAGTATTTGAAAAGGGTATAAGAAACCTAATATACCAGCATGACAAATGTCTTAATTTTCATAAATATATCTTGTATTCCTATAAATAAAACCATTCTGATACATGTTTTGATTTTATGCACCATCAGAAGTTGAAAAAAAAAATAGCCCTCATAATTTACAGAGATTGTAAACTAACATGAGCACAAAATAATTATTTGATTCAATAAATATATAAAAATGTAATAAAAAATGTTTAAGCAATTAATAAAAATTATTTTCATATATATATATATATATATATATATATATTGCTTGTGTTTTCTTTTATTGCAAAAAATGTCTATTATGGCAATTAATTTAGGGAAGAAGGTTTATAAATTGTCATAGAAGATTTTTCAGAATTTTTTTATTTTCTTAAAGAAAAATAAATTATATTTAAAGATGTAGCATGTATTACAGGGGTTTAAAAATTACAAGATAGGAAATTAGCAGAAATCTACTGTATATAAAATAATATCTAAAGCATAAAAAGGTCCATTTTATTGATGTTTTACAAATAAAATTTTTCTGAAAACATATTAAAATTTAATAATGATGAAGTGTGTGAAATACGGAATAAATAAATAGTTAAAAAAGTTATAAACAAAAATATGAGAAACTAATATTTCTTTTAAAGTGTTTTAGGTCTAATTTGATAAGATTATTTTGTTTAAATATATTTTTTTGATTCTATACGTCAGTTAACCATAAAATAAATTAACTATTGTTTTGTATTATTTTACTTTGCTTCTATTTTACCATTTTTAATGATGTTCTGTATTTAATAAATGTATATTAAATTACTGTTCTGAATACGATTGGCCAATGACAAAGGTAAATATGATTGGAAATTAACAGTTTTCAGAAATCTAACTTCCTGGCATGAATAATACGCAAGTACCAAATTAACTGACAGATCATTTTGAAATTTGATTCATTAAATATTATTATATGAGTTGTATTTGTTTACATTTAACTTATATCAAGAAATTAGCGTGAAGGAAGTTGAGTTGCAATAACACTTCACCTAACAGAATTATGCTAAACTCTTGATTGGCTTACAGGAGCGAATTACTTTTGCGACACCAGACAGCACTGCAAAGAATTCACGTCTGGAGAACTTGTTTTGCGAATGATTACCTTCATAGTTTATTTTTTGTTTTTGATAGAATGAGATAAGGACTGTCAACCTACTTTCAAGTGAAGTTATTTCAAAATATTATCTCAATGTAACACATATCTGAAATATATTTTTTTGAATGATCTTTCTAAAAATGTAATTTTACGCAATATTATTCGAAAAAATAATTTTCAGTAAAAATGCTCGCCTGGCATATGAAAACTGAAACAGTCAGCCTGTATTTCTTTTCCCCAGTCACGACTTGCGCTTTTATTATGTAGATTGCCATGATTATCCTAACACACACACAAAAAAAAAATAACTGGAAAAGTGGAAAGATAAAAATCAATCCAAGCAAATTTAAAGAACATTTTGAATGGTTAAATTTTGATAATCAAATTAATGATTGTTACTATAAGAGAAGATTAAGAGATAAAAAGTTTAAGTAGTTTTCTTTAAATAAAACTTTAAAAACAGAGAAAATTTGTTTTATGAGTATTTAAGTATCAGCAACACATTAATAAGTTCCTCCCCTACTTTACTGGGTTTTTTTCTCTCATATAGCAATTTCAAATAATAAATAAAACATGTTAAAATAATACTTACATAGTCTTGTTTTCTAACATCATAACCACACTGCTTATTTTTTATTACTTCCTGTAAATAAAAGTTGCAATCATTTAAAAAATTGCATATTTAATACTAATTTATATTTTTACTTTTGAAGTTTAATCTAGATTGTAGATATATTTTTAAGAATGAGGGATTAATAAAATTAAGTAAAAAGGTATTAAAGTTTATTAGTGACAATTTTTTGTTTAAATTCACAAATCTCAAGCATGGTTAAAAAAGACGACTTATCACATTATAGATGTTCAAAGAAAAACTGTTAAATAATGTGGTATTTTTTATACTTATAACACAACCATATTATTTCTCATTAAAAGAAACAAATTGCTAATTATAAGCAAGGGGGGGGGGGAATCAGTTTTTTATCTACATACTTAACATGGAGATTATTACATTACTTGGAGATTCTATTTGACTTCCTGAACACTTTACAGAATACTGTGCGTCTCAATAAACAGCAATATAAAAATAAATGAAAACTTAGATGTTAATTTTAAAAAGGTAAAATGTTTCCACTGGTAAAATGATCTCATGTTCTAAAGAAAATGTGCACTTTCATTCTAAAAGCTGAGATATTTTTCTAACATTATGACCTAGTTTTTAATGAATTTTCATTCCGCCAATGCTGCAATTAAGGCCAGTAAACTGAAATAAATATTGAATTTCAATTTACATAGTCACGCTAATGAGAGTTTTAAGTTGTTTTAAACATAAATGTTTCGTCATTTTCCCTCCACAAAACACAATGGTTAAATTTCTGTATGCTTTTTATCAGATAAATAAAACTCGCCGTATTTTTACTTTTATTTTTTTAAAAAAATGAAAATTTTAGTAATTTAAGTAATTTTTTAGTGAAACAGCATTGTTGTATCAACATAAAATGAGTGTAAGCAATAAAAATATTTAGTTAAATAATTGAGGTAAAAATGAAATTATATACAAAATGATTAAGTTAAAAAAAATCATTAGATTTAAAATGTCAGTGATTTATTTAATAATCTACCAGATCATCATACAGGCAAGATCTACACAAAATAATTTGGCAAATAACAAAATAAATGAATAAAATAAAAACAAATTGGAAAGGGAGGGGGGGGGGTATATAAATATATAATTAAAAATATTCTTACATTTGGCTGTGGTTTACAACAAGAGAAAGGAACTCCACAGGCTTCTCTGCTTCCAACATCTATACTTGAACAATTGAAGTATACATTCATGTCCCAATCTTTAGGACCTTCAATGCCACAACACTCCAACTATATAAAATAAATAATTTTTCATTATGTAGCATAAAATACACATTTAAAAATACACATAGTTTTCCTTTTTTTTTAGGTGGGGGGGAGAGATACCTTTAAAAGCTGAAGGGCGATTCCACCGTTATGTGTGTGACTTTTAGAAAGTGTTTTTTTTTTTTTTTTTGAGACAAATTTGGAAGTGAAATTACTTAGATAACTTTTAACTTTATTTATTGCTATTACAGGACACATACAGAATTATTTTTGTAGTGACACCTTTAGTCTAAAGTAATAACATTTTTTTTTTTTTTTTAAATAGTAAAGTTGTTGTTACGTGTGCGACTCAGAAAAAACACACACATAACGACGACTTTACTATTTAAAAAAAAAATCGTTATTACTTTAGACAAAAGGTGTCACTACAAAAATGATTCTGCATGTGTCCTGTAATAGCAATAAAAAAAAGTAAAACATTATCGAAATAATTTCACTACCAAATTTGTCTCAATTTGCAAAAAAAAAAAAAACACTCTCTAAAAGTCACACATGTAACGGTGGAATCGTCCTAATATAGAATGTATATATATTTTGAGTTACAAAAGAGAGTTCAAATAAGGAAATATCGCATATTTTTATGTATGTAATACTCGTATTTCAAGATATCCCAGGGATTAACCTGTTCGTACATAATGCTCCATTTTTAAAATTAATCACTTAAGTTATTTATATTCTGTTTATTAATGTAGTCTGATCTGTCACATCGTGCTTGCTTCCTAAAAGTAGATAGTTATCACATAGTGCATGGATTTTGTCACTTCTTCTAATACAGGTATGTAAGTATGTTATGAAAAAAGTGACTTGAAGTTTTATGTAAATTTCCAAAGAAAAAAAAAATAACTTTAATGCATCACATTCTGTACTTGTAATTGCTTTTATTCCTCAAATAGTGATGCAAATGTATGGAAACAGGAAAAACAGACATTAATATTCATTTGTTAGTAAATTTTCTTTAGTTAATATTTCCTTAATTATTAGTTGTTTTTTTTGTGGGGAGGGGGGTGGATATTACATAATTCAACACATGAATTTGCACAGCTGTACTCAGGTATAAATGATTAGGAATAAAAAGTTTCAATTCTATAACAGGGTTTGTGTTTCACCAGTGATGTCAAAAGGCTTTTGAAATCCTGGGTTCCCGGGACCCAGACACTTCCAAAGTATTGGGCTCTTTGTAACAGACTTACAAAAAGTGGGTCCATCTTTTTTAGAAATTAGATGGATTCAATGTCTTCAATACAAAATATGTCATTATGTGATTATCCACAAAATATTTTACTCCTTGCAATGGAAAAATTATGCATCATGAAGGATCCATATATATATTTTTTTTCGTACATCTCTTCTCTATAGTGTATATGCAGCATCACTGTTTTAATTTTATGCACAAATTTTAGAAAACTCATGAAACCTGATTCACAAATTCTACAATTACAAGTCAACAACTGACTCACAAATTGACAACTTGCCCCATCCCCAAATATCTCAATTACTGTCTGCTCTCCCAAACCCACCATGACTCTCTTTTTATCAGCAATAAAAGCAATAAAAAATGGGTGGATTGTTTTAGTTTTGCTGTGTTAGAAGCAGTGCTGAATTCAGACACTTTTCTCCGAGAGGGATTTCTGTGGTTCTGGGGGGGGGGGGGGGGGGATTTTAATGCTCCGGGGGAATGTGTCCCCCCCCCCTTCCCAGGCCACCCCCTGAATTAAACACTGGTTCGAAGACAAAGAAGTCTTCAAAAAATTGAATTGCAACATGTATTTATAAAGGATTGGCTTATTGCAGTTTGTATATTTTCTAACTTTAACATTACTTTTCATGACTTACTGAGAAAACTTATCAGTTTTGATTGCTTTTGAGTATGTGTGACAAAACTGTTACCAGTTTTCTATATCTAAAATTTAAATAATGATTTTTTTTAAGTATGTTAAAAACGGACTCATGATTTTTCTCAATTTAAGAATCTTATTTTAATGATTAATGAGTCAGGCAGACTTTAAAATTTTAAGTGAAATGCAAACCCTGCATGATAATAAGGAAATAGTATGAAAGCAATGAACAAATGCACACAGTTTCATTTAACATAGATTTTTTTATAATGACTAAGCAAATGACATTACTATGATTTAACATAATTTTTAATTAGATATAAAAATTAGAAGATTTCATCTTCCAATAAACATATAATGAACTTACATAATTCTCATGAAAGACAAATTATTAATAATTAAATTATGATTACATTCAAAAGAAATTATAAAATTTTTAAAAATTATGCATCACGCATAAATTATGAAACACTTTCTAATACTTCAAGAATATTGAAACAAAACTTCACTATTTAATAAGATAAAATAATAAAGCAAGATATCTAAATAAACAATTTAGAAAATGCATAACAAAGTTGAACACCTAATTTCAGCAATTAGATCCCACAGCAGATAAGATATTCAAATTCTTTTGTGCAGCTCTCTATATGATCTATAAATCTGTATACACATTACATAGTTTGCTAAAATTTAATTCAGCTATAAAATACATAACACAACACCACATATTAAGCTAAAATTTAACTCAGCTAGGAAACCCAAAACACAACTAAAGTCATAATGTAACAGAATTCTTTTCTGTGTTCCTGTAAATGAAAAACAAATGCTATGTATTCCATATTCTACAGAAAAAAATCTGGTCCTCAATGATTCATATCAATTTCATTATGTTTGAAACAGTAAAACTTCATTAAAATACAGTGCAAACTATTTTCCCCATAGACCATGATGTAACTGAATTCTTTTGTGTGTCCCTGTAAACAAACTATAAATACTACACACTCCGTTTTCAATAGGAAATATCCTGCAATAAACCTCAATAACATATGACAATCTAATGGTCAGCCAAGTATATTTGTGCGAGTTAGAGCATGGCCAGACAGACAAACTGAAGTCAAATATTTTACAATTATGTGGGAAAGTTCTAAATAGAGAGAAAGAAACAGCAGCCAAGAATGCAAGTAGTCTACATATGCCAACATTAACACATATTCAAAGGAATGGTCATTCCTTAAAGTCCTATGACTGATAATTACAACATGTACAATACTTTAAAGTTTTTTAATTATTATTTTATAAAATCTATCTTAATTAAACATGTGGAATATAAATCTACATACTATTAACATATGCTAAACACATATGCATAATGGAAAAAAAAAATAAAAGAAAAAAAAACTTTTTCAATTTTTTATATTAAACTTTTTCAAGTGGAATGAAACAAACACACACAATCATATGAGTTTCTTTCCATTTAGAATTTATTATTAAAGTATTTCCAAAGATAGAAATGAGTCAGTATGTAGAAAGTCTTATAACCCTGCTAGCTTTTGTATTATATAAAAATCAAAATTGAAAATTTGTTTATAGCAACAATCACAGAGCCTTAAAGAATCTCAGCACTTACAATTGATTTGATGTAAGTATCACATCAAACAAAATTGATCAATTACAAGAGAGAGAAAAATTTCCAGTTCTGTGTGTGACCTGACTTTTATCCCTAAATATAACATTCCAAAATGAAATAATAGAATGTTACAAAATATATCGGAATATCAGAAGAAAATACATTAAAAATCAAGAGAGTGACAAGTAAAAATCAGGAGTCTCTTGCCCAAATCAGAAGATTTACTGATTATTCCCTATTCCAATGAACATTTTAAATTCAAGCAAAAATAATAAATGTCATTTGATTTTAAAATGGGAAAAAAAAAAAAAAAAAAAAAAAAGATTAATCAAGCTTGCAGTTATCATATATTATAATACGAACAAATCTTGTGTCTATGTATATACGTAAATTTTATCTAAAAAACAGCTCGAACGATTTTGCCTAAATTTTGAATCTTACTGTTTTCGGGCATGATAAGATCATTGGGCTAGGTCAAATGTTCGAGAAAATTCGATCAGTGGGACATTTTGGATCATTACGGGTCAGGGTCAAGCTAATTTTATCTAAAAAAAAAACGGCTCTAAGGATTTTGACTAAATTTTTTATCCTACTATTTTGGAGTACGAGAGGAACACTAGGGCTGGGTCACATGTTCGAGAAAATTCAATTAGTGGCTCATTTTTTGGGTCATTACGGGTGAAGCTAATTTTATCTAAAAGATGGCTCGAACGATTTTGGTTATATTTTGTATCCTACCATTTTGGGTTACAAGAAGACCATTGGGCTAGGTCACATGTTCAAAAAAATTTGATTAGTGGGTCATTTTTGCATGACTATGGGTCAATCCATTTCAATGTGAATGAAGGTTAAAACAGTTAAGTTGTTGAACAGTTGGCAGTAAACAAAGTCGCAAAGTTGGCAACATTGGAGAGATTTCACAGGAAAATAGACTTTCAAGATTTCCAATGCCGAAACACATGCTTGATGCCAAATGAAAAAAATGTTGCCAAGTTTGAGACACTTTGCCAAATTTTGGCAAAAAATTGGCTTTTAGAATCTGAAGGAATTTTCTAAAAATTCCCAATAGGAGCCAAGATATATGGTTCAACCAATCAGAATCAGAGTCTATAGAACATTCTCAAAAACAGAATTCAACCATACATGGAACTGACTGTCATATGTGGTACAGAGAATTTATTGTTATATTGAGTTGAGCACAAAGCTAATTTTAACTGAACATAGCTCAGTCTTCCCAGCTGGTATTAAAATATATGAACAGGCAAAATTAATAAATCAAAGGAATTCCTATTTATAATGTGAACATTTTATATATTTTCTTATCATATAAGCAGGGGTAGGGAATTTTCTGAAAATCTTACCAGCCACGCATTTATTTTACAAGTCAGCAAGAAGCAGCATACAGTTGGAAATTGTTATGACAGAATTTATGCAAATTCAAAAGTAATTTATAAGAGTTTCCCCCAGACAGTTTCAGGAGGGCGCTGCGCCCTGCCAGCCCTTTGGTTAAACAAATAGCGCCCTTCTTGCCCCTCATCCAAAAAATAGCGCCCTTCTGCCCCTCCTTTTAAAAAATGACGCCCATACTGCCTTTTGTTGTGCCCGCCCTGAACGTGCGCCTGCAAGTTGTTTTCTCATTTACACACACAGGTTCGCACGTTTCCCTCCCATCTGTTCAAAGACCGCGATCGCGGTAGATTTAGAAATTCCCTGACGATAGCAAGAATGTATAAAGAACTGTTGAAGGTACTATAATAACCTGTTATGTTAACCAGAACTGGAGTATCTCTCCAGTTTTTCGCGGGAGACTACCTTTTTTTTTATCACAATCTTCAGTTTTTATGTTTAAGTATGAATGTCTCCAGTTTTTTACTGGGATTAATAGATGCAAAGGAAACAATGTACTAGCCAAAAAATAAATCATCTATTTATCATTAAAAAAAGAAAGAAAAAATTCGAATTTAGTCAATTGAGTACAATAAACATGGCGAATTTTGCTAATCGGTTGCGGGGAAAATGATGTATTTCGTCTATCTCTCATAGAACAAAAATAAATTATGAGTTTCAGGCAGGCGTGAGATTCTTCCGCTGATCCGCAATTTTCCGACTTCTTGTCATTTCCCTTTTATTTCTTTTAAATATTTTCTGCTTTTTTTTTTTTTCATTTTCCAATAGAATTTTTTTTTTTGTGTGTGTGCGTATGACTTTCGTTTTTTATTCTATTAAATCAAAATAGAATGGTAAAATCAGACCTTGCCAAGTCTCCCAATTTTTCGATCTTTCACATATATATATATTTTTTTCTATATCTGAAAACTTTGTCATGATGCATGAATAGGCCATTTTAATAAGACGAATTAAAAAAAAAAAATTATTTTACTGGTGGAAGTAATGCGTTCAAAATATTGCAGTAGTAGTTCGTGTATGATGAAATATTTCGTCATACCCAGTTAACAGGTTAAATTTGTAGGTCGTGAAATATTGAGAGATATTCTTAGAGGGAGACACAGGATATGGACATGTAATTAGACCGTTAATTATTAATTTATGGCCGAATTCCGCAGGATCAATTCAGGAAAAAAAAAAAAGATTTCTTTAAACGATTGCAGAAAAAAAAAAAACGAAATTTCGTCGAGATCCATTAAAAAAATTGCGAATTTCATAAATCATTTTTACGTTCCTGTTCGATGACAATCGTGATTTTTACGCGCCCGATCGACAAAATTCATGATTTTTATGCGCCTGATCGACGAAATTCATGATTTTTGCGCTCCTAAAGGACGAAATTCATGATTTTTACGCACCCTAATCTCAAAATTCATGATTTTTATGTGCCCGATCGACAAAATTCATGATTTTTATGCACCCGATCGACGAAATTTATGATTTTTGCACTCCCGAATGATGAAATTCATGATTTTTGCACTCCCGAATGACGAAATTCATGATTTTTGTACTCCCGAATGATGAAATTCATGATTTTTTGCACTCCTGAATGACGAAATTCATGATTTTTTTGCACTCCCGAATGACGAAATTCATGATTTTTGCACTCCCGAATGACTAAATTCATGATTTTTACACACCCGATCGGCGAAATTCCTAATTTTTACGCGTCCGATCGGCGATAGATTTTTACGCGCCCGACCGACGAAATTCATCATTTTTACGTGCTCGATTGCCGAAATTCCAGATTTTTACCCGAGCGATCAACGAAATTCATGATTTTTACTCGTGCGATGGACGAAATTCATGATTTCTTTTTTCCAGCTCACGAATGACGAAATTTGCATTTTTTTCCAAAACTAATTGGCAAAATACGCACAATTCCTGAATTTCTAGAGATTTTGACCCGCTGGCCATAGGTTGTGCATGTGTAAATGCATATCATGTCGTGGGTTATTTAGTGCATAAATATACCTCTATTTTATTATTGTAGGACCTTAATTCTAGACAAATATTTAAAAAAAAAAAATGTACTTATATAGTTAGCTATACAAGTACCTAAGCTCAGTGTGACTTATGTAGTTAGCTACATTACGATATGAGAATCATATATTAAGTTTTAACAAACCCTATCCTTTATTTAAATTATATTTTTACCCTGCCTTTTTCAAAATTTAATTGAGTTATCTACAACTACAAACAATAATCCCACTGTAATTTATACCCTTTCCCTTTTCATTTTCACTTGTGCTCAATCACTAATATCTCACGGCTTTTCGATTAAAAAAAAAAAAAAAAAAAAAAAAAAAGAATTAAATCAGCACAGATGCCTTTTCGTAATTTTACTTTCCGAAACCAAGCTGATAACACAATGTGTTCATAACGCATTTTGTGGCCACTGAGTCAGTTAAAATTATGTCTATCTTTCCATACTGCTCAGATACATGCCGTTATTTGGTAATGGTAATAACTCAATCACTCACACCCATGTATAAAAATATATTCTGACTGCTGAAAGCGCAAAGTGTTTTGTCTCTCGAAATCCCGTTCACATGAGAAAGACATTTGTTGGTTATAATCGCCGTGGTGATATTAATTTTGAAACAAAATTCGTCCTTTTGCCAAAGATCTGGCAATCTGACTCGGCAAATATAATTAGTTATGCATACCTCTGTCTGAAAGTGTTGTCGCCTAGACACTATGTAGTAACCCTATTTTGGCGAAATTCTTATCATTGAAACTCAAAGTTCTGTAGTGGAAACATCACTCTGCTTCTAGCCTTGCTGCTGTTAACATCTTTCCCTGCTGTGTGCCCCTCCTCGGTAATTCTCCGGGTGTGGAGAGAACGGAAAGTTTTACCCGGCGTAAGCCCCATCATTATGAACCTGGATTGTTTTTTTATTATCCTTTGATATTCTGAATAAAAGCAGTATATGGACGTATCCTGCGTACCTATTAATTGCCATCGAATCTCACAAAAACACAGAGGTACTATCTTAAACTCAATATGGAAAATCAACATCATAAAATACCTGGTGCCAAACCAGGTCTACACCCAACATTTAATACCGAGGAGGGGGTCCCTGTATAATTGGAAATTTGCTTGCACCGAATGGACTGATTTAAAAACTTTGCCTGTGTTTCTAGGAACATTTCAAAAGTCAGAGTAATTCAGCTATACTCTCCCGGACTGAATTTCCTATGCTGTAATGAATCTGCCTGTGGAGTAGCGTCTCCATGTTCCGGATGTCCTGCAGTGTGGATGATTGACGTCCAACTTTTAAGTCTATATTGCCAGTCCTACGCTAGTCTAGTCCTTATCTGTTCACCCAGCAACGCCCAGTGCCTGCCAACCCCCATGCTTTCTTCTGTTCCGTGCCCAATGTGCTCCATCGGCATCATGCCCAGTGCCACGAACTAGAATCCCAGTTTTCATGTTTTACTGCAAATGTGCCTGTTACAAAAAACCTTGCTACTAAATGGTGCTTTTCGTCATTTGTGGATTAAATAGAAGTTCATCATTTTTGGAGATTAAATAGAAGTTCATCATTTTTGGAACCCGCATTTATCTGTGCGAATGTCTGGACCGGTGCCAAGCTCTATGCCTTCTACGGTGTCTGAATTTAGCTACGTAACAAATATACTGTCAGTGATTTCATTTCAGTCCTAGTAGTACATTGGATATCGACGGTTGAATTCTTTGCTCGAATGGTATCTGCGCCCTGTTCCTGCTAAGCCCAATGTGCCTCATTCGTCCGACGCCCAGTGATACGATCCTACAATCCGTGTCATGTACTGTGCTTCGCTCCCTATGAGCCCCTGTGGTTTCTGCCCAGTTTATTTTTTACAACTCGCCGTTCCATATGCCGTTAGAACTCCTGCAGAAATTTAGTAATTCTTCTATTTTATAAATCCATCATATTTTGGCGCTTCCCTGTAGATTCACCCTAAGCCCAAAATCCTGCAGAATTCATCGAACTTCGACGCATTCAAGTCAGCAGTGGAATCCAATGAATATTTATGTGCTTTTTATCGCTTCTTTCTGAAATTAGTAATCAGTGATTCTGTTTCTAGCATTCAAGAACCTTTTTTTCTCCATCAAAACTAAAATAACTTAACAAAAAAAACACTGAGGTCAGACGTTCTAGTATGAACAGCTGGTGAATGTATAGAAGTGTGAACTTTGATTCGTCAAGCTGACTTTTAATTCACAGCTGATTATGATCGCGTTTTTAAAGAAAATATATGATATGAGAATCATATATTAAGTTTTAACAAACCCTATCCTTTATTTAAATTATATTTTTACCCTGCATTTTTCAAAATTTAATTGAGTTATCTACAACTACAAACAATAATCCCGCTGTAATTTATACACTTTCCCTTTTTATTTTCACTTGTGCTCGATCACTAATATCTCACGGCTTTAGAAGAAAAGAATTAAATCAGCACAGATGCCTTTTCGTAATTTTACTTTCCGAAACCAAGCTTATAACACAATGTGTTCATAACGCATTTTGTGGCCACTGAGTCAGTTAAAATTATGTCTATCTTTCCATACTGCTCAGATACATGCCCTTATTTGGTAATGGTAATAACTCAATCACTCACACCCATGTCTAAAAATATATTCTGATTGCTAAAAGCGCAAATTGTTTTGTCTCTCGAAATCCCGTTCACATGAGAAAGACATTTGTCGGTTATAATCGCCGTGGCGATATTAATTTTGAAACAAAATTCGTCCTTTTGCCAAAGATCGGGCAACCTGACTCGGCAAATATAATTAGTTATGCATACCTCTGTCTGAAAGTGTTGTCGCCTAGACACTATGTAGTAACCCTATTTTGGCAAAATTCTTATCATTGAAATTCAAAGTTCTGTAGTGGAAACATCACTCTGCTTCTAGTCTTGCTGCTGTTAACATCTTTCCCTGCTGTGTGCCCCTCCTCGGTAATTCTCCGGGTGTGGAGAGAACGGAAAGTTTTACCCAGCGTAAGCCCGGTCATTATGAACCTGGATTGTTTTTTTTTATTATCCTTTGATATTCTGAATAAAAGCAGTATATGGACGTATCCTGCGTACCTGTTAATTGCCATCGAATCTCACAAAAACACAGAGGTACTATCTTAAACTCAATATAGAAAATCAACATCATATACATAAACATGTTGTGTATAACTTTGCTGTTAACTTATTTTAAAATTTAAAATAGATTGGAAATTAATATCTCAAGTTTATACGTACGTAACGCGATAACTCTTGATAGAAATATCCGATTTACTTCAAATTTTGTACATAGGTTCATTCTGAAAAGGTGCTTCCCTGATTAGTTTTGGGGGTTCACTGGTTAAGTATAAAGAGGGGGGAAGGGGGCTAATCCCCTCTTAATTTAGATAAATGGGTTTTTCATGCAGAATTATCTGATTTGCTTCAAATTAGATATACAAGTTTATTCTGACAAGGTGCTTCCCCGATTAGTTCTGGGGGTTTATTGGTTAAGTATAAAGGGAGGGAAAGAGGACTAATCCCCCCCCCCCTTTAATTTAGATAAATGGATCCAATTTGCTTCAAATTTGGTATAGAGGTTTGTTCTGATAAGACGCTTCCCTGATTACATTTGGAGGTTCATTGCTTAAGTATAAGGGGGGAAATGGGGGGGCTAATCTCCCCTTAATTTAGCTAAATGGATATTTAATGCAGAATTATCCGATTTGCTTCAAAATTGGCACACAGATTTATTCTCAATTTCTTTATTTTTCGAGGGGCATTATTCTTTGAAGTAAGAGTATAATATATAATACCCTTAGAAATATTTATTGCTTGAATAGGAAAAGTTGAATTGTTGACCTGTGTTTTGAAAGAGTGTTGTCCTTTAAATATTAAAGGTGCCCTTAAAAATAAAAAAAAAGTGCCCTGAAGAATGGAAAAGTGCCCTTTCCTCATCAGCAGCACCCTGCCCTTTTTTAAACCTGGGGGAAACTCTGAATTCATTATTATTACTACAATAGATTTTTGTAATTTCTTTTCTCCTAAGAAATATATGCAACAGAGGAAAGTTTAGTGTAAGATAGAATTTAGTGCCATATTTACATAACAGTAATTTGGAGAGTTGCAAAATATAGCTAACAAGTAAAAAACATATCTTCTATATCCTGCAGCTTTTAAAGGACAACTTAACAATTCACTCACCCTGTCAGAAAATCCACTCACCAGTGGCGAGTAAAATTATCTAATTCCCCATCCCTGCATATAAGTTTTCATTTTTATTGGTTTGTAAAAATTATTATTTCCAAAAATAATTCTTATAAAAAGGAAAGAAGAAAAAAAAAGATACCCACTCAATATAAATTTTTAATAAAAGGTTGAATCAAATATAGGACATTTTTAAAAAATTAATAGAATTTTTTTTTTATTTGCTGTCATGGCAATCATGATAAATTATTAATGGTTTAAACATTCATTTGCCATCATTTTATTCTTCATACATCCATTAAATTAGTCGCTAGGATAATGAGTATGTACAAAGTATCTAGTGTGGTTTCAAAACTTGTAATTATTAAACTTTCAACAATTGAAAATGTCAAACCTATTAAAATTTGGCACAGACTGAATATTAAATTTCAAAATGACACCCTATAAACATCTCAAGTATGTAAATGGCCCAATCTGTTTTAAAATAGCAGAAAGAAGAAGATGAAACAAGGCTATCCAATATGGAATGGCACACAAAAATTGAATATGCTCAATTGAATCAAAAACTGACAAAGTTCTTACAAATAATTTTTGCGATTAACAGGATATTGTGCGAAGGTGCAAAACCATTTTCTTTATGAACAATGCCTATATAATGCAATGTAGTACTGTGATTTTTTGGGGAAAAGTAAAGCAGAACATCAGTTTAAAAAACGGTCTATTCTGATCCAAATGTTATTCTTTGGGGGTATTGCAAGACCTCACACAGCAAATGAAACAAACAAAAATTTCACTGGACGATGCTCAACATTCCTTCTAATAGTCTTAACATATCATCATTGGACTACCATTTATAAAGATCCCCTTAAAGAAGCATTAGGAGGAAAAAGATTATCATAAGTTAAGAAGTCAGAGAGTTTTTGTGCAATATAAATGTTCTAATTTCTTTTTATTATACAAGAATAAAAAAAAACTTCCAACATGCTGGAAAAAGTGTGTAATGTTAAAAAAAGCCCCGTAAAAAAATAACATTGGCATAATATTTGTAAATACAGTACAGAACCTGTTATCGAGACACCTCGGGACCTGAGGCTTTCTGGACCTTGGAATTTTCCAGATTTTGTGACCTTCTGAACCTCACCTCCCTCTCCCCATAAGAATTTCACATATTTTTAATCTTTAACAAAATCAGATTTTTTCCGTGATTGATTGATAAAATTACAGTTTTTTTTTTCTGCGACCATTGGTCAAAAATTCAGATTGTTTACTCGACCGATTGATGAAAACAGATTTCATTCCGCAACACTTAACGAAATTTGCGATTATTTTTCTGCAATTGTCTGACAAAATTCTCAATTTTTTTTTACGACCAAATAATAGAATTCACGATTTCATCTACAACTGATTGATGAAATTAGCAGTCGCCTATCACGAGCGATTGATGAAATTCACGACTTTTTTTCTGCATTTGTTTGACAAAATTCTTGTTTTTTTTTTCATCAGGATCAATTAACGAAAATTACAATTTTTTTAAGGAACCAATTGATGAAATTTGCGATTTTTTCTACAATTGCTTGACAAGATTCGCGATTTTTTTCTGTGATCATTCGATGAAAATCGCAATTTGTTTCCCCAATTGTTTGTTAAAATTTGCAATTCTACAATTTTTTGATGAAATTCTCTATGGTGTGGGTGTGTGTGTGTGGGGAGAGTCTCACTGAAGTAACATATTATTTTAGAGGTTAACACATTGAAACAACAGACTTTAAAAAATTAGGAATCCGTATAATTTTTGAAAAATTTCAGGTATTTGCAAAGTTTTAGTAAAAATTCACAAATTTAGAAAATTTTTGAATGAAATTTTTTTCTGTATTTTGGAATTCTGGATAATGGGTCCTATGGTGTATTTTAAAAATGACGTATTAAAAAGTCTCCTTTATATTGGATTCACCCTTGTATATTTTATTCTTCATATGAATCAGAAATTCTCGGTGTAGCATAATTTTAGCAAGTATCAATCTGCTACTGGTTTAATTTTAAATATCTTACATATTATTTAAGTAATGTGTACATTAGAGTTTTTTTCATGTATGATCAATAAAAATTAGATAAATTTGATGTGGAAAATGATATAATGCACCTCAACAACATACCATAAAATACAATTATCTTAGTATCTTTACAAAAGTTACAGTGGATGGAGAAATAAAATGCTAATTACTTGGTTTTCACTGAAATTTAAACCAGAAAACACACACATACAAAGAAAAAAAAATTCTCCAGTTTAGAATATTTTGTATTAAAAAAATGAAATCTAAACTTTCAGAAAAATTGACATGGTAAAAATAGAATGATTTTCCGAATTTAGAGAATGGGTTTACTTTACGAAATGAATTAATTTCAGTATCATATGTAATGTAAGCCGATAGATTTCTTTAAACATAAATAAACACTATTTTAAAACTAAAGCAGAGAAATCAAATTACATAATTACCATTGTTTGAGGCAAGTACCTTACTTCTAAAAGTACAAAATAAAGTTTAGTAGAAGATTTTCATTTTTGTTTAGAACTGTAACATTACAAATGTTAAATAACTTATGAATGAGAAAAAAAAAATTCTAATAAAAAGCTATTTGATACTCTTGATAACCACAGACTGTTACAATTAAATTATTTTAAAAAAATGCTCAATTTCTATAAGTATATGTTAATATTTAAAATCATATTACTGAAATGCTTAAAAGATAAATAACGTAAATAATACAAAAGCTTCTTCCAAAAGATTAAATTAACATTTATAAATCATTATTAATAATGCAACAATATTTTCAGATTACGATAAAATTAAATTATCTATCAATACATAATTTCCATGTTTATAACATTTTTAATGGGCACAAAACACATGAAACAACAATTTTCTATTAAAAATATTAACTTTAGTTTATCTCATTTCACCCTCTCTCCTTCCATAATAGAATTTAAAACCTTTCTTGTCAGCAGAAAGAAAAGCCTGATAATGCACAGCAGAAGATTAAATGTTTTAGTTTAGTTCATAAATAGAACTAATTGAACAGAAATTTTTTTTAATGTAAAATTGTAATAAAAAATATAAAATTTTCAAAAATAGCCCCAATATTTTTCTGGTAGAATGTAAACCACTAAATGCAAACCAGCTCAGTACTGTACATTCTATTTTCAAATCAGAGTTCAACAACTGGGATGTGATAAACTTTATATATTGTAGGATTTTTATTTCCCCCCACCCCCCACAAAGTATGATATGAAAAATAATACACCAAAAAAGTTACACAGCAAGATATGAATGATGTTTATATGTTTTATGATCTCATAATGAGAATTCACTAAGGATGCAAGCAGCACACTCCTGAACTCCTATAGAAAATATATAAATTTGCTCTTTATCGATGAAATTCATGCCAAAAAATTAAAAATTCTTACATTTGTGTACACAGAGTTTTATGAATTATTATTATTATTATTATTATTATTTAACTTTAAAGATAATGTATAGACCCACAAATGCCCAAAATATATGAGCATGAGTTTGTTTCATAACTTGAAGTCAAGCACTAAAAGCAGACTTCTCAGTCTGCATTAAACTTTGATTTTTGTAGATATTGAAAAAATACTTTTTTCTTTCCCAGATAAAGTTTCATCAGTATACACATGAAAGTATTTATTCATCAGAACAAAAATACTCAGTCTTTACCATCCACTTTACTAAAATGATAAAATTTATGAGCTTAAATGGGTTTTTTGTTAGTTTTTAAAGAGTGCACAGAAAGTAGAAAAATCTCTAATGACATAAAGAGAATGCCAATGAAATTAAAGCTTTTCATATACTTTAAGAAAATTATTGAAAACACAACTTGGGCAAAATTTTGTTAATTCCAATAGCACTAAATCAATAAAAAATAGAGGCTACAAGCTGTTAAAAAAAAGGCTTTAAAAAATCAAACACTAAGTTAAAATTTCAATTCAGCTTAACAGATAATATATATATAACTTACCCATTGTTCTTGTATCCAATCAATTAAATTTTGCCTGTCAGGATCTTCTCTATAATGGACAATAAAAGCCTGGAAGCCATTAGTTGCTTGATTTTTAATCTAAAAATGGCCAAACATATAATTAGATTTATAAGAAGTTGTAATGCACATAAGATCAAAATGAAACAAATTAAAAAAGACAGAAAATTTATATGAGGATATTTGGCCTGGCTATTTAGTCAAATAGACTCAGGATAAAAATTTATTCTTTATTTATTATTATTATTAATTATTTTTTTTTTTTGGCTATGCTTTTCCCCAATTTAAACTACTTTATATTTTCTGACACATTTATGCAGTTATTTTCATGCTTAAATGCACAAAATTTGCAATTATTCATATTAATATACTAGGATGTCAAATAGGATTTTTCTGTTAAAGGCTAAGAATCTTTTTAGAAAATGATGCCAAAGTTGTAGATTTGAACAGAAATAAAAAATGCTATTCATTTCTAAAGCATTTGAAAATTAACGTCTGCAAATTTCATGCACATATAAAAATAGGCTTTATTAATGTCCCAAAAAGGATTCGAACTGTTCAGCAGTATTACTCATTTTTTCAAGAACCACCTTAATTCAATATATTGCTGAATAATAATTCAGTACATTAAAAAATCTTCTAGCACTAATTCAATTTTAAATTGTATATAAGTGTAAGTTGTATTATTAGGTTGTTTAGACCTTGAAATAAGCGAAAATAATGATGTTATATAAATAAAAGTTTATTTTTTTCTTGCTTCGTATTTAAATTGGGGATTTAAAGATAGATTGTAACTTTAATTAATAAAATGCACAATATATATTGTGCTGTCCTCTAAAAAAAACCCATTTTTTGAATTTATCTTTATATAAAGTCTAGTAAGGAATACAAAAAAATTCAACATAGCTATATTTTCACGGCTTGATCTGACTAAGATTTTAATGTTGATCATTTTTCATTCTATCAATATGTTACAAAATGACAGCCAATTAAGCAAGAAATTGAAAAAACCCCACTTTTTCCCAAAAAAAACCCATGTTACCTAAAAAAAACCCACATGCAAAAATACTTGGAAATAAAATTATTTGACAGTAAAATATATTTTTTTTTCATTATTATTTATTTTTAAACCACAATTCTGCAAAAAAATATTAAATATTTCATTATTTTGTAAATTGAAGGAATTTCAAATGCAAAATATAATTATTTGTAAATTCGCTCCAGACTTTTCACATTTCTTTGCATACATCTTCAGTAAATTTAAGAAGAAAATTATTAAATAGCATTTGTAAAATCTCCGAGAGTTTATTAATGGAGAAGCATTAGTAATAGCCACATTTTGATTTCTTTTGTTCTGAATAATATAGTGATTAGATTCAAACTTGAGTATTCTTAATTTTTGTCGGCATTAAGCAATTTATTTGACGATCATCATTTACTTCTTCAGTAATAATAACACGAAACTTTATATCATCTTATTTAATAATCACTTACTGGCCACATTGTAACTTCTCAGCTTCTTGTACAGAACAGAATAAATCATTGTCTTCATTATCAGTAATATCACTTGCGGTGTTCAAAATTGCAGCTTCTTCTGTATTATGTATATCTGTATCTGATAAATCTGAGCTCCATAAAGATTTATTACTTTCCTGACTGCCATCTTCACTAGTAGTAGTACTTTCATTCTCAATGCTTGTTTTTGAATGCAGCAAAGAGTGATTACAATGCTTTTAAGTGCTTGAAAATTAGTGTGATTTTAACACTTCATCTATTTCTTTTTGTGTCATAACTGAAACACTCATCTTTATTCTTTCCTTACATCTTGTATGAGCTGTAGTTTGTGTTTATTAAATTGATCAGTGTCAATCTAGAAAAAAAAATGTATCTAATTGATATTAAAAAATATTGAGTACTTAGGTAATACAAGGAATGGATTGGTGCTGTTTCCAGAACATCTGCCAACATTGCCACACAAAATCTTATTTTACTAATTACATTTCTTCAACATTTTTGCATGTGCAGATTTTTAATGCTTTTAATTTTTCCTACCATTGATGCAGTAACCTTAATGGCAGCAAGTATCAAGTCATACTATCATGCCTGAACCTTTAGCCCAGATTTGGCACCAAATAAATTTCCATTGCCTTTACTAAATACGTCTGTCAGCGGCCACCTTATGGCACTTTTCCCACAACGACAGAGTAAAATTTTCTTGCATTTTATCAAGGATTCTACTTTTGCTGGTTGCAATATGTTTGTATTAACATATTTATTCGGGCTATTTAATTTTAGATTAATACTAATAAAAAATTTAACAAAAGTTTACTGTTTAACATTTTTAAACAAAAAAGTGGCTACTAGTTTAAAGTTAGTGGCCACTTATAAAACTACTACCACTGGCCACTAATGAAATTTCCCAATTTTGCCTTTTACCTAATATTATTAGTCCTTGTTGGTCTACCTAATATTAGGCTTGTATTGGTTTAAATATGGAAAATAACAGTTTTAACTTTCCTGGTCAAAATATGTTTTGATCATCAGTAATTAAGACTCATTTTGATTTGGAAAAAGAGATTAAAATTTATTTTATTAAAATAAATTTAACACAACATGTGTTACTTATCAAGTAATGACTTTTTCTGTATTAAGGCTAACTCAGATAAAACTTTGAAAATTATCTTTATTGCTGAAGAGTTTGCATAACAATTCACCAGGTGCATTGTGAAATCCAAAAATGTCAGATGTCTTTTCAATAGAGTTTCAATTACTTTTGAGTGGTTGAAGCAAATTCGACCACTTTTAAATAGTTAAAACCAGTTTTGACCACAATCCTGGTTAAAATGAGTTTTGACTGATCAAAATTACAACCCTGGCTTTACCTTCTCAGATGATAAAGCAAAGATAATGAAGTTCATCGATGACACAGAAAGGGTGTTCTTGAAAGAAAATTTGCTGATTAAATTGCTGCCACTCCCTTCCTGAATTGTGTTACGATTTTCTTCTGTGGTATATTTTAAATTACATAAGGAGGAATGCATCAGATTTCAAGTTTTACCTTTTATGCAAAAGACAAAATGATATTTTGCAATTCACTTACTGTGTTTTGCACAAAACTGCACAAACTTACAGTTCATCTGTATGCTTAGAAGATAAATAGTACAAATTACAAGCTATGCATCAATATTAGTTATTCCTAACTTAAGTAAAATATTTTGCATTAAACAGTTAAAAGAGTGAATAAAATAAATAAAAGTTTGAAAACATCAAAATAATGTGTAAAATACAAGTGAAGGGTATCTGTGTGTAAAAAAGATTGATGGGTTTTAATTTTGCAAACATGGATTTTTTTTTTATGACATACTAAAAAAAAAAAAAATCCTTAGAAGTGCCTTCAATATACATTAAATTTGCATAATTTAATTATGTTCCTTAAAAATAAATGTATTTTTTTTAAACAAATTGTATATTTTATCATTTATTTATTGAAAAAATTGTTGGTTTTTTTTTAATTCCACCATGGGTTTTTTTTAGCTCCATTTTCAAAGGTCGTCAGCCGAGCCCTACATGACATAATCAGCTTTAAAATGTACTATTTTATTCACATTTTAATGGTTTAACATAAAAACATTTCAAAATTGATGTACATCATTCTAACATAACGTATTATAACAAGCAAATATGTGAAAATTAAGCTCATGTTTTGCCAAAATTCTGCATTATTAGAATAAATTCTTTTAAAACTAAATAAACAATCCTTAGGCATTATCAAATGTTTTTATTGTTGCAAATGGTGTATAGAAACAGGGCAAAACCAAAAATTGACTTCAGTGAAAATATTTGATAAAATACTAGGGTGGGTTTTTTTTAGGAAACATTTCACACTGGGTTTTTTTTAGAGGACAGCACAATATATATATATATATATATATATATATATATATATATATATATATATATATATATATATATATATATATATATATACACACTACATTTCTTGTTTTAAATCACAAGTGATTTTTTTATTACACACAAACTCCTTGCAACAAAATTTATTTCACTAAGGCTATTTCAGGAGGTATCTGATTGATTATGTGAAAAAGTTTATTACGAGGGCCCCATTAACATGGAATGTAAGAATGGATAACAGTATTACTGGATAGTAAAAATGAAGTCTATTTGTTTATATTTTAATGAAAATAGCATACCATCCTGACTTACAGAAAATCAATTTGATATATCTAAGTATAAAAAGATAAAATAAAAATTTATAATTTTTTGTAATAAAATAATTTTTAAAAAATAAATTCAAAAGTATATTTAACAATGATAATAATGAGTTCCTACTTAAGGTAAAATGTATATAAATTACATTTATCTGCAGATAAAATTATGTTATTTCTAATTTAGATTTACTTGTTAGTTTTATTAATTAGCATTGAGGTATTTCAAATATTACAAAAAATACATCAAGCTGTAAAAATATGTAAACATACAAATAATGTCAGATCTATTTTTATTTTACTTTATTTCCAATTTAAAATTTAAAAAATTAAAAAGGTACTTCTTTGTTATAGCAGCCCTCACAATTATGATAACAGCAAGTTGCAGTCAATTTCACCAAGCTCATGAAATGTGAACATAGTGTGCACATATAATAAAGATAAAGACATAGAAATAAATACCATTGCATTAAATATTATATTTTATGTCAATAAGAATGTATCAGAATGTTTCATAACAAATACATACTAATGTTTCAGAATTTTTTTAAATGTTTCACAATAACAACAACTTTTTAATTTCTTAATACTTCTCTATGTCCAATCAACTGTCGTATTTTCCACCCATATATAGTTGCTTCTTCTACCATTTTATTGATGTTAATTCCTCTGCTCAACAGTACATAAAGCTTAAAGCAGTTACGAACAATATTCTCAAACCACTAAACCACTTTCTCATACGACCTTTTGTAAGGTGTGTTCATAATTATATAAATACGTAGCACCTATAGTCGTCATCTGCTCCGTCCATCCGTATATAACAGCACAAAAATAACCCAACCAAATGGTTTGAAATTTAATATATATCCTAGTTGCAGAATTTCTTTGAGCCATTTCAAATTTTATGAAAATTGAATCCAAATTTAAAAAGATATTAATAAAATTTCTCTTTGTTCTATTAAATCCTATCATACGTAATCTATATAATAAAAGCGCAAGTCATGTGACTGAGAAAAACAAATACAGGCTGACCCCTTTGCTTTTCATAAGCTAAGTGGCCATTTTTATTCAAAATTATTTTTCAAACAAGTTGGAAATTGTACGTCAAACATTACAAACGAGGTGCGTTCGTACGCACGTTTTAGAATTAAATTCATGATATCCCGTGCGTAGAACGGGTTAAACAGCTAGTTAAGTATATATTTTATGACACTGTTCATACAAATATCTTAACTAGTTATATAAATATTCAGATATACATGTATCAGCTAGTTATATAAATATTCAGATCTTGATGATTTTTAATTCTGTGAAATGAATTATATCGTCTGCAGATTAATTTCTGTAATAAAATAAGCATCTCGGTCGCTTGACGATTTAACATCCATCGGAAGCTCCTATAACAAAAAAGCACCGATTTAAAAAAAAAAATCAAATTTCTTAATAAATATTTTTATTAATATCTCCTAAAGTTTTGATTCGATTTTAATAAAATTTGAAATGTCTTAACAAAATTCTGCAAAGATAATATATTTTAAATTGCAAACCATTCGGTTGGGTAGTTTTTGCGTTGTTATATGCGGACAGACAGACAGACAGACGGACGGACGGACGGACGGACGGACCAAGCGACAACTATAGGTGCTACGTATTTATATAATTACGAACGCACCTAATAAAAGTTCATAAAAATTAACATTTTTAGAAAGATCGTTCAAAAAAAATTGTAGGTTTGAGAGATGAGTTACATTCAAATGTGCATAGATTTTGAGATAATTTCAGTTGAAATTAGGTTGACAGGCCAATATCTCAATACATTAAAGAAAATAAACACAGGAAATTCATTCATTGTGAGTCATAACATATTAAACCCTGAAAGTAAATCATTGGCAAAGCAAGTTCTCCATGATAAATTTCGCAGCGCAGTCTAATGTAAAAAAAAAAAAAATTGTGCCTATAAGCATGGCATATGAAATAAGAGAAAAGCATGCTCAATTCACCGAAAACTGCAGAAAAGATTGTGGGTGTAAGTGTGGCATACAGAAGAGAAAGGCATGCTCAATTCACCGAAAACTGTGGAAAAAAACTTAGCCAGATTCAGGACAAACCCTGAGCCAAAATTCTCATTGGATCAGCGTGATCTTTGTAATAATAGATTTTAAAATCTCTGCATTAGTGAATGTGTTGCAACTGACAAGCAAACGGACATGAAGCATAAATGCCTAAGCAAGTTAATATTTTAGTTAACTTAAAATGTACTTATTTTATTTCAGAAATTAATCATATCATAATAACAGACAATATAATTCATTTCACTGAAATAAAGATTACCAAAATCTGAATATTTATAAAACTAGTTATAATACAAACGCACATCATTTGTCACGGTTGATGTACAATTTCCAACACTTTCTCTTTGTTTACAACTTTTTACATTGCATCTCCATATAGCTTCATCATTAGTAACATACAGTTTCATATCAAGGCCTTTTTCTCATAACTGTTTGTTGAGCCCTTGCATAATTGTTTGATAAAAACCCTTACTTTTCAAAAAATGAGACTGTTTACATTTCAGTACTAGGTAAATCAAAGATTGTTTCCATATTTATAAAAATAAATCCAGGCAGTTAAAGAAAAAAAAAAAAAGTGCCCAGTTAAACTGATGGCATTGAGCTCACAGGCTATTCACACTAATTGTATATTATACTCTTTTTTAAAGAATATTGCCCTTCAAAAAATAAAGAAATCAACAATAAATTAAAGGGGGGAATTAGCTCCCCCCCTATTATACTTAATCAATGAACCACAAAAACTAATCAGGGAAGTGCCTTATCACAATAAATCTATATACAAAATTTGAAGCACATTGTCTATTTCTGCATGAAAAACCCATTTATCGAAATTAAGTCGATATCGTCCCACCCCTTTATACTTAACCAATGGACCTCGAAAACTAATCACGGAAGCGTCTTATCACAATGAACCAATAAACAAAATTTGAAGCAAAATCGGATAATTCTGCATGAAAAATGAAAAATTCATTTATCTAAATTAAGGGGGAGGCGGGGAGATTAGCCTCCGTTCCCCTTCTTTATACTTAACCAATGAACCCCCAAAACTAATCAAGGAAGCACCTTATCACAATGAAAGTAAAAACAAAATTTAAGCAAAACGAATATGTCTATCAAGAGTTATCATATTACGTACATACAGAACGGGCGGGCACATTAGCTCTCAGGCTTTGATAGCCTGTGAGCTACAAACAATATATCATGCAATAAAAAAAAAAGAAAAAAAAAACCCACAATACGATGATAGCATAAACACATACTATTTCTTTAGGACAGCAAATCATTTAACGAGATTTTACAATCTCACTTGGTGATATATCTCTGTTGCTTGGCGATTCATCCTTGGAGGCTGCTATAACAAAGTAGTACAGATTATAATCAATATATACTTTTTTTAAAGTTAATATTTGACTGTCGAATATTTGGTCAAATCACTGTTCGTTACATCCCTAGTGAAGATCACCAGACTTGCAGATTCAATTTCTAATTGCATTTTGAATTGGCATTTAAATTTAATGGCAAGTAGTTTCTTGTTAACCAAAAAAACACTTTTATGTTAGCCAAACCGGGCACAAATCTTATCCATAACATTATTTTTTCTCGACAGTAGCACAGCAGCTCCTCTTTAACCACGTGTGTAAATTAGAAACAATGCTTTGATGTTGAAATAAAATATTTTTGTTTATGTAACCATTTCTTCTTTTTTTGTACTTTAAATGAAATGATTGAAAGGTATGCATTTTAAATGTAAGTAATACATGTATCTTAACTGAAAGTTGTGTATTTTAAATGTAAGTCATGCATCTTAAATAAAATGAGTAAAATATTTATATTTTAGACGAAATGAATGCAATATGAATTGTGACAATGGGAACAATATTTTTTGATATATCACCTGCACCTGGCTAACATAAAAGCACCACCAAAAAATATAAAATAAACAAATTCCTTGAGAAAAGTACATTTCTAGCCATTTAGTTAACCCATACTTACCCAGTCTTTAAAAATGAAACCAAGAGTGCCTGCTGTCATTTCCAGCAGTAATAAAATAGCCAGGAATATAGCATACTGTAAAAAAAAAAAAGAAATCACAAATAGTTAATAGAAACATAAATAGAGATATAAATAAAAAATTACTTGATCAGAAAAACAAATAAGATTTAAAACATTTTATATGTAGAAAATGTTTTTTTTTTTTAATTAATACTAATATAATTTATAAGATTAAAGGATTTTATACTTTCATGAGTCGACTATAATTCTCCAAAAGAGAGAATTTTTCAAGAGATTTTTCTTTACTAATTTCCTATGCTACTAGATGGAACATGTCAAAACTTAATGGAAAAATTACTATAACAATATCAATAAAATAAGTTTTTTTATTATTTAAGAAAGGGGAGTATGAAACAGCTTTTCGAAAATTTTATTTAAAAAGTTTTTCTTTCCGGTGAAATACAGTAAGTACTATTTTCGATGCAAACGCCAAACAAACAATCCGTAAACAACTGTGTAATGCAAATGAGTTCGACATTACCACCATATTCACCACTGCAAGAAAGAACATTTGATGGACCTATGAAGTATCATATAAATAGCATATTCCTACGTCCATATCATATTCAGTAAATAAAAAAAACATAGTAAATAAAGAACACATCTCTCCCCCTGGGATAATGCAATGGAGTGAGCTCCTATGCGCATTGCATCTGGCCAAGGGGATCGTCGAAATTAGACATTAAAAAAGTTTTAAAATGTTGTCTTTAAAAATTGTTCATTTCAAATCCATATCTTCTAAAACGCATCCATTTTTTTTATTAAGCTAAACAATTTTAATGTAAAGATGGAGAAATTTTGTTTGAATAATATACAATCTGCAGATGAAGGAGATTTTTAATGTTTTCAAGTGTAATTTATTTGTATGGTTTCTTCGGTCCCTTCCCATAATCTGGATAATTATCCCTTTTCCACAACCGGGGATCTTTTCCTTCTTATACAGTGAAATACTCAATGGATCGTTAAAAATAATAATAAAATACAATTCCTAGCATATTCTGATGCAACACATGCATCAACGAATTCAACACGATATCAATTTTATATTTAACATAAACTGAAAATCTTTTTTTAAGTGGCAAAATAATGCTCTATCTTATGGATAATCTGATCTTATGATGTATCAGGGGTAGAGATGTAAAATTTCCGGAAATTTTGAAGTGGCGGAAAAAAACCAGTTTTTTTCTGGAAAAATTGATTTCTTACGAATGTTTCTAAAAAATAAGTCACATTTTCTTAAAATATACAAAATAAACTTTTTTTAAATTTCTGCATACTAAAAAAAATTTTTTTTTCACTTTACATGAATACATTACAAAAAAGAAAAAAAGAAGTCAACTTTTAAAAGTTTAGCCTTTCAATCTCAGAATCTCATACTAGCTTTTCTTGCTTAATTTAGCATCATTGTTTGTAATATATCATGTCTCTGTTGAAATGATTTTTCAGTTGCATTTCTTTAATTACCAGTGAAGAAAATTTTAAAAATAACAAAAAAAATCTTATGGGTTTCAACCAATATCACTGCAGTTTGAAAGCAAATTTAAATTCCATTAAATATCACCTCAAGTCAGTATATAAATGACGCCATTTTAAAGAAACAAATTATTGTAGTTGTGACATTATAAATATTATACTTTTTAAATCTTCCATTCCTTAAAAATTCATACTAATTTTACAATATTGCAAAAAATAAATTTCTCACTATTAGAATTTTCATTTCACATATATTTAGTTTTGGTTTTAATTTAAGTTTAGATTATTAATATCAAAATAATATATATCATCATCATCATCATCAACCGTTTTCAATCCACTGCTGGATGTAGGTCTCCCCCAGATTTTTCCATTGTTGCCTGTCTAGTGCTTTAGTCATCCAATTAACACCGGCCACTTTTCTGATTTCGTCACTCCATCTTACTTGAGGTCGTCTTGTTGGTCGTTTTACATCTCTGGGATACCACTGTAGGGTGTTTGTGCTCCATCTATTGTCTTGTCTTCTTGCAATGTGACCAGCCCATTTCCATTTTAGCCGTTTAATTCTCTCGATGATGTCACAAACTTTCACATGCAACTTCTCTGGTTAAAAATGAAAATCCGTGTGAAAAATTATTTTAATAATATCAATAGGTTGAAAATTGAATATAAAAATTGAAACATGCATTTATTTTTATTGGCATAGCTGTGATTTTTCGTGTAATCAGATGATAATCTCCAGAAATATTTAACTATTATTAGAAACACATTCTTTTTTAATAACATAACATGCAATTGAAATTATTCAGCATTTTCAAGTTTTTTTCTTTTCTCTTCCTTTTATTTAAAATATAGATTCTAAGACTTATCTGTTTTTTGTTTTTTTTTTAATATAAATGCATACAAATAAACTTTGCAAAGAAAACGTAAATTTTCTGTGAAAAATTTAGTTGAAAACAATTTTTATAAATATTAAAGAAATATACATACGTATATATATATTATTTCGTCTGACCGAAAGAGTCAGACGAAATAATATATATATACGTATGTATATTTCTTTAATATTTATAAAAATTGTTTTCAACTAAATTTTTCACAGAAAATTTACATTTTCTTTGCAAAGTTTATTTGTATGCATTTATATTTAAAAAAAAAAAAAAAAAAAAAAAAAAAAACAGATAAGTCTTAGAATCTATATTTTAAATAAAAGGAAGAGAAAAGAAAAAAACTTGAAAATGCTGAATAATTTCAATTGCATGTTATGTTATTAAAAAAGAATGTGTTTCTAATAATAGTTAAATATTTCTGGAGATTATCATCTGATTACACGAAAAATCACAGCTATGCCAATAAAAATAAATGCATGTTTCAATTTTTATATTCAATTTTCAACCTATTGATATTATTAAAATAATTTTTCACACGGATTTTCATTTTTAACCAGAGAAGTTGCATGTGTCTGCTTACATTATTTTTCATGCAATGCTGTTTTTGTAAACTTTTGTATAAAAAATATTGCCTTAAAAAAAATCTTACGAAATTGTCATAAAAAATATAATCAAAATTTTGTGAATTAGTAATTATCGTTATATTTAGGTTCCTTTTTAGATATTTTTAATAAGATTCTGCATATATACAGCTAGATAATAGATTCATCAATGATTTCAGCTGTTATATGACAATTTTTTTTATTCTAAAATTGTTACATTTCTAGAGGATTCAAAATGAAGATTGAAAAATTTTCCGAATTTTGTGAAGGGTCCTAATCTTTTAGGTGAAAAAAACTGTGAAGGGTCCTTTAAAGGACTGAAGTTCTTCCTAAACTGCTTACAGATAATATTTTTCATGGTTAACATTTTCATGCGAGACACTGAACATGAAAAAAATATCAGTCTGCAGCCATAATAACATTTTGAATGGTATTATTTTATAAATTAAATTTCAATTTTTCCAATTCGGAAACATAGAAAAATATACCTTCGGAAAAAAAACGTTTTTTTCCCCAAAGTTTCCGAGCATTCCCATCTCTAATCAGGGGTATTTTTTTTTTCTATTTATATTTGTTAAGGAAATCAATTTCCAACTGTGGCAACTTTCCCAGGGGTTATTTTACATCATTGAAAGCAAACTGATCGCCATTGTTGAGATAGATCTGAAAAATAATTCAGGCTTGAAAATTTAAAAAGTGGTTCAATTAAGCAGCAGTTTTCAAATAAATTCCATTCGTAAGTTAAAATTTTTCTAATTGATGGTGTAAGAATTGAAATTGTATGGTATTTAGAAGTGATGTAAGAGCTGTAAAAGTGAAAGCTGTAGCACCCTTTGTTGTCACAAACGTTATAGATTTCTAAAAATGGCCACTGAGTTTTGACTGGCGTCCAAAAGTACACTCTAAACACGACATTTTCAAAACTGAGCAAAAAATACTCAAATCTGAGTATGTTGCATAGTCAAAATGGCTCCGGATTAAAATTATTCAAGTTTGAAACAGGTTCTCATTTCTGAAAACATGCACACACTCAAGAATAAAACATGTGCTCATATTTGAGTATGTCCATGTTTCAAAAATGAGCATGAACTGACTTCTATGTGCTCATTTTTGAGTATTTCCATGTTTCAAAAAGGAGTTTCAACTGATTCTAATCATTTTTTAGTATGTCCATGTTTCAAAAATGAGTATAAACTGACCTCTACATGCTCAGTTTTGAGTATGTCCATGTTTCAATATTCTGAGTATTTCAGAATTGGAAGCATTGGGTCGTCCTATTTGAAACAAAAAGCTTCATAACAAAATGAAAACATTGATTTACTCAGATTTGAAAGTGTCATTTTTCTCAGTGTAGACTGTTATTGTTTGACGTCGGCAGAGAAATCTACAGCGAAAGAAATAGGACTTTGCTGCTAATCAGAAACTGTTAAATGAACTTATAATAAACCTACAAAAATAATTACTATAAAATATTAGCCTTACATTATTTGTTCTAACTCAAAAACCATCATTATTTCAAGCTTATTTTTTCACCGCAACACTATTTTTAATAATTTTAACTTTAATAAAATATTTACTTTGTGATTTTTTATTTAAAAATGAAATCCTCTAACCTATAATAATAATAAAAAAGTAATTGGTAGCATGTAATAAAGGTATGCAATCAAGATGAAGCAATCAATAAAGGCTCCAATTCTAATATTTATAAATCGGAATTGAAAAATCAGTTAAAATTACGTCAAGTTGACACATTCATATAAATTTTTCTCTTTAGTTTTATCAATATAAAAATGCATTTCAAGCTAAGCATAACGTCATTTTTACCGGCGCAAACTTTTCATACGTACTTTATATACGTTACTTTTTTTTTAACCACCATGCATACAAATAAAAATATATATTTTGTATTTAATTGTAATGAAAACATGGCATCAACAAAGTTATAATGCATAAAAATAAAATAAACCCAATGGGCAATATTCCCGTGACGTCATAATAAATATGAATTTTTATTCACTTATAAAAATAAAATCCACGTGCATAAGCATTTTTCCAGAATTAAAAAATTCAGCCAAAAAGCCACGTGTCTAAATATTTTTCGTTATTTCTCATTTATCCTCGCACAATGGAAGTAATCTAATTGCCACCATTTTGAAGAAATTAAAATTCTGCTAATTAATAAAAATATTGAAAAAATAAACAAATGCATGATAACAAATCTATGGAAAAATATCTTTCATTTAAAATAAGAATCTTGTAAATTAATGAAGTAGTTTTTTCTCACGAACTGTCGAAAGAAAATGCTAGCATTTTAAATATATAGATATGAAATGGATGTGGGGGGAGTAGAATGAATTTTCTTTTAATTATCTCTTTCTTTATTTTTTAGACTATAATTTTAAAAAAAACCATCAAAAATAAAAAAATTATAATCAATTTTTTTTTTCTATTTCATGTCATTACATGATTATAAATGACATCTCACTGAAAATAGGATATAGATATATATCCTTTACTTAACTGAACAATGATTTATGAAAATTTGAATCAGCAAATCTAAAAGTTTTAAACTATTTCACACACATGGGCACTTTCAAAATTCACAGATCAAATTATAAAAAAAATATTAAATAAACAAATAAACACTGACAACTTAATAAGTTGCATTTGACTATAATTTATGAGAAAAATTAGATAAAAAGCAAGATAATAAGCGAGATTGATTCTTTAAAACAAAGAAAATAATTTTAAAAAATCGAACTGAAAAAAAAAAAAAAAAAAAAAAAAAACTTGTACATCAATAGAAGAAAAAAAAAACCCTAAAAAGAATCAATTGAATTATTGTGGCATTAGGTAGAATATCACATTTATACTGTCATACTACAACAGGATGAATTAAGCATTTGTTATTTTTTTGTTACTTATGTATCTAACTATGCTACATTTTTTTTTTTTTTTTTTTTTTTTTAACATTATTATTAAAAGCTGAGAGTTGCCAGCTTCATGTCTTATAGAAATAAAAATATTAGCAGCTCTGAAAATATACAACTTTTTAAAGACCATCATCAGAATCAGAATTATGGTTAAATTATTCATATATAGAGAGAAAATTATATATGCTTCTAATTTCCAATTACATTGTAAAAGTTAATGCTAAATTTTAAATGCCTAAAATAAAACAGGATCTGTTATCCAGAATGCTTGGACCTGGAGTATTCTGGATAAGGTTTTTTTTCGTAAATCGGAACATTTTACTATAAGTATAAGAAATGTACAAAAAAACTAATTTCACAGCTAGTCAGTGATAAACATAAATAATATATGTAAATACATACTAACAATTTTGTTAATTTGTTAACTTATTTACACAAAATAAAAAAAATTCTAAATTACAATTCAAATCTACCCTATATATATAAAATCCTAATGAATTTGTGAAACGAATTTGTGAAACGATTTCATGAAACGATTTTATGAAACGACTGATTAAACAACTGATTATGTTTCAGGACTATTTTTAATAAAATATTAAACGCTTGATGGTGAAATTAATACCAATTGTTCATAAAAATCCGCGGATGTCAAAACTGGTAATAGAATTTTGAAATTAGAATTAGTTTTCGAGATATTAATTTTTTTCTAATTTTAATGACATTTCTGTAATGATGGCAACTAATTACTCAGTTTTTTTGTGACAAAAAAGGGAAAAAAATTGAAAAGGATCCCGATAGGGATTATTGATTTCTTTTTATTCGTCATTTTCAAATTGAAATTGAATTTATCTTTTATTTCAATCGATAATGAAGACAAGATTGTGATTAAATTATGTTTTTCAGGAAAATTTGAAAAAAAAAAAAAAACACATTTCTATCGTCAGGATTCAATTGTCTGTCAGCATTTAATTTAATTTATAAACTGAAAATGTTTTGAATAAATTCGTCCAAATGACGTCATTTAGGTAAACGCAAAAGAAAGGGAGGAAAAGGAATTAATAGTAATTATTATTTATTGATATCATTTTGTTATTTTTTTGTAAAATTTAATTAAACGACTTTATAAAATCATTAATTTGTATATTTGAAACTAATATATAAAATAATAATTGCCCAACTGAACGGAAGAATAAAATATCCTGCTTGGTTTTTTCCGCCATCCTTTTTAAAAAAGCGTCAAGACCCCTATAATAGAAAAGCACCAAAAGTTTATTGGGTTTGTTTTCATAACTTTTGGCAACAAATCTATGTATATTAACGAATCTATCCCTTTTTGAAGCTCGAATTACGCCAAACCTAAAAGCAAAGGATCCTATAATGGAAAAGTACCCGATTTTCTTATGGACAATATTCAAGTGACATAACATGGTGTAAAATTATCGGGGATAGCAAATTTGTTTAAATATCTCATCAATTGATGCCGAATAAATGCAGGCATACATGCACAAAATATTTAATTAATTTTGTATGATAAATAATTATTAGAAAATTCGTATATACATATTAATTAAAAAAAATAATTTACATATTTAAAATAACATGAAAATATGCATGATGGTGCACTAAAATAGGGAGAAAATTAAAACCTGTTACTGAAAATGTCTATAACATAGTACTTTTCAATACCGTGGTTCTTAATGTTATTCACAAGCAGATGTAATTTTTCTCATCCTTAAACGCAAAGGAAGAATAGAATACAGATCGTTGTTATAAAAGTCCGAGAGGTAGCCACAATTTAAACCTAACCATTTTATACAAGTTGGTTTTCACGTTGTAATTGATTTTACTTATCATTCCCGAAAACAGTCGTCAGTTGTCGCAACAGCTGTGTATGAGGCCATGATAATCAAAAAATGCCCCATTAAAACGTTAAAAGCATGGCAACCCAATTACAGATTTACCAATATTTATAAAATAAAGCACGCTGTCATGATTTTAGAGGCCTCGCAGTCTGAGCGGGGGTTGGCGAGCGTAGCTTGCAGGGGGTAGGCCCCCTAGTTAATTATAAAAATATTACATTAATAATTAGTTTTGGGACTTGGGAAAAAAATCCTTTGATTTGGATTTTTGGAACTCTTCTATTAAGTCAATTGCATGTCTCTTGTACTAATTGTTCTTGTATCCTGTACATTTGCATGATTTGCTGTTTATGAAAAAAGCTTTTCTCCTGCATTCAACAAATTAGTTGTTCAGTGAAAAATATCAGTTATTCATCTGTTTTTAATGCTTTTTATGGCAATTTTTTTTTTTGCACCATATTTTTTTCATATTTATTTTATTGAATTTGTAAATTAATGAATGCAAGCAATGCCTTTTTTTTTTGTATTGACTCTAGAACAAAAGGGCTGTTGAGTGGGATATGTTCCCAAAAACATATTTTGAACAAGATTATTTAAAGTCTTCTTTTATCAGTAGAATTTTGCGATTTTTTCTAGCGACCGATTAGCTGTGTTTTCAATATCTTTGAGATTTTTCACTTGATTTACAGACAACTTTCACGATTTTTTCCCACAACTGATTGAAAAATTACACAATTTTTTCTGACCATCGACTGACGAATTAGAGATATTTTTCCTGCAATCGATTGACGATTTTCACAATATTTTACTTCTATCGAATGGCGAATTTTGCAGCTTTTTCTTGCAACCGATTGGCGAAAATCACATTTTTTATTTTTCCACAACCGATTGACAAATTTTGTGACAAACGACAGAAAGAATTTCACAATTTTTTTCCAATTACTGAATGACGAATTTTGAACTTTTCCCCTGCAACAGATTGACGAATTTCGCATTATTTTCCTTCTACCAGGCATGAGAGTGGGTAAAAAACAAAAAGTCTGAAAATACGCGTAAGCTCAAAATTTTTAAAAAACTAAAAAAACGTGCGCGAAACCATATCTTGCACAAAAGGTAAAAAAGCATAAAACTATATTACTCAAATACATCACAAAACAGTTTTTAAAAATAAAATTAAAAATGCAATTATTTCTCATAAATACACAACAATAATGTATAATAATACTACATACTTATATTAGAATAATTTTACTCCAACAAAAAATTATTTACTTAATGTTTACTATACATCTATAAGTCCTATAAACTGTTAAGTTTTATGTACAGTAGTTCTGATTTAAAACAACAAAGTAATATAAATGCAGAAATAAAGAAAAAATACAAATAACTCTCTTGCAACTTTTTATTATTATTTACCATACAGTAAATTTCATTACAAGAGTGCCTTCGTATTTATACTAAACATTATTTTGATTATAAATTATAAATACAGAATTTATGATTTTTTTGCAATATTGACAAATACCATGAAGTAAAACTTAAAACAGACTTTTTTCCAGTATTATATAGAATCTCACTTTTGCAGAATTGCCAAGTTCCAGAGGGTGAAAATAAAGAGATTTTTAAAAAGAAATCAGGAGAGTTTTCTATGACTTTTTTTTTTTTTTTTTTTTTTTACTGCAAACATAAAATAATCATAAAATAAAATTAATTTTAAATAATATTAAAGTTGTATATACTTAATAACTTTAAAAATGCTTTTAAAGCAAATGACATAAAATATGTTTTAAAACAATTTAAAAATCATTATAAATACCAGGAATGGTTTTTGTCTTCTCAGAAAAATATACAGTTATGAATAATAACTCTTTATTAATAATACAAGATTTTTTAAACGTTTTTTAAAATAATGAATTTACAGTTTGCAACATAAAGTTGCATTTTATTCATTATAAAAAATAAAATTAATGGTGTCAGATTTTGAATTTAAGAATGAAAATTGGAAATTTTTTACCAGCAAGAATAAGTTTTAAAAAGCAATCATATATATTTGATCTGAACTTCTATCTGTTTGCGTTTTTTCGCGATCTTTTGACGAAATTTGCAGTTTTTTTCGAGATCTGTTGATAAAATTTGCGTTATTTCACAATTTTTTGACGAAATTTGCCTTTTTTCGCGATTTGTTGACAAAATTTGCCCTTTTTTTTTGCAGTTTTTGACGAAATTTGCCGTTTTTACGCAATTTTCTGACGAAAGTAAGGTTTTTCCCACGATCTTTTGACGAAATTTGACATTTTTCGCAATGTTTTTGATGAAATTTGTCGTTTTTTCGTGATCTTTCGACGAAATTTGCCGTTTTTCACGATCTTTTGACGAAATTTGCCATTTTTAGATGATCTTTTGACGAAATTTACCGTTTTTCCGCGATCTTTTGACAAAAGTCACGTTTTTCCCGCGATCTGTTGACAAAATTTGTCATTTTACGGCGACCTTTTGACGAAATTTGCCGTTATTTTTGCGATTCTCTGACGAAAGTCATGTTTTTCCCACGATCTATTGACAAAATTTGTCGTTTTTCCACGATCTTTTGACGAAATTTGCCGCTTTTTGCAATGTTTTTGACGAAATTTGCCGTTTTTCACGATTCTCTGACAAAAGTCACGTTTTCCCCGCGATCCTTTGACAAAATTGCGACTTTTCTTCGAACGAATGACGCGATTGATTTTTTTCGGCGATCATTTGCCGAAATACCGATACATTTTATGTCCGAATTTTCGGATTTATGAACGATATATATATATATATTTTTTTTTTTTCGGAAATCATTGCCTTAATTTTTCAGAATTTTCGGAAAATTCGGAACAGAATCACCCCTGAATGTCTCGTTTGGCACATTTTCTTTTCGTTGCCAGACGAAAAAGTCGGTCAAAAGTCGGATTTTTTTTTTTTTTTTTTTAAACAGATAAAAATCGGAAATTTTCTTAAAAATTTACAAAAAGTCGGAAGAATCTCATCCCTGTTCTACTGCTGGACAAATTTTGTGTTTTTTCTCGCGACTGATTGACTAATTTCAGGCTTTTCCTTGCAACTGACTAAAATATTTTATTTTTTTCTACAACTGATTGACCGTGATATTTTCCCATGAACAATTGGTGAATTTCCAGATTTTTCCACATGACTTATTGACAAAACTGGCGATATTATTCCACAAGAACCATTGACAAATTTTGCAATTTTTCCCGTGACAGACTGAAGAACTTTGAGATTTTTTTTTTACGTCTTTGAAATGAAACAAATTAAGCTTTGATTATTGTTTTGCATTCCAGTTTTCAGAGCGTTCCAGATACAGGGGTGCCAGATAACGTAACAGATCCCACATTGTAATAAATCTATATACTTATTAGAAGATTGATATGTTGCACTCATATTAGTGTCTGCTATAATTGAAGATTTTCATTAATAATAATAAAATAAATATTATAATGAAAACTGAAACAGTACTTTTTGTATATTTTTCTAATCAAATCCCTTAGAAGATTTTATGTATGACAAAATCAAAGGTATTGGATAATTTTTCTAATAAGCCATGAATGGTAAGATGTCTAGAACTAATTTTAGACAATATAAAACGTAAAAATTATTTTCTTATAAATAAGGGTTGCAATTGGAATTTTTGGAAGACCTTTTCTCTTCCAACTCAGCAACTAAAATAATCCAGTATTTCTTGACTGTTTTTATGTCTAGTAAAAGAGAAAATGATAACTAGAATAGGGTTTGAGACAAGAAAAAAAAAAAAAAAAAATGTTTAAAATCCTCAGGTTTCAATGTAAACAGTGAAATAAAACACTGATAAGTTTGTGAAACTGCAGTTTATAAACATGTTCTTTCACAGAATTCTTGAGAAATATTTTAAATATTCAGCTTTCTTTAAAACTTGAGGAGTGTAAAACAATGTTTAATATTAAGGATTGCACTTATTGATTAGCTCAATCCTGAAATCTCATTTCTAAATCCATCCATGCACCCTGGTATAATTATCATCGCTTTTTATAAAAAATGAGCTATTTAATGAAACACAAAGAACGAATTATCACTTTATTAACCAGCGTAGAACCATTAGAGTGAAAAAATGTCCAGACCAGGGTTCGATCCCGGATACCTTGGTATAGCGCACCGAGTGCTTTACCAATTAAGCTATCCAGACGACATCCAGTCTAGCATTCTCTTACTCTTATATGGCAAGGCTACAAACACGCAGTACAAGATGGAAAAGTCAATCATGAGCACAACACCATTGGCATGCATGAGACAAATTAAACCCAGTATCGGTGAATATTCGTTCCAGTATTCGTTCTTTGTGTTTCATTAATTTCTACAGTGTATTTTCAGCTCTGCTGAAAAATTAATTACTGTATAGAGCTATTTAATTTTCTGGCTTTAGCGACAGCCCAATTCATGCTAATGCTAAAGAGTTGCTACTTTATGTCAAGCAGATGATTAAAATAATAATAATAATATTGTGATTAATAATTCTTAAAGTGATTGATAATTTACTTGAAGAAAACAATATAAAACCTTTGTTTTTTTGTTAATGAATGAAATTAAACATGTGTTCTCTTTTCAGTTGTTTTTACTGAGCATTTTAATCATGTTTATATTTTCATGTGCTTATTATTATTATTGCATTTGTTTTATTTGGTGAAAATTAAGAATTTCCTTTTATGACTTGAAATCTGTAACATTTTAAAACTTGCAAAAAATCTGGATCCAAGTTGTGGAGATTTCCGCTCTTCTACTATATTTACAAATAAAAAGAAAACTGCCCAGTTAAACTGAGGGCATTGAGCTCACAGGCTATTCACACTAATTGTATATTATACTCTTATTTCAAAGAATTTGAAATAAGAGAAAAATAAAGAACTCAACAATATATTAAGGGGGGGTCATCCCCCTGTTACCCCCCCCCTCATAGTTAACTAATGAACCCCTTAAACTAGTCAGGTAAGTCTCTAATTACAATGAATATATATACAAAATTTAAAGAAAATCGGATAATTCTGCATGAAAAACCCATTTATCTAAATTAAGGAGGGGATTAGCCCCCCCCCCGTTTCCCCCCTTTATACTCAACCAATCAATCCCGAAAACTAATCAGGGAAGCGCCTTAACACAGTGAACCTATAAACAAAATTTGAAGCAAATGGGATAATTCTGCATGAAAAATCCATTTATATAAATTAAGGGGGGGATTAGCCCCCCCCCCGTTCCCCCCCTTTATACTTAACCAATCAATCCCGAAAAGTAATCAGGGAAGCGCCTTAACACAGTGAACCTATAAACAAAATTTGAAGGAAAACTGAATAATTCTGCATGAAAAACCCATTTATATAAATTAAGGGGGGATTAGCCCCCCCCCGTTCCCCCCTTTATACTTAACCAATCAATCCCAAAAACTAATCAGGGAAGCGCCTTAACATAGTGAACCTATAAACAAAATTTGAAGGTAAACGGATATTTCTATGAAGAGTTATCGCGTTACGTACATACATACATACGTACGTACATACAGAACAGGCGGGCACATAAGCTCTCAGGCTTTGATAGCCTGTGAGCTAAAAAGCATTTAAAAAAAAAAAAAAAAACACTTTCAATGAAGTTGTAAAGTGTTTATGAATTAGATTTGTCAGTCTGTCTGTGCTCTAACTATTGTAAATATACTCGGCTGCCATGTAATTTTTTATACGGTATTGAGGTTTAGTATAGAATGTCTGATACTGAAAATGAAATACTTTCAATTTTGGATAGTTTACGGGAAAACACAGAATTCCATTTCATTATAATCTATTGGACAAAACTGATTACTGATGATTTTATTGATGTTACAATGTTTCAAACATAACAAGGTTTATATACATCACTGAAGTGAACAACAACATGCTTTCCCAAGGTAAGACTTTAGTTTGCTTACAGGGGCACACAAAAGAATTCCATCACATTATGATTTGTGGCAGCGCTTCCCAACCTTTTTTCTTTCATGTACCCTTTGCTTAGGCTTTTCATTTCGGAGTACCTCCTATTTATCATTAACACCCACCACCCCCTCTCTTTCCCCACATATTATTAAAATATTCATCTCTCCGTGAAAATCCATATTTCAAGAATTATGCATTATTATATTTTCTATTTATTAAGGAACCACTGGTGTTTTCAGTTTTATGATAAGAAAAAAGAGGTGGGAAAAGAAAATTGTATAATGATCAATGTAAGTTTTCGCGAAGATTGGGGAAAATATATAAGTACAGGTGCAATATGATTAGCAGTGGGCGGAGCTACTGTCATTGAATTATCAATGAATTATTATGTCTTGTGAGCCTTTACCTTCATTTTGAGAGCAACATTTTGGAGTTACACATGAGACTAACTTTGTAATAAAAAACTATCAACTTTCCTTACGCGTTTTCAGTTGAACCATTTTTGTGATTTCCGCCATTACCGATACTATATTCATGTACCCCCAAGAGTACGCGTACCCCAGGTTGGGAACCGCTGATTTATGGGAAAAAATCGATTGTAGTGCATTTATGATGTTATGATACTTCAAACATAATGAAATACAAAAAGAACATTGAGGTGCACTACAACATTTTTCATACATTATGAAATGCCTAGCAAATATCATTCACTTACAGAGTAGCATAACAAAATTCAGTTACAGGGCTGACTATGATCAATAATTGCTGGAAGTGCATTTTCCATTTGTAGTATGCACTTTTTTACTTATATTTTTAGTGCATTATGTGGTGTGTATAAATTCTGTAGAACACATACAGGACTGCCCGACAGTATTCACACACATTATCACATATGGATAGCAATTATTGGAAATAGATTTTTACTGAGTTATGTGAGGTTTTTTTAATTGAGCTTATTTAGATATCTCATTTCAATGTATGAAAAAAATGAAATTCCTAATAATATTCTGGTTACTTTTGAAAAGTGTTTCATAATCTGTCTGATGCACTTTTTTTTATAGGGAGGGGGGGGGGGTGGAAGGGAAGGATTGAATAAGTTTGCAAGTCAGTTCTGGACTCACTGTGGTAAAATTTGTCTATCATATTTCATGATTTTTCTTAAATTTACTAGTAAACACTTTGAGTAAATATAAATACAAAACCTGAAATCGGTTAATTTTTTTTTTTTAATTGTTATTAAAGAGCTTTAAAGATTTTAAACTTTGTATAGGTGAGAGAAGGCACAAGGAAAGGGGGAGGAAAAGACATTTCAAGAAAGTGATCTGGATGAAAATTTTTAAAAAGCAGAAATCTGACTAAGAAAATTCTCTCTCCTGATAACATGAAACATTCTAAAAAATTTTTGAAAATTAGCAGATTAATTTTTTATTTTATTTTATATGAGTTTTTTAGTTGTATACATTATATATTCTAAATAAAAATTCCCAAATAAGTAAAGCTATATAGTAAAAAGATACATACCGAAGCTAAAAGACAAGTATTTTCTCTGAGTGCACCGACACAGCCAGTAAATCCAATAGTGAAGGTTATGACTCCACAGACGATGAATACAAATGCTGGATCTAAAGTTATGTTAGTAAGTCTGCTGAGATTATTAAAAATATCCTTCTCAGTCCATGCCCAGATGCCAACAATAAAGATGCAAAGACCTAATAGCTGTAAGTAAATAAAGCATTTAAAAACTATAAACAAAACAAGCAACGAAAATGACGAGATAAAAATAATTATTTATTGTTATCTGCCGAGGCAGTTACTTAAAACAAGTAATATAAAAACTTTTATTTTAAGTCAATTCCTACTTAGGTCAAATAGAAATTTTTTTCTAGCGATCTACACATTTTGCCACTGACGGTATTTTTTCTTAAATTTATATCCTGCTAAATATCTTATATAAGAGAAATTTTTGAAATGTATTAAAAATTAAATAAATAATAAATAGCTAAAATACCAAAAATTAACAGCTCGAAAAGTATTTCTCACAAAATTGTTAGACAAACTGCGTTAGAAAGGAAAAAAAAAAAATTGTATTTTTCTTGATATAAATTTAAAATCTAATGATTATGCCTTTTTCAAACATTGAATTTCAAAAATTACCAAACTTCACAATAAAGTGCCATAGCGATGTTACAGTTAACGATAATACAGTTTTTTTCAAATATTAATTAATTAAATTTTATTATTTAATTTTAGTTTTATACTTCATTTCTGTTCAAAAGTATAGACTCACTCCACATTTATAGTCTCCTTCGCCCGCGAGCCGCCTGATCTTCGTCTGTGAACAGCCCCATTATCTTTTTACGTGTGAAGGTGAGACTATAAATATGGAGTGAGTCTATACTTTTGAACAGAAATGAAATATAAAATTAAAATTAATTAAATTTAATGAATGAATTAATATTTGAAAAAACTGTATTAACATCAATTGTCATCCAGTACAAGTTTAAAAAAATTTATTTGAACTTGATAGGATGAATAGAAAATATTTTATTAACGATTGAAAATTTGAACAAGATATATAAATATATAGAGAGTGTGAGCTAACAGTAGGAATTGAAAAAAGTACACAGATGTTAAGATTTTTTCTCCTTATTGTTTTTTTTTTAATGTAGGAAAGAGCAGGGTTCGTAAATACGTAAATATCATGATATTTTCGAAAATATCAAAAATATCTGATATTTTGATATATATCCGATATTTTCAAAATAGTTAACTTACTGCTGATAATAAATATTTTCAAGCAATAATATAGATTAGAAACTAAAATATATTGCACTTAACATGAAAGCTTAAACAATATACTAAAACTGCTTCCCTCCCCCCCCCTTTTCTTCTTTTTTTTTTTGAACAAAATTGAAGATCAACTATAATCAACAAAACAGAAACAATTTGCTTTATACACTTATAATAAAAATACTATAAGTTTCAGTATCAACTATCAAGAAATCGGAAATTTATAAAACAAAAAATTAAATACAAAATAGTTTTTTTTAATGGAAAAATTTAAACATAAATGTCAGCTTATTTTTTTATTCCCTAACATGTTGTACAATTTCAGCTCAACAACACCAAAACCAAAAATTCATTTTTAATGAAGCTGTACTATAGAACTGATTATCTAAATTAGACAGTTTATCTTTCTATATCTGTCCTGAATTAGTTATGTCCTACATAATTATTAGTCCCATATAATCAACATTAAAAAATAAAAACTTCAAATGAAGCTAAGATTTTTGTTTTTTTCTTTAGCTAGAAAAGTCACTGTCAGAGACGACTGTTCTTTATCTACAGAATGGAACAGTCAATATCAGTTGAAAATTTCATTGTTTTTCATGTTTTGACTAAAATATCTTGCTAAAAAATATCACTAATATTTTAAAAATAAATATCAAATATTGAAAATAACAAACATCTTGATATTTTGAAAATAAATATCAAATAATGTGAAAATATCAAAAATCTTGATATTTTGAAAATAAATATCATGATATATATCATGATAGATATCAACGAACCCTGGGAAAGAGTATAATATACCTGAATGAGCAATATAATGAGGGGTTACTGCATTTAAAATACATATTATGTTTCACACACATGCAAAAATAAAATAAACACCAAATTATTTTAGATATAAATTTAAACTATCCCGATACAAACTTTAGTTAATCTGAAATAGTTTAAATTTCACCAATACTGTGACACCCTGGATAACAATAAGTCAATTCAGAATCACATTTGTTAGCTGAAAGTTTCATTAACCACTACATGATTTCCTGTCCAATTAAAATATGAAGGGGTTAGAATGACAGTGGAGTAAGTCAATTTTTAGTAATTTGAGAAATGAAGTGTTTTGTGAAACTTGTTGTATTGCCATTGCATTAAGTGGTTCAACTTGTTTTGCTCTCTAGAGACTCCCTAAGTGAACTATGACTTATTTGACTGTCACACTTAACATAAATTAATATACAGTGAACTCTCACTTATACACCGCCTCTTTTAGGTGCCTTTTTCATTTATACAACAATTTTCATTGGTCCCGGCTCATTACATAGGAAAATAATGATAATCATTTGTTTATACATCACTGTGAAAATAAATAATTTCACTTATGCACCGAATTTTTTTTTTTTTCAATACCAAAAATGTGTTGCCCAATACAGTGCAATAGTTTATTTTCCTCAATTCTCAATGTACCCCTTCTACCTTTGTTGTTTCTAGAAAGATATTCTTTCAGTAAACAAATGAATTTCGAATGGGTATCTTATCTGTTACACCACCCACATTGAAAATCCATTCATCTTGAAGGAAAAGACATGTACTATTGCTATTGCCCAGAGGCTAGTTCTATCCCCATTTCTAATGCTGTTTATAAGAGAAAGGGGTCATAAATCTTCCCTTATCTCGGTAAATAAAAGGGGGTGGTCTGTTTAGTGACAAAACAGTAATCAAACAATCTTATCTGCAGCATGGATAACGTCAAAGATTTTCTGCTTAGAGTAACTATCTATCCGTTTTCACTCTTTTTGATCTGGTCATTCAACACTTTCCTGCGATTACGCCGCGTCTTTCATATGACATACTGGAGAAGTCCTAGATGTCCTACAAAAGGGAGACCTTAGTTCAAGTTCGATCTAATCCCTTTATCTCGCTTCCAATGTTTAACCCATTGTTGAAATTATCCCTTCTTTTGTCGAATACACGCCTTCTTTTCTTCAACGCATTGCTTTATCATGAGACAGACGATTTTAACTGAGTCTTAAGCTTTTTTTTTTTATTTGAGTTTTAATAGTTTAGTAGCTAACAAACTTTAGCCCGTGCAACATTTAAGATTTCTCTCAACGAAATGGCTAAATGAAAGAAATTGTGCTTGACTTTCAAAGTGAACGTTATTAAAAAATTTGAAGAAAATCCATCAACTACTAAAAAAGCTTTAGCTGATCATTTTCAAATTCCCGAGTCAACTTTAAAAAGAATTTAAAAAAAAAGGGAAGCAATTCTAACTGCTCAACGAGAATGCGGAATTCAATCCTCGAAGAGAAGTCGAATTCAAGGAGGAAAGTTTCAAGAATTGGAAAGTATTTTTTTACAATGGTTTAAATAAGCCTGTGCCTCTAACATTCCGGTTAGCATTGAGCTTCGCAGGCAGAAAGCTGTTCATCTCTCAGAGACTTTGAAAAGTGAAAACTTTGCTGCATCACATGGATGGATGGAGAAATAAAAGATTCGGCACGGCATAGAATTTCGTACTCTATCTGGAGAAAGTGATTGATCTGGAAATATTGACGAAAAAACTGTAGATCAATGGAAAGAGGACTTACCATCTTTAATGAAAGAATATAAACCTACAGACATTTTTAATTGTGATGAGACTGGTTTGTTTTTCAATATGCCTAAAAAAACATTGGCAATTAAAAGGGAACACTGTCACGGTGGAAAAAGCAGTAAAGAAACACTAAAGCAGTAAAGAAACACTAACTGTTTGTTATGCTGTAATGCAGATGGATCTGAAAAACAACCCCCTTTAATCATTGGGAAATTTAAAAAAAACCTTGCTGTTTTAAAAACATAAAGTGGCTTCCATGTGAGTACTTTAACAATCATGCAGCATGGATGACGTCAAATATTTTATTAGATTTTCTTCATAAATTTGACAAAAAAATGGAAAAAGAAAAGTTCTATTTATGGATCAATGTCCTGCTCATTCATGAGATCTACCAAATTTTGATCATATAAAAGTACTGTCTTTTCCCACAAACTGTACGAGTAAGCTACAGTCTTAAGATTTAAGTGTAATCCGTTGCTTAAAAGTGTATTATAGGAAAACTTTGATTCGTCGATATCTTACCGAATTAGAAACAGGCAATTCTGCTACAGTCGATGTAAAAATTTCAATTCTTGATGCTATGAATATGGTATGTGCTGCATGGAGAAGTATCGGTGATTATACCATAAGAAATTGATTTAAAAAAGCTGGATTTTTATTTCCTGATGAATATGAATGTTCTGATCAAATTAACGAAACTGAAGAAGATTGTGATATAGATCTCACTGATGACGAATGGCAAACTGTATCTGATAGACTTGTTTGTTTTAATGAATTTGTTGATATTAATGATAATTTAGTAACAACCAAATTAAGAGATATTGAAGACATCACTAATGAAATGGCTGATGGTGATGGAGATGATGATGCAAAAGTTCGGATTCAGTATCTATGAGTGCTCTGAAGACTGCATTGTGACACACTTATAATTTTTTCATTGGTGACATGCTGATTGAGTGCATCTTCATCAGCACAAATTACCCAGCTTAGAATTCACAATCAAAACATCACCACCTTTATTTTTTTTTCACCAAATCATACCTGAAAATTTCTTTTTACATTGCAAATGATGTGTGAATTTTAGGCATTTGTGGATTTTTGAGAGTTGGCTGTAATGAATAAATTGCTTTTTCAATATGTATGAAAAAAAAAAAGGTATATTGCTATGTGTGTGATACATTGATAATTATTTCATCAATATATATATAACAATGTAATGAGGTTTTAAAATGTAAATAAAAGTTTCCAGAAAGTGCTTTAGAAAATGTTTTTCTTGCTAAATTTAAAATAGTTTTCCCTATTGTGCCAATGCCCTTATAAAAAAGAAGTATACCAAAACTTTCATTTAATTAATACTTATCTTTAAAAACTGAACAACAAATTCTTTTCAACTTATACTATAATATTTGGGGGTTAAATCCTAGAACAAGTGAGACACTTGGTGGCATTGAATTTGGCGAGGCAATAAATGAGTTTCTTGCTACAGGTTTGTTTCTTACATTTCTTCCACGCCTATTTGTGGTTTCTTCTGGAAATTGAGTTGGTTTATGCGGGAATTAGATTGGATTGGATGGTTTATTGTGGTCCGTTCTAGAAATTGGATTGGGTTTTGAGGGAATTAGATTGAATTGGTTGGTTTATTGTGTCGTATAGTCTGATTTGTTGAAATACGTTTGTGGAATGGGTTTTTTGAAGCGAAGTTTAAAGGTTTGACATTTTGTTGCAGAAAGATAATTCTGTGAAATATTAAAAAAAAAACTAAATATGAGAAATGAAGGTACGTAAATTTTTGTTGATTTTATTTGATAAGATGTATTTTATGCATTCTAGAGATTGCTGTAAACTGCTTTTTGTGCACACATACATAAATTGCTGACTGCTGCTTGAATGAATTTCAGGCATTCTAGAGATTGCTACACAGCAAGTTTCATGTATCCAGGTATGGGTTTTTTTTTTTCGGTTAATAATAAACATTGATTTTGTGACAATTTACAAAGTTTAAGCAAGGAGGAAAAAATAGCTAAAAATTGGTAAAAATAGGAAATACGAAGGCAAAAATTGCTAAAAGTTTGTAAAAATCTAAATATCTGGAGGAAATATTGCTAAAAGCTTATAAAAAAAGATATATGGAAGAAATATTGCTAAAAGTTTAGTAAAAATCGTGAAGAAAAAATTGCTAAAACTTTGTAAATAGTCGCAAAATAAAATAAAACCGATGTTTACTTTGTGAAAAAGCTTGCTGTAGGAAGTGTGTAAGTAGCTCCTTGTATGCCGAAAGCACACGTTCTGATTGAGTAAAAGTTAAAGATTGGTGTGCGTCAAAAAAAAAAAAAAAGACAAATCGGGAGTCTTGCTTGTTTTAGGATTTTGCCAATATTTGGTGTCTGCCATACTGGATTTTCTTTTGCAGCCATCATAAATACTGACATCTAACAGTTTCAGCATAGTGCTAAACCCTGCCTGCACTTACAAAATAGCAACCTTCTTGCCTCCCAATCAAAAAATTAGCACTCTTTTTTTTTGCATTTCAATAAAAATTAGCACTCTTTTTTTTGCATTTCAGTAAAGAAAAGTGCTTTTTCTCCTATTTGCATTGCTAAATTTTCTTGTATAAGCTGACTCAATATTGTTTTGAAGAGAGTGCTCAGACTTTTAAATATTAAAAGTGGCTTTAAAAACCAAAAGAATACCTTTAAAAAACAAAAAAAGTATTCTTAAGAATCCAAAATGCACCTTTTTCTCATCAGCAGCACCCTGCCCTTTTTTAAACATGGGGAAAACTCCTGCATCTTCTAGAGATGATTAGAGACAGCAAGCTTGTGCAAATGACATATGCTGAAAGGACAGGATTGTGCAGACAATTTTCTAAACAAGCCTAACCCATATTTAAATGAGGTTTAAAGAAACTTACGTTCTGAGTATTTTTTGTTTTGAGTCTGGATTTTTACAAAAGTTTCTTCAAATGCCTGGTTTTTGTGACATTAAAATAGTATAGTACACATTCCACATATGATATAACTTTTTTCGTCTTTCATAATAAAAAAGAGTGTGCACTATACATATGCACATTATATGTGAGGAAATACAGTAATAAATAAAAAAAATAATAATAAAGAGTAATAGTATTTTTTTAATATGCTATATTATCGACTAATAGTTTAATATTAATTAAACTATGATTATATGTTGAGAAAACAATTCAGAAATCCTGAATCGATAGTTCAAATAATGCTTTTTTATTCTTTTCTGTTAAAATATTTTAAAAAGGCAAAAAACATGATTTAAAAAATAAATTCACAAGTTTGTAATTTCTACGAGGCATAAATCAAAGCAGTGAATTTTCCATAACTGGAGCCCAGTTCCAAATTAACTTATTGTAATAGAAATTTCCTCAAACATCACAAATCGCAGTCATGAAGTTTAAACTAGGCATGATTTTTAATATGAACATTGAACGCTTATACATATTTTTTTTTTTTTTACTTTTATACTTATTTAATTAAAAAGAACAAACTATAAACAGAAACATCACATTCATTTATCAACTGATACTGTGAGAATTACCTTGTGAAAATGTTTTCCACTATGCAGCCTAGGAAATTTTTATCTTGTTCATTTGTTGGCGATTCTTTTTTTTTTATGCTTTATCTTTCTACGATATTTACAGTAATGTCGCTAGGCTATAGAATTGCTTGGTTCCTTGGTTTTGACCCAGACACTCCAAAAGACCTTTTTTTTACAAAAGTGGGTCCTCTTTTTGAAATAAGACAGATTCAATGTAAATTTAATACAAAATATATACCTCTTTTGTCATCTTTTAAGAGGAAAATTATTCATACTCAAGGGTCGATCTAGGCAATATTTGGGGCCTATTTAGGGACCCTTCACAAAAATCTATTTAAAAAAAACAGGACCTTTCACAAAAATAAATTTAATAAAATGGGCCCCTTGACAAAAATAAATTTGATAAAATGGACCTCTTCACAAAAGTAAATTTGATAAAATATCCTTTTTCACAAAATTTCATAAAAACTTACTATCTATTAAAATTATTGGTTGAATCCTCAAACAAGGGCGGTGTTTGGCGGCGTCGAAGTTGGTGAAGCGATAAATGAGATTTTCTTGCTACCAGTTCGTTTGTTATGTTTCTTCCACGCCTACTGTGGTTGATTGGTTGGTTTATTGTTGTTTGTTCTGGAGATTGGATTGTATTTTGAGCTCAATGCAAAGATGTAGGAAGGTTATGATTGGATTATTGTGTGTCGGATTTGTTGAATTACGTTTGTGGAATGTATTTTGTGAAGTTTAATGATTTGACGTTTTGTCGTATGTCATAGAAGGATAATTCCTGTGAAATAATAAAAAAAAAAACCGAAAGATGAGAAATATGAGTGTTATATAGTTATATATATATTATTGTAGTGCCAACACTATTTTTCTATAGACGTTTTGGCAACAAGACCGTTTATTTTTTATTCCACACATGCCGCTGCGTTTGCTTGTATATGTTTATTATTGCTAATTAAAATATGGGTTAAATAGAAACAAAAATAGCAAAAGGTAAGTTAATTTTTGTTGATTTTATTTGATAAAATGTATTCACGTATAAAATGTATTCACGTATTCTAGAGACTACACCAAGTTACCGTTCATACATCCAGAAGTGTTTTTTTTTTTTTCGGAAAATGTACGCTAAGCGTACATGTATGTTACTAATTGCTGCTTGTATGAGTTTCGTATATCCTAGAGACTGCTGCACACTGAAGTTCATGCATCCAGAGGTGTTTTTTTTCGGAAAATGGACGCGAAGCGTTCATATATAAGTTACTAATCGCTGCTTGTACGAGTTTCGTATATTCTAGAGACTGCTGCACATAGAGATTCATGCATCCAGTGGTGTTTTTTTTTTTCGGAAAATGAACGCGAAGCGTTCATATATAAGTTACTAATCGCTGCTTGTACGAGTTTCATATATTCTAGATGTCGCGGCACGTTGAGTTCCATGCATCAAGGGGTTTTTTTTTTCGAAAAATGTACGTGAATCGTACATATATGTAAGTTAATAACTGTATGTTTGTAAAAATTGAAATATTCGAAGGAAATATTGCTAAAAGTTTGTAAAAATACAGGGGGAAATATTGCTAAATGCTTGAAAAAATCTAAATATCCGGAAGAAATATTGCTAAAAGTTTGTAAAAATATATAAATACGCAGGTAAATATTGCTAAAAGTTTGTAAAAATCGAAAAATCGTAAAGAAAATATTGCTAAAACTTTGTAAATACTCGAAAAAAGGAATAAAATCGATGTTTACTTTGTAAAGAGGCTTGCCGTAGGAAGCATGCGTTCTGATTGGGTGGAATTTGGAGGTTGCCGAGTTTTGGGTTGGCGCGCGTCAGTGCTTGGCGCGTGTCAAAAAAATCGCCAAATCGGGGGTCGCCCTTGTTTGAGGATTTTGCCAAATTATTTATTACTTTGTGACTTTTAAAATGGGAATTTGTAAACAAACAAGTTCACCAGAGAAGAATACCTCAGCAAAAAGATTTTAAAAAGTTTTTGTCAAATGCTTTCTTATTTTTTTTTCGAATTTTGAATTTGAGTAACTGGATTTCAACTTTTGTTACAAAATGTTATTTTTCACAAAAATAACCTTTACTTTTCACAAAATTTTCCCCAAGAAAAAAAAACCTGCATCGACCCCTGGTACTGTAGGACCCATATATATATATATTTTTGTTTACGCATATTTACCTTTTCCAATTTTTTTCTTAAATCATGTGCTATTGTGTATCCCTGGCATCATTGACAGATTATTAGGTCCATGTTTATGCTAAACGAATCAATATGAACTTTTTTTTTTCAGTTATGTTAAAAATTATATTGTAGCACCAAGTTAAATGACAGGTAAATCAAAATTAGATTGCACACCACTTTACAATCCATAACATAAAAAGAAAAAATTGCAAACCCTTTTAATAAAATCATGGACATTTTATTTACTTGGAAGTAGAAAAATTTCCTTGCCACAGTTAAATGAATAATTAAAAATAAACTGAAATCATACGAGACAAACTTATAAACACACAACTTTATAAGTTAATTTTGTACTTAAAATATGAAAATATTTGTCATATAAAAATTACCAAGAAAAACTAATTACAGATATCATAAGCTCATAATATTTTGGTGTAAAAATTGTTAAAGATGCTCACCAAAAGCACATAGGATCTTTAGCATTATTATTGTTGTTGCTATTTGTTTATAAATAAACATTTCGATTAAAAAAAAAAAAAAAAAAAAGGAAAACAAAAGAAGTCTCGAAGAGTTTGTATTTAAAAAACATAAGGTTAAAATACATATAAATTTATAATAGTTATTCGTGATACTTGAGGAACATTATCATACAAAATCACATTACAAAACATAAGTTTGTGTTTTTGGATGGCGAAATAAATAAATAGTTTGTTCTAAATATTTTTAATGAGAAATAAGAAAGTTCTGCATTTAATAACGATACTTATACATATCTCAAAAATAATAATTTGAATAGTTTTGATATAGACGCTTCATTCTGCTCTGCATAACAACACAAGATCTTACCCAAAATATTACGTTAAATCCAAATATTAGGTACTTTAAGCAGCAGCTTATTTCAGATTTGTCTCTTCGATGTTTTCGTCCTGACATTCTACCATCGCTGATACTTCTTAAATGTTGTAGTTCTCGAGAATTAGACATGGAATCTTGGTACCAAGGCTGCATCGATGCATAAACTTCTTCCAGATGAGAAATTGACTCATCAATAATTGATGCCAGTTGTCTCTTACAAATTTTTAACATATAAACAATCAGTTTTGCGGAGTTGAGAATGCTATTGGGTAGTTCCATGACAACCATTTAGTCAATTAATTGCTAAAATAAAATTAGAAAACTGAAATTTTTTCAAGAGAAGCATCAGTTTTAGTATATAAAAATTAAAAATATGAATATAGATATTTAGCTAATAGAGGTAAAAGTTCCAGGCTAAAATATTCTGCACTTTTTTAAAAAGTAGAATCTTGAATTTTAGAACTTTAGCTTACATTTTCATGTATTAAATAGGAACTGAAGCCTGTCTGGTGTATTTAAATGATATTATTAAAGTAGGGCGACGTTTGAAGAGCATTTAAGAAATATCTAGAAGGTGCTTCAGAAGAAACTGGAGATAGCTAATCTAAAATTAAATCCTTCTAAATGTAACTAGGGTTTCTCTATATAACTGCTTTTGTCCAAACTATGGCAAATCTACATTCCAGAACTTAACGATACTCGACGAGTTTGATTACACGAGAGAGCTTGGCGATAAGGGCAAGCTTTCGATTCCGTGTTGTCCAAAATCGTCTCAACCAATCAAATATAATATCTTGTATGTCGCTACTCTCATATAGAGGCACCCAATTGTACCTTGTTCCAACGGATATTTCCCAAATCGACTCTGTAAGATCGTGACCTACGTTATACACGGCCGGTGCATGACGTTTAAAACGTCACATGGAATGGATCATTTTAACACGGCGATTGGTTCAAAGCGACGCACCCCCCCATTTTGTACCAATCGCCGTGAAAAAATGATCCACTACATGTGACGTTTGAAACGTCATGCATCGGCCGTGTATAACATAGGTCGCGGTAAGATACAGATTTGCGATACAGTTTGTTCCCCACAGCAATCCCAGTAACACGGTTATTTGGCCTATCGTTGGCAGTTTGTGGAAACCGTTGGGAAATGGTGGAGTTGAAAATGGTAGCGTTAGGAAAAGATAGGTGCAGAGATTCCTCTAATTTGAAGGATATCTGAGCAGGATTCTGGGTAGCAAACTGTTGGGCCTTTGTTGTCAAATGGTTAGTTTGCTAATGGTACGGCAAGGCGGACATTTTTTATTGTAGGGCAACATAGAATGACAAACAGCTAAAGTTGGTCCAACCATTTTGCGCTACTTGGGATAGCTTCTCACGCAGCACTTTCATCTCTAGGACGTTGTGATGTCCCGCGGATCGTCTCAGAGATGTTATGGCGATGCGCGAATTTCCCTTTTCAGCGATGTCGCGTTGTAACATCTATGAAATATCGCATTGTGACATCTATGCGACGTCAAATTATAACGTCTACAGTACATCGCACAGATGGTCTCAGAGATGTTCTAGTGATGCACGAATGTCCTGTTTCAGCGACGTCACGTTGTTACATCTATGAGATATCGCATTGTGACATCTATGCGACGTCGCATTACAACGTCTACAGTACATTGCACAGATGGTCTCAAGGATGTTCTGGCGATGTGCGAATGTCTGTGGCCAGCGACGTCGTGTTGTAATGTCTACAGTACATTGCACAGAACATCTGTGCGACTGAGATGACAACTGTTACCACTACTTCCAAGTACCAATCTTCATCTTATTGAATAACGGATATTAAAAAATAAATACTTTTAAGGGCCTCACAAGTGTGTACCTCAGGTGTCGCTGCCCCGGTGCCCTTCAGAGGTATCACAAAATAACCCACTTTCATATTTCTATTACTTTTCAATTCAAGATAGTCCTAGCAATGTCAAAAATTCCCTTCTCTGAATCCTAAATCTTCTTGCATCCTTTAATAAATTAGAAATGCAATTGTAATGATTTGGAAATTTATGTTTTAATAACTTACTTAAGAGATAGCTATGATATGAGACAACATGCAGAATACATGTAATCGAACTATGGAAAGTGCTTAACACAGTACTCTAGTTTTCCTAAGTATAAATCAGTGTGCAAGTAACAGTAACATAATGCAAGTAATGATTTGGAAATTTATGTTTTAATAACTTACTTAAGAGATAGCTATGATATGAAACAACATGCAGAATACATGTAATCGAACTATGGAAAGTGCTTAACACAGTACTCTAGTTTTCCTAAGTATATAACAGTGTAAGAGACTCTACTATAGTACTTTATCCTACTCTGAATGTCTAGGAATGAGTTTTAATGGACTTGTATCACTTTATATTCTGGGTACCTAAATTACTGGAATTGTGTTTGAAAAGTAAAATTTATAATCTGTAATCACTTTAAAAAATACTGTATATGTAAAATATTATGCTAGTAAACAATTCCTGGATCCCTCCTAACACCTTTTTTTTGTAATGAAAATTTATTAAGAAATTTATGATGAGCAGTACAATTGCATGAGATGAAGAGTTGTATGGGTTATGATAAGCAAACAACCCTCCGCATGACAGAGCCTAGGTTAAAGATTCAGTTTGAGCCCCTCTTATCCACTCTGACAATGACGGCATACGATATCGGGAAACTAACATGCCAATTATCACCACTACTTCTGAATAGTAATCTGAAAGTAGTACTGCCCTTATTTTTCCTAACACATTTTATTTAATAACAAAATTTCTGTCATTAAATAAGACGAAGATTACTATTTTCAGTTGTCGATCCACGAAAAATTTGGGGCCCTTCACAAAAATCCATTTAACAAAATAGAGCCATTCACAAAATCCATTTTAATAAAACAGACCCCTTCCAGGGCCGTAGCTAGGGGGGTGCCAGGGGGGGCTCAGCACCCCCCGTAAATTTTTGAGCACCCCCCTGGGAAAGTTGGCAAGGCCACCAAATGAAATTCTGTTTCAAAAATCCAAATGAAACTCTGTTCAAAAATTGAACTTAGTTTTGGGGGCTTTTTACAGTTTTGCATAAATACTAAATTGTAGTATTTGTTTAAAAACTGCAAATACGTGCTTCAATAGGCGCGAATCCTATCTGCACATACTCAAAATTTGTAACCTTTTGCTGATGCAAACATTGACATTGCATTAGTTATATACTGAAATTTTTCATTTTGCAGCATTTTCCATTATTAGCATAAAACAAAGTTATTCTATTGAGATATAGCTAATTTAAATACAACTGGTTTTAGCTTTTGACTAGACACAAAAATAATTTTAAAATGCAAAATACACCCTTGATTTTTCTAATGTTTTTTATCATATAAAATCATAACTTTAGAATCCTTAAGGGCAGGGAATATTCAGAAAAAAATTAAAGGTTGCAACTCTTTTGAAACAGGTGAACTGTCAGCTCTTTTATACTTATTGACATCATCACTTATTATTTCACTAGTGTAATTATACACTGAAAATTTTCATTCTGCAGCCAGTGATGTAGTAGGAAAAAAAAACAACAAAAAAAAAAAACAGGGCATACGCTTTAGGCAGATATACCCTAAAAAGTATATACTATAGTGTTTTTGAGAAGAGGGTATACGGTATTCCTTAAAATAATCCAGAAGGTATACGGCGTATCCACCATATATCCTCCATTACATCCCTGTCTGCAGACTTTACTTTACTTTTCTTAGCATCAAATAAAGTTATTATAAACAATTTAATAAGAAACATAGTGCCTACAATATGAATATGCATTAATTTACCTTTCTATATAATACTTTGATCATATATATCCGCATTTGTGCGTGCACGTGTCAGAGAGAGAGAAATAGTATGAGCCCCCCCCCCCCCTATATTTTCTTGAGCACCCCCTATTATTTACTTCTAGCTACAGCCCTGACCCCTTCATGAAATTCCTCTTAATAAACTAGGTCCATTCACAAAATTCTATTCCATAAAAACATACTCTTCATTAATTATTTTTATTTTGTCACGTTTTAACGTGTAATTTGCAAACAAAACAAGTTCACCGAAAAGGAAAACTTTAGCAGAAGGACTTAAAGAAAAAATTATTATTAAATATTTCGTTTTAAATTTGAGTGGTTAAATTTCACCTTTCGTTAAAAAATATTATTTTTCACAAAAATATAAATTTCACAGTAATATGATAAATTTCACAAAATCGGTCCCAAGAAAAAAAAAACCCTGCATCGACCCCTGATTGGGAAATAGTGGTAAAAATCATCCTACTTACATGCAAGCTCACCACCGCTGTTCTATGACACTTTTGTTGCTGTATTTTACTCTAATTTTAAACAAGAACGAAAAATCATGCGTCAAGCATAGATTATGTAACACTTTCCAACGCTTCCAAAATAATTTTACAAATCATACCGTTTAATAAACTAACAGATGACATCTAAGTAAACAATTTGGAAAACGCATAACATATTTAAAAACATAATTTCAGGAATTTCCAACATATACAATATTCAGAAAAATATCCGAATACTTTTATTCAGCCCTGTATACGATCTATAGATTTGTATATATACTACATAAGATGCTAAATTTTAGTTCAGTTAGGAAACGCGTAGCACAGTTTAAAATTCTCCGTCTGGAGTTAATGTCAATAAACGGAAATGTGTCCGCGAACTTTTGTGCTTCTCTGTATAGGATCTACAGAATTTATACCCACCACGTAATAGACAAAAAGCGAATTAAAATTAAAATCGCGTTCAGTAACTTAAAACGCACTTCCAGGAATTATTGTTAACAGACAGTAGAGAAATCTTTTGTGTGTCCCTGTAAATGAACGATGACTGCTATACACACAATATTCTGTTGTAAGCCTTTTGTAATGCATCTTAGTGATATAGATAAATTTCAATGCGTTTAAAATAGTGAAACATTATTTAAATAAACCGCAGACGATTTTTCTCCATAAACATAATGTAACGGAATTCTTTTGACTGTCCCTGTAAAGTAACTATAAGTGCTATGCACACTCTATTCCACATTAAGCTTCTTCTAATGCACCTTAGTGATATATAGAAATTTCAATGCGTTTAAAATAGTGAAACATTATTTAAATAAACCGCAAATGATTTTTCCCCATAGACCGCAATGTAACGGAATTCTTTTGAGTGTCCCTGTAAAAAAACTATAAGTGCTACACACTTCCGTTGAAATAGGGAACATGCTATAGATAACGACAATAACATATAAAAATTGCAGAGCAATCCGAGCATATTTACGGGAGTCAGAGCACGGACAGACGGCCAGACGGCAGACGACCATACGGCAGACAAACCGAAGTCATAAACACTTTTCAACTAGGTTGGAAAGTGTTAAAAAATACTCCATTTCCACACTGCAGAGTCCCACTTAACTTAAGAAAGCCCAAGTAAATGTCAAAAAGTTCTTCTCTGTTCCTAAATCATCTTGCATTTAATAAAATCTTGCATCCTTTGTTGTTTTTTTAATTCACAAAATTGTGTTCTGGACATATTTTAAAACTTATCGAATGTAAATAAAATGTATTATTTATTATTTTAGTATAAAACTTATGTTGATTTTGCTCACGATTTATGTGCATTAACCTATATTGATTTCAGTTATATAAATTTCAAATAAATTTGATAGTTAAAAAAAAAAATGTTTAGTATATAAAAAAGGTTAAATTAAAAGATAACAAGAACGAAAAATCATGCGTCAAGCATAGATTATGTAACACTTTCCAACACTTCCAAAATAATTTTACAAATCTTTACCGTTTAATAAGGTGAAATATGATATCTAAATACACACACACACACACACACACACACAAAAAAAAAAAAAAAAAAAAAAAAAAAAACGCATTACATATTTAAAAACCCAATTTCAGGAATTATCAAAAATATTCGGCAAAATATCTGATTTCTTTAGTACAGCCCTGCATAGGATCTACAGCTTTGTATATGTACTACATAGAATGCTAAATTTTGGTTCAGTTAGGCAAAGAGTAGCAGAGTTTAAAATTTCTCTTATGGAATTTCCGCCAGTATAAACGGAAATGTACTCGATGACTTTTGTGCTGCCCTGCATAAAATCTACAGAATTTATACATACCAAGTATAATAGACAAAAAACAAGTTAAATTTAAAAACGCTTTCAGCAACTGAAAACGCACTTTCAGCAATTATTGTTCACATACAGTACCGAATTCCTCTGTGTGTCCCTGTAAATGACCGATGAATACTAAATACAAAATATTCTATAGTAAGTCTCTTGTAATGTACCTTACATTTGCGGTTTATTTTAATGCTGTTGAACAATTTCAAAGATTTTGAAATTGATATATATATTCACTGGGAAGGCAAGAGGCTCACTACAAGAGGCTTACTACAGAATATGGTGTGTATAGCACTTATAGTTCCTTTACAGGGACACTCAAAAGAATTCCGTTACATTACGGTATATGGAGAATTATTTTAATAATGTTTCACTATTTCAAACATACTGAAATTGATAAAGAAAAGCACTAAGTGCTATTCACACCTTATTCTATAGTAAGTCTCTTGTAGTGCAGTATATGTTTGAGATTGTGTAACAGCATTAAAATAAACCGCAAGTGATTTTTTCCCCCTAGGCCGTAACGTAATGGGATTGTTTTGAATGTCCCTGTAAAAAAACTATAAGTGCTACATACTTCATTTTCAATACGGAACACGCCATAGTAAACCTCAATAACATATATCAATTGCATGACAATTTGAATATATTTACGCAAGTTAGAGCACAGACAGGCAGACTATAGACAAACCGAATTTATAAATACTTTTTAACCTTGTTGGAAAGTGTTAAAAAGGAATCGAACGTCAAAGTTTACATTTGACTGGGAAAAAAGTAAAAACGTATACCCGGCAAAGGTACGTTCACCGCTTATTATATCTAAAGTCGCATCTCATATTTTAAAAGAAATCCCCCCCCCCCCTTACCTCCCAAAGAACTATAGCAAAATCTTTAAACGTCTCTATATGAACTGTAAACAAAATTATAAAATCTGATTTAAAGCTAATAAAATAAAACAAGTTGGAAATTGTACGTCAAACGTGACAAATGAGGTGCGTTCGTACTATAGCTAGTTCTATAAATATTCAGATCTTGATGATTTTTAATTCTGTGAAATGAATTATATCGTCTGTAGATTCATTTCTGTAATAAAATAAGTATCTCGGTCGCTTGACGATTAAACCTCGGAAATAGCAAGAAAACACCGATTTTTTAAAAAAAATTCAAATTTCTTAATACAAATTTTTATTAATATCTTCTAAAGTTTTGATTCGATTTTCATAAAATTTGAAATGTCTCGACAAAATTCTACAAAGATAATATTTCTTAAATTTGAAACCATTCGGTTGGGTAGTTTTTGCGTTGTTACATGCGGACGGACGGACAGACAGACGGACGGACCAGACGACGACAATAGGTGCTATACGTATTTATATAATTACGAACGCACCTAAAAATGATGTTCACCGCCTAATGTGAAAACACGTTACTCAGCATAAGACTATGTGCAGATATTGTTGTCTGAAAATTATTTGGCATCAGGTAAAAAATAGAAATATGTAGTTACAATATCTGATTGCAATAGAAAAATATCGATTTACTACCGAAAAAGACCTAAAATGTTAGTTCAGAGAAAACAAGGAAAGTTTTGCTAAAGATTTATTGTTATTACTAGATTTCTTATAACGGAAAACTTAAAACAAGGAAAGAGAAAAATGTCAAAATGTTGGATTACTAATCAAAAATATGTTTTAACGCCTGTTTTCAAAAAAGAAATTCCATCACTTTACCCAAACAATTTTCATTGTGTTAAGCTCCACCAGGATAAGTCTATCAGCCAAATCTCTAAATCTAGTGCTATATTTTTGAAAGGGTGAGAAATGCTGCAATTGTGGTTATTGTTATTCCATTTAAATGCATCCCATCCAAGTCCCCCGATGTGTCTACTATGGATTACTGTGAATTTGGACTTTTAAAACAAGCTGGAAAAAAATCAACCTTGATATTTTAAGAAAGACTCTTTTATTTTGGAAGTCAAGAAGGCGTATAATAGTTCAACAAAAGGGCTATCAGGCTGGAACAAAAACTATAAATAAAATTCTTATCTTTGTTTATATATTTCTTTTTCCAAAGTCGTTACAAAAATGTATGAACACCCTCTGTATATACTCTCTCTGAAACCCTTCTATTACATATGCTGAATTTCCTATCAACATTTTGGGTACTGTTTGTTTTCCATTGAGAATCTAGTTTGTGTCCATAAATAAATCAGTATATCTACAGTGTCTCACATAAGTGATGGGACACTTGTGCTTTACAAAAGGAAACTAATCAAATAAATTAAAAAAACATGTACACATTTTTTTGTGGGTGTGTTTCATACTTAAATTTAGTAAAGATTATTACATAACATACATTTTGTCAAAATATTAAAATATTAATTTAATAAAAATACAAATGTTTAGAACGGAGCAAAAAATAGCTCACATAAGTGATGGGACACCATTATATATGCAACAAAAATCGTCTGAAATAAGCAATAAAAATATTTTTTGGGGTTTTATTTTTACTTAAAAGCAATTGGCAATAATTTATAAAATCGTCTGCAGTATTTCTCTCCAGTTTGTTTTGGAATTTTTGTGTTTTTTAGCTCTGTGTAGCCATGAATGCTAAACGAAAAGAAACTTCGCCTGAAATTCGAAAATTAGTTATTAATTTGCATATTGAACGTGGAAAATCTATTAGAAAAACTGCTGAAACAGTTAACTTGAGTCGTTCAACAGTTTTCAATATCATTAAACGATATAAAAAGAATCATATGATTCAGGATAAAAGAAGACCTGGCCGACCATCAAAGCTATCCAATGGAATAAAGCGAATTATCGTTCGAAATATTAAAAAAAAATCCAAGAATTAGTGCTTTAAAAGTTGCTGCTGATTTACAAGCATTATATGGAATAATTGTTAATCCTGAGACTATTAGAAGGGTAATTCGATCTGCTGGATATCACGGTAGAGTAGCCAGGAAAAAATTCTTCGTAAGTGAAAAGAATAGAAAACTCAGACTAGCTTTCGCAAAATCCAACATAAATAAGAATTCTGATTACTGGAATAAAGTTATATTTGCTGATGAGAGTAAATTTAATATATTTGGTTCTGACGGTAGAATCTTGGTGTGGAGAAAACCCAGGGAAGAATTTCGCAAACAGAACTTGGTACCAACAGTAAAACATGGTGGAGGAGGAGTTATGGTATGGGGGTGTATGTCGTCCGCTGGAGTAGGTAATCTTGTTTTTATTGACAGTATAATGGATCAGTACAAGTATATTGATATTTTAAAGCAAAATTTGAAATCTTCAGCACGAAAATTGAACCTTCATAACGATTTTAAATTCTACCAGGACAATGACCCCAAGCACACTGCTCTGAACGTTAGACTCTGGCTGCTATATAACTGTCCTGAAATAATAAAAACACCACCACAATCTCCAGACTTAAATCCCATAGAGAATATTTGGCAAGAATTGGAATCAAGAATTCGCAAACACACCATTTCTTCAAAACAACAACTAAAATCGGTACTTCAAGAAGAATGGGGTAAAATCACTCCAGAAATCACAAAAAAATTAGTCGAATCCATCCCAAAAAGATTAAATCATGTTTTAAAAGTAAAAGGAAATCCAACAAAATATTAAAACCTTTTAAAAAGTAAAATTTTTGGATAAATATTTGATGGAAAAGTAAGTGTCCCATCACTTATGTGAGCCATTTTTTGCTCCGTTCTGAACAATTGTATTTTTACTAAATTAATATTTTAATATTTTGACAAAATGTATGTTATGTAATAATTGTTACTAACTTTAAATATGAAACACACCCAAAACATTTTTGCACATGTTTGTTTATTTATTTTATTGCAGTTTCTTTTTATAAAGCACAAGTGTCCCATCACTTTTGTGAGACACTGTATATATATTATAATGGGCAAATATGTCCGAGCGTAACGCTGGCGTCTTTTTGTGAATGGCAACCACTCGACGATGAAATTTCGGTTTTGCGATTTTCTATACACTGCAATTTTTAAATTTCTAACCATCGCATATTTTAGATTTTTACTCCGTTATATGGGGAAAAAAATTACTTTCAAATGTTATTTGTTTGAAAACTGTGTCGCAATTTACTCATTTATTATACCATTTAAATTAAATTTCAAGCATGATTATTATTTTTTTTTATCTCTATCGCTTGCAGACGATTACAAAATATTAATTCGTTTGCACTTTAAACAATATAAGAAGTCCAGCATTTGTTTCCAGCTAATATTCAAAACGAAATTAAAACTTCATCTATATCTTATATTAATAAAAGAAAGTTTCGCTGTGTGTGTGTGTGTCTGTCTGTGTGTGTGTGTGTGTCTGTTGGCGATGGCTAGCAAAATCTAGCCCACCTAGAAGTCTGGAAATTTAGGTGTGGATAGTCAGGGATGTAGCTAGAAGTAAACAACAGGGGGTGCTCAAGAAAATGTAGGGGGGGGGCTCATACTATTTCTCTCTCTCTGACACATGCACCCACAAACACAGATATACTATATGATCAAAGTACTATATAGAAAGATAAATTATTGCATATTCATATTGTAGGCACTACGTTTCTTATTAAACTGTTTATAATAACTTTATTGGATGATAAGAAAAGTAAAAGCTGCAGATGGGAATGTAATGGAGGATATACGGGGGATACGACTTATACGGTATACCTTCTGGATTATTTTAAGGAATACCGGATACCCTCTACTCAAAAACACTCTAGTATATACTCTTTAGGGTACCCTCTGCCTACAGCGTATGCCCTCTGGATTTTTAACGACTACTTCACTGGCTGCAGAATGAAAATTTTCAGTGTATAATTATACTAGTGAAATAACAAGTGATGATGTCAATAAGTAAATATGAAGCTGACAGTTCGCCTGCTTCAAAAGAGTTGCAATCTTTAATTTTTTTTCTGAATATTCCCTTCCCTTAAGAATTCTAAAGTTATGTTTTTATAGGATAACAAACATTAGAAAAACCAAGGATGTATTTTTCATTTTAAAATTATTTTTGTGTTTAGTCAAATGCTTGTATTTAAATTGGCTATTAGCTTTTTTTCATTAGTATGATTTATAAATCAAGGATCTTATATATATTTTTTTAAAACTAGGATGACTCAAATACGAAACATAATGTTTATCATAAGTATTATATTTACTATCAAACTCATTAGAATACCTTTGTTTTATGTTAATAATGGAAAACGCTGCAAAATAAAAAAAATCAGTACATAACTTATGTAAAAGTCAATGTTTGCATCAGCAAAAGGTTGCTAATTCTGAGTATGTGAAGATAGAATGTGCGCATATTGAAGCACTTATTTGCAGTTTTTAAACAAATACTATAATTTAGTATTTATGCAAAACTGTAAAAAGCCCTCAGAATTGAGTTCAGTTTTTTAGCACAGTTTTTTTAACACACGATTTTTGAAACAGAATTTCATTTGGTGTCCTTGGCAACTTACCCAGGGGGGGCTCAAATATTTTCAGGGGGTGCTGAGCCCCCCCCTGCCCCCCCCCCTAGCTACGGCCCTGTGGATAGTCCAAGGTCTGGCCATGTGCACCTGAGCCTCAGAATTTTAATATTTTGATAATTACCCAAGATATTAATTAGATTCTCATAACCATCTCTTCTAAAATGACTATCTTTTAAAGCAAAATGGCGAAAGAAATGAATCGGCGCATTGGATTTGCAAACGGAAATGAACGGATTCGAAATTATTTTACTAATTAGCGAATTTTAAGAAAACTAATTGGGATATCAATTTGAAAATTTCTGAGCATATGTAAAAAAATATTCTTCATCTGCCTATGTGATTTTTGAAAAATTCGGTCGGTAATTTTTTTTAATTTATGCAAAAATCTGCTGGCGCAATTGAAAACGATCCGAGAAAGTTTCAGACAGGGATCGGCTTTCATTAAAAACTGAACTACAAAGAGATCTGTTTCTCTGGCCGATCCCTCTCATTTAGTTTGCGAAAATGAAAGGAAATAATTGCCAAATTTTACTAATGAACAAATATTTAGGTAACTAATTAAGATATAGATTTGAAATTGAGGTCGGGAAGGGGTGTCATTTGCTGGCTATTTTAGCGTAGCGTCTTCGTTATGTTCTAATTATCAGAAAAATGTAATTCTTTTTTTAATGATCGCGTTAATGTACGTGACGGTGGTTCTCTTGAACAAATTATTCATTATATTTGCGGGTGTGGGGAGGGAGGGGGTTAACGCCTTTCTCTGAGATTGTAATTATCTCGGGCCCGGGCAACGCCGGGCGGGTTAGCTAGTTAATAAAATAAAGTTTCGCTCTGTATGTGTGGTGTGTCTGGGTGTCTGTTGGCGATGGCTAGGAAAATCTAGCCCACAGAGAAGGCTGCAAATTTAGATTTAGGTAGTCCAAACCCTCTCTTGGTGCACCTGACCCTCAGAATTTTAATATTTTGATAATTAGCTTAGTGACATCTTTTAAATCAAAATGGCGAAAGAAACGAACCAGCTCACGCATTGGATTTGCAAGCGGAAATGAACGAATTCGAAATTATTTTACTAATTAGCGAATTTTAAGAAAACTAATTGAGATATCAATTTGAAAATTTCTGAGCATATGTAAAAAAATATTCTGCATCTGACTATGTGATTTTTGAAAAATTCGGTCTGTAATTTTTTTTAATTTATGCAAAAAACTGCCAAAAATCTGCCGACGCCATTGAAAACAATCCCAGAAAGTTTCAGACAGGGATCTGCTTTCATTAAAACTGAACTACAAAGAGATCTGTTTCTCTGGCCGATCCATCCATTTAGTTTGCGAAAATGAAAGGAAATAATTGCCAATTTTTAGTAATGAACAAAAATTTAGGTAACTAATTAAGATATAGATTTGAAATTGAGGTCGGGAAGGGGTGTCATCTGCCGGCTATTTTAGCGTAGCGTCTTCGTTATGTTCTAATTATCAGAAAAATTTAATTCTTTTTTTAATGATCGCGTTAATGTAGATGACGGTGATTCTCTTGAACAAATTATTCCTTATATTTGCGGGTATGGGGAGGGAGGGGGTTAACGCCTTTCTCTGAGATTATAATTATCTCGGGCCCGGGCAACGCCGGGCGGGTTAGCTAGTTAAGCAATAAATAAAATAGTACAAATAAAACACAAATTTAACAGACATGTAATTGGGGAAAAAAAAACCGCTTAAAACCGCTGCAGTTACCAGCATAAAAAAGAACTACTCTAGATAACGAAACTTTTAGCGATTTCTTTGGCTATTAACTTCTGGCACGAGGGCAATAAAATATTACTACTTTTAATACATTTCAAAAAATTTTTTTGAATATATAATAGACATATTTCATATAAAAATGCTCTTTGGTGTTGATAGGGGGGGGGGGGGTAATCTAAAAAGAAAATATTAAATGTAAAAAATATATTAGAGTTTTTAATAAAATAAAAAATAAATGGTTTTCACATATAGTCTCTATCCCGGAATGCCCGGGTAGGGTGCCCTAGTTGTGATAATAATAACTAGGCAAAAATGTTTATATATCAGATTTATAACTTCTGTTTCTAGCACTGATTTCTTTATAACACGTCTAATTAACGTTCAATGATTAAGAATCTATGAAACGCGGAAAAATAATAGATTTAATGCTTTTTTTTTATCATTTCTTACCAAGAAATAATTTGCATGAGTATGCACCCCTTCCCCCTCTTGCCCTTCCAATATATGAATACATGCTGAATTCACTATCAATGATTAATAATCTATGAAACGCGGAAAAATCATATATTTAAATGCTTTAAAAAAAAAAAAAAATTCCTACCACGAAGTAATTTGCATGAGCATGCATTACTTCCTTCCTCTTGCCCTTCCTGTGGTACTGTTTTTCCTTGAGAATCTCCCGATATCCATAGAGGGATATGATAGTAAAAATGCGTAAAAATGTTAAAGTCTAAACCAGAATAAACATTACAATAAAAGTTGTTTTCTAACACTTATTTCTTTAATTAACCTTCCCTTTATTCCGTTACTTATTTCAATAATTTATCAAACAGGGAAAAATCCCGCATTTAATACTGTTTTTTATACACTTCCAACCCCCGAAACATCACGATGCATGACGAAACAATTTTCGTCTGTATATATTCTCTCTGAGTCCTTCCAATACATATGCTGAATTTCTAATGAAAATTTTGTTCATATGAAGTACTGTTTGTTTTTCTATTGAGAATCTAGTCTGCGTTCACAAAGAAATGAGTATGTTGTGATAATAATAACTGCGCAAAAATTTTAAAATCTATATCACATTTATAATTTCTGTTATAAACAGAACACAGGTGGTAACTGCTTATGTGGTACTGTGGATATGTGGATATGTCTACAAAGAGACTAGAAAGTTGTGATAGTTAAAATACGCCAAAATGTTAAATTCTGAACCAGATTAAACATTGTGGTAACAATTGTTTTCTAACACGTATTTCTTTAATTAACAACTCTAATTAACTCTCCTTTTTCGGTTACTTATTTCAATGCTTAATAATTTATCAAATAGGGAATAATCATGCATTTAATATTCTGTTTTAAACAGTTACTATACTGAAGCAATTTGTATGCGTATGTATCCTCACCCCCCTTAGGAGCCGTCTACTAATGATGTCACGCTTGGAGGGGGGGAAGGGGGTTCATGAAATTGTGACAGCTTGTGACAAGAGGGTGGGAAGGGGGTAAGAAGAAGTGTGACATCACACATATTGGTTGAAATAAAATCATTTAAAATCAGCAGATTAAATTTTGAAGTTATTTTGAAAATACCAGAATTTGAGGGTATTTTTTAATCGGGGCTAAAACAATTTTCATGTGATTTGTTTTCACTTATATTCCTTTCTTTTCAAAAAAATACATTAATATTTTATTACTAATTGTATTACTTTATTGTATATTAATTATGTTTTCTGTTGTAAACCTTAATCTTATTTCATACAAAATAAGTACACGAATCATTTTTATTGTTATGCTTACAAATGTCATTAGTTAAAGTTTAAAAATAAAATTTGAAATATGATCTATAACGTATAATGCTTTGTTTCTGAACTGCAAGTATATGTCTATGTAATATAGCGTGACATGTGACAAGAGGGGGGGGGGGGGGGAGAGGATGTATGGTGAAGTGTGACACTTTGTGACTAAGGGAAGGGGAGGGGGGGTCAAAAATATTGAAAAAAAGTGTGACATCATTTATGGACAGCCCTTTGCCCTTCCAATACATATGCTGAATCTCAATCAAAATTTTCGTTTTTTGTTTATATTTCGTATTGCTTTCTCTTAAGAATCCTGCCCATGTGCACAAAGAAACCAGAACGTTTGCGATATTCAGCACTTTTCGTAGTTTTAAAAGTAAATGTTTGTTAAATTAATGTTTTCCTACTAATCTTCTTTTATTAGTAAACTTGTTTTCCTGATTTTGGAACGCAATAAGTTGTGATAATAACAGCACAAAAATATTAAAGTCTGAATCGAGATTTATGATAACATTTGTTTCTAAACACTTATTTCTCTAATTAACGAATGTAATTAACTTTCTTTTTATCCCGTTTCTGCTTATTTCAATGATTAATAATCTATCAAACAGGAAAAATCACAAATTTAATGCTCTTTTTTTTATACACTTCCTATTACGAAGCAATTTTTATGCGTATGTATCCTCACCCCTCTGCCCTTCCAACACATATGCTGAATTCCCAATCAAAATTTTCGTTCTTTGTTTATATGTGGTGCTGTTTTCCCTTGAGAATCCCGCCCATGTCCACAAAGAAACCAGAATGTCTGCGATATTCAGCCTTGACGCTTCAGCCAGTCGTGGTCAAGGCATCTCGGGCATACGCCTTTATCGTACGAAATTCAAGGCGAGATGACGAGAATCAGGCATTCTTAGCATTAACATGAAGGTCAATTAACAAGCCAGGTGCATCTGACAGTCAAGATGATATTTATAAATGGCATGAGTTACTAATGGCAATTTTAATGATGAGTTAGCAGGGCCGAATGAGAAAATAAACAGGAAATAATTATTATTCGGTATTATTAACATCACAGATAGAATGCGCTGTTAAAATTGGAAAATTAGTCCCTTCTTTTTAAAAGAAGATAAGGGGCCAGGGACGAGTCGCAACAGTGAAGAGCCCCCAAATAAATTTTGATTTCCAATTGAGAAATGAAATGGATCGTTCTTAATTTAATTTTGATAGATAAGCAGGTCTAGAGCAGTCCAAAGATAGACCCAGGTACAGCGCCTAGAATACATTGTGTGGAAATCTGCTACAAAATAGTACTAAAAAATTAAATCCAATAAATGTACAACGTTGCTGAAAAGATAACGATGGGATCGCAGCGCCATCTGCTAGGTCTTCTTAACGTAAACATTGTATGTGAACGGAAACATTGTGAATGTTTCGGCTGGAATGATCGCCTTATTATCACCGTTGCACATTTATAGGCAACAACTTTATAGCACTTTTTAAAGCATTACAAGGATAGCCGGTTTCCACACTATGTATTATAGACCCTCTAACCCAGGGCCTGGTTCATCTGGTACCTCACCTCATCTACTCCCCTGGGCTTAGGGGTTTGTCCCGAATTTAAACCTTCACGGTAGATCCCCAGAGTGGACGATCTCTCTTAGTATGCTGTCACAAAAAATTAAACATTTAACAATCACAAACAGTTAACTTTATAAAAAATCTATTGGTATTGTTCATTATAATAAGAGGATCAGACATTCGTAAACTAAATAAAAATCCATGCTATGCCGTTAATGTTGCTTCCTACCAAAAGATTTTGACAGACATACATTATTTACATCTTGCACACACACATCTTTGATTACTTACAGATATTTTACATACTTATATCCGTTTTATTTACATCCATCCTTTTCTTACATCCAGTCATCCATCTAACATACTAACATTGATATCCTGCTTACAACATGTCTTCTACAGAAAATTCTACGCGGAGAGACCTTTGTAGCTAGGGCCACCATTTATCTAAGACCACTGGCATTATTTTAAATAATACTTGTATCTAAGTTTTATTATTCATCTGGGTAAGTGGCAACATGTTATTATCACAGCCATTTTGAATTTCAGAAGAATGACGTTTTGAGAAATCAAAGGTGTAAAACTGTTTTGAAAGCACAAAAGTAAAATTTTACACCTGAATTGTTTTATTATTTTACAGAGATAAGAAAAGTATTTTTCTTCTAACTACAATACCTAATTTTAATTTGTTATCTGAAATTATAAATACGATCTCGAATATTCATCTATCTATGTGATATTACTTACCCATCATACGTAGTATAGGGTAAGTCTTGTAATCGTTTTGAAAATCGAAAACATTTTTATGACGGATTTACACGTTTCAGATATTGGAGATTCCGAAAAACATATTTTTAGAAAAAAAATTGCCGTCCGTCTGTCTGTGTGCCTGTAAACGCTCTATCTCCCGAACAAATTGAGATAGAGACTTGAAATTTGGTATGTACTTAGTATGTAATAATCGAAAGAAGCTTATTTCATTTCAGTAACCTCGATTATCCGCAACTATTTTTTTCGGATTCTCGAAATATTCGTTCTGATAAAAGGTATATAAAATTTTTTCGAAATTGTTTATTTTAAGGAGTGAATATAAAAGACAATAAAAAAACATAAATTTTGCATAAAGAATGAAGTCGATCGGATAATGAGTTGCGAAGATATTTGTAATCCTATTTACCACACTCTTCGATTTTTCATGACCTTTTATTTCAATTCAAAAATATATTTTAATTGGAAATGAGACGCTTAGTTAACCGTTAGTTAATATGATTATCAATTTTGGAGTTATAAGGATGTTTCTTTTACGCAATTCAGTAATACAGCATTTAAAGTTTACGACGTCATCAAGCTACGATTTTATTCGAATTGCAATGCATTTTATAAATAGTTTACACATGTTTTATTTTCATATTTTATATTATGCATGTCCATGATGGGTAAGTATTACGGTGGCCCCCCCCAACGACTAGTTTTTAATAGAGCTCATTCTGTGTGAAATCATCCAATGTTGTACCTAGGGTCACATAATTGTCTTGTACTTAGGTCCATCACGGCATTAGATAAAATTTAAAATTGTAATGTAGAATAACTCATGAAAAAATATTTTCATTTTATATATAAAGCTTACTTGCTAGAATTTTGGAAATTAAATAATTCATATATGGTGAGTTAGTGATGTTAACACATGGGCTGATAAGTTCCCGGTCTAATAAAGAAAACACAACTTTTTAACAAAGCTTTATAACTTTATGATTTTATAACTTTAATAATAAATAATAATAATTTAATAATAATAATAATAATTTAAAAATAATAATTTTATAATAATAATTTAATAATAATAATTTTAAAAATAATTTTATAATAATAATTTTATAATAATAATTTTATAATAATAATTTTATAAATGATTAATAATAATAATTTAATAATAAATAACATAATTTTATAACGAAAAGGCTCCAAACAGTGCTCAGAACTCGTTGTTGTTTTTGGTCAAAAGTCAACACGCGCGGCAGCCACTTTGACAACAGCTTTTTCATAGACAAATGTTCATTCAAAATAAAACCTACACGTTCCTTGGATATCTTCAGAGTCTGAGCTATCTCCTGCAACTTCACTTTACGGTTCCCCAAAACGATTTTGTGGACTTTTTTTTATGTTTTCCGGAGTAACCACCTCTTTTGCGTGGTGCATCACTGGTGTCCGTAAGACCACGTTTAAATTCAGCAAACTAATCAATAATGGTTGATTTACCTGGTGCAGTGTCCGGATAACGCTTATCTAGCCAAGCTTTTGTTTGAACGATATTTTTTCCCAATCAAATAACAATTCTTGAAATTCTTGTTATCCATTTTTTTGTTTATCAACAAAGTCGTTCAACTAAAACCACTCTAACGTTTTATCCACACGACGAATCGTCATGGCATTTTTTCTACTACCTTTTAAAGGTTAGTATTTACTAAAAAAAACATCGGTTCGGCGATTGCAACGCCATCTGTGTGCCAGAACGGGAACTTATCAGCCCATGTGTTAATTTGAAGTTATTTTTCCACATTTATAAAAATTCAATTTTAAACATTTTAAATCAGTGGATTTTTTACTCATGTGCTATCTGAGGATGATTGTTTGTTTTATACAATTTTAACGCAGGTTTCTTGTTTACTATTGAGTATAAATTCAAAATTTCAGGGAATAAACCTAGGATACTGTAAAATCAACAGTTTTTATTTTTTATTTTTATGCAGTTTACAAATAGATGAAAATTCGTGATAATATTCTGATAGTGTTGGAAAGTGTTTAATCATCTATGCATGGCGCTTGATTTCCCTTTCTTGTTAGATATCGCAGTGAAAATCACTTGTATTAAAGCTGAAGATGTTTTCTGATTGAGATTAAATGTGTTAAAGTTTTTAAAAGTGCATAAAAGCTAAGTTCAACTTTACAACTAACTGAATTTATCAGGCCTTTTTATAGCTCACAGGCCTACCTCTAGGAAGAGGGAAGCACACTTCATAGAACTGCTAAAACGGAATTGTTTCACAAAAATAAAATCCTTGCTTTTATATTGCTCAAAAACCTAGATGACGGTTAACATGTAGATAATAATTAAGCTTACTGTATGCTAAACTCTCAGTTAAACAATTCCAGACAACAAAATTACTTTAAATGCAACTGAAAATAAATAAAAGAAAAAAAAGCTGGTTACTCAATATTTAACCAATGTTCAGTAAACAAAATGTCATTTTTCAGTTTCAGTGCAGCATGTAGCAATAAGATAGAAAACTCTTACTACACTGCTCAAAACAATTAAAGGATATTTGAAGTTTCATATAAAATAAAGATATAAACGAAATTTTTTTTGCCGAAAATAGAAGAAGAGAATCACAAATGCAAATTTTTCTGGTTTTCAAACTGTGGAGTATGCAAATTTTGAGTTCGACGTCAAAAACGTCGCTTCAGCGGCAGCGAATGAAATTTGACTTTCAACTGGATAAAAGAGAATGAAGACAAGGATGATCGGCATTCAGTGATTGCTTTGTTTCGATGAGTACGATGTCTCAGCGAAGTCATTTGACAGATTCAGAAGCTTGGAGAATTGTTGGTAGGTTAGAAGGGGGCCAAACTCAAGCCGAAGTAGCGCAAGCCATTGGAGTGTCACAAAGTGTCATTTCCAGGATCTGGAACCATTTTTTGGAGAGTGGATGTGCAGGCCGAAGACCAGGGCAAGGTCGTAGACGGGCAACAACGCCCAATGAAGATCGGTATTTAGCGTTAACAGCTCGGAGACACCGAAACATGAACACTACTCTTCTCCAACAACACCTTCGCTCGGCTACAGGCACCACGATTTCAACTCAGACTGTCCGAAACCGGCTCCATGCTGTAGGTCTGTATGCTCGCCGACCGATGGTATGTGTTAGATTAACATCAAGGCATCGTCGCGACCGCAGGGAGTGGGCAACCGAGCATGTCAACTGGAGGAGAAATGAATGGAGCAATATTCTGTTTTCTGACGAGTCCCGTTTTTCTGTGCATCCGGATAATAGGCGTATTTTCATCTGGAGGGACCGTGGCAGTAGGAATAATCCTGCGTTCGTGCACGAAAGTGTCAGATTTGGCGGTGGAGGAGTGTTGGTGTATGGTGGCATCTCCATTGACGGGCGCACTGACCTCTACATCATTCGAGATGGAGCTCTGACTGGTCGCCGATATAGGGATGAGATCCTCAGACCTATTGTAGTCCCTTACGCTGCAGCAATCGGAGATAACTTCATTTTAATGGACGATAACTGCAGGCCACATCGTGCAAACCTGGTGGAGGATTTCCTTTTCGAGGAAGGAATCGTTCGAATGGAAGGGCCAGCGTGTTCTCCAGACATGAATCCAATCGAGCACGTTTGGGACGCTCTAGGAAGACGAGTTTCTGGCCGCCAACAACCCCCATAAACTCTCGAAGAACTGGAAAGAGCTCTTCTGGAAGAGTGGGGCAGAATACCCCAACTCGTCATTAATAGCCTCATTGAGTCCATGCCTCAAAGATGTTCAACGTTTCTGGCCGCCCGTGGAAACCATACCCCCTACTGAAAATGATTTTCTTTGAAGAAAACACCTTTTCTTATTCTTTTTTTCTCATATGCACAAATTGTGTTTTTTTTCCTTTTGTACACAAATGCGCAATAAAATGCATTTTTTTCTGCCAAACATGTGTAATTTATTCTCATATAAACCTACTATGTCTGTCGACCATGTATCAATCAGATAAAAAGTTTCCCAGATACAAAATCCACCTAAAACTGCAATATCCTTTAATTGTTTTGAGCAGTGTATTACAGTTTACAGGTATAGATTTCAAATACATTCAATTGCATGTTAGGTTTTTGCATAGTTATTAAACATTTTAAATTAAGTTTTCATACACTTAAAAAAAAATAACACAATTAAGCTTATCAAGTCATGTTTCGAAGGCTAAGCAACTACATGGTAAACCTAAATTGGAAAAGATTTTAAACTTCATAAATATTTTTTTATATATATACAACAGAAGAGAGAGTGAAAGTAATTAGTTATATATACATAGCCTTCGTTATAATCGGTTCATTTACAATATGTTATGATTTTCAGAGAATTTTAAAAAAGTTAAATTTATCCGATGCTATAATTTGCAAGAGTTTGTTATCCTGGTTCTAGTGTATTACTAATCTTAGGTCACAGATTAACAGACGGACTTAGATGGACAGGCAGAAAAGTCACAGACAGATAAAAAAATATATTGAAATCAAGAATTTCTTTGCCACTTTAGTAGCCAAAAAACATTGATAATATTGGCTGTGTAATGCTTTAATATTTCTCCAATATTACATTAATCTGAAATACTTCCAAAGAAATACATATATTGTTTAAATAGTAGCTTTACCCTCGAATAGTTAGAATGAAATATCAGTATTATAGAAATATTTGAAATGAAATGATACTATTGTAGAAACATTGGCTTCGCAGTAGAAATATTTATAACGAAATACCACTATTATAGAAATATTGGCTTGACTTTGGAAATGGTTGAAATGAACCGTCAGAGTTTGAGAAATATTGGCTTTATATTGAAAAAATTAGCAATAGGCGAAATATTGCTTGTCAAGAATGGTGCAATATGGCCAAAATATAAAAACACCAATGTTCGGGCAATACTTTATGCCAATATTGGACTATATATAGGCAAAATATATCCAATATTGTTCAAGATAGAGACAATATAAAATATAGTGACCCAATACTGTTTTCCTGCTTGGACAACAACACAATAAATTTTTGGAAATAATTAAACAGAAATAAAAGAAAAAATATTGAAGATTTGTAAACTTCAGAAAAATGTGTTTTATGTACAGATGTAATTAGTAATAAAATCAAAATGCTCTATTATTTCCAAGTTCGTACCAAAAGCTAAAAATAAAGGAAGGCATATGTTATTTTGCGTAGGTTACGAACACAGTTAAATGTCAGTGATACACACGAAGCGATTTCTAAATAGAGGGAAAAGAATACTTGACAAAGAAGTAAGAAAAACCCCTTTTCTCTTCTAAAGGATTGAAAATCTTTTTTTTCTTCAGAAGTTTCAGAATTCTTTGAAAATTTCTTTTTATGTAAGCATAAAAGAATCCAATTTCTTTATTTTTTTTAAAAACTAAATAATAAGAGATTATTTTTTATTGAAGAATTTCTGGAAGATTAAACAAAAAAGGGGGAAAAATAGCTTCAGTAATTATCTCCCTGATATTTTCTGATTCATTAAAGATCTGTTTTCAGAAAACTTATGGAATAAAAACTGGAAGTTTTTAAAACTAATGATGAGTCTTCTTTATGCGAAAAGGTAAGGGGTGATGTCGGGATTCAATTATTTTTAATAGATCAATTAACCTAATGTCTAATAAAAACTTGTGCTATTTTTTGATACTTAAACATATTGTGCATGATACTTTTGAGAATTAGTATTTCTTAATGGCTCAAGAAATATTTCATGGGTTTTTTACTATAAAATGACTTGCCAAATTATTCCGATTCTCTAGCATAATTTGTCATATTATATTTATAAGAATTACTTGATGCTTCTTTGTGAAAGATTAGTTTTTAGGTGCTTCCGTAATTACATAAATACGTAGCACCTATTATCGTCGTCTGGTCTGTCCGTCTGTCTGTCCGTCCATCCGTCCGTCTGTCCGTCCGTCTGTCTGTCCGTCCATCCGTCCGTCTGTCCGTCCGTCTGTCTGTCCGTCCATCCGTCCGTCTGTCCACATTTAACAACGCAAAAACTACCCAACCGAATGGTTTGAAATTTAAGCTATAGTATCTTTGCAGAATTTTGTCGAGACATTTCAAATTTTATAAAAATCGAATCAAAACTTTAGAAGATATTAATAAAAATATTTATTAAGAAACTTGAATAATAATAAAAAAAAAAAAAATCGGTGCTTTCTTGCTGTAGGAGCTTCCGAGGTTTAATCGTCAATCGACCGAGATACTTATTTTTTGACAGAAATTAATCTGCAGACGATATAATTCATTTCACAGAATTAAAAATCATCAAGATCTGAATATTTATATAACATGCTATAATACGAACGCACCTCATTTTTCACGTTTGACGTACAATTTCCAACTTGTTTACTCTTGTATTGATGTTATTGTTAAAGGAATCGATCACATATACTAGTAAGTTATAAGCAAACTTTCCAATGTAGTTGAAAAGTGTTTATGGCTTCAGTGTTTTTTTTTTTTTTTTTTTTTTTTTTTTTTTTTTTGGTGTATTTGCGCTATAAATTTGTAAATATGCTTCAAAATTCACGATATGTATGTATGTTATTAAGTTTCACTGGAACATTTTTTTCTATTGAAAATTATTTGTGTATTCATCGTGCATTTACAGAGACCTTCAAAAAATTTATGCATAAAAGACAAAATATACATGGAGAAATCCTTTACTAATAAAATGACGAAATTTTGAAATCATTAAATAGAAATAATAAATACAAAGAATTTGTAAACTTTAGGAAAATGTATACAACAGAGAATACACAAATTTAGCATTAAGAAAGAAATGATTTATTCATTTTTTAGTTAGCTGAAAAATCTAAACCCATCAAAAAACTTTCTGTAAAAAAAAAAAAAAAAAAAAAAAAAAAAAAAAAAAACGCGCCAAGTTCTCCTTAATGTTTCAGCCGTAAAAAGTACTGATATCTGATGTTCGCCCAAGTTAAAAGTCAAACATAAGAAATCTTTCATTCAAAATGGCTTCCTGCGACTTGGCCGTTAATGCATTCTAGGTTAAAAACATTAGAAGAATGTAATACTGAGAAAAATAAATTAGAATACATAATACACCCTGATTGATGTTAAACATGCCATATCTTTCATTTGAAATAAATAATTACGTCGATAAATCATTTCAAAATTAATGATTGGAAATTATGCATTTAAAAGTAATATCGGAATGCAAATAGCCAAATTCGTATGATGACATTGTAATTAAAAGCTTTGTGATACATACCATTGAGTTTCAAGAAACATTAGTTTTGATTAACCATCATTTAGTTTTACCATGGTTTAATGACCATTTTGTATGGTCTATTGTCATTAACACGAATTCCAATGAATAATTTTTTCATCAAATTTCGCATTGTGTTACATTATATGAGACGTTGAGAACCAGAGTGGACCATTCTTGACAGCTGTGATCTCGAAATTATGTTTTTAAAAATGTGTATTATATTTTAGTATTTTGTACAACAAAATCCGTAAAATGTTCAAAAAAAATGTAGTAGACATGTAGATCATTATACATTCTTTAGAATTTGAAAAACCTTCTAAAATGCATTAACGGCCAAGTCGCAGGAAGCCATTTTGAATGAAAGATTTCGGATGTTTGACTTTTAACTTGGGCGAACATCAGATATCAGTACTTTTTACGGCCGAAACATTAAGGAGAACTTGGCGCTTTTTTTTTTACAGAAAGTTTTTTGATGGGATATCACTGCTTTTTGTAGGTTTTATCAAATGTATAAAGGATATAAATATAATAAATGTATAAATGTCAAAGAATTTTAAAATTATTTTATTATGTGCTTATTAGTTGCTAAAATCAGTGTAAAAATTGTTTTAAACTCATAAAAGAGCTAAAATCCTACATGTTTCGGCTTTAAACTTAAAGCCATCATCGGGGAAGAGGAACAACACAAACGACTACTGATCTTTTACTTTTCGACACGAGAAAATCGAAAAGTAAAAGATCAGTAGTCGTTTGTGTTGTTCCTCTTCCCCGATGATGGCTTTAAGTTTAAAGCCGAAACATGTAGGATTTTAGCTCTTTTATGAGTTTAAAACAATTTTTACACTGATTTTAGCAACTAATAAGCACAATTTGTGCAATTTGTGTTTTTAAAATACTAGTTAACAGTGTAGTGTCCAAATGGATTCAATTATTTTATTATGCTTTACAAATCTATATTTTTATTTGTAGTTTACATCAAAATACTAGCCGTCTCAGGCAAACTATATATTCTTTGTAATATGTATGCTAAGCACTTCATCATATTACTTTTATTCATAACTAGCCGAAGTACTTGGTGCTGTTTGAGATTTTAAGAATGTTTGTGTAGAAAAATCAATTTCAAAATTAAACATGTTGTATAGATAACTTCAAAATGTGAAAATATGCCAATATTTCTATAATCATGTTTTTATCTTGATTCAATACGTTCCTCAAACTAGTATGACGTTGTACTCACCTGCTGACATCTTACCTATTTGCTTTCACTATTACTCATATTGATACTCTCTTTGTATAATTCCCAAACATTTGAAAAAGTCCGTTAAACTTCCAATGTGACGTAATATTAATTTTCTTTTTTAATTATCGAATGACGTCATATTAAACTGCTTTCTGTATTTACGCATATTCATACTCTTTGTATTATTGAGAAATGTTTGAAAATTTCCGTTATATTACCAATATGACGTCATATTAATCTTTTTTAACATTGCTGAAACTTTTTATTTTTATTTTCATTTTTCACGTGGAAATCTTTCAATAGAAAATTAATTTTTGTAGAAAGAATTTCATTGTGGATTTTTAATTGTTGGCAACTGCTATAACGAAAAATGATCAAATTTAATATTAAAAGGCGGGAAGAGTTCAATATCCTAAGTTGGTAGGTTTGGCGAGTTGTTTTTGGCGATAAATGTTTGATTTGGTTGTTGCGATATTCAGTCTTTGGAGTTTTAATTTAACAACTGGAATTGACCTTATCTACGTGACATCACACCTCTTTTGGTAGCAGTTTGGATTTTTTTGCCAATCACGCGAACCAGCACAGGATATGGAAGCTGATAGATTTTTGGTTTTTTATTATTTAAAAATTAACTCTGCTTCATATTTCGATTCCGGATTACTTTAGTTGCCTCGGCCGTGTTTTAATACACCTACATGTAGCATTTCACAATTCTGGTTTTCAAACTTTTGATTTGTATAGAAGTGCAGACAGACAAACAGATTTTCATTTTCATGTATTAGATTTACTTGCTCAATCCTTCGCCAAATCGGAAGTTTCCTGTTAGAGAAATTCTCTTTGCGATCATTGGCAGCATATCTTATATTTTGTGTTGTTATCCATTTCATCTTTATTGACAATTACCGCTTAATTTACTTAGGAATTTACGCTTCATGTCCGTTTGCATCGTTACACTCTCTAACACGGAGATTTTTAATCCTGTTAAGTAATCTTCTGTAATTTACACTGAAGTGAAGTGGTTCTTGTTAAACGCCTGTTAAGCTATCCATATTTACAGTAAACCCTATTGATGCTAATTTTTTTTCCCTTTCATTCTAACATTGGAACGATTAAGGAAGATTAGAAAATCTACGGACGCACTGCCGTTCTTCCATTAGAAAATCTACCATTATTCTCATCTAATCGCCTTAGATAATATGTCAATATGTCTTGGTTGTAAGATTTTAGCTAAATTTACACGAAAACCTGAAGCTAAAATGCGAGGAACCCCATTATAGAAGATTCATTCTAACGTACATATTGATAAACTGGATATATTTTATAAAATTATAATAATCTAGAACTGTCAGTTTCGATGCTTTAATTCTGAAAATTCTCTTTCTAGATTAAACTTTTAAGAGAGTAAAGACTAACAATATAGTAAGAGTAAGTATAATAACAGTACAATATAATAGCAAGAGCAGAGGTCTTGTGTAGTGACGAAAGATTGAAACTTTATTAACATTCGTGCGTTATGCCATTTAATTAACCGCATAATATTAATAGATGATTATTCGCTCAAAAAATTCGCAATGAAAAATAGCCTCTAGCGTCAAATTCTCTCCAAGCTTTGCGACACTTAACGAAATATCGCTAAATTTGGCGACAAAAATACCCTGTTTATGTGGACGTCATAATGATGCATATGTATTATATATGTGATGCATATGCATATGCATATATATATATATATATATATATATATATATATATATATATATATATACTAACAAGCTACGCCCGCTACGCTGGTCAATTTCTCTTAACGAATTTTTAATCAAACAAAATATTGACATTTCATAGTTCACTTTTATATTTTAAAAGAATAATAAGACTACTATAATTTGTGACTCGTGCTATAGCCAATATAAACGTCAGGTCACGTCGTCGCCCTTATCATTATCTTTTCGCTATGGTACTCCCTTGTGAAATTTGGTAATTTTTGAAATTCAATATTTGAAAAATGGCATAATCATTAGAATTGAAATTTATATTAAGAAATATACACTTTTTTACTTTTCAAACGCAGTTTGTTTAACAATTTTCTGACAAATACTTTTCGAGCTATTATTTTTTTCAGTAACTTCATTCAATGCTTTTCAATGCATTTTCAATGTTTCATTTTCCAAGTTTAATCTGTGGCAAAGATTAGCGAAAAACCCAGTCGTCAGCAACGCATAGCTTTATATTAAAGAGGATGTTGGAGAAGGGATTGTCACCATCACTTTTGAAATCGGTTCTGTAGTTCCAGAGATTCCATAGAAATTGTAATTTAGAATGATTTTAGAACGCTTTTCGCTCATTTCACCCTTTTAAATTTCGATTTTTTAAAATTTATTCTTAGAGGGTAACTACCATGCCAAATTTCAAGTTTCTAGCTCCTTCAATACAAAAAAAGTCTCAATTTTCGAAACTTTTTTACTCCTGCACCCCCTGGGATTAGTGGCACCGACATAAGTTATAGCCTATGTTGGAGTAGGAAGTGTCACCATCAATTTGCCACCATCACTTTTGAAATCGGTTCTGTAGTTCCAGAGATTCCATAGAAATTGTTATTTAGAATGTTTTAGAACGTTTTCGCTCATTTCACCCTTTTAAATTTCGATTTTTTTTCTTTTGTTCTTAGAGAGCTTTTACATCTTATAAGTAACTACAATGCCAAATTTCAAATTTCTAGCTCCTTTAGTATATAAAAAAAAATGCAATTTTAGAACGTTTTTCGCTCCTGCACCACCCTGGAATTAGTGGCACTGACGTAAAATATAGCCTATGTTGGAGCAGGGATTGCCATCAAAAATTTGCCACCATCACTTTTGAAAAGGGTTCTGTAGTTCCAGAGATTCCATAGAAATTGTAATTTAGAATGTTTTAAGAACGCTTTTCGCTCATCTCACAGTTTTAAATTTCGAATTTTTTTAGAATTTGTTCTTAGAGAGCATTTACATCTTATAAGTAACTGCCATGCTAAATTTCATGTTTCTAACACCTTCAGTACAAAAAAATCGAAATTCTAGAACGTTTTTCGCTCATGCACTCCCCTGGGGGACAGTGGCACCGGCATGAAATATAACCTATGTTACAGCAGGAACTGTGACCATCAATTTGCCATAATCACTTTTGAAAACAGTTCTGTAGTTCCAGATATTCCATTGAAATTGTAATTTAGAATGTTTTTAGAACGCTTTTCGCTTTATCTCACACCTTTTAAATTTCGAATTTTTTAGAATGTGTTCTTAGAGAGCGTTTACATCTTATAAGTAACTACCATGCCAAATTTCATGTTTCTAGGTCCTTCAGTATAAAAAAAAAATGAAATTTTAGAACGTTTTTCGCGCCTGCACAACCCTGGGGGTACTGGCACCCACATAAAATATAGCCTATGTTGGAGCAGGGACTGTCACCATCAATTTGCGACCATCAGTTTTGAAAACGTTTCTGTAGTTCCAGTTATTGCATAGAAATTGTAATTTAGAATGTTTTTAGACCGCTTTTCGCTCATCTCACCCTTTTAAATTTCGAATTTTATTAGAATTTGTTCTTAGAGGGTATTTACATCTTATAAGTAACTACCATGCCAAATTTCATGTTTCTATCTCCTTCAGTATAAAAAAATCGAAATTTTAGAACGTTTTACGCTCTCGCACCCTCCTGTCGTAGTGGCACCGACATAAAATATAGCCTATGTTACAGCAGAGACTGTTACCATCAATTTGCCACCGTTTACTTTTGAAAATGGTTCTGAATTTCAGTAAGTAACTACCATGCCAAAGTAGAAATTTTAGAACGTTTTACGCTCTCGCACCCCCCCTGTGGTAGTGGCACCGACATAAAATATAGCCTATGTTACAGCAGAGACTGTTACTATCAATTTGCCACCATTACTTTTGAAAATGGTTCTGAATTTCCAGATATTCCATTGAAATTGTAATTTAGAATGTTTTTAGAACGCTTTTCGCTCATCTCACACCTTTTAAATTTCGAATTTTTTTAGAATGTGTACTTAGAGAGCATTTACATCTTATAGGTAACTACCATGCCAAATTTCATGTTTCTAGCTCCTTCAGTATAAAAAAAATCGAAATTTTAGAACGTTTTTCGCTCCTGTACTCTCCTGGGGGTAGTAACACCGACATAAAATATAGCGTATGTTGGAGCAGGGACTGTCACCATCATTTTGCCACAATCACTTTTGAAAACGGTTCTGTAGTTCCAGATATTCCATATAGAAATTGTAATTTAGAATGTTTTTAGAACGCTTTTCGCTCATCTCACCCTTTTAAATTTCGATTTTTTAAAATTTATTCTTAGAGGGTAACTACCATACCAAATTTCAAGTTTCTAGCTCCTTCAATACAAAAAATGTCTCAATTTTCGAAACTTTTTTACTCCTGCAACCCCCTGGGATTAGTGGCACCGACATAAATTATAGCCTATGTTGGAGTAGGAAGTGTCACCATCAATTTGCCACCATCACTTTTGAAATCGGTTCTGTATTTCCAGAGATTCCATAGAAATTGTTATTTAGAATGTTTTAGAACGCTTTTCGCTCATTTCACCCTTTTAAATTTCGATTTTTTTTCTTTTGTTTTTAGAGAGCTTTTACATCTTATAAGTAACTACAATGCCAAATTTCAAATTTCTAGCTCCTTTAGTATATAAAAAAAAATGCAATTTTAGAACGTTTTTCGCTCCTGCACCACCCTGGAATTAGTGGCACTGACGTAAAATATAGCCTATGTTGGAGCAGGGTATGCCATCAAAAATTTGCCACCATCACTTTTTAAAAGGGTTCGGTAGTTCCAGAGATTCCATAGAAATTGTAATTTAGAATGTTTTAAGAACGCTTTTCGCTCATCTCACAGTTTTAAATTTCGAATTTTTTTAGAATTTGTTCTTAGAGAGCATTTACATCTTATAAGTAACTACCATGCTAAATTTCATGTTTCTAACACCTTCAGTACAAAAAATCGAAATTCTAGAACGTTTTTCGCTCATGCACTCCCCTGGGGGACAGTGGCACCGGCATGAAATATAACCTATGTTACAGCAGGAACTGTGACCATCAATTTGCCATAATCACTTTTAAAAACAGTTCTGTAGTTCCAGATATTCCATTGAAATTGTAATTTAGAATGTTGTTAGAACGCTTTTCGCTTTATCTCACACCTTTTAAATTTCGAATTTTTTAGAATGTGTTCTTAGAGAGCGTTTACATCTTATAAGTAACTACCATGCCAAATTTCATGTTTCTAGCTCCTTCAGTATAAAAAAAAATGAAATTTTAGAACGTTTTTCGCGCCTGCACAACCGTGCGGGTACTGGCACCCACATAAAATATAGCCTATGTTGGAGCAGGGACTGTCACCATCAATTTGCGACCATCAGTTTTGAAAACGGTTCTGTAGTTCCAGTTATTCAATAGAAATTGTACTTTAGAACGTTTTTAGACCGCTTTTCGCTCATCTCACCCTTTTAAATTTCGAATTTTATTAGAATTTGTTCTTAGAGGGTATTTACATCTTATAAGTAACTAGCATGCCAAATTTCATGTTTCTATCTCCTTCAGTATAAAAAAATCGAAATTTTAGAACGTTTTACGCTCTTGCACCCTCCTGTCGTAGTGGCACCGACATAAAATATAGCCTATGTTACAGCAGAGACTGTTACCATCAATTTGCCACCGTTTACTTTTGAAAATGGTTCTGAAATTCAGTAAATAACTACCATGCCAAGGTAGAAATTTTAGAACGTTTTACGCTCTCGCACCCCCCCTGTGGTAGTGGCACCGACATAAAATATAGCCTATGTTACAGCAGAGACTGTTACCATCAATTTGCCACCATTACTTTTGAAAATGGTTCTGAATTTCCAGATATTCCATAGAAATTGTAATTTAGAATGTTTTTAGACCGCTTTTCGCTCATCTCACAACTTTTAAATTTCGAATTTTTTTACAATGTGTACTTAGAGAGCATTTACATCTTATAGGTAACTACCATGCCAAATTTCATGTTTCTAGCTCCTTCAGTATAAAAAAAATCGAAATTTTAGAACGTTTTTCGCTCCTGCACCCCACTGGGGGTAGTAACACCGACATAAAATATAGCGTATGTTGGAGCAAGGACTGTCACCATCATTTTGTCACAATCACTTTTGAAAACGGTTCTGTAGTTCCAGATATTCCATATAGAAATTGTAATTTAGAATGTTTTTAGAACGCTTTTCGCTCATCTCACCCTTTTAAATTTCGAATTTTATTAGAATTTGTTCTTAAGAGAGCATTTACATCTTATAAGTAACTACCATGTCAAATTTCATGTTCCTAGCTCCTCCAGTATAAAAAAAATCGAAATTTTAGAACTTTTTCGCTTTTGCACCCCTTTGGGGGTAGTGGCACCGACATAAAATATAGCCTATGTTGGAGCAGGGATTGTCACCATCAATTTACCACCATCACTTTTGAAATCTCTTCAGTAGTTACAGAGATTACGCCCTACAAACAAACAAACAAACAAACAATCTTTACTACTTTATAATATTAGTATAAATATATATATTTCAAATAAAATCCAGTGTGCATATATATATATATATATAAAGTTTATTAACATCATTAAAATGCACTTAAAGAACTAACAACCCACTGGAATTTTGCCAGATTGACTGAGTGCTATTGCGATTAGAATACCGACAGTTATAATAATAGAAAAACGGACAGATAAACTAAAAGATTTGCCTTCCCAACATTTTCGGAAAAGAATATAAAAAATTCATTCTGCTTTAAACCATGTAACACCTTTAAACTCAGGCTAATTTTCTGTAATCAGGCTTTGGCGACCAACTCTGGCGTCAAATATCAAGCAAGGAAATGATTGTCTAGGCAACTATTATTACTTAAATGTTTATCGTACAACAAAAAACACAAATGGTTGCAACAATGCAATTAATTTAATTTGCCAATTGAATGTGTTACGAACTGTATATAGCCAAATCAGCACCCCCTATTTGAAGGGTTTAGAGGCAGAAATTCTATGTTTTCAGACTTTCCTGGTTAATTGTGTGACAAAACCTACTTGTGAAATTTTATGATTCTACGACTGTTAGAAGTACCTTAGTTATTTGATGATCACCAACTTTTTAGTTATTTGATGATCCCCTGTGAGTCAGTTACAAAAAAGCCCTTTTTCGGAATCTCATATTTCGAAAAATATTAAATACAGAAATAAGAAATCTTGGAACCTAGTTCAGTTTCATTATATTAATGTGTGTTAAAAAGGGAAACTCTCTAGCTCTCACCAAAACGCAGTTATGAGGGGGTGGAAAGTAGGCCGAAATGGTCAGGGAAAAGGTAGCTTACGGCCTGTGCGAACTTGGCGGACGCACTGCCGTGCTCCCAGATAAAAAAAAGGTATAATAGTTATTTTGCAAAGGTTACGCACACAGTTAAATAGCAGTGACATGCAGGAAAATATTTCTAAAAAAGGGACAAAAGAATACTTGAAAAAAAAAAGTTTTTTCTGTACTAGAGTATTTAAAAGAAGGCTTCTTCTCTGATTTTTTAGAATTCTTTGAAGATTTCTTTTTGTGTTACACAAAAGAAGCCATTTTATTTCATTTTTTTTTTCTTTTTATAAATTTTATGAGTATTTTTTATTGACGAAATTCTTGAAGATTAAGAAGGAAAAAAAAAAAAAAAAAAAGGGAAAAATAGCTCTAGTTATTATCTTCCTCATATTAAAAACCTGCTTTCATAAAAGTGGTGCAAAAACGGGAAGTTTTTAAAACGAATGATACGTTTTAAAAACTTTTTTACATGAAAAGATAAGGCGTAAGGGTGAAAACGAATTACATAAATTACACTACTAAAAAATTAGGATGTGTTTTCACAGTTGAACTTATTACGTATATTATGTTTTATAATTACTATTTCAGGATATTTTTATATTAAATTGGCTATAATTTTGTGAAGACCGGGATTCGAACCACTGACCTTTGAAACAAAACCAACCTCATTATCTTCTCTATCTTGATGAGGTGGATGCTGGATCCTTACATTTTATCAGATTATAACCATAAGAATTGGCTGATACGATTGTTTGCCATGGTGCACCGGGTGAGGATTGAACTCACGACATTCACCCGGAGCACCAGCTTCACCATTCATATGATCTCTTGAAGACTTATATCGATTTCATCTTGTTTATGTTTCATCATGTTGATGGTTTCTTTAAATGATATTTTTTAATTCATTTAGTCCAGATGTATGAGGTTATTTTTTAGTCCCGATGGATGAGATTATTTTTTTTCCAATAAAAGCTTTATTTATTTTCTAGTTTAAAAACAAAACAAAAAAAAATAGGACAAAATCAGGGCCTGAGTAAAGCTTGAGCCTGGGGACACTGATTTTGGTTATGTTTTTCAAACTTGGCATGAAAATTTTTCTAAAATTGACATTTTAAATCTATTTTTTATTTCTACAGATTATAATAAATATTTTGTACTTTAACCCATTCGGGACCATGGGTGCATATATGCACCCTCAAAAAGAGCATACAGAATTTGTTTTAGGCACCAGTAAAAAATAAAAGTAATACTTGATTTCTCTAATTAGGACATTTTTTGATAGTTTAAGTAAAGGTAGCTTTTTTAAAAAAGAGTGGTGTCAACCGAATAAAATTTCTGTAAAAGCCGCCGGTCCCGAAGGGGTTAAAGGTAAGGATAAGATTAAATACAAAAAATATATATTTATCTAGATTATTTATCTATTTATATTTGTATTCTAAGTCATAAAAATTGTTTAATTTTTTGTGACAGTATAGAAAGGGGGAGATCTGAATAAATACTGAATACCAGGTCCTTAGCCTTTCTTTGGCTTGATCGGGCCTTGGTCATAATATGTTATTTTACATAGGTTACGAACACAGTTAAATGGCAATGATACGCAGGAAACTATTTCTAAGAAAAAAGCAAAATAATACTTGAAAAACTGAAAAAGAGACATTTACTATTCTAGAGGCTGTGAAAGAAAGCTTCTTCTCCGAAGTTTTAGAATTCTTTGAAAAAAAAAATTATATTACACAAAAAAATCCAATAGCTTTCATTTTTTGTAAACTGTAAGAGATTATTTTTTATAGGAGAATTTCTAGAAGATAAGAAGAAAAAAAAATGGCTTCAGTCATTATCTCCCTCATATTTTCTTGTTCATTAAAAACCTGCTTTCAGAAAACTTATGGGATAGAAACTGGAAGTTTTAAAAACTAATGCTATGTGTCTTCTTTATGTGAAGAGATAAGGCGTAATGTTGGGAATGAATCACCTTTATTAGAGAAATTACCCTAATGTCTAATAAAGACATATGATGTTTTTTCCACAATTAAACTTATTATGTATATTACTTCCGGTAATTGCTTTTTTTTAATGTCTCAAAAAATGTTTCATGAGTTTTTTTACAGTCAAAGTTTGATGTTCTTTATCAGATTACACATTGATTGAAATTGGTACATGAAAGTAAGTGAAGTGTAAATTTTCTGAAATTGATATTTTAAATCTTTTTTTATTTCTACAGATTATAATAAATATTTTGTACTTTAAAAGTAGGATAAGATTAAAAACAAAAAATGCATTTATCTAGATATCTATTTATCTATTTATATTTGTATTCTAAGTCATAAAAAATGTATAATTTTTCTTGTGACAGTAGAGAAAGGGGGAGAACTGAATAAATACTGAATACCAGGCACTTGCCCTTTCTTTGGCTTGATCGGGCCTTGGGCTTAATATGTTATTTTGCATAGGTTATGAACGCAGTTAAATGGCAATGATACGCAGGAAACGATTTCTGAAAAAAAACAAAAAAAAAGCAAAATACCACTTGAAAAACTGAAAAAAAGGTCATTTTCTTTTCTAGAGGCTCTGAAAGAAAGCTTCTTCTTTAAAATTTTAGAATACTCTGATTTTTTTTTTTTTTTTTTAATGTTACACAAAAAAATCCAATTGCTTTCATTTTTTGTAAACTCTAAGAGATTATTTTTTATAGGAGAATTTCTCGAAGATTAAGATGAAAAAAAAATGGCTTCAGTCATTACCTCCCTCATATTTTCTTGTTCATTAAAATCCTGCTTTCAGAAAACTTATGGGATAGAAACTGGAAATTTTAAAAACTAATGATGTGTCTTCTTAACGTGAAGAGATAAAGCGTAATGTTGTAAATGAATTATCTTTATTAGAGAAATTACCCTAATGTCTAATAAAGACTTATGATGTTTTTTCACAGTTAAACTTATTATGCATGTTGTTTCCGGGAGTTGATTTTTTTTAATGTCTCACGAAATGTTTCATGAATTTTTTACAGTCAAAGTTTGATGTTCTTTATCAGATTATACATTGATTAAAATGGGTACATGAAAATAAGTGAAATGTACTCATTTTAGAATATTTTCTCGGCCTTTTATGACAGCTCTGAATATTATTTGATATTTTGAAAAATACATGTACTCATTCTTTAACTATACTAAAAAAAAATATTTTATACAATTTTATGTTCCATCATAGTTTTAAAGAAAATAAATGAACTAAATTCAGTTCCGTCACGAAATTTTCAAATTAACAGAATGTAAACATCTGATACTTTGATTCACTAATCTTAGTGAAGTAACTTTGAAAATATCAAAGTAATTGCTATACATAAATGTAATAAGTAATTATCCCTACACTATTATCAAGGTCACCTCTAAAATTTATAATTTGAGATATAAAAATGTAATAAAATCTTCAAAGCTGATTATTAATTATCTTTGTTGCAATTAAACTACAACTTCAGATTACACATTGATTGAAATGGGTACATGAAACAAAGTGAAATTTACTCATTTTGGAATATTTTCTTGGCCTTTTATGACAGCTCTGAATATTATTTGACTACATTTCCAGATATAATTTGATATTTTGAAAAATACATGTACTCATTCTTGTATTATACTAAAAAAAAGATTTTATATAGTTTTATGTTCCATCATAGTTTTAAAGAAAATATATCAATTAAATTAAGTTCCGTCACGAAATTTTCAAATTAACAGAATGTAAACATCTGATACTTTGATTCACTAATCTTAGTGAAGTAACTTTGAAAATATCAAAGTAATTGCTGTACATAAAACTAAGTAATTATCCGTACACTATTATCAAGGTCACCTCTAAAATTTATAATTTGAGATATAAAAGTGTGGTACTTCTCTATGATCTGGTCGACCACTTTTCATAACAAAACACTATCGCCAAACTGTAACGCCAAATAAACGGGAGAACGTTGCCATTGGAATATCAAAATAAATAAATAAATAAAATATAAGAAATTAAGGACACAATTGTTATTTTAATTAATGAAATAACTAATAAATCAGTAAAACATAATGAAGAATACACGCAAATGTCGAATTAAAAACCACTTGATGACATAACAAACACGTATAATGCTTCTGACATCAAGTAAATGGGACTGCATTTTTGGCGTTTAATCTTACAGTTTGGCGATAGTTTTTTGTTATAAAAAGTGGTCGACGGGATAATAGAGAAGTACCAAAAGTATAATAAAATCTTCAAAGCTGATTATTAAATCTATTTGTTGCAATTAAACTTAAAGAATTTTTCTTCTTAGTTCAATAACCTTTTGAGGAATAGTGCAGTATATGTACATCACTAGTTATGTACAGTACGCCACAGCGTCAAAAGATTATTATTTTATGTATTTTAGATAAAATTTGTTTTATAAAAATTACACTACTGGCCATTAAAAATGCTACACCATGAAGGAATGCAAATAACAGAATGATATTTATTGGATAAATACATTATAATGGGAAGGACAAGTGATTACATTTTCAGAAAATTTTGAGGTATAGATCCCGAGAAAACACTACCCAAAGCAGCCACCTCTTGCCGAAATAACAGCATTTATCTGCCTAGCCATGGAGTCGAACAGAGATTGGATGTCATGTACGGGTACATCAGTCCATGCAGCTTCAACACTATGCCACAGTTCATCAACCGTAGTGACGGGCGTGTGGTGGCGAGCCAGTCGCTCAGAAGCCATTGACAGGACATTTTCAATAGATGAAAAATCATGAGAACGTGCCGGCCAGGGCAACAGTCGAACATGTTCTGTATCAAGTAAGGTCAGGATAGTACGAGCAACATGCGGTCGTGCATTGTCCTGATAAAAAGTATAGTTGCGGAGGCATCGAAGATAAGGCAGAACCACGGGCCGTAACACATCAGAAATGTAAGGGCTGCTGTTGAAATTGCCGGCAATGCGAACAAGAGGTTACCGAGACGTGTATCCAATGACACTTCATACCGCCACTCCAAGTGATATGACAGTATGACGATTCGAATGCAAAAGCTGGCAATGCGCGTTTTCCACGATGCTGCCAAACATGGATGATAGCATCATGATGCCGCATACAGAACCTGGATTCATCAAAGACGACGTGAGACGCCATTCCTGCTTCATATACAGCATCATGATGCCATCATCCATATTTGGCGGCATCGTGAAAAACGCACATTGCCAGCTTGCATTCGAATCGACATACTGTCATATCACTTGGAGTGACGGTATGAAGTGCCATTGGACACATGTCTCGGTAACCTTTTGTTCGCATTGCCGGCAATTTCAACAGCTGCCCTTACATTTCTGATGTGTTACGGCCCATGGTTCTGCCTTATCTTCGATGCCTCCGCAACTCTACGATTTAGCAGGGCAATGCACGACCGCATGTTGCTCGTACTATCCTGACCTTCCTTGATACAGAACATGTTCGACTGTTGCCCTGGCCGGCACGTTCTCCTGATTTCTCACCAACTGAAAATGTCCTGTCAATGGTTTCTGAGCGACTGGCCAGCCACAACTCGCCCGTTACTACGGTTGATGAACTGTGGCATAGTGTTGAAGCTGCATGGAGTGCTGTACCCGTACATGACATCCAATCTCTGTTCGACTCCATGGATATGCAGATAAATGCTGTTATTGAGGCCAGAGGTTGCTGCTTTGGGTAGTGTTTTCTGAGGATCTTTACCTCCAAATTTTCTGAAAATGTAATCAATTGTCCTTTCCATTATAATGTATTTGTCCAATAAATATCATTCTGTTATTTGTATTCCTTCATGGTGTAGCATTTTTAATGGCCAGTAGTGTATTTACTAAATATTAAAATCATCATTTAAAGAAGTCTTGTATCTTCGTGACGTCGGATATGTTTTGATATTTGAAAAAAAAAAAAAAAAAAAAAAAACTTTACAAGATATACAATAATACTTCCGATGGCTTCTATATTAAAGAGATCTTTCGGAAAGGAGTTGAACACACGGCTAAATAATGACTTTAACAATAAGAAAATGTGAATTTACAACATATTATGTTTTGCTAGACGGGTTTGAAAATGACCTGTAAATGTATACAAACTCTTCATGAGGGCTTTATAGCTGTTATAGCTTAGCTTGCATAGTTATTGTTGAAAAGTTTCAAGAAAAAGATAAGGTGAAATTTAAAATAAAGATAGAATAAAATTACTTTCCCATGTGAATAAATTCATATCCGAACAATAGCAAAAAAAAAAAAAAAAAAAAAAAAAAAAAAAAGGGAATAACCTCTGAACACACTAGCAGAAGCTCATCGCTCACAGCTATAATGTCTTTAAAATGCACTGTCTTTATATGAAAAGGATCTATCACAGAAAATCACAGGAAAATCACCCCCATGAAAGCAAGCTGTAATTAATAGCAAAAAATATAATTAATATAATACAGTACAACTTGTTTATACAAAATAATCACCGGAAAATTTTCTGTTTTAGACAGCTTTCTTTGTTTTAGCAGGTAAACCGTTTGTTATAATTGTATGATATTCATTTAGATAGAAACCATGAAATGTTCCTCTTAAGTCAGACTTCCGTTATAGACAGGTTTTGTTTCGACAAATTTTACTATACCGGGGATCCAAAAATCACAAAAGAAATAAAAATCCAGTAATTTGGAAAATAATAGGATAAGCTAAAGCTATGAGAGTCTGCGGACAATTCAAAAGAATAACAATAAAAAAATCTAAGTATTATTTTTTTGCTGAACTATCCATGAATAATTTTTACTTTACTTGTTTTTTATGCATTTCCATTTCTATTTTGTTGTTAAATAGAACAGTTGTAATAAACCCAAGAATGTTATTTTGCGCAATCTGTCCTTACAGGGTTGGTGTGATTGCGCACATAGGTAGGAGAGATTGTTACTAATAATAACTACAATTAAATTGTTATCAATAATAATTACTCTTAAATGACATTGTTGTAAGGTTTTTGTGAACAAATATTATTGTATTAGGAGTGAATATTTAAACCTAATGATTAAAAAATCAGAAAAAGGAAATAATTTTAAAAACTATAAAAAAAATTTAATAAAAAAAAATTAAAGAATCAGAAAAAGCAAGTTCAGATAAAATTACAAAATAACATTATGTTACTTGATAACACGTTTAACTTAAAATTAGGACATTTTAATTTTTCATTTTTTCATGCAAATTTACCAATAAGGTGCGTAATCTCTCCTAACATGGAAACTAATGGGAACAATGCGCCATTTCTCCTAAGTAGCAGATGCGCAAACACTCCAATTTCGGTAGGAGAGATTGCTCGGCCTTTTATTTAAACATGGCAGCTACTAAAACGAACCGTTGATGTTCACATTGTTAGTCTAGATTAGTAGCTCATGAGAAATCGTTTAAGTTAAAAATATTTTGTACTACTGACATTGTATAGAAATTCTGATGAATAGCTATGAAAATTCAAGCATTTACTTTGGGAAAACAAAACAAAATAGCAATGCTTTATCTTAGACGCTCAAAACAATCAACGTGCACTTTCAAGTAGACACTCCAACTACTGCTGTTGTACAACTACCTGGAGTCGCTGAGCGCTCTCTCTACTACTTCCCCCCGAACCTCTATGTGCGCAATCTCTCCGACCGCGCCATCTCTCCTGGCTTTACCTTAATTTTTATTTCTTACGTGACTTTTTGGATCACACTCTATATATTCCTCGACTTTACCATCATATAAGATATGATGATATTTGAAATAAATATGCAGAATTTTCAAGAATACTTTTACGTATTTGACACTGGAAAGGTCTTTTGTAAAAGTATTGAACAGGACCAAAAAATGACTTTAACAACTAGTAAATGTAAATTTACAACATATTATGTTTTGATAGAAGAATTTGACAATGACCTGTGAATATATATAAACTCTTTGCAAGCTCTCTATATAAACTTTTTTTTTCTTGTAGCTCTAATTGGAAACATTTCAATAAAATGATATGGTAAAATCACATTCTCATGTGAACGAATTCTTATCCGAACAATAACCAAGAAGAAGAAGAAAAAAAGAATATCATCTAAATCTAGCATCAGATACTCATGAGTCGCTGTGACAGTTTCTTGACAGCAAACGGTTCCATATTTAATCCCCGTAAATTACATGACGATCAACCTTATGAAAGATAATTGTAATTAACCGCAAATAAATTACATAAGTAATGTAATACAACAAAACCTGCTGAGACAAATTCACAAAGACCGAAAAAATGTACCGTTTCAAAAAAGTTTTCGGCTTAGTGGGAACACTGCCTGTTTGTGTTTATATTGCATTATTTCTACCAGGAATCCGTAGTTTTCGTTTAAGACAGGATTCTCTTATAGACAGGTTTTAGTGCATATATTCCTCCTACTTTCCAATTATATAAGGTGTGATGATATTTTATAATTTTTTACAGGATTTATCAGAATACGTTTACGGATTTGACCTTAAAGAGATCTTTTAAAAAGAGTTGACCATGACCAAATAATTACTTTAACAATTAGTCTATCTATCTATATTATAAAGGCCAAACGTGTCCGTGCGTAACGCATACGTCATTTTGCGAATGGCAACAGCTGACGATGAAATTTCGGTTTTGTGATTTTTGCTATTGCAATTTTTTTAATTTCTAAACATAGCACATTTTCAATTTTTACACCGTTATAGAGGAAAAAAAAAATATTTTCAAATGCAATTTGTTTGAAAACTATATCTTAATTGCCTGATATACTATGGCTTATAAAATAATTTTTAAGCATGAACTATATTATAAAGGCCAAACGTGTCCGTGCGTAACGCATACGTCATTTTGCGAATGGCAACAGCTGACGATGAAATTTCGGTTTTGTGATTTTTGCTATTGCAATTTTTTCAATTTCTAAACATAGCACATTTTCAATTTTTACACCATTAGAGAGGAAAAAAAAATTACTTTCAAATGCAATTTGTTTGAAAACTATATCTTAATTGCCTGATATACTATGGCTTATAAAATAATTTTTAAGCATGAATTTTGAAACGCCCATTAAACAAATGGAAGAATGCTGCCATTATAAATTTTTAAATAGTTACAGGTAGTAAAATTAATGAGTTTCGAAATAAAAACGTCACAAGAATAGGGTGCCTTTATATGAGAGTAGCGTTATACCGGATACAAAATTTGATTAGTTCAGACGATTTTAGAGGAAAGGAAGCTTTGTAATAATTTAAAAATTTAAAAGAAAATTATTTGTTTACACCATAAACAAACATCGGATATTTTAACAGATAATATAAACAGAAGATATTGTTTTAGATATTGCATTTTTATGAATAAAATATAAAAAAAATATTTCACAAATTTAATAAAAATGCATATAAAAAGTTAATATGAGCAGTAAGAAACAACGTTTTAATTCATATTTCATGAGTATTACAAATAATGTTAACGGTCATTGCGAAGTTGGAAAAAACGAATATACATGAAATTCGTTAATATCGGGATCACTATATCGCATGCATAAGATGATGAATAATAAATTAACAAAGAAGCATCACTGGATGCAGCGAACTCCCTGTATTAATAATACCAAAAAAAAAAAATAATAAACAAAACCCTTGAAATTCGTTAATGTCGCGATCACTATATCGCATGTATGAACGCTTAGTACAAAAAAAAAAAAACTGGATGATACCGCATGTATGAGCGCTTCACGCACAAGAAAAGCAAAGAAACCAGTAAAAAAAATCACTAAATGCACAACTTTGACAAATAAAAATATGAAAAATCTATTAGATTTATCGGGAAAAAATGGTTTTCGCCTGCGTTCTGTAACCCGGGAAGCCCGGGTTCGATTACCTAGTAAATATAAATTTACAACAAACGGTGGAGTCTCGTTTATTCAACGCTCCAAAATACAAAAAGGTTGTTGCTTGTTTGGTTGCTAGGGCTTGGGGTTAGACGAAGTTGGAGATAAAATAATGGAAACGGAAAGAACAGATGAAACCGAAGAAAGCATTCTCCCCTTTAGTCTTAGTCCAACGCACCCATGGATTGTGAGGATGCATCTTTGCAAGCAGCTGAAATTTGGATGAAGGAAGACGATCAGTATGATGCCATAACTGATGAAGAAATTGTCGCTCTTGTCAATAGCGATGGCAACGAAATTGATGATCAAGCATTAACTGTTGAGCCTTTCAAAATCTCGCATAAAGATGGAGTTAAAGCTTAATAAATACGTGGAGCAAAAAGGAGAAACTGTGGTAATCGACATAACGATGCTGTAAAGATAGTGAGACTTGGCAGCGAAGAAACGACAATGGTTGGAAAAGCAGGCTTGGATCACAAATTTTTAAAAATAACCACAGGATTTGTTTTCTTTCTGTTGATTTGTTGTAAAACGTAATGCATAAAATTAATTAAACGAGAATTTGTAAAATTATAACGTAATTTGACGTTTAATAGGCTTTTTCTTAATCGCTCCGTATTATCCGACAGTTTCGTTTATCCGACGTTCTGCGGCCCGTTTATGTCGGAGAAGCGAGACTCTACTGTATTATGTTTTGCTAGATGAGTTTGAAAATGACATACAAATATATATAAACTCTCTATAAGGTCGTCTTATCTATACTAATATTATAAAGGAGTAAATCTTGTTTGTTTGTTTGTAGGGGGTAATCTCTGGAACTACCGAACCGATTTCAAAAGTGATGGTGGCAAATTGATGGTGACAACCCCTGCTCCAACATAGGCTATATTTTATGTCGGTGCCACTAACCCCAGGGGGTGCAGGAGCAAAAAACGTTCTAAAATTGCGATTTTTCAGTTATCACACTGGCTGTCAAGCCCTGAGAGCTTGGCAGCCGGTTCTGTATGTATGTATGTACGTACGTAATGCGATAACTCTTCGTAGAAATATCCGTTTTCCTTCAAATTTTGTTTATAGGTTCACTGTGTTAAGGCGCTTCCCTGATTAGTTTTCGGGATTGATTGGTTAAGTATAAAAGGGGGGGAACAAGGGGCTAATTGCTAATTCCCCCCCCCTTAATTTATATAAATGGGTTTTTCATGCAGAATTATTCCGTTTTCCTTCAAATTTTGTTTATAGGTTCACTGAGTTAAGGCGCTTCCCTGATTAGTTTACGGGTTTGATTAGTTAAGTATAAAGGGGGGGATCGGGCGGGGGGCTAATCCCCCTCTTAATTTATATAAATGGGTTTTTCATGCAGAATTATTCCGTTTTCCTTCAAATTTTGTTTATAGGTTCATTGGGTTAAGACGCTTCCCTGATTACTTTTCGGGATTGATTGGTTAAGTATAAAGGGGGGAACAAGGGGCTAATTCCCCCCCTTAATTTATATAAATGGGTTTTTCATGCAGAATTATTCCGTTTTCCTTCAAATTTTGTTTATAGGTTCATTGGGTTAAGACGCTTCCCTGATTACTTTTCGGGATTGATTGGTTAAGTATAAAGGGGGGAACGGGGGGCTAATCCCCCCCTTAATTTATATAAATGGGTTTTTCATGCAGAATTATTCCGTTTTCCTTCAAATTTTGTTTATAGGTTCATTGGGTTAAGACGCTTCCCTGATTACTTTTCGGGATTGATTGGTTAAGTATAAAGGGGGGGAACAAGGGGCTAATTCCCCCCCTTAATTTATATAAATGGGTTTTTCATGCAGAATTATTCCGTTTTCCTTCAAATTTTGTTTATAGGTTCATTGGGTTAAGACGCTTCCCTGATTACTTTTCGGGATTGATTGGTTAAGTATAAAGGGGGGAACGGGGGGCTAATCCCCCCCCCCCTTAATTTATATAAATGGGTTTTTCATGCAGAATTATTCCGTTTTCCTTCAAATTTTGTTTATAGGTTCACTGTAGTGTTAAGGCGCTTGCATGGTAATTTTCGGGATTGATTGGCTGAGTATAAAGGGGGGAACGGGGGGGGGCTAATCCCCCCTTAATTTATATAAATGGGTTTTTCATGCAGAATTATTCCGTTTTCCTTCAAATTTTTTTTATAGGTTCACTGAGTTAAGGCGCTTCCCTGATTAGTTTTCGGGATTGATTAGTTAAGTATAAAGGGGGGGGATCGGGGGGCTAATCCCCCCCTTAATTTATATAAATGGGTTTTTCATGCAGAATTATTCCGTTTTCCTTCAAATTTCGTTTATAGGTTCACTGAGTTAAGGCGCTTCCCTGATTAGTTTTCGGGATTGATTAGTTAAGTATAAAGGGGGGGGATCTGGGGGCTAATCCCCCCTTAATTTATATAAATGGGTTTTTCATGCAGAATTATTCCGTTTTTCTTCAAATTTTGTTTATAGGTTCACTGTGTTAAGGCGCTTCCCTGATTAGTTTTCGGGATTGATTGGTTAAGTATAAAGGGGGGGAACGTGGGGATAATCCCCCCCTTAATTTATATAAATGGGTTTTTCATGCAGAATTATTCTATTTTCTTCAAAATTTGTTTATAGATTCATTGGGTTAAGACGCTTCCCTGATTAGTTTTCGGGATTGATTGATTAAGTATAAAGGGGGGGAACGGGGGGCTAATACCCCCCTTAATTTATGTAAATGGGTTTTTCATGCAGAATTATCCCATTTCCTACAAATTTTATTTATAGGTTCACTGTGTTAAGGCGCATCTCTGATTAGTTTTCGGGATTGATTGGTTAAGTATAAAGGGGGGGGGGACAAGGGGCTAATTCCCCCTTATCTATACTAATATATAAAGTAGTAAAGATTGTTTGTTTGTTTGTAGGGGGTAATCTCTGGAACCACTGAAGCGATTTTAAAAGTGATGGTGGCAAATTAATGGTGACAATCCCTGCTCCAACATAGGCTATATTTTATGTCGGTGCCACCACCTCCAGGGGGGTGCAGGAGCGAAAAACGTTCTAAAATTTCAATTTTTTGTGTACTGAAGGAGATAGAAGTATCAAATTTGGTATGGTAGTTACTTATAAGATGTAAATGCTCTCTAAGAACAAATTATAAAAATATTCGCAATTTAAAAGGGTGAGATGAGGAAGAAGCGTTCTAAAAACATTCTAAATTACAATTTCTATGGAATCTCTGAAACTACAGAACCGATTTCAAAAGTGATGGTCGCAAATGGATGGTGACAGTCCCTGCTCCAACATATGCTAAATTTTTTGTCGGTGCCACTGCCCGCAGAGGGTGCAGGAGCGAAAAACCTTCCAAAATTATGATATTTTCAATAATGAAGGAGTTAGGAACTTGACATTTTGTATGCTCGTTACTTACAAGATTTAAATGCTCTATAAGAACAAAATCTAAAAAAATTCGAAATTTAAAAGGCTAAAATAAGCAAAAAATTTTCTAAAAACATTATAAATTACAATTTGTATGGAATGTCTGGAACTACTAAAGCGATTTCAAAAGTGATGGTGGCAAATGGATGGTGACAATCCCTGCTCCAACATAGGCTATATTTTATGTCGGTGCCACTACCCCGAGGGGGGTGCAGAAGCGAAAAACGTTCTAAAATTGCGATTTTTGCGATGCTGAAGGAGCTAGAAACTTTAAGTTCGGCATGATTGTTATTTATAAGATCTTAATGCGCTCTAAGAACAATTTCTAAAGAAAAATGATCTAATGATTCTGCGATTTTTCAACTATTGAATTTCTAAAATTACCAAATTTCACAATAGAGTACCATAGCGAAACCTTCACGCGTAAAAAGATAATGATAAGGGCGACGTGTCCTGACGTGTATATTGACTATAGCACGAGTCACAAATTATAGTATCCTTATTATTCTGTTAAAATATAAAAGTGAATTATGAAATGTCAATATTTTGTTTGATTAAAGATTCGTTAAGAGAAATTGAGCAGCGTAGCGGGCGTAGCTTGCTAGTCTCTTATAAAGTCACTTGCATATTTATTTCTAAAAACTTTTCAACAAAAAGATAAGGTAGAATCAACTTCTCATGTGAACAAATTCATATCCAAACAATAGAAAAAAACAAAAATCAAAACAAAGAGAATGACACCTAAATCTACTAGCAGAAGCTCATGAGTCGCAGTGATACAATTTCTTGACATCAAAAGGTTCCATATCGAGGCATTTGCTTAATTTGAATATTTTCATTGTGTAAAGGCCGACATGAGTTGTGTTGTTCTTATAATGTGGTAGCAAGTTTGGAATTCAGATATGGCTCAATAAAATTAATTAAATGAGAATTTGTAAAATTATAACGTAATTTGACGTTTAATAGGATTTTTCTTAATCGCTGCGTATTATCCGACATTTTCGTTTATCCGACGTTCTGCCGCCCCCTTTATGCCGGATGAGCGAGACTCTACTGTATTATGTTTTGCTAGATGAGTTTGACAATGACATACAAATATACATAAACTCTCTATAAGGTGGTTTTAGCTCTTATAAAGTCACTTGCATATTTATTGCTAAAAACTTTTCAACAAAAAGATAAGGTAGAATCAACTTCTCATGAGAACAAATTTATATCCGAACAATAGAAAAAACAGAAAACAAAGAGAATGACACCTAAATCTACTAGCAGAAGCTCATGGGTCGCAGTGATAGAATTTCTTGACATCAAAAGGTTCCATATCTAAGGCGTTTACTTCTTTTGAATGTCTTCATTGTGTCAAGGCCGACATGAATTGTGTTGTTCTTATAATGTGGTAGCAAGTTTGGAATTCAGATATGGCTCAATGAGTGCTTGAATGAGACACTTTTCTTTCAGAAAAAAGGTGTTTTATAGCTTAGAAATATGTTTATAGATTGAAAAAGACATCATCAACGCTCCGAATTCTAATCACAATAGTTTAAGAAATGCTTTGCATTCATAAGGGAATAAGGTTTTCTTCATTTATAGGTGGCGTTTCATAAATTTGTTTTGTTATAAGGATGGCATAGTCTAATTTTTTTGACACTATCTTCAAAGAATCTTTGTTATTTTTTCGTACAATGATCAAAGAAATGTTTGGTTAAATATTCAATTATGTCACCGTGTGAAACAAAATTGAGTTTGTCTACGACTTTTAACCATTTTGTAAGTTTGGTTTATTATTTTAGATTAATTATTGTTTTTATTTTGTAGGTCATTAGATATAGTTCCAGAATATTCAGAAAATAATATTCAGCAAATAATATTCATCAATCAATATTACAATTAAGAAGATAAGTTTGTGATTCTGAATTTTCTTGATCCGTTTACACACACACAGAAACAAACACACACGCACACATATCATACATATTATTTGTGTTGTAACCATCCTTTTTCCATGAATCTGCGAAATTCATAACCATGAATGAAGTATCATTCGAAAGATTGTTGAAGCGGTGGCTTCTGACATACACAACACACATTTCGTTAAAACATGGTGTTTGACTAAAAATTGTAGTTAGTTAAAAATTAAATTGGCATAATTGTTTTTATAAATGAAATGAAATGTTTTTCTCAAATTAGTGTTGCCACAAAAATAAAATATCGCATTATATGAGGCTCAACAACGATTATAAAAAAAAAAAAATTGTACAAAAATGATTAAGTATGATTTCTCCGCACGGGTTTATTTTATAAATATGGTTAAAAAGCAAAATTGAAATTGAAATGTTTAGAAGAAACAGACACCATCGATCGATCGAAAGAGTGATATTTCACATGTAGAATAAAATATATGCTTTGTTATATCAGACTGAATTGTATTTTAAATGCATTCAATTTAATTTTCTTTGTTTCATGTTTTTCAAAAAGCGGTTGACGTCATCTTCTAATGCAGTTAAAATACGATTGTTAATATTTCTCCTGCGCGTGCCTTTTGCTATTTTCAATCTGTTTTTACTGTGACTATGTGACTCAACTTAACATACATATTTTTCAAATATTTGGTTTTATTTACGTCACGGGCTCACTAGTGATTACTTTTATCAATATCAATTAATCAGTTATAACCCTAACTACAAACAAATTTAAAGTCAATGACTGTGCAAGTTTCAAGTTTAGTACTTGCAGTAAAATTCCTTCTCATTTAAACAATTGTTTTAAACTCATTTAATTAGTCTTTTAACGTTTCCTGTCCTCAAAACAAACTTAAAATGGTCCCAAAACGAAGTTAAAGTTCAACCGAATCAAACTGAAATGGAAAGTTTAAAATTCAGACAAAGCTTTGCGACTAGTTGAAGAAATATTTCTTTCATAGATTTTTTTTTTCTTAGAATAATACATGTCTGTTTATCATATCTCATTATACATAGTTATTAGGATATTTCTAAAATAATATTCATGGATCAGTAAAATAACTTAAAAAGACATAAAGTGTGATTCTGAATTCTATTTATCCTTTTTATAATGAAAAAAAAATATTGATTTTGGTCACTAGCTTTCTATGAATCAGCTTAATACATAACATTGAATTTTCCCAGATACAGTAGAACTCCAATTATCCGAATCAATTGGGACCGGACCCCATTCGGATAATCAAAAATTCGGATAATTGAATTTTTTCCGAAAAAAGGTTTATTTTAATTAATTACTGTATGTATGTTGGAAATGGGAGGAAAAAACTATAAAAAAAAAAGAGCTTTTAATTAATTAAATGAAAAGGCAACACTTTTACACGTTAAGCGTACTTACAAGTGCTGTACATTAGTACATTATGTACGTACCGTACTGTAAATGAAAGTCATTGCTTTCTGAATATCTCGGTTAAAGTAAGCTGTTTGATAATCTTCATCCGTTTTTGGGCAGCCAAGTCGCGCATCGGCTTGACAGTGAGAAGTTGCATGTCGTCATACTTGGGCTGACGCTCCATCCACTTCAACGCAGTTTCAAGGCCGGCAAATGCTTTACTAGCTGATGGTCCCATGTTTGCTTCAACTTCGACATTAAGGTCATCTTATTCCTCGACACTTTCTTCTATCACACTTTCAATAAGTTCATCATCATTTAGAATTTGGAACCCAGGATCTGACGAATCACACACCATCCACTCTCCTATATCTTCAACACTTCTGAACATCCAGGAATTCCAGGAACATTCTGAACATCCAGGTTTCTGAATTCCTGAAGTGGCACGTCCTGTCTCTTCCGCGGAGGGAAGGGCCATAGCGCGCGTAGACAGAATCATTATTTTGCGAATCGCTGTACGTTTCCATCTTAATTTTTTTTCTGAAATTCTGAAAGCGATTCGGATAATCAGCGATTCGGATAGTCGGAGTTCGGATAATTGGAGTTCTACTGTATATTAGTTTATTTTAGTACATTCACAATATAGGAACAGTGGTGATTATCTTTATTCAGTGGATCAATCTTACCACTTATAAATTAATTTAAAGTTATTCCACCTATATTGTCTAAGTATCTACTTTTATACTGTTAAAAAGAAATCTACTCAAAAATGTGAACCTGAACCGACTCGATTTCTTTTAAGTACAATTGCATCATAAATGAGTGCGTTGGCCTCCTCAAATGTAAGTAACTTTACGTTTTTCACAATAGCGTTGTCGGAACATCTATATATATACTTGGCGCGGAAGTAAGGCTGAATTTCTAGCTTATATTTTGGCAACAACCGTAGTGTCCAGAGCTCAAATCAATGAACAGACTAGATTGCGTAGATCAGCTCTGCCTCCAATATAGCTTCCAGTGTGAGAGCAGTGAAAGTCAAACTAGCAATTATTAAAAATAAAATAGCATGTGCGTAATCCAAAGCGTTTGAGATGATTCCTCATTTTAATTATGAGTAATATCGTTAATTTAAAATGAATTTTCAACTCTTATTTAGAATTTATTTGCGAATTTCACTCGCAGAAAAATGGGAGATAATAAAAATATCAACTGTCTAGATTGTACCTGCTGCCATTTGTTGCTGTCTTGATGAAGTAAAAAATAATTTCCTTGGCAAAAATCTCTAATAAATTAGAACAATAAAACGTCGAACGAAATTTAAACAAGGATTGATGATATATATAAACTATTTTCCTATCACGTATTGTTTTTTAAAGGAATTTAAGCCGTGCTGTACAATATTATAGGTGCAATGAGTTTTATACTAATTGTGTTTCCAAGATCCCTTTTTTCATAGTATTTAAATGATTTATGCTCATTGGTAGCACCAACATAAATGCATTTTTAATTGTGTTTTCAACAAAGTTTTCAATTTCTTATTTTATATTTAAAAAAATTGCCAATTTTAAATGTTAAAATGATTTATGGTAGTACTCATTCCGGCTAGAATCGCTGCAAAAACAAAAAGGGGTGAGTGAGCGAAGCGAACTGGAACCGCGTAACGGTCTTAATTTGAATCGCTTCGCAATTCACAGGGTTTGGCGAGCGTTAGCGAGTAGGGGTTGAGCCCCCTAGTATAAATATAATTTCTTATTACTCCATTTTTTATATTTCAGATTTAGAATTTTTTTTCTTTTAATAAATATGTGCTCAAAAAATACACTCAAAAATTGAAACCCGAATCTATTCGTTTTCTCTTAAGTATAATTGAATTGGTGGTTGTTGGAAGGAACTAGGTCCATATTTTGACATTTCTCATTTTAAGTTGAATTCAATGTTTTTTTATGTTTATATGGAGAGTTTCGTGAAGAAAGAAACTCAGTCCAGATACTACCTATGCATGTTTGGAATGGATAAATTCAAAAGTCATGAAATAAAAATTGAAACCATCTTAAAATGAAAAAGAGAAATGTCAAAATATAGACTTAGTTCCTTTCAACAATCACCAATTCAATCGTATCACAAACAAGTACATAACATGCTCAAAACATGTGACCGTACTTAAAACTCACCTTGTTGATAAATATAATCTCGTATGGCTCTATTTTACATATTCTAGATTTTAACGAAATTAAAGAAATAAATTGTGGATATGTACCAATGACTGGTACCAATTGATTAGTAATAACGTCTGTTAATTAATGCTGTAGTTACATTTTGCTTAAAGAGTCGTCTACATTTATAAATTGTACCAAACTTCACAACTTTCAAACTAACACCTAATTTTGATATTATATTTGAAATTTTCGGTAAATTTTACCTTCGGTTACTAAACGGGGAGCCGTTTGGTCAAGTAGTTTAAGAATTATGTAGGTTTAAAATTTGGAACTTCCAATGTCAAATTCATTTTTAATCGTTGCAAATCACATTACAATGCAGGTAGTTTTTTAAGCATGTTTCTAAAACTCCCTCGCGGATTGTGCTGCAATTTTGAGTTTGTATATTTGAAGCTTCTATAAATCAATTTCTGTAAAAAAAAATTTGTAGTTTACGTCAAATATTTTTTTTTTCAAAAAGTGATTACACAAATATATATTTAATGTATAAAAGACGTATTTTATATTTATCAAATATCTAAAATAAATTTAATTTTGAAAAAGAAGTTTGATGAAATAATTTTTCTCATAGGAGGGCCTTTTCACGGAGGCTCTCAGTTCAAAGAAAAAATTACGATTCGTATTTCATATGAATTCTGTAAAAGAGCTCTCTTCTTAAAAGAAATGAGCTTTGAACTTTGTTTATAATAGATTTAAAAAACTTGACTGCTTCTCAAAAGAGTATCTCATTAAATGACATTTTTGAAGGGATATTTAGAAACTTCTTTCAAAAGAAATAGTTAAATAAAAGTTTATGAATTTTTCGATTCTGTAAATGATTCAATTTAAATGTATTCTCTGAAATGTGTTACAAAAATATTACCTAGCACCAAATATTACCAAATCACTTGAATATTTTGAAGAGGATATAATATTGCCTTTCTTGTTCAGAATGACAGAAAATTACTCCCGTGCTTCTCAAAAAGTTCCTCGTTAAATGATATTTTTGAAGGGATAGTTAGCAATTCTTTTCAAAGAAATAGTTAAATAAATGTCTATAAATTCATATTCTTTTCAGATTTTGTAAATTGTTTGATTTAAATGTATTCTTCAAAATATGTTCAATATATGTTCAAAATACATCACTCAGCAGTATCCAATGTATTTGGATATTTTTAAAGAGGGTATTGCAGTGTTGTCCTTCTTGTTGAACAATCAGAATGGTAGAAAATTACTTCATCGCTTCTTAAAAAAGTTTCTTATCAAATTTTATTTTTGAAGGGGTATTTAGAAACTACTTTCAAAGAAATAGCTAAGTAAATGTCTATGAATTCATATTCTTCACAGGTTCTGTAAATTGTCCGATTTAATTATATTTTTTGAAATATGTTCCAAAAATATTATACAGCAGTATCCAAATTACCTGGATATTTTAAGAAGGTGTAGAATTGTCTTGTTCAAGAATCAGATTGGTTGAACGTTACTTGTACCCAAAAATATCTCAGATGATGTTTTTAAAGAGGTATTTAGAAACATCTTTTGAAAAAAGTTGAACAAAAGTATAAATTTATATTCTCTCAAGATTTTTTTAAATTGTTTGATTTAAATATATTATTCAAAATGTGTTTCAAAAATATCATCCAGCGATACCCGTATTAATTGGCTATTTTTAAGATGGTATAAAGTTGCTTTTCTTGTTAAGGAATCAAAATTGTAGAAAGTTAAGAAGTACACTCAGTGAACATCAGTACAAAATACATTTGAATATTTCATGTGAAAAACTGAATAAGAATACCATCTTAAGGGTTAGAAAATACAGATATAATACTCAGGTATATTTAAAAACACATTTCGAAAGAAATAGTTAAATAAAAGTTTATGAATATTTAGATTCTGTAAATTGTTCAATTTAAATGTATTCTCTGAAATGCGTTAAAAAAAATATCTCCTAGCTGTATCTAAATTATTTAAATATTTTGAAGAGGGTATAAAATTGCCTCTTTTGTTCAGGAATCAAAATGACAAAAAGTTACTCCCCTGCATCTCAAAAGGTATCAAATTAAATGATATTTTTGAAGGGATAGTTAGAAACTCCTTTAAAAAAATAGTTAAATAAAAGTTTTTTAATTCATATTCTTTTCAGATTTTGTAAATCATTTGATTTAAATGTATTCTTTAAAATATGGTCAAAATTCATCACTCAGCAGCCTCTAATTTATTTGGATGTTTTTAAAGAGGGTATTGCAGTGTTGTCTTTCTTGTTGAACAATCAGAATGGTAGAAAATTACTTCATAGGTTCTTAAAAAAGTTTCTTATCAAATTTTATTTTTGAAGGGGTATTTAGAAACTACCTTCAAAGAAATAGTTAAGTAAATGTCTATGAATCCCTATTCTTTACAGGCTCTGTAAATTGTCCGATTTAATTATATTTTTTGAAACATGTTCCAAAAATATTATACAGCAGTATCCAAATTACCAGGATATTTTAAGAAGGTGTAGAATTGTCTTGTTCAAGAATCAGATTGGTTGAACGTTACTTCACTTGTTCCCAAAAATATCTCAAATGATGTTTTTAAAGGGGTATTTAGAAACACCTTTTAAAAAAAAGTTGAACAAAAGTATGAATTTATATTATCTCAAGATTTTTTAAATTGTTTGATTTAAATATATTATTCAAAATTTGTTTCAAAAATATCATCTAGCGATACCCATATTACTTGGATAGCAGTATCTAATTTATATGGATATTTTTAAAGAGGGTATTGCAGTGTTGTCTTTATTGTTGAACAATCAGAATGGTAGAAAATTACTTCATCGCTTTTTAAAAAAGTTTCTTATGAAATTTTATTTTTGAAGGGTTATTTAGAAACCACTTTCAAAGAAATAGTTAAGTAAATGTCTATGAATCCATATTCTTCACAAGTTCTGTAAATTGTCCGATTTAATTATATTTTTTGAAATATGTTCCAAAAATCTTATACAGCAGTATCCAAATTACCTGGATATTTTAAGAAGGTGTAGAATTGTCTTGTTCAAGAATCAGATTGGTTGAACGTTACTTCACTTGTCCCCAAAAATATCTCAAATAATGTTTTTAAAGGGGTATTTAGAAACACCTTTAAAAAAAAGTTGAACAAAAGTATGAATTTATATTCTCTCAAGATTTTTTAAATTGTTTGATTTAAATATATTATTCAAAATGTGTTTCAAAAATATCATCTAGCGATACCCATATTACTTGGATAGCAGTATCTAATTTATATGGATATTTTTAAAGAGGGTATTGCAGTGTTGTCTTTATTGTTGAACAATCAGAATGGTAGAAAATTACTTCATCGCTTCTTAAAAAAGTTTCTTATCAAATTTTAATTTTGAAGGGTTATTTAGAAACTACTTTCAAAGAAATAGTTAAGCAAATGTCTATGAATCCATACTCTTCACAGGTTCTGTAAATTGTCCGATTGAATTATATTTTTTAAATTTATTTCAAAAATATTATACAGCAGTATCCAAATTACCTGGATATTTTAAGAAGGTGTAGAATTGTCTTGTTCAAGAATCAGATTGGTTGAACGTTACTTTACTTGTCCCCCAAAATATCTCAAATGATGTTTTTAAAGGGGTATTTAGAAACACCTTTTAAAAAAAGTTGAACAAAAGTATGAATTTATATACTCTCAAGATTTTTTTAAATTGTTTGATTTAAATATATTATTGAAAATGTGTTTCAAAAATATCATCCAGCGATGCCCATGTTACTTGGATATTTTTAAGATGGTATAAAGTTGCTTTTCTTGTTAAAGGATCAAAATTGTAGAAAGTTCAAAAGTACACTCAGCGAATATCATTATAAAATACTTTTGAATATTTCATATGTGAGAAAATGAATAAGAATACCATCTTAAGGGTTAAAAATTACACATATAATACTCAGGGATATTTAAAAACGAATTTTTCGAAAGAAATAGTTAAATAACAGTTTATGAATATTTAGATTCTGTAAATTGTTCAATTTAAATGTATTTTCTTAAATGCGCTAAAAAAAATATCATCTAGCTGTATGCAAATTATTTGAATATTTTGAAGAGGGCATAGAATTGCCTTTCTTGTTTAGGAATCAGAATGACAGAAAGTCACTTCCCTGCTTCTCAAAAAGCAACTCATTAAATGATATTTTTAGGGATAGTTAGAAATTCCTTTTAAAGAAATATTTAAACTAGGACTTCCCTCAAAGGGCTTAGTCTGAGTGATATTGCTGAGAACATAAAGTTAACAATTACGATATAAAGAAGATATCAACAAGAATCTAAGTGAATATACAGCATATGATAGACAAGAGATAGATAAAGATACAACATATGAAAAATAGCAAATTAAATGATATAATTACAAAATATCATATATAAATTCATATACTGTTATGTTTTCATATGCATTTTTTTTATAACATTTGGCAAATAATCTCATTTTCTTAAGCGGGAATTGCTCAAAACTTAAAAAAAAAAAAAAAAAAAAAAAAAAAAAAAAAACCGCCGGATCTTTTAAAACGATATTTTTAAAGTCACATAATCAGATTTGCAGCCAATAGCGTATTTTAGCAAGCGTCGTTTAACGCAAATTTAATTTAATTTTTGCAACATTTTCTTTGTGACAAATATCTAAATAAAATATTAAAAAATAAAATATAAAATATTGAAATATTAAATCAAATATTTAATATTTGAATTAAAAAATTTCCTTTGTTTATTTGTATAACTATTTATAGAAACTCGTATACTTCAAACCACATTGATAACATGCTTTGCTACAAACGTGTCTACCAGTCTAACTACTCGTATGTCTTAGCTGTGTCTCTCTCCGAACTCATCTGTCTACTGTCTCTCTACTCTTCTGTATACCCGTCTCAGTATCCGTCTGTCTTTCTACCCGACTCTTTAATCGTGTCTCTACCTGTCTCGCTTCCCGTTATACTACTCGTCCATCAACACGTCTGTCTGTCTATATACCCCTCTCTCTACCCGTCTGTCAAGTCGTCTCTGTACTCGTCTCTCTATCCACCACGCTACCCGTCTCCCTACCCATCTCACTACCCCTCTGTCAACCCTTTTTTGAAACTGCCTCGCTACCCGTCTGTCTATTCGTTTCGCTACCCGTTAGCTTATCTCTGTCGCTATCCGTCTCTCTACCCGTCTGTCTACCCGTTTGTTTACACGTCTATCTATCTCTCGCCAACTCTTCCCAATATTTAAACAATTTAGTAAACGGAAGCCGTTTATCTGTAATTAAATGCAAACAGGAGTAATTTATCTAAAGAGTGTAATCAGATGCAATTTTTTTAAATACATACATAAACCAGCATAATAATTCACCAGTTTTATTTTCATAGTAGTTTATGTCATTTGACAGTAAATCTCAACTTCTTCAAGCCGAACTGCGTCAAGCTTTTTAAAAAAGCCCCAAGGTCCGTATAACTGGGAAGGGGAATTGTCCTCAGGGCTATTAGATACATGTTATTAAGTTAAGTGAAAGTTTCGTAATCGGGTTCGCAGCCAATTTCTTATGTCAGAAAGAGTGGCTTCACGCCATTTTAAATTCATTTCTGTAACTTTCTTTTTCTTTTTTTGGTGGGTGGTTGGGGGGGGGGGGGAGGGTTCCAAATATATACACTTAAATTCAAACTTTTGCCCCCATGTTAATATTAGTGTTGTTTGTATTATCAATTAATACTTTGTTGATCGAGCTTCATTCGAAACAAATGTAAAAGACTTCTACAGTTTTTTTTTTCTAGGAGAAAGTTCCGTAATCGGGCCCTAAGCTAATCGGGGAATTTAATATCATTATTGTTTCTAACTCTTATAGAGTTAAAACAATATTGTTGCTAGCATTACTCTTGTTTGTGACCAACCTCTTCTGTGTATCTGAATAGGGAAAAGTTCCGTATCATGTACTGGTTGGTGCCAAAGGCAGTTGTAGAATCTTACAAATTTTTCTAGAGAGCGGAAAAACATGTTTTTTAAAATATTTACAAATATACGTTTATTAAACCATGTTTTTGAGCCATTTTAAAAAATTAAGTACGGTGCTAAAATAAAATTTTAATGCCATTTTCGATATTTTAATAAGAAATGAAAATACATAACAAACAAATTTAACAAAACTAAGCCATTTTTGGGTACTTCTCTATTATCCCGTCGACCACTTTTCATAACAAAAAACTACCGCCAAACTAAGATTAAACGCCAAAAATACAGTCCCATTTACTTGATGCCAGAAGCATTATACGTATTTGTTATGCTATCAAGTGGTTTTTAATTCGACATTTGCGTGTATTTTTCATTATGTTTTACTGATTTATTAGTTATTTCATTCATTAAAGTAACAATTGTGTCCTTAAATTCTTATATTTTATTTATTTTGATATTTCAATGGCAACGTTCTCCCGTTTATTTAGCGTTACAGTTTGGCGATAGTTTTTTGTTATGAAAAGTGGTCGACGGGATAATAGAGAAGTACCCATTTTTTGTGATAAATAATTGTTATTGCCAGGGGGGCAAATTGTAAACAATTAATAAGCGAACTAAAAAAATTACCGGAAAAAACTTGTGGGAATCTCAAGAAAGAAATATCTGATATAAATAGCATTTAAAATCTTAAAATGGAGAAGTGGTCCGTATAAAAATGCAAAACATTATACACCTGATATAAGAATTTTTTAATTTTTTTATATTTCCGAAAGCACAGATAAAAGGGTAAAAATCCCGGCACAGATGCCATATACTCACCACGTTGGCGCGATTTTTCCCCCGCCCGTTTGGCGAAAACTGTTTGTTGTGTTTGTTTACTTTTATTTTTTATTTTAATTCTATAGATTATTTTTATATGTATATCAATATTAATTTAGGCACAGATGTCATATACGCACCAGATTGGCGCGATTTTCCCCCCGCCAATTTGGCGAAAACTTTGTTTTTGAATATTAGTTACAAATACCATACAATAGTAGCATGTAATTTTTTATTTCAATATAAAAATAAAATAACGTAATAAATGAAATATCTCCTATTATTCAAAAATGGGAAATAAAAATAAATAAATGATAGTTTGATATAAATAAATATTGATATATATAATAAAAACAATTTATAGAATTAAAATAAAAAATAAAAGTTAATAAACAACAATTGAAACAAAATAACCGGGTTACCATGTGAGGCATAAAATTGCCATTTTGTTGCAATCGCGCCAATGTGGTGCGTATATGACATCCGCGCCTTTATTTATATCAAACTATTATTTATTTATTTTTATTTCCTTTTTTAAAATAATAGAAGCTGTTTCATTTATTACGTTATTTTATTTTTATATTGAAATAAAAAATCACGTGTACTATTTGTCACACTATTTGTAACTAATATTCAAAAACAAAGTTTTCCCCAAGCTGGTGGAGGGAAAAATCGCGCCAACGTGGTGCGTATATGACATCTGTGCCTTGTTTCATTTCACATAGAGGTACTGCTCTATTATCCCGTCGACCACTTTTCATAACAAAAAACTATCGCCAAACTGTTAGATTAAACGCCAAAAATGCAGTCCCATTTACTTGATATCAGAAGCACTATACGTGTTTGTTACGTCATCAAGTGGTTTTTAACGCGACATTTGCGTGTATTTTTCATTATGTTTTACTGATTTATTAGTTATTTCATTCATTAAAATAACAATTGTGTCCTTAAATTCTTATATTTTATTTATTTATGTATTTTGATATTTCAATGACAACGTTCTCCCGTTTATTTGGCGATAGTTTTTTGTTATGAAAAGTGGTCGACGGGATAATAGAGAAGTACCCACATATGTATTGGTACTTTTATGTTAACTTGGCGCAGTTGATAAATCGCCAAATATTTTTCTCATAACATCTTAATATTGCATTCATTTCATTTAAATATAAATCTTTCACTGATTTCATTTGAAATACATTACATTAAAAATACACGTCTTTCACTCATTTAATTTAAAATACACGCCTTTCACTAATTCCATTTAAAATACTAAAAAGGAAAAGAAAATAAGAAATAATGCCACAAATCGAAACCTTTTATTTAAACATCAAAGAATTGTTCCTAACATACACACGCGAAATAAAAAAGCTGTTAATGGTGTGATTTACGCCAAATCTCTAATACTAATACTACTCTTACTAATCTCTAATACTTTTCAAACAGAAAAAATTCCAGATTAACTTTCCATTTTTATTAAATTGAAATATATTTTATTGTGCTGAATATTAGAGCTTGCATATTTTTTTGCTCCATGTATTCCATGAACTTTTAAATTCCGATTGTCTACGAAAATCTCCCGCCGGTGAAAATGACGTACGCACAAAATTTAGTGACGTATGTACTTTAATTGTGCTTTTTTATCTATTTTTTTTAATATAACTTCCAAACGGTTTGACACTTATTCTTGGTAATAAATAGACGACGTTGTCACCTTTATAGGTACCTGCTGTAAAAATTTGAACGAAATCCGTTAAATATTTTTTGAGTTATGCTTGACGAAAGGTTTTAATATCCATCGTAGCTATATATGGGGCAAAGTAACACTGCGCTGTGTATGAGTCTTCGTTGCACTCAGACAATAAATGTCTATGACTCCATATTCTTCCCAGGTTCTGTAAATTGCCCGATTTAATTATATCCTTTGAAATATGTTCCGAAAATGTTATACATCAGTATTGAAATTACCTGGATATTTTAAGAAGTTATGGAATTGTCTTGTTCAAGAATCAGATTGGTAGAACGTTATTTCACTAGTGCCCCAAAAATATCTCAAATGATATTTTTAAAGGGGGAATTTAAATACACCTTTAAAAAAATTACAAAAGTATGAATTTATATTCTTTCAAGATTTTTTAAAATGTTTGATTTAAATATATTATTCAAAATGTGTTCCAAAAATATCGTCCAGCGGTACCCATATTACTTGGATATTTTAAAGGTGGTATAAAGTTTCTTTTCTTGTTAAAGAATCAAAATTGTACAAAGTTAAGAACTACACTCAGTGAATAGCAGTACAAAATACTTTTGAATATTTCATATGTGAGAAATTGAATAAGAATACCATGTTAAGCGTTAAAAAATACACATATAATACTCAGGTATATTTAAAAACACATTTTTCGAAAGAAATATTTAAATAAAAGTTTATGAATATTATAAAGATTCCATAAATTAGTCAATTTAAATGTATTCTCTGAAATGCGTTAAAAAATATATCACCTTAGCTGTATCCAAATTATTTGAATATTTTGAAGAGGTCATAAAATTGCCTTTCTTGTTCAGGAATCAGAATGACAGAAAATTACTCCCATGCTTCTCAAAAAGTACCTCGTTAAATGATATTTTTGAAGGGATAGTTAAAAATTCCTTTCAAAGAAATAGTTAAATAAGAGTCTAGGTATTCATATTCTTTTTAGATTTTGTAAATTGTTCGATTTAAATGTATTCTTCAAAATATGTTCAAAATACATCATTCAGCAGTATCCAATTTATTTGTATATTTTTAAAGAAGGTATTGCTGTGTTTTATTTCTTATTAAACAATCAGAGTGCTAAAAAATTACTGCACCGTTTCTCAAAAAAGTTTCTGATTAAATTTTATTTTTGAAGGGGTATTTACAAACCACTTTCAAATATAGTTAAATAAATGTGAATATGAGAATAAAATGAGAATTCATCTGTGAGTATCGAAATTACCTGGATATTTTAAGAAGGTATAGATTTGTCTTGTTCAAGAATCAGATTGGTAGAACGTTATTTCACTAGTTCCCCGATACTATCTCAAATGATGTTTCTAAAGGGGCATTTAAAAACACCTTTAATAAAAAGTTGGTCAAAAGTATGAATTTGATTCATACTTTGATCAAAAGTATGAATTTATGTTCTTTCAAGATTTTTTAAATTGTTTAATTTAAATATATTATTCAAAATATTCCAAAAACGTTATACAGCAGTATTGAAATTACCTGGATATTTTAAGAAGGTATAAGAATTGTTTTGTTCAAGAATCAGATTGGTAGAACGTTGGTAGAAATTTATTGCTAGAACGTTAAAGTGGTATTTAAAAACACCTTTAAAAAAAAGTTGGTCAAAGGTATGAATTTATGTTTTTTCAAGATTTTTTAAATTGTGTAATTTAAATATATTATTCAAGTTATTCAAAACGTTATACAGCAGTAACGAAATTACCTGGATATTTTAAGAAGGTATAGAATTGTTCAAAAATCAGATTGGTAGAATTTTATTTCACTAGTTCCCCAAAACTATCTCAAATGATGTTTTTAAAGGGGTATTTAAAAACACATATTAAAAAAAAGTTGGTCAAATTCATACTTTGATCAAAAGTATGAATTTATGTTCTTTCAAGATTTTTTAAATTGTTTAATTTAAATATATTATTCAAAATATTCCAAAAACGTTATACAGCGGTATCGAAATTACCTGGATATTTTAAGAAGGTATAGAATTGTCTTGTTCAAGAATCAGATTGGTAGAACGTTATTTCACTAGTTCCCCAAAACTATCTCAAATGATGTTTTTAAAGGGGTATTTAAAAACATCTTTAAAAAAAAAGTTGGTCAAAAGTATGAATTTACGTTCTTTCAAGATTTTTAAAATTGTTTAATTTAAATATATTATTCAAAATATTCCAAAAACGTTATACAGCGGTATCGAAATTACCTGGATATTTTAAGAAGGTATAGAATTGTCTTGTTCAAGAATCAGATTGGTAGAACGTTATTTCACTAGTTCCCCAAAACTATCTCAAATGATGTTTTTAAAGGGGTATTTAAAAACACCTTTAAAAAAAAGTTGGTCAAAAGTATGAATTTGATTAATACTTTGATAAAAAGGATTAATTTATGTTCTTTCAAGATTTTTTTTAAATTGTTTGATTTAAATATATTATTCAAAATGTGCTCCATAATATCATCCAGCGATACCCATATTACTTACTTGGATATTTTAAAGAGGGCATAAAGTTGCTTTTCTTGTTAAAGAATCAAAATTGTAGAAAGTTAAGAAGTACACCCAGCTAATACCAGTATAAAATACTTTAGGAATATTTCATCTGTGAGAAACTGAATAAGAATTGATCTTAAGGGTTAGAAAATACATATAATACATTGATACATAGCATATACATACAGGCAATCTATTGCAGTTTGAAAAACTCGAAAATTTGTTTTACATCTTGTAAGATCCTGACGCAATGATTTCACTTTACCACTTTTATACTTCTATATAACATGACATCGAAAATATTACAAATATTATTTTTTCCTTAATGTAGCGAACGAATCGTTTTTATTTTATATAGGCTTTATATCAAGCCAGTTGAATAATAATGTTTTTATGCAGCCATTTTATACAATAAAAGACAGATTATATGCTTTTGCATTATTCGAAATTGCTTCTTTTTAATTTATATTTTTTAATATACTTTCCAAAAATATTATCCAGAAACAGAAAATTTGCTTCAATATTTTTTGAGATGATATAAAACTGCTTTTATTATTTAAAATCCAGAATAGTGTAAAGTTAAAAAGTACACTTGGTTAATTCATTTGCAGTACAACATGTTGTCGAATGTCCTATTTTTGAAAAACAGGATCAGAATGTCATTTAGAGGGCTTGGAATTACAATAAGTGATCTATTGATATTTCAAGCATGTGATACATTATTTTACATTTTATAAGACACTGATTTCAATTTCCTACTCTTATAATTATGCATGTAAAATGGTACCAAAAACATTACAAAATTATTTTTTCTTAATACGGCGAATTAGTTGCTTTGTGTTTCATTTATATTGTATATTTACTCAAGCCGACAATGATGTTTTAATGTGGTCATTTAATCGACAAAAAGACAAATTATAAGCTTTTGGATTATTCGAGATTGTTCGTTTAGGATTTGTATTTCATACTTTTGAATAAACGACCCCAAAAATATTATTTAGAAGTATAAAAGTTACTTCAATATTTTTTGAGAGAATATATAACATTGCTTTCATTGCTTAAAATTCAGTATGATAGAGAGATAAAAAGTACACTTGGCGAATACATTTACAATACAACAAATTTTCGAATGCCTCATCTATGAGGAATAGAATCAGAAAACCGTCTTGTGAGCTAGACATTACAATGTAATTTATTGTATTTCTCAGGACTTCAAACATTATTTTACATCTTGTAAAAGAATTGCTATAATGATTCCAATTTATTACTATTATAATTCTTATTTGCAAAATGATACCAAAATGGCTAATCATTTACTTTGTATTTTAGTTACTTACGCCATTTAAATAATGACGTTTATATACGGTCATTTCATAAGGAAAAAAACAAATTATATGCTTCTGAGTTTTTTTAAATTGTTTGTTTTGATTTTTCATTTAATACTTTTTAATAAACTTTCCAAAAATATTATGTAGAAATACAACAGTTACTTTAATATTTTTTGAAAGAATATATAAAACTACTTTCATTGTTTAAAATTCAGAATATGGAGAATTAAAAAGTACACTTGGCGAATACATCTACAATACAACATACTTTCGAATACCTCATCTTTGAGGAACAGAATCAGAATACCGTCCTGTGAGCTACAAATTACAATAAGTCATTTATTGTATTTTTACGGACTTCAAAAATTATTTTACATTTGCTAAAATAAGTAATATAATAATTTCAATTTACTACTTTTATAATTCTACATGCAAAATGATACCAAAAACATTGTAAATAATATTGCAAATACCGGGTGCGTCATAAATTCGTGCAAACTTTAAAAAATCATAATAAAAGAAGTAAATCTCGGAAAATTTTTCGGTTTGCGCGAGTATGATCAGAAGGATTTTGGATTTTTTTCCCCCATGTATAATAAAAAATGATTCCAAAAGTAACCGATAGAGGGCGATCACACGTCACACTGAGGCGTTTTATGCAAATCAGGCAAACACAAACAGACAATGAAATGAATCACAATAACATGACACTGTGCATTTATTTTAAGGTAAAAGATGCTCAACATGACCACCACCGCCAGTGAGGTGCGTCAATACGTCTGTTGCAGCTAGGTGTAGCATGTCGGCATCGATGCCACCGACGGTCCATCGAATGGCATCTTTCAGTTCCACCAAAGTGGCTGGGGTGCCCCGGTATACACGAGGCTTTAAGTATCCTCACAACCAAAAATTTACCGGGGTCAAGTCTAGAGATCGTGCGGGCCACTCAAACTTACAACCTCGACTTTATCACTTGGTCTTCAGTGAAAGTGTCCAACAGGAACATCTTGACTTCACGTGCAAAGTGAGGCGGGGCACCATACTGCATGAAGGTGACGACAAGTAACGCATGTCTTTCCTGCAATGCAGGCACAAGGTGGTCACGCAAAATCGTAAAATACTGTTCTGCAGTTACTGTACAGGTTTTCCAGCCAGATTCAGGACAAGGCTCTTCAAAAAAGAAAAGACCCAGAATGAAAAACGCGGTGAAACCACACCAAACAGTCACATGAGGAGCATGCAGTGGCTTGGTCAGGTACTCAAGAGTGTTTCACGTCGCCCAGATACGACTGTTTTGCGTATTGACGTCACCATGCAGTGAAAAGTGTGCTTCATCCGTCCACATGACGTTCAGCAACCATTGTGGGCCACGCTCCATTTGTGCCAGCACCCATGTAGCAAAATTTAGTCTTTTATCTGTATCTTCCGGTAATAACTGGCGAAGTGCTTGTATCTTGTACGGATACAGATCCAAGATTCCGTGCAGAATACGTCGAATCGACGATTCCGGAATCCCTGTTATTCTCCCAGCTTTACGAGCACTGCTACTCCCCGTTGATGTCTCTGCTGCCAATTCTTCCATGACACGTTTTACAACATGGACGCGGTCCGTGCTCAAGGATGGTCTGCCACTACGTGGACGATCCTCCAAACTCCCCGTTTCTTCAAAACGTCGTACTATATTGAGTATCCCATTCAATGAAATAGGGCTTTTTTGCGCCTTCCGAAACTTTCGCAATGCAATAGTTGTGGATCTTGTATAAAAGTTTAACCACCAGCGCTCGATCTGGTAACGGTAGCATGCTGCCGAGATCGAATGACGAATTCATTTCCAGCCAGGTGTTTTATTGCGAGTCTGATTTGCATGAAACGCCTCAGTATGACGTGTGAGCGTCCTCTATCGGTAACTTTTGGAATAATTTTTTATTATACATAGAAAAAAAAATCCAAAATCCTTCTGATCATACTCGCTTAAACCGAAAATTTTTCCGAGCATTACTTCTTTTATTATGAATTTTTAAAGTTTGCACGAATTTATGACGCACCCGGTAATTATAAATAACTTTTCTTAATGCGGCGGATCAGTTGTTTTGTGTTTTAGTTGTACTGAAGTTGTACTCAAGGCAATTAAATAATAAATTTTCTATATAATCATTTCATATAAGTATAACACAAAAATAAATATGATTTTTAATTTTTTACAATTGCTTGTTTTTGAGTACTTTATATGTATGTATATATATATATATATATATGAGCTGAGTGGGAATATTTTGGTTAAATATCTTTTATTAAATAAAAAATTTAAATAGTAAATTCTAATTTTTTTTTTTTTCTTTTCTAGGGAGAGAACTTTAAATATAATATTGTTCCAATAAGTGCGTTGCCATATTGGAGATTTAATGTTTTTTTTTTTTTCCCTTGCCAGGTAGAGAACATTTAACAATTTAGTTAAATGCTTTTTTGTTTTTTATTTTTTGCAAGATATTAGATTCAATACGTGAGGTTAACATATTGGAAATGTTTGGTTATTTTTAGCTATCAGTGTGTGAAATCTAATTTTATTTTTCAGAATAAATAATATTTAGCAAGATGTTAGTTCCATTAAGTGTGTGTAGCCATTTTGGTATTTCTTTTAAACTTGCATTGTTATTTATAAAATGAAAATCTAATTTTATTTTTCAGGGTTAATAAAATTTTGCAAGATGTTAGTTCCAATAAGTGCATGTAGTCATATTGGTAAATCTTTTAAGCTTGCATATAATTATTTATAAAATGAAAATTTAATTTGACTTCTACAATAATATTTTAGATTTTATGGGTTTATTTATGTTTTGAAATTATTTAAATGTTGACATATGTAAAAATAAATAGATAAAATAATTTTATACTGAAAATTTACTTAATCAAAATAATTAATAGTTATTTAGATATTGTTTTAATCTTTAACTAGATGGCAGCACCATATAATGATTTTAAAAAAACTATTACTATTATTCTTTAGTATTATTTTTTAGTTATTGTTTATTATAAAACCAGATGGCAGCACCATATAAATTTTCACATTTTTTTTTCTCTTTTAACTGAAAACTTGGAATACAAGTGAAATTTTTAAATATTCCAATAATATAATATATATATTAAAATTATTTAAGTTAAAAAATATTTTTAGTAAATGAATTTATAGTTTTTATATTATTTATTTGTATTTTTATATTTTAAATTAGAAATAGTTAAAATCACAATGGTTAAATTAATAACTGCTACTTTTAGAAAATTAACTGTAATTTTAACTTGTACGTTTGAATTCACTTATTCACTTTACCATGTGCTTAGCACAAAACATTTTTGGCTTCGGATTCTGGACAAATTTATGTTGTAATGTATAGATTTTCTTTGTCTTCCTTTGTATTTATTTGTTTATAAATGGATTTATTTTCTTCCGTTTGATTTGTAGTGTTCTATTTTCAAAGGTATCCTTTTTTTTTTTCAATTTCATTCCAATGATTGTTAGGGCTTGGAATTGTCACAAAATTTTGGCTTTAAGCTTGTGACAATTACAGAAAACAATCATTCTTTGCTTATAATGTGGTTTCCCAGCCCTTGAAAAAGTAAATTACATTATAAGCTTACATTTGTGTTTTTTTTTACTTATGTTTCACTTTTTGAATAAATACTTCATTTGTTAGTACTATGTTTTATAATGTGTAATTTGACATAGCTATTTGGGGTAATAATTTCATTGCATTTGGTCAGTTATTTCTGTTTCAATGGTTAATTTTTGCAATAAGTTTATATATATATATATATATATATATATATATATACATATACAGGGTGTCCATAATTAAGCGACCCTATTTTAAAGTTGTCTACAAACGAAACTATTGTTCAGAAAGGTGTGAAATTTTGCGGAGGACATAATGAATGGATCGGAATTTGTTTGAGCGAAAAAAATAGTTCAAAATTTCTCCGCCAGAAGGCTTTTGACTTTTGGATTTTGGAGCATTTGAAACATCTAGTAAGTCGTGATAATCCAAGAACTTTACCTGATCTTAAAGCAGGGCACGAAATTTCTGCTCGTCAGCTCGACATTGGCGAGCAAATATTTAAGGTTGGCGAGTAAGTTTCGTCTTTTGAAATGTTGTGCTTCAAATCAAACTGTATACGCTCAGAATATCGTGCCTTAATCTAGCGACACGCTGAAGTGTTTTAAAATCAAGCGACAGCATTTATCTTCCAAAAGAAGAAAAAATGCGGCGTCACTCACTTCCATTTCTCTACTGCGGAGGAACGAACTTCCCCCGTCTGCATTCGTTTACCCGCTTTCGCACGGCGCAAGCGCTATGCTGCTTTTTTCGCTTCCGAGATCGAATCCGATTGCTCTTCACTCCTGCGCGAAGTGAATCAGGTTTCGCCACCTAAGCTCAGCTATTTGAAACACGGTAAAAAATATTCGCTTTCTCCCGAATTTTTAACATTTTAAAAATTGTTCGTATTTTCATGAATGTAAAATATTCTGGATTTAACGGACAGCTCATTCTAACAATGGTCAATTTCAATTCAGTTTTTCATAAATAGTTCATTTTCTGGGCAGGTGTGGTGGCCGACGTTACTGTCTGAATGAATGTAAAATAGTGGCGAGCAAAAATTTTAGTCTTGCTAGTTACTTTTCAACTGAAATTTCATGCCCCCCCTGTCTTAAAGACAGCATTTCACGACATGTTCTTAGCATTTCCCAGAACACTGTGGGTGTCTTACGATTCCAGATGGTATCTGAAAATAATGACCATCGTGTGGAACATGTTTTGCTGTAATAAGATTTGTTAACTATCCTAAATGTATGCCAAATGCGTAATTCATTAAAAACGTCATCTGGCGGCGAAATTTTGAACTATTTTTTTTCGCTCAAACAAATTTGCATCCGTTCATTATGTCCTCCACAAAATTTCACAACTATTTCACTGACGAAACTATTCTGAACAATACTTTCGTCTGTAGACAACTTTAAAATAGAGTCGTTTAATTATGGACACCCTGTATATTCCAAAAATATTATCCAAAAATACAAAGGTTACATGAATATTTTATGAGAATATATGAAGATGCCTTCATTTTTTTTCTTATATATTCAGAGTAGTGGGAAGTTAAACTAGTCGTTGGGGGCCACCATAATACCTACCCATCATGGATATGCATAATATAAAATATGAAAATAAAACATGTGCAAACTATTTATAAAATGCATTGCAATTCGAATAAAATCATGGCTTGATGACTTCATAAACTTTAAAGGCTCTATTACTGAATTGCGCAAAAGAAACATTCTGATAACTCCAAAATTGATAATCCTATTAACTAACGGTTTACTGCGTCGGATTAAGCGTCTCATTTCCAATTAAAATATATCTTTGAATTGAAATTTGAATGAAATACAGGGTCATGAAAAATCAAAGAGTGTGGAAACTAGGATTACAAATATCTCGGCAACTCTCATTATCCGATCGACTTCATTCTTTAGGCAAAATTTATGTTTTTTTATTGTCTTTTATATTCGCTCCTTAAAATAAACAATTTCGAAAAGTTTTATATACCTTTTATCAGAACGAATATTTCGAGAGTCGTAAAAAAATAGTTCCGGATAATCGAGGTTACTGAAATTCAATAAGCTTGTTCCCATTATTACATACTAAGTACAAACCAAATTTCAAGTCTCTATCTCAATTTGTTCGGGAGATAGAGCGTTTACAGACACACAGACAAACAGACACACAGACAGATGGACGGCAATTTTTTTTTTCTAAAAATATGCTTTTCGGAATCTCCAGTGTCTGAAATGTGTAAATCCGTCAATTTTTTTTTTCGATTTTCAAAACGATTACAAGACTTTCCCTATACTACGTATGATGGGTAAGTAAAAGTACACTTAAATACATTTTCAGCGCAACATATTTTCGAATGTCGCATCTTTGAGAAAATTAATCGGAATTCAATCTTGAATTCCTGAAATTATAACCAATCATATATTACAGTTTCAAGGACTTGAAAAGTTATTTTACAAATTCTAAGAACATGTTGTAATGATTCGAATAGATTACTCTTATGATTCTTGCAAGTATTATAGATTTCTTAATAAATTGAAACAATTCCCTTGTATTTGACAGATGCAGTAAGCTTTTTGAAGCCAATTAATATATAACATTTAAGACCATATTTTCATGGAAAAGTGTGTGTTATATTGTTTTGACTTTTTTCGAGATTGCTTTTTTTTAAATCTACTTTTTAAAATATGTTAAGAAAAGGGGAAAAGAAAGATATTAAAGTATTTAAATGACTGGAAAGTTCTTCTGAGAGAATATAAATTGATTTCATCGTTCAAGATTTTTAATAGAAGAAAGTTAAAAAGTACACTAGACGAATACGTTTTCAGTATGACATACTTTTGAATGTTTCATCTTTGAGAAAAAGTATGAGAATTCAATGTTGAGTTTTCGAAACTGCAACAAATTATGTAATTTTAGAGATTTAAAACGTTGTTTTAAAAATTTTAAGACATTGTCATAATTATCTGAATCGATTTTTATTTATTTATGTATTTTTTGTATGATGCTACATATAAAGTGATATTTAAAATAATATTATTTTCGTAACAAACCGAACCAATTCCTTAGTATTTTACATATACTATGAAATTTCTGAAGCCGATTATTTACTATTGTAACTTCATAATTTTGTAGATAAAAAATGGATTTTACTGCTTTTAATATATTTTATAAATATTTATTTAATCAATTTTTCAAAATCTGTTAATATATATTACAGGGCTTTACAAATTTTATAAAATCTGATAGCCAGCGAAAAATTCTAGTCGCCAGTATAAAATATTTACCCCCCCCCCCCCACCCTTCATTGATTTTCAAATGACACAGAAGTTTTTATGAATTAATCGAAAAAAAATAATAACAAGCACGGTTTCGAATTATTAGTTACATAGTTTAGAATTTTAGAATGGTACATAATTTTGAATAGTACATAATTTAGTTTTATAGATTTACTTCATATGAATTACTTATAATCACATATATATTATTATTATTCGTTAAAATGAATGTGATAGATTAATTATTTTTAATTCTGAATACAGAAACCTGATTTTAAATTTACAAAAAAAAAAAAAAAAAAAAAACCTTAAGAATTTTTCATCATTGTATCCAATTTTAGTTGCCAATTTCAGTTAGATTGGCATTATTTCTTACTGTTTTATTGACTCCCAACCCCTCCTTCCACATTCTAATCATGTGACTTGCTAAGTGGCTAGAGAGGTAAAGAATGGCGTTTTCTGTGCATAAGATGGGGAATGCTTTTTTAATTTTGTTCTTCCATTAAAAGTACGAGAAAATATGAAGATCACTGTTTGCCGTGTACCAGTAGGGGTTGGGGAGAGAAAAAATGTCGTTTGTGCTTATTTCAAAGGTCAATTCATAGGTCACCAAAGAAATAGAACAAGAACGAAAAATCATGCTTCAAGCATAGATTATGTAACACTTTCCAACGCTTCCAAAATAATTTTACGAATCATACTCTTTAATAAGCTAAAAGATAACATCTAAGTAATCCGAATACTTTTTTTCAGCCCTGTATAGGATCTATAGATTTGTATATATACTACATAGGATGCTAAATTTTAGTTCAGTTAGGAAACACGTAGCACAGTTTAAAATTCTCCGTCTGGAGTTAAATAATACGGAAATGTGTTCCCGAACTTTTGTGCTTCCCTGTATAGGATCTACAGAATTTATACACACCACGTAATATATAAAAAGCGATTTAAAATTAAAATCGCGTTCAGTAACTTAAAACGCACTTCCAGGAATTATTGTTAACATACAGTAGAGAATTCTTTTGTGTGTACCTGTAAATGAACGATGACTGCTATACACACAATATTCTGTAGTAAGTCTCTTGTAATGAACCTTATATAAATTTCAATGCGTTTAAAATAGGGAAACATTATTTAAATAAACCGCAGACGATTTTTCTCCATAGACGTAATGTAACGGAATTCTTTTGACTGTCCCTGTAAAGTAAGTATAAGTGCTATACACACCCTATTCCATATTAAGCTTCTTCTAATGCACCTTAGTTATATATATAAATTTCAGTGCGTTTAAAATAGTGAAACATTATTTAAATAAACCGCAAATGATTTTTCCCCATAGACCGCAATGTAACGGAATTCTTTTGAGTGTCCGTGTAAAAAAACTATAAGTGCTACACACTTCCATTGAAATAGGGAACATGCTATAGATAACGATTATAACATATAAAAATTGCAGGGCAATCCGAGCATATTTACGGGAGTTAGAGCACGGCCAGACGGCAGACGGCAGACGGCCAGACGGCAGACGGCCAGACAAACCGAAGTCATAAACACTTTTCAACTAGGTTGGAAAGTGTTAAAAAAAGAAAAAGAAAACGCCAGATTAAATAACTTGGTCGCCAGATAGTAAAACTTAGTCGCCAGTGACGACCTGGCGACCGTATTTGTCAAGCCCTATATGTATATGATACTAAAGTATCGAAGAAATTGTAAAGTTTTCTTGAAGAATGTAGAGTGGTTTGTATTGTTCAAGAATAACAACAAAAGAAAGTTATAAACTACTATTTACGGATACTTTTTCTGTACACATCTCTTCATTATCATATTTTTTAGTAATATACAGGGTGATTATAATTAAAATTGCACTTTCAATAGGTTGTAAAAGAAGAACCACTGGTCAGAATGACCTGATATTTCATCTGAGTATACGTGAAGCATGAGAATTTGTTTTGGGAAAGAAAAAGTTCAAAAGTTTACCGATAGATGGCGCTGTACTTGTCATAAGAAATAATATTAAACTTTTTTTGTACGTTTTTTTTACCCGGAAAGGCCAGATTGGATCCTCTGGTGTAAAATGCTACAAAAAATATTTTTTCCTTATATATCACAAATGCCTTGTATTTCACTCATATTGCACGTTTACTCAAAAAAAAAAAAAATAAATATATTTTAATTCCATCATGTCATAGAAAAAAGACTTTTTAAATTTCCCTTATAAATATATCATTTGGTTATGTATTCCAAAAATATATAAGTTACTTGAGTATTTTTTGAGAGGGTATAAAATTGCATTTTTGTTTATGATTAAGAATAGTTGAAAACTGCAAAATACTCTTGACGAATTCATTTTTAGTACAACAAAGTTTTCAACTTCCCATATCTGAGAAACAAAGAATTTAATCTCGAGTCCCCTTGAAATTATAACGAATCATCTATTGTAGTTTCAAAGACTTTAAATGTTATTTTACAATGTCTAAGGCACTGTCGTAACGATTTGAATCTGTTAAACTTATGATTCTCAATATGAAATAAAACTGAAAATATTATTGTTTTCTTAGTAAATAGAGTTGGTTTTATTGCTCAAGAGTTATCATGAGCGATGGCATAAATAAATCTAGGAAGTGGCAAGATATGCCTGCAATCCGCAGCTCCAGCCGCGCTTTTTTTTCCTCTTTTTTAATAGAGAATTGTAAACATAAAATAAGCTAAACTAAGAATTTTTTCTCAGAACTCCTCGTACAAGACAATTTTCAAACATATCAACTTAAAAATCGATACAAAACAATTAAGAAATAATAAGCATTCAAGAATAAATTTCTACAAACATTTTTCAAAATGAAGAATTGAAACTGCTTGTCCTTTCTCCCGTCTGGGAAAGGAGGGGTGAACCCCATGTTTAAGATGGATTTGAAACACATGAACGTATAAAGAAAAACAGAATTAAAAGTCACTTGAAGGGGGGGGGGGGCGAAATATTCTGAATTCTTCTTTCTTTTAACGTTATTTTATGTCATGTCACTATTTTACATTACTTGCAAAGAATAAATATTGCTGCTTTTTTTTTTCAAAATCATCAGAGTTAAAAAAATTAATTAATCAAATTTCAAAAAGCAGGGAGGGGCAATGGTCTCCCAAGTACAAAATACTCTAGCCAAATAGTACAACATACTTTCGAATGCCTCATGTTTGAATAACAGGAACATAATGTCATCCTGGTTCGTTGGAATTTTATTGAATCATCTATTGTAGTTTGAAGGACTTGGGATTAACGACAGTTGTATCTCCAGTCGATTACTGTATCAGGAAAGAGGAAAACGTTATTTTAGAATTTCCAACACATTGTCGGAATGTTTTTCATTATCTATTTTAATGGGTTCTGCGCGTAAAATGAAATGCTACCTTTGGAACCACAAAAGTCTGTTGTGTCTAAAAAATTATATATTATTATCTAAATGTGTTTTGAACTTTTCCCCAATTTCGAAATGTGAAAAAAAGGTAACATTTGTGTACGTTTCGAGTGAACTGGGATATTTTTTACAAGCAACTTTCTATGGAAAATGCGGTTTTTGGAAAAGTTCATTGTACAATTTATACTACACAAGATATTTTCCAATATACAGTGCTTCAAAGAAAAAAAAATTCGAACGATGGCTTTTCCAAAAGAAATGTAAAACATTTTAATTCGTATACAGATTTTTATAGCCGTATGTGGTTTATTTTGCTGTAAGAAGTCATCAATATACTAAAAACTGTATTCATATAATTAACTAATATTTTTCGAATAAAAACAATTTGCCTGGATTATATTTAGATTTATTCAATGTATCTGATTGTGAAAGATATATTTCAAACGGATGATTTTTTTAAAGATAAAAATTTAAGTTTGTCACGTAGATTTAATATTAGCATCCTCAAAATTTGACCCCTACTATAATAACTCTTGGAAGAGTTAAGAAAAAGTACTCAAACTATATACATTTCCGGGATGCTTTTATCGAAGAAACTTAAGGTGGTTCTCAAAAAAATATTTTTCCGCGCTCAACAACGCGAAATTTTCTGACACCATTTACGTACTCATTTTTAAACGTAAAAGAATGGCCACTTGTAGGCCTGATTTTTGAAGCGATTTGGAATCGAATGGTGTTTTCCCTTTTTTGATAAATGAATTATTTATCGACTTAAAAGCGATTGTTGTCACGTAACAACTGTTTTTTTCCCCTTTTCCGCGCTGTCGCGCCCGGAAATTCAGTTCTAAACGCCAACTTTGACAGTATTATCTGAAGGTTTTTCTGACTTTACAAAAAAAAAAAAAAAAAAAAAAAAAAAATAGAATGCACCATTCGATTGCATAGTTTCTGAATAAGAACACCTGCCAAATTCATGCGTTCCCGAACGAAAATAAACTTAGAAATATGTCAAAAAGTAGCTCCTTTGGATTTGAAAACAGCCTTAAAATGTCAAAAGTGGGTGCTACCATTAAAAAATAAATAAACCCTTTTATGTCAAACACTTTAATTCAAAATAAACCACACGATTATAAAGTACTTCTACAAATTAAAATGATACATGTCTTTCATTGTTGAATTAAATACAGCTGAAGTTATGACCATCGATCCAATTCATCATCTTGTTTTCTTTTTCTTTTGACATACTGTACTTATTAGATTTCAATAAAGCATATTTTTTTGCATTTGGCTCGGCTATTTGAATTATTTAAATAAAAAAGAAATCCTAAACAAAGGGGGAAAAAATCTACACACAAAAAGGATGAAAAGAATATTAAAGTTACATTCTTCTTTTGGTGGACACCTTGTATTTTTAAAACTGTCAGTATGATTGAGTAAGGTATTCATTCTCAATTAAAGAAAAAGGTGAAGTTGCAACATATTTCACATCATCAACACGTAATTCATATTTTATCACTTTCCCTTTTATTCATTCGGGAGCAGTACTATTGGGACTACTTAGTTGATCTTTGACTCCCGAGAAAGCAAACTCTGAACTGTTTCGTATTATCTTTTCTGTTACACCCTGTTCCATCATCGCGTTGTAATATAAAAACGCATTCCAAGTAAACAAGCAATTACTGGACAATAAAGCAGAAAACTGGTTTATAAAACTGTGTTATGAAATTCAAGGTAAAACAAGGAAAGGAGAAGGGCGTGTTGAATTTTTTAGAAAAAATATTTAATGCTGGCTCAGTTATTTTCTTTTATGTTTAAAATGAAGTAGGCAACACAAACACTTTCGCGTAATGAAGACCCAAACTAACCCTGTCTTGGTGAACAATCATATTGCAGCACTAGGGCTTTACTGCTTTCTGAGTTTAAGAAAGTGTTTGGCGTACCCTTATTAGAGATGACACGGTCTCAGCCCGAGCCCGAGACGTGCTTGGTCTCAAAATGAAAATTTTATTATTTACCCATCATACGTAGTATAGTGGTAAGTCTTGTAATCGTTTTGAAAATCAATTTTATTTTATTTTATTTTTTTTTTTTTTTTGACGGATTTACACGTTTTAGACAGATTCTGAAAAACATATTTTTAGAAAAAAAAAATTTGCCGTCCGCCTGTCTGCGTGTGGACTTGAAATCTGGTATGTACTTATTATGTAATAATGGAAAGAAGCTTATTGAATTTCAGTAACCTCGATTATCCGGAAATATTTTTTTTTGGACTCTCGAAATATTCGTCCTGATAAAAGGTATATAAAAATTTTCGAAATTGTTTATTTTTTCAGGAGTGAACAAAAAGACAATAAAAAAACATAAATTTTGCATAAAGAATGAAGTCGATCGGATAATGAGTTGCCGAGACATTTGTAATCCTATTTTCAACACTCTTCGATTTTTCACGACCCTGCATTTCATTCACATTTCAATTCAAATATATATTTTAATTAGAAATGAGACATATAATCCGACGCAATAAACCGTTAGTTAATATGATAAACATTTTTGGAGTTATGGATGGAGTTATGGAGTTAAGGATGTTTCTTTTACGTAATTCAGTAACAGAGCATTTAAAGCGAGGCTCACGAAAAAGAAAGGCTACCGCGGTGTTTTTAGCTTATCTTTTTTTACAGACCGCCGGAGTCACGTGATTCTTGAATGCACTAATGTAGGTGTACGAAAAGGGCATCACGTCACTCTAGCGGTCTGTAAAAAAAGATAAGTGGAATGCACCGCGGTAGCCTGTCTTTTTCGTTAGCCTCGATTTAAAGTTTATGACGTCATCAAGCCACGATTTTATTCGAATTGCAATGCATTTTATAAGTAGTTTACACATGCTTTATTTACATATTTTATATAATGCATATCCATGATGGGTAAGTATTACGGTGGCCCCCGACGACTAGTTTATTTCGAAATTGGAAAAATGAATAATAATAATAATAATAATAATAATAATAATAATAAAAACATTGCTATTTGAAAAACAAGAATGTAGTCTAAGTTTCTTAGACTGTTTTACAATCTTAAAAATCAATTTGAAAGGAAATTGAACTGTTATTGATGACATATAAGGAGGAATATTATATTTGGTTCCGAAGCCTTTACACGGTCAATGTCAGTATAATATAAAGAAGCCGTGAGATGTCACTAGTTTTCCCATCGCTTTATGTTTGAAGTCTTTTTCTAGATTTACTGGAAAACAAAATTTATGTTATCTGCTATATTTGTACAATGTTATTTTAAAAGAATAAGAATTACGATTTTTTCAGATTTAAGTCAGTGGTTGGGTATAAATAACAAATTTGCTATTTTAAACAGATTTTTCAATGACATGAAAATCACGAAACGTTTGTTATGAAGGAGTATTTAGAATTAATATTTATTTCCGCGTAAGAAGAGACCCTTATATAAGAAACCTTATTTAATTGAAAACAGCTAATTATTTTAATTTCAGATAGGCCAAATTTAAGCTACAACGGTCATCGCAAGGCACGCAATAATTTCTAATAGCGAAAATTACGTTTTTTTTTCTTTTTTTAAATAAAATATATCAAAATTATATCCAAGTATTTTATTTTAAAACAAAAAGAAAGTCAAAAAGAAAAAATAATTGCTTACTCAAAAAAAAAAAAAAAAAAAAAAAAAAAAAAAGCCCACCCACACTTACACACACAGGGAAAAAAAAAAAAAGTAAAATAAAAAACGTTTTCCCTACCATATGAAAAAGTGCAACTCTTTAAGCTAAACTGAAAATGCACTGGTTCACTAGTCACCCATTAATCTCCTGTAAGTATAACTTTGATAACTGTCACTGTGTGTTTGTTGTTTCATTTAAAAAAAACAACAAAAAAAAAACAAAAAAACAAACCTAGTCAAGTTTATTACATCTTGTATATGGGTGTACGTTTTGTATTACAGATATATATGTCTTCTTCTAAACTTATAAAATAAAAGACATTCGTGAAAATAATTGCGTATTTTTTTGCGCCTAAAATTTAGAATTGTAAAAGAAATGGAAAGCTAATAGTAAGTAAATGGTATTTCCAATGACTCATACACAAAAAAACATATACCTTTGTCGCAAATAATTCTGAACAATTTGTGATTTCTTTTGTGCCGGCTTTTTACATTTGTATCAACCACAGTCTTAGTTATTAAATAAAAAGTCTTTTTTATCTATCTATTACTAACAGTTTCATCCAGTTCACGATAGAGGCCTTATGAATAAAATAAACAAAAAGGTAATATCATAAAAGTACGGTGGTTACAATAATGGAGCTCTGTGCATTCGCGCCAACAAAACTTTAAAACGCATTCCGCAACATTTGGTGAAATTCTATTTCGTATGGCTTGAAAATAAAGAATTTACTTTATAAATAACTAGCAAAATCCGCGGTTTTGCTCGCGTAATTCTTGAAAAATGCCAAGTAGTATTCGTTGGCCTATTTTCATTAGAGGAAATTTTACTGCCACAGATAATTCAGAAATTACTAATTAAACCACACTAATGTCGAAAAAAAAATCGAAAATTTAGAACGTTTATCGCTCTTTTACCCCCCTCCCCCCCCTGTGGTAGTGTCACCAATATAAAATATAGCCTATGTTACAGCAGGGACTGTTGCCATCACTTTTGAAAATGGTTCTGTAGTTCCAGAGATTCCATAGAAATTGTAATTTAGAATGTTTTTACACCGCTTTTAGCTCATCTCACAGTTTTAAATGTCGAATTTTTTTAGAATTTGTCCTTAGAGAGCATTTACATCTTATAAATAACTACCATGTCAAATTTCATGTTTCTAGCACCTTCAGTATAAAAAAAATCAAAATTTTAGAACGTTTTTCGCTCTTGCACCCCTATGTTAGTGACACCGACATAAAATATAGCCTATGTTACAGCAGGGACTGTTACTATCAATTTGCCACCATCACTTTTGAAAATGGTTCTGTAGTTGCAGAGATTCCATAGAAATTGTAATTTAGAATGTTTTTAGAACGCTTTTCGCTCATCTCACCCTTTTAAATTTCAAATTTTTTTGGAATTTTTTCTTAGACAGCATTTACATCTTATAAGTAACTACCATGCTAAATTTCATGTTTCTAACGCGTTCAGTATAAAAAAAAATCGAAATTTTAGAACGTTTTTCTCTCCTGCACACCCCTGGGAATTGTGGCACCGACATAAAATATAGCCTATGTTGAAGCAGGGACTGCCACCATCAATTTGCCACCATCACTTTTGAAAACGGTTCTGTAGTGCCAGAGATTCCATAGAAATTGTAATTTAGAATGTTTTTAGAACGCTTTTCGCTCATCTCACCCTTTTAAATTTCGAATTTTTTTAGAATTTGTTCTTAGAGAGCATTTACATCTTATAACTACCATGCCAAATTTCATGTTTCTAGCTCCTTAAAGATTAAAAAAAAATTGAAATTTTAGAACGTTTTTCGCTCCTGCACTCCTCTGGGTATTAGTGGCACCGACATAAAATATAGCCTATATTGGAGCAGGGATTGTCACCATCAATTTGCCACCATCACTTTTGAAATCGCTTCAGTAGTTCCAGAGATTACTCCCTACAAACAAACAAACAAACAAAAACACAATCTTTGATATTTTATAATATTAGTATAGATGAACGTTAATTTCAGAAGAGCAAGTGGCCACCGCTGGTGATAAAACAACATTTTAAAATGGAAACTTACGTTTTCAATCATAACAATTAAATTTACAATGATTGCATGAAAATGACGTCATTTCTTTGCTTTTTCTAATTAGTGCAGATCTTAATTTAAATCATAGTAAACGCAATAGCGTTTGCTATAACATGCTTAAGAAATAGAAAATGCAAACGTCTGTCTAAAATTTCTGGCAAACCAGTTGACATACGACAGTGATTTTTTTTTTTATAAGAAAGAATTCGACGAGACGAATAAAATGATAGTATTCGAAAATTACTGTAGCTTACTGTAATGTTTTATTTAACTTTAAACGAAAAAATGATGACGCAAAATTCAACAAAATGTAGTTAACGGTCCACTGGGTGGATTAACTTCGTTTTTGTTTAATTTTTATCCTCTTGGTAAAACTTAATGTGGATTTTTCTTTCACAGAAAGTGACGTCATATTTAAGAGATTATTATTATTATTTTCATGAAATTGAAGTGTTCGTGTTTTAATTCAAATACATGATTTAAATGAAGATACTACGTTACCCCCCCCCCCCCCCCCCTTCAATGTTTTCAGAGAAATCGTGTATTTTTTTCTGTTACACGCGCCAGAGAAAACGTGCTTTCTTATTTATAAAACTGGGAAATTTGACTATGATTGTTTTAAAAAAATTACTTTTTTTCTGATTGTCGTTTTAACAGTTTATGTGAGCGAATGCACACAGCTCCATTATTGTCATTACTGAATTTAAAGGCTATTACATTCTTGTTTATGTTACACGAAAAGCCCCATAGTTTGGTTAATTCTGTCAAACCCGGGCGGCTCTGTTAGTATTATAAAAAAATTGCGATTACAAATTAATTTTCACGGTAGCGGAGCCACGGGTAACAACTAGTCTTTTATAAACATGTGAGACATAATATGCCTATATTTTGGCGATAAGACATTTGAATCTAAGAATTTTTTAATGCTACAAATGTGTCGCAATGTTCTGAAATTTCACAAAAAAAAAAAAAAAAAAAAAAGGTTTTGCATACATAAAAATTATATTTAGAGAGATATACATAGATTTTGCATAATAGTAGTGTTAACATGAAACCTAAGTTTCGAATTAATAGAACTTCTTTAACAGCTTCCAAACCTTGTTAAACTGAGATCATACAATTCGGATTTCGCCAAAAACCTCTTTAACACTTTCCATCAAAGTTGAAAAGCGCTTATGAATTCGATATATCTCTCTGTTTGTCCATGCTCTAACTCGCGTAAATATACTCGGATTGCCATGCAATTTATATCTGTTAGTAAAGTTTACTACGGCATGTTTGATATTGTAAATGAATTGTGTAGTATTTATAGTTCATTTATAAGGACACTCAAAATAATTCCGTTACATTACGGTCTACGGGGAAAAACCGTTTGCGGTATACATTAAAGTTGTTACACTAATTCAAACATATTTAATTTGATATATATCACTAAGGTGTACTATAAAAGGCTTACTGTAGAATATGTCGGGCATACACTGAAATAAAAAAAATTTGTTGATTTTACAGTATAATACTGGCAGCCGGGGTGCTAGTATTATACTGTAAAATCAACACTTTTTTTTTGCAGTGTAGCATTCATCGTTCATTTACAGTGACACACTAAATAATTTGGTTTACAATAATGCCTAGGAACAATAATTGTGAGAAGAGCTTTTTCAGTTGAGGTACGCGTTTTTAAATTTAACTATTTTTTTACTTATTACTTGGTGTGTATAAATGCTATAGATCATATATATAGAAGCACAAAAGATATCGAATACATTTCGGTTTATTGTCGGTAATAGCTAAATAGGAATTTTTGACTGTCTTATGCGTTTCTTTTAAATGCTAAAAAGTGTAAATTAACAACATAATATGGAGTAAAATAACTTTTATTAGATTGTTGACATGTTTCTGCTCACTCCGAGCCATTTTCAAAAACAAATGAGAATATTCTATAATTGCATGGTCTTTGAAGTTATTATTTGGAATCCTATCATTTAATTTTCATGTACTTTTTAAAAATTACGCACGTTATCTTTTACTTTTTACTTTGTTGTTTATTTTCATATTTGTAACCATGGGGTAACTCGAGCCATAATTTTGGTGATTTAAAAGATGCCGCATCGTTACATATTGTATTTTTGCGTGTTACTATCTCTATGGTTTCTCTTATTATGGATGTATAGTATAGACTTGAGGGAAAAAATTATTTTAAAAAGTACATGAAAATTAAATGATAGCATTTCAAATAATAACTTCAATGACCGTCCAATAATAGAATATTCTCATTTGTTTTTGAAAATGGCTCGGAGTGAGCCGAAACATGTCAACAATCTAATAAAAGTTATTTTGCTGTATAATATGTTGTTAATTTACACCTTTTAGCATATACGAGGGTACGTCATTAAGTAAGTCACAAAAGATAATTAAATAATAACTTACAATGATATTCATTTCAAAGCTATTTTTATTTCTCGACATATTCTCCGCCAATATTTATGCACTTATATCACCGTTTTATCAGTGCCCCAACACCAGCTGCATAACATTCTTTGTGTTGCTGTCTCAGCCACATTAGGACTTCAAGTTGAACCTTTTCATCATCTGTGAACATCATCTTGCTTCCAAGATGTTTTTTTAGTGGACTAAACAGATGAAAATCGCTTGGGGCTAAGTCGAAACTGTATGGTGGATGTTGAAGAAGTTGCCAACCAAACTTTTGATTTGTTTTCTGTGTTCAACTTGAAGTCCTAACGTGGCTGAGACAGCAACCCAAAGAATTGTATGCAGCTGGTGTTGGGGCACTGATAAAACGGTGATGTAAGTGCATAAATATGGGTGGAGAATATGTTGAGAAATAAAAATAGTTTTGAAGTGAATATCATTGTAAGTTATTATTTAATTATCTTTTGTGACTTACTTAATGAGTTTCCCTCGTAAAAGAAATATATTATTATAAGGCGTTATTACTTATAATATTTTTTTTTTTGTGCTATGCGTTTCCTAACTGAACTAAATATTAGCACACTGTGTAAGTAAACATACAAATCTATAGATCATATACAGCATAACACAAAATAGACACAAAATAATTCGGATATTTTTCCGACTATTGATGGTAAGTGCTGAAATATGGTTTTCAAATGTGTTATTCGTTTCCCAAAATGTTTACTTAGACATCAGCTTTCACCTCAGTAATCGGTAAAGTTTTGTTAAAGTGTTCTGGAAGTGTTGAAAAGTGTTTCATAATCTATGCCTGTCGCATGATTGTTTGTTCTTGTTAAAATATATTACAGTAGAAATTATAGTAAAATTTGCTGTAAATTTATGCACCCAAATTTCCAGCATATTTTACTGTAAATTGACAGCAAAATATGTCTTAAATTACATTATGTTTGGAATTTTATAGCAAAATGTGCTTCAAGCATGCTAATTTTACTGCAAATATGACTATAATCCTATTAAATTTTACAGCAAAAAATGCTGGCAATTTGGGTGCATAAATTTACAGCACATTATGCTGAAATTTTTGCCGTTTTTTCTTACAGTGTATGTTTGTGTGTGTAAATTTTACATTTATAACTCTAATTGCTCACAAGTTATCTGGGCACATGTATTAGAATCATACGCCTTTATCTAAACTTATAAAACAAAATACATTCTTGAAAGAAAATTGCTTGTATTTTTTTTTTTTTTTTTTTTACGCTCAAAATTTAGAATTGTAAAAGAAACGAAAGATAAAAAAAAGTGTGAAGAAAAAAACGTGAGTAAATAGTTTATTTCCATAAACTTACACAAAAGAAAACATATACCTTTGTCGCAAATAATTCTGAGCAATTTGCATTTTCTTTTGTGTTGGCCTTTCACATTTGTATCAGCTCCAGCATTACTTTATTAAATAAAAAAGCTTTTCTCTTTCATAAAAGCGTGAGAAATGTATGCGCATATTTTTGTGATAAGACAAAGAAATAGGAATTTAAGAGGGTTTTCTAAAATGCTGCATATGTGCTGAAATGTCACAAAAAATGGATTTTTGCATTTTATAAATAATAGTGTCAAACTGAAACCCACGTTTGTATTAAATAAAAGTTTTATTTCAAAGCTTTTTTCACTTTGTTAAACTTAGACCACACTTACAGTGACACATCTAGTAACGAATATTTTTTTCGCTGTATTTCTGGCTTGGGTAACCAATATGGAATCGTCTAACACAGGGGTTCCCAAACTATGGTACGCGTACCAGTAGTGGTACACAAAGCTCTGGCTACTGGTACGCGAAAGTGCGATGCTGGTATGTAAAAGGAAATACCAGCTTAATATTATAAAATCAACAAGAACGAAAAATCATGCGTCAAGCATAGATTCTGAAACACTTTCCAACGCAGCCAGAAAACTGTAACGAAACTTCACCGTTAAATAAGGCGAAAGAAGATATGTAAATAAACAGTTTAGAAAACATATAACACATTGAAAAATACAGTTTTCGAAATTACCTTCCAGTGTCAAAAAAGTTGTCGAATTATTTTGTGCAGCCCTGTATATGATCAATAGATGTGGACACATAGTATAATAAAATTTAGTTCAGTTAGAATATTCTCATTTAGAAATTTTCGCCAACGATGGAAATGCACTCGAAATCTTTTGTACAGCCCTGTATATCATCTGAAGACATTTGTACAACCCACATACTAAGCTAAAAGGCAACATAAAACTCACTCGCAGCAATTACCAACCGTAACCGACAATGTATCTTTTTCTTTGCGTAGTCCTGTATATGAATTTATTTATATTATACAAACTTCTATTAGTCTACTAAATAGAGTTTAGCAGGAAAATGCGTAAACAGAATTAAAAGGTACCCTTAAGCAATTCACTCCCATAGTCTGTAATACTTACGAATTCCCTTTTGCATGTAGTAGATGTATATGATCAACCGAGTTTATAAACACACATGTATTATGAAAAAATGTAGTTAAACTTAAAAACGCAAACCAAAGTTAAAAAAGCACTTATCACACATAGACTGTAAATATCGCACATGTACTGTAACCAATATCTTTTGTGTGTCCCTGTAAACGCAATGCACACTAGAGAGCAATTTACAGTGCACTTCAGTAATGTATATAATTTTCATTATGTTTGAAATCCTGAAATATCACTAAAATTACACTGCAAATGATTTTTCCCATAGAACGATGTGTAACAGAATTCTTTTGTTTGAACCTGTAAATGAATAATAAATGCTTTGTACCCCATACTCTACAAAAAGCATGCTTTAATGCGCTTCATAATTATATATTAATTTCATTATGTTTTAAATGACGTAGCGTCATCAAAATGCACTTGAAACGATTATTTCCCATTGACTGCAATGTAACGGAATACTTTTGACTGTCCCTGTAAACAAACTATAAATGCTACACACTTCAGTTGAAATAGGGAACATGCTATAGTAAACGACAATAACATACAAAAATTTCATATTTATGGGAGTTAGAGCACGCACAGACGGCAGACGGCCAGACAAACCGAAGTCATAAACATTTTAGGTAGCTTTCAATACAAAAAAGTATAAAGCTACCTATTGCAGCCGTTCGGAGGAAAGCAGTTCCGGAAAATTTCGATATATTTTCACCGATCATGACCCCCAGACCCCAAAACCACCCTCCGTCCAAATGTTGATTTATATATATAGATATATCCATATATATATATATATATATATATATATATATCTGACCTATGTCATACGATAACGCCCGTAATTATGAATCGATTTTGATGAAACTAATTGTGTGTATTAAGGTCACTAATGTCTCGACCGAGTTGGCCAGCTTGGTCCGCCATCTTGTTTCAAGATGGCGGCCATTTAAAGATGTAAAATAACTTAAAATCTAAAATAAATATACAAAAAATTTAAAAATTCAAATTTATTTTTTAATTACGTGTTAGACCTTGATACAAGGATTCCAGAGCTTTTTTTGGTTTACCTCTATCTTAAAAAATGGCTGAGATAGAGCAGTTTGAAATTCTAGGGTGGCTGACATTTTGAAACAAAACAGCACATTAACACATCAAATTATTTTCTGTCATTGTTGTAATAATTTTCCCAATCATACGCATAAAACTATATATTCATATCTGTTAACGCCAAAATTGGCGACATTGGCGACAAAATTGGCAAAATTGGGCGACATTTGGCGAAATATCGCCAAATTTGGCGATCAAAATAAGTCTTCATAAATGAAGCCAATTTGGCTATTGCTCAATAATTTGGCGAATTTCTTATTCAAATTCAGTATTAACGAATCTCTTGTAAACGTTTCTTTGCATTTTAGCTTGCTGTTTTCGTGTAACATTAGCTAAAATTTTAAAACGAAGATATAGGAAAGCTACCTTTTCCTCCCGGTACAGGCCGGAAGGACTTTTTCAACTATAGGTTGGAAAGTGTTAAAAACGGCATGAATTTATATCTTTGGAAATTTTTGAATGGAAATTAGGGACTGTGAAGGATTTTGTTGCTGTTGTTGTATTATCTGAAGGTAAAGTCTGAATCCGTGAAAGTAGGAGGAGCTTGTTCGAATAAGAGGAGTTAAAACAAAAATTAATAGTGTTATTTATAACTTCTTTTTGTGCTAGTAATTACAGTATCGAAGTTTTGAAACATAATTCTTTAGTTATTTATGTCTGTCAATTAAAATTTTTCTTTTTTTTTTCTGTACCAAATGTGTAAGTTTCTTTCTATTTCATGGAAACCAGTTTTTAATACATTAAAGTTATTTAGAATGGTGATTTTAAATCGAACAAAATATGCGAAGTTCCACTTTCACAGTTTTTAGGTAGCTTTCAATACAAAAAAGTATAAAGCTACCTATTGCAGCCGTTCGGAGGAAAGCAGTTCCGGAAAATTTCGATATATTTTCACCGATCATGACCCCCAGACCCCAAAACCACCCTCCGTTCAAATGTTGATTTATATATATATATATATATATATATATATATGACCTATGTCATACGATAACGCTCGTATTTATAAATCGATTTTGATGAAACTAATTGTGTGTATTAAGCTAACCAATGTCTCGACCGAGTTCGTTGGCCAGCTTGGTCCGCCATTTTGTTTCAAGATGGCGGCCATTTAAAAATTTAAAATTAAAATAAATATACAAAAAGTTAAAAATTCAAATTTATTTTTTAATTACGTGTTAGGCCTAGGATTCCAGAGCATTTTTTGGTTTACCTCTATCTTAAAAAATGGCTGAGATAGAGCAGTTTGAAATTCTAGGGTGGCTGACATTTTGAAACAAAACAGCACATTAACGCGATTACTCGCAAATTATTTTCTTTCATTGTTGTAACAATTTTCCCAATCATACGCATAAAACTATATATTCCTATCCGTTAGCGCCAAAATTGGCGACATTGGCGCAAAAATTGGCAAAATTGGCGACATTTGGCGAAATATCGCCAAATTTGGCGAACAAAATAAGTCTTCATAAATGAAGACAATTTGGCAATTGCTCAATAATATTGCCCAATAATATTGCTAAAATTTTAAAAAGGAGATATAAGAAAGCTACTTTTTCCTCCCGGTATACAGGCCGGAAGGACTTTTTTTTATATTAGCATTACGTTAGATATCTGGTGGTACGTGAAAGTATGGACTTCGATTTAGTGGTACGTCGGTCTAAAAAATTGGGAACCCCTGGTCTAACGAATTTTTATTGGATGTCGCAGGACCGAAACTAAAGGAGGGATGGGGGTGGGGGGGGAGGCATGTTCCCCGGGTGCCAGAACGGAAGGCGGAGAGGGCGCCAAATGAAGATTTGGTTAGTCTTTTATTCAAAAATAATACATGAAATTTGTGTAAAAATGTTTTGCAGCTGGAAAATGCAAAAAGAAAAAAGGGTGTCCGTGACACTAAAAACTAAGGGATGGAAAATACGCAATTAATATATATATATGTATATATATATATGTATATATATATATATATACATATACAAGCCGTACAATACAGAATTGATTAATGAATGGAATAATGATAGCTTAGTCTCTTAGATATTACATTCAAATAAAGACTCATTAAAAAAATAATGTAGTTTAGAATAAAAGAAAAAAGATAGTTAAAAACATCATATTTGAAATATATGTCTGTAATTTATGAAATTATAAATCTGCTGTGTCGATCAAAAAGCTGATTTGCTGAATGCATCACGTGACGGTAACACGAACCAATGACATGCATCGTCAAAAACAGCTACATACACAGATTAAATATAACATATGACTAATATTTAATCTGTGGCTACATCCGCAGAAAGATCATGCTGTGTTTAAACACAGATCCTGCTCTGAATTTTGATTTGCTAAATGGATCATGTGAACGTAAAATATGAACCACTCAAAATCGTCGCTCTAGAAACTACGGTTGTTGCCAAACGCCAAGCTTCAAATTCAGCCTTATTTTCGCGCCACGTAAGAGAAATATATATATATAGATATTTACTACAATTACAATTTTTACATCCAGATCTGGCTTTGGAGAAGACCAAGTTGTGCCGGCTGCCCGGCACACTAACTACTGAGGGATGGAAAATTCACAAAATAAAATAGTGAAAACTTAATAGTTTCTTTTCAAAGTTGCTATTATAATTTTGAAAATTAATGCTAGATTCAGGAAAGCATCTAGACACATCAGTCTATTAATAGGAAGAGCGGTATAAGTGATAGTTTCATGAAACTGGCTGTACATAGAACACAAAGCTATTTTACAGTATGGAAATTCATCGTTATACCTACAGAAAATCCTGGTTTTTCATTTCTTAAGATATTGTAACTCATATCACCATGGCTCTATATGCCTGCTCAATTGTAATGTAATAATACAACTACAGTAAAACTAGTCGTTGAGGGCCACCGTAATGCTTACCCATCATGGATATGCATAATATAAAATATGAAAATAAAACATGTGTAAACTATTTATAAAATGCATTGCAATTCGAATAAAATCGTGGCTTGATGACGTCATAAACTTTAAATCGAGGCTAACGAAAAAGACAGGCTACCGCGGTGCATTCCATTTATCTTTTTTTACAGACCGCTAGAGTGACGTAATGCTCTTTTCGTACACCTGCATTGATGCATTCGAGCATCACGTGACTCCGGCGGTCTGTAAAAAAATATATGCGTAAAGCACCGCGGTAGCCTTTCATTTTCGTTAGCCTCGCTTTAAATGCTGTATTACTGAATTGCGTAAAAGAAACATCCTTATAACTTCAAAATTGATAATCCTATTAACTAACGGTTTACTGCGTCGGATTAAGCGTTCCATTTCCAATTAAAATATATCTTTGAATTGAAATTTGAATGAAATACAGGGTCATGAAAAATCGAAGAGTGTGGAAAATAGGATTCCAAATATCTCGGCAACTCATTATCCGATCGACTTCATTCTTTATACAAATTTTATGTTTTTTTTATTGTCTTTTATATTCACTCCTTAAAATAAACAATTTCGAAAATTTTTATGTACCTTTTATCAGAATGAATATTTCGAGAGTCCGAGAAAAATAGTTCCGGATAATCGAGGTTACTGAAATTCAATAATCTTTTTCCTATTATTACATACTAAGTACACACCAAATTTCAAGTCTCTATCTCAAATTTTTCGGGAGATAGAACGTTTACAGACACACACACACAGACAGACGCACGGCAAATTTTTTTTTCTAAAGATATGTTTTTCGGGATCTCCAGTGTCTGAAACGTGTAAATCCGTCAACATTTTTTTTTTCGGTTTTCAAAATGATTACAAGATTTACCCTATACTACGTATGATGGGTAAATAATATGTGAAAATGAAATCTGTCTATAACGGAATCCTGTCTTAAATGAAAAAGTTACATGGTCCCAACAGAAAGAATATCAACAATTATACATCATGCTAAGACAGAGATCAGTGTAAAGCGGAATCTTTTCCTCTACCTTTCGATTCCGGTTTCACAGTGTTTTATTGAATAAATATTTGACAAAGCTGATTACATAGTTCAATATTACGTATTTTATTATTACATATTTTTAATTTAAAATAAGTAGGCTGTTAGAAACTTAGTAAAATTATCTTTGTGAATTTATCTTTGTAAATTGTGTGTGTGTTGGGGGGGGGGGGTTGGGGGTTGCAAAAATCGATGTTTTCCCCAGTGAAAAAAACAACTAGATTCGGCCTCTAACATCACGCAGTCGTATACAGTATTTCAACACGACTGGATATTGTGTTTCAATTATCGAACGTGATTCCTTAACGAATGATCTTTGTTAGCCATTCCTTATCATGTATTGGAATAACACGTTTATTGTATCTACAATTGCACTGCACATTTTCGTAGCTGTAAATCATTCATTGGCATGCTTATGTTATCATTATAAAGCCACACCACTTAATGGAAAAAACATGAACTAAAACAAAGTGAACTAAACTACCTGTTGCCAAACGGAAAAGCCACACTAGAATGCGTCAAGAAAATGCGCTTCAATCAATGTCAATGCAAGCCGTAACATACCGGTCCCCATTGACATGTGCCAACATTTATTGACAAAAATATTAAATACGTATTAATAAAAAAATTATACTGTAAAACAAAATCCGTAAAAATACAGGAAACTTTACGGAATAGCTTAATTTTTTTTAAAAACAGTACAATTTCCGTTACTGACATTTTGAGATTACAAGTCTGTAAAAATTCAGGAAGTTTTCTGTAAATTTTTTGGAATATTTTTGTATTGTTTTCAAAACAGTAGAATACATCAAAAGCAGTAGACGTTTAGAGGTTTCCGTATGTAACAAAAGGTACAAACAATGCAAAGGTCACAGCTTAAAGAACCAGAGCATACTACAATTTTTTATTATCGGCAGCTCTATTAACTACTGATCTGTAATATAGACACACGACAATATCTTTATAAATCAACCATTCATTAAAATTTTTAGTAATATCGGTGTTAATGAAGCCTGTTTTCGATATCAATTACATCTCAGAGATAGATACTTTCCATATTCTTTGATATAATTAAGTATACTATTACTTTCCATCTCACAAATGTAATTGAAAACAAAATCACCAGAACAAAACGTAATATTCCTTAACCCTTTCCGGCGCGGAGTAAATCTGTTTTTAAAATGATGAAATAGTGGACTGACACCAGAATTTACCAAAGAATTTATTAGAAAATAAGAACCTGCTTATTTCCCCGTACTTTATAAAAGGAAAAATTTAATTAAATATTCTTGGTGCCGTTTGTCAGTTTTGGAATTAAAATTAGGTGTCCTCTTTTGTGGACACCGCCCGTAAAGGGTTAACAGAGTCTAGGAGTACACAAATCAACATGCATATCTGGCCATGAATATGTACCTAAATCCTGTCTTGAACATACCACTACGCATGCGCCATAAGTATGTATCTAAGGCCAGTTTCAAGCATTACACTTCGCATGCGCTGAAAGCAATTTTTAATTGTAAATTTTCGCTGATTCATTGGAATTAAGTTTACATATACTAAACTTAACACATCTATAGACTAAAATATTTCAAAGGCCAAAATGGAATAAACTGATGCAGTAGATTTTTTTCATGAACTGTCAAAAGAATCGGCCTCGCATTTTAAATATCATTACACTCACCATTTTCAATAGGGGACATACTGTAGTGCAGGGGTTCTCAAACTTTTAGCCCGACGTACCACTAATTTAAAATTCGTACTTACGCGTACCACCAGTTATCAAATGTAACGGTAATAAAGGAAAAACTGTGAAAGTGGAACTTCCCATATTTTGTTCCATATCAAATCACCATTTTAAATAACTTTACAGTATTAAAAACTGATTTCCATGAAATAGAAAGAAACTTACACATTTGATACAGAAGAAAAGAAAAATTTAAATTGACAGACTTAAACAAATAATGAAGTATATTTCAAACTAGCTGTTACCCGTGACTTCGTTCACGTAACATTAAAAAAAGAATAAATGCATTAATTTAGCAAAACATTTCACTTGATAATTAACAACATATATAATTAACTAAAGCTTTATCACATTTTATAGGAGACCATACGGTATTTCTTTGCTATAGGGGCCTTGACATAACCCAGTCTTAAAAAAGTGAAATTTCATGCCAAATAATATATACAATCGCGAAAATGAAACTGCAACTAATGAAAAAAGGAGGACCAAGTAAAATCGTGAAAATCGAGGAATTCCTCTTCGTAAAACGAAAAACAGCACTGGGAGAATTTTTCTATACAACAGTGCCTATTAGATGGTATTTGGTGTACAATTTGTATATGTGTGCATTGCTAAATGGGCAATGCTATATTGTTTATTTGCATAGACATATGTTATATATTTCTTACTACATTATCTTGTTTATGTATATATTAAATTAAGTGCTTCACGCTTCAAGTGGTGTAAATAGTGAACAAACTGCTTGTGGATTTTATACATTGATAGCTATTTCACAAAGATATAACAATCTGATGCGATTCTAAAATGTAAATAAAGGTTGCTGGAAAGTACTTTAAATTCTGCCCAATTTAACCTCGATATTTTCTCTATCGCTTCAAGAACACTATAAGCAAATAAATACCGACGAAACAAATCTGATGATCTAAATTTACATATTTTTGTTAGTATATATAAGATTATTTTAATTTATTTCATGCGCTTTAAATTTTTTACGCTTTTTCTAGGGTTAGGTGTCGAATAAAGGTACTTTCTTGTTATTTTATTTTGCCATTTCTATTTATTCTATTTTCCATTCATTCCATTTATGGATATTGATTTAATTTACATATTCGTGTCAAAGAATATTCTTTAAAGTTATTATCAGGATTAGGATAGGATACGATTAGGGTTAGGATTAGGAATAAAAATTGAACGACAATTATATGACCGATTCAGGTTTAAAGTATGAAACAGGATGTCTATTTACATCATGAAGCAATAAGAAAATTAGAAAATTATCGGCTAATATTTTTTAATATGTTTTACAGTCATAGTTGACATCAAAGGTGAGCGGGGAAATGATCATCTAAAATACCATTAAGTGTTTACCACGAAAAAAACAAATCTGGTTACAACGATGTATTTAATTTTGCGCCAAATTTCACTTGATAAAAAAAAGGCAAATTGACTATGGACCTAATTTTAGACCCCTAACCTTCCTATTCTCGAAAATGTTCTACCTATATGTAAAAAAAAAAAAAAAAAAATTCTACTATATAGAACGCGCTTTCACGTTTATAATGTTATGAATTGGCAAGATCGGCTTGTTCAAGTTTACACAATTTGGCTGGAAGAAAAGATTCATTACTTTTTGATTTCTTCTTTGCTTTTGCATTACGCGAATTTGTTGGTAAAATCGATTTTCTTTTCGATAACATTGTTGATTTTTAAGTTTAAAAAATATTGTAATTTTACTTAAACATTGCTTTAAAATCTATGCAATTTTTTTTATCCTACAAGACTTTACAAAAATCTATTATGAAACAACTTTAAAAAAAGCTTTTTTTAAAAACGACAACAAAGTTTTTCCTATTTTAAAACTAAAAGAAATGTAATATTAAATTCCGGTTCGAAACGACTATTTACAAATGTGTTTCGATTATGGGAAAATGATAGAGGAAAAATGCTGTTAATTCGACATAATCATATTAAATCTTAAGCTTTTATGAGAAAACCAACTTTCTTTTAAAAAATATAGTTATTTTTATTAAGATTTTCTGATTTTCGATACGGATAATTTTGCGATGCATATCATTGACATTTGCCATCCAATATTTGTTTTGTTTAATTTTTTTTTTACTTTTTAAAATTTAATTTAAAAATATGGTAACTTTATGTTAGCCGTGTGCAGACGATAAATCGCCAAACTATCCCATCATTTGTATTGAATTCATTAAAAATATAAATCTTTCACTCATTTCATTTAAAACACAGAACTTTAATTTACAACACATACATTTAAAATAATTCCTTTCATGTGAAAAAGAAAAAGAAAAAAATAAGAGAAATTAATCACAAATAATTTGATAACCCAAGATCATTTTATTTTAACATCAAAACAAATCTGTTTTATTTTTATATATATGACATCATATTCGCTTGCTTTCCATACTTACTCGTATTTAAGCACTTTGTATTATTATCAAATATTTGAAAACGCACGTTTTATTTCTAATATGACATCATTTCATATTTGTTTCATCTGTTTAAATCTTAAATAATTCATTTCCTTTTCATTTTTCACATGGATATTTTTCACGTGAAAATAAATTGTTGATTAAAAATTATTACTCATGGGTTTTATTTCATATTGGCAACGATAAAATATTAGCGACGGTAAAATAAATTTAACCATTTTAAAAAAAGCTGCAAAACCGGGCCCTTTGGGCCAAACCAACTAAACCAACCAACCATTTTAAAATATACGAAAAAATGTCCATTTATTCTGTATGAAAATAATGAAAATTTTGAATTATTAAGAAAAATATTGAAATAAAATAAACAAACAATAGCCTATGCTCATTTGAGGGTTATAATCAACTTATATGCAAAGATACAGGATAATTAAATGCTTCATTTTGACGCTGGCTTCAGCCTAACATTTGCACACAATCAGATTTATAATATTATTAGGATAAAACTTCAACATTGAAATAACCAGTACAAAAAAAAAAAAAAAGAATAAGAAAAAGAAAGAAAGAAATATGTTTTAAATCCGCCTATTCGAACAAGCTCCTCCTACTTTTATGGATTCAGACTTTATCTTCAGATAATACAATTTAAAAAACATGTTTAAAACAGTTTTTCTGCTAATTAAAACTGTTCGATTAATTAATTTTTAAATTAGGTCTTTATTTACAAATTTTATTTTTTCCCCGTATAAATGTAATAATTACATGTGTTTAATTCTAGAAAACTGCTTCTGGTCGTATCACAAGCAGCGTGCGTGGTTTTCAGACAGTTTTCTATAACAAACATTTTTAGTAACAACAACAACAACAACAACAACAAAAAGCGTTTAGTCTCTGATTTTCATTCGAAAATTTCCAAAGTGAAAAATTCGTGACGTGTTTTATTTTATAATATCATGCTGGCAATTTCATTTTACTAGCATCGCACTTTCGCATTTAGCATCGCACTTTCCCGTACCAGTAGCCAGAGCTTTGCGTACCATAGTTTAGGAACCCCTGCTGTAGTGAAATTTAATGTCATATATCATTATCATAGAAATCAGTGTATTTACGAAAGTTAGAACGCGATCAGACGACCAGACAGACAGACAAACTGAAGTCATAAACCCTTTTCAACTATAACAATTAAAATACTTGTCGCAATACAATATATGCAGATAAAACAACATTTTTAGCAGCAGAACTTTTTTAGATAGAAAAGTTCTGGTGCTAAAAATGTTGATTTATCTGCTTACTTTTCAACTATGTTAAAAGTGTTAAAAATTAAAATGTACATACTTTATTAGGGTTCCGTATGTAAAAAGTAAAAACGGAACCATTATAAGATAACTCCTGTGCCTGTCTGTCCGTCTGTCTGAGCACTTTTTCTCGTAAACTATGGGACGTGGAAAGTTCAAACTTGGGAAGGTTATAAAGCCTTTTTACCCACATATTTCTAGATTATTAGCCATTCCCAAATATGTATAGGAAAAATTTAAGGGGCTATTTAATTTACTTTTAAAAAAAGTTATATATATATATATATATATCGTGTGGGGTGTGAAAGATCTTGTAAACCCGAACTCAAAAATATATTTGTTTTAATTTTAGGTATTATATTTTCAGAGATAACGTCGAAAATGCACTGCAAAAATATGCCCCCTCCCCTTCTATTTCCGAATCTACCGAAACTAAAATTACGAAAAAATTAGGGTTATTAGAAATTTATTTAAACCTTTCAGGAAAATTATAGCGCTTTTCCTAGGTAACATAGTTTTTGAGAAAAACGCGTTTTTCCGTTACACACATACTTTACTTTTTGGGTTGTCAGCGGGGGAGTTGACGAACGCTCGATGTATCTATCGACGCAGAAGCATCCAAGGATACTTGATAATGATTTTCGAAAATAACTGTCGGTAATTAGCCGAGATATTAATTAAGATACTTGAAAAAAAAATGTATATGTCGTGTGGGGTATCGTTCGAAAGATCTCATCGTAACATCGAACTTAAAAATATATTTGTTTTAATTTTAGGTTTTCAGAGATATCGTCGAAAGTACTGGAAATATATGCCCCCCGCCCCCCTATTTCCGAATCTACTGAAACTAAAATTAAGAGAAAAAATTAGGGATTGTTAGAGTTTATTAATTAATAAATAGCAATTAATAACGATTTATTATTATTTTAAATATCAATCATTCTGGCGTATAAATAAAATCTGCCATTAAGTCCTTTCCCTTTTGTTTTACCACAGTTCATGATCGTGTTTTGTTGACAAGGAAGCGAGACAAATCCCACCGATTATCCCTTAAAAAAAAAAAAAAAATCACAATTCACAAAACTCTTTTCTTTAAAGAAAAAAAATAATATAGGATTCAATTGGCCGTGTTTATTCCTCAACATCACTTAAACAATAGGAGGTACAGAGAAAAAAAATAACTTCTTCCCAGAGTCTTCTTTCAAGCTCGTTAACTAAATTTCCCGAAACCATTAATACTAGTGAAGCGAAGACAAAATCAAAGAAAAGAAAAAACAAAGAAAGAGAAAAGAAAAAATTAGGGGTTGTTAGAGTTTATTAATTAATAAATAGTAATTAATAACGATTTATTATTTTTTTTAAATCTCAACCATTCTGGCGTATAAATAAAATTTACCATTAAGTCTTTTCACTTTTGTTTTACCACAGTTCATGATCGGGTTTTGTTGACAAGCAAGCGAGACAAATCCCACCGATTATCCCTTAAAAAAAATCACAAAACTCTTTTCTTTAAATAAAAAAAATAATATCGGATTCAATTGGCCGTGTTTATTCCTCAACATCACTTAAACAATAGAAGGTACAGAGAAAAAAAATAACTTCTTCCCAGAGTCTTCTTTCAAGCTCGTTAACTAAATTTCCCGAAACCGTTAATACTACTGAAGCGAAGACAAAATCAAAGAAAAAAAATCCCTGACGGCTCGGCCTACAGGCACAGGTAGATTTCGAAGACGCAGACCGTGGGGCGCCTGTTTGTCGGGAATTGCGGAAGAAATGACCTTTTTACGATGATGCGGCAGTTGGAACCGCCTACTTCGAAACCTAACTTGTTTGCAGGCGGAATCGGCAGGGATTTTTTTGTTTTTAATTTTTTTTTTGCTATAACGGTTGGTCCTATAAAAAACTTGTAAATATAAAAGTTTTAAGTAATATTAAGAGGATTAATAATAAATTTAAGCGGATTTGAAATCTTGAGAATTGGCGAAGTTATGAAATTTTTTCTTCTAAACCCCCCTCCCCCCCCCCTTAAGGCAATTTTTAATTATATCAAAAATCTGTCATGCATAAATTTTCGGCCCTTCTCCTAGAAGTAATAATAACTTCAAACGGATTCGATACGTATCATAAGTAAGAAATTATGGGTTTTTTTCTGTTTTCACAAAAAGCCCCCCCCCATCCCCCCCTTGGATCGATTTTGTCCATTAACGAACTTGACCGAGATTTTATGCCCCTTGATTTTATGTATCAGTTTCGAAAAGATGCGGGAGTTGGAACCGCCTACTTCGAAAAATAACTTGTTTGCAGGCGGAGCCGGCAGGGATTTTTTTTTTGTTTTTAATTTTTTTTTTTGCTATAATGGTTGGTCCTATAAAAAACTTGTCAATATAAAAGTTTTAGATAATATTAAGAGGATTAAAAATAAATTTACGCGAATTTGATATCTTGTGAATTGACGAAGCTATGATTTTTTTTCTCTTAAAACCCCTCTTTTTCCCCCCCTTGGGGCCATTTTTAATTATATCAAAAATCTGTCATACATACATTTTCGACCCTTCTCCTAGAAGTAATAATAACTTTAAACGGATTCGATACGTCATCATAATTAAGGATACGTCATCATAATTACGGATCATAATTAAGAAATTATGGGGGTTTTTCTGTTTTCACAAAAAGCCCCCCCACCTTCCCCCCCTTGGTTCGATTTTGCCCATTAACGAACTTGACCGAGATTTTATGCCCCTTGATTTTATGTATCAGTTTGTAAAAGATTAATGCAGAATTTTTCCAGTTATCGTGGTCAGAAAAAAGTGACATAGATAGATAGATAGATAGATAGATAGATAGATATATAAAGTTTTGAACTGGGGGTGGTTTTGGGTTCTGGGAGTCATGATCGGCGTAGATCTGCAAAAATTTTTCAAAATTTCCAACTTAGGTGAGAATGTAATAGGTAGTATTTCTTACGAAATCTACCTAAAACAAAGAAAGAGGAAAGAAAAAGTTAGGGATTTTTAGAATTTATTAATTAATAAATAGTAATTAATAACGATTTATTATTATTTTTTTAAATCTCAACCATTCTGGCATATAAATGAAATCTGCCATTAAGTCCTTTCCCTTTTGTTTTACCACTGTTCATGATCGTGTTTTGTTGACAAGCAAGCGAGACAAATCCCACCGATTATCCCTTAAAAAAAATCACAAAACTCTTTTCTTTAAATAAAAAAAATAATATCGGATTCAATTGGCCGTGTTTATTCCTCAACATCACTTAAACAATAGGAGGTACAGAGAAAAAAATAACTTCTTCCCAGAGTCTTCTTTCAAGCTCGTTAACTAAATTTCCCGAAACCGTTAATACTACTGAAGCGAAGACAAAATCAAAGAAAAAAAACAAAGAAAGAGAAAAGAAATAAATCCAGAGGCGAGCAGAAAGGGAGAAGACGAACAGGTTTTATTTTGAATTAGGGGACGTTAACAAATGTCATCCACATAGATTCGGACATTAGAGTTGTTCATTTACCTGAGCGTATTCATTTCACTACACCCAGAAAAAGGAATTGATTAAAACTACAAAACATGTTTTCTTGAGTACATTTTGGTTGTTTTAGCAAAAATCAAGTAAAATTGAACCAATTTACTTGAATTAACAAAACCTTTTTTGCTGACGATACAATTTTTTTTTTTGAATTGCAAAAAAAAAAAAAAAAAAAAATATTCAACTTTTTTTTTTTTTTTTTTTTTTTTTGATTCAAACAAAATTTCCATTGACCTATATTTAAAAGTTTTGTTGGGTCAACCAAATTTTTGTTGATTCAACAAAACTTTTTTCTGTGTGCATTAGCAAGGAATATTACTTACCCATCATACGTAGTATAGGGTAAGTCTTGTAATCGTTTTGAAAATCGAAAATATTTTTATGACGGATTTACACGTTTCAGACATTGAAGATTCCGAAAAACATATTTTTAGACAAAAAAAAAAAAAAAAAAAAAAAATGCCGCCCGTCTGTCTCTGTGTGTGTTTGTAAACGCTCTATCTCCCGAACAAATTGTGACAGAGACTTGAAATTTTGTATGTATATAGTATGTAATAATGGGAAGAAACTTATTGAATTTCATTAACCTCGATTATCCTGAACTATTTTTTTCGGACTCTCGAAATATTCATTCTGATAAAAGGTACATAAAAATTTTCGAAATTGTTTATTTTAAGGAATGAATATAAAAGATAATAAAAAGAAAAAAAATTTTGCATAAAGAATGAAGTCGATCGGATATTGAGTTGTCGAGATATTTGTAAATATATTTTCCACACTCTTCGATTTTTCATGACCCTGTATTTCATTCAAATTTCATTTCAAAGATATATTTTATTTGGAAATGAGACGCTTAATCCGACGTAGTAAACCGTTAGTTAATATGATTATTAGTTTTGGAGTTATAAGGATGTTTCTTTTACGCAATTCTGTAATAGCGCATTTAAAGTTAATGATGTCATCAAACCACGATTTTATTCGAATTGCAATGCATTTTATAAATAGCAGTTTACACATGTTTTATTTTCATATTTTATATTATGCATATCCATGATGGGTAAGTATTACGGTAGCCCCCAACGACTAGTTTTTTATTTGTCATAAGTATCAGTTTAAAAAAAAAATAATAATAAAAGTTTGATCAGGCATGGCAATTGAAGATCACCGAAAAAGCTAAACTATGCGCATAATACAAAGCTATTGCAATATAAATGCACATGGATGATTTCTCAACATATAATCGTAATTTCTCAACATTTAATCTTCATTTAATTAATATTAAACTATCTAATGTATAAAAATGAAAATTTGCCTGCCTGTCTGTCTGCACTTCTATACAAATCAACAGTTTGGAATCGAGAATTTTGAAATGTTACGTGTAAGTGTATTAAAACACGGCCGAGGTAACTAAAGTAATCCGGAATCGAAATAATGTCCAGTTAATTTTTAATTAATAAAAAACCAAAAATCTAACAGCCTTTTCCTATCAAATTAAAACATTTTTCGTTACAGCAGTTGCCAGCAGTTAAAAATGCACAATAAATTTTTTTCTACAATAATTAATTTTCTATTAAAAGATTTCCACGTGAAACATGAAAATGAAATAAAAAGTTTCAATAATTGAAATAAAGTTTAATATGAGGTAATATAACGGAAATTTTCAAAGATTTCTCAATAATACAAGGAGTATGAGTATGTGTAAGTACAGAAAGCAGGTTAATATGACGTCATTAGAGAATTTAAAAAAAATATGACGTCATATTGAAAGTTTAATGGACTTTTTCAAATGTTTGAGAATCATACAAACAGAGTATATCAGTATGAGTAATAGAGAAAACAAGTAGATATGACGTCAACAGTTGAATATAACGTTATATGGTTTTGAGGAACGTATTAAACCCGATTATGAAAATATTGACATATTTTAACATTTAGAAGTTTTCTGTACAACATGTTTAAATTTGAAATTGATTTTTCTATACAAAGATTCTTAAAATCCCGGACAACGCCGGGTTCTTCAGCTAGTTAATTCATAAAAGCGTATCTCTTTTTCTTTTAAATATTACACTCTTCATTATATGTTTATAATTTTTTTTCTACTTTTTAGCTTTTAAAATTGTTTTATTGTTACAGTTTCACAACAATTTGGCATAATTTTGGTGAACTGTTATTGGCGCATAATTAAAGTCATTGTTGTTTCAACTCCTATTGTATGAGTCTTTCTTTCTAATTGTATGAGTTACAGTGAATCATTAGCGATTTATCATCTGAGGTGGGTTAACGGAAAAATGCCTTAAAATTAATGTATAAATTTATTATTAAGTTCTAAAAATATTAAAATGATGTATTGTCATCGGAAACACGTGTACATCATTTTTATAATTCTATTGTGGGTTTAAAATAGATTACAAAATTCCATCTTTACATACAAAACCCATTTTGAGTGTAATAAAATAGAGTAAAAAACAAAAACCACTTTTACTTTCGAAGCGCTAGTTAAGAGGCTAATTCACTCAGACGAAAACAGCCGCTCGCTAATGTTAATCCTATGGGGGGAAATAATTTACGATATCACATTCGCATTTCAATATTTTTAAGAGCCTACATCAGTCACGCGAAAAAACGCTCCAGAAAAAATCTCTTAAGAGCCTACGCTAGTCATGCGAAGAAACGCTCCAGCTAATGTTAAGTCTATGGGAAGGTTATCGCTCGATTTCTCGCTCGCATTTTAATATTTTTAAATGATTTTTTTTGCATAGGATAGCTGAGGTCGATCTCTAACGTTGTTAGTTTTTACTTTTTCGATTTTGGTTCCAGTTTTTTTATATAAGGGTAATTTCACTTTCAGAACCGGTTCCAACCGGTTCCAAAATTGAAAATGTCCTCTTATAAAAAAACCGTAACCAAAATCGAAAAAGTAAAAAGTAACAACGTTAGAGATCGACCTCAGCTATCCTATGCAAAAAAAAATCATTTAAAAATAGCATGACTAGCGTAGGCTCTTAAGTGATTTTTTTTTTTTGATTTTTTTTTTTTTAGTCTTTTATTTCAGTCTCTATGCATGCTCCTTTGTACTTTTTCAAGTTTTGTTGCAGTTTCTTTTATTGAGGATACTTTTACTTTCGAAATCGGTTCCGAAAGTGAAAGTATTTTAATTAAAAAAAAAAAAAATTGCAATAAAAATCGAAAAAGTACAAATAAGCGTGCATAGAGATTGACCTCAGCTATCCAATGCAAAAAAAAAAAAAAAAAAAAAAAAAAATTAAATATATTGAAATGCGAACGAGATATCGTAAATTATTTCCCCCATAGGATTAACATTAACAAACGAAGTGTTATCGCCTGAGTGAATTAGCCTCTTAAGCCACAATTTGAGATTCTATCGGAGAGGAATTACATTTTTGAAAATTTATTAATTTTTTTATGTTTTTAACAGTGTATGTTAATGAGCGTTATTGCCTAAGTTTCACCTTCGGACACATTGTTTAAATTCTCTTAGACAGGAATGAGAGTAATGTTTCTCAGTTTTTGATGTATTCAACCACATTTTTATGTTTTTGATAAAACTTCGATGGATTTTATTATTGTTATGTCGTTTAGGATACACCGATTAACTTTTTTCAGAGAGGAATTAGAGTATGGTTGAAAATTTTTTCAGTTTTTAGCACGTAGGTTATCAAAGACTGAGAGCTAATGTGCCCGCCAGTTCTGTATGTATGCATGTATGTACGTAACGCGATAACTCTTGATAGAAATATCCGTTTTGCTTCAAATTTTGTTTACAGGTTCATTTTGATAAGGCTCTTCTCTGATTAGTTTCGGCGGTTCGTTGGTCACGTATAGAGGGGGGAATGGGGGGGGGGCTAATCCCCCCATTAAATTAGATAAATGGGTTTTTCATGCAGAATTATCCGATTTGCTTCAAACTTTGTATATAGGTTCATTGTGATAAGGCTCTTTCCTGATTAGTTCTGGGGGTTTATTAGTTAAGTATAAATGGGAGGGGGGAACGTAGGATAATCCACCCCCTTAATGTAGATAAATGGGTTTTTCATACAGAATTATCCGATTTGCTTCAAAATTTGTATATAGGTTCATTGTAATAAGGCGCTACACTGATTAGTTTTGGGGGTTTATTGGTTAAATATAAAAGGAGGATAATTCCCCCCCCCCCCCTAATTGATTATCGATTTCTTTATTTTTCGAGGGACATTATTCTTTGAAATAAGAGTATAATGTACAATTAGTGTGAATAGCTTGTGAGCTCAATGACATCAGTAACAACTGGACACTTTTCTTTTTATTCATATTCCTCGCCATCCTGTTATAAGTTTTTTTTTTCTTTTGCCGAAGTTTAAGTTTTGACACACTTTTAAGATTCTATCAGAGGAAAATAAAAATATGTTTAAAAAAAAAAATCAGTTTTTGATGTGTCCAAACATATTAGTTTCTGTTAAAACTTTGGTGTGTTTTATGTCTAGCAATTGTAACACACTGTTGAGATTCCTCGGGCAAAAATTAGAATATATTTTTAAAAATATATTTATTTTCTGATGCGTCGAACTACATTAATTTATGTTAAATCTTTGATGAGTTTATTGCCGAAGTAGCAATTGGGAAACACTGTTGATATTCTATCTAATGGTGTAGACGTAAAAAAAAAAGCAAATTATACGCTCTATAGGTAGAGGGTATACGCAAGCGAGTATACGGCATAGCAATAGCTGTACTCGAGAAAGAGAGCATATACAGGGTTTCTTTAAACAATCCAGAAAGCATACCGCGTATACAACCGTATATCCTCCACTACACACCTGATTCTATCAGAAAATTTTATTTTTAGTCTTCCGTACTTAAAAAGTAAAAACGGAACCATTATAAGATCCCTCCTGTGTCTGTCTGTCAGAGCCCATTTTCTAGTAAATTATGGGACATGGAAAGTTCAAACTTTGGAAAGTTATAAAGCCTTTTTACCCACATATTTTCAGATTATTAGACATTCACAAATACCTTTAGGGAAAATTTAGGGTGCTAATTAAGTTACTTGAAAAGAAAAGCTTTTTTTTATTATTATGTGCAGTATTGTGTGAAAGATCTCGTAATACTGAACTCAAAAATATATTTGTTTTAATTTTAGGTATCATATTTTCAGAGGTATCGACGTATCGTCGAAAATGCACTTCAAAAATATGTCACCCCCCCCCCCGTCTATTTCCGAATCTACTGAAACTAAAATTATGAAAAAATTAGGGGTAGTAGTAGTTTATTTAAATCTTGCATGAAAACTATAGCGATTTTCCTAGGTCACATAGTTTATGAAAAAAACGCATCTTTCCGTTGCACACAAACTTTACTTTTCGGGCGATCAGGGTGGGAATTGACGAGCGCTCGAGGTATCTATCGATGCAGAATCATCCAACGATATTTGATTAGAATTTTCGAAAAAATTATTGGTCATTAGCTTAGATATTAATTAGGTTACTTGAAAAAAAAAAACAATTTCATTTTATATATCGTGTAGGGTATCGTTCGGAAGATCTCGTAACATCAAACTCAAAAATACATTTCTTTTAATTTTAGGTATTATATTTTCAGAGCTATCGTCGAAAGTACTGGAAAAATATGCCCCCCCCCCCCTACCTCCTATTTCCGAATCTACTGAAACTAAATTATGAAAAAAAAATAGTGTTAGTAGGAGTTTATTAATTAAGAAATAGTAATTAATAAATTCAATGCAAGGAACCCTTTGAGTGCGAACTATACTCGCACTTGACCGATTTTTTTTTTTTTTTTTTAACTTTAATGTGTCCAAACGTATCAATTTCTGCTAAAACTTTGATGAGTTTTAGTGCCGAAGCGTCTGTTGGGAAACACTATTGAGATTACATCAGAGATTCATAAGTATATGTTTGATTTTTTTTAGGGGGGGGGTAAGGGGGGGGTTTCATATGTTCAACATTATCAGTTTTTGATAAAACTTTCATTATTTTTATTGTCAAACTTGTGATTAAGACACATTGAAATTTTATCAGAACTTTGATCTTATATGAAATTAGCAATAACAGAAATTTTCCTGATAATGGTATAGAGTTTTCTAAGAAAGGAAAAAAAAATGTCTAGCATCAAATCTGCTATCAGAGCTTTTTACATGAAAGCATTTTATTAACGGTGGTTCTCAAATGACCTGCTCAACAACGCAAAAATTTTTGACACGTTTTCTGACTTATTTTTAAACGCAAAGACATGAAATTGGAAGGCCTGACTAGTAAAGCGATTTGGAAGCGAAATGAGTTTTCCATTTTTTGAAAAATAAATTACTTATCGAGTGATAAACGATTAGAGTCACATTACGACACGTTTTTTCTAAGAATAAGAACACCTGCCAATTTCATGCCGTATAGTACAAAAATGAATTCAGAAATGTATCAGAAAGTAGCTCCTTTGGATTTTAGAACAACCTTAAAGCAACATGGTAAATAGTTGGCAATGTCTAGTAAAAGCACGCAAACACTCAAATTTTTTCTGAAAAGGAAAAAAAAAAAAAACTAACATTCCTTTAACTTATGTTAATCAACTTCCTGATACATAAAAGAGACTCCACTCTGAATTCTTTCTTTTTTATTTGTAGAAATTTAGAAGACTAGAACTAATACGAAAAAAAGATTAAGTAATTTTTCGAAACTTTTCAGTATTCGGTTTATAGACAAAGTATTTTAAATAGTTGAACTCTGTAATATATGGGACTTTTCAAGCTATAAATATGCTTGAAAATATGTTTAGCTTAAACATTGCAAAGCCATTTTTTCAAATAAATAATTCCTAAAATGAAGATTAGATCCAAATCAAAATATGTAACTAAACATATAGACCAAAATCTAAGGATCTCAATTCTGATTTTAGTGACACGATAAACGGAAGTTACAAGAAATATCATTTTACATTTTTTTCTCAACCTACATGTTTACGAATCCACCTACTTGTTACATTTATCTGTCAAGGTAAACTGTTTGCAACCTATCATGTTCGCTATTAAAAAAAAATAAGAAAGAAAAGAACATATGGTATTTAACACATCAATTAAAATTTATGCTCTTTGTGTAAATCGTTTTTCACTAATTTATAGGTCTACACAAGAATACTTTTATATTTATTCTGCACTTTTTTGTATAATTCTAATGTTAATGTTTCTTTCTTACTTTTCTTTTTTTTATTTTTGGTCCTTCCAACCCCTCCCCTTGTCGCGTTTAACGGCTGGTCCAGCTTCGGCTGAAGATTGTAGTTTTTTTGTAAGACCTTAATAAAGGGGATAGGGAGGGACACTATGCTCAACAGACTTGTACTAGTCTGAACAGTCTCTCTTAGGATATTAAATCAAATCAAACTTTTTTTCGGTCCAGTTAAAGTCCTGCATCGTATCGGATAACCCGATTTTATCCGAACCTGCTGTTTTGTTCGAGTCGGGTTGGGATGACGCTAATTTTTTAGTTTGAAGATTGGGTTCGACTGGGGTTGACTTTCACTGTTTCGGGTTAGGTTTTGACACTTTTAGATCGAGTTCGTGTTGATAATTTTTTAAAAGAAAGTTCTAAATATATTTCAAATGAAAAAAACTATATATTTGAATATTAATGAGTGTATATGTGCTCATTTTTATAGAAAAAAAAATTGATATTAGAGATACAATTGCAGACTATTTTTTCCATAATTTTATTAAAACATGGATTAATTTTCTTTCACCACGGGTTCATGTTGGGTTTGGATTTGAATATTTTGGGTTCGGGTTGGCGTAAAGCAGAACTTTTGGGTTCGAGTCAGGTTCACACAGAAGTTCTATAATACAACCAGAAATTTTTAAAAAAGCGAAACAACATTGCATAATATTCTGCATCATATATTTTAACAATTTATTATGCTTGCCATAGTTCTGACAAAGTGGAAAATCGTTGTGTTTTTTTTTTTTTTACGAAGAAAGATGTCAATCTCTTTTAAAGTTTTGTTGTCTTGTGCACTTCTTGCGGAAGCTTCTTATCCAGCAACCAGTAGTAGTCTCCTATGATATTTAATGGTACATAATGTCTTTGTGACTAAACTTATACTGTAATTATAAATTTAGTCATAAAAACACTATATTAGAAATTGTGATGTCTTTATGACTAAATTTAAAAATTACCTATTAGAATTTTAATGTCTTTATGACTAAACTTATAATTATCTATTAGAAATTTTGATGTTTTTATTACTAAATTTATAAATTTAGATAAATGGGTAATATTTTGATGTCTTTCTGACTAAAGTTTTAATATACCAACCAGTCAGAAATGATTAATTTTGTCGAAAATGTACGTGATAGAATATTTTGAGTATTTTTCTTGAAATTAGCATTAAAAAATAAAAACAACAGAAGCACTTTTCACTTTAAAGAAAAAAATCCTTGTAGGCCTCTGTTATAACATTTAATTTCATTTCGAAAAGCTAATTGCAAAACAATCATATAATATTTAAGAACTGCAAATTTAATTACAATGAAGATTGCTTATTGAAATAGGCATTCTTTCATGATAAAATATTGTAATAAGAGGGACATATTTTATAACTTTTTATGTTTTACTACAAATACATAAAAAAACCCACAAAAATATATAATAATAAAATAAACAACATAAATATAACTTTAAATTTTATTTATTTTAGCGAAACTGAATCATTAGAAATAAGATATAAAATTAATGTCCTTTAAAAAATGCAAAAAATTAAAGAATCATTCGAAGATAATTATTTTGTAATGATAATTAACAAAATCATAATTTTTAATTAACATTCAATTAACTCAATAATTGCATTCAATAACATCATTTTTACTCTTTTTCCTAAGTTTTGTAGTAATTAATAAGAATTTCCGAGTAAACTTTAATAAGTGCGTCGTAATGTAAGCTAATTTATGACAGTTATCTTTAATTGGTGAAACAATGAATTGATTAGTATGAGATTTTAGAGCTATTTTTCTTTTAAATTTTTGTGACGATTAAGTGAAGTCTTGTCAAATACAATGAACCCCCTTTATTGCGGACTTTCCAGGGAGGCTGTTTTTTGTCTACATTAAACGATGTAACTATTTCATTTTTTTTTTTTTTTTTAAGGGGTTAGTTTAGAAATACTAACAGATTAGTTATTAACAATTATTGACTTCTCTATTTGAAACTATTTTTTTATCGTTAAATATTTTTTATCTTCTAAATTCTGTTTCCAAATTAAACAGATAACGCATATAATTTTCATGTATATATTTTCCATTTCCTTACTTTCGGTTTCTTCTCCTGTTTTAGCAACATGATTTTTTTAACTAGAATTTAATTTAATTTATTTTATTGAAGTTATTTCATTTTTTTCTAATATTATGGCAAAAAAATTAACATTTAATTTCTTTTGTTGAAATACTTTGATTTTTTTTCTCATATTATTGCAATAGATTTTTAAAACTAGAAATTAATTTAATTCCTTTTATTGAGATATTTTTCTTTGCATTTATCATTTTGAATTATATAAAAAAACAGTAAGTTAGGAATATATTGCTATATATTTTCTTTCGTTATTCTTTTTTTGCCGACTTTCTCTTTAACGACAGAATTTATTCATTATATTTTAATCTACAAATACCAAGTATTTTTTTTAGCTTTATTATTGTTTTTAACTTATTTGTTCCAGTTGGAGATTATTTGCTTTGTTATAAATTTTATTTTGGAACTAAGAAGTTAGAGCCAGTATAATAATAATAATAATAATAAAGAAACACTCTTTAAAAACACAATAAAATTGAGAAAAGCAGAAAGCTTTCTCCTTTTTATGATATTTTTAAAAAGTTGTGTTCATTGTATTGAATTTTACATCATCATTTGTTTGTACACCGCCCCCTGAATACTAGGCCTGAGCGCTGAGAACAATGGCGGCTGTCGCAGGCCGATTTTTTTTTTCAGCGTTTGAACGGTCCCTCGAAATTCCACACCAATAATTTCTAAAAGTTTTCTTCGCCTTGTTTTTCGGAGATCAAATAAGTCAAAGATAACTTTTAGATATTATTGGTGTCGAAGTTCGAGGGTCTGTACAAACGATTCCGCCTGCGACAGCCGCCATTTTTTTCAGCGCGCAGGCCTAGTATTCAGGGGGCAGTGGTTTGTAGCTGGAACCAATGTTTAGATTGAATATTTTATTTTGCTTCGTTAAACCTTTCCTAAACATTGTTATAACATAATTTTAAGCTAGAATTTATTTATTATGCTGTAACTGATGCATCTCGAATGAATTTTTAAATAACTTTACTTCTGTTTATTTCTATATAATAGCCTAATTTGTTTAAATATTTTTTTGATTATTATAAATTTCATTTCTGAACTAAGAATTGCAGTTGAAATCTTTATTTTACTTTCTTTCTTCGATTTTTTCTCTTTGTCTGATATTTTTGAATATTACACTCTCAAAAAAAGTTTCATCAAAAAAAAGGAAAAGTACAGAGAGCAAATTGATGGAATACTTCTGTGATTAGAAGAGATTATTCTATTATTTGAAGAAATTTACGTCTTTTGGCCGTAAAATTTTAAGTAGTTTTGAGCATCGGTTTGCGAATTTTTCGTGTTCTTAAGTAAAAAGAACATATGTAAAAATTCCGTTTCTAATACAAACAATAACGAAAAACCATGCATCAAGCACAGGTTATGTGATAATTCCCAACACTTCCAAAGTAATTTTACAAATCATTACCGTTTAATAAGGTGAAAGATGATATATGTAAGCAATATGGAAAACGTATAACATATTTAAAAACCCAATTTCCAAAATTACCGATAATATTCGGAAAAACACCCGAATTATTTTGTGCAGCCCTGTATATGATCTGTAGATTTGTATATAAACTATATATAATTCTAAATTTTAGTTTAGGAACATCGTAGCACAGTTTAAAATTCCCCTTATGGAATTTCGGTGAAGAAACGGAAATGTACTCGAAGACTTTTGTGCTACCCTGTATATGATCTATAGAGTTTATACACACCAAATAATAGACAAAAAAAATGAGTTAAATTTAAAATCGTGTTCAGCAACTGAAAACGCACTTCTAGCAATTGTTGTTAATATACCGAATTTTTGTGTGTGTTCCTGTAATGAACGATGGAAGCTATACACACAATATTTTATAGTAAGCCTCTTGTAATGCATCTTAGGGATATACTATATCAATTTCAATGTGTTTGAAATAGTGAAACATTATTAAAATAAACCCCAAGCGATTTTTCTACATAGACCGTAATGTAACGGAATTCTTTTGAGTGTCCCTGTAAAGGATTAGTGCTATGCACACTATAGTAAGGCTCTTGTAGTGAACCTCAGTGATATATATAAATTTCAATATGTTTGAAATTGTGTAACATCATTAAAATAAACAACAAATTATATTTTCCATAAATCGTAACGTAAAAGAATTCTTTTGAGTGTCCCTTCAAAAAAACTATAAGTGCTACACACTTCATTTTCAACAACGAACATGGCATAGTAAACCTCAATAATATATATCAATTGCATGACAATCCGAATATATTTATTGGAGTTAGAGCACGGACAGACAGACAGACAGACAAATCAAATTCATAAATACTTTTCAAGTATGTTGGAATTTTCTGTATTTTGGAAAAAAAGGGTGCAAATCAAAGAAAATATTTCGTGTTTTAACAACAACAACAAAAATCCCTGACGGCTCGGCCTACAGGCACAGGTAGATTTCGAAGACGCAGAACGTGGGGTGCCTGTTTGTCGGGAATTGCGGAAGAAATGACCTTTTTGCGATGATGCTGCAGTTGGAACCGCCTACTTCGAAACGAAACTTGTTTGCAGGCGGAGCCAGCAAGGATTTTTTTTTTTTTTTTGCTATAAGAGTTGGTCCTATAAAAAACATGTCAATATAAAAGTTTTAGATAATATTAAGAGGATTTATAATAAATTTAAGCAGATTTGAAATCTTGGGAATTGACGAAGTTATGAATTTTTTTCTTCTAAAACCCCCCTTCCCCCCTCATCTTAAGGCAATTTTTAATTATATCAAAAATCTGTCATACATAAATTTTCGGCACTTCTCCTAGAAGTAATAATAACTTCAAACGGATTCGATACGTATCATAATTAAGAAATTATGGGTTTTTTTCTGTTTTCACAAAAAGTCCCCCCCCCAATCCCCCCCCCTGGTTCGATTTTGCCCATTAACGAACTTGACCAAGATTTTACGCTACTTGATTTTATGTATCAGTTTCGAAAAGATGCGGGAGTTGGAACCGCCTACTTCGAAAAATAACTTGTTTGCAGGCGGAGCCGGCAGGGATTTTTTTGTTTTTAATTTGTTTTTGCTATAACGGTTAGTCCTATAAAAAACTTGTCAATATAAAAGTTTTAGATAATATTAAGAAGATTTATAATAAATTTAAGCGGATTTGAAATCTTGAGAATTGACGAAGTTATGAATTTTTTTCTTCTAAAACCCCCCTTCCCTCCCCCCCTTAAGGCATTTTTTAATTATATCAAAAATCTGTCATACATAAGTTTTTGGCCCTGTTCCTAGAAGTAATAATAACTTTAAACGGATTCGATACGTATCATAATTAAGAAATTATGGGTTTTTTTTTCTGTTTTCACAAAAAGCCCCCCCCCCCCCCTGGTTTAATTTTGCCCATTAACGAACTTGACCGACATTTTATGTCCTTGATTTTATGTATCAGTTTCGAAAAGATGCGGGAGTTGGAACCGCCTACTTTGAAAAATAACTTGTTTGCAGGCGGAGCCGGCAGGGATTTTTTTTGTTTTTAATTTTTTTTTGCTATAACGGTCCTATAAAAATGGTCCTATAAAAATGGTCCTATAAAAAACTTGTCAATATAAAAGTTTTAGATAATACTAAGAGGATTAATAATAAATTTACGCGGATTTGATATCTTGTGAATTGACGAAGCTATGATTTTTTTTCTTCGAAAACCCCCCTTTTTCCCCCCTTGGGGCCATTTTTAATTATATCAAAAATCTGTCATACATACATTTTTGGCCCTTTTCCTAGAAGTAATAATAACTTTAAACGGATTCGATACGTATAATAATAAAGAAATTATGAGGATTTTTCTGTTTTCACAAAAAGCCCCCCCATTCCCCCCCTTTGGTTCGATTTTGCCCATTAACGAACTTGACCGAGATTTTATGACCCTTGATTTTATGTATCAGTTTGGAAGAGATTTATGCAGAATTTTTCCAGTTATCGTGGTCAGAAAAAAGTGACATAGATAGATAGATAGATATATAAACTTTTGAACTGGGGGTGGTTTTGGGTTCTGGGAGTCATGATCGGCGTAGATCTGCAAAAATTTTTCAAAATTTCCAACTTAGGTGAGAATGTAATAGGTAGTATTTCTTACGAAATCTACCTAAAAAAGAAATGCAACGGAAAACCCCCTTCAATTCACAGATGTTTTTGATAGTGTTCTTAAACAAAATTTTTAGAACTTTAATTTACGTTAACTTAATTCTTTTTGGTCTAATTTGTATTTTATAACATAAAACTGTATTTTGCTTATATATTTGTACCTCAGAATTTCTATCCAAAAGAATCACAAAAATGACGTAATAGAATAAGCAGAAGTAAAATTTCGCTGTTTCCCAAGACGATGTAGCAAAAATGATCCGATTACTATTGAAATTCGGTAGATGTCTTCATCATATGCTTGGAATTAGTTGTACAACTTTTGGTAGAATTTATTTCAATCTTTTAAAAAATGTAGAACATTTTGCGGGACACAATAATATCTCATAATTTCTATCCAAAAGAATCACAAAAACGACGAGATAGAATAAATAGAAAGTAAAATTTCGCAGATTCCCACGACGATTTAGCAAAAATGATCCTATTACTATTGAAATTCGGTAGATGTCTTCATCATATGCTTGGAATTAGTTGAACAGTTTTTGGTAGAATTTATTTCAATCTTTTAAAAAATATAGAACATTTTGCGGGACACAGCAATTTCCTATTTTTCAAAATTCATATTACATTTTAGCTCTTTGATCTATATAACTAAGTCTTACTGTATTAAATTGTATATCAAAATTATCAAAATTTAAAATGTTAGTGTTGGAATGTGTTTCATAATTTATGCGTGATGTATGATTTTTCGTTCTTGTTTTAATGCTGCTTTAAAGTTAGGGGAAAGTCGGGTAACCGCGGACATTTCAATTCCTAAGAAATTCAAAGTGTTGCGTAAATAAAGAGTTATTGTAAATGAATGCCCGAGTCGAAACAACTGCAGTTTAATTGCGACGTGGGCGCCGAGTAAGTTAGTCGTGAGTGAGTGTTTTGTTTTCGTCAATAAATTTTCGAAAAAACGAGACAGAATGCATGATATGCGGAGAAACATTTGAAGAAGACCGAATTCAGTGCCCGGAATGCAAAGACTGGCCTATGAAGGTTGTGTTTATATAGATGCATCGGATTTTTATTATAATTGTGATGTTTGTAAGGCCAAAAAACGGTTGAGACACCATTGATTAATATGTCCGGGGCTATCCGCCGTTTCTTGTGACGCCAAAAAAAATAAGGCCAAACTATTTTTAATATATTTCGTTAAATAATTCGATATTATTAGCAATGTTTAATTAAAATCATTAACGAAGTTCTAATTTTATTTTAATTGTAAAATAAAGACAGAAATTTCATCCATTTGTTTTTTATTTGAAATTTATCCAAGTGTCCACGACTACCCGATCTTCCCCTACTATCGGGGCATAAAAGATTAGACTTTCTCTAAATTCTATTCAATTTTAGTTAGCCCTTTATCGAACATTCGCTATTAGTAAATTTAACTTAACCATTTGATCTCTGACGATACACAAGTGAAGACACAATGAGTAAGTTATCTTGATGATGTAAGAGGAATGTCTGATGTAATTCTTCTCATATAACGATTTGCATTGCTCTCTAACGATCATCTAAATTACATCAGCGAGACGATGAAAATCCGGTTTTTCGATGAGAGATATTCCTGTATCGATTACTGAATCTGGGAACATTTCGAAGGACTTCGTGTTTAGGGCTCCAGGTAAGTTAGAAACTTGTTCCGCTAGCAGGGCCACCGAACGTTTCAAGGTCACTGTGTATTTAGAGTTTTAAAAAATAGTTGAGTATAAAAAAAAGTTTGGAATTTATATGAAAAAAAAACAAGTTGGAAATTGTACGTCAAACGTTACAAACGAGGTGCGTTCGTACGCACGTTTTAGAATTAAATTCATGATATCCCGTGCGTAGAACGGGTTAAACAGCTAGTTAAGTATATATTTTATGACACTGTTCATACAAATATCTTAACTAGTTATATAAATATTCAGATATATATGTATCAGCTAGTTATATAAATATTCAGATCTTGATGATTTTTAATTCTGTGAAATGAATTATATCGTCTGCAGATTAATTTCTGTAATAAAATAAGCATCTCGGTCGCTTGACGATTTAACATCCATCGGAAGCTCCTATAACAAAAAAGCACCGATTTAAAAAAAAAAGAAATCAAATTTCTTAATAAATATTTTTATTAATATCTCCTAAAGTTTTGATTCGATTTTAATAAAATTTGAAATGTCTCGACAAAATTCTGCAAAGATAATATATTTTAAATTGCAAACCATTTGGTTGGGTAGTTTTTGCGTTGTTATATGCGGACAGACAGACAGACGGACGGACAGACAGACGGACAGACAGACAGACAGACGGACGGACAGACGGACGGACCAAGCGACGACTATAGGTGCTACGTATTTATATAATTACGAACGCACCTAAAAAGAGAATAAAAAGTGAAAGAGACGTGAAAGAGAGTATTACGTGCTTAAGATAAATGCTGCGCTGTCATTTGAATTTCACTTTTACTTGATATTTGCGACAATGTGGGGAGAAGAAGCATTTATGATAAAGGTTTGGAGAGGCACGGAATTCGGGCCAGGCCGGGACTACAATTTATTCTTTGCGGGCCGTGTCGGGTCAATTAAAAAATAATAATAATGATATTGTACAGTCTTGAAAAAAAGAAAAAGAGGTCACCCGCAGCTAATTCGCCTGTAAATAACCGTTTAAAAAAGGAATATATTAAAAAAAAAACTAGGAATGATGTTTATTGTTAAATGTTATTCATAAATTTTACTTCGGGGATTGTCTACCTATTAAAAATTGCACGAACTCTGATTTTTCAAATAGTAACATCCAATTTTGATACTAATGTTAGAGTTCCTTGGGTCAAGGCATCTCGGAAAAAGGATAAGTTTATATACTTTCTCTTATATCTTCGTAGAGTTATAAAAGAAAACGTGTAGGAGTTTATCCATATTGTTTTTTGTTGAAAAATTGTCTTGCACGAGGATGCTAAAGAATTTTTTTAGTTTAATTTATCTCATGTTTATATTCTCTATTTTAAAAAACTCGGCCTGGGCTGCGGAATACAGGCAAATCTATTCCAAAATTCTGCGCCTGCATAGAGTTCTATTCCTTCGCTCATGCATACATAATATTTTAGTTTGTTATTTTACGTTGGTAGTACTTCACATACTTAATGAAAATATCATCTTTCGCTACATCTTTATACTATTAAACACGAATCGTACCGAAGCACACCAGTTAAATATTTTTGTTCAACGATTTTCAGATGACCCATCAATTGGCACTTTTTCTGTCAATAAAATTATCTTCAACGTCTATGGCGAACAGTATAAGAATTCCCTTCTCTGAATTTTTAAATTTTATCAATTTTTTTTTCATTTTTCCATGCCTTAAAATAATTAAACATTAAGAGGGTAAAAGAGTTTTTATTCATTTTAATAAGACTTCATCTTATAACATAACATTCTTAAAAACAAATCTTGTTCCCTTTACTCTGAGTTTTGTTCTGCAATTTAAGGATTCTCTCTAAAATTTTTTATTTCTTCGCTCCACAAGATGTAATTTTCTGGCACATTCAAGAATTCCTTTTTGCACGCCAATGCATAAAATTTGAAGGTATAAATATCCACAGGGTTTGATTATCCAAAAGGCATATGAAGCACATGCTTCCCCTCTAAAATTTGAAAGAAGCCCCAAAATGACTGTGAAGTGAGCTCTCTAATTTCCATTTTCATTTTTTTACATTGTATTTTCCCTTTTTTTGGAAAAGAAAGTTTGCTTAATCCAGGAGGGAATCCATGCACTATTTCACAAAACTTATTTAACAGAGAAATATGAATGTTATCAATAGGATGTTAATTAATCATATAACATTCTGGTGTGCCTTGGAAAATCGAGCATACAACTATATGTACTAAATATATCTGAAGTATATATAGTCTAAGAGCTAGCAACGTCAGAAAACAAGTGATTTTAGCAAGACTCATTTTTCTATATATTCTCCGTCTTTATTGTGTAGTACGAATGCGGCCGGTCTGGCTGGTGAAAATGGTTGCGTTTACCTGTGGGGGGAGGGGCAATGCAGGTAAAAAAGTGACAAAATTACGTCATTTTAGCATGAATTTTGTTTATAAAACTTGAATCTGCTAACTATTTGTGATATTAAGTTATTAGTCTGGCACCGTTTTAACGTTGCCAACACCGTGCCAGACCCTCATTTATAGGCAAAATGAGGTGTCAAATTCACGTCATTTTAGCATAGCTGAAATTTTAGTATGTTATACTTTGGCTATCAGATAAGCCATAATTAATTTGCCAGACCGAAATTCAGTTGCTAAATTACTGCCAGACGCCGATTTAAATCTGGTAGAGAAAGCGCCTATTATGAGAGTTTGCAGCTTTTGTAGTGCTTTGTCTACTTTCAATACACAATAAAGCCGTAATTGTTGCCAAAGCAACTATCCTTGCTTTAGATAAAAGTATCTCTCTCTCTCTCTCTCTCTCTCTCTCTCTATATATATATATATATATATATATATATATATATATATATATATATATGAATAGCCGCCCGTCCCGACTTCGTGTGGGTTACTATCAATACACAGCCAAGCCGTGATTGTCGCCAATATAAAAGTACATATATTTATGATTTGAAAAATGCCATGCAAAATATCTAATAAAAAATTAGCAATAGATGTCTTATTCGTTTAGTCTTTCATAACCGAGTTCATAGTCGATGTTGGCTCTAAAATCGCTTGTTCTAAAATCGCTTGTTCCAAAATCGCTGAAATATATGTTTAACTTCTTTTTTAGTAGAATTGGAATGCTGAATTTCACACTCCTATCTAAAACTGCTTTTCAGATATGGCGGGGAAATGACCTAAACTCTCAACCACCCCCATTTAACTCCCTTAGTGATTGAATTTCTAAAATCCATGAAATAAATGTTTAACTATAATTTTAGTAGATTTGTTATCCTGAATGTCATTACTCCTACGTAAAACTGCTGCAGAGATATGGAGAAATGACATAAATCTTTCGAACCTCCCATTTAACCCCCGTAGGGCTGAATTTTCAAAAATACTTTCTTAGTGGGTACATATCTTCCCAAATTTCGTAGTCCTAGGAGCAGCGGTTGAGACTCGGCGTTGATTCTGAGTCATGAGGACATGCTATTTTATAAGTATAGAGATGTATAAAATCGCCAAAGGAGCGAAAAAAGAGCAAAACTGAAACTCCACCGTAAATTGTCAACCATTTATTTAAATTCTGTCTTAATTTTTAAGTAATATTATAATTAATTTTTATTAATATTCGCTGTTAATTTTAAACTATACAACATATATTTTTCTCTTAATTTTCTAAATAAACTTATAGTGGTTAGAAAGAAATAGGCAATGTTAATGATGATAAAGATAATAATTCTTATAATGATGACAGCAGTGACGAAGATGAAGACCTTGAAAATGCACAAGGCGAAATAATTTTGAAATAATATTTTAAGTTAATGTACTTTTTAGCACTTATTTTTCATTATATTCAGCACTTATTTTTATTATTATATATAGCACTTATTTTTCATTATATTCAGCACTTATTTTTATTATTATATATAGCACTTATTTTTCATTATTGTATATAGCACTTATGTATAGCACTTACTTTTCATTATAATATATTTTTTGAAAACTCAAAATGGAGTGTATTCACTTTTTCTTTCGTTTACCTGTTCGCTACAGTTTGCTGACCTGTTATTGCTAATTTATGCCTATTATTATATTATTTTTAATTATTTATTATTATCAACTACGACGTATTTTCATACTTAATTTTATTGCTTGCTTACTTCTTTCTAGATGTTAGGATTAATTTAGCAACGGAATTTGTGTCTGGCTAATTAATTATGGTTTGTCTGATACCCAAAGAATAACATTTAAATTTGAACTGTGTGTAGATGACGTGTTTGACGTGTAGATGATTTATTTTTTACCAATAAATCAGAGTCTGGCACGGTCTTAAAAACGTTGAAACCGTCTGGCATTAATGGCTTAATATCACAAATAGTTTGCAGAAACAAATGTTATAAACAAAACTCATGTTATAAAAAATTAATGTTGTAATTTTTTCACCTGCATTGTCCTTACTCTCACAAGTAAACACAACATCTTCTGCCAGCCAGACCGTCAAATAAGGTTATATAAGTTTATTCAGATAATTAAGAGAAAATATTTACTAAATTATTTAAAAGTTAAGAGAGAATATTAAAAAAAGTTAATTCACTAAGGGGGTTAAATGCAGGTTCGAACGTTTTAGGTCATTTCACCATATCTCAGCAGCAGTTTTAGATAGGAGCACAAAATTCAGGATAACAAATCTACTAAAAAAAAATAGTTAAACACGTATTTCAGCGATTTTAGAAATTCAACTACTAAGGGGGTTAAATGGATTGTCAAACGTTTTAGGTCATTTCACCGTATCTCAGCAGCAGTTTCAGGTAGGAGCATGAAATTTAGGATAATAATTCTACTAAAGAATAATAGTTAAACACGTGTTTAAAGCAATTTTAGAAATTTACCCACTAAGGGGGTTAAACAAAGGATATGAACTCGATTATGGAAGATTAGACGAATAAGACAACTACTGCTGATTTTTTATTAGATATTTTGCGTAAGACATTTTTTAAAAGAAATTCATTTAATCAATTATAAAGCTGAGGGATTTAGCATGATTGCATCAAAATAACATATGTTTTTTCTGAATGTCATTTTGACGGTTTATGGACGCGGATGCGTTATTGTGATCGGCGTATTTTTAGAATATTGAATTTTTACTTATGTTGCCTGGTAGGCCAAGGTTAACTCGGGTGAAGCCTGGTGGTTCTGCTATATTAAAATTAATTTATTATTGTCATTATGTACATAAATAGAAAAACATTACTTATCACATTTTTACAAGCTTTTATTTAAAGTTTAAAATTTGTAAGTACTGCAGTTTTTTCTCACCTCCACTTCTATCCTATTTAGAATTATTTTAGAATATTATTTAGAATAATGTTTAATTACCTACCACCTACCCTGCATTGTAGTCGACACATTGTGCACCCACGCGAAGTCGGGACGGGCGGCTATTCGTATATATATATACAGAGAGAGAGAGATAGATACTTTTATCTAAAGCAAAGATCGTTGCTTTGGCAACAATTACGGCTTTATTGTGTATTGAAAGTAGCCAAAGCACTACAAAAGCTGCAAACTCTCATAATAGGTGCTTTCTCTGCCAGATTTAAATCGGCGGCGTCTGGCAGTAATTTAGCAACCGAATTTCGGTCTGGCAAATTAATTATGGCTTATCTGATAGCCAAAGTATAACATACTAAAATTTCAGCTATGCTAAAATGACGTGAATTTGACACCTCATTTTGCCTATAAATGAGGGTCTGGCACGCTGTTGGCAACGTTAAAACAGTGCCAGACTAATAACTTAATATCACAAATAGTTAGCAGATTCAAGTTTTATAAACAAAATCCATGCTAAAATGACGTAATTTTGTCACTTTTCTACCTGCATTGCCCCTCCCCCCCACAGGTAAACGCAACCATTTCCACCAGCCAGACCGGCTGCATTCGTTTTACACAATAAAGACGGAGAATATATAGAAAAATGAGCCATGCTAAAATCATGTGACGAAAACGTTGCTAGCTCTTAGACTAATAGAGGGAACATAAAAAAGCTGTTTAATGAAATATATGTGATCTCGGCTAGAGCTCCTATAATACAGGCTGACGCATCCTCGCAGATATGTGTCTCAAAGTCGAAAAACCAAGCTAATTTTCCGCCATTTAACATCCAGCCTCTTTCAGAAGGTGGAGGAACGAGGCCTTAGGCAACCCCAGCTCCGGCAGCGGTAGATTGAGATGCTGAACTGAGACCCGAATAATGCGAAACAAAATGGATATGCGTCAGCTCCTATTATAGGAGCCTTAACCTCGGCTAAGTTACTCCCGGGAATAATATTAGTATCATTGGTGAGTTTTCATGAATGAAGAATTAAGAAAACTTTTGTCAAATAAAAGGGGAGCCCAAAATGATATTGTGCTTCCCTAGATTCAGAGGTTAATAGGGCCCTGACTATCCAAGATTCATTTTTAATTATTATGATCAATTTAATTATTATGATCAGTCAAGAAGTTCTGAACAGCATTTGACGAATGTGCAGAGACTTCATCGTGTTGGAAAATTATTTCCGCTCTTTCGGGTGCAGAGATGGCATTAAATAATCCTGGTATAGATGATGTTCCAGAAACTCCAAATATGTACTGTCAGATGACCTCAGAACACATGTGGATTTTAAAGTGATCGCCAACCACTCCTAGCCAAACATTTAAGCTGAATTGTGATTGGAAAGATGAATTTCGCATTATAAATGGATTGAATTGGGCGTAATGATGCCAATTATGTAAATTTAACATGTCATTCCGAGTGATTTCAGTGATGTTCTTCTGAACTACTCATTCAAAAGATGGTAAAATGCACAAGTTTTTGGTAAATCTGATCAAGTGTAGCTAGAAGAATGTTTAGAATATCGCAGATTTTGGCGACAATTTGATCTTGCATTTCGCCAATGCTTCAGCGCTTGTCAGCGCCCCACTAAATTCCGATATTCTGATGGAAATATTGTCACCTTACAGGAATTTGTTTTCTCTTCAAATATACACCTTTTAACCACCATAACTCGGAAATTGTTAGAGATAGGACAAGATTGCTACGGTGTTTTATACATCACATGGGCTCTTCTATCACCCCCATTTCGTTGGCAGATTAGTTTAAATTCACTCTGTAAAAAAACATGTTTCGATAAATGTATTATTTGTTTTTAATCTTATTCTACTCTAAAAGTACAAAATATTGATTATAAACAGTACAAGGTTTTACAATAGATATAAAATATCAGCTTTAAGAACATTGCATACCAAATTACTGGGCTCCAAAGTCAGGGACTCCAGGGTCTCAGCACAATTTTTACTATGTTTTAATTAGTTCCTGCTTAAAGGTGTCGTTATTTTTATTTTCCCCGCTCACCAATGCGAAACTTTTTGACACATTCATGACATATCTCGTTTCTTCTTTATTATTCCGGGAAAATTTTCTGGGAAACGAATCAACGGAACGAAAAACGTGCGGCAATTTTTCCCACACAGGTTGGATGCCTGTATAAAGGAAAATAGCAGTTAGAAGGAAAAAGGCATAGAAGAGCTAAATGACATCTTTAGAAGTCTAAATGGGCAGACATTTATTTTTCACTTCATGTATTTTCCTTTTCATGGCGTTTTTGTTGTTTTTCAACTTATAGTGGAAAATGCAGATTTACTAATTGGTAATTTTTCATTTATGTATATATATATCTCCAACTATAATAAAGAAGGAAGTTTGTGTGTCTGTCTGCCTGTCTGTTTCTCGGTTGTGTTCTGAAGAGACCGCTGCACATAGAGCTACAAAATTTGGTGGGAAGGCACCTCTATGCATGTAGTTTTGCACCTCGAAGCCGGATTTTGTAAATTTTGAATATTTTTTTTTTAATTTAATTTTTAATGCGATTTTTAGTGTTTTTTCACGTTTCGCTGCGATTTTTCCACATTAGTAACGGGAATCCGGTTCCAATCTTTTAGCCTAATATAGTAAATTTTATCCTCTTTTTAATAAAGTTTATGCGAAATTCGTACAGCGATTTTTGATTTTTTGGCGATTTCTTTCCTTCGATACTAAGTAATTTTGCCCAGAATGCTTGATTGGTTCGGTGGTTGCTTCCATTTCAGCCTCAGATACGCTCAGAATCGTAATTTTTTTTTACTCTTTTTAGCTTGGAGAAAGTTGATAATTCTTTACAGATAAAAAATCATAATTTTAAAAGAGAAGTGTGGATTATTTATTATCCCGATTTTTTTTTAATAGATTTTTTCTTTTAATTTCATTTTTTATGCGTTTTTTAACATTTTTTTCATGTTTTGCAGCGTTTTTTGTTTCAAATGACGTCACAAATCGCCCAGTACAAGTCAAACATCATTGGAGGGCAGTTGTGATTGGTAACTGATAGAATTGTAGGCACAGCTGGAAGTCAACCGGGCAGTTGTGATTGGCAGATGAAAACGTCGGCAGCTGATTGCAATTCGAACAGCGAGTTGTGAATTTTTGCGATTTGTTTTATGCGATTTTTAGAGTTTTCTCATGTATAACGTCATTTATGTATTTGATTTCAGAAATTAACAACGGTAACTTACTGTTTTTGTAAGAAAAAGAAAAGTCATTTTGTTTCTGTTTAGAAAGTTAATGATAATTCCTAATTTTTTAACGTCTTTGGTTAAATTCTGTGGGGGCGAGCGTTCGTTTGTAGTTTAAATATCGCGTTAATGCTCTGATCGAAACTCCCTCCTTCCCCCCTGCCTCCAAAATCAGAACTATTTAATTATTAGTCCGATTCAAACGAAACCTTTTCTCAGGTCTCCAGATACTAGATAAACTTTATCATTTTTTCAGCCCTTGGTTACCGCTATTTCTGAACATTAATGACCATGGAGGGGTATTTTCTCGGGTTCTATGGGCCCAATTTCAATGATAATTAGTTAATTCAACTTAACATGAACTAATTAAGGTATAGGTAACTAATTAATATACAGATTTAGCGACCCCCAGCGGTAGAAAATGGAACTAAAAGATTTTGCAGCGCGTGCGCAGCACGCCTGCTGTCATAGGCAGAAGGAACACGTGCCGGAGTTTCGATTGGAAAGAGGTTTGTTTAGAACAGAGTGCACCCCCTGGCGGTGGACAATGTAACTAAAAGATTTTGCATTTAAAGTTGGTCCGATTCAAACGAATTCTTTTCTGACATTCTTCCGAGGTCTCCCAGGTACTAAATAAACTTCGGTATTATTTTATCAGTCCTTGGTTACGACCATTTATGAATATTAATATCCAGCGGGTGATTTATTTTCTCGGGTTCTGTGGGTCCGATTTCAACGGGAATCGGTTCATTCAACTTAACATGAACTAATTCAGATATAGCTAATTATTTAAGACATAGATTTGGTACTCTCTGGCGGTGGAAAGTGTACCTAACAGATTTTTCGCGCGTAAGCAGCAGGAACGAGTGCCGGAGTTTCGTTCAGAAATAAGTTTATTTAGAACAGAATGCTCCACCTGGTGGTAGAAACTGTAAGTAAAAGATTTTGCAGCGCGTGCCTAGCACGTCTGCTATACACGCTATCGTAGGCAGCTGGGACACGTGTCGGATAATTTGCTTAGAACAAAATGCATCCCCTGGCGGTGGAACTAAAAGATTTTCCTGCGCGTACGCCAAAAATGACTATTTTTATTGAAACCGCAAAAGAAAGTTACCGATTTGATAATCCCAGAAAACGAAAAGGTTTCATTTTCACTCATCCTCGAGTATTAAGGAAAGTATTGCATTATTTGAATCGACTCACAGTTTATGTTTCTGATTCCGAAAATGCAAATTTTGTAAAAATCCGACGGTAATTTTTTTTATAATTTTGACCAAAAACTGACCCGTTTTGAATCAAGTTTCCGTTTTGATCCAGACATTTGAGGAGGTAGTATTAAATTTACTTCGCTTCGGGTAAATTAAAATTAACACTATTTAATTTCAGAAAGACAAAGAGTTACCAGAGGAAGGGTTTGGTGCAGCGATTTTTAAAGTGATTTCGCGTTTTGTATTATTTTTTGACGGGACCGAGCAACGCCAAGCGGATGTGCTGGTATATATATATATATATATAAAGAGAATAGAAGAATTCAACACCCAACACTTAGCGACGGAACATATGAAACTCAAACTGTTAAAGATCTGCAGCAAAATGCCCTATCATTCACATATGAAACTCAAACTGTTAAAAATCTGCAGCAAAATGCCCTATCATTCAACCGTTTTTATAGAAAAAGGTTATATAACCACACTTTACTTCTGTTCTGACCAATGAGAACGCTTCATAATATGGTCAAATAACTGTAATCTGTTAAAACAGCTGAATGACTGGGCATTTTGCTTCAGATTTTTTAACGGTGCAAACATTCTGCTGACACATTCGTGACAGGGCGTAACTGGAAGGGAGCTTCGAGACCTCTCTGGCATATCTTTCCTCCTCTGCTTCTGAGAATTCTTCAAAGTACTTGCGATTAACGCTTGTGTCAATGCTAACACTTTTAACAATAAACATATTTTCTGACAAAAAAAAAAAATATAATAATCTTAAGTTGAGTTGTAATTTAAACTCAATTCACGGGGGGAAAAATGAATTTCGTTTGTCTCGAGCTCAGATTTTCATAATTCAGCAAAGTTTAGTTGAAAACGCATCATAATTGAACCAGATTCGTGATTCTCGACTGAATTAGTTATAAAACTGTTCTTCCATTTTCATTTTACCGAAATTATTACACTTCGATCATGAAAGTTCTTTAATTTTTAACACTTATGAGTATAATGCTAATCAATTTTAATCTAGACCAAAGTGTTGAGGTATATAAACTGTTAGAGGATATAAATGGTATTTACAGAAACGGGCGTATGAAAATATTAAAACATCACAAACCAAGATAATCAAACATTTCAAAGAAAATCAAAACTTAGAACAATTTGTAACAAAGATACCGTTTACTTGAAATCAATAGATAGATTTAGATCAAAATATCAAGGATCCATATTGTTTTACATAAAGATTGTCCTGATTGTCTTGGGCCATTTTCTGTCAAACATAATTCCCCTGATAATTCTGCATTCAGAGTTCATATTGACAGATTACTGCTTTCCCCATCACGTAATGATCTTCTCATTTGATTTAACTTATAGTCCAGGCATTAGGGGCTAAAAAAGTGCAAATAAAGGAAAGTTTTGATATTTGGTTCTTTTATGTTTTTTGGGTCGCTGAACACGAATCTGAGGTTTTCCAATAAAATTTTTCCAAAAATTTTACTTTTTTGTTTTTAAACAAAAAATGTGTAAAAAATCGGAATTTTCCCTGTTTTTACAAAATAATTCCAAAACTATGCTTTTTGCGTAAAAGTCGACAGTATATGAATTAAAGAGAATAAAATTTCCTACATTGTATGTATTGAAAGTTTTTTCTCTCATCAATGGTTTAGCTATGTGAGGGCCGTAAAAATGGGTGTTAAAAACAAAAAATCTGTAAAAAAAAACGGGAATTACGGCACTGATGTAACGTCGATGTAATACGGAAACCAACCAAGGAAACTTTAACCAATAATGATATTAAAGTTTATATGATTGACTATATTTTACGTATTTGACGTAGAGGAAAACTGCGGATCCGGCGCCAGGGGAAGGTGGGAGGAGTGGAGCAGTTACATCTCCTCTCAAGAGTCGAGGATTCTCCTCCTCTGGAGAGCTCGTACTCTAAGAAGAGGTAAAATTGGTAGGAGTAATAGACTAAAAACTGTAAAAAACGGGGATTACGGCCCTGTACGTCGATGTAACATGAAAATGAACTATTTTAAGCAAACGTTGACTGTTAATGATACTAAAAAGTATGTGATTGATAACATTTTACAATGAAGTTGCCTGATAATAAATACAACGACTAAAATTGAATCACCATTTAATTATAAATAATTATGTACTATAGTAAAACATTAGTAAGTATATTTACATAAAATAAAAAAGCAGAAATCTTATTTCTTTTATTTGACTGCTCCTACTGCTCATCGACATCTACAACATAGAAAATAGACATATGGAGTTAGTGGATTTTTTATAGAGGACCATAAATAGTAAAAAATTTCGAGGTTCTTCAAAGAATTAACAAGAATTTGTAATACACTTGATATAAATTCTTATATAAATATATTGAAAGAATTTGTGGCAGTAATAAGAAAAAAAAAAGTCTTTTGTTTTCTGAAATATATAATTTTAAAGAAAAATACCTAAGACATTGTAAATCACTGGAATGTTCTACGAAAATACATGAATAAATGAATATATTGACTGCCTAAGAGAGGCCCCTCGTCTAGGTAAGGACGTAAAACATGGGTGCTTCCCCCGAAATGAATAATATTGAAAAGGCGCATATAAAACAAAGTATTTCATAATAATACACACTTGAAGACAATTTTATGAATAAAATTTGAAGCGAGATTTAACACCAAATTTTGCAAGTAAGTTTATGTAGTATCAAGGGTTCTTTTCTTTTCTTCAGAATTGTTTACTAAGTATTTTGCTGCACCAGCTTTGCAACTCGAGATTCTCTGCTTGACAGTTTGCTTTACTTGGGATGCAAATGCAAGTGATATTTGCAAACACTCTTGAACTAAGATATAAGTTGAATTTTCTGTTCACAGTTAAAGAGTGAAAATTCTCACGCTGAGTGTTTGCAAATCTCACTTCAACAACAAATCTAACTTCTAACTCCACAGTAACTCGGTTATCTCCTTCATCCGAAGTAAAGCAAACTGTCACGCAAAAACGTCTTCTGAAGACTTTATACAGAAATAATAAGAAAAACACTCGTTTAATTTTTTGAAATGGATAATTTTGATAGATGAAAAATATTAAAATCATTGTAAATATTGTCAAACATCAAACTAAAACACATTTGTTTCCAGTCCATCGTTAAACTCCTAGATAAAAAAAAAATAAATAAATAAATAAAACAGCATAAAATAGATTTTTAATGTCTATTTCTAGAAAAATTGAAGCTAGTATCACAATAAATACAGGTTGTTTCACGAAGGACCCCTAACTTTGAAAATAAATAACTGGGAAACGGTGATAGATAGAAGCATGAAACCAGTGGTATGTTTATTAAAAAACCCGTAAAAATCTGATACAGAAACCTCAAAATTTTAGTGAAAAATTGCATAAATAGGCTTACCATAAATAGGCTGTATCACATCAAAAGCGATTCAAAATGTGCACATTTCACATTTCATTCTCGCAAACGAAGAATGAAATTGTCAGTGACTCTTTGTAGTGTAACTAGATATATAAAACCGGAAATCGACACACAAGCTGGACAAATATCCTGCTCTAGCTCGTCGAGTGTTAAAGTATTGTTGCGGTAAACGATGTCCTTCAGTGTGCCCCACAAAAAGTAGTCGCAGGGGGTGAGATCGAGTGAATACGGAGGCAGTCCATGCTTTAAGCTCTCTTCATAGGGATCCGTAATGATGCCTGCAGCGCTATCTATCGTTGGCTATTTTTAACTAAAATTTTTAAGTTTCTGTATCAGGTTCTTACGTTTTTTTAAAAATAAACATACCATTGGTTTAATGCTTCTATCTAACACTGTTTCCTAGTTATTTATTTTCAAAGTAAGGAGTCCTTCGTGAAACACCCTGAACACTGAGAAAAATGACACTTTCAAATCTGAGTAAATCGATGTTTTCATTTTGTTATGAAACTTTTTGTTTGAAATATGACGAAACAATGCTTTCAATTCTGAAATACTAGAGATACTCAGAATATTGAAACATGGACATACTCAAAACTGAGTACATAGAGGTCAGTTCATACTCATTTTTGAAATATGGACATATACTCAAAATGATTAGAATCAGTTCAAACTCATTTTTGAAACATGTAAATACTCAAAAATGTGTACATAGATGTCAGCTCATACTAATTTTTGAAACATGGACATACTCAAAAATGAGCACATGATGTTTTATTTTTGAGTGTGTGCATGTTTTCAGAAATGAGTATCTACATATTTCAAACTTGAGTAATTTTGATTCGGAGTCATTTTGACTGTGCGACGCACTCAGATTTGAGTATTTTATGCTCAGTTTTGAAAATGTCGTTTTTAGACTGTACGTAATGTAGAATGTTCGACTAAAATGTACGAAATGCATCATTGAATTATAAATAAATTGAAGATACATGGTGCACAGAACATTTCATACTAACACACACTTTAAGTAAACATGTGAAAAAGATTAAAATCACAAGTTAATGCTAAAATTTGAAAGCAAAATTATCCAGTGTCAAGGGCTCTAACCCTTCATCAAAATGTTTTACTAAGCGTTTTGCTGCATCAGCTTTGTAACTTGAGATTGCTTACGTGATAGATTGCTTTACTTGAGATGAAGGAGATAACGTAGTTATTTGATTTGAGACTCGCAAATACAAGTTATGGGCTGAGTTTTCTGGTCTCGCATACATAGTCAAAATTTTCACGCTTCTTCGCGGAATTAATAAGAAATTGTAAGAAACTTGTAAAAAATTGTGATAGAAATTAGCTGTAATAATTTGTTTGAGAAATAATAAGAAAACTGGTCTTTTGTTTTGTGCAATATGTAATTAAAAAAATACAATGAAAATCATTGTAATCGTTCGAATATTTTACGAAAATACGTTAATTAATGAATATATTGAAAATGTGCATGTAAACAAAGCATTTCATATTAATATACATATGAAGAGAACTGGCGAATTATATTTAAAACAATTGTTAATGCTAAAGTTTGAAAGAAAATTTATCCAGTCAACGGCTTTTATTTTCTTTCTAAACTCTTTGCTAAGCGTTTTGCTGCATTAGCATTGTAACTTAATCTTTGCGTGAAAAAAAAAAAAAAAAAAAAAGACTTAGAATTATTGTAAATGCGTTCGAATGTTCTATGAAAATACGTAAATAAATGAATATAGTGAAAAAATTCATATAAACACAACATTTCATACTGATATACATTTGAAGAAACAGTCGAAAAAGATTTAAGCAAAAGTTAAAGTTAAAGCTTCAAAGCAAATTTATCTACTAGTGTAGTGTCAAAGGGCTTTTACTTTTCTTCCAAACTATTTGCTAAGCGTTTTGCTACATCAGCTTCGTAACTTGAGAATCTTAGCTTGGAAAAAAAATAGAAAAAAAAATTAGAATGAGAATCATTGCAAATATGTTCGAATGTTCTAATGAAAATACGTGAATAAATGAATATGTGAAAAAGATGCATATAAGCGCAGCATTTCATACTGATATACATTTGAAGAAAAAGGTAAATAAGTTTTAAACAAAAGTTAACACTAAAGTTTGAAAGCAATTTTATCTAGTGTCAAGGGCTTTTACTTTTCTTCATTCTAAACTCTTTTCTAAGCATTTTGGATTCTTTACGTGAAGAAAGAATAATAATAATAATAATAATAATAATAAATAGAATGAGAATCATTGTAAATACGTTCGATTGTTCTATGAAGAACGTGAATAAATGAATATTTTGAAAAGATGCATATAAACGCAACTTTGTAATCTGATATACATGTGAAGAAACAGGCGAATAAGATTTAAACAAAAGTTAATGCTAAAGTTTTAAAGCAAATGAATCTAATGTCAATGTTCTTCTAAACTCTTTGCTAAGTGTTTCGCTGCATCAAATTTGTAACTTGAGATTCTCGGCGTAAAAAAAAAAAAAACATAGAATAAGAATCATTGTAAATAATTCGAATGTTCTATGAAAATACGTGAATTAACAAATATATTGAAAATAAGCGTATAAACAAAGTATTTCATAATATATATTTGAAGAAAACTGGCGAATAAGATGAAATGATGAAATAAAAGTTAGTGCTAAAGTTTGAAAGCAAATTTATCAAGTGTCAAGAGTTTTTATATTTCTTCCAAACTCTTTGCTTAGCGTTTCGCATAAGCTTCGTAAATTAAGATTCTTGGCGTGAAAAATGATGAGAATCATTGTAAATTACGTTCGATTGTTCTATGAAAATCCATGAATAAATGAATATATGGAAAAGATGCATATAAACACACAATCTCATACTATACTGATATATGTTTGAAGAAACAGGCGAATAAGATTTAAACAAAAGTTAATTCTAAAGTTTGAAAGCAAATGTATCTAGTGTCAAGAGCTCTCACTTTTCTTCTTTCTAAACTCTTTTCTGAGCAATTTTGCTGGATCAGCTTTCTAACTTAAGATTCTTTACGTGAAGAAAGATAAAAAAAATGAGAATCATTGTAAATACGTTCGATTGTTCTATGAAGAACGTGAATAAATGAATATATTGAAAGATACATACAAACGCAACTTTTCAAACTGATATACATGTGAAGAAACAGGCGAATAAGATTTAAATAAAAGTTAATGCTAAAGTTTTAAAGCAAATGAATCTAATGCCAATGTTCTTCTAAACTCTTTGCTAAGTGTTTTGCTGCATCATATTTGTAACTTGAAATTCTCGGCGTGAAAAAAAAAAAAAAAAAAAAAAAAAAAAAAACAGAAAAAATAGAATAAGAATCATTGTAAATAATTCGAATGTTCTATGAAAATACGTGAATTAACAAATATATTGAAAATAAGCGTATAAACAAAGTATTTCATAATATATATTTGAAGAAAACTGGCGAATAAGATGAAATAAAAGTTAGTGCTAAAGTTTGAAAGCAAATTTATCAAGTGTCAAGGGCTTTTATATTTCTTCCAAACTCTTTGCTTAGCGTTTCGCATAAGCTTCGTAAATTAAGATTCTTGGCGTGAAAAATGATGAGAATCATTGTAAATTACGTTCGATTGTTCTATGAAAATCCATGAATAAATGAATATATGGAAAAGATGCATATAAACACACAATCTCATACTATACTGATATATATTTGAAGAAACAGGCGAATAAGATTTAAACAAAAGTTAATTCTAAAGTTTGAAAGCAAATGTATCTAGTGTCAAGGGTTCTTGCTTTTCTTCTTTCTAAACTCTTTTCTGAGCAATTTTGCTGCATCAGCTTTCTAACTTAAGATTCTTTACGTAAAGAAAGATAAAAAAAAAAAAAGAATGAGAATCATTGTAAATACGTTCGATTGTTCTATGAAGAACGTGAATAAATGAATATATTGAAAGATACATACAAACGCAACTTTTCAAACTCATATACATGTGAAGAAACAGGCGAATAAGATTTAAACAAAAGTTAATGCTAAAGTTTTAAAGCAAATGAATCTAATGCCAATGTTCTTCTAAACTCTTTGCTAAGTGTTTTGCTGCATAAAATTTGTAACTTGAGATTCTTGGCGTGAAAAAAAAAATAATAGAAAAAATAGAATAAGAGTCATTGTAAATAATTCGAATGTTCTATGAAAATACGTGAATTAACAAATATATTGAAAATAAGCGTATAAACAAAGTATTTCATAATATATATTTGAAGAAAACTGGCGAATAAGATGAAATAAAAGTTAGTGCTAAAGTTTGAAAGCAAATTTATCAAGTGTCAAGGGCTTTTATATTTCTTCAAAACTCTTTGCTTAGCGTTTCGCATAAGCTTCGTAAATTAAGATTCTTGGCGTGAAAAATGATGAGAATCATTGTAAATTACGTTCGATTGTTCTATGAAAATCCATGAATAAATGAATATATGGAAAAGATGCATATAAACACACAATCTCATACTATACTGATATATATTTGAAGAAACAGGCGAATAAGATTTAAACAAATGTTAATTCTAAAGTTTGAAAGCAAATGTATCTAGTGTCAAGGGTTCTTGCTTTTCTTCTTTCTAAACTCTTTTCTGAGCAATTTTGCTGCATCAGCTTTCTAACTTAAGATTCTTTACGTAAAGAAAGATAAAAAAAAAAAAGAATGAGAATCATTGTAAATACGTTCGATTGTTCTATGAAGAACGTGAATAAATGAATATATTGAAAGATACATACAAACGCAACTTTTCAAACTCATATACATGTGAAGAAACAGGCGAATAAGATTTACACAAAAGTTAATGCTAAAGTTTTAAAGCAAATGAATCTAATGCCAATGTTCTTCTAAACTCTTTGCTAAGTGTTTTGCTGCATAAAATTTGTAACTTGAGATTCTTGGCGTGAAAAAAAAAATAATAGAAAAAATAGAATAAGAGTCATTGTAAATAATTCGAATGTTCTATGAAAATACGTGAATTAACAAATATATTGAAAATGAGCTTATGAAGTATTTCATAAAATATATTTGAAGAAAACTGGCGAATAAGATTGAAACAAATGTTATAGAGCTAAAGTTTGAAAGCAAATTTATCAAGTGCTAAGTGCTTTTATATTTCTTCCAAACTCATTGCTAAGCGTTTCGCATAATCTTTGTAAATTGAGATTCTTGGCATGAAAAAAGATGAGAATCATTGTAAATTACGTTCGGATGTTCTATAAAAATCCATGAATAAATGAATATATGGAAAAGGTGCATATAATCGCACAATCTAATACTATACAGATATACATTTGAAGAAACAGGCGAATAAGATTTAAACAAAAGTGAATGCTAAATATATTACTTTTAAATGCTAAAGGTGTAAAATTAACAACATAATATAAATTAAAATAACTTTTATTAGTTGTTTTACATGTATCGACTCTTTCCGAGTCATTTTCAAAAACAAAATGAGAATATTCTAAAGCTGCACGGGCTTTGAAGTTATTATTTTCATGTACTTTTTTAAAAATTACGCACGTTATCTATTATTTTTTACTTGATTGTTTATTTTCATATCTTTGCCCATGGAGTAATTCTAGCCACAGTTTCGGTAAATTAAAAGATGCCGCATCGTTACATATTGTATTTTTGCGCGTGAGTATCTCTATGGTTTCTCTTATTATGGATGGATAGTATAGACTGGAGGGAAATATTATTTTACTTTCATTGAAATTTATTTGGATGGTTTCTTCTTGATATAATCTTGCCAGGGCTGTAGTTTTTCTATTGTATTTAATATCAGCTATATGCTCTTTTTTTCTGCAATTAAATTTCCTGCTGGTCATGCCTATGTATAGTAATTCTTGTATCCGTGTTCTTTAATAAAAGGTATTTCATATACTCATGAAAAAAATAAATAAATAAAACAATATGTACGGCGCGGCATCTTTTAATTTACCGAAACTGTGGCTAGAGTTACTCCATGGGCAAAGATATGAAAATAAACAATCAAGTAAAAAATAATAGATAACGTGCGTAATTTTTAAAAAAGTACATGAAAATAATAACTTCAAAGCCCGTGCAGCTTTAGAATATTCTCATTTTGTTTTTGAAAATGACTCGGAAAGAGTCGAAACACGTAAAACAACTAATAAAAGTTACACCTTTAGCATTTTAAAGTAATATACTATTACAAGGTGTTATAATTTATTATATTGTGAATGCTAATGTTAGAAAGCAAATTTATCTAGTGTCAAGAGCTCTTACTTTTCTTCAAAATTCTTTGCTGAGCGTTTCGCTGCATCAGCTTTGTAACTTGAGATTTCTTGCGTGACAGGTTGCTTTACTTGGGATAAAAGAGATCACAGAGTTATTTGAATTGAGATTCGCAAATTCTCTTGCTCTTGATTGAGTTTTCTGTTTACACATTAGGTGACAATTTTTGCACTTCTTCAATAAATTAAGGCTTTACATAAAAATTGTAAAAAACATGTAATACATTTTTATAGAAATACATTATAAGAACTTGCTACACAAATTGCAGAGAAAAGCTTTTAAATTTCTTGGAAAATACACTTTTAGAGAGGGGGAAAAATCACATTATTGTAAATCAGAGCATCCAAACCGGGCTTCTCGGGTTGTAGAAAAAACTGTCCGATGTACCAGAACATAGGTGAAAAACATTTTTTTTTTTTATTGAAAACTGTAATAGATTTTTTAATTGAAAACTGTAATACATTTTTTCATTTAATATATGTATTTTTTAGATTTCGCATTTACAACGCCAAAAAACATTTTTATATGAAAATATCAAGATTGTATTTAAATAAAGTTTTGAAATTGATTAAATACGGTATTATCGTATTAGCCACATGCCAGAAGTTAATAGCCGACAAAAAAGCGAAATATATTGCAACTTACGGCAGCCTGTAAGATTCTGATTATTTCAGTGTTTAAGCTCGTAGTTCGATTACAAATTTGTTAAATTTGTGTTTTATTTTATTTTATTTACTTATTTATGGACAAAGTTTTAATTTCGTATGTAACATTATCCGAAAACAAACGCAGAAATGTTTATTATTGTTTTAAGGTGGTTCTCAAATGATCTGCTCAACAACGCGAAACTTTCTGACACATTTTTTGAGTTTCATCAGTTATTATGATCTTTCAATTGAAACATCATATGGACTGATGAAGCTCCGGAAGGGAGCAAAAGTACTTTCCATGAGAGTAATGAGTGATGTATATTTTGTGTCTACATGGTTAAAATAATGAAGTATAAGAGTTTTAATCCTGTTTTATGACGAAAAGCTATTCTCGGTGGAACGATCGTACAATCGTCAGAATGATCGGATTTGATCAACAACTTCTACAAGAAAAAACAAGTAAAACGTGAAATGAAAGTAGTGAAACAAAAGTTAAAGGAAATATATGCGGAAGAGCTGGGTATGGATTATACATTTTTTAAAACATCGAACTTAATCATATGTGTTTTTTAAGATGGATAACTGACTATGTTTTAAATGGTAACTTTTAATATATGTATGTTATTGACAATATAAATAAATTCTTTTTAAAGAAGTGTAATAATAATTAACAATAATAGTGCTATGGAAAAAATACACACATATACTTCTACTGCTAGAGATTCAAGGAACTTGGCCATGAAGGTGACCGACCGGGAAGAGGCAGAAAAATGAACACTTCCAGAAACCGACAATTGATCCCGAAATTCTCAGCTGTCGATGAGAAAAATAGCGAGGCAAACAAGGATTGCTCGTGAATCGGTTCGACTTATGACCAACGAGGAGCTGAACCTTCATCCTTTCAAGCTGAAGATGCAGGAAACTGCTGAAGAGAGTTGCAACTCCAGATTCCTGCACACTGGGAGCTGATCCTGTTTTCTAACGAAAAGCTATTCTCAGTGGAACAATCGTACAATCGTCAGAATGATCGGAATTGATCAACAACTTCCACAGGAAAATCATCCATGGCTCAGCATCGTCAAAATCCCAAATTTGTCATTGCGTGGGCAGGAATTTGTAAAACAGGCAAAAGGCCTCTCATTTTCATCGATTCTAGAGTCAAAATCATCAATAAAGATGTGTACCGAAAAGAGATTCTTAAGGATATGGCACTGCCCTGGGCTCAAAAACACTTTGGAAATGGGATTTAGACGTTTCAGCAAGATTCACAGCCATCTCATCGAACGAAATTTACATAGGGCTTGTGTCGGGCCAATTTTCCAGACTTCATCTCGACTCAAGAATGACCTCCACACTCGTGTGACCTCAACCCCCTGGATTACAGTTTGTGATCAATTTTGGAGGCGAGAGCTTTTGCAAAGCCTCACAAAAATTAGGAAGCTTTGAAGCGTTAGTTGATTCGGAAAGGGAAACGAATCACTCTTTCCGAGCTGCGGCCAATTGTTGAAAATTTCACCAAACGTTTGCGTCTCTGCTTCAAAGCAAAAGTAGGACACTTTGAGGAGAAGTGATTTTTTATTTCTCTAATACATTGTTGTTAATAAATAAAATATTTGTTTGTGCAAAAGTTTTTGTGTTTTCATTAACTAAGTCAAATGAGACTGTTACGTTATTTCTTTCACCCTGTATAAAGTACTTAATCTTGTATCCTTTTAGAATAATGATGCATTCCTTCAGGGGGGGGGGGGGGGGCAGGGTCTTTCTGAAATTTTTTTTTTAAAAATCCCCCTAAAAATAGGATTGTAGGATATTAAATTTTATGCAGATTATGTTAAATATTAGTGAGATTAATAAACAATGATTTGTAGAGCTGACGTTGAGACCTCTGATTTGTAGATTTACTAGTTGTAAATAATAATTATTTTTCATGTTAAATATATATGTATGTTATACTAGAATATGTGTACTTTAACCCTTAATTGCATAGTGATGTAAATTTCCATCACTGTTTATTTAACTTTTAATAAATAAATCAACTTCTTCGCTACCACTATATTTATATAGAAATATTAATCCAGTAAATTTCCCGTGAACTATGTTGCTGAACAAAGTTAAAAATCTATCTTAAAATTTCTGGTGTCTAATATTTAATATATGTATAAAAAAACACAATTGTAAAAGAAAAACTCATGCAAAGAAGGGTTAAAGAGTAAAAGCTTAACGTTTGCATATTTATTTGTTTTATGAAATACATAATGTACGTGGATTTACTCCATTTTACCCCTCGACATGAAATGTCTTTATTCATCCAGATGAGAAGATTTTTGTCTTCTAAACATTTCACTACAAGAGATTGTAACTTTAGAGTGCTCGCGTGGTAGTTTCTTTTACTCAGGATTAAGCAGATCACGGAGTTATTTGAACTGGAATCGTACACATTCTTGAACAAAACAATGGCTTGGATTTCCGTTTTAGAAATAAATACTGAAAAATTTCGCGTTTCTTAAATGATATAATATTTTATATGGAAATTTAAATAAGTTATCTTATAAATGTATTATGAAAATTAAAAAATAAATAACAGAACTAAATAATAAATAAAATTAAAAAAATAAAAGACATTACTTCTTTACCATTCTTAATGGTCACTAAACCCATCTATAACAATAAAGAATTTTTGGCGATATATCACCTGCGTCCGGCTAACGAGAAATTGTCTTAAAATTAATTTATTAACTTACAATTAAGGTCTACAAATTTTAAAATGTTGTATTTTCATCGGAATAGTTTTTATAATCGTAAAATGTCACGACATGAGTGAAAAATCGATTACAAAATTCCATCTTTACATATAAAACCAAGTTAATTTAAATATAAAATTGTAAAAAATAAGCTTTATATGTAAGCACTATATTTTAAACTACGTTGCAGAAGGGCGAAAGAACATCTTTGTTAGTGTTTACACACTCACTAATTTATATAGACGAGAAAATCTGCAGATAAAGAGCCTCAACGTCAGCTCTGCAAGTCATTTTTTTTAAATCTCATTTTTGATATCATTTAACATCGTACAATCCGCAATTATTATTAGGTAGCTTTCAATACAAAAAAGTATAAAGCTACCTATTGCAGCCGTTCGGAGGAAAGCAGTTCCGGAAAATTTCGATATATTTTCACCGATCATGACCCCCAGACCCCAAAACCACCCTTCGTTCAAATGTTGATATATATATATATATATATATCTGAGCTATGTCATACGATAAAGCTCGTATTTATAAATCAATTTTGATGAAACTAATTGTGCGTATTAAGCTCACCAATGTCTCGACCGAGTTCGTTGGTCAGCTTGGTCCGCCATTTTGTTTCAAGATGGCGGCCATTTAAAAATTTAAAACTAAAATAAATATACAAAAAAGTTAAAAATTCAAATTTATTTTTTAATTAAGTGTTAGGCCTTGATACGAGAATTTCAGAGCATTTTTTGGTTTACCTCTATCTTAAAAAATGGCTGAGATAGAGCGTTTGAAATTCTAGGGTGGCAGACATTTTGAAACAAAACACCACATTAACGCGATTGCTCGCAAATTATTTTCTTTCATTGTTGTAATAATTTTCCTAATCATAAGCATAAAACTATATATTCATATCCGCGTTAGCGCCAAATTCTCGCCAAAATTGGCGACATTTGGCGAAATATTGCCTAATTTGGCGACCTAAATAAGTTTTCATAAATGAAGCCAATTTGGCTATTGCTCAATAATTTGGCGAATTTCTTATTCAAATTCAGTATTAACGAATCTTTTGTAACCGTTTCTTTACATTTTAACTTGCTGTTTTCGTGTAACATTAGCTAAAATTTTAAAACGAAGATATAGGAAAGCTACCTTTTCCTCCCGGTACAGGCCGGAAGGACTTTTTTTCCAATTGTGTGCATATTTATAAGCATATAACATTCTTCGAATGCTACAGAAATTAGAATCATTAAATTAAACACGGTGTTATACAATGATATTCTGAAAATCTGTTGAACTACTTATTCTTTTATATTTTTTAAATAAATAGGTATTCATTCCCCCGTAGTCTCATTAAATTTACATTCGTTTTGATTTAAAAAAAAAAAAAAAAAAAAAAAAAAAAAAAAAAAAAAAAAAAGAGATATTTCACTGAAATAGTGCGAGTTCCTTGAATTTTATTATTTTATACTTTGAAATACGGTTGCTAAGCAACGAATAAATTAAAGTGGTAAGTAAAAATAAACGCTTTTAAAAATTGTAAAAAATATGAAAATGAGATGTTTATATTTCCCGAACAGATGCAAAAACATTTTCAAATAATTTAAGCAATTAATTTCTAAATTCTATTAAATTTATCGGCAAAATTTTAAAACTATTGGAAGTCTATATTGAAAATTTAGCATTCATAATTTTACGTATTAATTCATTATGCAAATATTCCATTTTAATTTTAGATAAAAATGAAATTTTAAAAATTGTCTGCATTCCCATAGGAAAGCATTATGACCTAAAAAGAAATGTTCTATATTTTCCGAACGAATGAACCAAATGTAACTAAAAACTATACAGCTAATTCTGGGTACCTCACCAACATACCCACCAAAAAACAATCTAATCGAACATTTTTTACGGCAGTTATCGCGGAATGGACAGATAGACAGACAGAAACCAAAAACTTTTCGCGTCTCCACAGTGAGCCTTCACTGACGTTTCGGCAATTATCAAGATGTTTTTGTGCCCGCTGGCAGAACCAAGCCGGTGAGGGATCTGTTCTAACGCGCGACATACATATTATTATTATTATTATTATTTACTTTAGGGAATTTTCTATGAAAATGTAGGTTATAGTATATCTTCAAAACAGTAATAAAGTATTAAAATAACACTCGTGGATATATTTTTACCAGCTTTAATACAATTACGAAAAATCCTCTATAGACAATTAATCTGTAACGTTCAAATGCAGCATCATTTTTTATTGCAAGAATAAAATTTGTTGGATTGAAATGTCTAGAAATAAATTAGTTTTAATTTTCGTCAGCAGAAATAATATTTTAAAGCTACAACAAAGAATAAAAATTATCTTGATTAATTGCGAAACTTTTTTTTTTTTTAAATATCAAAGCATTCTAAGGTGCATCAATTTTTAATAGTGCTTATAATATTTGAGGAGTCGTAGGACTTTTCAACCTTCAAAACATCTAATCTTTGAAAATAAATATATATTAAAGAGTAATAATTTCTGAACACTTTAAAACAAATTGAATGACACCCTTAATAGCTGTTAAATATAGAATATTTTCAAAAAGAGAACTTTAAAGTCATTTTTCTCAAATATGATTTTGGGGCACTGCGCGCAACATAGTTAAAAAAACTTTTCCATATTTGTTCAGGAAATTTTAATGATAAATAGTGTATGGTAGACTCTATAAAAACATAAATTTTAATCTTTTTTTTTTTTTCTTTTGGTGAAATTATATTTTTTTCTTGGTGTTATATTGCTAAATTTTTAAAAATTGTACATAAGCAAGGTACAGTTTTGTTTTTAAATCATAAAAATGCTTTAGATAAAAATTTGTTTTTAGGTTTAGTGTAAGCACAAATCTCTCAAGTATAATTATATACAAAATTTTCTTTTACATGCAGAAATTTTTTGTAATCATACGTGCAACCTGTGATTCCAATCTTTTGCTTGACAAGTTTAAAAAACCCTATAACAGCTAATTTTCCCCATTATGAAGTGAAAAAAGAAACATATATTTATTACCACCTTCAAAAGTTGTGTTTTAGTAATGTATACTTTTCAAGATATAAAATGACAAAAATGATAATTTTTTTTTTTGATTTTTCGAAATTTTAAAAGTCATGACTCCTATAAGTGTAAGAAGTATAAAATAATTTTTTAAAGAAAGTCACACGTCATGGAGTAGGACAGAACTAGTATTGCCAGGCAATTACAATAGTAATTTGACAATAGTAATGTCACAAAAAAAAAAAAAAAAAAAAAAAAAAAAAAAAAAAAAAAAAGGACAGTAAGACAACAAAACAGGACAGCGGCCGGCTATTAAATCGAAACATAAAAATATATAAACACTTTGAAACCGGAACCTGTCTATAAAAGAATCCTGTCTTAAACGTAAAAATTTCATCGTCCATACAGTAGAAATATCATACAATTATATCTGCTAAGACGAAAGCCTGTTTAAAACGAAATTTGTTTCCTGCCTCTTTCGATTTCGCCTTAGGAGGTTTTATAATATTAAAAAAACACAGCAATCTTATACAGTAAAACCCGTGAAACCGGAATCATTAGGGACTGATACAGAATTCCAATGTAAAAGGTATAATTGCATTGTATTCCTATCGTAAGGACAATAAAATTTTTACTTTCAAAACAGAGTTATAAACAGGTTCCGTTTACACAAGGTTCACTGAACAAAACGCCTGTTTAAAACGGAATTTGTTTCCTTCACCTTGCGATTTCCTCTTAGCATGTTTTATAATACTAAAAAACACAACAATCTTATACAGTTAAACCTGTGAAAGCGGAATCATTAGGGACTGATACAGAATTCCGATTTAAAAGGTATAATTGTGTTGTATTTCTATCGTAAGGACAATGAAATTTTTATTTTTAAAACATCATTCTGTTATAAACAAGTTTCGTTTACACAGGGTTTACTGAACATAGTACAGTAAAACTTGTAAAAACAGAATTGCTAGGAACCGCAAAAAAAATCCGTTTTAGTCAGGTTTACGTCTAGGCACATAGATATGTAAGGTGTTTCTTTGGAAGGGACTATAAAAATTTTCCGTATAGATAGGTTACGTCTTCACAGGTTTTGCTGTATTAAGTTCCAACTGAACATAGTATAGTAAAACTTGTGAAAACAGAATTACTGAACATAGTACAGTAAAATTTGTGAAAACGGAATCGATAGGAACCGCAAGACATTCCGTTTTAGACCGGTTTACGTCTAGGCATATAGATATGTAAGGTATATCTTTGGAAGGGACTATAAAAATTTTCCGTATAGATAGGTTTTGTCTTTGCAGGTTTTGCTGTGTTAAGTTCCATTCGATGCAGACTAACGAATAGCATGATATTAAAAAAAATAATAAATAATTTGTGCATGATGCAAAATCGGGACTTTTGGCAGTGGTTACGCGGTACAGGTTTTAGAGCCCCTGAAATTCGGGATATTCTGCGTAAACAGGGACCCCTGGCAGCATTAAACAGGATCCTCACCGCCTGGTTTTGCTAGCGAGCAATACAAACTTCTGAGTATTTAAAGCAGTTAAACTGTGGTCTGTGGACCTCAAGGGGTCCACAACGCATCTTCAGGGGGTCCGCAAAGTTCTCCCGTTTAAAGTATCTATACCTATATATATATTTTACTTATCTAGAACATGAGAAAAATATTGCTAATAAAAGGCATAGACAAACTATAAGAGTCGTAAAAAATATGCAGGGAGGTCCAAAATTATTGAGCGCATTTCAGGTTTGAAAAAAAAAAAAAGAACAAAATGGGGTACATACATGTTTATTGTTTTCTTATAAAGACAATTTAAAACAGTTTTACACAACAACATTTTAAACATTAAATAAGTTTCACATAAGCCGGTAGATGGCGAGACAACATTACGCGGGGAAAGTTTACTGGTTGCGGCAGTTTGCAAATGGCTACCGTACAGGAAAAAGAAATGTGCGTTTTGTAATTCCATGAAAGAAAATCCGTTGTAACTGATCAGAAACGTTGTAACAGTATCAATCGTGGGGGACCGATACCATGGCCACCAAGATCCCTGGATCATTTTTGTTTTTGCTATATCTTAAAAAATGTCTGAGATATGGCAGTTTGAAATTCTAGGGTGGCTGAGATTTTGAAACAATCTAATATTTGTTATGCTGTAACTCTCGTATTTATGAGCCGATTTGAATGTGATTGATCATGTGTACAGAACATATACCAAGGTCTCGACCGAGTTCATTGATCAGCTTTATGCGCCATTTTGTTTCAAAGTGGTGGCAAATTAAATTTTTTTAATTTTTTAAAAAATTAAAAAGATGTATAAAAAATTACAAATTGAAAAAGTGGTTTTCGTAAAGTGTTAAATCATGATACAAGGATTCCGGAACATTTTTTGTTTTGGTTTTATCTTAAAAAATGGCAGAGATATGGCAATTTGAAATTCTAGGGTGGCTGACTTTTGAAACAATCTGATTTTTGTTATGCTGTAAATATCATGCTGAAATTTGCATTCAAATTCAGTATTAACGAAAACCTGGATTGGATTTTCTATAATCGAGTTCCAAACAATTTAACAACTTCGCGTGTTTGAGTAAAATGAGTTGAATTTTTAAAAACATGGACTATGAAAGCTACATTTTCCTCCCGGTACAGGCCGGAAGGACTTTTTAGTAATAAAAGTATAATTTTTCAAAATTTTGTCAACAATCATATTTTAATTTAGTATCTTTACTATAGATCAAATACTTTGTGCGAATTTTGATTCATAAACTAAAACCAATAACAACGTTGTAACGCACAAATATGAAAAAAAATTGCACAAAAAATTGCATACGGCCGTTTCAAGGTTTCCTGGATCTCCTTCCTCAGTGCAGAAAAAAAGAAAAAAAAATGAATTAAAATGGATTCAAAAAACCCCTCGGTTTTAATTCTTTGAACCCATTTTAATCCTTTTTTTTTTTTTTCCTGCACTGAGGAAGGGGATCCAGGAATCCTTGAAACGGCCATATGCATTTTTTGGTGCCAATTTTTCATATTTGTGCGTTACAACGTTGTTACTGGTTTTAGTTTATGAATTAAGTATAAAATAGATTTAAAACTTTGTAATAGTGATTGAAACTAGAAAAAATCTTTAAAGTGTCAGTTACCGGGGCTTTCCTAGCCACTATAAAAATGTTTAAGAAATTGCTGTAGAAATGATAAAACCCTTTTTAATTTCTTGAAATGTATTCGTTTTAGAGGAAATGTTAACATCCTTATACAAATATTTTTAGAATGCTCTGTTTAAATATTTAAATAAAGGAATTTATACAGAAAAAACTTATAAGCACAGATTTTTATACCAATCTATATTTGTAGAACATTTTATATTCAGATTTAACACAGAACTTAACGCTAAAACTTAAAAGTAAATTTGTCTAGTGCCAAGGACTGTTAGTATTTCTGGATCAGTTTATAACTAGAGACGGTTTGAACGATAGTTTGCTGCACTTGGTATTAAGCAAATCACCGAGTTATCTGAACTGGAAATGTCAAGCCTTTTTTTTTTTTTTTTTTTTTAATAGAACTGTGGGCTTTTTCTTCATAGATAAACAATGAAAATTCTAGCGTTTATTCAAAGAATGATTACTTTATATAGAAATTGTATGAGTTTTTTAAAAGCCAATTTCTATACCGTTTTATATTAAAAGAATCAATATCTTACGTAGAAAATTTATTAAGCTTTTAAAAACTCCTTATAGAAATACTAAGTAAAAAGACCTTTTAATTTCTTGAAATATATATTTTAAGAGGGAAAAATGTAAATATCACTGTAAATATTTTCAAATGCTTTATAAAAACATGTAAATGAATGAATCAATAAAGAAAATACATATAAAAGCAAATCTTCATAGTTTTTTATATGTCAAATATTTTTTGAGAAAATTTTTATTTTATTGAATTTTATTTTTTAATCGATCTCTATGTAAGCAAAAATTAAAAATAATTTTTAACTTAAAATATAGTGCCGATATTTGAAAATAGAATTTTTAAAAAGATAAAAAATAAATAAATAAATAAATAAATAAAAATACCGTTGATTGCCAGTGCAATTTCCGTACATTTAAAAAAAACTATGTACATAGGCGTGTTTTCGATGACAATACAACCTTTTGATATTTTTAGAACTTAAATTTAAATTATCAAATTAATTTTAATGCATTTTTCCGTTAGCCTGCCGCAGATGATAAATCGACGAATATTTTTTATGGTTACAATTGTATACGAGTTATAAAAACAATTGAGTTAATTATGCGATAAACCCTGCTCCTCAAAATATCTCCGAACTGACTGTAAAACTGAAACAACGAAAAGTTTTAAACACTAAAAGTAGAAAAAAAAAAAAAGACTGTAATATATATTTTTTAAATACGCTTTAATCAATTAATAGTTAATTAAATTATATGATTATACATTGCAAAAGCAATTTAAAAGTACTTGATAAATAATTTAAATAGTTTTTTTTAAATAATCTGTTTAAATGCTAAAGGTGTAAATTAACAACATAATATAAATTAAAATAACTTTTATTAGTTGTTTAACATGTTTCGACTCTTTCCGAGTCATTTTCAAAAACAAAATGAGAATATTCCAAAGTTACACGGGCTTTGAAGTTATTATTTTCTAAAAATTACGCACGTTATCTATTATTTTTTACTTGGTTGTTTATTTTCATATCTGTGACCCTGGAATAACTCGAGCCACAGTTTCGGTAAATTAAAATATGCCGCATCGTTACATATTGTATTTTTGCGTGTTAGTATCTCTATGGTTTCTCTTATTATGGATGGATAGTATAGACTGGAGGGTAATATTATTTTACTTTCATTGAAATTTATTTGGATGGTTTCTTCTTGATATAATCTTGCCAGGGCTGTAGTTTTTATATTATATTTATTATCATCTATATGCTCTTTTTTCTGCAATTAAATTTCCTGCTGGTCATGCCTATGTAGTAATTCTTGGATCTGTCTTCTTTAATAAAAGGTATTTCATATACTCCTGAATAATTCTAAAAATTAATTGGGTCAATTTGGTATGGTAGGTAAATCTACCATACCAAATAACGCATGTTCTCCATTTACATACAAAATTTCAGCCTACAGATTTCTCATAAAACGAGCCTTTATAATATGTATCGAAAATAAATTGAATAATGAATTAGATAATATTCGTAAAATTGCTTATAATAATGGTTTTAAAGTACACCATATTAATAAATTAATCATGGATATCACCAATAATAAGAAACCAGAAAAGAAAGATGATTCGCAAAAATACAAACCTTATACTCTTCAATATTATCCAAGCTTTTTTGAAAAATTAAAACACAGCCTTAAAGGTTTCAATATCTGCTTAATAGCCAAACCACCTCAGAAATTAAAGAATATCATTTGTAGTAAAATTGACCCAATTAATTTTGAGAATTATTCAGGAGTATATGAAATACCTTTTAATAAAGAAGACGGATCCAATAATTACTACATAGGTATGAACAGCAGGAAATTTAATTGCAGAAAAAAAGAGCATATAGCTGATATTAAATATAATAGAAAAACCACAGCCCTGGCAAGATTATATCAAGAAGAAACCATCCAAATAAATTTCAATGAAAGTAAAATAATATTCCCCTCCAGTCTCTACTATCCATCCATAATAAGAGAAACCATAGAGATACTAACACGCAAAAATACAATATGAAACGATGCGGCATCTTTTAATTTACCGAAACTGGGGCTCGAGTTACTCCATGGTCACTGATATGAAAATAAACAACCAAGTGAAAAATAATAGATAACGTGCGTAATTTTTAGAAAATAATAACTTCAAAGCCCGTGCAACTTTGGAATATTCTCATTTTGTTTTTGAAAATGACTCGGAAAGAGTCGAAACATGTAAAACAACTAATAAAAGTTATTTTAATTTATATTATGTTGTTAATTTACACCTTTAGCATTTAAAAGGATTATATTATTACAAGGTGTTATAATTTATTATATTGTTAGTTTTTTTTTCTTTTCCGGTTACCATATGTTAAAAAAGAAAAAAAAATAGCAAAAATTACAATTTTTAAAAATAAATTTACTAGTTCGCGCTTTCTACTAAGCGTAAATCAAAGCGGTAAAATTTCATAATTGGGGCCCACGTCAAATTAAAGTATTGTAAAGGATTTCTTTTAGAACAACATGAATTGAAGTCATGAAATTTGGTGTGATTTTTAAGCTAAACATTGAATGCTCACACAAGAGTGTTTTTTTTTTTTTTTTTTTTTTTTTTTTTTTTTTTTTTTTTTTTAAGTTATTTTTACTGTTATACCTATTTAATTTCTTGAAATCTATGTCTCTAGAATGAAAAATGTCAATATAACTGTAAATATTTCAGAATGGTCTATAAATAAATGTAAATAAATGAATCTATATAGAAAATGCATATAAAGGCAAATTTTCTTATCATTTTATAATTGAAGGAAATTTGAGAATACAATATAAATCAAAACCTTATATCAAAGTTTGAAAATAAATTTATATAGTACTGAAGACTCTTACCTTTCTAAACTCTTTAGCAAGCGTTTCCCTGCATCAATTTGAGACTGCTTGCTTGCCAGTCGGCTTTGTTTGGGAGTACGCAGATCAAAGAGTTATTTGATCTGAGATTCGCAAACCCTTTGAACCTTGTTTTGGGTTGAGTTTTCTGCTTTCATATAAATTATTAATTTTTTTCTATGAATGAAAAATCGATATTTTTATAGATATTTGTTTTATGATTTAGTCTAAAAAAAAAAATGATGTTTAGTAAAAAAAAATAATAATAAACTGTTAAAGTATTTTTCTACCTGCTTGAATGCTTGTTTTATTTTCCCTAAAAGTTTTAAATATGATTATCAGATTTTAATTGAATATCTTAAAGTTGTTTAGGGTATAAAAGTTTGCTTTCTTTCATTCTTAAATATATTTTACTCATTTTTATTCTTGAAGCGTATAATTATATATGTATATTCATTTTAAAATTTAAGAGGGTCGAGGACACAAAAATCTCCAAATTTTTGAAAATATTTTATTGTATTAAAAAATTATCTGTTTTTATCCGCTTAAAATGACGTTTAAATCATGTTTCTGTCTTAAATAAGACAGGATATATTAATTTTTTGAGTTAAAAATCTAGCTTTCAAGTAGTGGTTGTCATGGAACCATTTTTGCGTTTTTCTGCATGATGTGTTCTTTCACCCATTCTCGTCTTTAAATCGTTATAAGTCAAAAACAGTTAAAGGTAAATAGTTCAAACTTGGAACATGTCTTTTTCAGTTATTTTACTTTAATTTTGATTCAGAAAATTTGAAAAAAATATTACTTTTGAAAATGTTTTTTTTTTTTAAATGTTATATCATTTTTTAAATAAGTTTTTATTTTAAATATTTTTATTTTTTTTAATTAATATTTTTAAAATGCGGTTTTAAAATTTATATATTTCTATTTATTTAAATGAAAAAAAATTGAAATTCTACAAATAATATTTCGAGTTATAAAGATTTTGAATTACTCCACTTTTTTAATAAATTTTAAATTAAAATTTAAAAAAAAGTTATGAGAAGTTTTATCATGTGATTTTGTTTACGAATTATATGGTTAACGATCACAAAAAAATCCAAAATTTTAACTCAATAAAAAAAATTATTTTAAAAATGTGTCCCGGACCCATGAAATACTCCATGGTCACTGATCGTATACCCCTTAAATGGTTAAAAATTAAATTAAAAATTAAAAATTAGAAAAGTTTATTTTTGCCACTTTTTAAATTTTCCATATCTTCTAAAATATTTACTGCTTGTGCTGTTTGAATTCAGAAGATAATAAATATTAATTTAAATTAAAAAAAAAATATTTTTTAAAAGTAAAAAATATTTGAAAACAAAATAAATTTTATCAATTTTTTTTTTTACTATTCGTTATTTGGTGTGTCATGCATACGCATAGCTGACATGTATTTTTTGATTTTTTTTTTTTGTTACTATTTTCTGGTGAAAACAATACAATGTTATTTTACTATTTTCTAGTGAAAACAATTGTTTTTCAACAACTTATGAGTTTTAAAAGCAATTAAAAGTTTACTTATAGGCATTGAAGGTTTAAGCAATGATCGTCATGTCATTATCAAACACTCCACATGAATGTGAATTGTTTTGAAATAATGGAAAATTTATTATATTCAATAAAATTTATTGTCATTGTTTTCCTTTGTCTATTGTTTTTTAAAAGTTATTTGATTTTTTAAAACGTTTGCCACATCGAAAAATAAAACCTGGCCACGAGCACGACCAAATGATTTATTGCCCTCTACTATGAAGAAAATAATTACAAGAAAACTCAGTCATCAGTAATTTGTCTCATTATTTAGAAAGCAAAATGCACAAAAGTATTTTCTGTATTATTCAATAATTTTTTCAATACTTTTTATCTCATCCAATTGCAACAATTCTTATCACGTCAAAAATCTGAATTTATTCTTCCTACGCCTATAAGCAAACTTTTGAAAGATATATATATATTTCAAATTCTTAGGTGGCATTGCATTATCTTCAATAAAAAAGTGTAATAAAATAAATAAAAAAATTATCAAAAAGTACATGTAGTTTGGATTGTCACACAAATTCAAGATTGCATCACATCAACAAAAATAATAACAATTTGGGAATTGTACGTTAAACGTGACAAATGAGGTGTGTTCGTACTATAACTAGTTTTATAATTATTCAGATCTTGATGCAATAGCTGTTGCACTCTTATGCAAAAATGCATGAATACAAAATTTATTTTATGTGCAGATTTTCATATTATAGATATCAATTTAATTTTATGAAATTGAATTTCAATACATTTTTTCAAACAATTAATTACAATTCTGTTACATTAAAATTATACTATGCGCAAATATCCAATACAAGATAATGTAAAAAAGTCATCGTTATTATTTCAGTGAAATGAATTATATCGTATGTTCTTATGATATGATTAATTTCCGTAATAAAATAAGTGAATTTTAAGCTGGCAACATTTTATCTTTTGTTGACATTTACTGAAGATTTCAATGGGAAACTTAAGCCTAGCTTTGAAAATTTCAGAACTTGAAATCCATATTTTTCCATTTAATATCTACACTGCTCAAAACAATTAAAGGATATTGCAGTTTTAGGTGGATTTTGTATCTGGGAAACTTTTTAGTTGATTGATACATGGTCGACAGACATAGTAGGTTATATGAGAATAAATTACACATGTTTGGCAGAAAAAAATGCATTTTATTGCGCATTTGTGTACAAAAGGAAAAAAACACAATTTGTGCATATGAGAAAAAAAGAATAAGAAAAGGTGTTTTCTTCAAACAAAATCATTTTCAGTAGGAGGTATGGTTTCCCCGGGCGGCCAGCAACGTTGAACACCTTTGAGGCATGGACTCAATGAGGCTATTAATGACGAGTTGGGGTATTCTGCCCCACTCTTCCAGAAGAGCTCTTTCCAGTTCTTGGAGAGTTTGTGGGGGTTGTTGGCGGCCAGAAACTCGTCTTCCTAGAGCGTCCCAAACGTGCTCGATTGGATTCATGTCTGGAGAACACGCTGGCCATTCCATTCGAACGATTCCTTCCTCGAAAAGGAAATCCTCCACCAGGTTTGCACGATGTGGCCTGCAGTTATCGTCCATTAAAATGAAGTTATCTCCGATTGCTGCAGCGTAAGGGACTACAATAGGTCTGAGGATCTCATCCCTATATCGGCGACCAGTCAGAGCTCCATCTCGAATGATGTAGAGGTCAGTGCGCCCGTCAATGGAGATGCCACCATACACCAACACTCCTCCACTGCCAAATCTGACACTTTCGTGCACGAACGCAGGATTATTCCTACTGCCACGGTCCGTCCAGATGAAAATACGCCTATTATCCGGATGCACAGAAAAACGGGACTCGTCAGAAAACAGAATATTGCTCCATTCATTTCTCCTCCAGTTGACATGCTCGGTTGCCCACTCCCTGCGGTCGCGACGATGCCTTGATGTTAATCTAACACATACCATCGGTCGGCGAGCATACAGACCTACAGCATGGAGCCGGTTTCGGACAGTCTGAGTTGAAATCGTGGTGTCTGTAGCCGAGCGAAGGTGTTGTTGGAGAAGAGTAGCTTTCATGTTTCGGTGTCTCCGAGCTGTTAACGTTAAATACCGATCTTCATTGGGCGTTGTTGCCCGTCTACGACCTTGCCCTGGTCTTCGGCCTGCATATCCACTCTCCAAACAACGGTTCCAGATCCTGGAAATGACACTTTGTGACACTCCAATGGCTTGCGCTACTTCGGCTTGAGTTTGGCCCCCTTCTAACCTACCAACAATTCTCCAAGCTTCTGAATCTGTCAAATGACTTCGCTGAGACATCGTACTCATCGAAATAAAGCAATCACTGAATGCCGATCATCCTTGTCTTCATTCTCTTTTATCCAGTTGAAAGTCAAATTTCATTCGCTGCCGCTGAAGCGACGTTTTTGACGTCGAACTCAAAATTTGCATACTCCACAATTTGAAAACCAGAAAAATTTGCATTTGTGATTCTCTTCTTCTATTTTCGGCAAAAAAAAATTTCGTTTATATCTTTATTTTATATAAAACTTCAAATATCCTTTAATTGTTTTGAGCAGTGTATTTCCCTGGAAACATATATCGAAAAAACTGTTGGTAGATTATATGATGACAATAATTAAACAATTTTAGTATACAAATTCGGTTTTTAAATTCAGTAATACAGAAATAATATGACTCCATCTTAAATAGGACATAATCACAATGGAAACCTAGAATCATTACCTATCATGGGATATCACTGAATTAATTAAGTATGATAAGATTTAAAAGAATGAAGAAAACTTTTATTAATATCTTTTTAAGTTTTGATTCTACTTGCATAAAATTCTAAATGACTCGACAAAATTTTGCAGCGATTATATATAATAAATTTCAAACCATTCGGTTGGGTAGTTTTTGGGCTGTTATATGCCGACAGATGGACGGACGGAACAGACGACGACTATAGGCGCTACGTATTTATTACGAACTTACTTAAAAAATTGAAAATCCTACAAATATCAATTCAACATTTAATTAATTTAACATTCAGGCTAAAAAAAAAAAAAAAAAAAAAAGACTTGCCGCTTTTTTGACATTTTTATCCCCAAAAAGAAGACCAACACAAGTCCTTGCTTGTTTGGAGGAGATACAAAACTTTGGAATGTTATAGTATCATATCTGAAAATCGATATGGGACGATCTTTGTATGATAAGGTAAACTCTTCTAGATCTCAATAAAGGCGTCACGGTACATATTCCCTTAAAATTTAAGTCTAGAGGTTATTTCAAAGACGCGTCATATTGAGGTTACAATGGGCGTTGCTGGGTTAATAACAATCGTTATTCTATAGAGAACTTGTCGTCAATATAAAACTTTTCCCTGTGCTTGTAACAGTGAATCCTATTCAATTTGGAATTAAAATTTTGCGAACTTTTCAAATTAACCAAATAATAATTTCAAAATTTTATTTTACGCCCCCAATTTGCTCTTACTAATAAACACTGGCCTCCAAAAGTTAAGGTACAACCAGTTTTCGGAAACTCACTATTAAAAGAATGAAAATGAAGATAAAAAATATGGTTTAAATGAATGATCATAAGTAATTTCAATGAAATCTCATGGAAAAATTATACCCATCTCAATTATTTTAATATATTGGATACTTATATTTGTCAGGAGAAACTGCGAATATCCCACTTTGGGAATTTGTGTAAAATTATTTTTATGGTTGATGATCTTGAATTGTTTATACTAAAATAGTGTTGTCCATGTCTAGGAGATGTCGTTTACTTGATTCGTTAAGATGGCGGGCAATCTGATGGATGGAAATGGGGTTATCACAAGCTGGTGCTTCTAGACGTCTTAATGTGTCTCGTAGTGTGGTCCAAAGGCTCTGGGATCAATTTTAATCCAAAAATATTTAGTATCAAGAAGACTTTTTCCAGACCGCTCATGGGTTACAACCCCTGTACAAGATCGCTTTCTAGCACTTTTGGCCCGAAGGAGGAGCATCACTACTGTGGCTCAGCTCATTTCAGATCATCGTAAAGCAACAGGGATGACAATACCTGAGATTACGATCCATAGACGTCTTCACTATTAAGGACTCTATGCAAGACGACAAGTTGTGTGTGGCCCTCTTAATCGACAACACTGAAGTGCCCGTTTATGTTGGCCAAGAGAGCACGTTACCTGGAACACACAACAATGGGCTTCCGTAGTGTTCACAGATGAGTTCCGGTTTGCTTTGGAGAGTGATTCAGTTCGTGTGCTGATCTGGAGAGAACAAGGCATCAGATTCTACCTATGTAACATTGTTGAAAGACACAGTTACAGAGGAAGTGGAATCATGGTTTGGGCTGGAATCTCTCTTTTGGTCACAGTAACTTCCATATGTGCCATGGGAGAATTCTGACTGCTGTGGAATATCGGGACGATATCCTTGCTCCGTTTATCACACCGTATGGTGGTGCTATTATTGATGAATTAGTTTAAATGGTTGATAATGCCCAATCGAATTGAGCTAGAGTTGTCAATGAATATCTAGAAGATCAAGGTTTGTTGCGAAGAGAACGGCCAGCACAATCTTCAGAATTTGATCCTATAGAGCATCTTTGGGACTATCACAGCAGACAGATGGCTGCCGTAAGTCCTCTTCCAAAGTCCTTAAATGAGCTGGAACAACTGTTGCTGCATGTATGGGAGTTGTTTCCCTTTCCACAGTGTCCAACAACTTAATTGAGAGTATAGGAAGTCGATGCCACAAATTCATTACAAGTAAGGCCGGACATATGCCTTATTCAAATCAGCTTATTTTTTTTTTTCACAAAAAACTGCTATTTATTTATTTTTTATCAAACAGTGGACTTTTGCAAAAAATGCAATTTTTGATTTGTAAATCATGCTTCATGTTAAAATTAAGTAAAATTCTATAAATAACTGTTTAAAGCAAAATTCTTCTAAATTCCATGTTTTTATCTTTATTTGTTTTCAAATTAGGCACAAAAGACTTGTTGTAGCTTAACTTTTGGAGGCCAGTGTATATTAATCAAAAGATACTCAATATTCAATAACGTGATCCAAGACACAAAAATCTCAACTAAATCATTGTGATTTATTTGAGATTTTTGGTTGAGTTTCATTTCTTAGTTTAAAACATATTCTAGAGATGTTAAAATAAAATGAGGTAAAACGAATGTAAATACGATTATTAAATCAAAAGATATAACGCTTTTTATGTTGCACTTTTTCTGTTTTTAGGATTTAAATGTATTTATCTCAACTTATTTTTCAATACAAATCTTTGCTTTTTTTGGCGGAGACACATGCGGTGTACATGTTCACTTAAATTCTAAACCTAGAAGTCCCTTCAAATACGTGTCACCTGGAGGTGACAATGGGCGTTAGTGGGTGAATGAAGTTAACATACTTTTTTATTAGCATTCTATATTATCATTTGGGTATTTTTTTTTTGGTGTGTGTGTAGGGTGAGCGTCGAGTTCTGATGAGGCCCTGATGAGTGTGTATAAAGTTAAAATCTAGTCTTGTACGAGGGTGGATCAATAAGTAATGCCTCCTGCGTCTTAAAAACTTTATTATTGAACATACGACAGCAAAAGTTATTATAGATCATAGCCTGAACTATCCTCTACACAAAACTACTGCTTAACACAGTCACCATGTATTTGCACACATTTGCGCCATCGATTAACCCAGGCATCAAAATCATTTTGGAAAAAATCAGGGTTTTGCTTTTTGACCCAGGGTTTTAAAGCTGTGTTAACATCCAAGTCACTGAATCTTAAACCACGTAGGCTGTCTTTCATTGGTCCAAACAGGTAAAAGTCATAAGGGGCCAAATCAGGGGCTGTAGGGTGCTTCAAATGCGTCCAGGAGCTCTTGACAAACTTCCAATCTCTTCCACCGATTATCAATAGTCAGTTGTTTGGGAACCCACTTAGCACAAGCTTCGTGATATCCTAAATCAACAATCATTCCTTGGGCCAGAGCCATCAGAAACAATCCTGAAATGTATCGCATCTGTCTCCTTGAATCCGTTCATTAGCACGTTCTCGATTTGCATCTGGGACTGATGTTGTCGACAGGCCACTTTTCGTTTTATTTATAATTTCTGTTTCTCCGTTTCCAAACTTTTTCACTCAACGCCACACATTGCCAGTGTCCATTTCAACGTCTCCATAAGCATTCTTCAAGCGTCTATGAATTTCCTTAGGTGCACAACCTTCTTTTGCCAAAAATTCGATGACGGCTCTTTCTTTTAGCTTCAGATCCATGGTTCTAATCTGCCAATCTGAAAAGGAAAATACTATATAAGTAGGGTAAGGTTACTTCTATAATATGAAGCATAGATAGTCTAGTAGCTGTGAAAGAAATAAAATTTTGAGCAATGGAGGCATTACTTATTGATTCACCCTCGCATATACGTGTAACAAAAATAACTTTTTCAGTTTAGAAATGAAATTATAAATAAATAAAAGACATAATAAGAATTAATAAGTGATAATTGTAAGAAGAAAAAAGTATAAATAATTAAGGAAATTAAAAAACAAAACAAATCAGATAAATAGAAAAAATAAAATAAAATTTAATTTAAAATTAAAAATAAAAAATTAAATAAAAAATGAGAAGTATAAGTACCGTGTATTTAGGTATATAAGACGGCTTGCACATAAGACAAGGAGTAAATTTTGGTCAACATTTTTGTATATATTTGCGTAATCATATATTTGTTCTACAAGAATTAGACGACCCTAAAAAAGCAACTGTCTCCGAATGAGTTTACGATAGCAATTAAGAAAATAAAACATATAACTGTAAGAAACATGCTTTATTAATGTGATTTTATCATTTCAATATCGTTTTACACACTGAAATATTCGGTAATTAATAAAATAAAATAAATTAATGAAAATAGTAAAAGAAAAATGTATTTTTCAATGAAAATTTATTATATATAATTTGATTGTCATTAAAGATACATGGCTGATAAATAATACATTCTTAAACATGTTAAAATGTTATATTTTTATTTTCAAAGTTGTGTTTCATATAATATATTTTACATTCTTACGTTTTATACTAAATTAAATGCATGTTAAGAAAAAGTTTCATGCTCACCTGAGGAAAAACTTCGCCCCCCCCCCCCATTCAAATTTATTTCTAACTAAAATTTTATCCCATCATTTCTATGAAAATTTTTTATAAAAAGTTTTTTTCTCATTATTTAATGATGTTGAAAACTAGTTTAACTCTAAGATACTAATTGATCTTGCAAATAAATATCGCAAAATTACGTAACAAAGCAATATACGTGAAGCGTTTTAATTTTTTTACTTTGTTGGAAAGTTTTGATTAAAATTTACTATTTGAAAATAAATTCGGTATTTATCATTAAATCTTAGATATAACTATTTTTATACAATATAAAATTATTGAAATTTTCATACCTATTCTTTAACATAGAACGTTTTTCAAATAAAGAACTCTTTTAAACAGATAATGTATTACTTTAATATGTTCAGTTTTTCTGATATTTTCCGAAATTTTTCATGTAAGCTATGTAGCATGGTAAACTTCAGTAGAGCTTTCAGAATGTTTGTATGATCACTAAATAGTTCCTTTGCCATAGTGTTTATAAAGGCGAGTAAAGGATTGACATTATCTTGACGTGTACAAAATTCAATATAAATGTTTCTTTGTTTTTTTCTCTGATAAATTTTTACATAAAATCTTAGATAAGACTACGTTTATCCACTATTAATGTATAGAAATTTTGAAACGATTATTTAAAATATAAAAAATATATTTTTAAGTCAAGAAAGAAAATAATTCTTTTAAACTGAGTTTATGATGCTAGAAGTTTCTGAGCTTTAATATAACGCTGTTTGTCTTTGAGATATATATATATATATATTTTTTTTTATAAAAATACATTTTGTAAGTTTCCTGTTTTTCTTTGAAATATATTTCATGTACGCTGACTACAGTGACCAATTTTCGCAGAGCTTTCAAATTGTTTGTATGAATTTATAAATAAAAAAAATTTTATACCATCATTTCTATGAAAAATTTTGATAAAAAGTTTTTTTTCTCATCATATAATGATGGTGAAAAATAGTTTAACTATAAAATACTAATTAATTTTGAAAAAAAAAAATCGCAAAATTACGCAACAAAGAAATGTACGTGAAGTGTTTCAATTTTTTTTAATTTGTTGTCTAGTTTTAATTAAAATTTACCGTTTAAAAATAAATTAGGTATTTGTCATTGAATCGTAGATATAACTATTATTATCCAATATAAAATTATTGAAATTTTCAAATCTATTCCTTAAAATAAAACGTTTTTCAAATAAAGAACTCTTTTTAACAGATAATGTATTACTTTGATATGTTAAGTTTTTCTACAATGTTCCGAAACTTTTCGTGTAAGATATGCACTGTGGTAAACTTCAATGGAGCTTTCAGAATGTTTGTATGAGCACTAAATAGTCCCTTTGCCGTAGTTCTTATAAATATGAGTAAAGATTTGGCATTATCTTGACGTTTACAAAAATCGATATAAATGTTTTTTGGTTTTTCTCTGATAAATTTTAACATAAAATCTTAGATAAGACTACATTTATCCACTATTAATGTATAGAAATTTTGAAACGATTATTTGAAATATAAAAAATACATTTTGTAAGTCAAGAAAGAAAAGAATTCTTTTAAACTGAGATTTATGATGCTAGAAATTTCTGAGGTTTAACATAATCCTGTTTTTCTTTGAGATATAAAAAATTTTGATATAAAAATACATTTTGTAAGATTCCTGTTTTTCTTTGAAATATATTTGGCGTACACTCTCAGAAAAAACTTTAAATTTATGAACGTTTGCCCTTCAATTTTCACGGGCAACAGCCTTATTTGATGAAAAACGGTCTGATCCACTAAATAAGCGGCATTATCCCTTAGAAAATGAAGAGCAATCCACATATTCTTACAGTTCTAGCCCATATGTTAGCAAAAACACGGTACGACCCCATACATTGTCCTCCGCTAGGGTGTAACCCTTCATTTTACTCGTGTTTCGAAAATTTTAACCCGCCAAAACAGCGATTCTGTGATGATTATCTAACGTGCTACGTGCTACGGAACAGTAAGCAAAGTGTTATTGTGTTTTAAAGTGCATTATATCCTGTGCATTATAATGCTATGTTACTTGGCCCCGTAAAATGATGGGCATGGATTTTTTTTTTTTTTTTTTTTTTTTTTTTTTTTTTTTTTTTTTTTTTTTACGGGGTATGATTGGAATTTCTGCTGCCGGCTTCTGCCCGTAATTTTACTGCAATTTTTTTTTTTACAGTGTAAGCTGACTACAGTGACCAACTTTTGTAGAGCTTTCAATTTGTTTGAATGAATTTATATCTAACTAAAAGTTTATCTCATCACTTCTATGAAAAATTTTTATAAAAAGTTTTTTTTCTCATTATATAATGATGGTGAAAACTAGTTTACTCTAAGATACTAATTAATCTTGCAAAAAGAATTTCGCAAAATGACGTAACAGAGGAATACGTGAAGTATTTTATTATTTTATTTATTTATTTATTTATTTATTTATTTTGTTGGAAAGTATTAATTAAAATTTACTATTTGAAAATAAATTTGGTATTTATCATTAAATCTTAGATATAACTATTTTTATAAAATGTAAAATTATTGAAAATTTTCAAAAATATTAGTTAATTTTTTTTTTTTTTTTTTTTTTTTTTTTTTAGAACGCTTTTAAACAAATAATGTATTACTTTAATATGTTCAGTTTTTTCTACAAATTTCTGAAAATTTTAATGTAAGCTATGTAATATGGCAAACTTCCGTAGAGCTCTCAGATTATTTGTATGAGCCCTAAATAGTCCTTTTGCTATAGTAAAGGATTTACATTATCTTGACGTTTACAAAAACCAATATAAATGATTTTTTTTCTGTTAAATTTCAACATTAAATCATAGATAAGACCACATTTATCCACTATTAATGTATAGAAAATTTGAAGCGATTCTTTGAAATATGAAAAATACATTTTGTAAGTTTTCTGTTTTTCTTTGAAATATACTTCGTGTAAGCTTACTACAGTGACCAATTTTTTCAGAGCTTTCAAATTGTTTGTATGAGCACTACATAGTTCTTTTGCCATAGTTATTATAAAGATGAGTAATGGACTGACATTATCTTGACCTTTAAAAAAATCAATAATTTTATTTTCATAAAGTTTAAGATCAAATCTTAGATAAGACCAACTTTAACCATTATTAATGTATGAAAATTTTCAAACGATTCCTTGAAATATAAAAGGTACATTTTGTAAGTCAAGAAAGAAAAGAATTTTTTTAAACTGAGATTTACGATGCTAGAAATTTCTGAGCCTGAATAATCCTGTTTTTCTTGAGATATATTTCCTGCTGTAACCAACTTTTATAGAGCTTTCAGATTAGTTGTACGAATACTAAATATTTCTTTTGTTATAGTTCTTATAAAGATGAGTAAAGGATTGACATTATCTTGACGTTTACAAAAATCAATATAAATGTTTTCTTTCTGTTTTTTTTCAATTCCTACTATTAGTTCACATTCTCCCTATACATACTTATATATCTTGTTCAAATTTTCAATCGTTAATAAAATACTTTTTATTCATCCACTCAAGTTCAAATACAAATTTTTAAACTTGCAGTGGATGACACTTGATGTTAATACAGTTTTTTGAAATATTAATTCATTAATTAAATTTAATTAATTAATTTTAGTTTTTGCATCATAAAAAGCGACTAAAATAAATAGCTACGCTTAAGACAGCGGTATATCTGGTCATGGCGTAGTGGTCGGGTCCTCCAGTTTAGTATACTGAAGATTGCGGGTTCAATTCTCATCGTGGCAAGGTTTTGTTATTTACACAAAACTCACTCAGACTTAAGAAAATGCTGAAATGTATCTAGGTTGTATATGAGATTGTTCTTGAGAAGTCACTTTTTTTTAGTCCTATAATGTTTATTTTAACATTATAAAAATTTCTAAAAAATACGGAAAATATCTGTTATAAAACGGCAATGTAAAAACGGATATTTCAGAAATCACGAAAAATTTCCTGGAATTTACGGATTTTTTTTCCGCTAAAATACGGAAATAGTACTGGCTGCCAGTAAATTTTCAGTTTTTTTTAAGGAAATTTTTTTTACAGTGATATTATACATATATTCCTACATATATTCTTCCTACTATTAGTTCACACTCTCCCTATATATAATTATATATCTTTTTTAAATTTTCAATCGTTAATAAAATACTTTTTATTCATCCACTCAAGTACAAATACATTTTTTTTAACTTGTAGTGGATGACACTTAATATTAATACAGTTTTTTCAAATATTAATTCATTAATTAAATTAAATTAATTAATTTTAGTTTTACATGAGAGAAAAAAAATTCTCTTATATAAGATATTTAGCAGGATATAAATTTAGGAATAAATACCATCAGTGGCGAAGCGTGTAGATCGCTGGAAATTTTTTTCTTTTTGATCTAAGTAGGAATTGACTTAAAATTTTTTTTATATATATATTACTTGTTTTGGATGCATTTTAACATCAAATCTTAGATAGGCCAACTTTAACCACTATTAATATAACTGAAAACTTTCAAACGATTCCTTGAAATATAAAAAATGCATTTTGTAAGTTGAAAAAGAAAGGAATTCTTTAAAACAGAAATTTATGTTGCTAGAAATTTATAAGCTTTAATATAATCATGTTTTTCTTTGAGAGATCTTTCATGTAAGCTGATTACAGTGGTCAACTTTTGTAGAGTTTTCAGATTGTTTGTATTAACATTAAATATTTCTTTTGTCAAAGTTTTTATAAATATGAATAAAGGATTGACATTATTTTAAATCAATATATATATATATATATATATATATATATATATATATATATTTCATAGATTTTAATGTAAAAATTTTAGATATAACCATTTATATTTAGTTTTAAAAATGTTAAACAAAGCCGAGAAAAATAAAGTAAGTTTTGTAAGTCAAGAGTTTTTCTCTACACATAATTTTTAATACTTTTTTAAATGTCTTCCTGATTTTCTCCAAATTTGAAAGGTTTTTCATGTTAGCTGAGTACCGTGATAAACTTAGTAGAGCTTTCAGATAGCATGAAAGGACACTAAATATTTATTTTTCCATGATGAGTAAAGAATTGACAATATTTTTATCCTAAAAGAAAAATCAATACTTATATATTCTCTTTTTTCATAGCTTTTCAAGTTAAAATTTTAGATATGACCATTTATGTTTCGAATTAAAATTTTTAAACTATTTCGGCAAAAATAAAAGAAGCTTTGTATGTTAAGAGTTCTTTTGAAAACATAATTTTTAATACTTTTTGTAATAACTTCCTGATTTCATCAAATTTGAGAAATCTTTGATGTAAGCTGAGTAGATACTGTGACAAAGTTTCGTAGAGCTTCCAGATAGTTTGCAAGGGCACTAATTATTTTTGTTGTCATAGTTTTTATAAAGATGAGTAAAGAATCGACATTATTTTGATGTTAAAAGAAAAATCAATACATACATTTTTTTTTTTTTTATCGAATTTTAGCTATGACCATTTTTACCCCTATTAAAATTATTGAACATTTATGAACGAACCCTTCAGAGATACAAAGGTAAGTTTTAAGTCAGGAATTCTTTTGAACAGAGAATTTATAATAATAGCTTTAATGTCTTCCTGTTTTTCTTCAAGTTTGAGTAAATCTTCATGTAAGTTCAGTATAGTAGCAAAATTTTCTAGAACTTTTAGATAGTTTGTAAGGACCATAAATATTTCTTTTGTCATAGTTTTTTGTAAAGAATGGACTTTATTTTGATGTTAAAAGAAAATTCAATATATATATATATATATATTGATTATATATATATATTGATTCGATTATCAAAATATAAAGAGTTTCTTTGCATATGATTTTGCAGACCTATATAGTACAATTAATCTACTGGACTTAAAGGAAAACGTTATAGATTTTTATAATAAAAACAGCAATATAGATAGCGATAAAGATTGGTTTATTAACTTGTTTCAATTGGTAGTGCAAGAGAATTACTTGTATGAGGGGAGTAGAGTATTTAAACAGATCCGTGGAATCCCAATGGGGGGGAGTTGCAGTTCAATTTTAGCTGACATCTACTTACATATATATGAGAATAACAATAATTTAAATAGAGACATATTGAGTTATAGGTATATTGATGATGTTATAATAGTTGGATTAAATAACGAAAATGTAAACCTAGATTTTAAATATTATCCAAATACTTTAAAACTAGAACTCTCCTCCCGGAATATTAAAAACATCAATTATCTGGATGTGAATTTAGTGTTGGAGAATGACAATTTAATAACAAGGGTTTACGACAAGAGAAATGATTTCGATTTTAAAACTTTAAAAATCTTAAATTTTGAATCGAACGTGCATATTTCAGTATTTAGAAATGTATTTACAAACGGTTTAGTTCGTATTGAAAGGTTATGTTCAAGATTTGGCGAAGCGGTTGGCGAGTTCATGGAGTGGATTGACATGGCATTGATGGAAGGTTACCCTGTGAACTTCGTAAGGAGAAACACGATCAATTTTATAGGTAGAAGTAAATATAGAAATGAAATGAATTCATTTTTGAATGCTAAGGGTGGTCTTGATCAGTTGTTGGATGGGTTCAGATAGAGTTGGTTGCTGCTGTGTATAGCTTGGTATGTTAGTTGATAGTTTGAATTATTTTGGTCTCGGCGGGAGAAGGGGGACGTTGTTAACGTAAAAGCCGGTTTTAACCCTGCAGCGCATGTTGTTAGCCATGCCCTCCTGCCTTCAGGTTTAATTTTCCTGGTATTGATTTTTCGTTAGTATTTTGAGTTTGGTTGTTTTTGTTTTATAGTTTTAATTGGTTATAGTTTAGAGTTCAGTTGATATATTGTTATTTGTTTTTGGCTATATAGAGTGGTTAATGTAAATGTATAATTGTGTTTTAGTATATATATATATATATATATATATATTCTCTCTTTTCAAAGCTTTTAACGTTAAATTTAAGATATAACTATTTTTTTCTCCTACTAAAATTATTGAAAATTTTCAAATGAAATTTTTGAGAGATAAAATGGGAAGTTTTGTATGCCAAGAATTTTTTTTGAAAATAAATTTTTCATACTTTTTTTAACGTCTTTCGTTCTTTCTTTTTTCTTTTTTTTTCAAAAAATCAAATTTGATAAATCCTTCATATAAGCTGAATACCGTGACAAGCTTTCGTAGAGCCTTCAGATAGTTTGTAAGTGTTGTGCATCTTTATAAATCCTTGGCTTAAAGCTTTCTTTAAATATAAGTAAAGGTATTTAGTTTTACATTGATGCATTTCAGTTTTTCAACATCTCTTGAATAAACATACTTGCGTATCTGAAACGGCCAGCGCTAACGTTCTCGTTCACGATCTTAAATTCAAAATACGTTACTCAGTAACAGTAAGTAACCGGTGATGTCAGGATCGCGCTAGTCACCGTAGTCTGCTATTCGCGACTTGCGAGTATTCGTAGCCAATGGCGTTTCAGATGCGAATTTGTGTACCTCTAAATGGCAACATGTTTATGCAAAACATTCGCCGATGGTGTGTTTAAAAGGCTGGACTTTCCAGGATGTTTTGCCTTCACTTTTCCTTCCTCCAGCTTGTAATGCTGGTTGTAATATAAAATGTAGCTGCATATTATTTTTCTTCAGTTCGTTTATTTAACAGCGAAGTTATGCTGTCTTATTGTATGTCATCATGTTCATAATAAACTATGATTTTTAAAGGAGCTGTTACGTTTTAAGTCTTCCACATGTCACATGAAACACAGTTTTTTATTGGTACGGCCAACAAGTGGTAGCAGAGTTGCGCGGTTGTGATTTTTAAAGCCAGTTTAAAGTTTGTTTTTGTGGAAGTGAAGACGTCGTCGCCGATGTGTTTCTCTAAGTCGTTGCGATGTTGTTTTTCTGCTGACGTGCCGCCGATGTTTACAGCTGATGTTTTTTTCCCTGGAGTGCGCTTTTAAAGAGACTTTTGCTTTTTTTCATGTGTATTAGAGTGTTTTTCCTACTTATTTGACGGAGGCCGTATAGAAAATGGAGTTTCAGAATGTTGCTCTTTTGACCTCGTCAAACTGGGAGACGTGGAAGATGGAAGTAAAAGTTCTGCTAATGCATTATGGTGCTTGGGAATATATCGAGAACGTCAAGAGTGAAAGCGGTGAGACATCGGAAAAAATAGTTCCTGTGACAGACAAGCTGACATGGAGAGAGCAGAGTGAGGTGAATTTAAGAAAAGCCCGGTCCTATACCATTATCTACCAGACCTTGTCATCCGAGTTTAAGCCATTAATTTCGCATACAACGAATGGAGCTGAAGCCTGGAAGATCCTTAAAGAGCATTTTGAACCTACCACAAGAGCTCGTGTTATACAACTGCTAGATGATTTTTTTGGTGTCCGTTATTTTCCTGGAGAAAATTTGGGACTTTTTTTGTGTCGTGTCAAGCAAGCAGCAGAGCGTCTGCGTGATGTAGGACATACCCTTCAGCCCTTGTACATGGGTTACCAGATGATTAGAAGTTTACCCGAGGAGTTCCAGTCTACAGTCCAAGCGATTTACAGGTGGCCAGATGCAGAGTTTGTACCGGACAAGATTGAGGCTGAATTGCTACTGGAGGAAAATAGATTGAAACTGGCCAAAAAGGACATTTCTAGTTCTAGTGTTGCTTTTTCTGGAGAAGTGGTAAAGTGTAAAACAGGTAAATTTAAGAATTATAATGTTAATCAAAGTAAATTAATAGGTCCTTGTTTTCTTTGTAAATCTTATGGTCATTTAATTGCTAACTGTAAATTGAAAAATCAATCTAAAAATTTTCAGTCTAAAAATTTTCAAACTAAGAAATATCAGTCAAATAGTAAATTTAAAGAATCTAGTAACGCAGAGTTAAAGAGTAATGTTAAATGTAGTAATGAAAAAAACAATAGTAATGTTAAATGTAGTAATGAAAAAAGTAATAGTAATGTAAAATGTACCTTCTCTGAACATGAGACTAGTTTGATTGAAGTAGCTCAAAGTAATTTTAAAAGTAATTTTCTTGAGGCAAATTCATCTGATTTTGGCCAAAATAGTAGCTGGGTGTTTGATACAGCTGCTACTGCTCATTTTTGTAATAACAAAAATCTTTTTTTGAATTATGAGTCAGTTTCAAATATGCAGATGTCACTTGCTGTTGGAGAAAAAGAAAGTCCTGTTCAGGGAAAAGGTACAATACATTTTTTTATTAAATGTAAAGATGGAAGTTTCAATCAAATAATTCTTAAAGATGTTTTGTATAATCCTCATTTACGTAGAAATCTCTTGTCTGGTAGTAAACTTGAAAAACTAGGCATAAATTTTGTTGGCAGTAAAGGCAAACTAATTGTGTATGACAAGGACTGGCAATGGTTATTTTATGCAGTAAGGAAAAATGATTTGTATTTTGTTAAACCTTTCAGCTATGAAACTTGTAAAGGAGAAAGCAACTCGGTTGACATTTCAGCTAACCAAATTGAAAATTTAAATTTGAGTAACTTGTGGCATGAGAGATTTTGTCACGTAAATAGTGAATATTTGGTTAATACTAGTAAAAATGAAAGTGTTAGAGGTTTGCCAGAGCTGTCAAAGTTAACCGAGGATTGCATCTCCTGTAAACTTGCAAAATCGAAGAGAGTGCCATTTAAATCAATAGGGAATGTTAGATCAAAAACTGCTCTAGAACTTTTACACATGGATTTGTGTGGCCCTTTACCTGTAGCATCACATGGAGGGAATAGATACTTTTTCACCATCATTGATGATTTTTCTCGTAATGTTGCAGTATATACCATCAGAAATAAATCAGACGTTTTTCAGACATTCTTAAAATTTCAGAATAGGGCTGAAAGGTATTTAAGTAAGAAAGTAATTTCTACTAGAACTGATGGGGGTTTAGAATTCTGCAACAACGAATTTGAAAAATTTTTAGAGAAGCAGGGAATTTTACATGAGAAAACGAACCCGTACAGTCCAGAAATGAACGGTGTCGCGGAGCGTTTTAATTTAACTGCTCTTGATGGTGTTAAAGCTCTCCTTAATTCAAGTGGCTTATCACAAAAATTTTGGGCTGAGGCCTTAATGTGTTTTTCTTACACCTGGAATAGGATCTGTCACAAACAAAAAAGAACCCCTTTTGAGATGTACTCTGGTATAAAACCTTCAGTTTCTCATTTAAAAACATTTGGTTGTTTAGCTTATGTTGGAGTGCCCAAACAAGTCCGAAGGAAGCTTGATATGCGAGCTAAACTAGGGATTATGTGTGGGTATGCTCAGGCAACTAAAGGCTACAGAATTTGGTTAATAGATGAACAGAAAATTGTAGAAACCATTAATGTTCGTTTTGATGAAACTAAAAGGGGGGTAGATATAGCTTCAAAAATTAAAGAACCTAAATTAAATTTTTCACTTTTTGATTTCCCAGAGGATGGAAATATTTTTGATGTAGAACCAGAGATTACATCTGAATTGGGAGGGGCATCAGATTCTGACAAAAGTTTAGAACATAGTGGTTTAAAGACTTGTGCAACTATTCCTTGGATACGTAAAGCAGTACCTCGAAAAATTGGAAATAAAACAGACATTTACTATGGCATCGAAGGAACCAATACTAGAATAAGATCCTTTAATGAATTGTTAGAATACTGTAAATTAAATAAAATTGAATGTGATAAAAATCTTTTTGACTTCAGCAGTAAAAATAAAGAATCTGGTAAAATTTCTAATTTTTTAAAAATAGATGAAGCAAACTTGACCGAGGTTAAAATCCCCAAAACTTACAATCAAGCCATAAAAACCCCAGAAGCATCTAGTTGGAGGGACGCAATGAACCAAGAAATGAACGTTATGTATGAACGTAATGTATGGGATCTTGTGACACCTCCAAAGGATACAAAAATACTTGATAATCGTTGGGTGTATACCTTAAAAAGAAATAATAATGGTGAGATTGTAAGGTATAAGGCTAGGTTAGTTGCAAAGGGGTTTAATCAGGTTAAAGGAGAAAGTTACGATGAAGTTTTCAGTCCAGTTGTTAGTTTTTCAATAATTCGGTTGTTCTTTGCCATATTTTCATGTCTGTTAAAATGGGTTAATGTCCAGGTAGACGTCAACAATGCATATCTTTATGCTGGTCTTGATGAAACTATATACATGCACCAACCTGAGGGTTTTGAAAAAGAAAAAAATAAAGTTTGTAAGTTAAATAAAGCCATTTATGGTCTGCATCAAAGTGGCAGACAGTGGTTTTTTGAAATGGATGATGCTTTATCCAAATTAAATTTTTGCAAACTAGATTGGTGCAATTGTGTATATATGTTTCAAGACAGATTGGTTCTTTTGCTCTATGTTGATGACATTGTTCTTTTTGGCAAAACTAAAGATGATTTGAATTTTGGGATAGATTTGCTGCAAAAACATTTTAACTTAAAAATTTTGGGTGCAACCAGAAGGCTATTAGGCATAGAGTTTGAAGAGGTTGGAAATAGACTTTACATACACCAAACAGCTTATATTGAGAAAGTTTGTGAAATGTATTCAAACTTTAAATTTCCAATTAGCTCTTTACCTATTCCTAAGGGTTTAGTGTTGTCAAAGCAAGATTCCCCTTCCACTAAGGAAGAATTTGATAAAATGTCTAGTTTTCCTTATAGAAATCTTATAGGATGTTTATCTTATATAGCGGGAAGGACCAGACCTGATATTATGTATGCAGTAAATTTATTATCTCAATTTCAAACCAATCCTGGCATTGCTCATTGGAATTGTTTATTAAAATTGTTAGGTTATTTAAAATATACTAAAAATTTCAAACTTGAGTTATCTAGAGTTAATGATTTAAATCTCTCATGTTATTCTGATTCAGATTTTGCAGCAAACAGAGACGATCGTGTTTCCATAGGTGGATATATTTTGTTTTTGGATGAAACTCCTATTTCATGGAAGACATTTAAACAACAATGTGTAAGTCTTTCAACCATGGAGGCCGAATATGTTAGTTTAACTGAAGCTGCTAAGGAATTAATCTGGATAAAAAATGTCTTACAAAATAAAATACTTAACTTAAATTTGAGAGATTGCACTTTATTCTGTGATAACCAAGCCGCCATAGCTTTTTCTAATTCCCCTTTTGAAAACCAGAAAACAAAACATATTCATATAAAGTATCATTTTTTAAGAAATCTTGTTTTTGATAAAATGTTTAAACTTAAATATATTCCTAGTAAACTTAATCTTGCAGATAGCTTTACTAAGCCACAAGTGAAAGAGCAGCTGTTGAATTTTTGTAAAAGAATTTTTGATATTTAAATCTTTATGTGGGGGGGTTATAATTTTTCTTACAATGTTGTTCACTCTGGTCAGTGTCCTGCCAATAAAGTCTTATGTGACCTGACATTGATCAGATTGTTAGTTTTTGAACTTTTCAAGTGTAATTTTTTTGTAAACTTTTTGAACTTTTTCATGTTTATGCAAATTTTTCATGCTTTTGTAATATTCTAGAGATGATGAAAAAGGAGGCCGATTGTTGTGCATCTTTATAAATCCTTGGCTTAAAGCTTTCTTTAAATATAAGTAAAGGTATTTAGTTTTACATTGATGCATTTCAGTTTTTCAACATCTCTTGAATAAACATACTTGCGTATCTGAAACGGCCAGCGCTAACGTTCTCGTTCACGATCTTAAATTCAAAATACGTTACTCAGTAACAGTAAGTAACCGGTGATGTCAGGATCGCGCTAGTCACCGTAGTCTGCTATTCGCGACTTGCGAGTATTCGTAGCCAATGGCGTTTCAGATGCGAATTTGTGTACCTCTAAATGGCAACATGTTTATGCAAAACATTCGCCGATGGTGTGTTTAAAAGGCTGGACTTTCCAGGATGTTTTGCCTTCACTTTTCCTTCCTCCAGCTTGTAATGCTGGTTGTAATATAAAATGTAGCTGCATATTATTTTTCTTCAGTTCGTTTATTTAACAGCGAAGTTATGCTGTCTTATTGTATGTCATCATGTTCATAATAAACTATGATTTTTAAAGGAGCTGTTACGTTTTAAGTCTTCCACATGTCACATGAAACACAGTTTTTTATTGGTACGGCCAACAGTAAGGATATAAAATATTTCTTTTGTCATAGTTTTTATAAAGATGAGTAAAGAATTGACATTATTCTGATGTTAAAAGAAAAATCAGTACATATGTATTCTCTTTTTAGATAGCTTTTAAGGTAAAATCTAAGATATAACTTTCTTTTCCCCATCTAAAAATATTGAAAATTTTCAAAGCGAAATTTTTGAGAGCTAAAAAGGTAAGTATTATTTGCCATAAACTCTTTTGAAAAGGTAATTTTTAATAATTTTTTAATGTCTTCTTAATTTTCTTTTACTCTTTTTTTTTTTTTTTTTTAAATTTGCGGAATTTTTCATTTTGATGTTAGAGAAAAACCAATACATATTTATATTCTCTATTTTAATAGTTTTTAATCAAAGCCAAATCCTTAGGTATGGTTAGGTACGTCAAATCCTTAGGTATAACCATTTTTATCTCTTTTAAAATTATTGAAATTTTTGAACGAATCCTTGAAAGACGCTAAAATAAGTTTTGAACAGAGAATTTATAATACTACCTTTAATATCTTTCCTCTATATCTTAATTGCATGGGTCATAAAAACAGTGAAATTTAGATGCATATTACTGTGCAAATTCTTGTAGTAAAACAGAAATCTAAACTTTAAATGCATTTTTTGGAAAATGTAATTTTTGGTGAAAATTCCATATGCAAAACATGATTTCTCAAAAAGTTATTAGAATATCACAATGAAATTTAAATGGCGTGTTATTTACACTATTGGGAAGGCAATGAACTAAAGATTTAATTTTAGAATAAATATTTTTTGTTTTATGGATGTTTTCGTGGAAAAACATTGATGAATTTTATGAAAATCAGCACGTAAAAAGGTGCGATGTGCTATAAATTTTGTAACATTTAAAATATCTCTTAGATTTTAGTTCATTGCCTTCACCAATGTCATAAGTATGAAGTGTAAAAAGGAAATTAAGATACATACAATATATTTTTCTATAGCGTGTTTTGCGTATTGGGCCATATTTCGCTAAATTTTACCACAAAATGCTCCACTTACCAAAATTTCATGAATGAATGAAATATGTTTTGCTTTTCTTCAGTTTCTAGTCAAAATATTAATAAAAATAAGTTCAAAAAATAATTCAATAGCTTTTTTGGAAAAAATTGCTCCGTACGTAGTCAGGCATCTTAAAAGAAAAATAAATACATATATATATATATATATATATATATTGTCTTTCACAGCTTTTAACGTTCAATTTAAGATATAACTATATTTTATCCTGCTAAAACTATTGAAAATTTTCAAACGAAATTTTCGAGAGATAAAATAATAAGTTTTGTATGTCAAGAATTATTTTAAAAATTTTAGTACATTTTTTAATGTCTTTCTGTTTTTTAAAAAATAATCAAATTTGATAAATCTTTTATATAAGATGGCTACCATGACAAACTTTTATTGAGGTTTCAGATAGTTTGTAAGGACATTAAATATTTCTTTTGTCACAATTTTTATTAAGATGAATAAAGAAATGACATTATTTTCATGTTAAAAGAAAAATCAATACATATATGGTACTTTTTTGATAGCTTCTAACGTCAAATCTTGGATGTGACCATTTTCATACTTTTTTAAATTATTGAAAACTTTTGAAGGAATCCTTGAGGGATACTAAAATAAGTTTTGTAAGTCAAGAATTCTTTTGAACAGAGAATTTATAATACTGGCTTTAATCTTTTTGTTTTTCTACAAGTTTGAGTAATCTTTCATGTCAGCTTAGTACAGTGGCAAAATTTTGTAGAGGTTTCAAGCTGTTTGCCTGAGTACTAAATATTTCGTTTGTCATAACTCTTATAAACACAAGTAAAGATTGACATATCTTGATGTTAAAGAAAAAATCAGCACATATATTTTCTCTTTAATGGAGCTTAAGAAAAGAGTATTTGGTTTTCAGGGGGGAAAAACTCTATCAACCTGTTTTGCTGAGTACCCAAAACTTTATACACTATTTTTTTTTTCTTTCAGAGAGACCACGTTTTTTCAAACAAAAGTACATTCAGTATTACATCAAATTCTATCAAATGCAGCTGTAGAAAAAGTACTATTAGAAAAGAATGAATGTTGCAATGCAATAACTTTTTTGCTTTGAGCTTTTTTTTTTCCTGTGCATTTTCAAAAGCGTGCATCATTAAAAATAATTATACGATTATATATTATTAAATAGCAAATATTATTAAAAAAACACATATATAACACATTTTTATCACACATTTATATTTTCCCACTTATTTTCACAACTTACAAAGAAGGTATATGGGGAACAAGCAGAGTTTATTTTATTTATTTTTATTTAAAAAGGTACCACAGCCCTAATATTCTGAATTACTTACAACCACAGTTTATTCTTCCGTCACCTTCATCCACATGTTTGTATTTCCGCATGGCCAATTTGTAAAATGTAAGGCAATATTTCTTTAGCAATAGGAACTTCTTAATATTTTTTAAACATATTTATATGAATATATACATTACTGACAACTATTCTGCATTATTGTTACAAAAACGGAACAGTTGCCAGCTATATATATATATATATATATATATACTACTAAAACACAATTATACATTTACATTAACCACGCTATGTAGCCAAAACAAATAACAATATATCAACTGAACTCTAAACTATAACCAATTAAAACTATAAAACAAAAATAACCAAACTCAAAATACTAACGAAAAATCAATACCAGGAAAATTAAACCTGAAGGCAGGAGGGCATGGCTAACAACATGCGCTGCAGGGTTAAAACCGGCTTTTACGTTAACAACGTCCCCCTTCTCCTGCCGAGACCAAATTAATTCAAGCTATCAACTAAAATACCATGCTACACACAGCAGCAACCAACTCTATCTGAATCCATCCAACAACTGATCAAGACCACCCTTAGCATTCAAAAATGAATTCATTTCATTTCTATATTTACTTCTACCTATAAAATTGATCGTGTTTCTCCTTACAAAGTTCACAGGGTAACCTTGCATCAATGCCATGTTAATCCACTCCATGAACTCGCCAACCGCATCGCCAAATCTTGAACATAACCTTTCAATACGAACTAAACCGTTTGTAAATACATTTCTAAATACTGAAATATGTACGTTCGATTCAAAATTTAAGATTTTTAAAGTTTTAAAATCGAAATCATTTCTCTTGTCGTAAACCCTTGTTATTAAATTGTCATTCTCCAACACTAAATTCACATCCAGATAATTGATGTTTTTAATATTTCGGGAGGAGAGTTCTAGTTTTAAAGTATTTGGATAATATTTAAAATCTAGGTTTACATTTTCGTTATTTAATCCAACTATTATAACATCATCAATATACCTATAACTCAATATGTCTCTATTTAAATTATTGTTATTCTCATATATATGTAAGTAGATGTCAGCTAAAATTGAACTGCAACTCCCTCCCATTGGGATTCCACGGATCTGTTTAAATACTCTGCTCCCCTCATACAAGTAATTCTCTTGCACTACCAATTGAAACAAGTTAATAAACCAATCTTTATCGCTATCTATATTGCCGTTCTTATTATAAAAATCTATAACCTTTTCCTTTAAGTCCAGTAGGTTAATTGTGCTGTATAGGTCTGCAAAATCATATGCAAACAAACTCTTTATATTTTGATATCTTTTCAATTTGTCTAATAAAATGTAACTGTTTTTTATAATAAATGTGGACTCCGTACTCAACACTCTATCAAACACACCACTCAAAACTCCCAACAATTTCTTGTTAGCAGACTCTAGGTATGAACCATACCCACAAGTTACAATTCTAAATTTCACTGGTTTTTTATGAAACTTTGGCACTAGAACAAGATATATATATATATATATATATATATATATATATAAGAGAATTTGAATCTAATGGATATACAGATAAAAAAATGTATTTATAAGGCGATTTTTCAGAAAATCTTACTAGCCAACTATTTATTTTTTGTATTAAATCAACAAAATACAACATAGAGCGATGTTCCTGTAAGCTTTGGTGCGCAGTATTTATAAGTTCTGGCGCGCTCCTACTGTTATAAATATTTATTGAATATAAAGAAGTTCGAAGCTAAACCCTGGCCAATTTCAGTATCGGCCGAGAAGGTACTTGTTTGTAACTTCAGATAACTTTGTATAGGAAACTAAAGTTGCACACAATCCATTTATTCAGTCAAAATGCAAGGTGTTTCATTCAAACCCGAGGCCGGATTTTTGTTCACAACTTTAATAATAATGAAGATGTTTTAAAACATTTTTCAAAAGACTTATCTTATTTCCTGTGAAATGTAATGATATCATGAGAAGTGTTAGAAATGATCACCAACAACATCCAAATAGTACTGAACTAGATGCTTTTAATTTCCTCATATAATTGACATGTGAGAAATCCACAATATCTCACTCGAAATCCCTGTATGCAGCTCAGCAACCGGCATATGGGAATCCCATGTAAATTACATTTTCTTCAGATTTTTAACAGTCAACAAATCTGTCGGTGTTAATCCAACTAACCTATACATCATCAGCCATCTTCCATTTTGAAGTTACAGAGACAACTACCATAATGGAACGAACTGGGTGATACACAGTTCATCATGTCGCGAGACCTCACACACAGGACGCCAGAAGAGTGAAACAGAAAAATCGCAATGACTTCATGAGAAATCTTACTACTCTCCAGAGAGCAGACTTTCTCAGTCACATCACTTTTCAGAGCTACGACAGGCTAGAGAAACCTATTTCGTTCCATGCGAAAAAACAGAAGATGTATATTAGAGTGTGTAGAGTTATTTGGGAGTTAGTGAATGAAATAGTTTTCAGCTATTTTGAATCTGCCGAGCAGAGTCTTCACTCCAGCCAGCAAACGAATACTTGGTGCGATTCTGTAGAATCTCCGTTGGAAAAGCCTCTCTCGGCTAACACTTTGAGGTTGATGCTGTCAACCTTCGTAGTAAGATACTCTTCTTGATTCTTGAGGACAACGAGAACGTGCATCTCTCGTCCACCTGAAAGTGCATCTTGTTTACGAGTACCTTTGTGAAGGGCACTGTTGCGGGGAGATAGATCCCCCCCCCTCTCCCGCTCAAGTTTTTAGAGAAACCTTTAGAAACTTTCTAGCTGTGTGATCATAGCCTTGATCAGAACAGGACTAGACATTAACTGATCTAGATTAAAAGCTTAACGAACCCCTATTTATTAATTTGTTGTGTAATTTCATTTATTTAAGAATATGTATTTTATTGTTGCCATATAGAATGCAATAAATGCAACTTTATTTTTAAATGAAAGCGGATCCATTGAAGGCAGGCCCAGTCTACCCCTTCACACCTTAACATCCGACCCGTCACACACTTATCATGATGTCCTGGCATTACACACAGCAATGTAAATGTTTTGAAAATTTATTTAAAACATGTTTATCATGCAGTAACTTAGGTCACGAAAATTAGGTCTTAATTTTGACGTCATATTTGATTTTCTCTGTAAATTCTTCTTTAGAATACCAAACGGAGAGTCATTTGGTCTAATAGTGTATGAATATATGAAGTTTTAAAGTTTGGAACTCTTGCAGTTAAATTCATTTATAATCATTGTAAAACGGATTGCAATTCAGGTAGTTTTTGAAGCGTAACTTAAAACTATTTGACCTGTAATTTTTAATTCGCATATCTGAAGCTTTTGGAAAAGAATTGATTTTCCGGATTTTGAAAATTTACCATGTAATCTGCACTGTAAAAGTTTTTCGTAAAATTTCAGTAGTTGTACCGTAAATTAACGAAACCTGTACCGTTTTCACTCTTTACGGTATGAGTACCGTACTTCTAAGGTATATTAAGCGTAAAAAAACGTATATGTACCATTTCGATTATAAACGGTATTTATAGCATAAAATTATTGTTTTTCAGTAAAAAAATCGCTATTTCTGCCATAAAATAATTATTTTTCAGTAAGGAAAAATCTAGTAGCCCCGCCTCGGTGTACGGCAACCCCTGAAGTGACACTCTTGCTCTTGTTACGCAATGCGTACAGTCCTGTGGAGAGGGGGGGTGCAGCCGGTACATATACTTTAAATATTTTACGGTACATATACCGTCCAGTTAAATTACGGTATATATACTGGTCACAAAGTTGCCAGCATATGTACCGTAATTGTTGACCAAAATTTTTTACAGTGTGAGTACAATATTAATTTTTCTTTGAGATTTCCGACAATTTTTTTGAGTTGTAAATAAAAGTAAAACAGATTATATTTCATCTTCAAATTTTAAATAGGTCTATTTTTACTTACTCTTATTATTATTGATAAATTTCAAGAAAATTCCCAAAAAAGAATAAAAAAAGCTTGAAAGTCAAAAAATCCCTTAAAAATAGAATTTATGGTACAAGTTTTAACGTCTTTCAGTTTTTTCTTTCAAATTTGAGAAGTGTATATCATGTAATCTGAGAACAATAATAAATTCTCACGAACCTTTCACAGAACTTTTTTAAGTACCAAACCTTCCTTTGTTATAGTTCTTGTAAAAATGAGCAAAAGAATGTCAATATAAAAGAAAAATCGATGCATATGTTTTATTTTTTGATGGTTTAGATTTAAAAAAAAAAGAGTTACAGGTTTTCATTGAAGAAATAAATTTCCTTCGGGCTATTTTGCTATGTACAAAAACCTTAGTTTTTATTGTTATTTATTGTTTTTGAAATGCAACTTTTAGAAACAACATGAGCTCACTATTGAATAAAAATTTGCAACTTAAAAAATTTATTCATTTTTTTTAAAAGTATGTAATGGTTTAATCACTCTTATCTTTTACACAATTGTGAATTTCTCTTTTTTCTTCTTTCTTTCTTTTTTTTTGTGTGTGTTTTACAGTCTTTGTTTAACTTAACTTAGTTTTTGTATGTAAAGATGGAATGTTGTAACATATTTTTCAATCACTTCCTGATATGCTACAATTATAAAAAAAAATATATGCACCGATGTGTTTCCCATGACAATACAACATTTTAATTTTTTTAGAACTTAATTATAAATTAGTAAATTAATTTTAAAGCATTGTTCCGTTAGTCGGCCGCAGATAATAAAATCACCAAATAATCTTTATAGTTACAAAACTGTTTACGTGTTACAAAATCAATGAAGTTCATTATGCGACAAACCACGCTCGTCAAAATAGGTTACCGGGCTGTGAAACTGCAACAATGAAACATTTTAAACAATAAAAAGTAGAAAATATAAATAAAATATGAAGACTGTAATATTAAAAAAAATCTTTTATCTTTTAATTGTTTGATATTAATGGATGTGATGAGTATGTTAAAAGTTTCAATTGGGGCATATTTGTTGGCTTACAATAAGAGTGCAAATCACGGAATTCTTTCTTAAAAGTACTAGATGTTAAAGTGGCAGATATATCAGATATTAAAGAAGATTGAGCTTGAGTGCTTATGTGCCTTACAGATTTTGAGGATTGTTATAGAAGATGACTAGAGTATGAAATCCCAATAGATGGGATTCTGGATTCTACATGTTTGTATCTTGTATGTTTTGGGATATGACAGATTTTGAGTAATTTGAAGATCTCATATAAAAGATTATTTTTCTCGGATCCAATTTGGCGAAGAACGGGAGTTTGTTGTGTACACACTTAACCCCCTACCTTAACAGCTGTCACGGAATTCTTTCTTAAAAGTATTAGATGTTAAAGTGGCAGATGTATCAGATATTAAAGAAGATTGAGCTTGAGTGCTTATGTGCCTTACAGATTTTGAGAATTGTTTTAGAAGACGACTAGAGTATGAAATAACAATAGATGGGATTCTGGATTCTACATGTTTGTATCTTGTATGTTTTGGGATATGACAGATTTTGAGTAATTTGAAGATCTCATATAAAAGATTATTTTTCTCGGATCTAATTTTTTTTCGAAGAACGGGAGTTTGTTGTGTACACACTTAACCTCCTACCTTAACAGCTGTCACAGCGTTCAGTGCGTTCACAGTTTTTATTGTAGTAGCCGACTTTTGCAGAACGAGCACAGGTAAAGGAACAGATTTTTTTCCATGGCCATAACCCTAGCAATCAAAAGGTTATTAACACTTATACCAACGCAGGTGGTTAGGGATATATGGCGGAACCGGACAGTTCAGATAAGCTACTTTGATACTCGTAGGTAAAGTAGGGTTATTGAATGTGAGAATTATGTGCTTTGTAGGATATATTTTATCATTTCAACACTCAGAAAAAGAAACTGATTAAAACTACAAAACATATTTTTTGAGTACATTTTGTTGTTTTAGCAAAATTGGAGTAAAATTGAACCATTTTACTTCAATTAACAAAACATTTTTGCTGACGATACAAAATTTTTTTTTGGAATTGCAAAGAAAATTTTTTTTTGTTGATTCAAACAAAATTTTTATTGACCCATATTTAAACAAAAATTTTGTTTAAATATAGGTCAATGGAAATTTTGTTTGAATCAACAAAAACAAATTTTCTGTTGAAAACCACTTTTTTTTGCAATTCCAAAAAAAAATTTGGTATCGTCAGCAAAAATATTTTGTTAATTGAAGTAAAATAGTTCAATTTTACTCCAATTTTGCTAAAACAACCAAAATGTACTCAAAAAAAATGTTTTGTAGTTTTAGTCAATTCCTTTTTCTGAGTGAACAGACTGTGATTCGAGGTACATTAATAACATTTTGATTGCTTAACTTCTGTAAGAGTTCCTCTTTGTAGAGTGTAGAAGATCAGGTTCAGATATTACATCACGGCTGGTAGTCAGAGTTGAATGGACCTGAACTGAAGCAGAGAAGGAATATATTTATTTGCAGTTTGAGAATAATTCAGATTGATTGGCTGATAAAACCTCCACTAGTAAATTACCAGCGAACGTAACCAGCGAACATAATAGAGCGAACATCACCAAGAACAGAGGAAAATATGTTTGCTATCAGAAAAGGGAAAGTTTGTTTTACTGAACTATCAGAAATACTATTGATAAGTTGAATAACTTAAAAACGTTTGACAGAAATGTTAAACACAGTTTGTTGTTCTCCACAGGAGAGAAAATTAGAAGAAAGTGGATGTACTTCCATTCGCACTCCACTTTCGTAGTAAAAAAGAAAAATATTCAAGCCGCACCACCCACTACAGAACCCAACAAGGGGATGCATGTTTGTACACCAGTGCTAACCAGGGTCCATACGCTCATAAAACATGTCAGTCTATGTCAGTCTACACCCGTAACGAGATGACTAGTAAGTGACCGCTCACTGGATCCCTATCCAATGACAAATCAGTTGACTAGCCGATCAATGCATACGTGATCAATCTTCATCTCCCGTCTACCTGCAGCAGAGACCAAAGCAGTGTGTTGTTATCCCTCAACTGCCAGAATCCCCCTTTCTAGGAACACGAGTTGCCACACACGACAAACATGTGAGTGTTTTACAACTCTTCACAAGTCGATATAGATAGGTTGATATCGGCTTATGCAGAATTGCCCTCCCCTATGAAGAGAAAACCACAACGAGAGTGAAACAAAGAGGAAATAATAGATAAGAGAAAGAGAGGAAAAGGGAAGAAATAAAGATCGCTCGAATGCCTGGTGTTGCGGAGACCTTTATTACCTAAAGGAGGTATTCCACTGAAGGGCTACGTTCCAGTGAGCTCCGGTGCAGCTTAACCATTGATGTGTCGATATAAGTTCAAAAGTTATAAATAAATAAATATAAATGCAAGTATATATTTATAATATTTATTGACGATATTTTTAATTTCACTTATATTTGAACATGTGATGCTTTCATTTATGGCTTGATTGCAGTTTTTTTTAAGTAACTTCAGGTTTTATTATTTAGTTTTATTTTCTGTGTTGACCATTCTAATCTCATAATGATATAAAATGAGAAATTGCTAAAAAATACTTCAATTTACAACAGTTGAAGTAAATATTTTTAGATTTTATGAATGGAAGTTTATATTTCTTGTTACTCATGACATAGTTTTTGACAACGAAGCATTCTGATACGCATTCCCTTTTGCGTTCATTTTAAAATAATTTAATGCGCGTGTAGATATATAACAGATTTTTTAAATACGAGAAGAGTCATAAGCTAAATGTTACATAACGAATAATTGTAACAAATATTTTGAATTTCTAATTTGACGTAGCGTGACATAAACGTCTAAAGCTCCATCTGACCGATATATATATATATATATATATATATATATATATATATATCTCTTTTAAAAAATCTCAAAAGATGTATTCTTTAAAGCTATCTTTCAGGTAGCAAAAATAAAATAAAATAATAATCATTATCAAATGCGTTTCTTTTATTTTGAAACTAGTAAATAGCACAATGGATACGTTTTCTGTGATTCATTGCTTTTACATGACGAATGATTGCTTAAGAATAAATTACATAAGAGAAATTCGGTAGGTTATCATCATGAAAAATTCAAACAATAAGATTAAATAGCAAATAAGTCATAAAATCAAATAATAAGATATTGTCTTGTATAATAAATAATCTAAAAATCAATCTCATTGTTTCGAAGTATGTCATTCATATGCCACATACTAAATTGCAATAGTTCAGAAAAAAATGCGTTCAGTTCGAAATAGCAATAGCATTTTTTCTCATATATCAATATATGTTGTTTTATCAATGATAAAACATAAGTCGAAAAAAATTGGCATTTTTTTTATAGATTTTTTATATATTGACAATTTTTTCCCATTAATTGGAATTTTAAAACACATAACATGTGTCTATAAATATTAAATCAGACATAAAATTTTGTTCGCATTATCAGGTTGTGTCGACGTGCTTATTTCTGAGTACCACAATTTACGATTATTAATCATCTCCTCGTCGTATTTAATTGTAGGATTTGGCGATTAAATAAGGCGAATATTGCTAATCGAAAATAGTAGAACTCAAAAATAAGCACCTCTACGTATCCTCTTTATGTTTATTCTGTCATAAAATGATATCGAGATATATAAATTACATAACTATTAAAATTTCAAGAATTATTAATATTTGAGTTCATTAATTTTCAATATATATTTGAATTGTAAGTTAATAATTAATAACACAATTATTAAAAAATATATAAACCGAAACATGAACTTTTCTGTGCTAGCTGCGATCTGCATGGTTGTAAAACATCGAAAAAACCCGAATATATTTTTGAGATTTAAAGAAACATTTGAAAAAAAAGTTTATTTTGCAGCCACTAATTTTCGGAAACGTTTCCGAGAAGTTTTTATACTATATTAATCAGTTTTTCAAACCGAAATATCTGTTTTTAGATGCTCTATCAATTAATAAATCCACAAGCGTTTCACAAATTTTGACTTGTAAATCCCGTCCACATAATTTTCTCAAAATTTACGGAGCATTGGCTGTGGCGATGCACGGTAAAAAAATTGTTGATTTTACGGCCGTAAAATTAACAGTAATAAACAGTAAAACAAGCAGTAATACGCTACTGCGCATTCGTGGCGGTGTATTACTGCTTATCTAACTGTTTATTACTGTTAATTTTACGGTATAATACTGGAAGCTGAGATGCCAGTATTAAACCGTAAAATCAACAATTTTTTTTGCACTGTATAACTAAAAGTTTTTAATATTACTCTGAGAAATCTATCGAATTTCTGCAGCTAAATTTGACAGATCTCGTTGTATACATATTCGAGATGAGTTCGGCCCTGTTTTGGAGCCTCAGCTTGATACTGACAGTACGCAAGTAGAAAAATGTTTATAACATTCATAAATTGTTTCAAGATTAATACATTTGAAAATCTCTTCTTGCATAGAAATAAATTTTAATCCAAAATACAATCATTGGCAGAAATCTGCAAAAGTCAAAATTATTATTCTTTTAAATATCATTGTACAACTATGATAGAAAGACATGAGTTACGTTTTTCCGTAATTCTGGAAAAGGACTTCAAGCAGAAAAGGAGGATAGACAAGGGATAGCCAATGGCTTCTTTATGTTACTGACACTGATGATGACTTATCAAAATATTTCCCCTTATATCCAGTACTAGCGGCCCGTCCCGGCTTTGCACGGGTAGACAATGTAATTTTTTTTACATTCGTTTTCCTGAATTTCGCGCTCCAACCTAAAACTGTTGCTGAGATATGGCGAAATGACCTAAAACTTTCGAATCCCCCTTTAACCACCTTCTAGGGGGGGGTGTGATTTCTAAATTCACTGAAATACGTGTTTAATCATTTGTTTAGTAGATTTGTTTTCCTGAATTTCGCGCAACTACATAAAACAGCTGCTGAGATATGGCGAAATGTCCTAAAATTTTCGAAACCACCCCCTTTAAAACCCTTCGGGGGAGGGGGATTTCTAAACTCACTGAAATGCGTGTTTATCCATTTTTTAGTAGATGTGTTTTCCTGAATTTCCCGCTCCTACCTAAATCCGCTGCTGAGATATGGCGAAATAACCCGAAACATTTGAATACCACTTTAGCCACCTTCTGGGGGGAGTTTCCAAAATCGCCGAAATGCGTGTTTAACCAATTTTTTAGTAGATTTGTTTTAATTAATTTCGCCCTCCTACATAAAAGCTGAGATATGGCGAAATAACCTAAAAAATTCGACCCCCCCCCCATTTAACCACCTTCTGGGGGGAGTTTCCAAAATTACTGAAATATGTGTTTAATCACTTTTTTAGTAGATTTGTTTTCCTGATTTTTGCGCTTCTACCTATAACTGCTGCTGAGATATGGCGAAATGACCTAAAACATTCGACCATCCCCCTTTAACCCCCTTCTGGGTGGAATTTCTAAAATCGCTGAAATAGGTGTTTAATAATTTTTTTAGTAGATTTGTTTTCCTGATTTTTACGTTCCTACCTATAACTGCTGCTGAGATATGGCGAAATGATCTAAAACATTCGACCATCCCCCTTTAACCCCCTTCTGGGTGGAATTTCTAAAATCGCTGAAATAGGTGTTTAATCATTTTTTTAGTAGATTTGTTTTCTAGAATTACAAGCTCCTACCTATAACTGCTGCTGAGATATGGCAAAATGACCGAAAACATTCGACCACCCCCCTTTAACCCCCTTCTGGATGGAATTTCTAATATCGCTGAAATAGGGGTTTAATCATTTTTTCTGGATTTGTTTTCTGGAATTTCAAGCTCCTACCTATAACTGCTGCTGATATATGGCAAAATGACCTAAAACATTCGACCACCCCCCTTTAACCAACCCCCTTCTGGGTGGAATTTCTAAAATCGCTGAAATAGGTGTTTAATCATTTTTTTAGTAGATTTGTTTTCTGGAATTTCAAGTCCTACCTATAACTGCTGCTGAGATATGGCAAAATGACCTAAAAAATTCGACCCCCCCCCCCTTAACCCCCTTCTGGGTGGAATTTCTAAAATCGCTGAAATAGGGGTTTAATCATTTTTTCTGGATTTGTTTTCTGGAATTTCAAGCTCCTACCTATAACTGCTGCTGAGATATGGCAAAATGACCTAAAACATTCGACCACCCCCCTTTAATTCCATTCTGGATGGAATTTCTAATATCACTGAAATACGTGTTTAATAATTTTTTTAGTAGATTTGTTTTCCTGAATTTTACGTTCCTACCTATAACTGCTGCTGAGATATGGCAAAATGACCTAAAACATTTGACCACCCCCCTTTAACCCCCTTCTGGGTGGAATTTCTAATATCGCTGAAATAGGTGTTTAATAATTTTTTTAGTAGATTTGTTTTCCTGAATATTACGTTCCTACCTATAACTGCTGCTGAGATATGGCAAAATGACCTAAAACATTTGACCACCCCCCTTTAACCCCCTTCTGGGTGGAATTTCTAAAATCGCTGTAATAGGTGTTTAATCATTTTTTAGTAGATTTGTTTTCTGGAATTTCAAGCTCCTACCTATAACTGCTGCTGAGATATGGCAAAATGACCTAAAACATTCGACCCCCCCTTTAACCCTTTTCTGGGGGGGATTTCTAAAATCGCTGAAATAGGGGTTTAATCATTTTTTTAGTATATGTGTTTTCCTGAATTTCCCGCTCCTACCTAAATCCGCTGCTGAGATATGGCGAAATAACCCGAAACTTTTGAATACCCCTTTAGCCACCTTCTGGGGGGAGTTTCCAAAATCGCCGAAATACGTGTTTAACCAATTTTTTAGTAGATTTGTTTTAATTAACTTCGCCCTCCTACATAAAAGCTGAGATATGGCTAAATAACCTAAAAAATTCGACACTCCCCCCCCATTTAAACACCTTCTGGGGGGAATTTCCAAAATTACTGAAATATGTGATTAATCACTTTTTTAGTAGATTTGTTTTCCTGATTTTCGCGCTTCTACCTATAACTGCTGCTGAGATATGGCGAAATGACATTCGACCATCCCCCTTTAACCCCCTTCTGGGTGGAATTTCTAAAATCGCTGAAATAGGTGTTTAATCATTTTTTTAGTAGATTTGTTTTCTGGAATTTCAAGCTCCTACCTATAACTGCTGCTGAGATATGGCGAAATGACCTAAAACATTCGACCACCCCCCTTTAACCCCCTTCTGGATGAAATTTCTAATATCGCTGAAATAGGTGTTTAATAATTTTTTTAGTAGATTTGTTTTCCTGATTTTTACGTTCCTATTTATAACTGCTGCTGAGATATGGCGAAATGATCTAAAACATTCGACCACCCCCCTTTAACCCCTTCTGGGTGGAATTTCTAATATCGCTGAAATAGGTGTTTAATAATTTTTTTAGTAGAGTTGTTTTCCTGATTTTTACGTTCCAACCTATAACTGCTGCTGAGATATGACGAAATGATTTAAAACATTCGACCACCCCCCTTTAACCCCCTTCTGGGTGGAATTTCTAAAATCGATGAAATAGGTGTTTAATCATTTTTTTAGTAGATTTCTTTTCTGGAATTTCAAGCTCCTACCTATAACTGCTGCTGAGATATGGCAAAATGACCTAAAACATTCGACCCCCCCGCCCCCTTTAACCCCCTTCTGGGTGGAATTTCTAAAATCGCTGAAATAGGTGTTTAATAATTTTTTTAGTAGATTTGTTTTCCTGATTTTTACGTTCCTACCTATAACTGCTGCTGAGATATGACGAAATGATTTAAAACATTCGACCACCCCCCTTTAACCCCCTTCTGGGTGGAATTTCTAAAATCGCTGAAATAGGTGTTTAATCATTTTTTTAGTAGATTTGTTTTCTGGAATTTCAAGCTCCTACCTATAACTGCTGCTGAGATATGGCGAAATGACCTAAAACATTCGACCCCCCCCCCCCTTTAACCCCCTTCTGGGTGGAAAATCTAAAATCGCTGAAATAGGGGTTTAATCATTTTTTCTGGATTTGTTTTCTGGAATTTCAAGCTCCTACCTATAACTGCTGCTGAGATATGGCAAAATGACCTAAAACATTCGACCACCCCCCTTTAACCCCCTTCTGGATGGAATTTCTAATATCGCTGAAATAGGTGTTTAATAATTTTTTTAGTAGATTTGTTTTCCTGAATTTTACGTTCCTACCTATAACTGCTGCTGAGATATGGCAAAATGACCTAAAACATTTGACCACCCCTCCTTTAACCGCCTTCTGGGTGGAATTTCTAATATCGCTGAAATAGGTGTTTAATAATTTTTTTAGTAGATTTGTTTTCCGGAATTTTACGTTCCTACCTATAACTGCTGCTGAGATACGGCAAAATGACCTAAAACATTTGACCACCCCCCCTTTAACCCCCTTCTGGGTGGAATTTCTAAAATCGCTGAAATAGGTGTTTAATCATTTTTTTAGTAGATTTGTTTTCTGGAATTTCAAGCTCCTACCTATAACTGCTGCTGAGATATGGCAAAATGACCTAAAACATTCGACCACCCCTCTTTAGCCCCCTTCTGTGTGGAATTTCTAAAATCGCTGAAATAGGTGTTTAATCATTTTTTTAGTAGATTTGTTTTCTGGAATTTCAAGCTCCTACCTATAACTGCTGCTGAGATATGGCGAAATGACCTAAAACATTCGACCGCCCCACTTTAACCCCCTTCTGGATGGAATTTCTAATATCGCTGAAATAGGTGTTTAATAATTTTTTTAGTAGATTTGTTTTCCTGATTTTTACGTTCCTACCTATAACTGCTGCTGAGATATGGCGAAATGATCTAAAACATTCGACCACCCCCCTTTAACCTCCTTCTGAGGGGAATTTCTAAAATAGCTGAAATAGGGGTTTAATCATTTTTTTAGTAGATTTGTTTTCTGGAATTTCAAGCTCCTACCTATAACTGCTGCTGAGATATGGCAAAATGACCTAAAACATTCGACCCCCACCCCTTTAACCCCCTTCTGGGTGGGATTTCTAAAATCGCTAAAATAGGGGTTTAATCATGTTTTTAGTAGATGTGTTTTCCTGAATTTCCTGCTCCTACCTAAATCCGCTGCTGAGATATGGCGAAATAACCCGAAACTTTTGAATACCCCTTTAGCCACCTTCTGGGGGGAGTTTCCAAAATCGCCGAAATGCGTGTTTAACCAATTTTTTAGTAGATTTGTTTTAATTAATTTCGCCCACCTACATAAAAGCTGAGATATGGCGAAATAACCTAAAAAATTCGACCCACCCATTTAACCACCTTCTGGGGGGAATTTCCAAAATTGCTGAAATATGTGTTTAATCACTTTTTTAGTAGATTTGTTTTCCTGATTTTCGCGCTTCTACCTTTAACTGCTGCTGAGATATGGCAAAATGACTTAAAACATTCGACCCCCCCGCCCCCTTTAACCCCCTTCTGGGTGGAATTTCTAAAATCGCTGAAATAGGTGTTTAATAATTTTTTTAGTAGATTTGTTTTCCTGATTTTTACGTTCCTACCTATAACTGCTGCTGAGATATGACGAAATGATTTAAAACATTCGACCACCCCCCTTTAACCCCCTTCTGGGTGGAATTTCTAAAATCGCTGAAATAGGTGTTTAATCATTTTTTTAGTAGATTTGTTTTCTGGAATTTCAAGCTCCTACCTATAACTGCTGCTGAGATATGGCGAAATGACCTAAAACATTCGACCCCCCCCCCCTTTAACCCCCTTCTGGGTGGAAAATCTAAAATCGCTGAAATAGGGGTTTAATCATTTTTTCTGGATTTGTTTTCTGGAATTTCAAGCTCCTACCTATAACTGCTGCTGAGATATGGCAAAATGACCTAAAACATTCGACCACCCCCCTTTAACCCCCTTCTGGATGGAATTTCTAATATCGCTGAAATAGGTGTTTAATAATTTTTTTAGTAGATTTGTTTTCCTGAATTTTACGTTCCTACCTATAACTGCTGCTGAGATATGGCAAAATGACCTAAAACATTTGACCACCCCTCCTTTAACCGCCTTCTGGGTGGAATTTCTAATATCGCTGAAATAGGTGTTTAATAATTTTTTTAGTAGATTTGTTTTCCGGAATTTTACGTTCCTACCTATAACTGCTGCTGAGATACGGCAAAATGACCGAAAACATTTGACCAACCACCCTTTAACCCCCTTCTGGGTGGAATTTCTAAAATCGCTGAAATAGGTGTTTAATCATTTTTTTAGTAGATTTGTTTTCTGGAATTTCAAGCTCCTACCTATAACTGCTGCTGAGATATGGCAAAATGACCTAAAACATTCGACCCCCAGCCCTTTAACCCCCTTCTGGGTGGGATTTCTAAAATCGCTAAAATAGGGGTTTAATCATGTTTTTAGTAGATGTGTTTTCCTGAATTTCCTGCTCCTACCTAAATCCGCTGCTGAGATATGGCGAAATAACCCGAAACTTTGGAATACCCCTTTAGCCACCTTCTGGGGGGAGTTTCCAAAATCGCCGAAATGCGTGTTTAACCAATTTTTTAGTAGATTTGTTTTAATTAATTTCGCCCTCCTACATAAAAGCTGAGATATGGCGAAATAACCTAAAAAATTCGACCCACCCATTTAACCACCTTCTGGGGGGAATTTCAAAAATTGCTGAAATATGTGTTTAATCACTTTTTTAGTAGATTTGTTTTCCTGATTTTCGCGCTTCTACCTTTAACTGCTGCTGAGATATGGCAAAATGACTTAAAACATTCGACCACCCCCCTTTAACCCCCTTCTGGATGGAATTTCTAATATCGCTGAAATAGGTGTTTAATAATTTTTTTAGTAGATTTGTTTTCCTGATTTTTACGTTCCTACCTATAGCTGCTGCTGAGATATGGCGAAATGATCTAAAACATTCGACCACCCCCTTTTAACACCCTTCTGGGTGGAATTTCTAATATCGCTGAAATAGGTGTTTAATAATTTTTTTAGTAGATTTGTTTTCCTGATTTTTACGTTCCTACCTATAACTGCTGCTGAGATATGGCGAAATGATCTAAAACATTCTACCACCCCCCTTTAACCCCTTCTGGGTGGAATTTCTAAAATCGCTGAAATAGGTTTTTAATCATTTGTTTAGTAGATTTGTTTTCTGGAATTTCAAGCTCCTACCTATAACTGCTGCTGAGATATGGCAAAATGACCTAAAACATTCGACCCCCCCCCTTTAACCCCCTTCTGGGTGGAATTTCTAAAATCGCTGAAATAGGGGTTTAATCATTTTTTTAGTAGATTTGTTTTCCTGAATTTTACGTTCCTACCTATAACTGCTGCTGAGATATGGCAAAATGACCTAAAACATTTGACCACCCCTCCTTTAACCCCCTTCTGGGTGGAATTTCTAATATCGCTGAAATAGGTGTTTAATAATTTTTTTAGTAGATTTGTTTTCCTGAATTTTACGTTCCTACCTATAACTGCTGCTGAGATATGGCAAAATGACCTAAAACATTCGACCCCCCCCCTTTAACCCCCTTCTGGGTGGAATTTCTAAAATCGCTGAAATAGGGATTTAATCATTTTTTCTGGATTTGTTTTCTGGAATTTCAAGCTCCTACCTATAACTGCTGCTGAGATATGGCAAAATGACCTAAAACATTCGACCACCCCTCCCCCTTTAACCCCCTTCTGGTTGGAATTTCTAAAATCGCTGAAATAGGTGTTTAATAATTTTTTTAGTAGATTTGTTTTCCTGATTTCTACGTTCCTACCTATAACTGCTGCTGAGATATGACGAAATGATTTAAAACATTCGACCACCCCCCTTTAACCACCTTCTGGGTGGAATTTCTAAAATCGCTGAAATAGGTGTTTAATCATTTTTTTAGTAGATTTGTTTTCTGGAATTTCAAGCTCCTACCTATAACTGCTGCTGAGATATGGCGAAATGACCTAAAACATTCGACCCTCCCCCCCTTTAACCCCCTTCTGGGTGGAAAATCTAAAATCGCTTAAATAGGGGTTTAATCATTTTTTCTGGATTTGTTTTCTGGAATTTCAAGCTCCTACCTATAACTGCTGCTGAGATATGGCAAAATGACCTAAAACATTCGACCACCCCCCTTTAACCCCCTTCTGGATGGAATTTCTAATATCGCTGAAATAGGTGTTTAATAATTTTTTTAGTAGATTTGTTTTCCTGAATTTTACGTTCCTACCTATAACTGTTGCTGAGATATGGCAAAATGACCTAAAACATTTGACCACCCCTCCTTTAACCCCCTTCTGGGTGGAATTTCTAATATCGCTGAAATAGGTGTTTAATAATTTTTTTAGTAGATTTGTTTTTCTGAATTTTACGTTCCTACCTATAACTGCTGCTGAGATACGGCAAAATGACCTAAAACATTTGACCACACCCCCTTTAACCCCCTTCTGGGTGGAATTTCTAAAATCGCTGAAATAGGTGTTTAATCATTTTTTTAGTAGATTTGTTTTCTGGAATTTCAAGCTCCTACCTATAACTGCTGCTGAGATATGGCAAAATGACCTAAAACATTCTACCCCCCCCCTTTAACCCCCTTCTGGGTGGAATTTCTAAAATCGCTGAAATAGGGGTTTAATCATTTTTTTAGTAGATTTGTTTTCTGGAATTTCAAGCTCCTACCTATAACTGCTGCTGAGATATGGCAAAATGACCTAAAACATTCGACCACCCCTCTTTAGCCCCCTTCTGTGTGGAATTTCTAAAATCGCTGAAATAGGTGTTTAATCATTTTTTTAGTAGATTTGTTTTCTGGAATTTCAAGCTCCTACCTATAACTGCTGCTGAGATATGGCGAAATGACCTAAAACATTCGACCACCCCACTTTAACCCCCTTCTGGATGGAATTTCTAATATCGCTGAAATAGGTGTTTAATAATTTTTTTAGTAGATTTGTTTTCCTGATTTTTACGTTCCTACCTATAACTGCTGCTGAGATATGGCGAAATGATCTAAAACATTCGACCACCCCCCTTTAACCTCCTTCTGAGGGGAATTTCTAAAATAGCTGAAATAGGGGTTTAATCATTTTTTTAGTAGATTTGTTTTCTGGAATTTCAAGCTCCTACCTATAACTGCTGCTGAGATATGGCAAAATGACCTAAAACATTCGACCCCCACCCCTTTAACCCCCTTCTGGGTGGGATTTCTAAAATCGCTAAAATAGGGGTTTAATCATGTTTTTAGTAGATGTGTTTTCCTGAATTTCCCGCTCCTACCTAAATCCGCTGCTGAGATATGGCGAAATAACCCGAAACTTTTGAATACCCCTTTAGCCACCTTCTGGGGGGAGTTTCCAAAATCGCCGAAATGCGTGTTTAACCAATTTTTTAGTAGATTTGTTTTAATTAATTTCGCCCTCCTACATAAAAGCTGAGATATGGCGAAATAACCTAAAAAATTCGACCCCCCCCATTTAACCACCTTCTGGGGGGAATTTCCAAAATTGCTGAAATATGTGTTTAATCACTTTTTTAGTAGATTTGTTTTCCTGATTTTCGCGCTTCTACCTTTAACTGCTGCTGAGACATGGCAAAATGACTTAAAACATTCGACCACCCCCCTTTAACCCCCTTCTGGATGGAATTTCTAATATCGCTGAAATAGGTGTTTAATAATTTTTTTAGTAGATTTGTTTTCCTGATTTTTACGTTCCTACCTATAGCTGCTGCTGAGATATGGCGAAATGATCTAAAACATTCGACCACCCCCTTTTAACACCCTTCTGGGTGGAATTTCTAATATCGCTGAAATAGGTGTTTAATAATTTTTTTAGTAGATTTGTTTTCCTGATTTTTACGTTCCTACCTATAATTGCTGCTGAGATATGACGAAATGATTTAAAACATTCGACCACCCCCCTTTAACCCCCTTCTGCGTGGAATTTCTAAATTAGTTGAAATAGGTGTTTAATCATTTTTTTAGTAGATTTGTTTTCCTGATTTTTACGTTCCTACCTATAACTGCTGCTGAGATATGGCGAAATGATCTAAAACATTCTACCACCCCCCTTTAACCCCTTCTGGGTGGAATTTCTAAAATCGCTGAAATAGGTTTTTAATCATTTGTTTAGTGGATTTGTTTTCTGGAATTTCAAGCTCCTACCTATAACTGCTGCTGAGATATGGCAAAATGACCTAAAACATTCGACCACCCCCCTTTAACCCCCTTCTGGATGGAATTTCTAATATCGCTGAAATAGGTGTTTAATAATTTTTTTAGTAGATTTGTTTTCCTGAATTTTACGTTCCTACCTATAACTGCTGCTGAGATATGGCAAAATGACCTAAAACATTTGACCACCTTCTGGGGGGAATTTCCAAAATTGCTGAAATATGTGTTTAATAATTTTTTTAGTAGAGTTGTTTTCCTGAGTTTTACGTTCCTACCTATAACTGCTGCTGAGATATGACGAAATGATTTAAAACATTCGACCACCCCCCTTTAACCCCCTTCTGGGTGGAATTTCTAAAATCGCTGAAATAGGTGTTTAATAATTTTTTTAGTAGATTTGTTTTCTGGAATTTCAAGCTCCTACCTATAACTGCTGCCCAGATATGGCAAAATGACCTAAAACATTTGACCACCCCCTTTTAACCCCCTTCTGGATGGAATTTCTAATATCGCTGAAATAGGTGTTTAATAATTTTTTTAGTAGATTTGTTTTCCTGAATTTTACGTTCCTACCTATAACTGCTGCTGAGATATGGCAAAATCACCTAAAACATTTGACCACCCCCCTTTAACCCCCCTTCTGGGTGGAATTTCTAAAATCGCTGAAATAGGTGTTTAATCATTTTTTTAGTAGATTTGTTTTCTGGAATTTCAAGCTCCTACCTATAAATGTTGCTGAGATATGGCAAAATGACCTAAAACATTCGACCCAGCCCTTTAACCCCCTTCTTGGTGGAATTTCTAAAATCGCTGAAATAGGGGTTTAATAATTTTTTAGTAGATTTGTTTTCCTGATTTTTACGTTCTTACCTATAACTGCTGCTGAGATATGGCGAAATGATCTAAAACATAAGACCACCCCCCTTTAACCCCCTTCTGGGTGGAATTTCTAAAATCGCTGAAATAGGTGTTTAATCATTTTTTTAGTAGATTTGTTTTCTGGAATTTCAAGCTCCTACCTATAACTCCTACCTAAATCCGCTTCTGAGATATGGCGAAATAACCCGAAACTTTTGAATACCCCTTTAGCCACCTTCTGGGGGAGTTTCCAAAATCGCCGAAATACGTGTTTAACCAATTTTTTTGTAGATTTGTTTTAATTAATTTCGCCCTCCTGCATAAAAGCTGAGATATGGCGAAATAACCTAAAAAATTCGACCCCCCCCCCATTTAACCACCTTCTGGGTGGAATTTCTAAAATCGCTGAAATAGGTGTATAATCATTTTTTTAGTAGATTTGTTTTCTGGAATTTCAAGCTCCTACCTATAAATGCTGCTGAGATATGGCAAAATGACCTAAAACATTCGACCCCCCCCCCTTTAACCCCCTTCTGGGTGGAATTTCTAAAATCGCTGAAATAGGTGTTTAATCATTTTTTTAGTAGATTTGTTTTCTGGAATTTCAAGCTCCTACCTATAAATGCTGCTGAGATATGGCGAAATGACCTAAAACATTCGACCCCCCCCCTGTAACCCCCTTGTGGGTGGAATTTCTAAAATCGCTGAAATAGGGGTTTAATCATTTTTTCTGGATTTGTTTTCTGGAATTTCAAGCTCCTACCTATAACTGCTGCTGAGATATGGCAAAATGACCTAAAACATTCGACCACCCCCCTTTAACCCCCTTCTGGATGGAATTTCTAATATCGCTGAAATAGGTGTTTAATAATTTTTTTAGTAGATTTGTTTTCCTGAATTTTACGTTCCTAATCATAACTGCTGCTGAGATATGGCAAAATGACCTAAAACATTTGACCACCCCCCTTTAACCCCCTTCTGGGTGGAATTTCTAAAATCGCTGAAATAGGTGTTTAATCATTTTTTTAGTAGATTTGTTTTCTGGAATTTCAAGCTCCTACCTATAAATGCTGCTGAGATATGGCAAAATGACCTAAAACATTCGACCCCCCCCCTGTAACCCCCTTGTGGGTGGAATTTCTAAAATCGCTGAAATAGGGGTTTAATCATTTTTTTAGTAGATTTGTTTTCTGGAATTTCAAGCTCCTACCTATAACTGCTGCTGAGATATGGCGAAATGACCTAAAACATTCGACCACCCCTCTTTAGCCCCCTTCTGGGTGGAATTTCTAAAATCGCTGAAATAGGTGTTTAATAATTTTTTTAGTAGATTTGTTTTCCTGAATTTTACGTAAGTACCCATAACTGCTGCTGAGATATGGCAAAATGACCTAAAACATTTGACCATCCCCCTTTAACCCCCTTCTGGGTGGAATTTCTAAAATCGCTGAAATAGGTGTTTAATAATTTTTTAGTAGATTTGTTTTCCTGATTTTTACGTTCCTACCTATAACTGCTGCTGAGATATGACGAAATGATTTAAAACATTCGACCACCCCTTTAACCCCCTTCTGGGTGGAATTTCTAAAATCGCTGAAATAGGTGTTTAATCATTTTTTTAGTAGATTTGTTTTCTGGAATTTCAAGCTCCTACCTATAACTGCTGCTGAGATATGGCAAAATGACTAAAACATTCGACCCCCACCCCTTTAACCCCCTTCTGGGTGGAATTTCTAAAATCGCTAAAATAGGGGTTTAATCATTTTTTTAGTAGATGTGTTTTCCTGAATTTCCCGCTCCTACCTAAATCCGCTGCTGAGATATGGCGAAATAACCCGAAACTTTTGAATACCCCTTTAGCCACCTTCTGGGGGAGTTTCCAAAATCGCCGAAATACGTGTTTAACCAATTTTTTTGTAGATTTGTTTTAATTAATTTCGCCCTCCTGCATAAAAGCTGAGATATGGCGAAATAACCTAAAAAATTCGACCCCCCCCCATTTAACAACCTTCTGGGTGGAATTTCTAAAATCGCTGAAATAGGTGTATAATCATTTTTTTAGTAGATTTGTTTTCTGGAATTTCAAGCTCCTACCTATAAATGCTGCTGAGATATGGCAAAATGACCTAAAACATTCGACCCCCCCCCCTTTAACCCCCTTCTGGGTGGAATTTCTAAAATCGCTGAAATAGGTGTTTAATCATTTTTTTAGTAGATTTGTTTTCTGGAATTTCAAGCTCCTACCTATAAATGCTGCTGAGATATGGCGAAATGACCTAAAACATTCGACACCCCCCCTGTAACCCCCTTGTGGGTGGAATTTCTAAAATCGCTGAAATAGGGGTTTAATCATTTTTTCTGGATTTGTTTTCTGGAATTTCAAGCTCCTACCTATAACTGCTGCTGAGATATGGCGAAATGACCTAAAACATTCGACCACCCCCCTTTAACCCCCTTCTGGATGGAATTTCTAATATCGCTGAAATAGGTGTTTAATAATTTTTTTAGTAGATTTGTTTTCCTGATTTTTACGTTCCTACCTATAACTGCTGCTGAGATATGGCAAAATGACCTAAAACATTTGACCACCCCCCTTTAACCCCCTTCTGAGTGGAATTTCTAATATCGCTGAAATAGGTGTTTAATAATTTTTTTAGTAGATTTGTTTTCCTGATTTTTACGTTCCTACCCATAATTGCTACTGAGATATGACGAAATGATTTAAAACATTCGACCACCCCCCTTTAACCCCCTTCTGGGTGGAATTTCTAAAGTCGCTGAAATAGGTGTTTAATCATTTTTTAGTAGATTTGTTTTCTGGAATTTCAAGCTCCTACCTATAACTGCTGCTGAGATATGGCAAAATGACCTAAAACATTCGACCCCCACCCCTTTAACCCCCTTCTGGGTGGGATTTCTAAAATCGCTAAAATAGGGGTTTAATCATGTTTTTAGTAGATGTGTTTTCCTGAATTTCCCGCTCCTACCTAAATCCGCTGCTGAGATATGGCGAAATAACCCGAAACTTTTGAATACCCCTTTAGCCACCTTCTGGGGGGAGTTTCCAAAATCGCCGAAATGCGTGTTTAACCAATTTTTTAGTAGATTTGTTTTAATTAATTTCGCCCTCCTACATAAAATCTGAGATATGGCGAAATAACCTAAAAAATTCGACCCGCCCCCATTTAACCACCTTCTGGATGGAATTTCTAATATCGCTGAAATAGGTGTTTAATAATTTTTTTAGTAGATTTGTTTTCCTGAATTTTACGTTCCTAATCATAACTGCTGCTGAGATATGGCAAAATGACCTAAAACATTTGACCACCCCCCTTTAACCCCCTTCTGGGTGGAATTTCTAAAATCGCTGAAATAGGTGTTTAATCATTTTTTTAGTAGATTTGTTTTCTGGAATTTCAAGCTCCTACCTATAAATGCTGCTGAGATATGGCAAAATGACCTAAAACATTCGACCCCCCCCCCTGTAACCCCCTTGTGGGTGGAATTTCTAAAATCGCTGAAATAGGGGTTTAATCATTTTTTTAGTAGATTTGTTTTCCTGAATTTTACGTAAGTACCCATAACTGCTGCTGAGATATGGCAAAATGACCTAAAACATTTGACCATCCCCCTTTAATCCCCTTCTGGGTGGAATTTCTAAAATCGCTGAAATAGGTGTTTAATAATTTTTTAGTAGATTTGTTTTCCTGATTTTTACGTTCCTACCTATAACTGCTGCTGAGATATGACGAAATGATTTAAAACATTCGACCACCCCCCTTTAACCCCCTTCTGGGTGGAATTTCTAAAATCGCTAAAATAGGGGTTTAATCATTTTTTTAGTAGATGTGTTTTCCTGAATTTCCCGCTCCTACCTAAATCCGCTGCTGAGATATGGCGAAATAACCCGAAACTTTTGAATACCCCTTTAGCCACCTTCTGGGGGAGTTTCCAAAATCGCCGAAATACGTGTTTAACCAATTTTTTTGTAGATTTGTTTTAATTAATTTCGCCCTCCTACATAAAAGCTGAGATATGGCGAAATAACCTAAAAAAATCGACCCCCCCCCATTTAACCACCTTCTGGGGGGAATTTCCAAAATTACTGAAATATGTGTTTAATCACTTTTTTAGTAGATTTGTTTTCCTGATTTTCGAGCTTCTACCTATAACTGCTGCTGAGATATGGCGAAATGACCTAAAACATTCGACCATCCCCCTTTAACCCCCTTCTGGATGGAATTTCTAAAATCGCTGAAATAGGTGTTTAATCATTTTTTTAGTAGATTTGTTTTCTGGAATTTCAAGCTCCTACCTATAACTGCTGCTGAGATATGGCAAAATGACCTAAAACATTCGACCACCCCCCTTTAACCCCCTTCTGGATGGAATTTCTAATATCGCTGAAATAGGTGTTTAATAATTTTTTTAGTAGATTTGTTTTACTGATTTTTACGTTCCTACCTATAACTGCTGCTGAGATATGGCGAAATGATCTAAAACATTCGACCACCCCCCTTTAACCCCCTTCTGGGTGGAATTTCTAATACCGCTGAAATAGGTGTTTAATAATTTTTTTAGTAGATTTGTTTTCCTGATTTTTACGTTCCTACCTATAACTGTTCTGAGATATGACGAAATGATTTAAAACATTCGACCACCCCCCTTTAACCCCCTTCTGGGTGGAATTCCTAAAATTGCTGAAATAGGTGTTTAATCATTTTTTTAGTAGATTTGTTTTCTGGAATTTCAAGCTCCTACCTATAACTGCTGCTGAGATATGGCAAAATGACCTACAACATTCGACCCCCCCCCTTTAACCCCCTTCTGGGTGGAATTTCTAAAATCGCTGAAATAGGGGTTTAATCATTTTTTCTGGATTTGTTTTCTGGAATTTCAAGCTCCTACCTATAACTGCTGCTGAGATATGGCAAAATGACCTAAAACATTTGACCACCCCCTTTTAACCCCCTTCTGGATGGAATTTCTAATATCGCTGAAATAGGTGTTTAATAATTTTTTTAGTAGATTTTTTTTCCTGAATTTTACGTTCCTACCTATAACTGCTGCTGAGATATGGCAAAATCACCTAAAACATTTGACCACCCCCCTTTAACCCCCCTTCTGGGTGGAATTTCTAAAATCGCTGAAATAGGTGTTTAATCATTTTTTTAGTAGATTTGTTTTCTGGAATTTCAAGTTCCTACCTATAAATGTTGCTGAGATATGGCAAAATGACCTAAAACATTCGACCCACCCCTTTAACCCCCTTCTTGGTGGAATTTCTAAAATCGCTGAAATAGGGGTTTAATAATTTTTTAGTAGATTTGTTTTCCTGATTTTTACGTTCTTACCTATAACTGCTGCTGAGATATGGCGAAATGATCTAAAACATAAGACCACCCCCCTTTAACCCCCTTCTGGGTGGAATTTCTAAAATCGCTGAAATAGGTGTTTAATCATTTTTTTAGTAGATTTGTTTTCTGGAATTTCAAGCTCCTACCTATAACTGCTGCTGAGATATGGCAAAATGACTAAAACATTCGACCCCCACCCCTTTAACCCCCTTCTGGGTGGGATTTCTAAAATCGCTGAAATAGGGGTTTAATCATTTTTTTAGTAGATGTGTTTTCCTGAATTTCCCGCTCCTACCTAAATCCGCTTCTGAGATTTGGCGAAATAACCCGAAACTTTTGAATACCCCTTTAGCCACCTTCTGGGGGGAGTTTCCAAAATCGCCGAAATACGTGTTTAACCAATTTTTTTGTAGATTTGTTTTAATTAATTTCGCCCTCCTGCATAAAAGCTGAGATATGGCGAAATAACCTAAAAAATTCGACCCACCCCATTTAACCACCTTCTGGGTGGAATTTCTAAAATCGCTGAAATAGGTGTATAATCATTTTTTTAGTAGATTTGTTTTCTGGAATTTCAAGCTCCTACCTATAAATGCTGCTGAGATATGGCAAAATGACCTAAAACATTCGACCCCCCCCCTTTAACCCCCTTCTGGGTGGAATTTCTAAAATCGCTGAAATAGGGGTTTAATCATTTTTTCTGGATTTGTTTTCCTGATTTTTACGTTCCTACCTATAGCTGCTGCTGAGATATGGCGAAATGACCTAAAACATTCGACCCCCCCCTGTAACCCCCTTGTGGGTGGAATTTCTAATATCGCTGAAATAGGTGTTTAATAATTTTTTTAGTAGATTTGTTTTCCTGAATTTTACGTTCCTAATCATAACTGCTGCTGAGATATGGCAAAATGACCTAAAACATTTGACCACCCCCCTTTAACCCCCTTCTGGGTGGAATTTCTAAAATCGCTGAAATAGGTGTTTAATCATTTTTTTAGTAGATTTGTTTTCTGGAATTTCAAGCTCCTACCTATAAATGCTGCTGAGATATGGCAAAATGACCTAAAACATTCGACCCCCCCCCCTGTAACCCCCTTGTGGGTGGAATTTCTAAAATCGCTGAAATAGGGGTTTAATCATTTTTTTAGTAGATTTGTTTTCTGGAATTTCAAGCTCCTACCTATAACTGCTGCTGAGATATGGCGAAATGACCTAAAACATTCGACCACCCCTCTTTAGCCCCCTTCTGGGTGGAATTTCTAAAATCGCTGAAATAGGTGTTTAATAATTTTTTTAGTAGATTTGTTTTCCTGAATTTTACGTAAGTACCCATAACTGCTGCTGAGATATGGCAAAATGACCTAAAACATTTGACCATCCCCCTTTAATCCCCTTCTGGGTGGAATTTCTAAAATCGCTGAAATAGGTGTTTAATAATTTTTTAGTAGATTTGTTTTCCTGATTTTTACGTTCCTACCTATAACTGCTGCTGAGATATGACGAAATGATTTAAAACATTCGACCACCCCCCTTTAACCCCCTTCTGGGTGGAATTTCTAAAATCGCTAAAATAGGGGTTTAATCATTTTTTTAGTAGATGTGTTTTCCTGAATTTCCCGCTCCTACCTAAATCCGCTGCTGAGATATGGCGAAATAACCCGAAACTTTTGAATACCCCTTTAGCCACCTTCTGGGGGAGTTTCCAAAATCGCCGAAATACGTGTTTAACCAATTTTTTTGTAGATTTGTTTTAATTAATTTCGCCCTCCTACATAAAAGCTGAGATATGGCGAAATAACCTAAAAAATTCGACCCCCCCCCATTTAACCACCTTCTGGGGGGAATTTCCAAAATTACTGAAATATGTGTTTAATCACTTTTTTAGTAGATTTGTTTTCCTGATTTTCGAGCTTCTACCTATAACTGCTGCTGAGATATGGCGAAATGACCTAAAACATTCGACCATCCCCCTTTAACCCCCTTCTGGGTGGAATTTCTAAAATCGCTGAAATAGGTGTTTAATCATTTTTTTAGTAGATTTGTTTTCTGGAATTTCAAGCTCCTACCTATAACTGCTGCTGAGATATGGCGAAATCACCTAAAACATTCGACCACCCCCCTTTAACCCCCTTCTGGATGAAATTTCTAATATCGCTGAAATAGGTGTTTAATAATTTTTTTAGTAGATTTGTTTTCCTGATTTTTACGTTCCTACCTATAACTGCTGCTGAGATATGGCGAAATGATCTAAAACATTCGACCACCCCCCTTTAACCCCCTTCTGGATGGAATTTCTAAAATCGCTGAAATAGGTGTTTAATCATTTTTTTAGTAGATTTGTTTTCTGGAATTTCAAGCTCCTACCTATAACTGCTGCTGAGATATGGCAAAATGACCTAAAACATTCGACCACCCCCCTTTAACCCCCTTCTGGATGGAATTTCTAATATCGCTGAAATAGGTGTTTAATAATTTTTTTAGTAGATTTGTTTTACTGATTTTTACGTTCCTACCTATAACTGCTGCTGAGATATGGCGAAATGATCTAAAACATTCGACCACCCCCCTTTAACCCCCTTCTGGGTGGAATTTCTAATACCGCTGAAATAGGTGTTTAATAATTTTTTTAGTAGATTTGTTTTCCTGATTTTTACGTTCCTACCTATAACTGTTCTGAGATATGACGAAATGATTTAAAACATTCGACCACCCCCCTTTAACCCCCTTCTGGGTGGAATTCCTAAAATTGCTGAAATAGGTGTTTAATCATTTTTTTAGTAGATTTGTTTTCTGGAATTTCAAGCTCCTACCTATAACTGCTGCTGAGATATGGCAAAATGACCTACAACATTCGACCCCCCCCCCCCCTTTAACCCCCTTCTGGGTGGAATTTCTAAAATCGCTGAAATAGGGGTTTAATCATTTTTTCTGGATTTGTTTTCTGGAATTTCAAGCTCCTACCTATAACTGCTGCTGAGATATGGCAAAATGACCTAAAACATTTGACCACCCCCTTTTAACCCCCTTCTGGATGGAATTTCTAATATCGCTGAAATAGGTGTTTAATAATTTTTTTAGTAGATTTTTTTTCCTGAATTTTACGTTCCTACCTATAACTGCTGCTGAGATATGGCAAAATCACCTAAAACATTTGACCACCCCCCTTTAACCCCCCTTCTGGGTGGAATTTCTAAAATCGCTGAAATAGGTGTTTAATCATTTTTTTAGTAGATTTGTTTTCTGGAATTTCAAGTTCCTACCTATAAATGTTGCTGAGATATGGCAAAATGACCTAAAACATTCGACCCACCCCTTTAACCCCCTTCTTGGTGGAATTTCTAAAATCGCTGAAATAGGGGTTTAATAATTTTTTAGTAGATTTGTTTTCCTGATTTTTACGTTCTTACCTATAACTGCTGCTGAGATATGGCGAAATGATCTAAAACATAAGACCACCCCCCTTTAACCCCCTTCTGGGTGGAATTTCTAAAATCGCTGAAATAGGTGTTTAATCATTTTTTTAGTAGATTTGTTTTCTGGAATTTCAAGCTCCTACCTATAACTGCTGCTGAGATATGGCAAAATGACTAAAACATTCGACCCCCACCCCTTTAACCCCCTTCTGGGTGGGATTTCTAAAATCGCTGAAATAGGGGTTTAATCATTTTTTTAGTAGATGTGTTTTCCTGAATTTCCCGCTCCTACCTAAATCCGCTTCTGAGATTTGGCGAAATAACCCGAAACTTTTGAATACCCCTTTAGCCACCTTCTGGGGGGAGTTTCCAAAATCGCCGAAATACGTGTTTAACCAATTTTTTTGTAGATTTGTTTTAATTAATTTCGCCCTCCTGCATAAAAGCTGAGATATGGCGAAATAACCTAAAAAATTCGACCCACCCCATTTAACCACCTTCTGGGTGGAATTTCTAAAATCGCTGAAATAGGTGTATAATCATTTTTTTAGTAGATTTGTTTTCTGGAATTTCAAGCTCCTACCTATAAATGCTGCTGAGATATGGCAAAATGACCTAAAACATTCGACCCCCCCCCCCTTTAACCCCCTTCTGGGTGGAATTTCTAAAATCGCTGAAATAGGGGTTTAATAATTTTTTCTGGATTTGTTTTCTGGAATTTCAAGCTCCTACCTATAACTGCTGCTGAGATATGGCAAAATGACCTAAAACATTTGACCACCCCCTTTTAACCCCCTTCTGGATGGAATTTCTAATATCGCTGAAATAGGTGTTTAATAATTTTTTTAGTAGATTTGTTTTCCTGAATTTTACGTTCCTACCTATAACTGCTGCTGAGATATGGCAAAATCACCTAAAACATTTGACCACCCCCCTTTAACCCCTCTTCTGGGTGGAATTTCTAAAATCGCTGAAATAGGTGTTTAATCATTTTTTTAGTAGATTTGTTTTCTGGAATTTCAAGCTCCTACCTATAAATGTTGCTGAGATATGGCAAAATGACCTAAAACATTCGACCCACCCCTTTAACCCCCTTATTGGTGGAATTTCTAAAATCGCTGAAATAGGGGTTTAATAATTTTTTAGTAGATTTGTTTTCCTGATTTTTACGTTCTTACCTATAACTGCTGCTGAGATATGGCGAAATGATCTAAAACATAAGACCACCCCCCTTTAACCCCCTTCTGGGTGGAATTTCTAAAATCGCTGAAATAGGTGTTTAATCATTTTTTTAGTAGATTTGTTTTCTGGAATTTCAAGCTCCTACCTATAACTGCTGCTGAGATATGGCAAAATGACTAAAACATTCGACCCCCACCCCTTTAACCCCCTTTTGGGTGGGATTTCTAAAATCGCTGAAATAGGGGTTTAATCATTTTTTTAGTAGATGTGTTTTCCTGAATTTCCCGCTCCTACCTAAATCCGCTTCTGAGATATGGCGAAATAACCCGAAACTTTTGAATACCCCTTTAGCCACCTTCTGGGGGAGTTTCCAAAATCGCCGAAATACGTGTTTAACCAATTTTTTTGTAGATTTGTTTGAATTAATTTCGCCCTCCTGCATAAAAGCTGAGATATGGTGAAATAACCTAAAAAATTCGACCCCCCCCCCCATTTAACCACCTTCTGGGTGGAATTTCTAAAATCGCTGAAATAGGTGTATAATCATTTTTTTAGTAGATTTGTTTTCTGGAATTTCAAGCTCCTACCTATAAATGCTGCTGAGATATGGCAAAATGACCTAAAACATTCGACCCCCCCCCCTTTAACCCCCTTCTGGGTGGAATTTCTAAAATCGCTGAAATAGGTGTTTAATCATTTTTTTAGTAGATTTGTTTTCTGGAATTTCAAGCTCCTACCTATAACTGCTGCTGAGATATGGCGAAATGACCTAAAACATTCGACCACCCCCCTTTAACCCCCTTCTGGATGGAATTTCTAATATCGCTGAAATAGGTGTTTAATAATTTTTTTAGTAGATTTGTTTTCCTGATTTTTACGTTCCTACCTATAACTGCTGCTGAGATATGGCGAAATGATCCAAAACATTGGACCACCCCCCTTTAACCCCCTTCTGTGTGGAATTTCTAATATCGCTAAAATAGGTGTTTAATAATATTTTTATTAGATTTGGTTTCCTGATTTTTACGTTCCTACCTATAACTGCTGCTGAGATATGACGAAATGATTTAAAACTTTCGACCACCCCCCTTTAACCCCCTTCTGGGTGGAATTTCTAAAATCGCTGAAATAGGTGTTTAATCATTTTTTTAGTAGATTTGTTTTCTGGAATTTCAAGCTCCTACCTATAACTGCTGCTGACATATGGCAAAATGACCTAAAACATTCGACCCCCCCCCTTTAACCCCCTTCTGGTTGGAATTTCTAAAATCGCTGAAATAGGGGTTTAATCATTTTTTCTGGATTTGTTTTCTGGAATTTCAAGCTCCTACCTATAACTGCTGCTGAGATATGGCAAAATGACCTAAAACATTCGACCACCCCCCTTTAACCCCCTTCTGGATGGAATTTCTAATATCGCTGAAATAGGTGTTTAATAATTTTTTTAGTAGATTTGTTTTCCTGAATTTTACGTTCCTAATCATAACTGCTGCTGAGATATGGCAAAATGACCTAAAACATTTGACCACCCCCCTTTAACCCCCTTCTGGGTGGAATTTCTAAAATCGCTGAAATAGGTGTTTAATCATTTTTTTAGTAGATTTGTTTTCTGGAATTTCAAGCTCCTACCTATAAATGCTGCTGAGATATGGCAAAATGACCTAAAACATTCGACCCCCCCCCTGTAACCCCCTTGTGGGTGGAATTTCTAAAATCGCTGAAATAGGGGTTTAATCATTTTTTTAGTAGATTTGTTTTCTGGAATTTCAAGCTCCTACCTATAACTGCTGCTGAGATATGGCGAAATGACCTAAAACATTCGACCACCCCTCTTTAGCCCCCTTCTGGGTGGAATTTCTAAAATCGCTGAAATAGGTGTTTAATAATTTTTTTAGTAGATTTGTTTTCCTGAATTTTACGTAAGTACCCATAACTGCTGCTGAGATATGGCAAAATGACCTAAAACATTTGACCATCCCCCTTTAACCCCCTTCTGGGTGGAATTTCTAAAATCGCTGAAATAGGTGTTTAATAATTTTTTAGTAGATTTGTTTTCCTGATTTTTACGTTCCTACCTATAACTGCTGCTGAGATATGACGAAATGATTTAAAACATTCGACCACCCCCCTTTAACCCCCTTCTGGGTGGAATTTCTAAAATCGCTAAAATAGGGGTTTAATCATTTTTTTAGTAGATGTGTTTTCCTGAATTTCCCGCTCCTACCTAAATCCGCTGCTGAGATATGGCGAAATAACCCGAAACTTTTGAATACCCCTTTAGCCACCTTCTGGGGGGAGTTTCCAAAATCGCCGAAATACGTGTTTAACCAATTTTTTTGTAGATTTGTTTTAATTAATTTCGCCCTCCTACATAAAAGCTGAGATATGGCGAAATAACCTAAAAAATTCGACCCCCCCCCATTTAACCACCTTCTGGGGGGAATTTCCAAAATTACTGAAATATGTGTTTAATCACTTTTTTAGTAGATTTGTTTTCCTGATTTTCGAGCTTCTACCTATAACTGCTGCTGAGATATGGCGAAATGACCTAAAACGTTCGACCATCCCCCTTTAACCCCCTTCTGGGTGGAATTTCTAAAATCGCTGAAATAGGTGTTTAATCATTTTTTTAGTAGATTTGTTTTCTGGAATTTCAAGCTCCTACCTATAACTGCTGCTGAGATATGGCGAAATCACCTAAAACATTCGACCACCCCCCTTTAACCCCCTTCTGGATGAAATTTCTAATATCGCTGAAATAGGTGTTTAATAATTTTTTTAGTAGATTTGTTTTCCTGATTTTTACGTTCCTACCTATAACTGCTGCTGAGATATGGCGAAATGATCTAAAACATTCGACCACCCCCCTTTAACCCCCTTCTGGATGGAATTTCTAAAATCGCTGAAATAGGTGTTTAATCATTTTTTTAGTAGATTTGTTTTCTGGAATTTCAAGCTCCTACCTATAACTGCTGCTGAGATATGGCAAAATGACCTAAAACATTCGACCACCCCCCTTTAACCCCCTTCTGGATGGAATTTCTAATATCGCTGAAATAGGTGTTTAATAATTTTTTTAGTAGATTTGTTTTCCTGATTTTTACGTTCCTACCTATAACTGCTGCTGAGATATGGCGAAATGATCTAAAACATTCGACCACCCCCCTTTAACCCCCTTCTGGGTGGAATTTCTAATATCGCTGAAATAGGTGTTTAATAATTTTTTTAGTAGATTTGTTTTCCTGATTTTTACGTTCCTACCTATAACTGTTCTGAGATATGACGAAATGATTTAAAACATTCGACCACCCCCCTTTAACCCCCTTCTGGGTGGAATTCCTAAAATTGCTGAAATAGGTGTTTAATCATTTTTTTAGTAGATTTGTTTTCTGGAATTTCAAGCTCCTACCTATAACTGCTGCTGAGATATGGCAAAATGACCTACAACATTCGACCCCCCCCCCTTTAACCCCCTTCTGGGTGGAATTTCTAAAATCGCTGAAATAGGGGTTTAATCATTTTTTCTGGATTTGTTTTCTGGAATTTCAAGCTCCTACCTATAACTGCTGCTGAGATATGGCAAAATGACCTAAAACATTTGACCACCCCGTTTTAACCCCCTTCTGGATGGAATTTCTAATATCGCTGAAATAGGTGTTTAATAATTTTTTTAGTAGATTTGTTTTCCTGAATTTTACGTTCCTACCTATAACTGCTGCTGAGATATGGCAAAATCACCTAAAACATTTGACCACCCCCCTTTAACCCCCCTTCTGGGTGGAATTTCTAAAATCGCTGAAATAGGTGTTTAATCATTTTTTTTAGTAGATTTGTTTTCTGGAATTTCAAGCTCCTACCTATAAATGTTGCTGAGATATGGCAAAATGACCTAAAACATTCGACCCCCCCTTTAACCCCCTTCTTGGTGGAATTTCTAAAATCGCTGAAATAGGGGTTTAATAATTTTTTAGTAGATTTGTTTTCCTGATTTTTACGTTCTTACCTATAACTGCTGCTGAGATATGGCGAAATGATCTAAAACATAAGACCACCCCCCTTTAACCCCCTTCTGGGTGGAATTTCTAAAATCGCTGAAATAGGTGTTTAATAATTTTTTTAGTAGATTTGTTTTCCTGATTTTTACGTTCCTACCTATAACTGCTGCTGAGATATGGCGAAATGATCCAAAACATTGGACCACCCCCCTTTAACCCCCTTCTGGGTGGAATTTCTAATATCGCTAAAATAGGTGTTTAATAATTTTTTTAGTAGAATTGGTTTCCTGATTTTTACGTTCTTACCTATAACTGCTGCTGAGATATGACGAAATGATTTAAAACTTTCGACCACCCCCCTTTAACCCCCTTCTGGGTGGAATTTCTAAAATCGCTGAAATAGGTGTTTAATCATTTTTTTAGTAGATTTGTTTTCTGGAATTTCAAGCTCCTACCTATAACTGCTGCTGAGATATGGCAAAATGACCTAAAACATTCGACCCCCCCCCTTTAACCCCCTTCTGGGTGGAATTTCTAAAATCGCTGAAATAGGGGTTTAATCATTTTTTCTGGATTTGTTTTCTGGAATTTCAAGCTCCTACCTATAACTGCTGCTGAGATATGGCAAAATGACCTAAAACATTCGACCACCCCCCTTTAACCCCCTTCTGGATGGAATTTCTAATATCGCTGAAATAGGTGTTTAATAATTTTTTTAGTAGATTTGTTTTCCTGAATTTTACGTTCCTACCCATAACTGCTGCTGAGATATGGCAAAATGACCTAAAACATTTGACCACCCCCCTTTAACCTCCTTCTGGGTGGAATTTCTAAAATCGCTGAAATAGGTGTTTAATCATTTTTTTAGTAGATTTGTTTTCAGGAATTTCAAGCTCCTACCTATAAATGCTGCTGAGATATGGCAAAATGACCTAAAACATTCGACCCCCCCCCTGTAACCCCCTTGTGGGTGGAATTTCTAAAATCGCTGAAATAGGGGTTTAATCATTTTTTTAGTAGATTTGTTTTCTGGAATTTCAAGCTCCTACCTATAACTGCTGCTGAGATATGGCGAAATGACCTAAAACATTCGACCACCCCTCTTTAGCCCCCTTCTGGGTGGAATTTCTAAAATCGCTGAAATAGGTGTTTAATAATTTTTTTAGTAGATTTGTTTTCCTGAATTTTACGTAAGTACCCATAACTGCTGCTGAGATATGGCAAAATGACCTAAAACATTTGACCACCCCCCTTTAACCCCCTTCTGGGTGGAATTTCTAAAATCGCTGAAATAGGTGTTTAATCATTTTTTTAGTAGATTTGTTTTCTGGAATTTCAAGCTCCTACCTATAAATGCTGCTGAGATATGGCAAAATGACCTAAAACATTCGACCCCCCCCTTTAACCCCCTTCTGGGTGGAATTTCTAAAATCGCTGAAATAGGGGTTTAATCATTTTTTTAGTAGATTTGTTTTCTGGAATTTCAAGCTCCTACCTATAACTGCTGCTGAGATATGGCGAAATGACCTAAAACATTCGACCACCCCCCTTTAACCCCCTTCTGGATGGAATTTCTAATATCGCTGAAATAGGTGTTTAATAATTTTTTTAGTAGATTTGTTTTCCTGATTTTTACGTTCCTACCTATAACTGCTGCTGAGATATGACGAAATGATCTAAAACATTTGACCATCCCCCTTTAACCCCCTTCTGAGGGGAATTTCTAAAATAGCTGAAATAGGTGTTTAATCATTTTTTTAGTAGATTTGTTTTCTGGAATTTCAAGCTCCTACCTATAACTGCTGCTGAGATATGGCACAATGACCTAAAACATTCGACCACCCCCCTTTAACCCCCTTCTGGGGGGAATTTCTAAAATCGCTGAAATAGGTTTTTAATCATTTTTTAAATAGATTTGTATTCTGGAATTTCAAGCTCCTACCTATAACTGCTGCTGAGATATGGCGAAATGACCTAAAACATGCGACCACCCCCCTTTAACCCCCTTCTGGGGAGAATTTCTAAAATCGCTGAAAGGGGTGTTTAATCATTTTTTAGTAGATTTGTTTTCTGGAATTTCAAGCTCCTACCTATAACTGCTGCTGAGATATGGCGAAATGACCTAAAACATTCGACCACCCCCCTTTTAACCCCCTTCTGGGGGGAATTTCTAAAATCGCTGAAATAGGTGTTTAATCATTTTTTTAGTAGTTTTGTTTTCTGGAATTTCAAGCTCCTACCTATAACTGCTGCTGAGATATGGCGAAATGACCTAAAACATTCGACCACCCCCCTTTAACCCCCTTCTGGGGGGAATTTCTTAAATCGCTGAAAGAGTTGTTTAATAATTTTTTTAGTAGATTTGTTTTCTGGAATTTCAAGCTCCTAGCTATACCTGCTGCTGAGATATGGCAAAATGACCTAAAACATTCGAACCCCCCTTTAACCCCCTTTGGGGGGGAATTTTCAAAAGTCCCTTCTTATTGCTTGCCTAGGCCATAACAGCAATCTATAGTCCAAATTGTGTGTCCCTGACTTTAGTAGTTTCGGCTGGGCGTTGATGAGTCACCCAGTCAGTCACCGTTTCCTCTTTATATAATAGTATCTCTATAATAAAACCGTAAGTCATGTGACTGTCATCAACAGTTCCGGAATGTCCGTTTCACTTTTTCATATGCCAGACGGCCATTTTTATTAAAAATTATTTTTTCGAATAAAACTTCATAAATGTGACATTTTTAGAAAGATCGTTCAAAATAAATTAATATTTGAGAGATGACTTACGTTCAATTATGTATATATTCTCCAATAACTTCATTTGAAATTAGCTTCGCAGTTCAAATTCTCTATCCATAAAAGTAAACAAAAAAAAAGGTTCATTCGTCGTGAAGGTTTAAAATATTAAACCATTAAACCATGGAGATAATCGTTCGTAAAGTTAGTTTTCCATGAAAGATTTTTTGGAGCGCTGCCTGGTGTCAAAAAAATAATTCGTACCAGTGACACAATCAAAGTTTACCATAATTATGTGCTATACAACTCAACTTCATTCTTTATCTTTTCTTGATGTAAGCTGAATGTAAACAAATACAACTCATGTAATGATATTTAATGAATCAAATTTTGAAACAAATTGTCAGTTAATTTGGTATTTATGTATTATACATGAAAGGAAGAGAGACCACCGAAAATGATTGTTAATCACCAATCATATTTACCATTATTAATGACCAATCGCTTTCAAAACAGTAATTTAATATACATTTACAAAATACATAACATCATTAAGTACTTTTGTGTTATTTGGGCGCAAATCTCCAATAGAATTTTTAAAATCGCCAATACCAACTTTTATTTTTCGCGTGTGCAAATTAGAAACGATACTTTTATTTTGAAATCAAATGGTCTGATGGAACAGCTGTCGTAGACGCACCGGGGCACTATATTAATTATAGAGTTGCAATATAGAGAGAAAAAACGGGTTGCTGCAATTAGAATTATAGGCGGTAATGTTGGTGTGACATATTTACGTGATTATCAAAACTGGCTTCCAAAAGTTCAATGTTTCACCAAACCATACTCGAAAATTACGTGTTATAATATGCACTCCGATTATGTCACATTATTCAAGACGTTTTAAATGAGAATAATGATAGATTTTCTTCTTGATTCTCCCGTAATCAAGTCTACAGCCAAAGTTAGCGAGAAACAAACAAACAAACAAAAAAATATTGGCAACAATATGGTTCAGTGTAAATGGTGGATATCATTAAAGACTTTCACAAAATAGACTTCATTGCACCAAATCGTATTAACTAAAATACGCCATTTGGCAATGGATCCAATTACGGAAAACTACTTAATATGTTTAAGAATCTCCTCATTAGCAAGCATATTGCAACTGATAAGCAAACGGATATGAAGCATAAATGCTTAAGTTGGTTAAGCGGTTTTTGTCAAGAAAGCTGAAATACATAACAACAAAAAATATGCGAAATGCTACCATGATCGAAAAAGTTTTTGATTTGTCTATTAGAATCTTCCGGTTTGGCGAAGGATTACGGAAAAAAATAAATTATGAATAAAAGTAACGTGTTACAATGCTTAACATACATTTAAGGGAGACCAAACTGGTCGCAAGTGGCGGCTAGTAGATAACAATAACAATTCATTTCCCATTCAAATTGATTTTTAACCACTTAACAGTTTCGCTCGAACGCCACTCGGGCAAGTTAAGTTTGCTTGCTTCGTTACTAAATGCTTTTGGATAACACTAATTCTTAACTGTAATCTTTGCTTTATCAATTGGCAGATGTTTTTCGATTATAAAGGTAGATATTTTAGTACGAAAAAAGTGGTGTTTTGTCTCTATTTTTAGTTTATTGTGTCAAAACAATGAAACAGTTAAGGAGTTAAAGGATTGTAAAACACTTCAAGAAACTTGGATACATTCTTTTCCCCCAAATATCAAGTCTTTTTCCACTTTTTCAGTTAGTGGAAAAATACAATTTTTACTTTGAGTCCGAGCCCCAGTCTGTTTCGGGCCCGGGCTCGGTCTGAGTCCGTCTCAGCTCTAATACATACATAGATTTTTCCATAGATTTTTTTCATAATTTTTTAAGAATGCGCTTTAAGGGGACCTTCATTGTCAGTTTGAATTCACTCTTGATTGATTCTTTTAACAGAAAAACTTAAAGTTTGATTTATAGTTGCAGACTAAATGACATAGAAAAGAGACTAGAAAAAAAAAATTGCCGAGAAATATCTTTTCTAGAATGATTGAAATCACTCAAAAACCATTTTACTTTCGTTGTTTCTAAAACTGGAATATGTGAGTAACGGGATCTTTTCCATATAAATCTCCCTTTATTGAGTAGTAGCTACCCAATATTACGATAATATCGCATTATTTGGAAGTACTTCCGATGAAATACCGATATTGGTTAAATAACCAATATTACCAATAATAGTCGGCACTGTAAAAAATGCAAAAGTTTCTTAATTTAGCTCATTATGAAAGTTTACAAAAATATAATACAACCTCTTCCGATTTACTCATTGTTCCGAAAAGCGTTCCTTTTTTTTAGAACCCCCGAAACGAATATATTTCTGGTATTTATCGAATAATTTCCGAAACAAACTTTTTTTCTCTTTTGCTGCTCGTATCGTTTTTGAGTAGTTTTTAAAGTGTAAATCAGTTCTTTCTAATCGGACTATCTGATTTTCGGATCGAGAATTCAACTCTCAAGTAAACATTTTCAACTACGCAACAGGATTTACACATGCAAGAGTAGCAAAATAACGTTAATTTTAATGTTAATGCTAATGCTGTTCATTTTTTATGTTTGTCGAACATGAAAATGTTTATTTGTGAATTGACAGAATGTGAAAAACTGAGATGTCGGGTTGAAAAAACTGGTTAATATAATGTAAAAATACTAGAAAACGTTTCCGAAAAATAGAGCCATGAAAAGAAGCTTTTGTTTCAGAAATGCTCTTTTAAATCTAGTTAAAACTATTGGTTTCTGAAGATAAAGGAAGGTATTTCGCAACCGTTGATAACTTGGTAAACGTTATATTATATTTTCGTAAATCTTAAGATAGATAAGAGCTAGATTAAGAAGCATTTGTCTTTTTTACGGTGGGCTTTGCAGTGGAATATTCGTAATGAAACGCTAACATTGCAAAAATATTGACTTTTTATTGAAAATATTGGCAACGAAATGGCGAAATATGCTTTTTAAATACTCAGTACTAAAATGGATAAATGTAAACCTTCAATTTCAGGACAATATTTCAGTCTGATATTGCTCAATATACACTGCTATCCAAAAATTAAGAGGCAGTGGCCGGACATTTTCGTTTTTTACACGGTTTGTCGAATATCTACTGAAATTCTTGACGAATTGTGCTTGAAATTCGAGGATGTAAAGCACATGTTTGGCTTCAAGAACAGTAGAAACTGTATACTGCAATTAAAAAATTAAATATTGAATATTTGATAAGATATGAGTATTTGTATGAAATAATTGTTAACTGCGCATGCGCGAACTATACGCTAGATTTTTTTTTCTCATGATTTGGTAGTCAATTCTATAGAGCAACTCATGTAACAAGACCAGTCAAATATCGTGAAAACTCAAAAAGATACAGGCTATACAGTGAGCTAATTGATAAATTGGGGGAGGAAATCCCTTATAATCCAATGTGATTTTTTTCCCCAATTTGTCAATTAGCTCACTGTATTGCCTGTATCTTTTTGAGTGTTCACGAAATTTGAGTGATCTTTTTACACGAATTGTTCTATAGAATTGACTACCAAATCATGAAAAAAAAATTTCTTTCGTATAATTCGCGCATGCGCAGTTAAAATTATTTCATACAAATGCCCATATTTCATCAAATATTTAATATTTAAACTTTTAATTGCAGTACATTGTTTCTACTGTTCTTGAAGTCAAACATGTGATTTACATGTGATCAAGGACAATTCGTCAAGAATTTCAGTAGATAGTCGACAAACGGTGTAAAAAACGAAAACGTCCGGTCACTGCCCCTTAATTTTTGGTTGGTTGGTTTATGACAGCCGATTATCTACTCGAGGGATATAGGCCCTAGGAGGAGGGATGTGCCCTCCGTGGGAGTCTTTCTAAGGGATCCTAACCGTATTTATGGCAAGGTTCGAAGAAAACCACGGAAAATTCCGAACGGCTTAATTTTTGGACAGCAGTGTATACTTACATTAGGTTGTGTAAATGCAAACAATAATCGCATAATATTATTTTGCTAGTAGGGTCAATCTTTTAATTTTAATTTACACCCATTTAATTAATGAAATATGTTACAGAATTGATGATATTTAAAGAAAACTTCTTTAAAAATTCGTTTATGAAATTAGTATAAGATAGTTTTCTAATGGTTGGTTGGTTGGTTGATTTATGACGGCCAATTATCTACTCTTGGGATATAGGCCCTAGGGGGGAGTGCCCTCCGTGGGGGTCTTTCTAAGTTATCCTAACCCGTATTTACGGAAAGTTTTCTAATGAGTTATATACAATAAGCTACTAAAACTCTTATTAGGTTTTTAAAGAATTTTTCTTATTTAACGTAAAATGAATGTATAAATATTTCAGTAGATTTTGAAAAAAAAAAAAAAATCGAAAAAAGTAATTCCTTATTTAAGTTAAACTTAGTCCACCAATAACTTTAAAATAATTTATTATAAAATATGAAAGAAGAAGATGTATTTAATTCATTGATCTTTAAAATTACATCTACATTGGTTTTTCTGTTTGCTATTAGACAGCATTAGTTTCGTTTTAAATTAAGCGCTAAGCAGATGGTCGCCTTCTCACTAAGATTGAATTCTCTCTATTACTGGTCCTTTTAATTGAAAAACTTTTGTGTTGATTTATAGAGACAGATAAAATGTCGTGTATCAGATTCCAGAAGGAAAACATGTCTCCTTATTATAATTTCTTAGCACGCAATACAGATAGTTTTTTTTTAATCGCGCTCAAAAATCATTTAAAAAAACATAAAATACCATCAAATTGAGGTACAACTTTCAAACAAATTGCATTTGAAAGTAGATTTTTAACACTTTCCAACATAGTTGATGAATTTGGTTTGTCTGTCTGTGCTCTAATTCGCGTAAATATAGTCAGATTAGCATGCAATTGACATATCTTAATGAGGTTTACTATGCATGTTCAGTATTGAAAATGACGTATGTAGCGTTTATACCTCATTTACAGGGACACTCAAAACAATTCCATTACATTATGGTCTATAGGGGAAAATCGTTTACGGTGTGTATTAATGATGCACCATTTCAAACATATTTAAATTGATATATATCACTGAGGTGCACTAAAAGAGGATTACGATATATGGTGTCCATAGAAGTCGTCGTTCATTTACAGGGACACACAAAATATTTCGGTTACAGTATGTCTAAGAATAATAATTTCTGGAAGTGCGCTTTAAGTTGTGGTACGTGTTTTTAAATTAGACTAATTTTTTTGTCTATTGGTGTGCATAAATTCTATATATGATATATATGATATACGGGGCAGGACAACAGATTTCGAGTATATTTCCGTTTATTAACGGAAATTGCTGAAAGCGAATTTACAACTGTGCTAGACGTTTCCTAACTGAACACAATTTTAGTATACTATGTAGTATATATAGAAATATATAGATCATATACAGGGCTGCACAAAATAAATAAGATATTTTTTCGACTATTGATGGTAAATCCTGAAATTAGGTTTTCAAATTTGTTTCGCGGTTTCCAAGTTGTTTACTTAGACCATGGTAGTATTATTGCTTAGTATCACATAGTAGTACTTAGTACTGCACAGTAGAATTTGTAAATTGTATTTTCAGAATTTGTATATCAGCATTACAAAAGTATAATTATTGCTCAGTATCATAAAGTATAATTTGTGATAATGCTCAGTAATAATAATGCTCAGTATAATTAGGTAAACAAACCTGCTGGGCGGGGCTAGTTGAGCTTAAGCCGAAAGGTAGGTCTCCCCGCCCGGTTTGAACTTGACCTTGTTTACTGAGACATCCTCTTTCACCTTATTAAACGAAGATTTGTTAATGTATTCTGGAAATGTTGAGAAGTGTTTCATAATCTATGCTTGACGCATGGTTTTTCGCTCTTGTTTTCATTATTCAATATTGTAAAAATAGAAATTGCGCGATGTTTAGTAGTTAAAAAAGTTGTAGTAAAAACAAAATTTATGCGGTCAGGTGCAGGTCGTTGTAACTGTCAATATGACATAAGCGTTACTCACGCACATGTTTTTGCTTCATAATATAGATTTTGGCTGTCGTAATTTTCCTCTTCAACCCCTTGAGGTAAACGGACGAGTGTAGCTCGAGATGAGGTTTTCGTGCCAAACGGTAAAATGACAAGTTGCATTCGTCGTGCGATTAAAGTTGCTTAAATATGTTTACTACCAAAAACTTTATACAGTTCTATTTTTGAATAATTTTAATTACAATCCTAATCATGACATGCAACACTGATATTGTTTAACTACACACACACTTACACACTTACTTAAAAGCATGGAGTATTAAAGTCAACTCTAATAAATCTACTGGTGTCTTTTTCTCAAGGAAACGTATTCCACCATCTCCTCTCAACTTAAATAGCTCATTGGTGCACTTTGGTTGGGAGGTTAAATATATGAGTGTGCACCTAGACTAGACACTAGACAGTACTCGTACTTATCGCAAGCACGTCGAATATAGCATACGTAAATTTTACAAAGCTAAAAATGATCTTAAAATAAATGATCAACGTAAAAAAATAGCACAAATAAAATACCTAAAAAGTAGCAAACAGCTGTTTTGGAGGCTCTAAAGCTCCATCATCAGTGCCAAAGTTAAAAAGATTAAAAACTATAAAAAATTTTAGGCCATGTAAGTATTCTTGCGTCTCCGCACGCGGTCAAGATGGAAGGGCGATGAGTGTTTAAAAACAACAGCGAAGTCAGGAGTCCCATATGACGGAGGAGACCAATCAGAAGCGCTACGCTAGTCTGGACGAGTTTAAGTACACATGAGAAAACAAAGGGGGGGGGTAGGGGGAAGCAAAGAGAATGAATTAAAGAAAAGGCAACCAGATATTTGAAAAATTTGGTGTACTGGACATAATCATTAACTAAGTTGTCTGAATTCTTACATATATGATAAGCTTCCCAAAAATCAAGGTCGTAAATCAACGAGAACTTCTGAATTATTGAACCTTCTGAAAAATTAAAACTATGACTGTTAGACCAGCAATGGTTAGCAAATGGTTAGTTTTTAATTTTACAGAAGGTTCGATAATTCAAACGTGCTCACCGATTTACGACCTTGATTTTTGGGAAACTTATCATATAGGGAAGAATTGAAACAACTTAATTAATGATTAGATACAGTACGCCAAATTTTTCAGATGTCTGGATGCCTTTTCTTTAGTTCATTCACTTCACTTCCCCCCTTTTTATCCTCCGTACTTAAACTCGTCCAGACTGGCGGAGCGCTTCCAGTGGCGCAGCCAGAATTCGGTTCTAGGGGGGGGGGGGGGGGGAGGTTGAGTTTATAATAAAGATGGTCGCCGGTTATATGAATCATCGGTTAATGGAATCAGTCTTTTAAATGAATGAAATCATAATGCTTTTCTCCGCAATTACGTTGGTTATGATTCATTTAAACAGCGTTTACAATATTAGAGTTACAAACTATAAAATGCACCAATGAAATAACACAAAACTAGGTTAGATTTATGTATAAAGTGTTTAAAAATGATGAGGGGAAAACTTAAAGATGGAAGAGCACAGTACAGCAAATAATTTTTACATAGAAAATAACAGAGTTGGAATCCATTTGTTCAATCAAAAATACAAAAGGTTTCATTACAAGAGAATCACGAATTCTTATTCCTAACTTTAACTAGTCGTTGGGGGCCACCGTAATACTTACCCATCATGGATATGCATAATGTAAAATATTAAAATAAAAATGTGTAAACTACTTATAAAATGCATTGCAATTCAAATAAAATCGAGGCTTGATGACGTCATAAACTTTAAAGGCTCGATTACTGAATTGCTTGAAAGAGGTTTTTCCTTATAACTCCAAAAATAATAATCCTATTAACTAGCGGTTTATTGCATCTGATTAAGCGTCAAATTTCCAATTAAAATATATCTTTAAAGTGAAATTTGGATGAAATACAGGGTCACGAAAAATCGAAGAGTGTGGAAAATAGGATTCCAAATATCTCGGCAACTTATTATCCGATCGACTTCATGCTTTATGCAAAATTTATGTTTTTTTATTGTCTTTTATATTGATTTCTTAAAATAAACAATTTCGAAAATTTTTATATACCTTTTTATCAGAACGAATATTTCGAGAGTCCGAAAAAAATAGTTCTGGTTAATCGAGGTTATTGAAATGAAATAGGCTTCTCCGCATTATTACATACTAAGTACATACCAAATTGCAAGTCTCTATCTCAATTTTTTCGGGAGATAGAGCGTTTACAGACACACAGACGGACGGCAAATTTTTTTTTTCTAAAAATATGTTTTTCGGAATCTCCAGTTCTGAAACGTGTAAATCAGTCAAAATTTTTTTTTTCGATTTTCAAAACGATTACAAGACTTAGCCTATACTACGTATGATGGGTAAGTAATAATAATGAAGTAATTTTAACAAAATTTTCAATAGACTTACTTACCTTGCTTTTTGCCAAATGTAACAAGTCATTTAAAACTTTTAGAACTAGAGTCTTGAAATTTTATATGGATGTTACTTAAAAGACGTAAATGCTCCCCAGAATTTATTTTTTCAATTCGAAATTTAAAAGAATGTAAGAGTAAGAAGCATTCTAAAATTGCGATTTATGTGACACAATTATTATGAAAACTTGGAATTTGGCATGATGATTACTTTTATGTAGTAAATGCTTCCTTATAACATTTTAAAGAACATTTAAAAATTTAAAAGGCCGAAATGAGCTGAAAACTTTCTAAAAGTGTTCTAAATTATGATTTAGCTGAAACTGTTAGTGTTGTAAGGTATTGATTGACTACTCTCGTCACGTGAGTAGGCAATGTGTGAATGAGATCGTTTTGTCCATTAACCGACTATGTGCGTACAAGTTATAAAGGCTCTCTATCTTTCTTTAACTTTCGAAGGACAGCTGAATCCCTGAAATTGTGAGTCGCCGTGTAATTTCAATTATGCAAATTTTCTGGAGCTGGTCGATCGACACTGAAGTATATAAGCAGCGAATTTTGACTTGAGTTCAGAGCTCAGGGGAGCTAGAGTAGACTCTTGGCCTGGGAAGTTTAATATTGCGACTTAGATTGAGATTTCGATTTAGCCTTGAGAACTCTCATCGAGTCTCAGGATTAAGAATTGGCCTTAGTATTTTTATACGGGAGTTTTATGCTATTGTAGATTGATTTTCAAGACCGTATCAGCGTTCAGTAAAAGCTGGAGGATAAGAGTATTGGATCGTGATTATATATTTAAAAGGTTAAGGTTCAATTATATTGTTTCAGTTTTGTTAAAGTTGTTAGCAAGAACTCTTTAGTTAATTTAAACTTTTAGGAAAATTTCGCGGAGCTCGCTCAAACCCCCTGCTAATTGTGTTAATAAACCAGTTTTTGGTTTTAAAACAGTTGTACTTATTTCCTCGTGCTCTACCACACCAGCGGACATTTTAATATGGCCGCTACAGTGTTAGAAACTTGAAATTTAGTATAGAGATTACTTTTAAGTTGGAAATGCTTGACATAAAGAATTTATTATAAATCGGAAATTTAAAGGTGTGAAACAGCTGAAAGCATTCTAAATTACGATTTATTTAGAACCTCACGTCATATCGGGCCTTTCGAAGACGATCTTTTTTCTATGCTAAAAGTAACTAAACGTCTGTACTTCGACACAATCCATTAAAAGCGTCTTGGAAGATCAAAATTACAGCGCCTACAAAAATTTGGAAACGCTCTGATGAATAAAAGTATTTAAAAAAAAAAAATCTGAGAATTTTTCGATGACAATGCAAAAAAAAAGTTGGGTAAGCTCGGCGTCGGCTCATGTTTTTCGTATTAAATGTGACTTAGTCTTTTTACTTACCCATCATACGTAGTATAGGGTAAGTCTTGTAATCGTTTTGAAAATCGAAATTTTTTTTGACGGATTTACACGTTTCAGACACTAAAGATTCCGAAAAACATATTTTTAGAAAAATTTTTTTGCCGTCCGTCTGTGTGTCTGTGTGTCCGTGTGTCTGTGTGTCTGTAAACGCTCTATCTCCCGAAAAAATTAAGATAGAAACTTGCAATTTGGTATGTACTTAGTATGTAATAATGGGAAGAAGCCTATTTCATTTCAATAACCTCGATTAACCGGAACTATTTTTTTCGGACTCTCGAAATATTCGTTCTGATAAAAGGTATATAAAAATTTTCGAAATTGTTTATTTTAAGAAATGAATATAAAAGACAATAAAAAAACAAATTTTCATAAAGCATGAAGTCGATCGGATAAGGAGTTGCCGAGATATTTGGAATCCTATTTACCACACTCTTCGATTTTTCATGACCCTGTATTTCATCCAAATTTCGCTTCAAAGATGTATTTTAATTGGAAATTTGACGCTTAATCAGATGCAATAAACCGCTAATTAATAGGATTATTATTTTTGGAGTTATAAGGATGTTACTTTCAAGCAATTCAGTAATCAAGGCCTTTAAAGTTTGTGACGTCATCAAGACACGATTTTATTTGAATTGCAATGCATTTTATAAGTAGTTTACACTTTTTTATTTTAATATTTTACATTATGCATATCCATGATGGGTAAGTATTACGGTGGCCCCCAACGACTAGTTTGACGTGGCTCTGTTCTCTTCGACTTTAGTCAAAGACTTAGACTTTTTTCACGGAATTTTAAAGAGGGGTTGGATACAGTTATATTTACAATCGAATAAAATTTCAGAGAGTTCGGACAGTAACTTTTTTGTGTTGTTATTTTAAAGGACACGTCGCAAAAAAAAAAAAAACAATGGCACTCCGGGAGTGCCGACAGAAGTGAAAACTTGAACAATTACGTGTGTATTTTTTGAATCGTCAGGAAACGTTTTATTGCGCAGGAAATACTTTTAAATGAAGTGTTTTTTTTTAATTCATTATTATAAACTACTACTACAAAAATTATATTACAATTTTTATTTAATGCGCTATGGTACATGAAAAATAATGCATATTATTTTACATACAAAAATTGCAATCTATTGCTTAAAACGTAAATTTACAAATAAATGAAATATAGAATTTAATTAATTGGTATTCTTTGAAACGAATACCAATGAAACTTATGAATTTTCATCCACAATTTAAACAACTATCAATACATTCACCATTTCTTCCATGAGATTTAGTTTCATATCTTATGTAATAACATTTATCTGCAAAATAGGGTTCCCGCCTCCTATCACTCCAAAAATGACTTCTTTGCTGCCTGTCTTGTTTACTGTATTCGTGAACATTATGCTTTTTTCGGTACTTTTCGGTTAGCCGTTCGCCAGTTATATATGTATATATATCAGTATATATGTATATACATATATATATATATTCATACATATATGTGTATATATATGTCTATGTATACATATGCATATGTATAGATATTTGTGTATATGTATATGTGTGTATATATACATGTATATATATCACTGGCGCCCGGCTAACCGAAAAGTACCCTTTTTTCTATCTTCATACTGCGCGTATTGTTTGCGGTATCTATAATTTCTATCAACAAATTTTCTTTTCTATAAAATGATTTCACTTCATTTCCGTATCGGTAACCACGTTTCTTAAAACTTTCGTGAAATATTTCATTATTTTCATTTTTTTTTATATTACTTCCGTCTATTTTTCTCGTGCTTGTTAAATTATAATATTTTCCGTGTTTTGTTATTTCATTTTCATCTTTTGATTTGGTCTCGCGAGTTGAGTCACTTTTATCTGTTTTCACCGCGCGTGCTAAATTTATCTTGAAATTTTTTTCTGAATTATTTTTATTCATAATACCAATCATTTCGCTTTCTGCACGTGAACTATTTCCTTTTGATACTTTCGCTTCATTGTATGAATTGGCAGTGGGTGTCGGTAACAGGGTCGCGAATTCAATAGTTTTTTCCCATCTCAAAAAATGCCCAACGCGCCTAAAGAAGTTTTCACTTAAAAAAAAAAAAAAGACGCGAGAAGAAAGCATTTCTTTTACAGGCAGATATCAATATTTTTCCACGGTCCGTAAAACCATTATATTTATAACCATGGCTTTACAAATTTGATAAAATGTGGTAGCCAGTAAAAAATTCTAGTTACCAGTAAAAAAATATAACCTGCTCCCCTCCGAAGTCACTAATTTTCAAAAGCACAAAAGTTTTTTATCAATTAATTGAGAAAAATAATAAGCCTATTGTAGGATTATTAGTTACATAGTTTAGAACAGCTACATCATTTAAAAAGATGATATAAACAAAGTTTTCTAATGAAATTTATCAAAATTATTTATCTATGAAAAAAAATGTAAAGGCTGCATTAACCGGTATGTTCATGAAATGCTGATTGCCGAAGGTTTCAAATGTCTGGATAAGTGAGTGCTGCAAAATCTATATCTGATGAGGGGGCATGGATGAAACAGTAAAGCAGGAAAACAATTTCTGCCTATTTTCGTGTCGAAGTCAGTTAAATAATTATTTTTTATTAATCTAAAATTTGCATTTGTTAAACTTATTTTTATCTAATAAAAAATGCCGAAAATGAGAAAAAATGCCATTTATGGTCATTTCTCAGGTCAATTTTTGTACAAAAAATTATAATAAAAAAAAATCGGGTTAAATAACTTGGTAGCTAGATAGAAAAACTAGGTCGCCAGTGGCGACCTGGCGACTGCATTTGTCAAGACCTGTTTATAACTGATGAAAAATTTTTAAGATTCAGACAACTGGGGTTATTTTTTTTAACTATGAAACGAGAGACCCTTACGAGGAAAAGAAACAAACAAACAAACAAAAAACCCAACCAAACAAGAAGGTGTCTTTTAAAAATGCTTTTCTGTCTAATAATCAATATTTTTTAGTGAAAATTTCATTTAAAAATATGAAATTGATATAAGATATATAATCATACAAATTTGAGGTAATTATCATGATCCCAGGCACCGCCGGACGGGTCAGCTAGTATCATTTTAATGACATGCACATAGCATTCGTTAAAATGTAATAAGTGTAAATCAATGCATAACTAATATATTGCTGATCAATTTAAATTAATGCATGGTTAGTGTAAAATTGTGTGTAATTATCGATAGTATTTTTCTAAAAAAAATACATTTAACGCACATTTAACGCCTTTTTTTTTTCAAAATCCATACTCACAGGCAGGGCTTAAATTCTAGGAAAAAAGAGTACCGGAGCTCATACATATACGCTATAAGCAAGAGCCCGAAGGCTCTCATCCTGTGAAGAAACATATCGGAGACTTGAGGCTTCCATGAAAAAAAATATTTTATTTGAAAAAAGATAATTGAAAAAATGAGGCGGCCCCCAGCACTCAGAACGTCTATATCTTCACATCATGAAAACTCAAAATCGAATGCCTTTTTTTGAGATGCCACAAATATATCCGCGTCGACCCATAGGGTACAGAAGAAAATTCGTTAGGGAGAAACACATTCTAATTTTTATGAACGCAAACCGCCAAACCAGATTATCATATCAGCATTTTTATAACAACAGGACACTAACTGTCCGAACTTAACATCTGCAGGAATTTTAGCATGCAGATGTATCGAGAAATAGATGTTGTATTTTATCTTTATTTATTTATTCTGTGATCCAAAATGTATGCATTAGGAAGGAACGCAGATGCCAAACTGAAAAGCATTTCATTTCTCATATGAAAACCGCAAACACATGCGAAAGAAAGAATTTAGACATGTACATTAATTGAAAAAGGATCACTTCAAGCTGCGATAAAAGAGTTTAAGAATTATTGAATTTTAAATAGAAAGGAAAGAGATTTTCTTTTCAGAGAAGCGCGATAGAATTAAAAATAGCTAAAAGAGGAACCACAACTAATTTATAAAATTTTAACGATAAATATACGAATCTCCATCATAAGCAAGACGTCGTTGCTACATTACCAACAAATGAAATATAGTCTTTAAATTTGTGTACAGACCCCCTACGAAACAAATGATTCGAAAGAAACACCGATTGCAAAAATCTGCTCATAATCGAAAAATAGCTTTTTATAACTTTAAGTACTATTTTAAAATTCTTACTTTTGCAAAGATTTTTTTCCTGGGTACGCACATAGCTTGGTATTAGATATAACTGAGAGCAAAAAAGCTTGAAACTGAGAGAGACTTACAAAGTGTATGTTTTTTTTTCTCTGGAATTCGATGATCTGTTATTGTTACGAACGTGGAACAAAGACAGAAATGCAATTAAGAAACAGACCACTGTATACTATATAACTCAAAGCGTCTGTGTGAGAGTATATGACCCATCTTTTACTATAAGACGTCTCGACAAAGTGACGCAGTCCAAAAATCAGGTTTTGACATAACCTATGAGTGTAATATGCGCTTTCACAGTTTTAAGTAGGATTTTCGCCATTTAATTGAATCGCATTGTTGAACAGAATTTGATTTAAGAAAGCGGTGGATTTTGCCAAGGCGGAAAGGCCAAAAAACTTAATTTTAACTTTAGTAGTTTTGAATCATATAAGCGGCAATTATAGTAATTGTTTTAGCTCTGGGGGGGGGGGTAACCCCCAAACCTCCCTTGACTGCGCCACTGAGCGCTTCTGATTGGTCACCTCCGTCACATTGGATTCCTGACTCTGCTGTTGTTTTTAAACACTCATCGCGATTCCATCTTGGCCGCGTGCGGAGACGCAAGCATACCTACATGGCCTAAACTTTTAAATCTGTTTTTAGTCTTTTTAACTTTGGCACTGATGATGGAGCTTTAGAGGCTCTGAAACAGCTGTTTGCTACTTTATATGTATTTTATTTGTGCTATTTTTTTACCTTGATTATTTATTTTAATATAACGGCACAAAGTCCAAAAAATAAGAATGATAAAAAGTTTTAAATAAGAATGATCTTGTTCACCTCATGTAAGGTGAGTGATAAGATGAGTATGGAAAACAAACTGCTGTTAAATGGTACTGAACCTCATACTTCTCTTTACGGTGCTCCGATCTGGCATTCTGCGTCAAATTCCAACATTAAAAACATTCAAGTTGTCCAGAATGAAGTTCTCAGAGGTATCAGGAAAACCCCCCTGGTATTGCAAAAAATCAAACCATTAATAATAAAATAAATGTTATTTGAAAGACTATTAAAAATAATACAATAAACTTTTTTTTGATAAAATTCCTTCTGTTCCTAATCCTGAATCTGATTATGATAAACGGGAAAGTTATCGGCGGCCTGCACACTGTCCTCCACACCCGGGAAATTAGTAAACTCTAACTTCATTCTCTAGTTTCTTTTACTATAGCTGCTGTTAGGCCTGCGTAGCTCCGTGGGCTTTTTGTATATATGTATTCGTATATAGCATTTTTCTCTTATTGATTTATTTTTTTACTGTAAATATTTTCTATCTTTATTTTTATATATTTTTGAATTGCTTTCCCCCAGAACGGCTGCAATAGGTAGTTTTTTTTGTAATGAAAACCACCTAAAAATCGATTATACAAAATTCCATCTTTAGATACACAAACCAAGTTAAGTTAAATAAAAGAGTATAATATAATGTATTGATCCGTAAAACTACGTTGATTTTTCTATTTTCTATCAGACAGCCTTAGTTTCAAATTTAAATCAAGTACTAAGCCCAGATGGCCGAAGTCTCAATCAGTTCGAATTCACTCTTGACTGATTCTTTTAATAGAAAAAATCATGGCTTGATTTATAGCGACAGATAAAATGCCATACTTGAGAAACCAGGAGGAAAAACTTGCTGAGAAATAGCTTTTCTAGAATACGAGTAATCACTCAAAAAATATTTTACTTTCGTTGGTTGTATCTAAAAATAGAATTTTCGCTAAAATGGATATTTTCCTATGTAAACCTCTCAATCTTATTGTCTTAGTCTGGTTTTAGTTATTTAATCACTGATTTGTGCTAGAACTGCTATAGTTCTATTTGCTATAGAACTGCTGATGATATTTAAAATAAAAATTCTAAAAAAAAAAAATCATTTATGAAATCGATATATCGATATCAAAAACTTTTATAATGGACTATAAAAAATAAGGTGTCTACTTACTTGACAAAATTAAGATATATAATACAGTAAAAAGAAGAACAGTAAATTTGATTTTTAATTTAATTAGTTTGATTAAAATCTAGAGAAATGCTTAAGTGATACTAAAAGAAACAACAAAAGGCTTATAAAAAACCTTTTAATGATCAACATACGTTTCAACGCTCCTACGGCGAGAAATATATTCAAGAAATATAACGATAAACAAAGTATTGTCGCAAATTTGGAAAATAAATTTGAAAACATGAATCACGAGAATCAAATATTTAAAAAAAAAAAAAAGAGAGAGAGAAAAGCAGGTGCTTGAAGTAGCCAACTGTAATCGTGAAAATTAATATTTCGTTATGGCTTTTTAAAACGGAAAAGTACCTCGTGCCGAATTTTAGGCAATTCAAATGAAGCGGATTAATTGCAAATGTTTACGTTACGCATGTAGATTTCTATTGATTCACGGATAATAGATGGGAAGTAGACTCTTGATGAGTAAATTAATTGATATCTGCTATATGCTCTTTTAATCTTGTTGAAACTTTCTGGTGGTCATTCCTATATAATATTGTAATGTTCCATCCGCTCTGGTGAACGGGATAAATAGGCCTAACAATAATTAATAGGCCTAACTAATTAATAGGCCATCTATTTAATAGGCCTAACTGGTAGCCACAATGTCCTTTTTTAAATTTTCTTGTTGTTGTTGCTATAATTAAACATGTTCTTGTTCGGCATTAATCTTCAATACTGTACTATCCCTGTGAGACCCTTACCATCTATGTAATAGTGAAATAGAACAGGGGACGGTAAGGAAAATTACCACATATTGTTAGGCAAGTCATGTTAAGCATAACTGGTAGCCACAGTGTCCATTTTTAAACTTCCAGTTTTAAATTTTCTTGTTGTTGTTGTTATAATTAAACATGTTCGTGTTCGGCATTAATTTTTAATGATGTACTATCCCTGTGAGACCCTTACCATCTATTTAATAGTGAAATAGAACAGGGGACGATAATGAAAATTATCACATATTTTAGGCAAGTCATGTTAAGCCTAAGTGGTAAGGCACAATGTCCATTTTTAAACTTCCAGTTTTAAATTTTCTTGTTGTTGTTGCTATAATTAAACATGTTCTTGTTCGGCATTAATTTTAATGCTGTACTATCCCTGTGAGACCCTTACCATCTATTTAATAGTGAAATAGAACAGGGGACGATAAGGAAAATTACCACATATTGTTAGGCAAGTCATGTTAAGCCTAAGTGGTAAGCCACAATGTCCATTTTTAAACTTCCAGTTTTAAATTTTCTTGTTGTTGTTGCTATAATTAAACATGTTCTTGTTCGGCATTAATTTTAATGCTGTACTATCCCTGTGAGACCCTTACCATCTATTTAATAGTGAAATAGAACAGGTGACGATAAAGAAAATTACCACATATTGTTAGGCAAGTCATGTTAAGCCTAATTGGTAGCCACAATGTCGATTTTTAAACTTCCAGTTTTAAACTTTCTTTTCGTTGCTATAATTAAACATGTTCTTGTTCGGCATTAATTTTCAACACTGTACTATCCCTGTGAGACCCTTACCATCTATTTAATAGTGAAATAGAACAGGGGACGATAAGAAAAATTACCACATATTGTTAGGCAAGTCATGTTAAGCCTAAGTGGTAAGCCACAATGTCCATTTTTAAACTTCCAGTTTTAAATTTTCTTGTTGTTGTTGCTATAATTAAACATGTTCTTGTTCGGCATTAATTTTAATGCTGTACTATCTCTGTGAGACCCTTACCATCTATTTAATAGTGAAATAGAACAGGGGACGATAAAGAAAATTACCACATATTGTTAGGCAAGTCATGTTAAGCCTAATTGGTAGCCACAATGTCGATTTTTAAACTTCCAGTTTTAAATTTTCTTGTCGTTGCTATAATTAAACATGTTCTTGTTCGGCATTAATTTTCAACACTGTACTATCCCTGTGAGACCCTTACCATCTATTTACTAGTGAAATAGAACAGGGGACGATAAGGAAAATTACCACATATTGTTAGGCAAGTCATGTTAAGCCTAAGTGGTAAGCCACAATGTCCATTTTTAAACTTCCAGTTTTAAATTTTCTTGTTGTTGTTGCTATAATTAAACATGTTCTTGTTCGGCATTAATTTTAATACTGTACTATCCCTGTGAGACCCTTACCATCTATTTAATAGTGAAATAGAACAGGGGACGATAAGGAAAATTACCACATATTGTTAGGCAAGTCATGTTAAGCCTAATTGGTAGCCACAATGTCGATTTTTAAACTTCCAGTTTTAAATTTTCTTGTTGTTGTTGCTATAATTAAACATGTTCTTGTTCGGCATTAATTTTTAATGCTGTACTATCCCTGTGAGACCCCCACCATCTATTTAATAGTGAAATAGAACAAGGGACGGTAAGGAAAATTACCACATATTGTTAGGCAAGTCATGTTAAGCGTAAGTGGTAGCCACAATGTCCATTGATTTTTAGCAACAGTTATTTACATTGAACTAAATCACAAATGTCTTATAATTTATCTCTAAAAGTTCAGGTATAAATCTTGGGGACGGTAAGACTACCAATAAAACTAGGCTGCGCCGCCCGGCGCGTCTTCGACCACCGAACACAAGTCCCGAACACAAGTCCGGGGGGACCGCCACCTGCGCCCCCCCCCGAACCCTTAGACCCGTGTGTGGACGACATATGTCGCTGCGATACGCGGTGGATGCCATTATAAGAGGAAACCACCACGAAACACTTGGGGACGGGCCGGTGTCCCCCACCAGCTTCGGGGTTGGACACCCATGAATGAGCCAGGCCCTAGGTCTTAAGTCGGGTTTTCCCGACCTGCACCTGCTTTACCATAACTCGAGGGATGTGGAGACCTATAAAGGTAACCACGGTTCCCTCTCGTAATGGACCTAAGACTATCAATAAAGTCACATTGCTTGAAATTTATATTTAAATGCTGATTTAAATTCTGCAGAAAATTTCCTGTCAAAGAACTACAGCCATTTTTTTCTCTAGTATAATTCTGCATAAGAAAAAATTTGAATGAACTCTGTGGCTGTATCTAAAGTGATTTTCTTCGCAATTTTAGCAAGTGGGGCGGTAAAGTATCTAAAATCCTGGTACAGAGTTTAAAAAAAATAATAATAACCGTAAAAAATGTGTGCATCCTAATTTTTGTTACATATTTATATAAAAAAATAGTTTCAATTTTGTTAAAAAAAAAATTCAGTAGAACTACTTTTCTTGAAACAATTTTATCCAGAGAACGTCAAACTTAAAAATTAGCATCATGGACAAGAGACAGTATAGAATTGAATGCTACATTTTGACCCCCAAAATCATTCAACACTTATTTGTCTCGTTAATACATATATATACAATCATGCAACTTTATGCTATAAGAAATAAAATAAAACCGAGAATATGTACTAATTTAAAAAATATTGTTAAAGGACTTTAAAGTCAAAATTATGGGAGAACCGGTCATATCTATCCGTCATTATATCTCTGCCTGCCCATGCTCATTTTTTCTTAAAAGTATTTCGGATTTAACAAAACGAAATTTAAGTCTTACAAAAAAAAAATTAATTTAATCATGAAATTTATTGAGAATATTATGTACTATATATATAAAACACAAACGGAAATTTCGTTCCGACTCTTTATAACTCTAGTTTCGCTGAATGGATTTTGATGGAACTTGCACTGTTCAATACAAAAATTTTCAGGGACGGTTTTAGTGTATAACATATCCTTCTACATAGATTAATTATACAATTATGATGGTAAGTTCTGTTATTTTGGACGAAAAGGTTATCATTGGTCATTTTTTGGCGACCATTATCGTTGGTGAAAGAATTGAAACTGCTATATCATTTAGAAAATAATACAAACACATCGAAAAACAAAAGAAAAAACTTACTAATTTTTATTTAAAGTAAAATAAACGAAAAACAGTTTTGATGAGAAATAATGTTGTAAAACGAAAATATTTAATTTATACATGAAAAAGAATGTTCGTAATGCTTACAAAATTATTCAATGGGAAATATTGCAATTAAAACCATGTTTGGCGATTTGTCGTTTGCGTTAGATTAGCCTTTTCATGGTCAGGAACGCGTATACGCGGTCAAAGTTTTTTGCTTCTAAATGGTTATGCATGCGCATAGACGGCCAGCAATTGTAACCTGTAGATGGTCATGTACGGCATAGAGCGTTTCAGATTTTTAATACATTCAGATAACCGTCTATCTGCGTTTGTGTCTCCCCACCTTCGTTCCAGACTGGGAGGTAAAGAAGACGTTTATCGGACACCCCTTCTTCGGACATACACAAATATACGTATAGTTGGTAGACCATTTGTCAACTATATTATTTGTATTTTAGTCGAATGCCAATAGATTTGGTTAGAAAATGCCTTATAGAATTTCGTTTTCCGTAAATGGTTACGAATGACTATGTATTTCAAAACACATACTAAGGTGAAACGAGGCAACTTTTATCATTATATTTTATTTTATCATTCATGTTTTTAATAAGGAGCAACTTGCTCTCCAATTTTCTTCGAAACAATTGAAATTTTTGCAGTGTGCTTTTATGTTCTTTCAACATTTTCCTCTTTTTGCCTCGCTATAATAGAATTCTTATATATTTCGATCTTACTGTAACGAATTCGACTATAGTAACATAAACACATTCAGGCTGTGAAATTTTTCACGATAAATGACTTAAGGTTGTGTAAACCTTCTCCTTTTGCTCCCCGTTTGAAAAATTCATACAAACACACAACTTCAGAAATGCGAAAATTAGCACTTGATTTTCTACTCATACCCGTAACAGAAAGTAAGAATACTGACGGCTTCGCTGAGAAAATTTAATGCGCACTCTCTAAAAACTACATTTTCAAAACTGAGCAAAAAATACTCAAACCTCAAGTATGTCGCATAGTCAAAATGGCTCCGAATCAAAATTACTCAAGTTTGAAACATGTATGTACTCATTTCTGAAAACATGCGCACACTCAAGAATAAAACATCATGTGATCATATTTGAGTATGTCCATGTTTCAAAAATGAGTATGATCTGACTTCTATGTGCTCAGTTTTGAGTATTTCCATGTTTCAAAAATGAGTTTGAACTGATTATAATCATATTTGAGTATGTCCATGTTTCAAAAATGAGTATGAACTGACCTTTATGTGCTCAGTTTTGAGTATGTCCATGTTTCAATATTCTGAGTATTTCTCGTGTTTCAGAATTGAAAGCGATGGGTCGTCCTATTTGAAACAAAAAGTTTCATAACAAAATGAAAACATCGATTTACTCAGATTTGAAAGTGCCATTTTTCTCAGTGTAAATTCGATCATCTGGGAAATATGCTCTTGAATCTATTCTGAATACATGCTACATAATGTACTCATAGAGAAACACATACTCTGATCTGTTGAGAAATTTTCTTGAGCGCAAAAGAGAGAGAGATAAATAATCAAATCCTCTTTAAATTTTCAGGAAACAACGTAAGAATACATTCTTTATAAAAAAAAAAAAAAAAAATCGGTCTAGTGCAAGTATAACTCGCTTTCAAAGGGCTTCGTACATTAAATTAATTAATTAATATTTATTAATTAACAAACTCCTATTACCCTTAATTTTTTCATAATTTTAGTTTCAGTAGATTCGGAAATAGAAAGGGGGGGGGGGGCAGACATATTTTTGCCGTACACTATCGACGATATCTCTGAAAATATAATACCAAAATTAAAACAAATATATTTTTGAGTTCGGTGTTACGAGATCTTTCGAAAGATACCATACACGATACATTAAAATATTTTTTTCAAGTAACTTAATTAATATCTCGGCTAATTAGTGACAGTTGTTTTCGTGAATCATTATCAAATATCCTTTGATGATTCCGTCAACTCCCCCTCTGACCGCCCGTAAAATAAATTTGTGCATAACGGATAAATGTGTTTTTCTGATAAACTATGTGACTTAGGAAAATCGCTATAAATTTCCTGTAAGGTTTTAATAAACTCCTACTACCCTTAATTTTTTCATAATTTTAGTTTCAGTTGATTCGGAAATAGAGAGGGGGGGGGGCATATTTTTGCAGTGTATTTTCAACGATATCGCTGAAAATATAACACATAAAATTAAAACAAATTTATTTTTTAATTTGATATTACGATATCTTTTACATGATACCCCACACTATATGCAAAAAGAAAATTTGTTTTTTCAAGTAACTTAAGAGGACAGTACACCTTTAACTGTTGCTGAACATATGAAATTTGTCACGAGTTGTCCTTTAGTTTGCTGAAAAAAAAAAAAAAAAGGGAGACATCATCAAATACTTTTAAACTGTTTAAGAAACAGCGTAAAAATACATTTAAAAAAGAAAAAGAAGAAATAAATAAATAAAAAAAATGTCTTGAAGTTGTGTAAAGGATTATTTTACACAAACACAACGCTTGAGCTAAATTAAACACACAGTTTTCAGACTCAAAATCTTCCAAAATACTCGTATTCATTCATCTGGCAAGTATACACTTGAATATATGCTGAATCCATGTTAAATAATGTATTCATAAAGAAACATACACTCTCTTGTCGATGAAAAGTTTGCTTGGATGAAGAAACATCGTCAAGGAAAGAAACATCGTCAAATCCTTTTCAAACTTTCACGAAACAGCGTAAGAATACATTCTTTCAAAAATAAATAAATAAATAAATAATAAAATAAAAGTCTTAGAGATGTGTAAAATATTTTTTTTTACACAAATACAACGCTTCAGATAAATTAAAAGTGAGATAATTCGTCAGGGACCACCATCTACGCTTTACAAGCAAATAATATGAGCTATATAATGCATTCACGGCTTCGGCTTCAAAGTGATATCATTAATCAAATCGTCTTAATATTTACATCAAAACAGCATGGCAATATAATCTTTCAAGCTAAGATTAAAACCCCGCTAATAAATCTAAATTATGCGTGAACATCTGCTAAAATAGTAAATTAATCGAAGTAAGACTATCTCTCAAATAGAACTTCATAAAAAAAGTTAAAAAAAAGTATGTCATAAATTTTAAGTCGTTTGATTTACATATATTATCATAAATATAAAGATAAACGGTAAAATTATCATTCAGAAATGTTTAGCTTACGTTACAAAACAGTTAAAACTTTCACGGATTCAATTTAAATGCTCTGGTATGAAAACGAAATGTTTCGTGTAGTCTAACAACATCACTCAATTTGTGAATAGTCCCTATATACATATTTACGAGAGGATCTTTTTTACCCGTGAAAAAAAATTGGTAGGGAAAATGGTCAGTTGCTTGGTCGCGCAGAAAAACACAAGCTGTCGTCGATCCAGCCTTTTGCGTAGTCCTGTATATAAATTTATTTCTATTCTATAAACATCTTTTAATATATTAAAATATAGTTCAGTAGGAAAATGCATAACAGAGTACACTTTAATTAATTAGCGGCCATATCTGGTGATGCTTTCATATTCTTTTCTGCAGCCCTGTATATGATGTGCAGACTTTATAGACATCACGTATTAGAAAACTAAAATTTAATTAAGTTTGAAAATGCAGAGCACAACTGAGAACGTACTTCACACAATTATCGTTCAAAGACAGTACTGTAACCGAATTGTGTGTGCCTGTAAATGAACAGTAAATGCTACGTACTCCATGTTCTATAGAAAGCATGTTGTAGCGCACCGCAATTTGCGTTCAATTTTAATATGTTTGAAGTAAAATAATAGCATTAAAATACACTGAAAACAATTCTCCATACACGTAATTTTTTGTGTGTTTCTGTTAATGCAATATAAATGCTATACACTCTATTTTCAAGGGGATGACAAGAGATGACCGCCACGGGAACTCAGTACATTCTACTTTCAATAGGGAACGGACTATAGTAAATTTAATATTATAAAATATTGATGACATGGAAATCCAAATACATTTAAAAAATTAAATAATAAATGGGGATTTTTTTATCCTGCTTTTCTAAGCGTAAACCGACAGAGTGAAAATGTCCCAGCCGGGATTCGAACCAGGACCCTTGCTCCAATGCTCTAGGTCTAGGTTATACCTTTGAGCTACGATGACGAAACACTGTAAAATATTTTGGTCAACAATTACGGTACATATACTGACAACTTTGTGACCAGTATATGTACCGTAATTTAACTGGACGGTATATGTACCGTAAAATATTTAAAGTATATGTACGGACTGCACTGCCCCCTCTCCTCAGGCCTGCGTAACAAGAGCAAGATCATCACTTTAGGGGGTTGGCGTACACCGAGGCGGAGCTACCAGCTTTTTCCTTATTGAAAAATAATTATTTTACGGTATAAATAGCGATTTTTTACTGAAAAGCAATCATTTTACGGTATAAATACCGTTTATAATCGAAAAGGCACATATACGGTTTTTTTACGCTTACTATACCTTAGAAGTACGATACTTATACCGTAAAGAGTGAAAACGGTACAAGTATCGTAAATTTACGGTACATCTACTGAAAATTTTCGAAATTTTTTTACAGTATACCCAGCCTGGCATCTCTTACTTATACATGTCCGTAAGGCTGCAATCAACGCCCAAGATGGAAATGTCACCATGAGCACGCAAACTTCTGCGACAAACATTATGTTATTATTCAATGGTTTCAGGCGTAATTCACAGCTGAAAAATGAATTAAAAATTAACTACATTTACGAAAGTTAGATCGCGGCCAGTCAGACGGCCATACAGATAAACGAAGCCACAGACACATTTCAGCTATGTTGGTAAGTGCTAAAATAACTCTCTCGTTTATTTTCAGTCGTTTTATTACCATACATTATCATAAATATAAAGATAAGCAGCAAAATTTCCTTTGAGAAATGCTTGAATTACGTTACAAAACACTTAAAACTTTCACCGTTTCAAAATAAACGCTCTGTTGGATTCGAAAACGAAAACATCCGTGTAGGCTAAGTCCTTAAAACAACGTCATTCAATTCGTGAACAGTCCCTATTAACATATTTACGACTGGATCTTTTTTACCTGTGGAATAAACGGGTAGGCAAAAGGACCAGTTGCTTGGTCGCGCAGAAAAACACAAGTTGCCGTTGATGCAGCAAGATCAGCAGCCGTCAACCAGCCACCTGCAGCATTGCCGATCGTTTTTACCGTTAGTGTTGGATTATACAAACGTTCTGCGACAGGTAGGTCGATTTTCAATTGTCTAGAACTAAAAAATGCACATACGAAATGGTGATTCAAAGTCTAATAGTTTAATTTGCATAAATATTTTTTCATGGTAGAAAGGTCAGATTGTAGAATTTTGGAGGAAGTTATAAATATATGACGGGGTTTTGATTTTAATTTAGTGGTGATTTAAGAACTAGTTCTGGGTTATATATCTGAAACTATAGATGAATAATCATATTTCGATTTAAAAAATAAAATGAGTCAAAAGTTTTGATTTTTTTTAATATATATATATATATATATATATATATATATATATATATATCGGTTATATAATGTATCAAAAACACGATTTCAAAATAACGAAAACTTTTGTAAATTAAAATGTAATGGTCTTATTTCGCCTAAGCATTTGTCATGGTAGACTGGCCAAATTAAAAAAAATTAATAGAAGTTATGTAAATATGACGAGTTTTGTTTTTATAATGATCTTAGTAGTGATTCACGAACTAGTCATAATTTGATATTTAATTAATTAGTCTTTTCAAAAAATTCCATTTAAATGAATATTTATGTTTTTATAAAGAAAAAAAAAGTAGAATTATTTGTAAAATAAAATTTTGCAATATTTTAATTTGATCGTTAGTTGACTAGTGCTTATAAAACATTTCATTTAGACGGATATCCATGTTTTCAATTTTGAAAATTGGAATTATTTGTAAACTAAAATTTAGAAAAACAATTATATATATATTATATATATATATATATATATATATATATATATATATATATATATATATATATATATATATATATATATATATATATCGGTCATAGAATAGCCTGTAAAGACAATTTTACTGTAACAAAAGATACTGTGTGAATGTCTATTAATTTAATTTGAGCAAAATTTTTTCATCGTTGAAGGGCCATAGTTGAAGAAAATAATGAATTTGACGGGTATTGTTTTAAATTTAGTGGTGGCGATTCAAAGAGCTAGTTATAGTTTGATAGTTAGTTAACTAGTGCTTTTAAAATCTTCCATTTAGATAAATATTTAGATTTCAATTTGAAACATAAAATTATTTGTAAATTAAAATTTTTCTTTTTATGTATATATCTCTCATAGACTACACAAAAAAAAATGTCTGAAAATAACGAAAATTTCTGTAAGTAAAATAGGTTAATTTGTATAAAAATATTTCATGGCAGACGAGTCAAATTAGTAAAATTAAAAGGAAGTCATAAAAATGACGGGTTTTATTTTTAATTTAGTATAGCGATTCAAGAACTAGTTCTCGTTTGATCATTAGATGATTAGTTCTTTTAAAACGTTTTACTTAAATTAATACTCATGTTTCAATTTTTAAAAATAGAATTAATTGTAAGTTAAAAAATTTTGGAAACAATTTTTATATGTATGTCGGTTATAAAATATACCGAAAAAAAAATTAAAGTAACAAAAATTTCTGCATGTCAAAGTCTAATAGATTAATTTAAATAATATATTTTTTAATGATTGGCATTCGGATAAAATGTAAGGAATTCAAAGCAAGTCATTAACAAGAACGAAAAATCATGCGTCAAGAATAGATTATGTAACACTTTCCAACGCTTCAAAAATAATTTTACAAATCATACCGTTTAATAATCTGAAAGATAACATCTAAGTAAACAATTTGGAAAACGCATAACATATTTAAAAACATAATTTCAGGAATTTCCAACGTATACAATATTTGCAAAAATATCCGAATACTTTTATTCAGCCCTGAATATGATCTATAGATTTGTATATATACTACATAGGATGCTAAATTTTAGTTCAGTTAAGAAACGCGTAGCACAGTTTAAAATTCTCCTTCTGGAGTTTCTGTCAATAAATGGAAATGTGTTCGCGAACTTTTGTGCTTCCCTGTATATGAGCTACAGAATTTATACACACCACGTAATAAACAAAAAGTGAATTAAATTTAAAATCGCGTTCAGTAACTTAAAACGCACTTCCAGGAATTTTTTTTAACAGACAGTAGAGCATTCTTTTGTGTGTCCCTGTAAATGAACGATGACTACTATACACACAATATTCTGTAGTAAGACTCTTGTTATGCCCCTTAGTGATATATATAAATTTCAATGCGTTTAAAATAGTAAAACATTATTTAAATAAACCGCAGACGATTTTTCTCCATAGACGTACTGTAACGTATTTCTTTTGACTGTGCCTGTAAATTAACTATAAGTGCTATGCACACCCTATTCCATATTAAGCTTCTTGTAATGCACCTTAGTGATATATATCAATTACAATGTGTTTGCAATTGTGTAACATCATTAAAATAAACCGCAAATGATTTTTCCCCATAGACCGTAATGTAACGGAATTCTTTTGAGTGTCCCTGTAAAAAAACTATAAGTGCTACACACTTCAGTTGAAATAGGGAACGTGCTATAGATAACAACAATAACATATAAAAATTGCAAGGCAATCCGAGCATATTTACGGTAGTTAGAGCACGGCCAGACGGCAAACGGCCAGAAAAACGAAGTCATAAACACTTTTCAACTAGGTTGGAAAGTGTTAAAAAAGACTAATTTTATTTCTAATTTAGTGGTGGTCCAAGAAATAGCCCTGATTTGATCGTTAACTAGCTAGTGCTTTTAAAACATTTCACTTAGATGAATATTCGCGTTTCAACTTAAAAATTAAATTATTTGTAAAATAAAATTTTGATAACTTTTTTAACGGTAGAATATATCGAAAACACATTTTAATGTAAGGAAAACTTATGTATGTCAAAGTCTAATGGCTTAATTTGCAAAACAGTTTTTAATGAATGAAATTTTAGAAATTTAAAGGAAGTTCTAAAAAAAGACTGGTGTGAACTCAATAGTGATTCAAGAACTAGTTTTGTGTTGACCGTTAATGCTTTTAAAACATTTCAGTTAATGAATATTCATATTTCAATTTTAAAAATATAATTATTTGTAAATTAAAATGTTAGTAATTTTTTTTATATCTATATAGGTCATATAATATACGAAGAACACGATTTTAATGTAATAGAAACTTTCGTATATCACAGTCTAATAGGTTAATTTTCAAAACATAATTGCTTAATGATGATATTCAGTAAAAAAGAACCTAAGAAATTTAAATTAAATTTTAAACTGAAACGGGTTTTAATTTTAACTCAGTAGTGATTTAAGGACTAGCTGTGTTCTGATATTTAGTTATCCTATAATTTTAAAGGAATACAATGAATATTTTAGTTTTAGTTGAAAAGTATATTTATTTGTAAATTAAAACATTGAAATAATATTTTTTCAAATGTCAGACAAAAAATACACCAGGCGTTTTTTCAAGCTAGCATAAATATACAGAAGAGGTCTAGTAAGTTAATTTGCATAATTTCAATGATGTTATAAATTAGTTTCGAATTTAATGCGCTGGTGATTCAAATTTTAGTGATAGTGATATAGTATATTAAAAAAAACTTACTTTGGTAAAATAATTTTATTTCATTTAATAATAATAATAATAATAATAATAATAAATAATTCTTTGTAAATTTAAATATAGAAAATACATTTTATATATATATATCAGTAGTTGCACAATATGACTAGCAGATTTTAAGCTTGCACAGATCTCCTTGATGCTAAATATAGCAATGAAATTTGATTAATAATTTTATGAGCTGAAATTAATAAATATAAAATATTATTATTATGGGGGGGGGGATTTTTTAATTCAGTGGTGATTTTGGAACTTTCTGATTTGTGCTGTTGATGTTTTTCCATACAGTTTAGAATCTTTAAAGTTCCTTATTTACATATTTTTTTTAATTTTTAATTGAACAAATCAATAATAATAAAAATATATGTTTGTGTGTGTAGCTGTGTCATGTTTTTTTAAGAGACCGCTGCGCCTTCAGCTACAAGATTTAGCAGGAAGGTATACTTATAAGCCTGAAATTACGCACCTTCAAGGAAGGTTTTAGATGTTTTTATACAATTTTAGCGTTTATTGCGTTTTTCGGCGATTTTTCAACATTAATAAAAATGATCCGGTTTCAATATTTTAGCCCAATATAATACATTTTATCCTCTGCAATTTTTTAATTTTTTCCGAATTTTTAAGATTTTTTAGCTTTTTTTGACATTTAGCAGCAATTTTTTGACAATTTTTTCTTCTGATCCGGAAAGAACACCCCGATAAAATTAGCTACTAACATGATTAAATTCAAGTTGGATGAATTCCAAATTGGTTTTTATAACAACGTGAACGACGATGCTGAAATTCTAATTTTAATCTGGGCCTATCGCCAAGTGTCTTTGAGATACGACGTTTACACTTTTTAAAGATAAAAAATAACGATTTGTATAAACTGCCGTAGGTAATCCCTCTAATTGAGGGTTCACTCCTAAAGAATTTTGTTAAAAAAATAAACAAACTCAATAATTCAAGGTTCATTTGATTCGAAACGGGTGCAGGCGTAGACACGGGTGTACGCTGCCGAAGGCAGTAGGACCCCGAACCCAAGTTTTGTTTAAAAAAAAAACAACCAGGGGAAGGGAAGTATTGTTTGGAAACAGATTTGCTTGATTCGAGGTTCGTTTGGAAAAAACAACCAGCGAAGAGGGCTGAGCTCTGCTAGTTTGAAAATAAACAACACGGTTAATCTATTTAATGAAGCAACAATTCGGAAAGTTACTTCTGGCCTTGTGTTGGCGCCTTTTGATGACACTACCTTAATATACCAAAAATCGGTTTTCTTTAATAATTTCGGAACGCTGCCAATGTGCAAAAACGTTCGTTTAAAAATGCGCATTATTAACGGAGTAATACATGTTTAAACAAAGCTGCATTATATTATAACCACATTATCATTTAAAATATGTTATTATTATTATTTCCAAATGATAAATCCCGAATCACAATTATTCATAAATTCTTTAATGTAAATTCATAAAATCATATATTCATTTTTGGACAGTGACAGACCCAAAATAATAATAATAACCAAATAACAATAATAATAACCAAATAATAATAATAATAAACCAAATATAATATATATATTTTAAGTCTTTTGTTATTTTTTATGTTTAATCAGAACCTTTTATAAATAATTTTTTTTGTGCTGTTTAAGTTGAATTATTACAAATGCGTTACAAATTTATTTTGATCATTTAAAAAAGAAATTACTATTTTATCATGTGCAAAGAACTTATTTCTTATCCTTTTCACGCATTGATCATATACCATGTCCAATTAAAAAATTTATTGTATTTCTTTCAATAGATTTGCAAGTTTATATAATATCAAATAAGATTATTTTCTTTGCATGTAAAGCAAAAATGTTTTGTCCAAGGAATTTGAATGTTGCCATGTATGTACGATCCCTCCGACAGACTCAAAAATACTATAGGAGTTTTTATTGTATAACGTAGATCTCTCATGTCTAGTCTACTGGGGGGGGGGGGAGAAATTACACAGACAAAAGTTAAATAGTTTTTAAAAAGTAAAATTCTGGTGTGAAATATTTTTATAAAACTTGAGCAAAATCCCTTTTTTGTTTGCTGTTAAACAAATATATACTACCCGTAGAGTTTTATAACACCAAAATGTTATATTGCTGTTTGGTGATAATTAACAAATAATTTTTAATTTGAATGAATCAAATAAAGAATTTACAGATATAAGTGCATATTTAATCATTTTACACATTTCGCAAAGTTTTGTTATTTCTAAAAATTTTAACGGCGCACAAGATTTTTCTAAATTAGTTCTCTAAATTAAAGAACCGCACATTTTTCTGGTTAGTCACAAAGTTATTGATTAATATGATTGTTTAAAAGTTAAATTATTCTTTATTTCTTATCTGTATTTTTAAGTTAATTAATAGCTGTTCATTGCACTTTAATTAGTCAAATTTTAGACACACGCAATCTTAGGTGAAATTAATAATTCCTCTCTTAAAACTTTTTCTTTTAAGTTTTAGTTTTTAAATGTTTTTATTATAAAAAATGTGAGTGATAAATTTAAAAGCATAACGTAACACTACCGAATTAAAAAAAAATCTAAAGATTTAATTAATCATCTATTCATTAATCAATTTTCATACAACTGTAGTTCCAATAGATTTTAGTTATTAAAAATTTTAATAATACAGCTGAAAATATATAATTTGTTTTTATAAAATTGAATTGTTTATAAAATATATGAGTATTCTAAAATTAAATTAGGAGTTTATTTCTTTATTAGTATTTTTAAGAGACGTAAATATGTAGTATGCATGTTAGGGACTCCATTAATTATTTGCATTTTTAACCAATTTACATACGATTTTAGCTTTTAAAAGAAATGTGAGTAAAAATATGAATAAATATAACTAAAAATGTAGTAAATAATAAAATAATAATTGCAAAACATTTAATTAATGATTTGCCTTTTAATAATTTTTAAAAAGTTCTTACAGATTTTTGTCATAAAAAATCAATAATACAACAAAATATATAACCTGTTTTTGCAAAGTTGAAATGCTTATAAAATATACGATTATTATATTTTTAATTTTTTCCTTATTACATATTTCTATTTTCAAATTTATATAATTAATAGCTATTTACTACACATAAAGGATTCAATTAATTAGTTGCGTTTGTAAACGATTTACGTAAAATTTTAATTCTTCAAAATTTTTGACATTAAAATATTTATGAATGCAACTAAAAAACTATACTGATATTATGAAATAAATTAGCGAATTAATTAATTAATTATTCGTCTTTTTAACCAATTTTTGAAGAGTTGGCTTCTTTAAAGATTTCACTATTAAAAATTTGTAATTAATGCGGTGAAATCCGCAATGTACGTTCTCACTTTACGTGCTTCCTTTTTGGGTGATTCTAGGATATGTCCTATACCAATAACATAACAAAAATTCCAATTCAACTGTTATTGTATTTCAAATAAAGTGGAGAGTCAAAATACGTCCATTAGAATTAACTTTTAAATAAACACTAAAAACACTTTTTATTTTTCTTAAAAGACGTCAAAATAAACCTTAAAGATGTTAAAATTTAAAATTTACATGTTTCGATTTGTTCATCAAATCGTCATCATAATATATACAAACCACAAATACAATGTACATAAAAATTTAATCTCTCGTTTTTTATGTGCATTGTATTTGTGGTTTGTATATATTCTGATGACGATTTGATGAACCAATCGAAACATGTAAATTTTAAATTTTAACATCTTTAAGGTTTATGTTGACGTCTTTTAAGCAAAATAAAAAGTGTTTTTAGTGTATATTTAAAAAATTCCAATGTTGCATTATTTTTCGCATAGCACGTTTTTCTATTGCCTACTGAAAGATAAATTTTTACTATGTTCTAAAACATACGCATGTAGTAATTTATTTTTCGTATATAATACTTGTGGTTATTATTAAACTTATATAGTTATATGTAATTTAGTATTGTAGGTAAGATATAATAATTATGACTTTTTGTCCTGTGAATTTTCTTAATGTTCGTGGTTTTAGTCTTAAGTATTTTGTACATATTTTGTTAACAATTTGATTTATGCTATTGAACTGCATTGTTGCATATTATACTTTGGCGGAATCAATTAATGTAAATTAAACGAAATTTGATATAATAAAAACTATAAAAAGAAGGCTATTTAATTGCTTATAAAAACCAAGAAAATAAATTACAAAAGTTTTTAACAATTGAGAACACAACACATGAAAGTGTTATTCTTAAAAATATTGAGCAGAAATTACCCAGATTAAAAGAAACCATAATAATACTGAGAAAATTATGCAAGTCTACGCCGAGAAGTTTTTTTAACTGCAAATTTTAAATGTTTCCCCCTGTAAATGAACGACACATTCTATATGCACCATAGTAAGCGTCTTGTTGTGCACCTCGGTGATATGTATCAATTTGAATATGTTTGAAATAGTATAACGACTTTAAAATACGCCACAAACGATTTTCCCCATAGACCGTAATGTAACGGAATTCTTTTGAGTGTCCTTGTAAAATAATCATAAATGCTACACACTTGATTTTCAATACCAAACATGCCATAGTAAACCCCAATGACATACATCAATTTCAAGGAAATCCCTGTGTATTTACGCGAGTTAGAGCACGGACAGACGGCAGACAGACAGACAAATTGAATTCATAAACACTTTTCAACTTTGTTAGAAAGTGTTAAAAAAAACGAAAAAATGTAGGCCAAGTCTTGATATGTCAGTAATTTTTTTAACAGTATCGTCCGATGGAAAATCTGAATTCAGACAGCGTAATTTTACGTTATTCGTTGCTACATTGTTTTATCTTCAACGATGAAAAACCTAAAAAGTGAGTTTCAAATATATTTCCGAAAATATAATCTGATATTATAAAGTGAAAATGTTTGTAGACTAGGAATCCAATATTCAGCATATTACCTACGGCGACTTTATACTAGTTAATAATAAGGTAAACATCTTCAAAACACGACGTTACCTTTATATTGATTTTTAGAACTCTTTCTTAGTTGTGCATAACAAGGGTTTTGCAACTTTGTTGCAGTGAGTTTCTTTGGAGAAGTTGAATAATAGTAACATTTTGAAATGGGTACACAAAAATGCAGAAAATTATTGATTTTCTGAAAACAATATTTTCTCTTTCTATCATTCTTTTAAAATTTTCCTTTTCTCTTATAAATAAATGATTTCGTCAAAAATAAAGCATGAGAGCAAGAATACTTGATAAACTATTGATTTATTTGCACAATATTACAGTTATTATATGTTTTATTTACATTTTAAAAATATGTAGCTGATATCACATATTAACATTTACCCTATATCGACGAAATATTTTGCATAGCAAGGGAAACGTTTCTTAATCATTCATAATGCTTTATATTTGGTTTTACTTAAATCAGATAAAGAGTGACTGGCCTCTTCAGCAGATACGTTTTATGTTTCTAATGTACACTGCAAAAAAAAAAAAAAAAAAAAAAAAAAAACTGTTGATTTTACGGTATAATACTAGCACCCCAGCTGCTAGTATTATACCGGAAAATTAACAGTAATAAACAGTAAAACAACCAGTAATAGGCTACCGCGCAAGAAATTTCCGACTTCAAACACATTAATCTCCTGAAAAAATAACTTTAATAACTTCCATCGTTTGCTTGTGACTACACTGAAAAAAAAAAAAGGCAGTATTTGTATTTTAATTTCATGGTTTTATTTGTTCATTTGTAAAAGTCGCGTATTTACCATTGTGAAAAGACTTTTCGCATTAATCTTAAAACACTATGATCAAAGACGGCTCATGATTGTGAAAGAAATAATTTCTTTTTTCGGAATTTGAATTCGATTATCTGAACATTTTATGCATGCAAAAGTAAAATAAATACATTTCGTGATAATAGAACAAAGAGTTTTCTAAAACGAGCCTTCAAATATATATATTTTTTAAAGATGAAGTAATTTTAAATAGCTTTAAATGTATAAGCAGTATTGCAGAAAGAGTAATTTGTTTTAAGGAAAAAGGAAACGAAACAATGTTTTTCGTTTGTGAGTATATATAATTTAATAATTAAAATTCTCACCATTTAAAAGACAAATAAAATAGCTATCTTTAATATAACAAATATAAGTAATGTAATGTAGTTTCATTCACACAGCAAATTTTACAACCACTTGTATAATAATCAGGGTTTTACAAATTTCATAAAATCTTGTAACCAGCAAAAAATTCTAGTCGCCAGTAAAACAAAAAAAAAAATAAAAAAAAAAATATTTATTCCTCCCCCTCCTCCGTCAAGGATTTTCGAAAAGCACGGAAGTCTGTTATGAATTAATTGAGAAAAAGTAATAACAAGTAGAGTTTAGAATTATTAATTACATAATTTAGAAAGATAATATGAACTAAGTTTTCTAAGGAAACTTGTCAAAATTATATATCTCTGCAAAAAAAAAAAAAAAAGTACTGTAAAGGCTGAATTAACCGTCGTGTTCGAGAAATGAATGCCGAATGTTTCAATTGTCCAGGTAGTTGAATGTTATTAAATCCTATCTGATTCGGGGGGGTGGGTGGGGGGGGGAGCATCGAAGTCTTATAGTTTACTTATAGTTTTTTATATGATATTATTCTTTAAAATGAATGCAATAGATTAATAAGTTTTTTTCTAAACACAAAAATCTGAATAGAAAATTACAAAAAATGGAGGCATTTTTTAGCATTGCATCCAGTTTGAGACAATTGAGTTTAGATGCCATAGATACTGGATTGAGACTGTTTTTTACTGTTTTATTGAAATTTCCTCTCTCCCACCCAAATTCTATGCACGTGACATGTTAGCTGGCTAATGCGAAAAAGAGTGGCACTTTCTTTGCATGAAATGGAAAATGCCTTTTAAACTTGGTTCTTCCATTAAAAATATGAGAAAAGAGAAATAACACTGCTTGCCGCGCACGATCAGCGGTGGGGGAGGGGGAAAATTCCGCTTGTCCTCACTTCATAGTTCAATTTTTGAACCAAACAAAAACTATCAGATAGAAATCTTGGTCACCAGATAGAAAAACTTGGTCGCCAGTGGCGACCTGGCGACCGCATTTGTCAAGTCCCAATAATAATATATTTAAATAAAATATGCCTAAAACTATTATATTTTCCTTTAAAAAAAGTATAAACAGAAAGAAAAAGAAAAAGTCCTTCCGGCCTGTACCGGGAGGTAGCTTTCCTACATCTTCGTTTTAAATTTTCAGCTAATGTTACACGAAAACAGCAAGTTAAAATGCAAAGAAACTTTTACAAAAGATTGGTTAATACTGAATTTGAATAAGAAATTCGCCAAATTATTGAGCAATAGCCAAATTGGCTTCATTTATGAAGACTTATTTTGGTCGCCAAATTTGGCGATATTTCGCCAAATGTCGCCGATTTTGCCAATTTTGTCGCCAATGTCGCCAATTTTGGCGCTAACGGATATGAATATATAGTTTTATGCGTATGATTGGGAAAATTATTACAACAATGAAAGAAAATAATTTGCGAGTAATCGCGTTAATGTGCTGTTTTGTTTCAAAATGTCAGCCACCCTAGAATTTCAAACTGCTCTATCTCAGCCATTTTTTAAGATAGAGGTAAACCAAAAAAAGCTCTGGAATCCTTGTATCAAGGCCTAACACGTAATTAAAAAATAAATTTGAATTTTAAACTTTTTTGTATAGTTATTTTAGATTTTAAGTTAATTTAAATCTTTAAGTGGCCGCCATCTTGAAACAAGATGGCGGACCAAGCTGGCCAACGAACTCGGTCGAGACATTAGTGACCTTAATACACACAATTAGTTTCATCAAAATCGATTCATAAATACGGGCGTTATCGTATGACATAGGTCAGATATATATATATATATGGATATATCTATATATATAAATCAACATTTGGACGGAGGGTGGTTTTGGGGTCTGGGGGTCATGATCGGTGAAAATATATCGAAATTTTCCGGAACTGCTTTCCTCCGAACGGCTGCAATAGGTAGCTTTATACTTTTTTGTATTGAAAGCTACCTAAAAGTGAGAAGATAGAGAGAGAGGGGGAGATAGAGAACGAGAATGAATGATTGTAATAATTGTAATGATATAGATTTTGTTAAAACCTTTTTTTTTTTACGTTTAAGTAATTTAAACTTAAAAATAAAATTGCAAGTGATTGATATACAAGCGTTAGCGGAAGGATAAAGATTATATCTATTACTTCAAGTTCAAATTGTAATTTGAAATAAATCTTCTGAACTCTTGATTTAATCCTTTGATTATGAATAATAAGTTTCCTGCTTAAAGTATATTTACGAAATTTTAATGTAGTCTATTTGCGTAATTGCCAAAATTAACTTTGTAAGTAGGAGGATAAACATGACTATAAAATACACTATTTTTTCAACAGGATACGATGATTTATTCTTTTTATGCAGATATAAAGGTTTAGTAAATATAAGCAATACATTAGAAGCTTTAAATATTATAATATATTCGTAACCAATCTAATTTTTGAAATTGAAATCTGCTTTTCCGCGAATTATAAAAAAATACTGTTTTCAAATTTTGTGAAAACACTTATTAACTGAAGTGAAAATATTAAATATAAAAAGTCCTTCCGGCCTGTACCGGGAGAAAACGGTAGCTTCCATATTCCATAGATTTTCAAACAGCTATATCTCAGCCGTTTTTTTTAAGATAAAGCCAAAACAAAATATGTTCTGAAATCCTTGTATCATGTCCTAACTATTAACGGAAACAACTTTTTCAATTTATAATTTTATTTTTTGAATTTTTATAAAAATTTATTTTTTAACTGGCCGCCATTTGAAATAAGATGGCGCATGAAGCTGGCCAACGAACTTGGTCGAGAACTTAGTATGTCCTATACACATGATCAGTCCCATTCATATCGGTTCATAAATACGAGAGTTACAGCATAACAAATATGTAACTGTTTCAAAACCTTAGCCACCCTAGAATTTCAAACTGCCACATCTCAGCCATTTTTTAAGATAAAGCCAAAATAAAAAATACTCAGGAATCTTTGTATCACAATCTAACACTTAGCTAAAACAATTTTTTCAATTTATAATTTTTTTGTTCATTTTTTTTAATTTTATAAAATTTAAAAAAATTTAACTGGCCGCCATTTTTAAAAAAGATGGCGGATGAAGCTGACCAACGAACTCGGTCGAGACCTTGGTATGTCCTATACACATACTCAGTCACATGTAAATCGGTTCATAAATAAGAGAGTTACAGCATGACAAATGTCAGATATATATATATATATATATATATATATATCAACATTTGAACGGAGGGTGGTTTTGAGGTCTGGGGGTCATGATCGGTGAAAATATACCAAAATTTTCTGGAATTGCTGTCCTCCGAACGGCTGCAATATGTAGCTTTTTGTATTGAAAGCTACCTAAAAGCATTTTTCATAAATTTCAGTTGATGATAATTTCTATAGCAAAAAACTAAATTAAAAAAATATTATGCAACCAACTTCAAATATACTTTTATGCTTCAAATATAATTTTATTACAGGGCAATATGGCATGTATTAAAAGCAAACTCTGATGATATAAATGTTACAAGTGTTTTCTACCTAATGGTATTCAAAAAACTGGACTGAACAGACATTGCAAACACTCTGTGAATATTAGATATTATCTATAATCATTTATATAGATTCAATTATTAGGGATATATCGTAATATTAAAGTAATTCTGAGAATTAATTATGCACATTTCATTAAATATTAAATGGGAAAATATTCCGTATCTAGATAAATTAGCAACCTAACTAATTACTTTCACTAAATACTCCTTTTGAAAACATTCCATAAATTCTGAAGATTACATTACAACTCTTATAATGCTTTTTAAAATGTGTATTTACAAATTAAATTGAATTAATATGATAAATGTTTGTTCGAAATCCGATATTCGTGTTTGTTCATTCATTGAAGCAAATCCTCATTTCAACATACGAAATTAATTCAAGGCTTTCAGAACTCATTAATCATGTGTTCAAATCTGTTCAAATATAATAAGGCTGAAGTATTCAAGGTTTGCTGTACTGATTGAAAGAATGATATATTGATGAAAATCAATATAGTCCACTTAGTTGTGAAATAAATGATATAATGATAAAGGAATAATTTTTACAATTTTCCACATTTACTAAAAGATTTTGGGAGAAAATGATATATTGATACAAATCGATGTAGATCAAATCAATGATGTCTCTTAGCCATGAAAAATTACATTTTAAGAAATTTGTTGTATTTGCTTTGTTTAATTTCAGTCGTGGTATATTTTTAGCTCCCCAATTTCAGAAAAGATTTTTGAGAAAAAAATTATTTATTGATAGAAATTGGTATAGTCCACTTAGCATTTAAAAATGAATTGTATAATTTCAGTTCCCCTCAATTGCAAATTTAAAAAAAAATGGCGAAAATAATTATTTATTGATGCAAATCGATACAGTTCATTTAGTGGTGAAAAATGAATAATTTTCAAATATTTGCCATATTTATTTTCTTAAATTCAATCTTAGTATAATTTTAATTCTCCTCTCACTTTCGGAAAAAAAAAAAAAAAAAAAAAAAAAAAAAAAAAAAAAAGACTATGTAGAAAAGAATTATTTATTGATATAAATCGATATTGTTCACTTAATGGTGAAAAATTAATAATTTTCTTATATTTCCATATTTATTTTGTCAATTTTAGTCTAAGTATATTTTTAGTTCCTGAAAATAGTCCCTTTAGTTCCTGATTTTTAGTTCCAAAAAAGATTTTGGATAAAATAATTATTTATTGATACAAATCGATGTAGTCCATTTAGTGGTAAAAATGAATAGTTTTCAGAAATTTGCTATTTTTACTCTGTTCAATTTCAGTCATTATACATTTTTAATTTCCCCAATTAAAAAAAAAAAGGGTTTTTTGAGAAAAGTGTGATTTATTGATACAAATCGATATACCCCACTTAGTGGTAAGAAATGAATATTTTTTAGAAATTTGCCGTAGTTACTTTGGTAATTTCAGTCGTAGATATATTTAGTTCCCAAAATTTCAAAAGAAATTTTGAAGAAAAGATGTCATATACTGATACAAACCGATATACTAGTTTACTTAGTTTTAGTTTATTTAGTGATGAAAAATTAATAATTTTCAGAAATTTTATCTATTTACTTTTGATAATTTGTATCAAGTATATTTTTAGTTCCTCAAAATTAAATATATATATATATATATTGAAGAAAAGACTGATATATTGATACAAATCCATATAGTTCACTTAGCTGTGAAAAATCAGTAATTTTCATATATTTGTTATATTTATTTTCGTAATTCAAGTCGTGGTATATTTTTAGTTCTCCCAGTTTCGAAAGACATTTGAAAAATGATTGAGAGAGAAAACATCTACCCAGAAAAGTAAATTTATTCGACAAAAAAGAGAAAAAAAATCTATATGCATACAGAAAATATACAGGATTTTAAAAAATATACACAGTACTGTTAGCATCGGAAACTTACTTTTGTACATATTTTTTTTTATAATTCTAGCATATCAAGAAGTGTGAGAAATGTCGATTACAAAATTCATGTTTACATACAGAATCGAGTTAAGTTAAATAAAAGAAAAAAAAAGAAAAACAGTTAAAAATATCTACATATTTTTTACTATCTCCATATAAAGCAATATAAAAAAAGAATAAAAGAGTATAATATTTGTTGCTGCCTCAGTATCTTTTGTATTTAATCAAACATTTTTAACTTTGCAATTTTATAATTTTGTTCAATTTTTTAAAAAGACAAAATTCCATTTATTGTACGTGGTATTAGGTATAATACTAATACTTTCAAGTCAAGAAACCAAAAATGAAGACACGTGCATAAGAAAAAATTGATTAAAAAAGTATTTATTAAAAAAAAAAATTATTTATATCTGGTGTATACCAAACTGTGTAGAACGAGAATTCACGCTATGAGTACATAAAAGTTGTCCAAAGAACCATACCTCGACGACGCATAGTTTTCGAGAAAAATGCAAAAGAAAAAGTCTGATGTCACATACTCACTAGCAAGTTGTAATGCATTACCATTGCACTGACCGAAAGTAAAATATACATCGCAATGCTCGCGTATGGAAAAGATTATCATTATGCGTAGATTGCCGACGGTTTCAAGCTGCCTCCTTTTAAAGTGAGTCTTTTAAAGTTTGTGCGGTGGTACTGAACACCCTGTATTTAATATTATTTTTTGGACCACTGACCAGGCCCCTAGCAGCCGGGCTATTGCCCAGCTAAATTGGTTAATGCCTGGCAATGGGGCGAAGTTTCGCCTGATCGCCGCATGGCAAAGATCAACTTGACTAGCCTTTAGGCCATCGTGGCTGCAGTGTTTCTTATTGCATTCGTTTTGTTTCCTGAGTTGGCCGGTTACTAATTGATGCTTCGCTGGGTCGATCCGGCACTGTACAGAGCAGCCATGTCATCATACGCGGATGTGAGAAACTGGATATTTTTTAGCCAAATGTGTGGTTCAGGCTTATCAGAGGGGATAATTTAGAAAAGGGGGAGAATAATCAATTACTCATTTAAAAGAAGAAAAAAATGGGGGAATGCTGCAAAATGCCAAGTTGCACCAGAAACATGGGTAATTTTGGGGCGAATTTCAGGGCAGACTATGTCGTTGCGGAGGGAGATGGCACCCCGATGGCACCCTGCCTTTGTACCGTACCGACAATACTATTTCAGGCCGCTGACCTGGCCTTCGCTTCTTGCAATTTTCTATTATTAACTTTTTTCATTTGTAGTTTTCTCTTTCGGTTGAATTTGTCTCTGTCATGGGAATTCGTCTATTGTCTTGTCAGTTTGATGCTATCTTGGTGGTTTTATAACTTTCTTGGTTTTCTGTCACTTTTTCTTGGGTTGTAGTCACAGTTATGAGATAATGAAAATACTATCATTTTAGGCACAGTTTAATACTATTATTTTAAGCCTAGAAACGAAATATTAAGATATGCGTGCGTAATGAAAATCCTTGAAAACTATTACAACCGATGAAAAAAAAAAAGTTTTAACAATGTTGTTGCAGTTTTAAACCGCGAACTCCACATTAGTGCGAATTCGCACCGATCAAAATTTCAAATAATTGGCGTTTTTTGAAAACATACATTCATTATTTAGCATTTTTCATTAACAGAATGAAGTTATTGATAAAAATAAATATCCAATTCGATACCTCATTATATCTCGTATAGGAATCATGTGTTATATTTTATTATCACTATATTACCAACAAAGTTATACGCGGTTGAAGTTACAAAAATCCCAAATCGCACTAGTGTGAAGTGCGTAGTAGAGTCCTGCACGTGTCGAGTTGTACCCGACCGCCCGAACCCGAAATACTTTAACCCGCAGCCCGACCCGAACCCGCAATGTAAGGACAAAAAATCTTGTTTTTTTTTTCCTATTAACATAAGTAAATGTACAATTATATCTCTAATATCAATTTTATATTTTATATAGAAAAATGAACAAATATATGTTCTTTAATATTCCAATATAGTGAAACCTCTGAACAGCGGACACCTCGAGATCGTTGAATAGAGTCCTGCATCGGGTCGGGTTGTTTCTATTTTTTTTTTTCGGGACGGGATGACTCTAATTATCTTTCTGCGTGTCGGGTTCACCCCAGAATAATTCTTCCAGGTCATATTTAGGTTTTTTGCAAGTCGGATTGTTGGGATTTTCACAAAAAGTATGAACAGAACTATGTTTCAGAGGAAAATAAATTCGTATTTGAGTATGAATGAGTATAAATTCAATTTACTGCCTGAGAAAAAAATAAAATATATATCAGAAATGTAATCATAGAGATTATTATTTCTTTACGGTGCAATTAAAAACCCTCTTTTTTCAGAGTAGGAAAAACATAACCAAAATTTCGTTTATGATACACGCAAAAACACATGTATCGTATTTGTGCTAGTTTATGTACGCATACATATACTATGTGTAAATTTGGAAGTGTCCACTATTCCAAGTTATAAGCGTACAAATATATAAATGTCAAGACTTGAATGTCCGCTAAATAGAGATGTCCGATTCTCGGGAGTATCCATTATGGAGGTCTTATTGTATATAATATATTTTTAACCTGGAAAAATATTGTGGACATTCTTTGAAAAAGCAGGTCAACCCGAATCCGACACCCAAGAGTCAAAACACAACCCGAAACAATGAAAGTCAACCCGACCCGAACCCGACTCGCACTAAAAAATTTGCAGTCAGCCCAACCCAAACCCGAACCGCAACGAAAAAATATAGCACCAACCCGACTCAACCCGAACCGCGGGTCGTGTTGGTTACAGGTAACACGACCAGATGCAGGACTGTAGTGCGTAGGTGCTGAACAGAAGTGTGGAGTCCGCGGGTTACAGAAGGTTAATATGGATTTCACATCAAGGAATTGAAATTGACTGCATGTAGATATCAGTCTTAAGTACAGTAAAGGAAGTATGCTTCACTACCAAATGCCCTTAAATACTTATGGGGGAAATGCATTTATTTCTTCGGGTTTTCCCCAGTAGCCAAGCATAACAGATAAACTATTTCCTTAGAACTAATCTGTAGAACATATCTCTGTTCCCATACAAATGAGGCTAGAACACTGAAAAAAAATAACTGCTTTAATTATCAGAATCATAAAATAATTCAGTTAAATATTCAGTTAAAATCGCCTGACACTTTCTCCTAGAAATAAATCTATTTATTAATAAGTCCTACAAGAAAAAAAGTGACGTCAAGGAACCTTACTCAAACTAACAAGATTTTCCTTCTTTAATAGTACAACGTTTTCTCAGACGACTGAGCACGTACAATTCAATCAGTTGAATAAATTAGGACAGCGAGGCTAGTCTGATAAGATCTCATTGACAACTCGATGTATTTGTTCGCATTGATTCTCGTGGGAATTATTGTTTTTTTTTTTTTTTTTTTTTTTTTTTTCATAACCACAAACGATCTTTAACACATAGCTATTAAACAGTTCTATAAAAGGACATTTTAAAAATATAGTCATGTAACTGTTCAATAAGATGTCCAGCAATGTATGTGATTTACTGATTCTCGTGAGAATTGTTTTTTCTCAATTGCAAAATAATTTTAATTCACTAACCCTATCGACATTTATATGGACATTAATCCTAATTCTCATGAGAGATGTGTTTTTATAACCACAAGAGTTTTAACTTCTAATGATTAATTAGTTCTTTAAAGCGACATTTTAAAAATGCAGTCATAGAACTGTTGAATAAGATGTACAGCAATGTATTTGATTCTACTGATTCTCGTGAGAATTGATTTTTCTTAGTCGCAAAAGAATTTTAATTGTTGTTAGGAGTTAAAACTCTTGTGTTTTCCTAACCACAAGAGTTTTAACTCCTAAAGATTAATTTGTTCTTTAAAGAGACATTTTAAAAATACAGTCATAGAACTGTTGAATAAGATTATAGCAATGTATGTGATTCTACTGAATCTCGTGAGAATTGATTTTTCTTAGTCGCAAAATAATTTTAAATCATTATAGACATTTATATGGACATTAATGCCAATTCTCATGAGAGATGTGTTTTCATAACCACAAGCGTTTTAACTTCGAACGATCAATTAGCTCTTTAAATAGACATTTTAAAAATACAGTCATACAACTGTTGAATAAGATGTACAGCAATGTATGTGATTCTACTGCTTCTCGTGAGAATTGCTTTTTCTTAGGCGCAAAAGAATTTTAATTCATCAAACCTATAGACATTTATCTAGACATTAATGCTAATTCTCATGAAAGATGTGTTTTCCTAACCCCAAGAGTTTTAACTTCTAACGATTAATTAGTTCTTTAAAGAGACATTTTAAAAATACAGTCATAGAACTGTTGAATAAGATGTACAACAGTGAATGTGATTCTACTGATTCTCGTGAGAATTGTTTTTTTTTTTTTTTTTTTTTTTTTTTTTTTTTTTTTTTGTAAAATAATTTTAATTCATTAACCCTTAGACATTTATATGGACATTAAATATAATTCTCAAGAGAGATGTGTTTTCATAATCACAAGAGTTTTAACACCTAACGATTAATTAGTTCTTTAAAGAGACATTTTATAAATACAGTCATAGAACTGTTAAATAAGATGTAAAGCAATGTATGTGATTCTACTGATTCTCTTGAGAATTGCCTTTTCTTAGTCGCCAAAGAATTTTAATTCATTAACCCTATAGACATTTATATGGACATTAATGTTAATTTCATGAGAGATGTGTTTTTATGTTCACAAGAGTTTTAACTCCTAACGATTAACTAGTTCTTTAAAGAGACATTTTAAGAATACAGTCATAGAGCACTAAAACTATTGAACAAGAGGTGCAGCGATGTATGTGATGTTACTGATTCTCATGAGAATTGCTTTTTTTTATAGTTGAAAAATAATTTTAATTCATTAACCCTATAGACATTTATATGGACATTAATTCTAATTCTCATGAGAGATGTGTCTTCATAACCACAAGAGTTTTAACTCCTAACGATTAATTAGTTCTTTAAAAAGACATTTAAAAAATACAGTCATAGAATACTAAAACTATTGAACAGGAGGTACAGCGATGTATGTGATTCTACTGATTCTCGTGAGAATTGCTTTTTCTTAGTCACAAAAGAATTTGAATTCATTAAACCTAAAGACATTTATATGGACATTAATGCTAATTCTCATGAGAGATATGTTTTCATAACCACAAGAGTTTTAACTCCTAACGATTAATTAGTTCTTTAAAGAGAGATTTTAAAAATACAATCATAGAATACTAAAACTATTGAACAGGAGGTACAGCGATGCATGTGATTCTACTGATTCTCATGAGAATTGCTTTTTATAGTCGCAAAAGAATTTTAATTCATTAACCCTCCCAGACATTTAAATGTGCATTAATGCTAATTTTCATGGGAAATGAATTTTCATAACCACAAGAGTTTTAACTCATAACAGTTAATTACTCTTCAAAAGGAAATTTTACAGTTACTGTAGACTAAAACTATTTAATAAGAGGCAGAACGATATATGTGATTCTATTGATTCTTGTGAGTGTTTGTTTTTCATAGCTGCAAAATAATTTTAATTCGTTAACCTGTACCAGATTTTCAGATTAACATTAATGTAAATATTGATAAGAATTGTTTTATCATAATCACAATGGAATTTCAAATAGCGATTAGCTCTTTAAAGAGATGTTTAGATAATACAGTCACAAAAATTGGATAAGAGGCAGAACGATGTATGTGATTCTATTAATTCTTGTGGGTATTACTATTGCTTTTTCACAGTTGTACGAGGATTTTAATCCATTAAGCTGTACCAAATTTTCAGATTAACATTAATGCAGATTCTGATTAGAATTGTTTTATAATAACCACAAGAGAATTTTACAAATTAGGATTAGTTATTTAAAGATGTATTTAAATAATTCTGTCACAAAAATTGGATAAGAGATAGAATGATGTATGTGATTATAATTCCCGTTTGTGGAAATTCCTTTTCCATAGCCGCAACAGAATTTTATTTCATTCATTGAACCAGATTTTTAAATGGATTCTGATGGAATACTGAGTTTCATTGATATTGTATTTTCACAACCGCAAGAGAATTTCAACCTATAACTATTAATCAGATATTTAAAAATACATTTTTAAAACACAATCATAGCATAAGTAAACCTACTGATAATAAATACAACACTGTCTTTGATTCTGTTGGTTCTAGTAGGCAATATTTTTTCATAGATGCAAAAGAAAAAAAAAATGTAGCGCACTAATCACTATCAGATTTTTAAATGAAGATTAATTTTAAGCAGAGCATAATTTACAGAGTGATAGCAATATTACTAAAATATTGTCATTTTGCTGGGGATGCTTCTACTTGAATGAGGGTCATTCACCAATAGTAGTGTTACCTGCAAAATGTTTTAAATGTGATTGGTGAATTAATAGTAAACATATGTTTCTCAATAGAATAATTGAGGCACTTAATTTCTGGTAAGCAGCAGTTGAACAATGTTGATTAAGGTTATTGCAAGTACATATTGGTTTGTTACTGTGATTTATGCTTGAATGTAAATTAGCAATGGAAAAATGCAGCATTTTCTCTTTTATTTATTTTATTTATTTATTTATTTTTTTTTTTTTTTGCGCAAATTATTGTTCTAATTCCGAAAGTTTTTGAAGAAACTTTTGCTAATATACTTTCTAAATAATCCACACTTTTCGAATTTAATTCATTACTACTTATTAATAGTAAGCTAATCTTAGTCTAATACAGGATGTCCCAAATTAAACTGCACATTTCCGAGATGGCTACAGCAAAAGCTATTCGTTATAAAGTCATAAACGCTGGGGAATGTCGTAAGAAGATGTGGGAGAGGGGATTCTAGAGCAAAAAAGGTTCCAAAAGACTTTGTATACCATGATCCTATAAGATCTTTGTCGGATCTTAAAGATAGCATAGTACGTAACTGGAGGTCTCCACAGCCGAAATTTCCACGCAAGGCCCGTACAAAAACTTTATTGGCTCAGCTCGGGACGGTATAAAAGCAAGAAATTACACCCGAGCCCACACCGGCCCATTATAAGATTTAAAACTTCGGCCCGGGTACGGCCCGACTCAATTTGTACAAAACATGCGGATATTTCTGAAGCAACAATTAACCTACAATTAAAATTACTCAGAAAGCACAATTATTTATGTCTAGATTTTATTTTCAGATTACAAGTGCACCATTTTGAAATACGAAATAAGAATATTATTAATGACCACTTAGACAATTGCGCACATAAAAACTGATTAAAAAATTAACTTAGACAGTTACATTCAAATGATGATTCGATAATAAAATTATCGCAGCAGTGAAAGAAAAATGTGGCAAAAGAAAATCACAATTTAAAAACTGTACAAAGAGAAAAAGTAGGTTTTTCAAAATATTTATCTGTAATTTATCAAATCAAATTAAATTTATAAAGATTTCGTTAAACAAATGTGCAAAATTATTTTTACTAAGATAAATAAATAAAATGCCAGCTCAATATGGTCCAGGTCCAAAGGAAAGTCCAGGTCCAGCTCGGCTATGAAAAAAAGGAAGTCCGGGCCGACCTGTCCCGGAAAGAATGAAGACCAGGCCCGGCCCGAGTCTCATGAAAAACAATTGACCCAAGCTCGGGTCCGTGTAGACCTCTATGCGTAACTTTCCTATACATACACTGCAATCCACCATTGAACATGCTATGTTACTATTGAAGATGGTAGCATACAATGGGGGTCATCATATTCGTATTGAACATGTTTTGTCCTCACTAGACGGATAAATTGAGTAATTCATGTTATATATTCTGTATAATGATATTATACGCATTCTATTGGGGTTTTTGAAACTAACTTTATTTGCTCCAGAAAAAAATCCCTATTATCTCTTATGACAGTTCCAAAACCTCGTGACTTTTTGCTGTGTAGTTTTTGCTGTAGCTGTCTCGGAAATAAATAGTTTAATTTGAGACACCTTGTATTTTACCAAGCTTTAGTCAAAACTTTTTCGTTAAAATTATTTATAATATGATACCAATACTTCGAAACTATTGTTATTTTGTAGTAAATGCATATTTCAAGTTTAATCAGGCTATTTCATTGAAGGCAGAAAAAAAAATCTAAACTTGCTCTAACGATCTCAAAAATTTAAAAATATAATCCTGTCGGTTTGACATTTATCAGATCATTATTATTAATGGATAAAGAGGAAAAAAATTCTAAAGCATCTCAAAGATCTTAAAAATTTAAACATGTAAGCCTTTCTTTATGAAATTTATCAACTACACCAGGAAGTTTCATTCTGTTAAAATTTATAGTCTTCAACAGAAAAGAAACCTAAAGGAAATTTACCGACATCTTACATTAACCGACAACGTGAAAAAGAACTGAACACGTCGTAAACGTCAGCGGAATGTTTTTAAAATAACTGGAGAAAATGAAAAGTGTATGAGGAAAGTTTTCGCGTATTTTTAAACTCGAGGAAACTGTGACATGTTGTTGATAGCTTAGAGGAAAATAACCTGAGGCAAAGGATATTTCACTTCGACGGAACACGTTCAGTTGAAATTTTTACTTTCACTAACGTTATGTTATGTTCGTAGAAATCTTAACTGATTTAGTGGATAAAATAGGTTTTTAAAACTTTCGATTTGCTGTCGTGACAGATGTTATTTTTTTCATCTAAACAAAATAAAACAAAGTTAAAAATCTTAACCAAATTCGTAGAAATAATAACTGATTAACGAATGAAACTAGTTAATGTAATTTTGAATTTCCCCTAGAATATTTATTTTCATTTAAAGAAATTGAAAAAAAAAATCTTAATTAAATTCACAGAGAAGTTATCTGATTTAGCAGTTGAAACTGGTTTGTATCATTTTCTATTTTGGAGTAATATTAATTTTCACCTATATTAAATGAACAAAATAATTTTATAAATCTTAATATAATTCGCTGAAACCTTAACTGATCTAGTGGTTGAAAAAAACTTTTTAAACAATCAATATATTGTCATGACAAGAATATTCTTTTTCATCTAAATAAAAGAAGAAATTTATAAACCTTAAATAAATTCACAGATATGTTAAATAATATAATGAAACTGATTTATAGTTTTATATTTGCTTTTTTAATAGAAATACATGGTAATAACAAACATTTGAGCTTACGCGTAACACAGCAGAACAAATTTTAAACAGTTTTTGTCGTTTATATTAAAGCAGATCTCGAGGAAAGTATGATATGTTGTTGATATCTTAGGGGAAAATAGACAAAGGATATTCCATTTCAACGAAACACGTTCAGCTGAAATTTGTACTTTCACTAACGTGTTCGTAGAAATCTTAATTGATTTAGTGGATTGATTTAGTTAGTTTCAGATTTGCTGTTGTAACAGATTTTTTTTCATCCCAACAAAATAAAACAAAGTTAAAAACCTTAACGGAATCGGTAAAAATGTTGACTGATTTAGCTAGTTGAGTAGGTAATTAGTCAGCTGATTTGTATAATTTTCGATTTTCCAAGAATACTCATTTTAATCTAAACAAAATGAAAAGAAGACAGTTATAAATCTAAGCTGAATTCAAAGAAATGTTAATTAAATGATTTAATGGTTGAAAGTGGTTTATATATTTTTTTATTTTTCAATATTTTCATTTAAACAAAGGAAAAAAATAGAAGAAATTTACAAATATTAACTAAATTTTTAGAAATGGTATATGATTTAGTGAATAAAAATGCTTTATGTAATTCGCGATTTTCTAAGAATATTCATTTTCCTCTAAACAAAATGAAGAGAAGAATTTTAGAAATCTTAAATAAATAGCGGATAAACAAGTCAGCATAATTTTCGTTTTTCAAAAGAATATTCATTTTCATCTAAACAAAATGAAGAGAGGAATTTTATAAATCTTAAACGAATACCGGATAAACAAGTCAGCATAATTTTAATTTTTTCCAAGAATAGTCATTTCCATCGAAACAGAATGAAGAGAAGAATTTTATAATCTTAAATGAATAGCGGATAAACACGTCTGCATAATTTTCGTTTTTCCCAAGAACATTAATTTTCCTCTAAACAAAATGAAAAGAAAAAATTTAGAAATTTTAACTGAATTCAAAGAAATGTTAACTGATTAAGCAAATAAAAATGCTGCACATGGTTTTCGAATTCCCAAGAATATTCATTTCAGTACAACAAAAAGAAGAAATTTTAACTGAATTTGCAGATGTATTAAATTAGTTTAACGGATTGAACTTGTTTATAGAATTTTTTATCGTCCAAGCATATTCATTTTCATCTAAACAGAATGAAAATTAAAAATTTAGAAATCCTAACTGAATTTTAACTGATAATGTTAACTGATAACTAAATATTAACTGATTTAGAGGATGAAACTGTTTTTCATAAATTTATATTTTCTAAAATTATTCATTTTCATGTTTCATCTAAACAGATCAAAACCAAGAAATTTAGAAATTTTAACAGAATTCTCAGAAATGTTAACTTTTTTATCAGATTGCATAGTTTTTAATTTTTCGAGACTATTCATTCCCATCTAAACAAAATAAAAAGAACAAAAATTAGCAATCGTAACTGAATTCGCAGAAATATTAACTTAGTTAAAATATGAAAGAGATTTTTATGTAAATCTTGATCTTAAAAACATTCATTCTCAGCTAAACAAAATGAAAAGAGAAATTTAGAAATGTCACCTGAATTCACAGAAATGTTAGCTGATTTAGAGGAAGAAACTGTTTTGCATAGCTTACCAATTTTCGGTTTCACACAGAAGATTGGAATAATAGAATTTGAATAATGAAGATTTTCAAGTACAGAAACGTCAATTAAAAAATAAATAAAACACAAATAAGAAACAATATGAATCTATCTGAAATTACTTATAATTTAAATTTCAAATGTTCTTCTGTAAATAATACACATATTGAACCTAACACGGATCAAATTTCAATTCTAATGAATTGTATCTAGATACGAAGCGTGCTTTTTAAGAAAACTGGTAAATCATTTAATGAGAACGTTGAACATTTTTAAAGCATTGATGAGGACATCAAGGGGAAAAAAAGTTATTTTAAAGAGAAAGAAATCCTGGTATTATTTTGTGAAATCAGTTGCATTAAGAACTTAAAAGAAATCCTGATATTATTTTGTGAAATCCGTTGCATTAAGAACTTAAAAGAAATCCTTATATTACTTTGTGAAATCAGTTGCATTTAAAATTTAAAAGAAATCCTGATATTATTTTGTGAAATCAGTCACATTAAGAATTTAAAATCGAAGTGAACAAAAGTGATACGAGGTATAAGACAATACAACAACGAAGAAAATTAATGTAATTACAATTGTAGATACTCAAAAAATACATCAAAATTGGTTTATCAAGCAATCACATGCGGATAAAGCCTAGAGATAAAACAACAAATCATAAATGAGTTAGAAAGCAAAACATTTTGTAAATAACATGCCAACATTTAAATGGCAAGTAATTTCTCTAAAATTTGCAGAAATGTCTCCTAATGTAGAAGAAAGGTTTTAAAAAAATACAATATGGATCGTAATTACTTACGATTCTGAAATTCGTTCCCTTATCTTCAGAAACTTTTAAGAAAATAATCAACCAGAAATCTCATAAACTAGTATGTTTCTGAAATAATTAGAAACGTTTTTTCCGAAACTTTCTGGAAACAAAAAACTCTTGTATCTCGAAAACATTTCCATAAATCTTAGAAATCTATTGTTTTCTCCGGTTTCTAACTGAACTGTTCTAATTTATGCGAATATATATTTAAATATATTTAATTGATGTGTAAATATATATATATATATATATACGATACAGTTTAATTACTGAATAAAATAATAAGAAAATTTAAAAACACACTACTATGTACCTTTGAATTCTTACAAAAACTCTTAAAAGCGCTTAGAAATGAATTGGGATCTGAGGTCAAAGCATATAAAAGAAAAGAAAAACCGCATAAATACAAAATGTATAAACGGTATTTCACTTTAAAGTCATGTATAATGCATTACTAGATCCTAAACAGGTATATTACAATTTAATTTCTCACGTGGTTCTACAAAGAAAAGTAAAAACTATGTCAGTGACAGAAATAAAAAGAGAAAAAAGGGCCGTGAACCTTAAAGATTACTTCATCTGGGAGAGAGGAAAAAAATAGGGGCCCAATACGGGCTGACACAAAAAATGGTTAAGGTTCTCGACCGGTAACTCGAGTTTCGTATGTGTCAACAAGTCACTCTCGGTGAAAAGGTATGATCTTTGTTGTACAGCAGATGATATTTCTCTGTGATTGTTTGATTAAGGAAAGCGTTTAAGAAGATGTTATTCCTATATACATAAGGGTGTTCGTTAGTTTTAGTCTAAAAAAAATAAGATTTTTTTTTTAAATTTCTTAGTAAAAAAGAAATTTTATAGGTTCTGTAGGAATGAAGATAGGCTATATTATTTTTTTTTAATTATTTCTCAGTAAAAAAGAAATCTTATGGATTCTGTAGGAATATCCTCATTTTCATCTTCTTATTTTAGTAAAAATTTGATAGATTACATAAAAATTTAAATTAAAAAGAGTTACAGTAAATTTAAATCGATTAATAATAACAATAATAATAGTGGGAGTAATGGTAATAATAGTATTAATAATAGTAGTAGTAGTAGTAGTAGTAGTAATAGTAATGATAATAATAGTAGCAGTACGTATTAATGGTAATCATTGTAATAATAATAGCTGCACCAATATTATTATTATTTAAATATGGGAAAATTGTTAATATGATTTTACTTTTGTTTCGATTTTTTTACTTTCGTTTACAATTTATTAATTTATTTGATCAAAATTTTCAATGGAATAGCTTTGTTTTGTTTAAAATATGACAACATCACGGGAAATGCAGTAATTGCGTTATAATTCAGTGATTGACAGTGCATGTACTGTCAGCTAGACTACGAATTATGGAACGTATAGATTAGTTTTGTTTAAACACAAGTGAAGGGCATTTCGAAAAATTCTTGTGCTTTCATCACATTTCCCTGAAATAAAATGAGTCTGTTAAAATAACCTTACAATATCTTCATTATTCTTGAAATTATGAACGTAAATCCGATTTCTTCTTTGACTGAAACGCCTGTATTTTTGATGGAATAAATAGATTGCGATCCTGGTTTACTGTACAAAACAAATGCTTCTTTTACTGATTTTTGCTCTTATTTTAAAATTATCGAAGTTTGTGATTCACTGCTCTGCTTCTCTTTGAACTGTATAAAACAAAACTTAAAGTTCAAATAAAAGTAATTCCACCTACTCGTTGAGCTCGTAACAGGTTATGAAAAAGTACTCATAAACACTTTTAGAGTAAGTTCTGAAAAAAATGAAAATTGTACATTGATTTTCTTTTCTTTATCCACAAACTGGTTGTGTAAAACTTTACTGGGTAGGATGAAATGCACAAGAGCAGGGTTCTCGCTGGATTTTGAATAATGTTAGCAATCCGATTAATTGGCAAGGTTCGATTAACCTCTGAATCTAAGGGAAGCACAGTATAATTTTGGGGCACTCTTTTACCCGGGAAAATTGTTCTAAATTATGCATTCATGGAATCTCATCCATGCAACAAATATTATTCCTGGGAGGAACTTGTCAAAGTTCAGATACTTCATCAAACAGCTTTTTATATTTTCCCTGTACATAATAAAAATAGAGTGTATTTGTGGTATACAGTTGTTATATGTTGAGTTATCCGGGTGATTTCTAACCATCAAATCAGGATGTCATATGCTTGAAGTTCAGATATTTCATCAAACAGATTTTTTTTCTCTGAACTTAATGAAATATGAAAATACAGTATATTTGTGGTATACAGTTGTTATATGTTGAGTTATCCGGGTGATTTTTAATCAGCATATCAGGATGTCATATGCTTGAAGTTCAGATATTTCATCAAACAGCTTATTTTTTTTTATTTTCCCTGAACGTAATGAAATATGAAAATACAGTATATTTCTGGTATACAGTTGTTATATGTTGAGTTATCCGGGTGATTTTTAATCAGCATATCAGAATGTCAGGATGCTTGAAATTCAGATATTTCATGAAACAGATTTTTTTATTTTCCCTGAACGAAATGAAAATAAAGTATATTTGTGGTATGCAGTTGTTATATGTTGAGTTATCCAGGTGATTTCTAACCAGCATATCAGAATTTTATATACTTGAAGTTCAGATATTTCATCAAACAGCTTTTTTTATTTTCCCTGAATGTAATGAAAATAGAGTATATTTGTGGTATACAGTTGTTATATGTTGAGTTATCCGGGTGATTTCTAACCAGCATATCATGATGTCATATGCTTTGTTAATAGCCTATTGATTACATTCAAATTACCCGGTTATATAAGTTTCTTGCAGTTGTGTGGATTTTTTCCTGCATTAGGCAAATATTCCCCGCCACCAAAATTAAAAACGAAAATGTATATGTAAAAGGAATTAGAGGCTCTATTTTGCAATCATTTTGGGGTCCGTCTTAAATTTTACAAGGAAGCTCGTGCTGCACGAGCCTTTTGGATAATCAGGCACTGCTAATCGGCAAAGAAAAAACTATAGCCAAAGAAAAATAATGTTAGGAATGTTTTCTCTGTGAAACACTGATTCAAAAATCATTCTTTAAAACACTAATATACCCACATTTTCATTTTTGGGTGTATGTTAAGAATTGTTGCAGTTATTTTTAGATCAGTTATTGATCTAAATTCAGCTGTCAACTGTAGAAGCTAATAAAACAAGTATATTAATATATTTTTTTATTAGTTTCTTCTGGTTTTCTAGAATTTAGATGCTTTGCAAAGTCCAGAAAAAAAATTCTCTCCCGAAATATCTATAAACACTGTTATGAAACAAAACCTTAGTTAATTTGAGACAGAAAAATACTTTTAATACTTGAATAACATAAATGATAGTGTCGCTGAAATAAAAAAAAATAATAATACATATAATTTTTTTTTTTTTTGTTTTTTTTGAAACTCTCGCAATTTTCAGATTTTAATCTTTCATTTTTTCGCCAAATGAAACATTTTGTCGCGATTTGACACAATGGCGATCGGCAGAGAAAACCTTGCACAAGTTTACATATGATATTATGCAGATTCTAAACGTTTGTGATTGATAAATATAATTAAAACGTTTAATTTGCTATCTTCGTTATCATTGAATTTTACAAAAAAAAAAAAAAAAAAAAAAAAACTTAAAAGTATTTCCAAAAGTATGAGAACTTCTGTTAAGTACTCATTAACACTTTTGATCTACGTCTTAAAATACTGATTTTAAAAAAAATTATTAATTATCTTACCCTTTTTCGCGAACTAGTTGCATCTCTGAAGAAGGAAGAGAAATAATTGAGCTCATATGCATACAATAATGTGAATTAAAGTAATCACCATTTCCATCATTCACTTTAAGCACTTTACTCATTTAAATAAACAGCTTCCGTAAACAAGTCTTTTGTTTCTATATCGAAATCGATTTGTTTTGCCCAGACTATATAATCATTTGTGCAAATAATCAGGTGAAAGCTAAGAGGTTAAAGTTATGATTTGATTATTCAGATAACAAGAACAATATGGATGTTTAATATTCAGATTTACGAACAAATTCCTTTCTTTTCTTGCTAACAGAAAGTTGTAATCTTTATTGAAGTATCGATGCCTGAATACAGAATACCAGTAATAATTAAGAATAATAATAAAGAATAAATCACAACCAATGTAGACCGATTATAAAGCAATTTGTTCTACTTCATTGTAGTACATCAGGATATGTCACTATTTGTGGACATAGACACATGCGTCATTTTCGTGTCAGTTGAGTTTAGGCCCGAAGTTTTCAGGTCCTGGACCGATGTAATAACCACGAAAGCTATCTTCCCAAACAACACACTAACATCTTAAAAATATCCAAAGGATATCATATGCAGGATAACTAATATAATCTGAATGATTGAATCTGTTCTATAAACAGTCACAGAATATTCGCTGTCAGTCAAAATATCATACCTATAGACATCCTGCGGATATTTTCTATGAATTTTTTTGAACAGTTATAGGATTAAGAAATATGAACATAAACAACAAAAAAACTTAAATGCGCATGTGCATCAGAAAATCGAATCTACAGGATTTTCTAAGGACAATGAAATTGAATAATCTATCTCTATTTTCTAAGAATATCCAGCAGATAGTTTTCATGGGATATGACAACTTCAGGATCTGAAGGTTCTATAGGATCTATAGGATATGTAGGTCGGCCGGAAGACGATAGTTCTTGTATGATTTGGTACGACTCGGTCCGGTATATAACCTAAAGGTTGGAACCAGTTCACTAATTACGTTATACAAAAACATAATTGGGAGAAATCAAGCGTCAGAAGCAACATTTCTTTTCAGTTCTTATTTATAATTAATAGAAAATATAAACTGGTAAAAACTTATCCTGTAGCTTTATTCATATGGGTCAAATTTGTGCCAGATCTGTTAAACCACTTTGAATAGATAAACTGCATTTTGTACCACTTATTTCACGAACAACAAAATCCAAAATTATAATTTAAATATTGAAGCAATATTTTTTTCGATTATTATTATTTTTATTTATTTATTTATTTTATTTATTTACTAGCAAGCTACGCCCGCTACTCTGGTCAATTTCTTTTAACGAACCTTTAATCAAACAGAATATTGACATTTCATAATTCACTTTTATATTTTAACAGAATAATAAGGCTACTATAATTTGTGACTCGTGCTATAGCCAATATACACATTAGGACACGTCACCCTTATCATTATCTTTTTACGCATGAAGGTTTCGCTATGGTACTCCATTGGAAAATTTTTATTTTTTGAAATTCAATATTTGAAAAACGGCATAATCATTAGATTTGAAATTTATATCAAGAAAAATACAATTTTTTACCCTTCAAACGCAGTTTGTCTAACAATTTTCTGACAAATACTTTTTGAGCTATCATTATTTTCAGTAACTTCAAATGTTTCATTTTTCGAGATTAATCTGGTGCAACAATTAGCGAAAAACCCAGTCGTCAGCAACGCATAGTTTTTTATTAAAGAGGCTGTTGGAGCAGGGATTGTCACCACCAATTTGCCACCATCACTTTTGAAATCGGTTCCGTGGTTCCAGAGATTCCATAGAAATTGTAATTTAGAATGACTTCAGAACGCTTTTCGCTCATTTCACCCATTTAAATTTCGATTTTTTTTAAAATTTATTCTTAGAGAGCATTTACATCTTATAAGTAACTACAATGCTAAATTTCAAATTTCTTGCCCCTTCAGTATAAAAAAGTCGCAATTTTCGAAGATTTTTCGATCCTGCACCCCATTGATGTTAGTGGCACCGACATAAAATATAGCCTATGTTGGAGTAGGGATTTTCCCCATCAATTTGCCACCATTACTTTTGAAATCGGTTTTGTAGTTCCAGAGATTTCATAGAAATTGTAATTTAGACTGTTTTTAGAACGCTTTTCGCTCATTTCACCCTTTTAAATTTCAGTTTCTTTTTTATTTTGTCCTTAGAGAGCATTTACATCTTATAAGTAACTAAAATGACAAATTTCAAATTTCTAGCTCCTTCAGTATAAAAAATAAAAATAAAACTGCCCAGTTATAAACTGAGGTCATTGAGTTCACAGGCTATTCACACTAATTGTATATTATACTCTTATTTCAAATCGAAAAATAAAGAAATAAACAATATATTAAGGGGGGGGTCATCCCCCCGTTACCCCCCCCCCCATAGTTAACTAATGAACCCCTTAAACTAATCAGGTAAATCTCTAATTACAATGAATATATATACAAAATTTGAAGAAAATCGGATAATTCTGCATGAAAAACCCATTTATATAAATTAAGGCGGGATTAGCCCCCTCCGTTCCCCCCCTTTATACTTAACCAATCAATCCCGAAAACTAATCAGGGAAGCGTCTTAACCCAATGAACCTATAAACAAATTTTGAAGCAAATGGGATAATTCTGCATGAAAAACCCATTTATATAAATTAAGGGGGGATTAGCCCCCGCCCCCCCCTTTATACTTAACCAATCAATCCCGAAAACTAATCAGGGATGCGCCTTAACACAGTGAACCTATAAATAAAATTTGAAGGAAATGGGATAATTCAGCATGAAAAACCCATTTATATAAATTTAGGGGGGGATTAGCTCCCCGTTCCCCCCCCCCTTTATACTTAATCAATCAATCCCGAAAACTAATCAGGGAAGCGTCTTAACCCAATGAACCTATAAACAAATTTTGAAGCAAATAGAATAATTCTGCATGAAAAACCCATTTATATAAATTAAGGGGGGATTATCCCCCGTTCCCCCCCTTTATACTTAACCAATCAATCCCGAAAAACTAATCAGGGAAGCGCCTTAACACAGTGAACCTATAAACAAAATTTGAAGGAAAACGGAATAATTCTGCATGAAAAACCCATTTATATAAAATAAGGGGGTATTAGCCCTCCGTTCACCCCTTTATACTTAACCAATCAATCCCGAAAACTAATCAGGGATGCGCCTTAACACAGTGAACCTATAAATAAAATTTGAAGGAAATAGGATAGTTCAGCATGAAAAACCCATTCATATAAATTAAGGGGGGATATGCCCCCCGTTCCCTCCTTTATACTTAATCAATCAATCCCGAAAACTAATCAGGGAAGTGTCTTAACCCAATGAACCTATAAACAAATTTTGAAGCAAATAGAATAATTCTGCATGAAAAACCCATTTATATAAATTAAGGGGGGATTATCCCCCCGTTCCCCCCCCCCTTTATACTTAAGCAATCAATCCCGAAAACTAATCAGGGAAGCGCCTTAACACAGTGAACCTATAAACAAAATTTGAAGGAAAACGGAATAATTCTGCATGAAAAACCCATTTATATAAAACAAGGGGGGATATGCCCCCCGTTCCCTCCTTTATACTTAACCAATCAATCCCGAAAACTAATCAGGGAAGCGCCTTAACACAATGAACCTATAAACAAAATTTGAAGGAAAACGGAATAATTTTGCATGAAAAACTCATTTATATAAATTAAGGGGGGGGGATTAGCCCCCCCCGTTCCCCCCTTTTTACTTAACCAATCAATCCCGAAAAACTAATCAGGGAAGCGCCTTAACACAGTGAGCCTATAAACAAAATTTGAAGGAAAACGGAATAATTCTGCATGAAAAACCCATTTATATAAAATAAGGGGGTATTAGCCCTCCGTTCCCCCCTTTATACTTAACCAATCAATCCCGAAAACTAATCAGGGATGCGCCTTAACACAGTGAACCTATAAATAAAATTTGAAGGAAATGGGATAGTTCTGCATGAAAAACCCATTCATATAAATTAAGGGGGGTATTAGCCCCCCGTTCCCCCCTTTATACTTAATCAATCAATCCCGAAAACTAATCAGGGAAGTGTCTTAACCCAATGAACCTATAAACAAATTTTGAAGCAAATAGAATAATTCTGCATGAAAAACCCATTTATATAAATTAAGGGGGGATTATCCCCCCGTCCCCCCCCCCTTTATACTTAACCAATTAATCCCGAAAACTAATCAGGGAAGCGCTTTAACACAGTGAACCCATAAACAAAATTTGAAGGAAAACGGAATAATTCTGCATGAAAAACCCATTTATATAAAACAAGGGGGGATATGCCCCCCGTTCCCTCCTTTATACTTAACCAATCAATCCCGAAAACTAATCAGGGAAGCGCCTTAACACAATGAACCTATAAACAAAATTTGAAGGAAAACGGAATAATTCTGCATGAAAAACCCATTTATATAAATTAAGGGGGGGATTAGCCCCCCCCCCCCCGTTCCCCCCTTTTTACTTAACCAATCAATCCCGAAAAACTAATCAGGGAAGCGCCTTAACACAGTGAGCCTATAAACAAAATTTGAAGGAAAACGGAATAATTCTGCTTGAGAAACCCATTTATATAAATTAAGGAGGGATTAGCTCCCCGTTCCCCCCTTTATACTTAACCAATCAATCCCGAAAAGTAATCAGGGAAGTGTCTTAACCCAATGAACTTATAAACAAAATTTGAAGGAAAACGGAATAATTCTGCATGAAAAACCCATTTATATAAATTAAAGGGGGGATTAGCCCCCCGATCCCCCCCTTTATACTTAACTAATCAATCCCGAAAACTAATCAGGGAAGCGCCTTAACTCAGTGAACCTATAAACAAAATTTGAAGGAAAACGGAATAATTCTGCATGAAAAACCCATTTATATAAATTAAGGGGGGGGGGGAATTAGCCCCTTGTTCCCCCCCCTTTATACTTAACCAATCAATTCCGAAAACTAATCAGGGAAGCACCTTAACACAGTGAACCTATAAACAAAATTTGAAGGAAAACGGATATTTCTATGAAGAGTTATCGCATTACGTACGTACATACATACATACAGAACAGGCTGGCAAGCTCTCAGGGCTTGATAGCCAGTTTGATAGCTAAAAAATCGCAATTTTAGAACGTTTTTTGCTCCTGCACCCCCTGGGGTTAGTGGCACCGACATAAAATATAGCCTATGTTGGAGCAGGGGTTGTCACCATCAATTTGCCACCATCACTATTGAAATCGGTTCGGTAGTTCCAGAGATTACCCCCTACAAACAAACAAACAAACAATCTTTACTCTTTTATAATATTAGTATAGATTTATTGCATTATTTCAAGTGTATGAATTAACTTTTTCCCTAAGAATAGAAGCAATCATGCAATAAAAAGTAAAAGCTAAACTCGAAACTGAAACTCTTTTCTGCCAATTTGATATAACACATAATATATCAAGCTAAATCTAAAATCTCCAACAAATTTTTATATCAGTAAATCTGTAACAATCCATGCTCTTTTTTTTTATAGGTTTCTAGATCCGATTTTCCATATTGTTAGAGCAATTCATGATATCAATTCATCATACAGGAAGATTTTTTTAATGAAACCTGTTTTAGGTCAGATATTTTTGTACCTATGGGTATAGAACGTTATGAATACTGTAATGTAACTAGGTGAAAATTTCAGCATTTTTATTAATCGAAATAACTTTGTTTCAATAGTGACAAATATGGATATCCTGAAATAATACAAAGATATGGTGTGAAATGATTTCCTGTTATGTACTTGATTGTGAAAGTACGATAAAATGATTATTTATTTTTGAAACCCTGACTTTTAAGAAGATATATCTACGATTTTTACAGATCGTGAATCACCATGTTTACTTATGAGGAAATTTTATTACAGAATTTCTGAATACCGAATATTTTTTTTTTTAATTGGTGTTTGTTATCAGAAGATTTAAAAAAAAAAAAAAAAAAAAAAAAAAAAGGAAATCTGATTTACATTAGATATTTTCTGTATCTGTGTTTACAACACGTTATCAAATGATTGCCATAGTGTATTTAGGTGCAAGTAAATTTTTCAACAAATTGTTAATCAATATGGCTTAGTTTCGATATTGACAAATATAGAAATGTATATATCCTAAAAGAATTTCAAAAGATTTCCTGTTACATACTTGATAACGAAAGTACAATCAGAAAAAAAAAAAGAAAGGTACATTTTAATCACCAAATCGTCGCTGAAAATAAAATCGAAAGTAGGTATTCAACTGGAAATTATGTCTTCGTTCAATTTACATTTAAAAAAATAAGCTTAGGAGGGCATCTTCATACTGCAATTATATCAAACTCTGAAATTTTCAATGCGAGCACCTCATTTTGACATCATATATTTTTTCTTTCGTAAATTTCACCTTAGTATACCAAACGGGAAGTCATTCAGGCAAATAGTTTAGGAATTATAAATGATTAAATTATAGCGCTCCTAATATTAAATTCATTTTAATCGTTTCAAAACAGATTGCAACGCGGGTAGTTTTTAAAGGATAATTCAAAAACTACTATTATCGGAATGAGCTGTAATTTTGAATTCGCATATTTGGAACTTCAAGAAATCGATTTCTGTTTTTAAAAAAAATCATCTGTAGCAATTAATTTTTTTCAAAAATTAATTTAAAAAATATACATGTTTTGAAATTGATTTCTGTTTAAATCGGGTTTTTGTGATAGTGTATATAATTGACTCACGGGTTATAATACGTATTTATTTTTTAATATTAATTGTAAATTATATGAATGTTAAGTTAAACGTTAAAAGTGCTTAAAACTCGGGAAATGAAGATAAAAATATACAATTAATATGTTAAATTTGTACATAAAATATAAAGAGAAATATGCAGTTAATATGATAATAATTTATTTTTATATTTTGGTAAATGTGATATGATGAATAATGAATACTTAATAATCGTTTAACTTTGTGATTACGAGCTAGGACTGGTGACTATTTTTATATCCGCTCGTACCACAACTTACGAAAAAAAGAAAAAAGAAAAAAAAAATTGTGGTACATTTTTCTTGAAAGTATTCTAGTATAAGTGTATGGCAGAGATTATTTTTCAAAAAGTGGTGCGAATAGGATAAAGAAATAGTCACTGGGACAACATGTGTCCCAACCCCGTAATCAATGGGTTAAAGGAAAAGCTAAAAGATTTATAAATCAAATAGAACATGTACCAAACATTCTATGTATTCTCCACCTTATTCTATTTATTCAATTTTAACAAATATTCTATACTTTTATTGTATTATAAATCTTATGTTATTAAGTCGTATATTTTTACTATATTTCGAAACAGGTTTTACCATTATTTTAAAATATAGGCTACTTGTTTAATCTCAGCTAACTACAATAAAAGTATATTTTACAATGATTATGAATGGTTATGAAATGTTTATCTATTACATAACATAAATTCGAATACACATATTTTAAAAACTGTATACAAAGGTTTTTATGAAATATTTTTATAATTATGCATTATAGTGCTTTTTAGATTTTTATAAGTGTATATATTTTTTTCTAAAAACGTTCGTAACGAATATTTTACAAACATAATATTCATCTTATTGTTATAAATATCAATAACTAATAAGAAAAAATATGAAGCGCTTTAAACAAAATACATAATGTATAAAACGTGGAAAGACAAAGGAAATATCTAGTATCATATAGTTAAAAAAAAATGGTATACTAAAAGAAAACTTTGTGATTTAATTTAATTTTTTTGCCGTTTAGATATTATCTAAACATAAACTTAATTATATATACGAATCATGCGTTAAATTTTATTTTACTGAAAAATTCAGTACCTTGCGTTAACAGATGTTTAGCTTCAAATTAAATTTAATTAAACAGCGGAGATGGCGTGTAATTAAATAAAAATTATAAGTTTAATTAACTAAATTCCATTAAAAATGTATAGCGGTTGAAGATTTTCAGCGATAATTACCTACTCTAAAGTATCTTGAGCTGTTAGGTAATTAAGTTTAAAGTGAAAGATTAAGAAATTCATAAACTCGTGAAACAGAAAGAAAAATTATGCAATCAATATGTTAATCATTTATTTTTCAATTTTGTTTAATGCTGTGTTATGAATAATTAATGTTAAATTGAAACTTTAGAAGTATGTCTAAAAATTGACTTTAAATACAAGGTGAATATTTCATTCCACTTCAATTTCGTGTTTATTTCGAAATTTTCTGTTATGTCTAAACAATAAAAATAAAAATATAACATGTAACAAACATTCTATATATTCTTTGTCTTTTTTTTTATTTATTCAACTATAAAAAAATATTTTATGCTTTTATGATATTATTAATCTTACAATGCTGCTATGTTTTAAAAAGCTTTTTCCATCATTTTTTGGTATATGCTACTTGTTTAATATCAGTTAAATACTATAAAAGTCTATTTTACAATGGTTATGTTATATGGTCTGATGATAAAATGAAATTACAATGGTCGAATTAGGAATGACTAAGAAAACAAATTATCTGTGTAATGTAACATGAATCAGAATAAACAATCCTTCTATATATAAAAAAAAGTAATGGTTTGGAAATGGACCAATGAAAATCTGCGTAGATACCGTGAAACGTATCTGATTGGTCAGAGCTTTTTGACTTTTCTTAGGGGGAATTAACATGAAAGTAGAGAATTTAGATAGGATGGGCGCTATTAGGGGGGTTACCAAGGGGAAGGGACCTGGGTCTGTCGCCAAATTTGGCGGCCAAAATTAGCTGCCAACTTGGCTCTATTTCCAGTATTTCGCCAAATTTTCATAGACTCCCATTGAAATCCAATAGCGTTTACTCTCCTGCAAAAAATCAACAAATTGAGATATTGCAATGCAACAAAAATTAATATTAGCTTATGAATTAGAGCTTAATTGAACTATTTACATTATTTTTAAGCACAAACATTACTATTTACAATATTCGTAACACTATATATACAATTGGTACTTGTTAGTTATCCTGTCGACCCAAATTACTGTCGCAATTCATATACTTTAAACGAGCAAGGGATTTTCCCGATTATTCATATATATTAAACGAGCACGGGATTTTTCAGATTATGAATGATATAGTAAACGACTGGGAAGATTTTCACGAGACTTGCCCTCTATACTAAATCGAGCACGAGAAAAAGATCTAGCTAGGTTCCGAATACACGAAAATTCGTTTTTACAGGGTAAAACAAACTCAGCGCTGAAAATGTTTTTTGTTATAAATGGAAAAATACTCAAACGATTTACACGAAACGTGTTGCCTATACCAATTCGAGCACGAGAAATCCATCTAGCTAGATTTCGAATTCGGGAAAGGTCATTTTGATCTATTAAAACAAACTCAGCACTAAGAGTGCTTGGTTAGGGCGCGATTACGCGGGGGGGTTGGTGAGCGTAGCGAGCAGGGCCCTCCCCCCTAGTATTTAAAAAAATTCTATACAGAATGTTTGGAGAAATATCTTTGTGACCATGCATTACAATGCTTTTTGGATTTCTATAAATTCCACAATTGTACGTGATAATTTCGTTATAAAAATCATGCAATGAATATTTTTGAAACATAATATTCATAAAATTCCAATGAATATTATGTTTGAAAATGCCATTGTCATTCTATACACAATGTTTGCAGTAATATCTTTGTAACTATGCATTACAATGCTTTTGAATTTCCATAAATGTATATGCGATAATTTCTTTTTAAAAAGCACGCAATAAACAGATTTTAAACATAATATTCATAAAATTCTTGTACATATTAACAGCAAATGAAAAACATAGACTTTTAAACGAAGGTTTATTTTATGAAATGAGAGAAAACAAAGAAAATATCTTTGTTATGATAGTTTGAAAATCAAAAACAAATCGTTAGACTAAAAGAAAACGTTGTAATTTAAATTTATTATTATAATGTGATGATGTTATTTAAACATACATATACAAGAATTATGCGTTATATTTCATTTTATCGAAAAATTCAGCAGCTTAAGGTAAGATTATGTTAAGCTTCTGATTAAATTTAATTAAAAGGCGGAGATGACGTGTAATTAAAAATTATAATTTTAATTAACTAAAATGGATTTAAAATATATAGTGGTAAAGATTTTTAGCGATAATTTCTCGCTGTTAGGTAATTAAGTTAAAAGCGAAAGATTCTGAAATGCATAAACTCGTGATTTAGAAAGAAAAATATGCAATTAATATGTTAATCGCTCATTTTTCAATTTCGGTTAATGCGGTATCGTGAATAATCAACACTAATTTATTACTTTAAAGGTATTTCTTAAATATACACAAAGTTTGTGTGAAATAACTTATTTTTAGAAAATAATAAAAATATCGTATAACAATATATCAGATAATAATTAAAAAAAATTTTAAATTGAATCATAAAATTTTCATTTTAGAATTTTATTTCTGAAATAATTTAACAAGTGGATAATAACAATTTGCAATCTATTCATTGGATTAGAAATACATTTTACTCTTTAAAAAAATATTTTTTCTTCTGATATTTTAATAATGGTACTAAAGTAACACAATTTTTTTAATATTTTATAATATATATATAAATATATACAGTCAAACTCGTTTAATACGAGCATGGATAAAAGGAGGATACGGTTAAAATAGAAATTTGACGTAAAGAATGTCCATCTTTTTACACTTTCTCATTAGCTAAGACTCGTTTGCGCATTGCAGTAAAAAAGCGTGTTCTTGAATTATTTATTGACTTGTCTGAACATCGGAAAGATATTTTTTTGTTAGTTCTTATTTTATTAAAATAATCTTGTCACCACAGGAAATTGGATTTTGTACAGTATAGAATAGTTTTACATCTTTTATAGTGAAAAGTGCTGACAGAATGAGTATTTGAATGCAACTTCAATCAGCATTATGTTGTAGCTCATAATAATGCTATGATGGTTTTAAAAAGTGTGGAGAATGATTGTTGTGAATTTGTTAACTGGAAAATAAATAGTTTTCTTAAATGGATATCTGACTGCAAGCTATTTCTGGAAAAACTCTGGAGATTTCAGTCCTTGCCATCTTTTTTTTTTTTTTTTTTTTTTTTTTTTTTTTTTTTTTTAAGAAACACATCGACGACTATGGATGTCATCGGTGTCATGATGCTGGTCAAAACTATTGCTAGCGCTGCATATTACGCTGTTAAAAATTTGCAGCAAACTGTCCAGTCATTTGACCGTTTTTATAGAAAACGGTTACATAACTGTAATTAAGCTCTGTTCTAACCATATTATTGTCCATATTATGGTCAGAATGCTGTTAAATTACGGTTATGTAACAGTTTTCTATAAAAATGGTCGAATGACTGGATAGTTTGTTGCAAATTTTTAACAGTGTAGTGTGAGTGAATATTGGTTGGCATATAGAGAAATATGACCCCTTGCGAAACTGGTACTGCTGCGCTTTTGACCTCGAGTGGTAAATAAAAGTTTTGATGGAGAATTAATATTTTAAAAACCACAAAAAAAATATCAGTAATTTAAGATGTAGTTATCAAACAAATAGCATTTGATAGAGCATATTTTCTCCTATTCAACGATGTAAAAATTGAAATTATGCGATGTTTAGAAATTATTAAATTTGCAAAAAAGCGAGATTTATTACTTAGATTGCTGCCGTTCTTAATATGACGTCATGTTTTTACTTTATAATATATATTATATGATAAATGCACAAAGGCAGTGATTTTCTCCGGTAATTACCCACTTTAAAATTTCTTAAGTAATTAAGTTAAAAGCAGAAAACGATTACAGGAATGAAGCCTCTAAAATGAAAATAAAAATATGCTGCTACAAACTTAATAATCATTTATTTTCCAATTATGGTTATTGCGGTGTTATGAATAATAAATATTAATTTACAAATTTAATGACATGGCTTGATACAAGTTATTCTAAAATTTTAAAAGAAAACAACAGATAATGTATGATGCATCAAAATTTAATAAAAATCTTAAGATGCTTTATAAATGAAGCATTTTTCATATTTACTTATAATTACTTGCAGCTTTCCGATGATATTTTGAAGTGCTTTACATATAATATTACAAGTTTTTCTATTTTCATTCGCTAACAATATAACATTATTTTAATAAAATTGTTACGTTGTTTATGCAATTTTTTCTTTCCTTCTTCATTTATATATGTATATACAGGGTGTTTCACAAAGGACCCCTAACTTTAAAAATTAATAACCCGGAAACGGTGATAGATAAAAACATGAAACCAGTGGTATATGTTTATTTAAAAATTCGTAAGAATCTTATACATAAATCTCAAAAATTAGTTAAACATTGCGCCGATAGACGGCGCTGCGATAAATAGGCGTATCACATTAAAAGTGATTCCAAATGTGCACCTTTTACACAACAGACATGTCGCAAACGAAGAATGAAATTGTCAGTGACTCTCTGCTGTATGTCACCGGTCTGTCTGTTGAATTTTTTTGAAAAGCTCCCGAATTATTTTCCCATCTGGGCCTTTTGCGACTTGAAATCGCTTTTGAAAACTTCTCCTTGTGGCAGTAGGACTCAATTAGGACCTGAAGTAGGATTTAATCGGCGGTACTCCAACACAATAAACACACGTTCCTCCGCGGTATACATCACTTTCGGAATTATTTTCACTATACGCTAGTAGCGGTCAGATTAAAATGGCGAAATCTTCGAAGGCTAGTCTTTCTATGCTTCTGAACTCTCTTTAGAAGGATTCTTAACGCTCTCAGCGCCATCTATCGGTGCAATTTTTATCTAAATTTTGAGATTTATGTATAAGATTCTTACAATTTTTTTTAATAAACATATCACTGGTTTCATGTTTTTATCTATCACCGTTTCCGGGTTATTGATTTTTAAAGTTAGGGGTCCTTTGTGAAACACCCTGTATATATAGTATTAAATCATCATGTAAAAGAAAACAATATGTGGTAATCACCTTTTATGAAGATCTATTTAAAATCTAGAATTTTAATTAATCATATAATAAATAAATAAATAATGTCACATTATTAAATTATTATTACCTAGGTCTAAGGTAATGTTGTTATTAAATTGTTTTATAAATATTATTAATATTAAAATATATAAAGAAAAAACAATTTGAAATTTATAAACAAGTACACGTGTAACGCTTACCAGGGCTCCCAAATGGTCCGCCAACTGGATACCAATATTTTATAACAGAAAATTTCATGGTAGGTTTCTACAACATTTCCGCAAAAAATTACCCCCGAAAGTGATTCCTGCAAAATTTGTAAAAAAAATCTAAAAATAAATTTTTTCTAAGAAAATACCGGTATTCAAAAAGAGGACCATTTGGGAGCCTTGAGATACTAATGACCATATTTACACGCTAATGTTATTTATGTTAAATAAAATTCGTGTATAACCTATACTTGTTCCTGAAAATATCTAAAATACGATATAAAGATAAAATATAAGCGTAAATTTTCGAAATGCAGTACTTTTTAAACGCACGAATTTTTTTACCCTTGAATTCAAAGGAAGACGTTGTTATAAGAGTCCAGGATTCAACGACAGTTTTTACTTAACCATTTTCTACAAGCTGATTTTTAAATGTGTAATTTTTTTTTATATACCGCTAACCAGGCCCCTACCTGCCCGGCATGAATGCCTAGCTTAACGGGTTAGTGCCTGGGTGCGGGGCGGAAATCGCCTGATCACAGCATGGCTGTGATCCACCTGACTATTGATTTGTTCACATCGCTGCTGTGCTTGCTCTCTTGTGATTTGCTACCGTTATCTTTCTTTGCCGGTTCAAGGTTTCTGTTTAACTTTGTTGAATTGACAGATTTAATAGGTCTCGTAATTTAGAACCTTGATCAGGTGACGAGACCCTCACCTGACTAGGCACCCCCAGAGGTATTATTCACAGGTAACTTGGAGGGCTTTGCACCCACGACGGATTTTACATGCACCAGGTGCCATTAGCGTACATAGATTTTCATATTTACCATGTCTGTTGGCTTGTCACGTTCATGGTGGGTTGTCGCTGTAGTGTTTATCGCCTCTTTTATGGGCTGATTTCACTTCTTGTTGTATTTGTCTCTGTCAAGGCTTTTTGGCGTTTTTATAGGCTCGCCCCTGTTGTGGGTTGTTTTTTGTCTATCATTCATTGTTTTTTGTCTCTTTCTTGATATATTTTTACTTCTAGCTTGTGCTAGAGCTGGTTTTCACATTTTGAATCTTGGTCTTCTTTCGAGAGTTCGACCGTGAAAAATAAATTTGGAAAATTTCCAACCGCCATCAGATCCGACAATGGCGGAGAATATGTTAACGATGAATTAGAAGAATACCTCAAGCATAACGGTATTGAGCATCAGCACACAGTACCGTACTGCCCGAGCCAGAACGGGATCGCTGAGCGTAAAAATAGATCACTTTTAGACATGACCAGAAGCATGTTAAGTGAGGCTAACCTCCCACATAGACTCGGAGGATCTTACTTAAGGGGTCTCAGGAGTCTTAATTTTCCTCCGAAGATGAAAGTTTGCATCATGTCACATTTTAGTTAATTTCTGATTTCATATAACACACAATGAAATGAAATTTTAACCCCTAATACGTCAATATCTGCTTGATTTAACATAATTACTTCAATGTTGTACAATTCATATTTAATTATATAAAAAAGTTTAAATTTAAGAAAAAAAGTAAAAAAACTTTTTCGCCTGGTACCCACTACGCGCAAGGTTGTAGAAAAAATATTGCTTCAAAAATAACAAACAAAACTGAAAATGATGTAAAATTGATGTATCTTGAACTTATACTTCAATTTCTAGCAATTAAAAATTTAATGTTTTTTAAAATGGCATTTTTTCAACAAAAAAATGAATTTTTTTAACATTTTACAATTTTAATTAAAATTACAAAAATTAAATTTTCAATTGCTTGAAATTGAAGTATAAGTTCAAGATATATCAATTTTACATCATTATCAGTTTTGTTTATTATTTTTGAAGCAATATTTTTTCTACAACCGTGCTCGCAGTGAACACCAGGTGAAAAAGTTTTTTTACTTATTTTTAAAAAAATTAAACTTTTTTTTAAATAATTAAATATGAATTGTATAACATTGAAATAATTATGTTAAATCAAGCAGTATTGACTTATTAGTGGTAAAAATTTCATTTTCTTGTGTGTTATATGAAATCAGAAATTAAATATAATGTGACATGATGCAAACTTGCACTTTCAGAAGGAAAGAAAGTCTCCTGAGACGACTTAATCAATCCCGAAAATACCGTCAGCTGTCGTAACAGTGGAAAAACGGCCTTGGGGACCGAAAAATCCCCCAAGTCAAAGGCATGTCAACCCTATTACAGAAGATCGTCATCGCTTGTGATAATAAAATTCAATCTTCCGTAATCGGGTAATCTTTTTAAAACAGGGTAAATTAGGGTGTTTTTAGAGCCTGCGGGGTGTGGACGGTGGTTGGCGAGCGTAATTCCTAGGGGGCAGAGCCCTTTAGTACTATTAAAAAATATCTATATTTATTTGCTTGTGTACCTAGTTTATTCTTCACTAAGCACAATAAAAATGTTTTTCAATAATTATCTTGGTTAATAAATATATAAGAATCAAAAACACCGTATTACATAATTTGAATTAGAAATTACATTTTTTTAACAAATTTTAAAAGTAAAATATTCGCGAAATATCTTTATGACTATGCAACCATTTCTATGATTCACATAAAAGCATGCAATAACTTTGTTTTAAACTAATGTAAACGATGTTTTAATGTTTTTATAACGTAATATTTGAAATTCTTCTATAAATATTAATAAGTAATAAAACATAGGAAGCTTTTTTAAAAGAAAGTGCATAATGCATTAAACTGGAGAAACAACAATGTATATTTCGCCTGATTTCATAAATTATGTATGGTTTGATTTAAAAGCTTTTCTGTTTTTATTAGTCATTAATATTTATAGAAAATTTATAAATATTATGTTATAAAAACATTAAAACATTTCTAACATTTAAAGTTATCTGAAACTAGACTGAAACAATTCAGTTTCAGATAACTTAAAAACAGAAGAAAGTGTTCCGAAAAAATAGATTAAAACCGTGTTAAACCGTCACTCGCTTAAAATTTCCTCTCGCATGTAACACTGCAAGAAAACAGACAAATGTTTCTTAATTTACAAAAATATAACATAACCACTTACGAAAACATACAATAACATCTTCAGAGTTACCCACTATTCCAAAAAGCGTTCTTTATCATTAGAAACCTCGGAAACCGATATATTTTCGTGATTAAAAGAAGCATTTATAAAAACAAAGTTTCTTTTGTTGCTACTGATTTTCGGAATCTTTCCGGATACTTTTTATAGTATATTAATCAATTTTCTGAAACCAGAATATCAGTTTTTAGTATGCTATCAATTCTTAAATAAACATTTTCAGCTGCGTAATTGAATTTATACTTGCAAGAGCAACAAAATAATATTAATTTTAAAGTTAATGTTAACGCTGTTAAATTATGTTTGCCTGTAAAACATGTTTCTTGAAAGTGAAAATGTTTACTTAAGAATTGATAGCATCCGAAAAACTAATGTTCTAGATTGAGAAAACAAAATTAATGCATTATAAAAACTACTCGAAAACGTTTCCGAAAATCAGTAGCAGCAAAAGAAACTTTGTTTTTATAGATGCTTATTCAAATCTCGAAAATAAATTAGTGTCTGTGGTTTCTAAAGTTAAAGAGAGCTTTTCGGAATCGTGAAGGTATTGTACATTTTCGTTTGTGATTTGTTATATTTTCCTAGATTAAGATATATATATATATATATATATATTACAGTGATCGTCAGTATCGTAAGTTTGAACATAGAACTAAAGAAGGACTTTTAACGAGTGTTAATATCGTGTCGCGACTTTGGAATGAAATGACAGCTGCACAGCTACGCACACGGTTCTGCGCAGCCGGCGAGAATCCCTGCTAAGGCAGCGCCACCAACAACATCAAACCGAAACTGTATATCACATACCACGGCCAAACTCGATTCTCCCTCCCCCTATAAAGGGAAGGAGAAAATCGAGTTAGGCCGTGCACATACCCACCAGACGACAGATGGTTTGAAGAAGCAGACGAACTGGTGACGTATGGAGGAGCTGTCGGACACATGCGCCACCTATTTGAGACATTTTTCCAGGAATAATTTCCTTCTTGGAAAGACTATTTCGTCAGAAGCCCTTCTTTAGATCTATGTTCATGATCGTAAGGGTCCATCGAAAAACATCAGGAAATAGTGTTAAAAAAAGCTTATTAAACCGTCTCTCGAAAAATATGAAACCCTGTTGAGCCGTCACTTTCAACTTAAGATTTGTCTTTTTCTCTGCAAACAATAGCTGCAAAATAATAGAAGAAACAAAAATATGTTGTCACGAATTAGTATTAACGACAATGAACTCGTTTAAAATAAACTTCCTGCGCCAAATTTCAAAACACTGTAACTGCATTAAGTACCTTACGTTGTTATCATTTAATTTAAAATCAATATATTCATTCCTATATATTATTTCTGTTTTCAACATCCCTTTTCCTCAACTAATATCTAGAGAACTACGATGAAATTGAACGAATTGGATAGGTTTTTCAGTCCACACCTAACATTGCATGCGGAATTTTCTTTAAAAGACTTTATATGTTTGAAATTTCGGTTAAATTAAAAATAATATATATTATTTATGTTGTCAACATCCCTTTTTCTATGTATTTACAAAACGCAGAACGATGAATGAGGTATCATTCGAAAGGTTTTTTGAACCGGCTTCTGGCTATCTTGGGTCATTTTTACTGCAACTTTGATAGAATAAATGAGATGATATTCTGGCTTGACTAATGTTGTTTTCAGATATTTTTATATTTAATTTTTCTTTGAAAGTTTAAACTTGCGTCTAAAAAAATATTAGATATTGCTAAAAAATAATAGACTGAAGTGCGAAGCTCTCGCACGGGTCCAACGATATTTATTTTATTTCCATTGTTAATTTCCTACTTTTCTATGCAGATACAAAACGTACAACGAGGAATGAGGTATAATACGATAAGTTTTTTAACAGTTTTTTGACGTAGTACACTCAAATTTCGTTAAAACACGGTGCTTGATTTTTAAAAAAACTGCTATTAATTAAAATTTAATGAAAAAAGAGTTAAAAAATTTCAAAGATTGCACAGGTAAGTTTAATTACAATAAATTACAACAACTTCGTTTAAAATATCACAATCACCAGGTTCCAATTGGTGACGATTTAACAAGGGTTTACCGTATTTGCAATGTAAACTTCTTTTTACAATGAAATAGTTTTATCTAAACATTGATTTAGACATAAACAAAACACGAATTAAATATTATTTTATTGAAAATTTTAACAACTTACATTAATGTATTTTAGCTTCTAATTAAGATTTATTCAAAAATGAAGATGGCGTGAAACTGAATAAAGACGATAAATTTTAATTATTATTTTTACATCATTAATGAACATAACCCTATAAAAAATGCGTAATGATAATTTAAGCGGTAATTGCCCACTTTAATGTATCTTTGTTTGTTAAGTAATTTAATTAAAAGTTAAAAACGATGAAAAACACGAAACTCAAGCAATGAGAAGTAAACACACATTTCTACATTAATAATTTATTTTTAATTTTGCTTCATGTAGTGTTATGAATAATAGGTGTTTATTTACTTTAAAGGAATTTATTGATGATTAGAATTAGGAGTTTTTATTCGAAATATCTTTACAAAGAAACAGCACAAATGATATATAATAACCATTAAAATTTAATAAAATCTTAAGTTAGAATATAAAGTTTGATTTTTTAAATATTTAATTAGGGCTTTAGTACAAAGAGTTAATTATAATAGTTCGAAAAATGTTTTCTTAAATTTGTAAATCTTTTACATTTTTACAAACTTTAAATATTTTTTTACCTATTAATGAAATAAATATTTCATTAAAATTCTTTTTGTGTAATAGATTCTTTGAGGAAAAAAAAACATTCGCCAAATATTACGTGAATAACAATACGAAGATATAATTTTAGTTATTTGTGTTTTTTAAAGAAACTTAATTGCATAATGTCTGCTTTAAAAAAAATTATTTACGCAGTAAACGAGATTATGTTTATTTAGTCCTCATGAACAAAAAAACATGACCGTACTGTCACTACAATGGGAAAGAGTTGGGGGAGTTTAGATCGATTAAAATATCATCATTTTTATATGACGATATTCACACATTTAACGAAAACGCCGTACAACGAGACTAAGTCTATATAGTCCTCATGAACAAAAAACATGACCGCACTGTCACTACAATGGGGAGGAGTTGGAGGAGTTTAGATCGATTAAAATATCATCATTTTTATATGACAATATTCACACATTTAACGAAAACGCAGTACAACGAGATTATGTCTATTTAGTCCTCATGAACAAAAAACATGACTGCACGGTCACTACAACGCGAAAGAGTTGGAGGAGTTTAGATCAATTAAAATATCATCATTTTTATATGGCAATATTCACACATTTAACGAAAACACAGTACAACGAGATTATGTATATTTAGTCCTCATGAACAAAAAAACATGACCGTACTGTCACTACAATGGGAAAGAGTTGGAGGAGTTTAGATCAATTAAAATATCATTATTTTTATACGGCAATATTCACACATTTAACGAAAACACAGTACAACGAGATTATGTATATTTAGTCCTCATGAACAAAAAACATGACCGTACTGTCACTACAATGGGGAGGAGTTGGAGGAGTTTAGATCGATTAAAATATCATCATTTTTATATGGCAATATTCACACATTTAACGAAAACACAGTACAACGAGATTATGTCTATTTAGTCCTCATGAACAAAAAACATGACCGCACTGTCACTACAATGGGGAGGAGTTGGAGGAGTTTAGATCGATTAAAATATCATCATTTTTATATGACAATATTCACACATTTAACGAAAACGCAGTACAACGAGATTATGTCTATTTAGTCCTCATGAACAAAAAACATGACTGCACGGTCACTACAACGCGAAAGAGTTGGAGGAGTTTAGATCAATTAAAATATCATCATTTTTATATGGCAATATTCACACATTTAACGAAAACACAGTACAACGAGATTATGTATATTTAGTCCCCATGAACAAAAAACATGACCGTACTGTCACTACAATGGGAAAGAGTTGGGGGAGTTTAGATCGATTAAAATATCATCATTTTTATATGACGATATTCACACATTTAACGAAAACGCAGTACAACGAGACTAAGTCTATATAGTCCTCATGAACAAAAAACATGACCGCACTGTCACTACAATGGGGAGGAGTTGGAGGAGTTTAGATCGATTAAAATATCATCATTTTTATATGACAATATTCACACATTTAACGAAAACGCAGTACAACGAGATTATGTCTATTTAGTCCTCATGCACAAAAAACATGACTGCACGGTCACTACAACGCGAAAGAGTTGGAGGAGTTTAGATCAATTAAAATATCATCATTTTTATATGGCAATATTCACACATTTAACGAAAACACAGTACAACGAGATTATGTATATTTAGTCCTCATGAACAAAAAACATGACCGTACTGTCACTACAATGGGGAGGAGTTGGAGGAGTTTAGATCGATTAAAATATCATCATTTTTATATGGCAATATTCACACATTTAACGAAAACACAGTACAACGAGATTATGTCTATTTAGTCCTCATGAACAAAAAACATGACTGCACGGTCACTACAACGCGAAAGAGTTGGAGGAGTTTAGATCAATTAAAATATCATCATTTTTATATGGCAATATTCACACATTTAACGAAAACGCAGTACGACGAGATTATGTCTATTTAGTCCTCATGAACAAAAAACATGACTGCACGGTCACTACAACGCGAAAGAGTTGGAGGAGTTTAGATCAATTAAAATATCATCATTTTTATATGGCAATATTCACACATTTAACGAAAACGCAGTACAACGAGATTATGTATATTTAGTCCTCAGGAACAAAAAAACATGACCGTACTGTCACTACAATGGGAAAGATTTGGGGGAGTTTAGATCGATTAAAATATCATCATTTTTATATGACGATATTCACACATTTAACGAAAACGCAGTACAACGAGACTAAGTCTATATAGTCCTCATGAACAAAAAACATGACCGCACTGTCACTACAATGGGGAGGAGTTGGAGGAGTTTAGATCGATTAAAATATCATCATTTTTATATGACAATATTCACACATTTAACGAAAACGCAGTACAACGAGATTATGTCTATTTAGTCCTCATGAACAAAAAACATGACTGCACGGTCACTACAACGCGAAAGAGTTGGAGGAGTTTAGATCAATTAAAATATCATCATTTTTATATGGCAATATTCACACATTTAACGAAAACACAGTACAACGAGATTATGTATATTTAGTCCTCATGAACAAAAAACATGACCGTGCGGTCACTACAATAGGAAGCCCAAACTAAGCGAAATCACTTTATTTAGCTAATGAGACCATAAACTAAGCGAAATTCTGTGTATTCATTCCTGTGAGCAAAAATGACCGTCTCGCTACTAAATAAAAACTAAACAGAACCTTCCCTAAAATGTCCTCGTGAGGAAAAAAAAAAAAGATTATTAAAGTCACTAAACTTAATCATGCCGAAAGTATTGAAAAAGTATGATGAAATAAAAAAATCTAAAGCTTGCCTATATAAAAAACAACTTAGATCATCACAAAGAAAAAGCTTCTTGGTTGTGGACATATACTGAACAGAATTCTTAAAGAAAAGTAAAATGGTAAATAAGGGTTCGAATAAATCTCTAAAACAATGTTTAAAACAAGCAATATTCATGAAACAATTATTTCCTACACAAATTCGGTAGTTTTTGCTTTACACTTAGCTCTTTATACATTTATCTAATTGCAATAAATACAAAATAAAATGACAAATATAAAGCGCATTATGTTATAATTATTTATGCTTTCAAAATTAAAATAATTCATAGATATACATTCTCCGGCCGACATCATGGTAAAAGCTGAAGGAACTAGATGTAGATGTTCGGTGGCTGAAAATATCTGCAATTTAGGTAGATGTTATTTTGAGGTGCTAAAGGCACAAGCGTTCTACACCTTTATCTAATCGTTATAAACACAGAGTAAAATAAAAAATAATTAAAACCTATTTTCATAAAATAAATAACCATTTATGCATTCATAATTGAAAGATTTCAAGGATCTACATTCTCCGGCCGACATCATGCTAAAAGCTGAAAGAACTAGAAGTGGATATTCGGCGGCTGAAAATATCTGCAATTTAGGTAGATGTAATTTTGAGGTGCTAAAGGTACTAGCATTCTACATCTTTATCTTATCGTTATAAACACAGAATAAAATAAAATAAAAATAATTAAAATCAATTTTCATGAAATAAACAACCATTTATGCATTCATAATTAAAAGATTCCACGGATCTACATTCTCCTGCCGACATGATGGGGAAAGCTGAAAGAAGATCTGAAAGTGGATGTCCTGCGGCAGAAAATATATGCAGTTTAGATGGATGTAATTTTGAGGTGCTAAAGACACGCTCTATGGCTGATATTTAGCACATCAGAATTATGTCCGCCTCGGCTGCAAACACACAACAAAAGAAGACCACGTGTTCCCGGAACGGAAGACCTTTCAACAGGATGATCTGACACGATTCAAGGAGAATGTTGATCCGTGTATTAAAAATAAAATAAAAATAAAAAACGCGTTGCAAATGTAATAAAAAACTTTCATGCTTAATAGCAATCAGTAGCGTACGAGAAATAAAAGACTTAAATTTATTTGGTTTAAAGGTCATTATTGAAGCGACAGTTCATGAATATTCTCGAAATACAGTTCTTTGTCTAAAACACATACAGAAATAAAAAATGTAAAGTTAAATAAAAATAAAATTAAAAGTTCTGGGATACATTTGAATGTAAAGGAAAAGTTGCATGTTTAACTGCAATAAGCAACAAGCGAAATTATGGTATCCGAACACATTCCGAGCACTTTTATAGAAAAAACATGACATGTAAGCAAATTAACCACTTTTTTAAAATTTTAGTTTATGCATGTATTAACTATGCTAAATTTCTAACTCCATTAAATTACTTTAGTTTTAGAAAACTTGAAACATATAGAGAATTCTGAAGAAATTTTAGAAAATTTTAAAAATGCTACCTGCAGATTTAATCATTTAAAACATTATAAATAAAAATCATATCAAGTTTGAAAATAAATAAATGATAACAGTTGAGTTATCCCTTTTGAAAAAAGCGAAATATACGAAAAATGATCTAGAGAAAAATGCAATTTTATTTAACGTCACAAAACAAGTGTTGCCAGATTTAAATTAAATTCTTCGTTGCCCCATACTCTCATAAATTATTAATTATTGTAAACATTAAAGAAACATATCTAAAAAAAATGTATGGTATGTAAAATATAATGTTTAAATTTCGTTTGACAGCTTGACAGGTTTTACTCCAGACTATTTTAATGTCACTTCTAGTTTTTGGATCTTTACACTTCTTTTAATATCTCAGCTTCTAATTGACGTCGATACAAAATCAAAATTGCTTTGTAAAGCTAAATAAATACTCTTTTCCATAAATCTAAAACCTGAAATTGAGCATATTCAGATACTTTAAAAGGAATAAATAAATTTGGTTTTAAACAGCAGTTCAAAAAATTTATTCAATTGCATTTTTTTATTAAATTAGCAGAAAAAACACTACTGGGATTAATTCCAAATTAACTGAACTGCGAATGTAAATGAGAGGTTGGATGTTTAAAACGCCAGTCAATAGCGTTCTAAATTAAAAAGGATTGGATTTATTTGGTTTAAAGATCATTGTTTAAATAGCTATTCAAGAAGTTTATTGAATTATTTTTTTTTTTTTTGTTTATTGAGCAACAACAAAAAAACACACTACTAAGATGTATTTTAAAAAAATGAACTGCAAATATAGATGAAAAGTTGTACTGTTAACAACAATCAGTAGCTTGCAAAATTAAAAAAAAATAATTTAGCTTAAAAGTCATTGTTTAAATGCAGTTCTTAAAATACATCTTTGTCTAAAACACATGAAAAAATTCCTAGAAGGATGTATAAAAAGGGAAAAAAAGCGAACTGCAAATGTAAAGTTGAGTCGCGTTTAACAGCAATCAGCACCAAGATAAATTAAAAGGATTAAATTTATTTCACTAAAAAGAATTGTTTAAACAGCTAAGCGAACTGCAAATGTAAAGTTGAGTCGTGTTTAACAGCAATCAGCACCAAGATAAATTAAAAGGATTAAATTTATTTCAGCAAAAAGAATTGTTTAAACAGCTGTTCAGAAATTTATTGATTCACATTTGTCGGTAGAAAGCACACAAAATACTATAAAAAAGGTTTACCTATATATAGCTATGTGACTAATAAAAATATTAATGCAATACAATTCATTTGGTCTGTCCAAACGTAAATTTTATCTAGCTAATTTGATATACCCCACTTACATATCTACCCAATTTCAAGATAACCTATTGTTTTTTGTGAGAGTTATCGTGTGCAGACACACATGCACACGTGAAAAACTTTTCATGACGAATCTTTTACAATATGCCTCACCTGATGTTTCGGCAATAAAATGTAAGATACTTAGGGCTCCAGAAAGTAAGCTTCGCTTGCATTTTATGGTGCAGTTGTTAGACAATCGCCAGAATGCACAGGAGCACCGAATAGTTGGACCTATCGGCAAATCATAAATGCTATATAGTTACAGAAGGCAGCAATGCAGACACTTTGTAGTGACTTGTGGTAGTGCTAATGAAAATCGAAACGCTTGTCCACCGCGTGTAAATGACGCTTAGTCATATGTTTTTGGAATATACAATACGTGCAACAGCTGAAATTCAACGTCGAATTTCTTAAGGTAATAGTGTATAGTGAAGGAAACAGTTAAGGAAACAGTGTATAGTGAACAAATCATGAGTAAATCAAGGATACGAAAATGGATGTGACAGTTTATAGAAGGGTGGAGCAGTCTGCTTGATGAAGAACGTAATGGGCGACAATATCTCCCTATCCGGTAACAATAGATCAATACCATGGAAGGAAATAACCCTTTTTACACCTGAAAGCTTTTCTTGATGTTCAACGAGTTCAGGGGGATGATAATGTCAGACAATCTGCTACCACTTGGATATCATCAAAGGCTGTATTGTTCTCCGTTTTGGAGATACAAATTATGATTTCTCGTTAAGATGAATATCTCAACAGATATGACAGTTATGTTGAAACAAGGTCCAAGGTTTGTACTTCAGTATGCAAGAAAGTGATTTGCTCAGTTACATTTCTTATTTTTTTTAATTGACCAGTGGAACTTATTTTCTGGACGTCCTATGTATGCATTTATTCTAAAGCAAATCTAGTGAAAGCGAAAAATTTAAAAATAAGATTAATGTATACATTCTGTATCCTGATTATCCTGAGATTTCCCTTATCGGCAAACATGTAGTCCCCAACCCCGCTTGATGATAGCACAAACTTGTGCCATTTTAGGGGCAGGGTAGGGGTTGCGGAGGGAGAGATCGCTTTATGGACATACTAAACATTTAGTTAATTTACTTTTGAAATAAATGCAGTGCAAAATAATATATATTTTTTAATTAATGTATTTTGAAATAAATGCAGTGCAAAATAATATATATTTTTTAATTAATGTATTTTGAAATAAATGCAGTGCAAAATAATATATATTTTTTAATTAATGTAAGATTTATTTGCAAAAAAGTAATATTTTTTAACAATTCTCAAAAGATTTTATACAAAAAACTAATACTCTTGCATTGAATAATTAAAATAAAAGGTTTTTATTTCACAAGATTCAAAATAAATAACTAATGAAAATAATTAAGTAACTATTATTAAAATGTAAAAAATGTACAAAAATAAAAAATAAAACTTACAATATATACAAAAATTCTTAATACATATATATATATATATATATATATTACGTTCATGGTAAAAAACTAGATAATGAAAGAATACGCGAATGTTTAAATGAAAATTGACATGTACCCCAAAATGATATAAAATGAAACATAACATTTAAAAAATAAGCAGAAATAAAATTTTTATTCGATAGTCTTATTTTTAAATATTTGATCGCTACCCCTTTAGAAATTTATTTTCAATATTATTTTAATGTCACAAAGTACTGAACGCAACTGTGGAAAACACTAGTTTTAGTTTAATGCTACAAAACGTCATTTAAGATAATAAGTAACACAATAGATAACAATAATAATAAATTATTCGTAATCTTATCATATCACAAATGAATAATTTTGTTATACAATAAGATTTCTTTTTCCAAAAGTGAATATTTCCCAAAAAAATATTTTTATATTATTCTATGCACGAGAATTATAATCCGTGTAATTTTTTTAAGTTGCACGACCAAATTTAGTTATGCTTTAACATACAAACAGTACAATACGCGCGAGTATTTCAATTAGAATGTATTTTTTTAAAAAGATATAGCAGGTGGTTTGTAAAATAAAATATATCAACTCTCAAATTCACAGTAACAGAGGAAAAATCAGCAAAAAATCTTTTCTTAGAATTTCCTTTATTTTAAATGATTACAAAGAGGAGGATTTAAAGGAAAACACTGATATCCTCCTTTTTATATCGATAAATAAGTTTTTTTTCCTTACACTTTTGTTATGACAATTACACTATTCTCTCTTACCATCATCAAATGGCTCTTACTCACGGGACATGGCAATTTTAATATCTACTATCCTATCCTAATATCTACTACTAGTATATCCTCCTACTCATATTTAATAATCAGATTTTAAAAGTAACCATCTCTATGAGTTGGCCATATTAACCTACTACCCCTTAAATACAACTGTTGTCGTGACACTATTGTTTCTGTATTTAAAAAATTCCCATCTTTCCTTTGCTTGGTTCAACGACACCGTCACGTTCAGCTGACCACGAGTTGTGCTGTTCGTTTCCTTCTCCGAATAGGTTGCTACTCGTCCGACAACAGGATCAGTCAGTAGGACAATCTGCAGTTTTTATTTATGCTGCCCTGCTGTTACACTTTTCCCTCTACGACGTTTATATTGGGAATTTCGTGAGCTGCTTACGTCGGAATATCGAAAGGTTTCCTGTTAGTTTGATACCTGTGATTCACCTAAGAAGCCTAAGGCACTAGTTGTGGTTGCGAAATGAGACTGGGAAACAATCGAAGAGAGACTGAAACATGTCATTATGCGTAAAATAAATTCATTGATAAGAAAAGGCAGGTAGATTAGATTGTGTGAAAATTTTCTTTTTGAGTTTGAAAACAGTGAGTTAGAACTTGAGTGGTACGATCAAATTGTAGATGTGGCTGCAAATACAGCATTTCTACTTGTACTCGGGAGTAAAAGTATTAAGATTTTCTTTTAAGTCGATGTTGATACCTCCGATTCTGAAAAAGTCTTGCTGACATATCGTGATGATTCTTGTTTGATGATATCTCTGATTCCCCTAAAAAGAAATTTCTTTGGTATATCGGAATGTTATGTTTTGTTATTTGATACCTCTGAAATTTCATCTACTAGTTTTGGTGGCAAAATGAGAATGAGAAACAATTAAAGAGAAATTGCGATACAATATTATGCGTAAAAGATATTGATTATTTAGTGAAAGCGGTATATTTGACAACTTTGAACATTTTATTTTTGAGCTTAAAGAAAATAAGTGAGAAGGGAGGTAGCGTATCATTAAACAGCACATATATATGCTAATTGAACATTTCGACATATATTAAGATCTTACAATATAGAAGTGTTTCTTGTAAGTTGATACATCTGATTCATCTATGGAATATTGGAATGCTTCTTGTTAGTTGATACTTCTGATTCATCTAAAAAGGAATTTCGTTGCAATATTAGAATGTTTCTTGTTAGTTGATACCTCTGATTCATCTAAAGAGGAATTCCGTTGGAATATCGGAATGTTTCCTTATAGTTGATACGTCTGATTCACCTAAGAAGCGTAAGGGACCATTTGGAGTTGCGAAATTAGACTTAGAAACAATCAAAGAGCCACTGCAATGTATTATAATGCGTAAAAGAAATTGATCAATTATTTAAGGCGGTATATTATATTAGACTAGTATTCTCATTTTAAATTTGACTTTTAAGAACAATAACAGAGAACTAGGAAGGGGTTATGCAATTAAACTGCAGATGTGGGTGCAAATACAGCTTTTCCACTTACATTCGGAACTTAAAATATGTAGATGTTTTCTTTTACTTGATACATCTGATTCAATTAAATATTCCCAGCCACTTGCGAAATGAGACCAAGAAGCAATCGAAAAAAGGCTCCGATATATTATTATGCGCAAAAGAAACCGATTAATTAGAGAAGGTCGTGAGTTATATTAATAAGAACATTTTATTTTTGGAAAACAATAAATGAGAACAAAAGATGTGCTGTACCATTAAACTGCAGATATGAATGCAAAAACGGTATTATCACCTAAAATTGAAACTTACATTATATGAATGTTTCTTCTTAGTCGTCTCAGGCCACTAACTGTGGTTGCGAGACAAGACTGAGAAACAATCGAAGAGAGACTGGAATATATTATTATGCGTAAAATAAAATGATTAAATAGAGAAATGAATGCAAAAATGGCATTTTCACCTAAAATTGAAATTTACATTATGTGGATGTTCCTCCTTAGTTGATACCTCTGTTTCACTTAAGACGTCTCAGGTCTCTACTGTGGTTGCGAGATAAGACTGAGAAACAATAGAAGAGAGACTGGAATATATTATTATGCTCAAAATAAATTGATTAAATAGAGAAATGAATGCAAAAATGGCATTTTCACCTAAAATTGAAATTTACATTATGTGGATGTTTCTCCTTAGTTGATGCCTCTGATTCACTTAAGACGCCTCAAGCACTCACTAACTGTGGTTGCGAGATAAGACTGAGTAACAATAGAAGAGAGACTGCGGAATATATTATTATGCGTAAAATAAATTGATTAAATTCGGGAGATACGAATGCAAAAATGGCATTTTCCCCTAAAATTGAAATTTACAATATATGGATGTTTTTCCTTAGTTGATACCTCTGATTCACTTAAGACGCCTCAGGAACTCACTAACTGTGGTTGCGAGATAAAACTGAGAAACAATCAAAGAGAGGCTACAATATATTTTTATGCGTAAAAGAAATTTAATTAATTAGAGAAGGTAGCATATTAGATTATTCTATATATTTTACATTTTAATTTGAAAACAATAAGAAAGAACTAAGATGAGTTTGTGACAATAAACTTCATATACACATGCGAATTCAGCATTTGCTCCTATGTGATTTCAGTGGCATATGTCAATATGTGTGCAAGGGCGATAGAGGCCTGTGGAATTCTTCATTGAATTCATTACATTTCGTGGTCTAAATGAAAGTGTCTGAGTATGCATCTACATACACAGCCAGGAAAAAGGTACTGAATCCAATAGACATACAATCAAGAAGAGACCGGGGTCACATGCTGAGAGATACACACAAAAGTCTGCAGAGAAAGAACATATAAAATTTTTCCAATGCACTAAACACTAAACTGGATATTCGGTTACTATTGGAAACATTACAGAAGAGGAAGACGTCTTAAAGGACTGAAGATAGTCCATATACCACATTTTCTGGGTCTTTTGAATGAGAAATGCTTTTTAATGAGAATTCACGCTTTCACTGGTAATTTTGTAGAATAAATGCTGATGTTTCTTTACACTATCATTTTTTTTCTTTTACTTCTTGCGATTAGGAACAATGGACTTGTTATCACTACTGCGATGGAAAACTAAATAGCAACCTACTAAGAGAAATCTCCCTGGTGTGTCTTATAGCCAATCGCGATGGAAGCCAAATAAATTACTCTTACTGGTTAGTAATGGGGTTGTAAGGTAGAAGGGGGGGGGGGAATTTCAGGCTTTTAGGAAACTGTTAAAAATGAAAAAAATAAACAGAAGAAATATAGAAAGAACAAAACAACGAAGAAAATTCAGACAAATGACTGAAATTTGTTCCTAAGGTATTAAAAAATAACTAGCTAAATTCAACAGAAATACATTGCTACCCATCCTGAAAATCTTTTTTAAATTCTTAATAAATATTTTATGTTTATTATTTAACTATTTTTTCATTGGTCAATTATATTTTCAGTATATTATTTACAAATAGTATTTTATAACTTCTTCGATAATGTTTAAAGGAAAGCTTTTTAATGACTTGAAAAGTTTAAGTTTGATATTAGATTTTAAAAAAATGCTTTCAAAGCAGTCGAAACACACTCTGTTTGTTTAAATATTTTAAAGCGTAATTAAAAATTAAATATTGTGTTCTATAAATAAATAATGTTAACATAATTAAGACCACTGTTATTATTACATTACTTTTGCATGCCTTTTTAGATATAAGTTTAAGCTTGAGAGTGGATTAAAATTGCTTTCATAACAACCGAAGGCTTACAATAATCACAAATAGAAACATTCGGTATCTATTTAATTATTTTAACACGCAATTGAAGGTTTAATTTGTGTTCTATATGTAAATCATATTGTTGCCATATTTAAAATTTTTCTTCCTTTTTATTCTTCCTTTTTATGTATACATTTGTTAGATAACTTTAAGTAGATTAAAAAAGCTTTTCAAAACAGCCGAAAACTCGCCTTCATCAAAAACAGTAACATATAGTACTTACTTAATTATTTTAAAACGCAATTAAAATTTTAATTTTGCGTCCTATAGATAAATCATAATCTTAATATACAAGACCGCTGTTCTTTCATTTTATTCACACAATTTTGGAAGTAACGTTAAGCTTCATGTTGGATTAAAAATGCTTTCAAAACAGCCGAAAGCTCGCATTAATCATAAACAGAAACACGGTAGCTATTTTTTCTTTCCTGTTCTAAAACTAGTTTTACAGTCATCTTATTTTTCACTTGCAGACCTTGGAAAAAGAAGCTGATTTTTTCTTCTTTTTTGTCGGAAAACTTCCTTCTTTTTCTTAGTACTATTGATTGAAATGTCATGGAAAGCTGCATTTCTTTTTTGTATTGATTTGTTTAACAAAAATACATTTAGAGACTTGATACCTTAAGTAAGCTAAGGGAAAACTCTTTATGCATTTATTTTCCTACGTTACATAATTTTTTGCGAAGCAAGGTTTATGAAAAGAGAAAATAGTCAAAACAACTAATTTTGAGTAATTTTTAAGAACTGAAATTTAGAAAATCTTCAATTATGTAATGTTTTTACAACATACAAGGATTATGAAATAGAGAAGTTAACAAAACAAAAGAAAATAAACTCCAAAAAATGGTTTACTTTTTAGTGATGAATATAAAGCAATATTTTCATTCTACAAATTATTTATTTATGTAATGTTTTTAGTCCTAGAAATTATTTATTTACTTATTTTTCTTTCAATTAATCGTTTGCAATACTGATCAGTATAAAAACTTCATGAATTCCAGAAATAATAAAGCAAAAACAGCAATGTATCATGTCAGAAAGTTCTTTATTTGTGTTACAATAAAAAAAAATTCTTTGTTTATCTAACTGTAGTTGTTTTTTTTTTTTGTTTTTTGTTTTTTGTCAGATAGTTTTATGTTTTTAGTACTACTGACTGAAATAACAAGGAAAACTGCATTTATTATATTATAATATGAGCTTTTGTATATAAATCGTTTCACACAGGCACACACGCGCGCACACACATATATATGAGCATTTTTAAATATAAATTTCTCATACATTATTTTCCTGAAAGAAACCATTTATTGTACAGTCATAATTTTTTATCTGGAAATATGATGTATTCACATAGCAAATGCTCGTTTTACGTCGGAAAATTCTTAATTTGAACCTCCACTTTTCCCTTAAACCCATCATCCAAATTCTCTTAAACGCGTTTCTAAAAGAATAAGACAATTCACCATGCATTTAAAGGTTTTTTTTTTTTTTTTTTTTTTTTTTTTTTTTGCATGTGTGTTCATTTGTCATATTTTTATTTTGAAACATGCTGGATTCACATGGGAAATACTCGTTTTTCGTCAGTCATAATTTTATAGAACTTTAAATGAAAATAGAAAGTTCTTAATTTGAACCTCCACTTTTCCCTTAAGCCCATATCATCCAAATTTTCTTACATGCGTTTCTTCCAGAATAAGACATTTCACCACGCATTTAAAGGTTGAATGCATATCATTGAGTAGAGAAGGAGAAGAATCGATTTCCCTCAGGAATTCCCTCAAATATATGAATATTTATGTCTTCAGTACAGTCTAAAAAACAACCATTTTAAATACATCAACGTTTTCCAGGATTGAATTTCGCGGTGGTTTTCATTCCCAAGATAATCCTAACAGTTTTAGAAATGGTGTGCCAGACGTAAACTGTTTCATTATTTTTGCATAAATCCCTTGACATGTAAGAGTATTTTATCTTGCTAGAAACTCACCAATATAATTTAATTTAATTTAATTTTAAAAAAGTTTTCTTGTGAGAATCATCTTATTGTTTTTTTGTTTAAGTAACACTATTTCAAGCTTTAGTAGAAGTTTCCGTACGGAGTCAAATATTTTTCAAATCGTAATTTCTGCATTTCAGGAAGTATTATTTATTTTTAAAATCATTTTAACAATATAAACTAGCGTTAGCAAACCGGTGTGTTGCATTTGCTTTCCATGAGATCTTTCAATTTTTTTAGAAAAAGGGGGAAAAAACAGAAATTTAATTTAATTCTATATTTTTAAAAGATTTATAATATTAATTGTATTAAATTCCTTATTATAAGCAAGGAATGATGCTTGCAATCTAAATGAACTGAAAATTACGAAAATTACATTTTGCAAGTTCCGTGATTTGGATGTAATTAAGGTAGATTGCCTTTATAAAAAAATGACGACATGCGGACAACAGCATTCCATTGGCTTAGAGGATTTTGGATATAAATTTGAAAAGCTTATAATTTTTTCCAAGTTAATGTTTGTTTACTTGTCTAACTATAGTCTAAGCAAATTTGTCCAGGCGATTATCGTCAAGTTCTGGAGTGTGGATTTCTGTGGTTTTGACAAAAACTTTCAATATTATCAAATGTCCTGTATGATTAAAAAATAGATAAAAATTCTTAAGTGATACAAACAAAACACAAAAAGGCTTTTCAAAAATTTTTTAATATAAAGGTCGACATGTTTCAACGCACAAACGGCGCCATTATCAATATCAACAACGATAAGCAAACTATTCTCGCAAATTTTTGAAAATGAACTTGAAAATACAAATCACGAGATCATATATGTCATAAAAGCAGGTGCTTAAAATAGTCAACTGTAATCGTAAAAATTAATATTTCCTTCTTGTTCTTTTTAAATTGAAAAATATCTCGTGCCAAATTTTAGGTAATTCAAATGAGGCTGATTTATATTGTTCTACTGTTTAGCAGAAAAACTGATGTTTCGATATTCAGGTGTAATATGTTCCCTTTCCATTGCTTTAGAGTGCTCAATAAAGTGCCAAAAACGTGTAGTGGGGCAAATAAAAGTGTTCTGTTTCTCTTTGTTGTTATTTTGTTTAGCTCTTTATATTTTTGTTTAAGTTACTTTTTCAGTAATAAGAGACCAGGGAACCAAAATCAGTTGATGCTCATATATAAATATTTAAAATGTACCAATAACAAGTTTCCAAGAAATAGTAATCCATTTACGCAATTAAGACCATATTAAAGAACTTCAATATTTTATCATATATGGACAGTTTTTGAAACATGCAGTTTTAAAACGAATTTAATTTTTTAAATAGCTAGACCAAAAAATGTATTTCAAGTCATTTCCAGAGTAAATTATTTATTATTAATTAAATAGTTAATTATTTAGTAATTGTTATTAAGAGTTAATTATTTAGTAATTATTTATTAAAACGTACCAAAAACAAGTTTTCAAAAAATAGTAGTTCATTTACGCAATTAAGACTATATTAAAGAACTTCAATATTTTGTCATATATTTACAATTTTTGAAACATACAATTTTAAAACCAATTTAATTTTTTAAATAGCTAGACCAAAAAAAATATTTCAAGTCATTTCCAGAATTAATTACTAATTATTAATTAAATAGTTAATTATTTAGTAATTGTTACTAAGAGTTAATTATTTATTAATTATTTATTAAAACGTACCAAAAACAAGTTTCCAAAAAATAGTAGTTCATTTACGGAATTAAGACTATATTAAAGAACTTCAATATTTTGTCATATATTTACAATTTTTGAAACATACAGTTTTAAAACCAATTTAATTTTTTAAATAGCTAGACCAAAAAAAATATTTCAAGTCATTTCCAGAATTAATTACTAATTATTAATTAAATAGTTAATTATTTAGTAATTGTTACTAAGAGTTAATTATTTATTAATTATTTATTAAAACGTACCAAAAACAAGTTTTCAAAAAATAGTAGTTCATTTACGCAATTAAGACTATATTAAAGAACTTCAATATTTTGTCATATATTTACAATTTTTGAAACATACAGTTTTAAAACCAATTTAATTTTTTAAATAGCTAGACCAAAAAAAATATTTCAAGTCATTTCCAGAATTAATTACTAATTATTAATTAAATAGTTAATTATTTAGTAATTGTTACTAAGAGTTAATTATTTATTAATTATTTATTAAAACGTACCAAAAACAAGTTTTCAAAAAATAGTAGTTCATTTACGCAATTAAGACTATATTAAAGAACTTCAATATTTTGTCATATATTTACAATTTTTGAAACATACAGTTTTAAAACCAATTTAATTTTTTAAATAGCTAGACCAAAAAAAATATTTCAAGTCATTTCCAGAATTAATTACTAATTATTAATTAAATAGTTAATTATTTAGTAATTGTTACTAAGAGTTAATTATTTATTAATTATTTATTAAAACGTACCAAAAACAAGTTTCCAAAAAATAGTAGTTCATTTACGGAATTAAGACTATATTAAAGAACTTCAATATTTTGTCATATATTTACAATTTTTGAAACATACAGTTTTAAAACCAATTTAATTTTTTAAATAGCTAGACCAAAAAAAATATTTCAAGTCATTTCCAGAATTAATTACTAATTATTAATTAAATAGTTAATTATTTAGTAATTGTTACTAAGAGTTAATTATTTATTAATTATTTATTAAAACGTACCAAAAACAAGTTTCCAAAAAATAGTAGTTCATTTACGGAATTAAGACTATATTAAAGAACTTCAATATTTTGTCATATATTTACAATTTTTGAAACATACAGTTTTAAAACCAATTTAATTTTTTAAATAGCTAGACCAAAAAAAATATTTCAAGTCATTTCCAGAATTAATTACTAATTATTAATTAAATAGTTAATTATTTAGTAATTGTTACTAAGAGTTAATTATTTATTAATTATTTATTAAAACGTACCAAAAACAAGTTTTCAAAAAATAGTAGTTCATTTACGCAATTAAGACTATATTAAAGAACTTCAATATTTTGTCATATATTTACAATTTTTGAAACATACAGTTTTAAAACCAATTTAATTTTTTAAATAGCTAGACCAAAAAAAATATTTCAAGTCATTTCCAGAATTAATTACTAATTATTAATTAAATAGTTAATTATTTAGTAATTGTTACTAAGAGTTAATTATTTATTAATTATTTATTAAAACGTACCAAAAACAAGTTTTCAAAAAATAGTAGTTCATTTACGCAATGAAGACTATATTAAAGAACTTCAATATTTTGTCATATATTTACAATTTTTGAAACATACAGTTTTAAAACCAATTTAATTTTTTAAATAGCTAGACCAAAAAAAATATTTCAAGTCATTTCCAGAATTAATTACTAATTATTAATTAAATAGTTAATTATTTAGTAATTGTTACTAAGAGTTAATTATTTATTAATTATTTATTAAAACGTACCAAAAACAAGTTTTCAAAAAATAGTAGTTCATTTACGCAATTAAGACTATATTAAAGAACTTCAATATTTTGTCATATATTTACAATTTTTGAAACATACAGTTTTAAAACCAATTTAATTTTTTAAATAGCTAGACCAAAAAAAATATTTCAAGTCATTTCCAGAATTAATTACTAATTATTAATTAAATAGTTAATTATTTAGTAATTGTTACTAAGAGTTAATTATTTATTAATTATTTATTAAAACGTACCAAAAACAAGTTTTCAAAAAATAGTAGTTCATTTACGCAATTAAGACTATATTAAAGAACTTCAATATTTTGTCATATATTTACAATTTTTGAAACATACAGTTTTAAAACCAATTTAATTTTTTAAATAGCTAGACCAAAAAAAATATTTCAAGTCATTTCCAGAATTAATTACTAATTATTAATTAAATAGTTAACTATTTAGTAATTGTTACTAAGAGTTAATTATTTATTAATTATTTATTAAAACGTACCAAAAACAAGTTTTCAAAAAATAGTAGTTCATTTACGCAATTAAGACTATATTAAAGAACTTCAATATTTTGTCATATATTTACAATTTTTGAAACATACAGTTTTAAAACCAATTTAATTTTTTAAATAGCTAGACCAAAAAAAATATTTCAAGTCATTTCCAGAATTAATTACTAATTATTAATTAAATAGTTAATTATTTAGTAATTGTTACTAAGAGTTAATTATTTATTAATTATTTATTAAAACGTACCAAAAACAAGTTTCCAAAAAATAGTAGTTCATTTACGGAATTAAGACTATATTAAAGAACTTCAATATTTTGTCATATATTTACAATTTTTGAAACATACAGTTTTAAAACCAATTTAATTTTTTAAATAGCTAGACCAAAAAAAATATTTCAAGTCATTTCCAGAATTAATTACTAATTATTAATTAAATAGTTAATTATTTAGTAATTGTTACTAAGAGTTAATTATTTATTAATTATTTATTAAAACGTACCAAAAACAAGTTTCCAAAAAATAGTAGTTCATTTACGGAATTAAGACTATATTAAAGAACTTCAATATTTTGTCATATATTTACAATTTTTGAAACATACAGTTTTAAAACCAATTTAATTTTTTAAATAGCTAGACCAAAAAAAATATTTCAAGTCATTTCCAGAATTAATTACTAATTATTAATTAAATAGTTAATTATTTAGTAATTGTTACTAAGAGTTAATTATTTATTAATTATTTATTAAAACGTACCAAAAACAAGTTTTCAAAAAATAGTAGTTCATTTACGCAATTAAGACTATATTAAAGAACTTCAATATTTTGTCATATATTTACAATTTTTGAAACATACAGTTTTAAAACCAATTTAATTTTTTAAATAGCTAGACCAAAAAAAATATTTCAAGTCATTTCCAGAATTAATTACTAATTATTAATTAAATAGTTAATTATTTAGTAATTGTTACTAAGAGTTAATTATTTATTAATTATTTATTAAAACGTACCAAAAACAAGTTTCCAAAAAATAGTAGTTCATTTACGGAATTAAGACTATATTAAAGAACTTCAATATTTTGTCATATATGGACAATTTTTGAAAAATACAGTTTTAAAACGAATTTAATTTTTTAAATAGCTAGAGCAAAAATTTATTTCAAGTCATTTCCAGAGTTAATTATTTTTTTCAAGTCATTTCCAGAGTTAATTATTTTTTTCGTTTTTGTAAGTTTGAGTTTTTATTTAAATCTGAAACTAGTCGTTGGGGGCCACCGTAATACTTACCCATCATGGATATGCATAATGTAAAATATTAAAATAAAAATGTGTAAACTACTTATAAAATGCATTGCAATTCAAATAAAATCGTGGCTTGATGACGTCATAAACTTTAAAGGCTCGATTACTGAATTGCTTGAAAGAAACCTCCTTATAACTCCAAAAATAATAATCCTATTAACTAGCGGTTTATTGCATCTGATTAAGCGTCAAATTTTCAATTAAAACATATCTTTGAAGTGAAATTTAGATGAAATACAGGGTAATGAAAAATCGAAGAGTGTGGAAAATAGGATTCCAAATATCTCGGCAACTCATTATCCGATCGACTTCATGCTTTATTCAAAATTTATGTTTTTTTATTGTCTTGTATATTCATTTCTTAAAATAAACAATTCCGAAAGTTTTTATATACCTTTTATCAGAACGAATATTTCGAGAGTCCGAAAAAAATAGTTCCGGTTAATCGAGGTTATTGAAATGAAATAGGCTTCTTCCCATTATTACATACTAAGTACATACCAAATTGCAAGTCTCTATCTCAATTTTTTCGGGAGATAGAGCGTTTACAGACACACAGACACACAGACACACAGACACACAGACACACACACAGACGGACGGCAAAAAAAAATTTTCCTAAAAATATGTTTTTCGGAATCTCCAGTGTCTGAAACGTGTAAATCCGTCAATTTTTTTTTTTTTTTTTCGATTTTCAAAACGATTACAAGACTTACCCTATACTACGTATGATGGGTAAGTACTATACGAAACGAACGCTAGTCACGTGATTTAGTACGTGCAGGCACATGGTCTTCACAACAGCTTATTTTCATGTACAAAAATACAAAGATGTGTCATAAGCGACAAAACTTAACATTCCGATATCGTGCATGTCAAGGTAAAGCGAAACCATTTTACTTTAAAAACCGAAATCCAGAATTATCTCTTTCGTAGCTATTTACTCTAATTTGCATTCAACCGTGAAACGATACGCTTATTAAAAAAAGTAAACAAATATCATGCATTTCCTAACATCACACTGTTTTGAAATGGGATATCTTTACGCAAAAACGTTGTGTTATAGAATCTTAAATCTAGCCGTTGGGAAATAATTTGATATGCATAATTTGTAAACTGAGATTCAAAAATGTCAGTTAAGGAAGCACAAAAGAACTTTACGAAGTGGAAAAGAACTGTCATACTTTACTGTTCTTTATCGTGAGATGCCTGATTTGCATGAGATTTCTTATCATTTTGGAGATAATATTTTTGTGTATAAAGTGCTACTTCGTTTTATATTTGCCTTTAAAGCATTCAATGTAGTTTGTATTATCAATACGACAGTGATGGAGTAAATTGGATAATAGTTGTGATTTTATCATGCTATTACAAAATATATTATAATAAAGATATAAATTATCATGTTATTGCACAACTTTTTTGCTAGAAAAGTAATTTTATAAAATAATTTCAATCATGTGTGTGTTCTCTGATTTAATACTTTTATAAGGCGGATATGTTCATATTTTAGTATATTAAAATTAGGTAAAACACATATTCAAGGCAAATATATCATTGATTGAAATTGCTTTTTAGTACAACATTAAAGAAGTATAGTGCTTTAAATATAATTTATGTTTTTATCATGCTGCTAAAAATTAAGTATCAATTAAGTTCAGTTTAATTAATTGTTTTCTTTAATCGAAAAATTATTTGATATGCATAATTTGTAAACTGAGATGAAAAAAAATGTCAGTTAGGGAAGCACTAAAGAACTTTGCGAAGTGGAAAAGAACTGTCATAGTTTACTGTTCTTTATCGTGAGATGCCAGATTTGCATGAGATTTCTTATCATTTTTGGAGATAACATTTTTGTGAATAAAATGCTACTTCGTTTTATATTTGCCTTTAAAATATTCAATGTTGTTTGTATCATCAATACGTCAGTTAATGGAGTAAATATGATAATAGTTGCGATTTTATCATATTATTACAAAACATATAATAGTTGCGATTTTATCATATTATTACAAAACATATAATAAATATATTATTATCATATTATTGCATAACATTGTTTTTCTAGAAAAGTGATTTTATAAAATAATTTTAATTATGTGTGTGTTCTTCGATTTAACACTTTTTTAAGGCTATGTTCAAATTATAGTATAGTAAAATTAGGTAAATATATATTCAAGGCAACATTGCTAAATTGCTTTTTAGTACAGTATTAAAGAACTACAGTATAAATATGTTATATACAGTATAAAAATGTTTTTATCATGCTATTAAAAATTAAGTATAAATTAAATATAGATTAATTAATTGCTTTCTTTAATGGAAAAACAATTCAATATGCATAATTTGTACGGGAATAAAAAATAGCAGTTAACAAAGCACAAAAGAACTATGCGAAGTAAAAAATAAATCATATTTTATTGTTCTTTATCGTGAAATGCCAGATTTGCATGAGATTTCTTATCTTTTTGAAGATATATTTTTATGCATAAAGTGATTTTATCATTTTACTACAAATTAAGCAATTTTTTTTTTCTTGTAAAGCAATTTTACTGAATATATTCAACCACACTGCGAATATATCTGATTTAATGTCTTTGAATGCATGACATATTTGAATTTTAGTTAAACTATAATTAATATTCACTACAGATACTTTAATTAATTATTATTTTTTTATATAAAAATCCTGATACATGATTTTTTGTTTTCGTTTAATTGTGTGAACATGATTTTTCTAAAGATAGACAAATATTTTTATTGATTAACATTATTTTAGAATTCGATAAGACATTGATGGTTAAATACAATAAGTCTTACGATTTTATTACATTATTAAAATATAAGTTAAAAGTGTTTTCTTAATTTGTTTTTGTTAGCAGTTTTTTTAAATAATTTTACGAGATATATTTAGTCAAGTTGTGAATATCTGTGGCTAAATTCTCAAAAATAATGGGCTTTAACTTTACTAAAAGTAAACTCTAAATTTACTTTTACTAAAATTTACTAAAAGTACAGTTAGAATATATGAAGTTATTTAGTTTTACTAAAAGTGAAACTAAATGCAGTACCCTACGGAAAAGTAGTTAATGTAATCAAATTGCAGATAATTATTCAAGTATAATGTAAAAATGCTATATAATGTAACAAAAATTTAAAAGGTCAGGGAGATAAAAATTAACACATAATTAGAAGCCTTGGATTAACTAATTTTGTTATTAAATTTATAAGAGTTTTCTATTTAAAATTTTCGTTTAGTCGCGCCTTTTCCACTAAATCTATCCCGATAGTTAAAATTTTACATATAGCTAACGAAAAATTCTCTTTACACATTTGAAAATACGTTAGGGAAAACATAAACCACATTTAGAATTTTCATCTTTCTCAAGAATTTAAATATTTTAATAAATTTTTGAGAAATCTCCCAATTAGCGAAAGTTTTGGCGTTACTTTTTTTTAAATGAATAAATTTTTATAAACTTAAAAAAAAAAAAGTTATACGACTAGCAGTTTAATGTCAAACGCTTGAAATGTGTTTTGAATATGTAATCATTATTTAATAGAACTTGCAAATGAAAAAAAAAAATTAAAAAGACGATAGTTAAAATTTTACACATAGCTAAAGACTAATAGTTAAATTTTTATATATAACTAACGAAAAATCATTTTTATGAATTTGAAAATCCGTCAGGAAAAACGTAAACCATATTTAGAATTCTCATTTTTCTCAAGAATTTAAATAAATTTAAGAAATCTCCCAATTAGCGGAAGTTTTGACGTTACTTTTTTTAATGAATAAATTGTTGTTACAAACTTTATTTTAAAAGTTACATGACTAGCTGTTTAATGTCAAACGCTTGAAATATGTTTTGAATGTAATCATTATTTAATAAAACTTTCAAATGTAAAATAAATAATTAGATAAAATAAAAATAATAAATATACAATAGTTAAAATTAGTCTAGCAAAAGACTGCTAGTAAAAAATTTACATATAGCTAACGACAAATTCTCTTTATGAATTTAAGAAGACGTTAGGGAAAACGTAAACCATACTTAAAATCCTTATCTTTCCAAAGAATTTAAATAAATTTAAGCATTTTTGTAATAAGCGAAAGCGAAAGATTTTACAAGTTAATTTATTTTTACCAAATGAATAAATTGTTGTTACAAACTTGTTTCAAATTACATGACTAGATGCCTTATAACAAATACCTGAAACGTGTTTTAAATGCAATCATTATTTAATAAAACTTATAAATATGAATCTATCTATCTCTATCTCTATCTATCTATCCGATAGATAGATAATAACGCATGTCATGAAATTTGAATAATGTACTATTATAAAACAGTTCATATTGAATTTTAAATAAAAATAGGAAATCTTCTATCTCAAACCTTTAACTAAAGCTCTTTTAATTGATATATTTTCCCTTAAAAATTTGCCGCAATTTTTCTTTCCAAAATCGCGTTTAACTTGAGTTTGATGGGTATACATAAAGTGAATAAAGTGAAATTTAGTTGAAACAGTGTTGTTGCATTGCTATTTTTGGGCACCATATCCTGTTGGCAATTCCAGCGCCCGGAAAAAGCTGCAATTAGTCTCGCTTAGATTTGTGAATATTTTCCCGGGGCTTTGCACCATTAAAATATCTAACTCAGGGGCATTTTACTTACTCTTTGGTTATAAATTCGGTTACTGGTGAACATCATCTGGTCCCTCTCTTTAAAATTCTCAGAGGGTTCTCGGCTGTTTCCAACATTTCTCTGCTTGTTCAATTTCTAACCGGCCTTAAGCTACACTCTAAAAACAACATTTTCAAAACTGAGCAAAAAATACTCAAATCTGAGTATGTCGCATGGTCAAAATGGCTCCGAATGAAAATTGCTCAAGTTAGAAACATGTATATACTCATTTCAGAAAACATGCACACACTCAAGAATAAAATATCATGTGCCCATATTTGAGTATGTCCATGTTTCAAAAATAAGTATGAAGTGACTTCTATGTGCTCATTTTTGAGTATTTCCATGTTTCAAAAATGAGTTTGAACTGATTCTAATCATTTTTAAGTATGTCCATGTTTCAAAAATGAGCATAAACTGACCTCTATGTGCTCAGTTTTGAGTATGTCTGTGTTTCAATATTCTGAGTATTTCTGGTATTTCAGAATTGAAAGCATTGGGTCGTCATACTTGAAACAAAAAGTTTCATAACAAAATGAAAACATCGATTTACTCAGATTTGAAAGTGTCATTTTTCTCAGTGTATAAATTTAAATTATTACGATATCTTAAATTAGATGCAATCTTCTAGTACAGGGGTTCTCAAACTTTTAGACCGACGTACCACTAAATCGAAGTTCATACTTCCGCGTACCACCTGGTAATAAACGTAAAGCTAACATAGAAAAACCTGTCTAAAACGAAATATCTCTCAGGTCTTTTGTATTTCCGTCATAGCAGGTTTTATTACATTTAAAAATGGATGATTATATTACTAAATTGATTGCTTTCTAATAACATTCAAGTATAAAGTAGTATCATCATTAAATTTTAAAAATGCATACAATATCAAAATACAGTATTTTGGTGTAGTAAAAAAGCCACAAAAGTCCTCATGTCTGGCTCAATATTCGGAAGTTTTAGTCATAAGTCAGATTCTATGTTTAGTTTATTCCTGTATTTGCTTTTCATATAACAAAGGGGGGGGGGAAGCACATTCACAGAGATATGTTGTGCTAAACACAAACAGACTTTGACGATATTAGACGGTACTCTGATATTCTCGCCGGCGAAAATTCTGTTACATTCATCCTTTTGAATGTGGACTCCAATAATCCATCACAGGAGAGGAGAGCTGAATAAGTTAATTTCTTTCCTCTCTGGTGAGATACAGTGGCAGGGTGTCTCAAATGAGAAACGAATTTCCAGAGTCCGATTAAGGTCATATGAAGCTCAAGACCCCGTACCTTTTCAGAGCCAGTTTCAAACCAAGATAATAGCTATAAATTTTTATAGGGAGTATTCGGTGGTTATCCTTAGATATTATGATATGGTTACCAAGTTAATCAAAATCTTTTTTGTTTTGGGAGAAATAATTGGAAAAAACTGCAATTTTAATAAACTTTTTGTAAACAATTTTATTTATTTTGCGGTCCTCCATCAGTGGTGGGCCATAGGCCATGGCCTAGTTGGCCTCTGTATTAATCAGGTCCTGCGAATTTCTTATCTAAAGTTTAGTTAGCGCATTTAACATAGGCTCAATACAACCGTATTAATTATCTGGATACCTTTAAATGCGACAGTAATGTCGCTGCGTAGGCAAACACTTGCAAGTTTCTTTATACATTTATACGTATACCACTGCATATGAACACAGCTTTTGTTTGATTTGAATAATCTTACTCTCTTGGCCATTTTAAATAACCTTAGTCTCTTAAAAACTGATTTCCATGAAATAGGAGGGAACTAGAACACTTTTTATACAAGAGAAGAAAAATATTTCAATCAACACAATTAATCAATTTATGAATTGCGTTTGAAATAAGACTTTTATTTCAACACCTCCTAGACGCTCTTCTAGTACAAAAAGAACAATGGGTAATAAAACAACATTTCAAGTGTAATTTATAAATTACACTTGGAATGTTGCTTTGTTTTAACTCCTCCTACTCGCACACACTCCTCCTACTTCCAAGATTTCAGACTTTACCTTCAGCTAATTCAATTTGTAAAGCATGTTTAAAAACAGTTCTTCCGCTAATTAAAAGTACTTCATTCATTCATTAATTTTAAAATTAGTTCTTTATTAAAAATTCTATTTTTATCTATATAAATCTAATAATTGTGTTTTTTATTCTGGAAAACTGATTGTATCATGAGCGTTGAGTGCGAATTTCAGCAAGTCTGCTGTAATAAACATTTCTCGTAACAAGAAAATAGAAAAAAACCTTTACAGATCCTAAATCACGTTCGAAATTTTTTTGAAAATTTCCAAGTTAATAAAGACAGGTCGTTTTCGATTCCATAATAATATGCTGGTTTTTGTATTTTATTCCACGTACCAGTATCGGACTTCTGCGTACCAGTAGCCAGAGCTTCACGTACCAGTACTGGTACGCGTACCATAGTTTGAGAACCCCTGTTCTAGTATATAAATATTACATCACATGTTATCTGTTTAACAAGAACGAAAAAAAACATGCATCAGGCATAGATTGTGCAACCTTTCCAAATCTAACAGAATAAAATTAAGAAATGTCATTTTGGTCATTCAAAGACATAAAACAGATAAATAAGCAAAATAAATAAAATGCATCACAAACGATTTCCTCCCATAGATCATAATATAACAGAATTCTTTTGTGTGTCCCTGTAAACGAAATGTAAATGGTACACACTTCATTTTCAATAGCGAATTTTCTACTGTGAACCGAATTAACTTACACAAATTATATATTTATTTCAAATGCTAAAAGGTGTAAATTAGCAACATAATATACAGTAAAACAACTTTTATTAGGTTTTTGCATGTTTCGGCTCACTCCGTGCCATTTTCAAAAACAAATGAGAATATTATATAATTGCACGGTCTTTGAAATTATTATTTGAAATGCTATCATTTAATTTTCATGTACTTTTTAAAAATTACTCACGTTATCTTTTATTTTTACTTGGTTGTTCATTTTCCTATTTGTAACCATGAAGTAACCTTAGCCACAATTTCGGTAAGCTGACAGATGCTGCATCGTTACCTATTGTATTTTTGCGTGTTACTATCTCTATGGCTTCTCTTATTATGGATGGATAGTATAGACTGGAGGGGAAAATTATTTTACTTTCATTGAAATTTATTTGGATGGTTTCTTCTTGATATAATCTTGCCAGTGCTGTGGTTTTCCTAATTATACTTAATATCAGCTATATGCTGCTTTTTTCTGTAACTAAATTTCCTGCTGGTCGTGCCAATATAGTAAGTTGTCATGCTCTTGTCATGCAAATATAGTAATTCTTAGATCCGTCTTCTTTAATAAAATTTATTTCATATACTCCTGTAATTTATTATATTGTTACATAAATTATATGTCGATTCGAGTGTATTTGCGTGAGTTAGAGTAGGTACAGAGGGACAGACAGACAAATCAAATTCATAATAATTTTTCAACTATGTTGGAGAGTGTTAAAAAATGACCAAAATAAAGAACTAGAAATTACATCAGTTACAAAAATGGAAGTGCAATATTCAGACTTCTCCATGGCTTCACAAGGATGCTACATGCATATATTTAGATAATGCGCAATCACTAACTTTGTTAAAAAGTTTTAGCAGTTTTCTATTTTAATTTCCTTTACACAATTTCATCGACGTACTCAAAGAAAGTTGAAAATTTCCATATAACCTACGAAAAATCTTCCTAATGCATTCGGAAAAGCCCCAGAGAGATAGTAAAGCGCGTTTGAGAATCTAACTTTTCTAAAGAATTAAAATAAATTTCAGAAATCTTACATTAAGTGAAGATTTCGACAAGTTATTGTTTTTCTAAGTGAAATAAATTGTTGTTTCAACTTTATTCGAAGCTGCATGATTAGAAATTTAATAGCGTAAAGCCGTAAACGTGTTTTAAATTAAATTTTTATTTGATGAAATTTGCGAATCTGAAAAAGAACAAGAGAAAAAAGTAGTCAAGAAGAATTTAATCCATTTCTTCCAATAATAATAATAATAATAATAATAATAATAATAAAACAAGTGTTTCAATTCAACCCGAACGTGCATTTTTATTCGTAACTTTAGCAATTAAATAAAATAATAATAATAATGATAATAATTATCCAAATTTCCAAACATCGCTGTAAAAAACATTTTTAAAAATGTTTCTTAATGTAGGTAAATATACGAGGGTAAGTCATTAAGTAAGTCACAAAAGATAATTAAATAATAACTTACAATGATATTCATTTCAAAACTATTTTTATTTCTCAACATATTCTCCACCAATATTTATGCACTTATATCACCGTTTTATCAGTGCCCCAACACCAGCAGCATAACAGTCTTTGGGTTGCTGTCTCAGTCACTTTAGGACTTCAAGCTGAACACAGGAGACAATTCAAAAGTTTGTTTGGCATCTTCTTCAACATCCACCATACAGCTGCTTCGAATTAGCCCCAAGTGATTTTCATCTGTTTAGTCCAATAAAAAACCATCTTCGAAGCAAGATGATGTTCACAGATGATGAAACAGAACCCCACCAAGCAGTCAAGAAGAATTTAATCTACCAGCAGAACCCCACCAACACATTCTTTGGGTTGCTGTCTCAGTCACTTTAGGACTTCAAGCTGAACACAGGAGACAATTCAAAAGTTTGTTTGGCATCTTCTTCAACATCCACCATACAGCTACTTCGACTTAGTCCCAAGTGATTTTCATCTGTTTAGTCCAATAAAAAACCATCTTGGAAGCAAGATGATGTTCACAGATGATGAAACAGAACCCCACCAAGCAGTCAAGAAGAATTTAATCTACCAGCAGAACCCCACCAACACATTCTTTGGGTTGCTGTCTCAGTCACTTTAGGACTTCAAGCTGAGCACAGGAGACAATTCAAAAGTTTGTTTGGCATCTTCTTCAACATCCACCATACAGCTACTTCGACTTAGCCCCAAGTGATTTTCCTCTGTTTAGTCCAATAAAAAACCATCTTGGAAGCAAGATGATGTTCACAGATGATAAAACAGAACCCCACCAAGCAGTCAAGAAGAATTTAATCTACCAGCAGAACCCCACCAACACATTCTTTGGGTTGCTGTCTCAGTCACTTTAGGACATCAAGCGGAACAAAGGAGACAATTCAAAAGTTTGTTTGGCATCTTCTTCAACATCCACCATACAGCTGCTTCGACTTAGCCCCAAGTGATTTTCATCTGTTTAGTCCAATAAAAAACCATCTTGGAAGCAAGATGATGTTCACAGATGATGAAAAGGTTCAACTTGAAGTCCTAATGGGGCTGAGACAGCAACCCAAACAATGCTATGCAGCTGGTGTTGGGGCACTGATAAAACGGTGATATAAGTGCATAAATATTGGTGGAGAATATGTTGAGAAATAAAAAAAAGTTTTCAAGTGAATATCATTGTAAGTTATTATTTAATTATCTTTTGTGACTTACTTAATGATTTTCCCTCGTAATATAACCACGAACGAAAATATACAACTTTTTCCGAGTTACCACGATTCCAAAAAGCATTTCATTATAGTTAGAAACCCCAGAAACCAAGACATATTTGAGATTTAAAAAAACATTTACAAAAACAGGTTTTTTTTGTTTTTTTTGTTTTTTTTGGTGCCATTGATTTTCGGAAACGGTTCTGAGTAGTTTTTAAAGTGCATTAATCAATTTCCTCAATCATGAATATAGGTTTTTCGGATGCTATCAATTTTGAAGTAAACATTTTCATGTTCAACAAACAGGATTTACAGACAAACATGCTAAATTAATAACATTAAAATTAATATTCTTGCAAGTATAAACTCAATTGTGCAGCGGAAAATATTTAGTTAAGAATTGATAACTTTCTAAAAACTGATATTCCGGTTTGAAAAAATAATTAATGCAGTATAAAATGTACTCGGAAACGTTTCCGAAAATCCGTAGCAGCAAAGAAACTTTGTTTTTATAAATATTTCTTTAAATTTCGAAAATATATGGGTTTCTGAGATTTCTAAAGATAACGAACGCTTTTTCGGAATCATGGGGCCCTCGGAAGAGGTTATTGTATATATTTATTCGCATTATAAATCAGATAAGTTTATTGCCTCCTTTTTCTGAATTTTCATTTATTTCTTGGTTATCTTAATTTCTTTCAATATTTGATTTTTCGATATGTTATAAGGAGCTTAATATTGTCATTTTTAGGCTTAAAGCTTACGATATTCGACGAAATAACATATATTTACTGTTAATATTCTGATGAAGCACCACTGATAAATCCATAAGATATTCATAGATTCTGATATTTGCATTTTAAATTTACTGTGTTTAATTTTTGTATTATCTTTTCCTTTGATTGTTACACATGTGATTTTATTTTAATTATATTTTTATAAAAACATTTGGACGAAGGGTGGTGAAAATCGATTGGTAGAAATTTGTCGGAATTGTTTTTCTCCGCACAGTTTCAATAAGTAGCTTGTTACTTTTATAATGGAAAAAAAAAAAAAAGTCGGGCCAGTAGATCAGCGAACACGCTCAAACACTTCTCAGTCACGTATTTTGTTTATAAGTATGAAACAATTCCCTAATTCTTAAAAGCTTCTGTTAAGTGCATCATTTCCCATTAACCTACTGCGAAAATTAAAAATGTGAACACATTTGAAGACAAATCTTCCTATATCCTGTGGGAAGCCTCCAGGGAGAATGTTCCTTAAAGCGTGCCATTCGTGATTCTCATCTTTCTATTGCGTCTTAGTGGATTAAGGAGTTTCCGGGAGAAGTGAAAGTTTTAAAAGAAACTGTTTTCTTCTAGGTGTGTGAAAGGTGTTTTATTTTTAATATGAAGTAGTTTAGTGTGAAACATTTTCTTTTGGGAATATTTATGGCATACTTTGAATAGTTAAAAAAAATGCATTTTAAAACCTTTCATTGCTTCTGTTATATAGCAAGCACATTTACTATTATTACTTACCCATCATACGTTGTATAGGGTAAGTCTTGTAATCGTTTTGAAAATCGAAAAAAAAATTGGCGGATTTACACGTTTTAGACACTGGAGATTCCGAAAAACATATTTTTAGAAAAGAAAAAAAAAATACCGTCCGTCTGTTTGTGTGTCTGTAAACGCTCTATCTCCCGCACAAATTGAGACAGAACAAATTTAGTATGTACTTAGTATGTAATAATGGGAAGAAGCTTATTAAATTTCAGTAACCTCGATTATCCGGAACTATATTTTTCGCACTCTCGAAATATTCGTTCTGATAAAAGGTATATGAAAATTTTCGAAATTGTTTATTTTAAGGAGTGAATATAAAAGACAATAAAAAAACATAAATTTTGCATAAAGAATGAAGTCGGTCGGATAATTAGTTGCCGAGATATTTGTAATCCTATTTTCCATTCTCTTCGATATTTCATGACCCTGTATTTCATTCAAATTTCAATTCAAAGACATATTTTAATTGGAAATGAGACGCTTAATCCGACGCAGTAAACCGTTAGTTACTATGATTATCAATTTTGGTGTTATAAGGATGTTTCTTTTACGCAATTCAGTAATCCAGCCTTTAAAGTTTATGACGTCATCAAACCACGATTTTATTCGCATTGCAATGCATTTTATAAATAGTTTACACATGTTATATTTTCATATTTTATATTATGCATGCATATCGATGATGGGTAAGTATTACGGTGCACCCCAACTACTAGTTTTTATAGGCAGTCAGTTCCTCCTATTATACCAGTTAAAGTAATGTACCGCTTAATGTAAAATGTCAAAGGAGAAAAATCATTAAAGCGTGTCATTTGTGATTCTCATCTTTTTATTGCGTCTTTGTAGATTTCTGAAATTGCGGAATAAATGAAAGTTTTAAAAGAAATATTATTTTTCTACGTTTGTGAAAAGCTGTTTTACTTTGAATACAAAGTAGCTTATGGTGAAATATTTTCTTTTAGAAGTGTTTGTGAAATACTTCCTTTCAAACAACTCTGCACAGTTAGAAAAATACGTCTTACAATTACTCCTTGCCTATATTATAGCAAGCACATTTTGGATTATTTTTGTAGACAGTCGATTCCGTTTAATGTTACACCATCTAAATTAATATATCACTTAATATAAAATATTCAGGGAGAAAGAACACTAAAGCATGTTTTTTGTGATTATCATTTTTCAATCATGTCTTAAAAAATTAAGAAATTTTGGAAGAAATGAAAGTTTTAAAAGAAATGTACTTTTAATTAAGTTTCTGAAAAGCTGTTTATTTATTTTGAATACCAAGTAGTTTATCGTCAAATATTTGCTTTTGGAAGTGCTTCTAAAATACTTTCTTTCAGACAACTCTGCATAGTTAGAAAAATACGTCTTACAATCACTCTTTGCCTCTGTTATAGCTAGCACATTTTGGATTATTTTTGTAGACAGCCGATTCCGCTTAATGTTACACCAGTTAAAGTAATGTATCGCTTAATATAAAATATTCAGGGAGAAAGAATACTAAAGCATGTTTTTCGTGATTATCATTTTTCAATCATGTCTTAAAAGGTTACAGAAATTTTGGAAGAAGTGAAAGTTTTAAAAGAAACGTATAACATATGTATAAAATGTATAAAGCTTTTATTAGGTTTCTGAAAAGCTGTTTTATTTTGAATACCAAGTAGTTTCGGGTCAAATATTTTCCTCTGGAAGTGTTTTTGAAATACTTCCTTTCAAACAACTCTGCACAGTTAGAAAAATACGTCTTACAATTACTCCTTGCCTATATTATAGCAAGCACATTTTGGATTATTTTTGTAGACAGTCGATTCCGTTTAATGTTACACCATCTAAAGTAATATATCACTTAATATAAAATATTCAGGGAGAAAGAACACTAAAGCATGTTTTTCGTGATTATCATTTTTCAATCATGTCTTAAAAAATTACAGAAATTTTGGAAGAAATGAAAGTTTTAAAAGAAATGTTCTTTTAATTAGGTTTCTGAAAAGCTGATTATTTATTTTGAATACCAAGTAGTTTATCGTCAAATATTTGCTTTTGGAAGTGCTTCTAAAATACTTTCTTTCAGACAACTCTGCATAGTTAGAAAAATACGTCTTACAATCACTCTTTGCCTCTATTATAGCAAATGCATACTGGATTACTTTTGTAGACAGTCGATTCCGCTTATTTTGAATAACAAGTAGATTAGAGTTAAACATTTTCTTTGAGAGTTTATGAATTACTTCGTTTTATAAATCTTTGCAAAATTAAAAAAATTGTGTTTTATTAAATAGTGCCAAATATATATTCTTTTGGTATTGAGAAATACTTCGTTTTTATAAAACTTGTATAATTTAGAAACACGAATACTAACATTATTCGTTGCTTCTGAATTTGAATGCGCACTTTGGCTTATTTTTGTAGGCAGTCCACTTCTCTTAATGTAGTACCGTTTAAAGTACTGTGCCAACACCCATTGTCACCTCCAAGTGACACGTCTTTGAAAAGACCTCTAATATTAGGCTTAGATTTTGAGTTAATATGTACCGTGGCGTCTTTATTAAGATTTAGAAGCGTTTACCTAATCATAGAAAAAAGTCCCGTAACCCTCGGATTTCCTGATATGATCCTATAACCTTACAAAGTTTTGTACATCCTCCAATCAAGTAAAGACTTGAGTTGTTCTTCTTTTTCGAGATAAAAATGGTCAAAAAATCAATATGTTTCAATATGTTTTTTTTTTTTTTTTTTTTTTTTTTTTTTTTGCCTGGATGTTAAAGTAAATGGTGAAATCATATTTGTAGGATTTGGAATGTTTGGTTAATTTTTGTTGCGGTGATGCGATCTTGTATTTGTGTGTCATTTACTTGATAACATGTACTTTTTGATAAAATTTGTTTTTTATTACTCCTTTTTAGTGAAAACAATACAATAGAACTATACAACCTCTGAATTCGAAAAAATATATACAGGGTGATTATAAAAAAAACTATCCCGATATATGAGCCCCTAGCTATCATACCGTTCACAGAAACAGAATGAAATTTTGGTTTAAAATATTTTGAGGTATGCGCTCAAGAATCATACGAAAAACAACAGTTAAACTCTAACAGTTACGGTTACAGTGACAAAATTTCGAAAATATCAAATGGCAACACTTACTTTTTTTTATTGGAATGTGATCTTCAGAATGAAAAACAATAAAAAACGTTGGAACGGAATCGTCGGCGCTAGACAGCAGACTAAGAAGCAAAGGAAAACAACCAATAAAAGACAGAGAGGCAACAGAAAGTAAAATATTTTAAGGTTCAGTGCTATCCACCATCTGCCCCATGCAAAGTATCATCGTGTGTGAAGTGGAAAATTTGTAAAACACAATAAAATGTTTTGTTTTCTGTTGCTTCTGTGTTCTTATTGGTTGTTTTCACTTTTCTTCTTAGTCTATCGAGCGCCGGCGATTTTCGTACTACAGGTACCGATCCAACGCTTTTCATGGCTTTTAACTATGAAGATCACATTCCAATAAAAAAAAGTAGGTGTTGCCATTTGAAATTTTCGAAATTTTGGCACTGTAACCGTAACTGTTAAAATTTAACTGTTGTTTTTCATATAATTCTTGAATGCATACCTTAAAATATTTTAAACCAAAATTTCATTCAATTTCTGTGAACGGTATGATAGTTATGGGCTCATATATCGGGATAGTTTTTTTTTATAATCACCCTGTATATAAGTTTACTTATGGGCGTTTGAGGCTTAATGTAAAATATCCAGGGAGAAAGAACATTAAAGTGTAACATTCGTGATTCTCATCTTTCATGTCTAAGAAGATTACTGAAGTTCCGAAGGAAGTGGAAGTTTAAAAAAAAAAAAAAGTTATTTTTTCTAGATTTGTGAAAGGTTTGTTTTGTTTTGAAAACGAAGAATTTTAGGGTCAACCTTTTTTTCTTTTGGGCGTGTTTATGAAATACTTCGTTTTATAAAACTCTGCATAGTTAAGAAATGCGTCTTAAAATCTTTTATTTATTCTGTTATAGCAAATAAATTTGGATTTTTTTTGTGGAATGTCATACAGGTTAAAATAATATGTAAAAAATGACAAATGTTTCTTAATCTAGGAAAATATAATGTAATCACCCCCAGAAACCAATATATTTTCAAGATTTAAAGACGCATTTACAAAAACTAAGTTTATTTTGTTGCCACTGTTTTTCGGAAACGTTTCCGTGTCGTTTTTATAGTGTATTAATCAGTTTTCTGAACCGCGATAGGGACTTTTCGGATGCTATCAATTCTCTAGTAAAGATTTTCATGTTCAACAAACATGTTTTACAGACAAACATGTTAAATTAAGATAATTAATATTAACATTAAAATTAACATTAAAATTAATATTATTTTGTTACTCTTGCATGTATAAATTAATTTACGTTTCTCAAATGTTTACTTGAGAATTGATAGCATCCGAAAAAGTGATATTCGAGGTTGGGAAAACTGGTTAACACACTATAAAAAAGTTTACAGTGTATACCTACTCGATATAATATCTGTATACTACTATACTCAATATACTCGATATTTATATAATCGATATATGTCTGCATATCTGTATACGACTCGATAAAAACTACCCGAAAACGTTTCCAAAAATAAATGGCAGTAAAAGAAACTTTGCTTTTATAAATGCTTTTAAATCTCAAAAAGATATCGGTTTCTGAGGTTTCTAAAGATAAAGAACGTTTTTCGGAATCATGGGTCATCCTCGGAAGCGGTTATATTATATTTTTGCTCGTGGTTATATTATATTTTCATAGATTATTATTATTTTTTATTTTTATTTATTTATTTATTTATTTATTTATTTGCAATGTACCGCGTAATGTAAAATATCCAGTGACAAAGAACTTAAATATTTATACACGGAGAAAGAATATTAAAGCATGCCAATAGTAATTATCACCTTTCTATTGCGTCTCAGGCGGTTACAGATATTTCGAAAAAAATTAAAGTTTTAAAAGAAATGTTTTTATTCTAGGTTTCTGAATCGCTCTTTTATTTTGAAGTGTCAAATATTTTCTTTTGGGAATACTTATGGAATGCATTGTTTTACAGAATTTTGCAAAGTTAGAAAAATGGATCGTATACAATTGAGGGGGTCGGGGCAAGAAAGTGCCAAGCCACATTTTTGGTGAAATAAATCTAACACTGTAATCTGCTGGTTAATATTGTAAATTATAATATTCAATATATAATTTGTTTCTAATGTTACTTGGAGGAAGCATATGGGCCAGGTTTCGATTTTCCCCAGATGTTTATGTCCCCAATGAAAATAATTTACAAAAAACGTAATAGTAATATCATTAAAGTAATGCCATATTGTTACTCAGAATATTTTAAATGTTACTAACACATTGACGAAAACACTCTAGATTATATATCTTGATGTGAGTACTTGATCAAATTTTCAAATTGAAATATCTCAGAGGTTTAAAAATGTGGCTTGGCACTCTCTTACCCCGACCCCTTCAATTATCCGGTACTTTTGTTAAAGCAATTTGGATTATTTTCGTAGGCAGTTCATTCAGCTTAATGCAGTTCCATTTAATATAATGTACTACTTATTGTTAAATAAGGGAGAAATAATATTACAGCGTCCAGGGAGAAATAATATTACAACGTCCAGGGAGAAATAATATTACAGCGTGCCATTCATGATTCTTATCTTTTCATCGCGCCTAAGAAGATTACCTAATTCCGAAAGAAATGAAAGTATGAAAAAAAAAAAAATCTACGTTTGCGAAGAGTTGCGTTATTTTGAAAACGATGTTTTTTCCCCAAATGTTCCCAAGTGAAACTTTTTCTTTTGGGAGTGTTTATGAAATAACTTCGTTTTAGTATCATCAATGCATAGTTAGACAAATGCGTCTTAAAATATTTTTTTTTTTCTGTTATAGAAAACAAATCTGGTTTATTTTTGAAGGCAGACAAATTGTTAAATGTAAAATCAATTAAAATAGTATTACTGCTTAATGTAAAATATCCAGATAAAAAGAATTTTAATATTTATTTAGGGAGAAATAATATTAAAATTACCTGATTCTTATCTTTTCATCGCGTCTAAGAAGATTACCTAATTCCAAAAGAAATGAAAGTATAAAAATTTTTTAAAAAAAATCTACGTTTGTGAAGAGTTTTGAAAACGATGTTTTTTAGGCTGAAACTGTTCTTTTGGGAGTGTTTATGAAATAACTTCGTTTTATAAGACAATGCATAGTTACACAAATGCGTCTTAAAACCTTTTATTTTTTTTTCCGTTATAGCAAACAAATTTAGCTTATTTTTGAAGGTAGACAAATTGTTGAATGTAATACCAGTTAAAATAATATTACTGCTTAGTGCAAAATATCCAGGCAGAAAGAATTTTAATATTTATTCAGAAGAAAAAAGAACATTAAAGCCTGTCATTTGTAATATTCGCCATTTCATTGCATCTCAGAAGATTACAGAATTTTCGGAAGAGGTGAAACTTTGAAAAGAATGTTCTTTTCTAAGTCTTTGAAAGGCTGTTTTACATTAAATATGAATTAGTTTAGTGTCAAATATTTACTTTTGGGAGTGTTTGTGAAATATTTTATTTTACAAACTTTGTACAGTTAGAAAATACGCTATAATATTATTAATTGGTATTATATCCAGGATCAGGGCGTCTGAATAGAAAAATGTATCTTAAAATTATACATAGCGTCTGTTATAAATAACAAGCGCGTTTTGGCTTACTATCGTAGTATTCCATTCCGCTAAATTTAGCACCATTTAAAGTACTGTACCGCTTAATGTAAAATATCCCAGGAGAAAGAACATTAATATTTATACAGTTAGAAAGAACATTAAAACATGATGTCAATCTTAATTATCATCTTTCTATTGTGTCTCAAAAGATTACTGAAATTCCAGAAGTGAATGTTGAAAAAAAAAAGTTATTTTTTCTCTGTCTCTGATAGATTGTTTTATTTTGAATATAAAGAAGTTTGGTTTCAAATATTTTCATTTGGCAAGACTTATGAACTTTTTTTTTTGTTCTATAAAACTTTGGATTGTTAGACAAATACATTTTAATGTGTTTTAATGCGTTTTAAATTTGTTTCTTCTGTTATAGCAAGTGCATTTTGGATTATTTTTGCAGTCAGTTGATTTGTTTAATGCAATATGGGTTAAAGTAATATACCGCTGTTATGTAAAATATCCGGGAAGAAAAAACTTTAACTTTTATAAGGGAGAAAGAATATAAAAATGTACCATTCGCGATTCTCATCTTTTCCATTCTGTCTCAGAAGAATACGTAAATTCTAGAAGAAGTGACAGTTTTAAAAGAAATGTCTCTTTTTTATGTCTCCGAAAAGCTGTTTTATTTTGAATACGAAGTAGTTTGGTGTTAAACCTTTTCCTTGGGAGTGTTTCTGGTATACGTTGAATTATAAACTTTGAATAGGTTTAAAAAAATCCGTTTTAAAATCTCTTAATGCTTCTGTTATATACCAATCGCATTTTCGGTTACTTTTATAGGCAGTCAGTTCTTCGTAACATTGTATCGGTTAAAGTAATATACCGATAATATTTATATAACTATATAAATAGTATCGTTACTATATAGTTAACTATATAAATAGTAAATTATATATAAACTATATAAATAGTTTGGTGTTAAACCGTTTCCATTTGGGAGTGTTTCTGGTATACGTTGAATTATAAACTTTGAATAAGTTAAAAAAATCTGTTTTAAAATCTCTTAATACTTCTGTTATATACCAATCGCATTTTCTGTTACTTTTATAGGCAGTCAGTTCTTCGTAACATTGTATCGGTTAAAGTAATATACCGATAATATTTATATAACTATATAAATAGTATCGTTACTATATAGTTAACTATATAAATAGTAAATTATATATAAACTATATAAATAGTTTGGTGTTAAACCGTTTCCATTCGGGAGTGTTTCTGGTGTACGTTGAATTATAAATTTTTAATAGGTTAAAAAAATCCGTTTAAAATCTCTTAATGCTTCTGTTATATACCAATCGCATTTTCTGTTACTTTTATAGGCAGTCAGTTATTCGTAATATTGTATCGGTTAAAGTAATATACCGATAATATTTATATAACTGTATAAATAGTATCGTTACTATATAGTTAACTATATAAATAGTAAATTATATATAAACTATATAAATAGTTTGGTGTTAAACCGTTTCCATTTGGGAGTGTTTCTGGTATACGTTGAATTATAAACTTTGAATAGGTTAAAAAAATCCGTTTTAAAATGTCTTAATGCTTCTGTTATATACCAATCTCATTTTCTGTTACTTTTATAGGTAGTCAGTTCTTCGTAATATTGTATCGGTTAAAGTAATATACCGCATAATGTAAAATGTCTTAAAAAAGGAAAAATAATATTAAAGCTTACGCCATTCGTGTTTCTCATCTTTTCATTGCATCTTAGTGGATTATAGAAATTCCCGAAGAAGTGAATGTTTTAAAAGAAATATTATTTTTCTATAGGTCTGTGAAAAGCTGTTTTATTTTAAATGTTATATAATTAGCTTATGGTCGCCAAACCGCACTTTCGTACGCCAATAGCTTGATTTTGTATTGAATTTTAAAATGTGTCAAGGACTTTTGAGACACCCTGCATATAATATACAGTGGAACTTCCATTTAACGAAGTCTCATCGTTACACTTAAAAACTTCGTTATGAAGAAAATTCGTTAAATAGAAATTAACTTAAATTCATGAAATTTTTTCTTGAGATATGACAAACAGGTATTGGATTCAGAAGCATTTGATTCAGTTTTAATTATGAAGCCGTCTCTTACAAAACAGCCTGCCTGTACGGTCGATGAAATCACGTCACATTTCCAAGCTTTGGCCCAAGCTTTCATCAGCTCTGATACACAGAATCTCAAACTAATGTTTTCACTATATCGGCTTTTTTCTGTCTTTTTCGATAAGGTACTTCAAGATTTTTCATTATTCCTTAGACTAATGATTGAAGTTTAGCTGTATTGGCAGGAACAAAAATAACTTTGATGTTCTTCGATTTGTATTTTGAAGCACGTTCTTTTGGATGTACAAAGCAATTGTCTATCAGAAAGGGAAGGTCAGAATGGTAACTGTCTGACTCTAATAGATATTTTTTGTTTCAATGCATCTGACACCATTGCGACACCTCATCTTCTATATCATTGAAGGTAAAAAGGGGATTTTGACTTTCCCCAACTGTCAGCGCTGGATCTCGGTTGGTTGGTTGGTTGGTTGGTTGGTTGATTGGGGTTTTATGGCACAAAGTCCCTTTAGGGACATGCTCTCTGGATCTCAGAGTGGGAGAATAGTGATAACAAGTGTTTTTCTTAGTGTGAAAAAAAATTGTTTTATTTAGCACCAAGCAGAATGGAAATTATTTAAATGTGTTCATTTTCATACAATCGAATCCGCTGAAATAAATTTGCATATCCTTCGAACAGCAATCGCTTAATTTGAATTCTGTACACGTACAAAAGCGGAATAAACTTCGTTATATAGAATATATTTTTCGTAATGTGGAGATTAATTTACATGCTAATGGTGTTCAAAGTCAAAGTTCTGCAGAAAATTTCGTTAAGTAGAAAACTTCGTTAAATAGGGACTTCTTTAAAGGGAAGTTCCACTGTATATATATATATATATATAGAGAGAGAGAGAGAGTTAAAGACAGCTATATATATATATATAGCTGTCTATATCTCTATCTCTCACTCTCTCTAATCTCTCTATCTCTATCTCTATCCCTCTATATCTCTCTCTATCTCTCTCTATCTCTATCTATCTACCTATCATTATATGTATAATTTATATATAATGTATATATATGTATTTATATATATGTATATATATAATTTATTTTTAATTAATTAAGTTATTAATAATTTTGTCCTCCCTATCACTGTAAAGTGTTTTACTGCAAAACAGAAATATAATTTATAACAGCATTTAAATTAAATGCAGTTAACCTGAATTAGAAAAGATTTAACAGGATCAATCTCTTGATCTGTTAATGAAGAACATTAACTACTGATAACAGTTATTTAGGTAGCAGATGATACTCATTTATTAAGGTTGCTTGAGCCAATTGTTCTAATATTTTAGACATTATATGATAAAACGTCGGTAAACAAAGAAGAAATTATCAGTAAACATATTATATTCTTTTGGAGATTCTCACGATTGTTTCAAGTACAATAAACAAGAACCTTTTAATTGTAACGTGTAATCTTTTTTGGAACACGTATCGTCTTTAACAGCTGCATAATAATAATAATAAAAAAAAAAAACTTGTTTATGTCTTGAATAACAATGGATTGTGTTACTCTTGTAAGATGTATTTAGAGCTTACATTTAATTTATGGCTTCTTACCTATTGTCTGCAATATTAGTTGTTTTTGCAGATCGATCACATTTTATCGATAATTTGTTTTTTGTGATATGTAGTAGCTTTAAAACTGTAAGTATAATCCTGTGTCACGTTTCTGGTTTATTATTTTTATCTTTTAAGATTTCAAGATTACAGAAAAGGGTTAAAGGGTTAATTTTAATAGATAACTCTCTTAAGTGATTCGCCATCTAATTACGTATTGAAATATTCACTTGATTACATGCTCGGGCACATAATTATGTTGTGTATTTAATAAAATAAATATTTTAACTCTTATCTACATTTGTTACCTCTTTTCAAATAATCTGATAATTATTACAAAAAAAATTGTTTTGATTACATTTAACAATATTTATGTCTTTCTGTCTTTTTCTTTTTTGATGGAGAGGGGGTATTTCAAGTTAAGTAGATATTAGGTCAAGTTTCGATTGTATAAATTATTTTTATTAATTAAATGCTCTTAACAATACAACACAAAGGAGTTAAATTACAATACATTACGGTTAGAAAAGGATTTATATAATCATAATTGCAGTTAATTTATGCCTTCTTATCTATTGCCTTCACACCAGTTATTTCAATGTTTACAAAATGAGTTTACATACCCATACATTACAGTCATATAAAAAATACATAAAATGCAATTACATAATGAGCTACATAGCAATAAATTACATTTACATAATGAGTTACATAGCCATAAATTATAGTTACATAATGCATTGCTACGAAATAATACATATTACATAGCTGCCATATTCACTTGACGACTACGTAATTATGTTGCATATATAATAAAATAAGTATTTTAACTCTTATCTCCATCTGTTACCTCTTTCAGACAATCTGCTAATTATTAGATAAAAACTTATTTAAATTTAGATTTAACAACATTTATGTCTTTCTTTCTTTCTTCTTTTCTTTTCTTTTTCTGATGAAATGGGGGGTTTTCAAATTAAGGAAATATTAGATCAAGTTTCAATTGTATAAAATATTCTTATTTTTTAATTACACGTTCTTAACAATGCACTGCAAAGGAGTTAAATTACAATAAATTACGATTACACAAGGATTTACATAATCATAAATTGTATTTAATTTATGCCTTCTTATGCATTGCCTGCACATCAGTTGTTTCAGTGTTTATAGAATGAGTTTACATAGCCATACATTACAGTTACATAAATAAATACATAAATTACAGTTACAGAATGAGTTATATAGGAATAAATTACATTTACATAATGAGTTACATAGCATTAAATTACATTTATATAATGAGTTTCGTATCAGTAAATTACATTTACATGAAGAGTTACATAGCCATAAATTATAGTTACATAATGACTACATAGCCATAAATTACAGTTAATTTATGGCTTCCTATTTATCGTCTGCAATATCAACTGCATCGGTGTTTACACAATGAATTGCACATCCAAAAAAGTTGCACTTTCATAATGAGTCGCATAGCCACAAATTACCATTTCATTTATCCCTTCTTACCCATTGTCTGCTATATCAGTTCTTTTGCTGGTCGATCTCATTTGGTCGATAATTTACATTTTCTTAATTAACTGTAGTAGCTTTAAATCTATGATATCATTTCACGTTTATGATTTATGATTTATATTTTTAAAAACTTTCATGATTATAATGATTACAGAAATGGATTATAAAGGAATAGACATAATTAATTTAAATGAAGAGTATTTTTTCTTTATTTAATTTTGTAGTTTTGAGTTACACGGCATTGAAAATTTATCTCAACGCGTGCTTTTCCATCGATAATGACATATTTAATTCTTCACTTAATTACTTGTTTATTTATTCACTTAGTCACATGCACGACAATTTGAACACGTTGAGTATTGAATAAGATACATTTTTCAAATCTTATCAGTATTTTCAGCCTATTTTCAGACAACTTGTTTCAAGAAAACCTTATTTACTTTACACTTATCAATATTTTTTTTCTTATCTTCCTTTCTGTTTTCTTTTCTTTTTCTTTTGGTGTATGGTGGGGGTGGGGTAGGGGATGAAGAAGGGGGAATATATAAGAAAAGATCACGTTTCAATTGTAAAAAATATTGTAACTTTTAATTAAATGTTTTTTAAAAATGTACCACAAAGGTGTTAAATTACATTATGAGTTACGTAACTATAAATTGGAGTTACGTAATGAGTTTCATAGCCATAAATTAAACTTGCATACATCGCCATAAATTACGCACGAATTTATAAATTACAGTTAATTTATGGCTTCTTACCTACTGCCTGCAATAAATTTTACATCGTTGTTTACATAATGAGTTACACAGTCATAAATTGCAGTTACATAATGAATTACACAGTTAAATAATGAGTTACATAGCCATAGATTAAGTTACGTAATGAGTTACATAGCTATAAATTACACATGAATCCATATATATAGCAGTTAATTTATGGCTTATTACCTATTACTGTAATATTAATTGTTTTTGCGAATCAGTCACATTTTATGCGATGTGTGCTTTTTTCTGTAAATATAATTACGTATTTATTTATTCACGTAATTACATGCCTGACACCCAAGCATGTTAAATATTCAATTAAATAAATTTGTGACTGCTTATCAACGTCTTTTCATACAATCTTCTAATTATTAAAACAAACCTAATTTACCTTGCATTTAACATCATTTCTTCTTTACTTTTTTGCTGGAGGAGGATGTTCCATGTATAAGGAGAAATTTAGGCTATTACTATTTTTTTATAATTAAATGTTTTAAAAATTGCAGCAAATAAAGAAATTAAATTTCATAATAAGTTACAAAGTTATGACTTTTTTAATATAATGAGCTATAAAAATTACTGCTAATTTATTGCTTTTTACAAATTATCTAGAGTATTTATTAGTTATATAAATGTTTATATGAGTTACCTAGTCATGCATTATACTTAAATAATGAATTACTTAGGTGTTAATTGCACATGAAATCATTAATTATACTTAAATATGAAGGAGGAGTTCGATCAAGCGCGAAAATGTCTCAAGAAGATTAAAATACTTTTGAAAAAAGGATAAGATAAAATTCTCTTACCTTTTCTTTACCTTATCTTACTTCTCATAGTAATCCAATTTTATAATCCAAGGTATTAAGTAATCGGTCGCACTGAACACATCACGTTTTTGCTAAAAAACTAAGTTTTTTATTTAATATTAGTATGAGGCTAAATAAATTCACATTTTTCACAATCTTGATTAACTATATATTCACTGAAATAGAGCACATGGACAATACAAGAATTGATATTAACAATTAAGTTTAGATTATTTTAGTTGACATTTTAGAGCTTATTCGCTCTAGTTGTTTACGCGTTTACATTTTGGTAGAGGACTGAAGAAATTAAAGTCATAATAAAGAGAGTTCAGAGTTTATCATTACATCATTGGAAATTACACATACGTCAGTGGAAATTACACATACGTCAGTGGAAATTACACATTGCAAGGTTTCAGCGTAAGAACGTAATCGGAATAATAAAGTTTCATTTGCTGCTATAATTATTGTTCTAATGTCTTTAATCTATTTCATATAATAATAGTTCATCAATTTAGAAGAGCTTTTGAACATTTATCTGAAATTGAGTGGTCATAAATATCACTTTGCAATTCATTATGCGTTGAAAGAAATAACAAAATAATGAACTACTTAGCTGTCACTTGCACATGAAATCATAAATTACAGTTAATTTATTGCTTCTTAAATAGTGTCTGTAATTAAAATTGTTTTTGTGGATCAATCACATTGATAATTCTTTTTATTATTTGCATTAGCTTTAAATCTGTAGGCACCATCACAATTCTAAAGTACATTTCTGATTTAACCTTTGGTTATTAAAATAGTTCATGATTACAGTAAAGAGTCCTGCTTCATGCGCCATCTTGTTTCAAAATGGCGGCCAGTTAAATTTATTTAATTTCTGTAAAAAAACAAAAAAGTGTATAAAAAATTTATAAATTGAAAAAGTTGTTTCCACTAAGTGTTAGATAATGATACAAGGATTTTGGAACAATTTTTGTTTTAGATTTATCTTGCAAAATGGCAGAGGTACGGCAGTTTGAAATTCTAGGGGGGATGACATTTTGGTACAATCTGATTTTTGTTATGCTGTAACTCTCCTGCTGAAATTCGCATTCAAATTCAGTATTAACGAAAATCGGGATTGAATCTTCTATAATCGGGTTCCAAGCATTTTAGCTTCGGGTGTTTGAGTAAAATGAGTTGAATTCTTAAAAAACATGGACTATGAAAGCTACCTTTTCCTCCCGGTGCAGGCCGGAAGGACTTTTTCTTATCTTACATCCGACCCTCGTCAAAAAGCAATATTTCATTCAAAGATGAGAAGATATTTGTTTAACTTATTTAAATTATTTTTGCATCAATAAGAATTACTTTCTCACGGTTGTTTACAGAAGAAAGAATTGTCAAGAGCCTTTAGCTATGTTTGATTTTTTTTTTCTCTTTTTAAGGGTAGTTTCCGATAAGGAAAAATTCTTGTCATTTTGATTTTTTTTTTCGACACAAATACACAGATTTTTAAACAGCATTACCTTATTTAAGCTCATAATATATGTATCTACCCTACTTAAATAACTTGTTGAAGTGGAAATATGTATTTTAACAAATATTTGCGGAAATAGAAGATATTAAGTGCACTGAAAACACTGTATAAAGAAACAAATTGTTTTCCTTTACGATAACCGTTATCACGTAACATACGTAATCAAAACAAGCTTTTATTTCAATAATATGATACTAATAGATATAATGATGCATAATTTTTAAATTAGAATTTTAAGATTTTTAGTTTATGACATGCATATTTTTATATACTTGTTATTTAAATAATTTTGTAATCCATGGCTTAACATATAATTATAGCGAAGTTATTAAATACTTTAAATCATTTTCTAGATTTTTTTATATGATTTTAAATATAATTTTAACATAGTTAATAAAACAATACTTGGAAACATATATTTTTAGCGAATATATGCGGGAATAAAAGTTGTTAAGCGTAATGAAAGCATCATATAAAGGAATTATAATTTAGTTTCTTTAAATCATATTCTAGTTTGAATTGAATATAATAATTTCTAAGACAAGTTTGCCTTTCTTAAATCTGACTCTAAAACCCGAGTTTAAATTTTTTTTTTTTTTTACAATTTAAAGGTTTTGAGAAATATATACATTTCTGTAATTTTCTAACTGTATCACTTGCGCTAATTTGCACTTTTAAAAGCTGTGTTTTTTTATATTTTGATACGAAAAAAAAAAAGAAAAAAGAAAAGAAAGAAAAGAAAAGAAAAAAGAAAAAATATATATATAGTATGAATTAAATATAACCACTTATCATATCTACTCGAACACATTTGCCTTCTTAAAGTCCAACAGTAAAACACGATTTATAAAGAAAATCTTCCATTTAAAAGAGATTAAAAAATATTTAATTTATAAAAATAGTTTTTTCTAACTGAAGATAATTGTCACCTATGCATATTTATGTGTTTTCTTCAGCATAATCTCGAAACATACCAGTATTCTAGTTTGCAATACGTATAATCATTTGCCATACCTATTAAAACAAATATGCTTTCCTTAAATCCGGTTTTTGCATTTAAAAATCTTTAGAGGTATCCTTAATTTATTTAAATATTTTTTAATGCAAGTATTTACTACTTACCAATATCTGAATTATTTACTTTAAATATAAAAATAATCACCTAAAAGGTGTATTAAAGAAATTTGTCTTTAAATCCGACAGTAGAACGTGCTTTTGAATGGCACTTTTTTATAATTAAAAATTATGGGAAATTTACTTAATTTAATTAAATATTTTTAATGTGATTATTCCTAATTTTTCTGTGCCTATTATATATATCTTGTGCCTTTAATCTTTAAGAATAATCCCATATCCCGTTCCTCATTTTTATTGATAATTTTGTTTTTAAAATACTGTGTCAAGGTTACGAAAGAAGTTAAAGGAAAGTAATTTTGCATCAAAGCAGTTTAATGACGTTTACATCAAATAAAAAAGATAATCTACTATAAAAATTACTTTTTCTTAAATATTATGCTAAAACACTTAAAACTAATACCTGACGGCTCGGCCTCAAGCACAGGTAGCTTTCCAAAACGCAGACATTGGGGTGCATGATTATTGAGAATTGCAGAAGAAATGACGTTTAAGCCAAGATGCGGCAGTTGGGACCGCCCACTTCGAAATCTACCTGTGTCTGTAGGCGCAGTGTGGCAAAGGATTTTTTTTTTTTTTTTTTTTTTTTTTTTGCTGTAAGGGTTGGTCCTATAAAAAACCTGTCAATATAAAAGTTGTAGATAATATTAAGAGGATTTATATTAAATTTAAGCGGATTTGATATGTTGTGAATTGACAAAATTATAAATTATTTTTTTCTTAAACCCCTATCCCCCCCTGGAGGCCATTTTTAATTATATAATAAATCTGTCATACATAAATTTTTGGCCCTTTTCCTAGAAGTAATAATAACTTTAAACGGATTCGATACGTATCATAATTAAGAAATTATGAGTTTTTTATGTTTTCACAAAAAGCCCCCCCCCCCACCTTGGTTCTATTTTGCCCATTAATGAACTTGGCCGAGATTTTATGCCCCTTGATTTTATCTATCAGTTTGGAAGAGATTTATGCAGAATTATTGAAGTTATCGTGTCCATAAAAAAGTGACATAGATAAATAGATAGATAGATAGATAGATAAAGTTTTGAACTGGGGGTGGTTTTGGATTCTGGGAGTCATGATCGGCGTAGATTTGCAAAAAAATTCCAGAAATTCCAACATAGGGGAGAATTTGATAGGTAGTATTTCTTACGAAATCTACCTAAAGAACACTTTTTCTATTTAAAAATCATAAGAAAGATGATTAAATATTTTCAATACAAATATTCAGCCCTTATCAATATCTGAGTTATTTGCTTTATACAGTTTGCGTTAAATATAAAGATAATCACTTGTGATATCTACTAAAACAAATTTGCTATCCTTAAATCCGACATTAACGCAACTTAAGACCCGCATCTACGGCAGGTGCATATTTCCCGCAACAATGTAAATATCAGAGAAACAGCTGATTCCATTTATGACTACACTAGTAAATAAACTAACACGAGACGTAGCATGTAAGACATGAATTGAATCTCTCAGAACTTTAATTTCACACCAAGCACTTCTGGACATTTTTGTAAGAGTTAAATGATAATGCCTTGAAAACGTTTCTGAATTCTAAACAATGTCAACAAAATTATAATATTACGTGTAAGTAATTGCATATTTTTGTATTGCATTTTTTTTTTAAATTTCCCTATCCTTAATTTTTATTTGTTTTGATTCCTTTAAAAAAATTATTTCCAAAATGCATAAAATGTAAAAAATTAAAATACATTATTTCTTTTTCTATATATATTAGCAAAAACGTGTATAGGAGTTATTTTTTGCAATGTTACTTGCTGGGAATTTACAATTAAATTATTTTCTACTTTGTTTTCTACGTGTGTTTTAAAAAAATATATTTGGCTTTCAAGTATGTGCTTGCATTCACAAAATATATAAAGTTATCGCATATATGTTTTGTTTATTCACACATTATCTGTGTTATAATTCATGAAATCGTTGAAAAGATTGGCGATAAGCTGTATGGAATTGCAGCCGCATTTTATAAGTGAAAATAGTTGCTCTTTCTTAGAATAAATATGGTCGCAGTCGTCGTTTATTTGAAGCATAAATATGGTGGCAGTCGTTGTAGAGGATCCAGGCAATGAATTGACACCGTGGGTGTTTCCCCAGGATGTAAAAAGTGTAAAATTGTGATTTTATTTTATTTTATTAATTATTTTTCCTTTTTTTCCTATTAAGGCGACAGTGGACAATAAGAAACTTTATTTTTATTTATCAGTCAATTGCTTTGAAATTCGGCATATTAATATAGTGCTGTTATAAACAAGTTGAGTTAAATTAAAGGAGTGTAAAAATCACTTTGGGAACCTATTTTCCGCAATCTGAAGCTTAACAACTGTATGGTTTATTTTTTTTTCTAATTGTTCTACAACAACAACCACTTTCGCGTGTTTGCGTATTTAAAAGCTGTTACTTTTCTTAAATACGGTGCGTAAAGAAAACAGTAGTTCCAATTTGCGATAATTATAAAGATAATCACTTGTCATATCTACTAAAACAAATTTGCCTTCCTTAAATCCGACATTAACGTAAGACCCGCATCTACTGCTGGTGCATAATTCCCGCAACAATCTAAATATTAGAGAAACAGCTGATTCTATTTATGGCTACACTAGTAAATAAACTATCACGAAACGTAGCATGTTGGGAATCCATTGAATGTCTTTATACTTTATTTTCACATCAAGTATTTCTGAACATTTTGTAAGAATTAATGAATATCACCTTGAAAATTTTTTTTGAATGCAAAGCATTGTTGTCAAAATTATGTTTCGTGTAAGTAATTGCATATTTTGTATTAAATTCTTGCCATTTAAAAAAAAAAATTCCAACCATAATCCTTCATAATTTATTTGCTTTGATTTCCTTTAAAAAATTGTTTCCCAAACGCGGAAGACTTGAAATAATTGAAATATTTTATTTTTCCTTATGTGCATGTTTATGAAATATTATTTAAATTTTGTAGCATAAGTTTAAAGTGAATTTAGGAAAAATGTGCTGTATTTTCTACATTTATTTTGTTCAATCTAGCATTTTGTTACACGTTAAGATATAAATACTTTTATGTTTATTTTACAGGGCGCGAAATTTCCGCTCACCAGCTCACCATTGGCGAGCAAATATTTAAGGTTTGCGAGTAAGTTTCGTCTTTTAAAATGTTGTGCTTCAAATCAAACAGTATACGCTCAGAATATCGTGCCTCAATCCAGCGACACGTGGAAGTGTTTTAAAATCAAGCGACGGCATTTATCTTCCAAAAGAAAAAAAAAATGCGGCGTCACCCACTTTCATTTCTCTCCTACGGAGAAACGAATTTTCCCCGTTTTCATTCGTTCTCCCACTTTCGCACCGCGCAAGTGCCAAGGCCTTTTTTTTCGCTTCCGAGGCCGAATCTGATAGCTCTTCACTCCTGCGCGAAGTGAATCATGTTTCGCCACCTAAGCGCAGCTGCTTGAAACACGCTAAAAATTATTCGCTTTCTGCCAAATTTTTAACATTTTAAAAATTGTTCGTATGTTTCATGAATGTAAAATATTTTGGATTTAACAGACAGCTCCTTCTAACAGATCAATTTAAATTCAGTTTGTCACAAATAGTTCATTTTCTAGGCAGGTGTGTTGGCCGACGTTGCTGTCTGAATGAATGTAAAATAGTGGCGAGCAAAAATTTTAGTCTGGCTAGTACCATTTCAACTGAAATTTCATGCCCTTTTTAAAACTAGTCGTTGGGGGCCACCATAATACTTACCCATCATGGATATGCATAATGTAAAATATTAAAATAAAAAATCTGTAAACTACTTATAAAATGCATTGCAATTCGAATAAAATCGTGGCTTGATGACGTCATAAACTTTGAAGGCTCGATTACTGAATTGCTTAAAAGAAACATCCTTATAACTCCAAAAACAATAATCCTATTAACTAGCGGTTTATTGCATCTGATTAAGCGTCTCATTTCCAATTAAAATATATCTTTGAATTGAAATTTGGATGAAATACAGGGTCATGAAAAATCGGAGAGTGTGGAAAATAGGATTACAAATATCTCGGTAACTCATCATCCGATCGACTTCATGCTTTATGAAAAATTTATGCTTTTTTATTGTCTTTTATATTCTCTCCTTAAAATAAACAATTTCGAAAAATTTTATATACCTTTTATCAGAACGAATATTTCGAGAGTCTGAAAAAAATAGTTTCGGATAATCGAGGTTACTGAAATTCAATAGGCTTCTTTCCATTATTACATACTAAGTACATATTAAATTTTAAGTCTCTGTCTCAATTTATTCGGGAGATAGAGCGTTTACAGACACACAGACGGACGGCAAAATTTGTTTTCTAAAAATATGTTTTTCGAAATCTCCAGTGTCTGAAACGTGTAAATCCGTCAAAAATTTTTTTTCGATTTTCAAAACGATTACAAGACTTACCCTATACTACGTATGATGGGTAAGTAATATAAACTATGAAATTACATGTAAAAGATAATCTCAAAATCTAGTGAACAGATTTTGAAATTTTTTGAGAACGCCTGTAAGTACAAGTTTATGCAGTTATAGATTTTGCAAAATTCTAAAATTATTATTTAGTTGGAATAATGTAAATTTTGCACAATGCTTTAATCGAGAAAAACCACGTGGTATTAGTACTCTTCTACTATAATGAGGGGAAAAAAGAGAGCGAGAAATGATTTTCATAGTTTATTATATGTTTTTTTTATAAACGCTTAAACTGGATTTTTAACATTAATTTTCTTCATTTAGAGTAAACACGTCCCGCTAAAAATCTATTTAAAAACATTTTTGCCTTTTAAAACTAATTTTATGATTATGACCATAATTTATTGAAACTTGTCAAATCATAATTTATCAAAGCATCTATTAATTGCTTGGCTATTGATAATTTTTAATTACATTTTGATAAAATAAATTTGCAAATATTTAAGTAGTTTATGTCTTTCTAAGTAAAAATGAGAAATGATGATAATTATCTTAAATAATCGATGAAAGGAAATTAGCACGTTAAAAAAATCCTCTGCTTATTTGAAACGTGCACAAACTAAGGCAAAATGTAACTACACAAATAAACTATCACGAAACGTAGCATGTTAGATAAGCATTAAATGTCTTAGTACTTTAGTTTCACGCCAAGTATTTTTACACATTTTTGTAAGAATTAATTACTATTGTCATAAAAATGGTTTGAATGGTAAACAATGTTGGCAAAAATATAATATAACATGTAAGTAATTGCATATTTTTTATTTTATTTTTTGGTAATTTTCATAATTTCTTCCTTTATTTATTTTTATTCGTTTTGATTCTTTTAAAATTTTTTTAGAAAATGCATATACATTATTTTATCTTCTATAAATGTTCGTGAAATAATATTTGCATTTTCTAGCATTTTTAAAAGATAATTTATAAATAAATTCTTTTATTTTTCTACACCTATTGTCTTAAATAAATTAATTTGTTACGCGTTAAGCTATTAAATGTATTTCTTTTTGTTTTAAACATGATATGTGAAATAATATGTAAAAGGCAATCTCAAAATCTATGGACAAATTTTTAACTTTTTTGGAAAACATAGGACGTACAACGTTTGAAAATTGTAAATACGTTATTTGGTTCTGTTGTTACATTTTAAATTATATTTTCAACAGGCGAAATACGATAACAATATGTTTTCTTCTTCCGTAATGGGCAAAAAACGATTTTCGTAATTTAATCTATGCCATCCGCAAACGTGTAATCTAAAAACCTATTTTTAAAGTACTTTACCTTTTAAGCACCGTTAAGCTATTAACACGTTTATATTTCTTTTTTAATAGAATATATGAAATAATATGTAAAAGGAATTTTAAAAGTCTTTTACTTTTTAAGAACTAATTTTATATAGACGGTCAACGGCCAATAACCCTTACATTTCAAATGGGAATAAATTAATGAAATCGCTAATATAAAACTGTAAAATTATGTATGAGTTACTGGCATCGAAGTACATTAACATATAATACACTGAATTTTAAGAAAAATACGAGTTTTTCGTAATTATACGAGGGACGTTCCGAAAATAAGTTACGTAATTTTTTTTCACAAGGAAACTTTATTGCCAAAAAAAAAAAAAACACTATGGCATCATGAACTATAAAGCTTGCACTATTTTTCAACATAATCGCCACCGACATTGAGACGTTTGTCGTAGGAACTGTCGCACAGCCTGCTCCACTTTAGCATTGTTTTGGAAGTGACGTACCGAGAATACAGCTTTCAATGCAGGGAACAGGTGAAAGTCCGATGGGGCAAAATCAGGGCTGTAGGCCGGGCGATCCAGTCTCTCGTATCCGAAGCGACGAATCTGATCTTGTGTGAGCCTTGTTGTATGTGGGTTTGTCGTCCAAGAGCACAACACCTTCACTCAAGAGCCCTGGTCTCTATCGTTTAATGATGGACCTGAGTTTGGTGAAATTTGTATTCGATTAACCTAGGGCATGTCGGTCTGCTGCTACTCTCTCTTCTTCGGCGCTCTGCGCATGCGTCATCCCTCTTCCGCTGACGCTCCTTCCATCATTGAACCAGCAACGGGTGTGGATTCTTATGGCGATTGTTTGTTTCACCTAGTGTACCATGTTCTCTTAAAAAAAAAAAAAAAAAAAAAAAAAAAAAGACGAAACGTATTTTTGGAACGTCCTTTGTACATTGGGTGCTTGTGCAGCATAGTTTGCTTCGCATCCAAGGTAACCCGTTGATTCGCAAGAAGCACAATGGAACAACAAAAAATAAGGATTGAGAAGCGTTTTAGAGGGCAAGGGGAGGGGATTTCAATTTTTAAAAAAGAGCTGAAGAACGTATCCCTTATTTTTGATGAAGAATTCGAATTTATCACCAAATTTCAAAAACCCAAGTGTCTGAACACCTCAAACCAAATTTTAAGATTCACTGGAATTAAGATGATCATACTTTATGAAGTCATGTAGCTAAGTGGTCAGCGCATTGCTCAGTTACAGTCTTCCTGGTCATAGTCTTTAATGGATTGTAATATCACAGAGTTTAATTTTAACAATTTTTAATCGTATTTTTATCAACGGAAATTTTAAAATAATATTTTTTTTATGTTTCTTTAAGTAAAAATTTGATGAGACCCTAAATATCTTAAATAATAGAAAAAAAATTAAATAGCATTTAAAAAAAATATTTACATATTTAAAACATGCAGAAAATGAAATAAAATGTAACCACACTCGTAAATAAAATTTCACGGAACGTAGCACATTAGACATGCTTTAAATGTCTTAGTATTTTAATTTCATGCTAATAAGCATGTCTGCAAATTTTGTAAGAATTAATAGTTTATAGCCTTGAAAAAGATTTTGCATGATAAACAATATTGACAAAATTATAATATTTCGTGTAAGTAATTGCATATTATTTATCATACTCTTGTCATTTAAAAACAAAAATCCAATTGTAATCTTCTTGTTGTGATTTCCTTTAAAAAAATAGTTTTCCAAATGCGGAAAACTAAAAGTACGTTATTTTTCCTTCTGTGCTTGTTCATGAAATATTATTTACATTTTGTAGCACCATTTTAAAATGAAGTTATAAAAAAAAAAAAAAAAAAAAAAAACTCTTCTATGTTTTCTACACTTATTTTGTCCAATTTAGCAATTAGTTACACATTAAGATATCAATACCTATATATTTATTTTTAAATATGAAATAACATGTAAACGATAAAATCTAAGTGGGCAGATTTTGATTTTTTTTTTATTTCCTTGAAAATTTCTTTCTAAATTGCGGAAGATTTGAAGAAATTGAAAATGTTATTTTTCCTTTAGTGTATTTTCGTGAAATATTACGTACATTTTGTAGCTTTTCTTGAAAGTAAATTGACACTTATCCTAGCAAGAGTTCGTCGAAACAATTCGATCTAATAAAAGTAGTGAGATCTATTTTTTTCCTTAAATGGAATATGTTAAAACTATTTTAATACCTGTAAATTTTTCCATAGAAAACTGCTCACGCCTTGCATTCATAATATTTCAAATTTTAATTGCTTAAAAGGCGTATAGCAAAAAAGCATCCAAGCCGGGACTCGAACCCGGGTCATCAGTACAGCGCACTGACGTTCTACCAACTGAACAACTTGGAACTTTCTTTGGTTTCGTGTTTGACCCAGGGTTGGTGGCTATGGAAAATATTCCATCTTGTGCTGCGTTTGTAGCCTTGCCAACATGTTATAGTGAAAAAGTGCCGGGCTGAGTATTGTTCCAAGTGTTCAGTTGGTAGAACGTCAGTGCGCTATACTGATGACCCGGGTTCGAGTGCCGGCTTGGATGCTTCTTCACTATGTTGGCTATACGCCTTTTCAGCAATTTAAGTTTGAAATATTATGGAACATGTTAATAACAATTAATTTTCAGGAGTGAAATTCGCCCAAAACTAATAAATAATAAACATATATATATATTGAAAATGTATATATATATATATATATATTACATTGCTAAACTGATCTTAAAACCGACAGGTTGAAAAATGTCCAAGCCGGGTATCGAACCAGAGCCCTTGGAGTAACGCTCCAAGGCTCTACCACTGAGTTATGAGGACGATACCCAGCTTGGCATCTCTCACTCACATATATGTCAGTAAGGCTGCAACCGCAATTCATTATTTATTCATACATAAGTTTCGGACGAATTTCACTCTTGAAAATTAATTGAAAAATTAATTGTAATTTACTTATATGTATTGTTCTATGCTGGACTTTGTGTAAATTCATATGTCGTCTCAAATTTACCACAAGGTTTATGTTCTCATGATGACATTTCCATCTTGTGCTGCGGTTGCAGCCTTACCCACATATATGAGTGAGAGATGCCTAGCTGGGTATTGTCCTCGTAGCTCAGTAGTAGAGCCTTGTAGCGTTACTCCGAGGGCCCTGGTTCGATACCCGGTTGGACATTTTTCACTCTGTCGGTTTTACGCTCAGTTTAGCAATGTAAAAATCCATGGTTATTATTCGCGGAATATGTTATTACTCTTTTATTTAATTTAATCCTTAAATGCATAGTGATACAAATATGCACCACTATTTATTTAACTTTTAATAAATAAACCAAGTCCTTTGCCACCACTATATTTATATAGAAATATTAATTCTGTAAAAATCACATAAAATAAGCTAATAAACAAAGTTAAAAATCTATCTTAAAATTTCTGGTGTCTAATCGTTAATATAAGTATAAAAAAACACAATTATAAAAGAAAAATTCATGCATTTAAGGGTTAACTTGTTTCATGCGTAAAAAGACGGAATTTTGTAATCGATTTTTCACTTACTTCCTGATATTTTAGAACTACAGAAATTATGTGAAGTTATGTTACATTCACATACAATTAATGTATGTGTGTTTGTGTAAATATAATACTTTAATATACTTAGGATTTAATTATAAATAAATAAACTAATTTTAATGAGATATTTTTCCGTAACCGGGGCACAGATAATAAATTTCCAAATATTCTATATGATTACAACTGTATACGAGTTGCAACAACAATGGAGTTAATGATGTGGCAAACCACACCCGTCAAAATTGGCCAATTTGCTTTGAAATTGCAACAATTAAATATTTTAAACTCTAAAATGTAGAAATATAAATAAAAAAATAAAAAATGTAATAGTTTTTTCATGCTATTTTATCATTTAATAGTTTAATATTAATTAAATTATGATTCTTCATTGAGAAAACAATTTAGAAATCATGATTAGATAATTTAAATGTTTTTGTTCTGTTGCCATTATATAAAAAAAATCAAAATTATAATTTTTTAAATAAATTCACTAGCGCTTTTTATATGAAGCGTAAATCAATGCGTTGAATTTTCAATCGTTATGGACCAGAACACATTAATGTATTATAACGGAATTTTTTTTGGAACAACTTGATTTCCAGTCATGAAATAAGGTATGATTTTTAAGATAAACATATAACACTGTAATATTATGTTCAAAATAGCGTTAAATTAGGGTTATGTAACCGTTTTCTATAAAAACGGATGACCGGATACTTTGCAGCAATTTCTTTTACAGTGAATGCTTATAACAGACTGTTTTTTTTTTTTTTTTTTTTTTTTTTTTATAAACAATTTTTATTTTTATATTTATTGAAGCCAGTCTTGTTTTTGTTTTTTTACCAAACAAACAAAAACCAAACTTACTTTTTTTTTTTTTTTTTTTTTTTTTTTTTGTGATATTTAAAAAGAAAAAAAAATTACATTTTTCTCATTTTTTAACTCTTTTATTCGAGTTTGTTAAAAGCAGAACATAAAAACCTACTTAAAACCATGTAATTTACACATAAATTCCTTAATGAATGCAAGTTAATGCGTGTAATTTCTCAGAGAAAAACCGATTCTTAAGCAGATTTTAGTAATACCTGAAACACGCGATATGGCATGTTGTAAATACATTCACAAAATATGTAGCTACATTTAAAAGTTTCTATTCATAGGTTGAAAAAAAAAAACGCATAAAAAGTTTAACCTAGGAAAAAAAAAATTCATTGTTTAATCGAGGGAAAAGCGTGGTTATGCGTAGAAGATTTATTCAAACTCTTTTCGTTTTCATAAAAAAGGGAAATGATACACATAACAAAGTTTCTGGAATTTAAAGGAAATGTTTTTTTAATATCTTATATATGTATGGTAGACTAAAATTAATATTAGACAGAAAAGACATAAAATATATTTAAAAAAAAAAAACTATTGAATCTCTGTCGGATATGTATAAGAGATATATATTTTTTAAATATTTGTTAAAGATATTATTTTGTTATAATAACGTTAAAATAAAATAAAAGTAACATGATATGATGCATTAAAAACAAACAAGTTTATTTGTATTCTTTGTGTCTAAAGTTTGTTTAACGTTAAAATAAAATAAAAGTAACATAATAGGAGGGATTAAAAATTTAATGGCCGTTTGTAACTAAGGGTTCACACGGTTCCCCTAGAGTTCATTTTTCTGAATAATAATCTTCACTTGATTTAATCGCAGAATTCCCAATAAAAATAAAACATTAAAGAGAAACCTACAACGTGTGCTATTAGACGCTTCCAATTACGAAAAGTTAGATAAAAACTATAATGTCCTAAATAAAAACTTTTCATATATAAAAGAATTATTATAACCTACATAAAATTCTAGATCTATAGATTTTAAAAACTATGTTTTAAAAGACTTAATAGACTAGTGCATAATACAATTGAAAATTTTCAGTACAATATTATTATTGTAAATATCTGTAAATATTTATCTTTAATATTATGTAATCTTATCAGTATATTCATATAGAACTTATATACATGTAATAACTTTGGGCTTACCCAGCAATAAGCAGTATTGGGTAGCTCGTGTGATTGTTTTCATCTTCTTTTTTTTTTTTTTTTTTTTTTTTTTTTTTTTTTTTTTGCTGGGGACTCCGGGTCTTTGGACACTGGGATTCCTGGTAGATATAGGTTTTCCCCTCATGGACTATAGTTCCTATGCCGAGAGGTTGGCTGTCCACGAGTGGGAGGTTTCTGTTCTGTCATAAAATAATGTGAAATTTACTATTCTGAAATTATGGTAGTCAAATACAGGAACTGTGTGAGCTCTGAGTTGCAAATCGCCATTATTTTTTACACAATCTAATACAGCATATTAAGTTACATACACGTTAATAAGCATTTGTTGTAAATTAAGCCTTTAAAACATATTTTGTTACTACTTGGTTGGTTATCCAAGTAACAACGGAAAATTTTCTAAACGTTCTAATGTAGTTTCACGAACACTTGTTAAAAACATTTAGATCGTACGTTCTATTGACGTCTACTCTAACTCAGAGGTGGCCTACACGATTTCCTAGTTTCGGGAGTAAATAATTATGAACAGTCTTCATCAGGTGGAGCGAAGAGTATTTACACAAACAAGAGCAGAAGCGAGGTTGTCTTGGTTTTCCTGACTTTATGAGATAAAAACGAAGATTACCTGTGCATTTTTCATCCCAGGTTTATTTAGAATATCTAGATACCATATTAAGGTGTTAAAACATTTAAACCAAATTATATCAAGTAATTATAATAAAATTCCGTAACTTTATATATCGCACAACAATTAACAACTTATACAATTTATGTGAGATTATTCCCGCCTTTTATACCTTTGTTACACTCTGTTTTCGACCTTGAAATCAAAGAAAGATCTAAAAACTAAGAAAACGAAAAGCGAGAAGCATGATTACCGCAGAGTGTTAGGAAACGGTGTCGTTTGGTGTTATTGAAAAAAGCAACTTTTATTGGCGAAAATCCAAACCGTTCATGCATGCATGTTAGTTATTAGTATTTGAAAACGCTGTCAACTAGTCTTAGGGGCTGTGCATATATAACGTTATGATTTTAGTGGGATTGTGGGGGAGGGGGGGTCTGGCAGCTGATATTGTAAGTAGAGATCGACCGAAATTTCGGTTTCGGTTTCGGCGCAAAATCGGAGTTTCCATGAATATTCGTTTTCGGCGAAACTGCTGCCAAAATTTCGGCCGGACCGAAACTCGACCGAAACTATCTATATTTGAAAATCTCGTTCCTTCTTTCGGACATTTTCAACTTTACTCATTGATATGAGTTAAATCAGCTCAAATGAGACACTGTTTATTGCTGTGATATCCACTGTTTACCATTATCCGTCATGACTGATTCATGATGCGAGCGTAAATTATAAAGCAAGCAGTGCATATATGACTAAACTTAAAAAACGCTTATCACGTGATCTTCAAAAGCTGCAAACTTAATAGTAATAGAAAATTTTTACTTTGAAACTCCAGATTGTTTCGAATGCTTTATGAGAAAGGTGTTGTTAAAACTATGAAGATTTACGAAATTTATTACAAAACATATATCGAGGTATGTATACTTAAAATATTTTTTTATTAGATGGAATTCGTATAATTGGATGTATGTTTGAAATGATACTTCTTTTGTTTACTAGTAAAGAAAATAGAAAGTATGTTGTTCACATGTTTTGTTGATAAGAAATTATGTTTGCCTCCCACCTTCCCCATGCGAATTTCAAATTGCATACTTCTGCGCAGAGAAGCTGAATGTCATTGGACTTACGTGATAACGTTGACCGTGAGTTTCCAACCACTCATTTAATAGAATTAACACAAAGCACCTTTTTATAGTTGTACCTTTATTTTTTTTTTCCGCCACTGTATCTTTTATGTATCAACAAATGCTATACATGGCATAGATTTACACAAAATGAACCTTGTTCTGCCTCACAAATAATGAGACGTATCAAATGACTATTTCATTCTCCTACTGGGTTAGGTTAATTATTGGATTTTATTTTACAACAAAGCGTAATGAGAAGCTAGCAGGTTAGATTAGAGGCAAGATTTTATTATTATTATTATTTTAAAAATTCCAAGAATATGAACTTAAAATACATATTTAATTAATTATAGTGTCCTCATTAATTTGAGTGGGCTTTGTACGATAGTTGTCGGGCTATTTTGAAATAGTAACTTTTTTTTTTGTTTTGTTTTTTTATCACTTATGTCACGAATGACAAAATACAAAATTTTGACTGCGAAATTGTAGTAACATTTTTAAAATGTTGTTTTCCGGTTTTTAACACTTTCCAACCTAGTTGAAAAGTGTTTATGACTTCGGATTGTCTACCGTCTGGCAGTGCTCTAACTCCCGTAAATATGCTCAGATTGCCCTGAATTTATTATATGTTACTGTCGTTATCTATAGCATGTTCCCTATTTCAACTGAAGTGTGTAGCACTTATATTTTTTTTACAGGTACAGTGAAAAGTATTCCGTTACATTACAGTCAATGGGGATTAATCGTTTCAAGTGCATTTTGATGACGCTGCGTCATTTAAAACATAATAAAATTGATATATAATTATGAAGCGCATTAAAACATGCTTTTTGTAAAATATGAGGTGCAAAGCATTTATTATTCATTTACAGGGTCAAACAAAAGAATTCTGTTACACATCGGGAAATAATCTATGGGGAATAATCGTTTGCAGTGTAATTTAGTGATATTTCACTATTTCAAACATAATGAAAATTATATGCACTGAGGTGCACTATAAATTGCTCTCTTGTGTGCATTGCGTTTATTTAAAGGGACAAACAAAATATATTGGTTACAGTACATGTGTGATATTTACAGTCTATGAGTGATATGTGCGTTTTCAACTTTGGTTTGCGTTTTTAAGTTTAACTACTTTTTTTTTCATAGTACGTGGGTGTTTATAAACTCGGTTGATCCTATACAGGGCTACACAAGGGAATTCGTAAGTATTACATGGGAGTGAATTGCTTAAGGGTAGTTTTTAATTGTGTTTACACATTTTCCTGCTGAACAATATTTAGTAGACTAATAGAAGTTTACGGAATATAAATAAATTCATATACAGGGCTACGAAAAAAAATATACATTGTCGTTTACGTTTGGTAATTGCTGCAAGTGAGTTTTAAGTTGCCTTTTAGCTTAATAGGTGGTGTATACAAAAGTCTTCAGATAATATATAGGGCTGTGCAAAAGATTTCGAGTGCATTTACATCGATTGGCGAAAATTGCTAAATGTGAATATTCAAACGTAATTAAATTTTATCATGCTATATATCCACATCTATTGATCATATATAGGGCTGCACAAAATAATTCGACTACGTTTTTGACACTCGAAGGTAATTTCGAAAACTGTATTTTTCAATGTGTTATATGTTTTCTAAACTGTTTACTTCTTTTACCTTATTTAACGGTGAAGTTTCGTTACAGTTTTCTGGCTGTGTTGGAAAGTGTTTCATGATCCATGCTTGACGCATGATTTTTCGTTCTTGTTTTTTTCTTTTCTCGCTGCATTCAAAGTGTATCAAGTATTTTTTGTTGTTGTTGTTTTTGTTGTTCAGAACAATATAAAAAAAAAATAATAAAGAACAAACATTTTTACGACTTCAAAATACGCCAAAAACGTTCTTCCAACAAATCCAAAGTATTCTTTTTTTAGAATAAACTTAAAGTGTTTTTGATGACATTATTATAAATAAAATTTTCACAAAATTTGTAACTCTTGAAAGCACACACACCTCAATAATGTCGAAAAATGCGCCTCAACCTATGCGTGACGGAGGATTTTCCATATTTGTTCGTTTTTCTTTATTGTTCGTACTCATGCCCTTGGCATGCTTTTCAAAAATATAATACACTGTTAAAGTTCTTTAAGGTTAACTCCAACTGCTTGCTCACGATAGTTCAAGACCAATCTGTATGCCAAGTGCCATTCAAATACAATATACCCGTATTGCTGATTTTCATTATTCCTATAGTTTAATACTATACAAGTGTTAGAAAAGAAAAACTATATTATTCAAGATTTTTTTTTTCACCAAGGAAAGACCTCTAGTTCTACATTCTACTAAAAAGTTATTTAGAAATTCACTGAAGTAGAACGGAGTTTCTCTGCTAGCAATTTCCAACTGTCCCTTTCCATAATAATTTGTCAATAATAAAACTTTTTGCTAATAGAATTTTCTGCTTGAAAAGGGGAAAGATCATGCATCACGGATAGATTATGAAGCATTTTCCAACAACGTCCAGCGATTATTGCTCATAGACAGTACTGTAACCGAATTCTTTTTTTTTTTTTTTTTTTTTTTTTGTGTGTGTGTGTGTGTGTGTATGTCCCTGTAAAAGAATAAATAAATGCTTCATATTCTATAGAAAGAATGTTGTATTGCACCTCAACAATGTACATCAATTTCAGAATGTTATATATTATATAACTTTACTAGAATGCACTGCAAACGATTTTTCCTCCATGGACCATAATGTAAAGGAATTGTTTTGTGTGTCCTTATAAATGAATGATAAATTTTATGTACTCAACATTCTACAGTAAACAATAAGCATCTTGTAGTACACCTCAGCAATGCACATCCATTCCATTATGTTTTAAATAATGTAACACTTTAAAAATACATTGCAAATGTATGTTCTCCATAGGCCATAATGTAACAGAATTATTTTGTTTGCCCCTATAAATGAAAATGCCATTTGCTCCATATTATACAGAATGGCTGTTGTATTGCATCTCAATAATGTATATCAATTTCAGCATGTTTGATATAGTATAACTTTATTAAAATATGCTGCAAACGATATTTTCTCATAGACCACAATGTAACAGAATTCTTTTATGTGTCCCTGTAAACGAACTATAAATGCTACACGTTCCATTTTCAGTAGGGAATGCCCTATGGAAAACCTCAATAAAATGGTAATTCAAGTTTATTTACGCGAATTAGAGCACGAGTATACAGACGGAAAGACAGACAGACAAACCGAAGTCTTAAATACTTTTCAACTATGTTGGAAAGTGTTAAAAAACGGCTAAATTATAAAATTATTTTATTGCTGTTTTCTTTTCAGTGAATGTACTTCAAACATTTAAGGGTACAGTATATCTTTAACATGTCAAGAAATCGAATTTCAATTTTTATGTAGAATGAAAATCGCTTTATTTTGAGCAATATCAGTACAAAATTTTTACTAAAGCGATTTTATGTAAATATCGTAGAATGAACGCATATTTGCCCGCTTTCTTTTAGTTCAAAATTTTTAAGTTTTCCTTTAGTTCAAAATTTTTATATTACCTCTTTTATCTCATAGAATTTTGATATTGCTCCCGAATTTCTTTACAACCACTGTATGAAATGTTTTGAAATTTCCAGAAGCCACGAATATTATAATTTACTGAAGGTTCAGTCTAAAACAAAACGAGATAAAATTGTGATAATTATAATATATTTTTAAGAGAGAATATTACTGAAGGTTCAGTCTAAAACAAAACGAGATAAAATTGTGATAATTATAATATATTTTTAAGAGAGAATACTAGGGGAAGGTGGCCTAAAATGATCCTAACGGGCAAAACGATCCACATATGTTTTCTTCCAGAAAGGTAACGCTATCTACAGGGTAGCACATAAACTAGTTGTGTTAAGTGAAGAAGAAGCAATGGGGGTATTCAAACGATCGCAATATTACGCGTCTTAATAGAATTCTTTGAAAAATTGGGTTTTATAACATCTGTTGTAAGGTAAGCACTAACTTTCATATTTATTTAGGTTACTGTCTTTCATGTATAGAAATATGACTTGGTTTACTTAATGGAATATGTTTATAGATGTGAATTGCACTTATGTATTGTCATAATTACTTTTAAATCCTTTATTTTGCCGATAAAAGACAATTTACAATTATTTTTAAATGAAGAATCATTTTGCCCTTTGGTGAGGGTAAAATGATCCTTTGGACACTTTTTAAAAAATGTATTTTTTTTATTACTCAATTTGGGTTTAAAATATTATTAAAATATATTTATAATGCACAATATAGTGTAAAACATACTAGCAAAGGGCCAAAACTTCATTTAAATAGTTATGTTATTTTACCCAAGTTTTTCCCTTAAGGGGATCATTTTAGGCCACTTTCCCCTAATATAAGTATAAAATATAATTTTCATAGTACATAAAAAATGTGTTCTTTTTTGTAAAAGTGTACTTTTGTTTCTTTTTTTCTTTATATATATATATATATATAACAGAAGTGGTTTTTTCCCCTAATTAAAATATTTTCATTTTAAATCTATTTTAAATAAACTTCCCTTGTGCAGAGAATGGGCAAGATGCAACTAACAGAAGTTATTTTTATCAATTCTTGATTTCTTCACTAATACTACTATATTCTGCTCTTATATGTAAAAAAAGTTCACACATTTACATTTAAGATTTTTCTCTTATACTTAATATGAAAAACTACTACAATAAATTATTTTATACATAATTTTTTTTTTCTGCCTGCCTAAAAGTAAATAAATAAAATAGAAAGGGGAAAAATAAAAACGAAAGAAAGAAAGAGAAGAGAAAAAGAACAGCAGCATCATTCACAAGTTTTCTCAACTAATAATGCCTTCTACAAGCTTGTGTAAGGAAAACATATAAGCTAACGAACATAATTATTTTATACCTAACAATAATAATTATTATCATACATCTGTATACCTCATAATAATGCTATTATGAATGCTTTTATGCATATTTTTTTCTCTCCATAACACAAAAGATAAATAGTATCATTCGCAGATTACTCTAATAATGTCTTCCACTCACTAATGTAAGAGAAAACTTATAAGTTTACGCTTGACATAAGCTAAATAGTTAAAAACCGAATTTCGAACCTTATTTAGGGCAGCAAAGATAAACGAAAAGGTGAACGTCTTTAGACCTGAAGATGATTCATCATTTTTTTGACTTAATTACGCTAGTTTGTGCCGGGTTTTGCATAGCAACCGTTAAATCTATAACGTAAAAAAGGAAGTGCTTAACATTCCCTCCAGACAGAAAGTAAAAGTGTTTCAGAATCTGAAACATGGTGACTTCGTATTACCGTACAGTTTTTTATATAAGGAAAATCTTCTGGTGGTAAGTGAACTTCAACCTATTATTTAAGTTAAAAATTTAATTGTGAAGTAGGTAAAATGTGTTGAAATATCTTTTACACAGATATATATCGGAGTAAATCAATATTTCTAAAAGTATATTTTTTGCTGGTAGAAGTAAAAGTGTTAATATATGAAATGTTGACTCCGAATCATCGTGTCGCTTTTTAAACCTCTTTTAAGTTAAAATTTGAATTTGGAGTAGGTAAAATGTGTTAAAATATCTTTTACACAGATATGCATCGTAATAAATCAATATTTCTAAAAGTATACTTTTTGCTGGTACAAGTAAAAGTGTTTCAGAATACCAGACATGTTGTCTGCGAATCATCGTGTCGTGTTTTAAACCTCTTTTAAATTAAAATTTGATTTTGGAGTAGGTAAAATGTGTTGAAATATCTTTTACACAGAGATATATCGTAGTAAATCAATATTTCTAAAAGTATATTTTTCGCTGTTGCAAGTAAAAGTGTTTCAAAATACCAGACATGTTAACTTCGAATTATCGCGTAATTTTTCTTTTTATATATTAGGTAAATGCTGTATGGTAAATGTTTGTTTTTTAAATTAAAAATTTCATTTTGAAATAGGTATAATGTGCTGAATATATTTTACACAGTTGTGTATCATAGTACAATTAATTAGTAATTATATAATTAGGCTTTATTTATCTATTTGTAAGATTGGTAAATGCATATGATAAATGATGTAAATATGTTGGTAAATATGTTGTATTGTAAATGACATTTAAGATTTTATTTTCTTTTAAAATTTAAAATTGAAGTAGAAGGATCAGCTCGAAAGTATATAGCGCCTATAGCACTCCTAAATAATTTATGTCATCAGTGCCCCTTTCACATTAAAAATAACTGAACGAAATTGAATACTTTATTTAAAATGTATAGAGTTTTCTAAAATAGTGAATTCAACAGTTATATTTTATGATAATTGACATATATGTTTTTTAAATAAAAAAATTCGTTTTTCAGTGTTGTACAAATTAGCATATTAGTAGAATTAACCTGTGATTCTTAGAGTATGTATTTATTCATATATATCTAGTGAACTTTTAAGAATGATGGTTTATGAATTATCTTGTAAGGAAATGACGTTTATGTATTTTCTAAAAATTAGGTTTTGTATTAAGTAAAATTTATTGAAACCTATTTATATTTACAGCTAGGAATCACAATAGTAATTTATAAATAAATGTGGATCTTGTGTTGTACACTTGTCGTGTATAAAAAGTATTAATATAGTGATTTAGCAGTTATCTGCCACAGTAAAAATTAATTAACGATTTCTGTAGGTCTAAATACTTGTAAAATGTCTGTACAAGTATTTAGACAAGTATTAGACAAGTATTTATGTTGTGATAAAAAATGTTTTTTCTTCCATGAAGTAAAATTTACCAAAATGACTTTAAGGCATGTATTTTTTTTATTTTTTTTTATGTATAGATTTTTTAAAATTTGTTTCAAATAAGAAACGATCTGTATTGATTTAATAATATTAATAATAATAATAATAATATATATATATATATATAAGGTTAACTTAATGTAATTTTTCGTGACTGATTTGAACATTCTTTTCATAAAATTGTTTTCATTAGTACATTTGTAAAGTAGATCGTTTGTAAATTTATGCAAATTTAAACTTAAATAGCGTGTTTTGCATAAAATTTACACAAATTTTGACAACAGTGCACAACAAATTTCAAAAAATGTTTTTCTTTTAAACAAATAGTTTTAAGGAAATCTGTGGACTGATTTCAAATATACAATCAGATTTTTTTTCCTATCACATTGTAATTTTTATCGAATGATTATACAAATTTTAAACTATATTGAATTTTCCAACAACAAACACATCATTTCTTTTTTAAATAGAAAAATACACATACATTTGATCATGTAAACATCAATTATTGTTAAAGAAAGAAAACCTTAAAAATGTTTTCTACCTTTTTAAGTAAAGTAGCACTAGCTATGACGGAATCAAAAAACAAAACAAAAGAATCCGTTTCAACGGGTAATTCAATCGTATTCTTTCCGCCGGGGTTGTGAATTTTTCCGTTAAAGGCAGGATTCTGTTATAAAACCAACTATACAGTTACTAATAGATAATTTTTGGAATATTATACACTGAAAATGTATGCAATTCAATTATATATTTAAAATTATAGATTGATAATTTATAATAAATGTATTAAAATCTTAATTTTATTTTTGAAAAAATATTAGGGTGATGAAAGAAAGCCTAAGTTAGACTTGTAAACTCCAGCTACAATCCATTAAGGCTGTTTTGAAATTCAAACTAACTAATTTCTGACACGTTTTTTAACTCATTTTTGTTCGCCAAACGTATCAAATTAGAAGATTCTCTTGTTCAGAAGCTGCGTGATCGAACTTATTTTTTCGTTTTTCGGGAAAAGCAGGATATTTTTCCGAAAATGCTGTCAAAGTTAATGTTTTGAATAGAATTTTCGGACGCGACAGCGCCAGAGCCTGATTACCGGTGGGGCAAACTTCCACCAGTAAATTTAAATAACAAATTTCGACTTTTTAAACACCATATTCATACAAAATTTCTGTCAAAAATAAGGCAAAAATTTCTACTTGTTTTTTTACCAGTGGGAGATTTCCTCGCCGGCAATCAGACCACGAACAGCGCTTGAAAGGAAAGAACTGTTGTTCTGAAACAACAATAGTTTATAACTTAAGATTTAACTCATTTATCGGAAAACAAAAAAAAACTATTATATTACTACAAATCTCTTCAATAATCATGCCTATAATTATCATGCTTTTATGTTTAAAAATAAGTCGGAAAATGTGTAGGAAAGCGCGTTGTTGATCGGGGGAAAATGTATTTTTGATAACTGCCTTAAAAAACGTATAATTATATTTAATAGATAAAATGTCCGTTGTTCTGTGTAATTTTTTAATAACTCTTGTGAATTGTAAAAAAATAGGCATCGGAAAGAAAAGAAATGGTTGCTATCTGTAGAAAATCTTAATAATTGTTGCCTTGATAATTTACCACCTGCTATCTGCCATGATGGATGTATGTCCTAAATAGCATAGATAGTGGTGATACATAATTAATGGTGACAACTTCCGGGAAATATTTATAGGCGGTTGTCCTTTGTGATTATCCCAACTGAAATGTAGATCTGATTCAACATGAAGCATATGCTATATAATTAAGAGAGGGAAATACAATCCTACATTGTGATTGTGAACATTCACTTGCGTAAAGTTACTTTATAACAACATTAAGATTCATATATATGTAATATGTAATGTTCAATCAGCATTTCCGTTTTACAAAAGGAATATGAGTGATTAGGATATTTTCTTGAAGAAACACCATAGCAGTTGCAATAAAAGAATATCGTATATTTAAAACAAGATGTTTATTAAATATTGCATTTAAGACGTAATCAATAAATAACGGGTGTCCACAAATGAAATATATAACTTCAACATTATATTAAAGCAAAAACACAAGAAATTACTTTTAATGCTGAAACAAAAAATATATGTCAAATTTTTTTAGAGACATCAGTAAATCCCGACATGTGCTCTTTTAGTTGGTCGCAGGGTATCAAGAAGATAGTCCAATTCAATTCACGCACCGTTCAAAATACCCGGAATAAACAAAAGTAAGGCTTTGCTAATGCGTTTTCTGAGTACCACAGATTTTACCTTCGTCTTATGAACGATATTTTTAATGAACTACCAAAGAAAAAAATCACAAGGTGTCATATCAGGAGAACGGGGTGGCCATGGCGTTGGGACTCTACGTCCAACCCAACGTTCTCACTGAACTCCATATATAACAGGAGATCTGTCTTCCTATAAGGAAAGGGCAGCTGACGTCACTCTTGGTTCAATTACGGTTGGTTAGCAAGAAAAAGCTGTTTGTTCCTTATGACTCCTACTGTACTCATTAAATGGTGCAAATTTGATTTGTCTACGTTAAACTGGTCTATAATATTATTGGCCTACGTCGTCATGACGATTCCTGCAATTATTGCTACAACAAAAATGAAGTGGTAGATTGGTTGATGGAACTGTTTGTTTGTAAACATGCCCTTTCCTTATTATCCAACAGGATTTCCAGCGGTCAGCGCGGACGAATACAGTGACGATAATTTTAGTTCACATTTGTGACAAAACATGCTATTTACGGCATTCCCTTACATAATTAAAGAATCATTTATTAATTAGATAAGCGTTGCTTAGTTAGAGAAGCATAAATTAGGATAATAGTAAATGAAAACACTAATAACAATGACAACACGGACTATTTTTTACCTTTGCCTTGCAAGCTTCTGATCGAAGACTCAAAACTCTTGTTATATATGGAGCTCAATGACGTCCGGGGAAATGGTGATCTAAAGTATATCTACATAATTTACGTTGATCAGTTGTCCTTTAACCGATTTACATTCTCAAAACCAAAAAACACACGCTGCTTTTCCTGTGAAGTACCAATTTCTGATAATTTCCGCACTTAATGATACTTCTTATCGTACGAGACACTCAGCACCATCTGCCTTTACGATTACAAACTTACTAACATTTTGTACATCAATCCTAATAAGTAAAATACGAGATTGTTTTATCTACATCATGAACATAAAGAAGGACTTCTAACGAAATAGTGTTAATATCGTGTCGTGACTTTGGAACGAAATGGCAGCTGCACAACTACGCGCATGGTTCTGCGTAGCAGGTGAGAATCACTGTTAAGGCAGAGCCATTTACAACAACAAACCGAAACTGTATATCAGATACCCACCAGACGACAGACGGTTTGAAGAAGCAGACGAACTGGTGACGTATGGAAAAGTTATCCTATACATGAGCCACCTATTTGAGATATTTTTCCAGGAATGATTTTCTTCTTGGAAAGGCTATTTCGTTAGAAGTCCTTCTTTAGATCTATGTTCATGATCTACATTTTCTTTAACGGAATAAATAATGAAATTGTGTATTTCATTTGTGGACACTCTGTTGATCTATTTATAAAATATACATGAGCGCAACATAACTCAACTGGGAAAAGCGCTATAGTGCTATGCCTAAGACAGTAATGGAAGGCATTAGAAATGAGTTCGAAATTTATATTTGGAGTCCGAGCCTGAAAGATTTTGTGCCATCAGAGCCGAGACCGTCCGTGCCCGAAACTGAAATTACTAAGCAGAAAATTGTTAACAACATTTTGAAGTTGTTTCAAGATTAATTTTCTCTTCTTACATTTAAATAAATATTTACCCTAAATACTCCTTCAGGACAAAGTTTCTGATTTTCATATCCCTTATAATCGGTTTAAAATAGCATATTTATTATTTATCCCCCGATGACTAGCAAAAATAAATCTTAGCTAATCGCTTGAGAGCGTAAAGGCAGCGGGTTCGACTCCCGTCAACTCCATTGCACACTCTTTGGGGAATTCCCGACTGCAATTCTTCAGTATTGTTCTTTCCTTGTGTCTGTCCAGTCCTCTTCTTGACGAAGATTTATTAGCAGATATTTCTATCAAGCCCACAAGTCTGATGTATATGTTCAATAAACAAACAAACAAGAGTGGAATAAGTATATCTAGTGGATTAACGCGTTCATAAAGTCGTTTAATTATACTACTGTTAATCATTTTTTGTGCCAACACAAATTCTAGTCATTTCTGTAATGTATCCTAAATAAGAAGTTTTCGGAATAAAATATATTTGGTAGAACATTGTAACTAATTCATTAACCATTTCAGCATCATAATCAGGTAAAACAAAAAGGATAAATGTCATAAACTTAGATACGAAAAGGTACAATTCAAGACGCTATTAGTACATAATGTATTTTAGAGGCATACAATCTGAATTTCTCCTGGACGTCAGTGACTCTAGTACGTCGCTCAATTATTTTAATCATATCATAATCAATCGCTGTGTCAGAAAAGATAAATACTAATAATAATTAGTATGCAACGTAAATTATATGATGAGTATTTGTATAAGCATATCTAATGAAATGGCTAACTCATCAATTCTTATAATTAGCATTGGTTACATAAATTCTAGTCACGCGTAAAATTCATGAGGACCATTCGTGTAACTGAAAATATTAATTTATTAATTTTTTAGTTAGAAATAATAATTATGTAGGGTCTGTTAATTTGTATTCTGGTCATTGCTTAATATATAAATTATATGAGGCATGCTATATTAACGTATATAATGGAAGGGCTAATTTATTACCTCTTTAAATTAGCAATGGACACGGTGTTGGAAAGCATATCTCAAAAGTAATTAAATCAGGGAGGGGAGAGGGGGTATCCGGGAGAGAATGTCCTTCTTCTGCCATAAGACAAAAAAAAAAACATTTCCCGAGAAAATTTTAATTTTACCTTGTGTTAAAATCCTGGAAAAGAAAATACGAGATTACAAGAATCGGGAAACTGTACTGAACGAAGTATCTAAATTCCAGATAATCGTTAACGCCCTTTCATGATGAACTAACTACATACAGAAATTGTGATCAAATGTTGGTTCGGAATTTCTATACAGCAACCCTTTCCTAAACTAAGGAGTTTTCCACAAACATATCACATCTCTTATACGGGGTGCATTATTTTTTGCTTTAGCCCCTTCGGGACCAGCGGCTTTTACACAAATTTTATTCGGTTGGCACCACTTTTTTTTAAAAAGCTACCTTTACTTAAACTATCACAAAAATGCTCTAATTAAAAAAAGCAAATATTACTTTTAATTTTTACTGGTGCTTAAAACAAATTCCCTATGCTCTTTTAGAGGGTGCATATATGCACCCATGGTCCCGAATGGGTTAACCCCTTCGGCCCTGACGTCCTACTAATAGGACATATCTTTTATTGAGTATTATTTTGTCTTAAACATTATTTTTATTAATTCCAGCACCTAATAGTGATAGTATGAATCTCTACATTTCCTATTATGACTTCACTTATGTTTAGCATTTAGTAATAATAATAATAATAATAATTTTCATAATTATTAGCAAGCCGTTGGCATTTCTTTTAATTAAAACATACGTTTCACTCTTTAAATTAAAATTTGGGAATCCTTTTCCGAATTGGTAATTTGTGATAAAAGATAAAAAATATTACTAATTTTTATGCTTGTTTAATTTAGTTGTAATACGACATTTTCCAAACGTCTTCAAAAATTCTTCCTTAAACTATTGTTATATGAAAAACACGCAAAATAACTACATTTGAGATTTTAGTAAAGAACGCATTCGTTAACTTTCATTAAATCCTAACTTCTGTGATTCCGATCGCTATTTTTAATTTTGTTAGCACAACAGTAATTTTTTCCCAAAATTGAAAAAAAATGAGGGCCGAAGGGGTTAAAATGTCGCTGGAAAATAAGCAATGGATCGAAGGCTGCGCTTTACGAAGATAAATTATCTTATTCGATTATTTTATAAAAAATGTGTGAAAAGTACAGTTTTAATATTTCTACAAGTGAAATAAGTAACATAATTAATAAAAAAAAAAAAAAAAAAAAAAAAAAAAGTCAAAGTTTAAATTTGACTGGGAAAAATGTTTCCCCTACAAAGGTATGTTCACCGCTTATTATATCTAAAGTTCCATTTCCTGTTTTAAAAGAAAATACAACAACTCAAAGAACTATCGCAAAATCTTTAAACATCTCTATAGGAACTATGAACAAAATTATAAAATTTGATTTAAAGCCAATCAAAACGAAAAACAAAAACACGATGTTCACCGCCTAATGCAAAAAAAAAAAAAAAAAAAAAAAAAAAAAAACATATTTCTCAGCGCAAGACTATGTGAAAATTATTGTATGAAAATTATTTGGTAGGTGATAAATGGAAATGTGTGGTTATAATTGATGATACTTGGATATATTTATCTGATTACAATAGAAAAATATCAATTTACTATCGAAAAAGAGGAGAAAAAGACCTAAAATATTGGTTCTTTAGAGAAAGCAAGGTAAGTTTTACTAAAGGTTTTATGGTTATTTCTCGATTCTCTTATAACGGACAGCTCAAAATAAGGAGAAAGTGGGAAAAAATGGCAAAGTTAACTCGGAATACTACCAGAAATATGTTTTAATACCTGTTTTTAATGAAGACACTTCATCACTTTACCGAAGCAATGCTCTATTATGCATCTCCGATGTCCATCTCCCCACCTTGCCTCCCCCAAGGGGTACTTTCTAAATTTTGCACACAACCCTCATGTTATATATCATTCGAAAGGTCTGTGACCACTTCTCATATTATGCATCTCCGATGCCCATCTCCCCACTTTGCCCCCACAAGGGGTACTTTCTAAATTTTGCACACACCCCTCATGTTATATATCATTGGAAAGGTCTGTGACCACTTAATCATATTATGCATCTCCGGTGTCTATCTCCCCACTTTGCCCCCCCCCCCAAAGGGGTACTTTCTAAATTTTGCACACAACCTTATGTTATATATCATTGGAAAGGTCTGTGACCACTTAATCATATTATGCATCTCCCATGTCCATCCCCCCACTTTGACCCCCAAAGGGGGTACTTTTCTAAATTTTGCACACATCCCTCATGTGATATATCTATGGAAAGGTCTGTGACCGCTTAATCATATTATGCTCCCCACTATGAAATTTGTCAAGTTAAAGCAACTATAAATTTTATTTTTATGGTACTATCAAGTTGTTTGCCGTCAAATTTTGACGGGTTCCATCTACTATACCTCTTATATCCACTGCTATATTTTTAGAAAAAAAAAAAAAAGGAATAATGAAAGCGAAATTGAGGCTATTCCATTTAAATGCATCCCTCTTAAGTCCCCCGACGTGTCTCCTATGGCTTGCTGTGCATTTGGAATTTTAAAACAAGCCCTTTATAAGCGGCATCCCAAAACATTGGATGGATTCTTGAAGATTGTGGTCGAGAAGTAGAACAAAATCAACCTTTGATATTTCAAGAAAAGCTCTGTTATCTTGAAAATCAAGATGTACTCTGATAGTTCAAATCAACAAAAGAGCTATCATATTGAAATTGAACATATTAGAAAATAAGATTCTTATCTTTGTTCATATATTTCTATTTCTAAAATCGTTACAAAAATGTGTGAACACTCTGTGTATTTCGCCATTTCTTGCTTTTGAAGATAACTTCACAGATGATTTAATAATACTTCACGGCTTATCTTTATACTACTGCTGAACAATGGAATTCCTTTTCCTGAGATTCCGAGGTAGCTCATTCCACTAATTTTGTTTCGTGGACATACATACGTTATAATGATCGTTGAAATATTGAAAAACATTGTAACTAAATCTACTATTTATTTCTTTTAAAAAATACATAAAACAAGTATTATTTATTCACATTTTTCATTTTTATAATTGAAAATTTTATACATTGGAGATTTGGAAAAGCCTGCACCGCAAAAAAAAAAAAATAATAATAATAATAATAAATAAATAAAAATAAAAATAAAAATAAATAAAAAAATATATGTATATCTGAAAGCAGGAATTTAAGTATGGTCATGTGATGTCAGACGCGAGATACTAAAAATTTTCTGTCAATGAAAAATTTTATATGAAAAATATGCAACTAAAAAAAACCTTTCTGTTTACAGATAGGATTACAATACATATTACATCGCTTTTATATGAACTGCGAGATTTCCATAACAATATTTTTTGTTAATTAATCTAATTTTTAAATGTTATATGAAAAATTAAATATTTTACAAAATAGCACAAATATTTACGAAACTTGTAAATATTTTACAAAATTGCTCTAACTACCTACTTATTAAATGTATTTTGATGCAAAACTTATCTAAAATTCATATTATTATTATTATTATATAAATTTTGTAATATATCGCTAGACATTAAAGAAGATAATTGTTGAGGTGTGGCAATTTCTTGATTCAAAATTGAATCCATAATTTGGGGCATAAAGGTTTAAACAGAAGTCCCGGTCTGTTTAGACCACTTTTGCAAACGATGACCGTAGCGCACTTAACAAACCAATCTTGAATCTTCTTCCGCGTTTTAAGAGGGTATAACTTCAGTCATATACAAATTCCAGTCTATATATCGGTTACCAATTTCTATATACTGTTTATAAATTTTCTTTTTTGGTTCGTATTTTCTACATTCTCGAATTCAATACTGCCTGAGAATTCCAGACGCATTGAAAAGCTTTTATGAGAGTCCCTTAAAACTTTTGATTAAAAAAGTTGATGCGTTAAACATTTCAAGCTAAAGAATGCATAAGAGCGTTTTTCTTTTTTTATTAAATATTTCTAAAGGCATTAATGTATTTCGAAAATCACCAGTTACTTTCACACACACATAAAAAAAAAAAAAAAAAAAAAAAAAACATGCTTTCACGCTAGAAGTAAAACTCAATCAGTATGCATTTGTCAGTTTCAAGGTTAGAAATCGTGATTGGCAGAACAGGTTTTTCATCTTGTTTTTTAACATTCATTTGAAGTGGTTTTGGGGAAAAACGATGGTAATTTGTCCAGAATTATATGTTTTCACTAAGCAGGTAATATTTTCCTGATAGTGATGTAGAAAGTTAAAATATTGACTTAATTAGTAACTAATGTTATTTAATTTGTAGTGCTGATGCCAGTATTAACAAGTTGTAAATTGTACGTCAAACGTTACAAACGAGGTGCGATCGTACTATATATAAATATTCAGATCTTGATGATTTTTAATTCTGTGAAATGAATTATATCGTCTGCAGATTAATTTCTGTCATAAAATAAGTGTGTCGGTCGCTTGACGATTAAACTTCGAAAACTCCTATAAAAAGAAAGCACCGATTTAAAAACAATCAAATTTCTTAATAAATGTTTTTATTAATATTTTCTAAAGTTTTGATTCGATTTTTAAAAAAATTGAAATGTGTCGACAAAATTCTGCAAAGATAATATATCTTAAATTTCAAACCATTCGGTTGGGTAGTTTTTGCGTTGTTATATGCGGACGGACGGACAGACAGACGGACGGACGGACGGACGGACAGACGGACGGACCAGACGACGACAATAGGTGCTACGTATTTATATAATTACGAACGCACCTAAAAAGGGTGTTCACATATATTTTATCGATTTTGAATAAAGAAATATTTAAACAAAGACAATAATTTTATTTTCTAATATGTTCAATCTGATAGCCCTTTTACTGAACTATCATTTTCCAAGATAAAAGAGCTTTTTCTTAAAATATCAAGGTTAATTTTGTTCCATTCCTCGATCACAATTTTCCAGAGTCCATCCAATGTTTAGGGTTGCCACATAAAAAGATCTTGTTTTAAAAGTCTAAATGCACAGTAATCAATAGGAGACACGTCTGAGGACTTGTATGGCGTGCATTTAAATGGAATATTTTCAATCCCGATTTCACTTCTCATTTTCTCTTTCCTCTAAAAATTACAGCAGCAGATTTAGAGATATGGCGGTTAGCTTTATCCTGATGGAACTTAACACAATGAAGATTGTTTGGGTAAAGTGATGGAATGTCATCTTTGAAAACAGGTGTTCAAACATATTTCTGATAGTAATCGGAGTTAACTTTGACATTTTTTCCCTAATTCCCTTATTTTAAGTTTTCCGTTATCAGAGAATCTAGCAATAACCATAAAACTTTTGGCTAAACTTTCCTTGTTTTCTCTGAACCAACATTTTAGGCATTTTTCTCCTCTATTTCGGTAGTAAATCGGTCTTTTACTATTGCAATCAGATAAATATATCCAAGCCTCATCAATTGTAACTACATATTTACATTTTTCACTTGCCAAATAGTTTTCATTCGACAATCTGCACATAGTTTTACGCTGAGAAACATGATTTCGCATTAGGCAATAAACATTGGGCTTGTTTGTCAGATTTTAACTTTTAATCAGATTTTATAAGTTTGTTTATAGTTCTGATAGATATATTTAAAGACTTTCGATATTTTTTTGGAGGATTAGATTTCCTTTTAAAAAATGAGATGCGACGTTAGACATAATAAGTGTGAACGTAGCTTTGTTGGGTATTTTTTTAAAAATCTTTTTACCCGACAAATGTAAATTTTAACGTTTCTTTATTTTATTATTAATTATGTCATTTATTTTACATGTAGAAATATTAATACCATGCTTTTCATACCTTTTTTTAAGAATCGAAAAAGAGTATTTCTCTTCGTAAAGTGCAAATACATAGCTTTCGATCCATTGTTTATTTTTCAGCGACATTTTATAGCAAAGGATATTTTTAATGATGCAGACGATTATTAAACCCTATTCCGTATTGATGCCATCTAGGTTTTATTTTTTTCGTTTAAATTTAAATGATAGGAATAAGTTAAAATCTTTATACAAAAATGTGTGAAACAAGATGTTTGTTATCTCTATCAACAAAATAAGAAGGATGATAATAAACGTCAAGGCAGACAATTTTTGTATAGGAAAACCTGGGTCACTTACCCTGGTTACCTCCACTTAGTAAGTCAAATATACAGGCCATCTTACAAGCCAAAGCCAGATTTTTCACTGGTAACTGTAATATTAATGAATATATTATAACGGTATGTTCAACACTTCTCCAAAATGCGATATCATGTCATGACATGAATTCGCTATAAATGCCAAAAATGGTCATCACTCACGTTCAAGCAACACTAATTAAACTGCATGCTCGATAATTCGTAATGTAACTAACAGAACATCCGCTAACACTTATGCTGAAATCACGCGTACTTTCTTATCATAGACAATATCAGATATCAGGGGGGAAATGGTCGGAAACGCACCGTGCAATAGCTTACCTCTCGTAAGTTCAACAACGACGAACTTATCGCTATTTGTATCTTCTATGGTAGATATAATCTCGAATTTAACCAATTACAACGCTCTAAAAATAGTTGTTCTGAGCTCTTGGACTTTACACAACTTCAAAATAACCTTGCTTGTAGCGTGAATAAGCCGTTCGAAGGATTCGAGAGACAATTGCATAGTTTTAGATCGTATGATAGTACGTGTGATTGAAACTTTACCGATTTTTAAAGTACTTCCAGAACTTTTCTTGATGTCATCACATTTCGCACAAAGTAAAATGAGTTTGTTGATTTTTTTTTTTTAATATCTTTATTATTGGTAAAATGAACGGCTTGGAATGACAATCCCTATAATTTTGACTAAATAAATGGATTGGATGACCCTGTTTTATCTTACAAAATTGCTTGTATTATCTCTGAAAGTTGGTCTATCTCGCTAAATTTTGCTATAATCCAAAAATCTAGGTTTTTCAGTCTGTATTTAACTATTTCTAATGTGAAGGAATGAGTTATTAGCAATAGTTATGTTCATTTTAGCACGTTTAAATACGTTGCTGCATCATAAAGTCTCTTAGTGAGGCGAAGGAATGCAGTTACTTAACTCTATTTTTAATATTTCACTATGAGCGCAGCTTTGCAACACTTTTATTTTGACATATATTGTACATTTTGATGTATTTTATAATATATGTAAAGAAGAATTTGTTGCACGATTGTGCTCATATAAATAATTGAGGTAAAATCAGGAGAAATTGCGTATTTTTCATCAAAAACTACGAATAATGCGAACTTTGAGCTTGTGTAAGTCATATAAATCGAACAAAATGCATAAACTGTTGTTGAAATCGTACAGGATAAACCTTCTAATATTAAACAGTGAAATAATTAAGTCGCTATAACAAAATCGAATTTTAGTCTTATTTCATGTGCTAAAAAAACACATCTTATGGACCCTGACCCTTTGAATACGTTATTTAGGTATCGCACAAGTAAACACAAGTATCCCATAAGTATTGTTTTACACTTAAAACTAAGATTAAAATTATTCCTATTCACTTTTTAAAATATTTATTGTAGATATTTGCTTGAAAAGCTTTCATTACTCATTTCATTTATTAACACAACTTTGTAACTTTAAATACTTGTTATTGTTAAAACAAAAATAAAGGTATCCTTTGACACAAATATTTTAGGCGCATGTAATAACTAAAAGGTTTTAAGAGCATAAAATAAACATAAAGAAAATCCTTCGTTAATTTCTAACAGTTTATTTTTTCTAATTATCTTCCCACAGTATACTAGTTATCCTACCAAAGCGCATTTTTCCAATAAGCTCGTCGAAATTCAATAAGCCACAATAAACCACAATCAGGTTTACTGATTTTTATTTCCCCCTTTGTTTCCTTTCGTCTTTACTGCATACTGATAATAAAATTCTCCTTTATCACACAGGTAATTATTATTTCATCATTTTTTTTTATCTTTAATGAACTTTTCAGTTAATACATGGTACCTTTAGTTAACTGAAAGCCGTGAAATATCTTTAAGGCTAGAATCTTTAATTTTCTTAGAAGTTTTTCTTTTTATTGATTATCCTACAATTTATTCATTATTTTCCAATCCATCTTTATTAATAAAATAAAAACTTTAGTAATTAATATAAAAGGATATGAACCAATCGTACCATCTGAGAATAAAGATTTATAGGATTAATTATTGGTTAATAGTTACATGAATATTTTGTAATATGAAATATTAATCTTGTGTTATACATAGGTTATGTCATATAAGATAATTTTATCCACATGTATGATTAAGTAACAAAAATTTAAATTATATCTTTATTTAATTGTCTGTTTCAACTATGTCTTAAAATTTTACAAAAAATTATGAACTTTTATACAAAGTACAATCTATCTTGATGCAAAAAGCGATAAACTTAATATTAAGAAAAAATGAACTAAACAAATTTAAAAAGAAAAATTACAGTTTCATTTCTCACTTTTTCTGACTTTTTAATTATCTACCACAATACATTAATAATTCCACCAAAAGCACTTTCCTTGATGTCATCACTTTTCGCACAAAGTAAAATGAGTTTATTGATTACTAGCGGCCCGTCCCGTCTTAGCACGGGTAGACAATGTAATTTTTTTAGTACATTTGTTTTCCTGAATTTCGCGCTCCTACCAAAAACTGTTGCTGAGATATGGCGAAATGACCGAAAACTTTCAAATCCCTCTTTAACCACATTCGGGGGAAAGGGGGGGGATATCTAAATTCACTGAAATACGTGTTTAATCATTTGTTTAGTATATTTGTTTTCCTGAATTTCTCGCACCTACATAAAACAGCTGCTGAGATATCACGAAATGTCCTAAAATTTTCGAAACCAACCCCTTTAAAACCCTTTCGGGGGAATTTCTAAAATCACTGAAATGCGTGTTTATCCCTTTTTTAGTAGATGTGTTTTCCCGAATTTCACGCTCTTACCTAAATCTGCTGCTGAGATATGGCGAAATGACCCCAAACTTTTGAATACCCCTTTAACCACCTTCTGAGAGGAATTTCCAAAATCGCCGAAATACGTGTTCAACCAATTTTCAGTAGATTTGTTTTAATTAATTTCGCCCTCCTACGTAAAAGCTGAGATATGGCGAAATGACCTAAAACATTCGACCCTCCCTTTAACCCCCCTCCAGGAGGGGAATTTCTAAAGTTGCTAAAATACATGTTTAATCATTTTTTAGTAGATCTGTTTTCCTGATTTTTGTGCTCTTAACTAAAATTGCTGCTGAGATACGGCAAAATGACCTAAAACATTCGACCCCCCCCCCCTTTAACCCCCTCCGGGAGGGGAATTTCTAATATTGCTAAAATACATGTTTAATCATTTTTTAGTATCTGTTTTCCTGATTTTTGCGCTCCTACCTATAACTGCTGCTGAGATATGGCGAAATGACCTAAAACATTCGACCACCCCCCTTTAACCCCTTCGGGGGGGGGATTTCTAAAATCGCTGAAATACATGTTTAATAATTTTTTTTAGTAGATTTGTTTTCCTGATTTACGCGCTCCTACCTATAACTGCAGCTGAGATATGGCGAAATGATCTAAAACATTCGACCAGCCCCTTTAACCCCCTTTTGGGGGGAATTTCTAAAATTGCTGAAATACGTGTTTAATCATGTTTTAGTAGCTTTGTTTTCCTGATTTTTGCTCTCCTACATATAACTGCTGCTGAGATATGACGAAATGACCTAACACATTCGACCACTACCCTTTAACCCCCTTCTGGGGGGAATTTCTAAAATCGCTGAAATAGGTGTTTAATCATGTTTTTAGTAGATTTGTTTTCAGGAATTTCAAACTCCTACCTATAACTGTTGCTGAGATATGGCAAAATGACCTAAAACATTCGACCACCCCCTTTTAACCCCCTTCTGGGGGGAATTTCTAAAATCGCTGAAATAGGTGTTTAATCATGTTTTTAGTAGATTTGTTTTCTGGAATTTCAAGCTCCTACCTATAACTCCGGCTGAGATATGGCAAAATGACCTAAAACATTCGAAGCCCCCTTTAACCCCTTCCAAATTGCGTGACCCTGACTTTAGTAGTTTCGGCTGGGCGTTGATGAGTCAGTCAGTCAGTCAGTCAGTCACCGTTTCCTCTTTATATAATAGTTAGATATATATATATATATAGGGGAAGGTGGCCTAAATTGATCCCCTTAATGTTAAGACTCGTGTAAAATAACATAACTTTTTAAATGAAACTTTGGCTTTTTGCTAGTATGTTTTACACTATATTTTGCATTATAAATACATTTTAATAATATTTTAAACCCAAATTGAGTAATAAAAAAATAGAGTTTTTTAAAAGTGTCCAAAGGATCATTTTACCCTCACCAAAGGGCAAAATGATCCTTCATTTAAAAATAATTGTAAATTTTATTTTTATCGGCAAAATAAAGGATATAAAAGTAATTATGACAATACATAAGTGTAATTCACATCTAAAAACATACTCAATTAAGTACACCAAGTCATATTTCTGTACATGAAAGACTGTATATCTAAATAAATATGAAATTTAGTGCCTACCTTATGAAAGATGTTATAAAAACCAATATTTTCAAAGAATTCTATTCAGACGCGTAATACTGCGATCGCTTGAATACCGCCTTTGCTTGTTCTTTACCTATCACAACTAGTTTATGTGTTACCCTGTAGATAGCGCGACCTGTCTAGAAGAAAACATATGTGGATCGTTTTGCCCGTTAGGATCATTTTAGGCCACCTTATTGGTAAAGAATGGCTCAGAATGACGACCCCTATAATTTTGATTGAATAAGTAGTTTGATTGACTCTGTTGTATCTCACAATAATTACTTGTCTTTATGTGTATTATCTCTTAAAATTGGACTATCTCATCTCAATTTTGCTATAGAATCCAAAAATCTAATGTTTTTCAGTCTTTATGTACGTTCCTTCGAACTCTAACTTCCATCAATGTACGCATATGTAGATTGTCATAAAATTTGGATATGTTGTTTAAATAGCATACAGGAGTAAACACAAGTATCCCACAAGTATTGTTTTACATTTAAAACTAAGCATTAAAGTTATTGCTTTGCACTTTTTTGTAATATTTATTGCAGATATTTACTTGAAACATTTTCATCACTCATTTCATTTATTAAGACAACTTTGTATCTTTAAGTACTTGTTATTGTTAAAATAAAAGATATAGGTTTCCTTTGACACAAAAAGTTTTAGGCGCATGTAACTAACAGGTTTTAAGAGCATAAAATAAACATAAAGAAAATCCTTCGTTAATTTTTCTAACAGTTTTATTTTCTAATTATCTTCCCACAGCATACTAATTATCCCACCAAAGCGCTTTTTTTCCAATAAGCTCGTCGAAATTCAAGAATCCACAATAAACCATAATCAGATTTTTTATTTTCTTCTTTGTTTGCCTACACCTTTACTGCATACTGATAATTAAATTCTTCTTTATCACACAGGTAATTACTATTTCATCGTTAATGCTGTAACAATTTCATTAAATCTCTCACAGTCTGCTAATTAGGCAGAGTAATCAAAGATAGAAGTTCCCAAGAGTTGGAAAACTTTTCTCACGCTTAGCTGTGGTGTTACAAGAACGTCACTTACTACAATAGGAAAAGATGAGCTTCGATCAATCTTGTGAAACTGAAATCGCTAGACAGCAAATATTTCTCTGATCTGTCCGACGACATGTGGGGTCTCGGATCGTGAGAAATTGCCGTGTGAACATTCTAAAGTTCAGGAAGACCTCCCCAAAAGAATGGTTTATCCTATGACTTAAAAACCGAAACTAATGACGTGAACTAAAACTTTTTTGATTGGTGATCGGAGTATCTTTTGTTCGAGCAAGGGGACCGGAAAAGAAAATCGAGGGGAAGTTAGTTAGAGTTTTGGCAGGAGAACGAGTGTTGGTGGAAAACACTCTTCTCAGGACGATTTCCCAAACCAGTGGGGAAGGAAATGTTTTGCTGACACATTTTGGAGAGAAAAGATTTCTCTTAAGGCAACGGCAAGGTCATCGATTGAAGTTTTTGTGAAGAGTGCAAAAGAACTCATGTTAAGATTTCCAAATACTGTACAAGATTGGACCTTTCATTGTTTTATTAATTGATTATAAGTTGAAACGAAATTACGCTGAAAAAAATTGTTTATAATGATTTGTAATATTAAGAAACTCGAAAATGATTTTTAAATAAAAATCACTTAGTAGTACCTTATTGAAATTAATCCATATGAAAAGGCCACACGCTACCCCTTTACAAATTATAACATCATGGATTCATTATAGCTGGTGGCAAGCGGGTCGGATACTTCAACAAAAATTGATTAACATCAGTGAAGAGAGCCCAGACAGTAGCAGTGACGCCCGCCCGCATCTAAGCGCGCAAGATCTGACGCCAGTTCAGGAGAGGAAAGCAGAGACCGAAGCAAGCCTTGCAGTGTCACGACAGACCGCAGTTCCGTCCTGGAAGCAAGCCCGTGTTTACAGAGAACAAGCCCGAAGCAAGCCCTTGCAGTGTCACGACAGACCGCAGATCCGTTCTGGAAGCAAGCCCGTGTTTACAGAGAATAAGTCCGAAGCAAGCCCTTTCTAGGAAATATCAGGAGCCGACAAACCGAGATAACCTGTGAAATCGACGACGTCTAGGCCAGACCCGAAACCGGTGACAAATGATGCAGACCAAGACTGTAGAAAAGGTAAGCTCAATTCATTTTTGAGTGGCTCTCATTTAGTTTACATATTCTTTGGTGAGGAAAATTCATTTCTGAGAAATTTTTTATTTTTATATTGATATATGATAAATTATGATAAAATTTTAAATCTAATAACTTTTAACATATTTGGAAAAATATATGTATATTTGTTATCAGCATTAAATTTGATAGTGTGAACTTTCTTTTGGCAGTAAAATAATATAAGGATTGTCAGGCTAAATGTGTATATATATAATTTTTTTTTCTCGAAAAAAAAGAGATAAAAATTTTGATTTTTCAAATAAGTCGATTGTCTAGTTATTCATGATTGAAAGATTTCAAAGGTGTACTTTTTTATATTATTAGTGAAACAATAGGTGTTGTTGATAATCAAATATTTTGCATATGTGATGTTAGGAAAATTTTTTTAGCAGTTGCAAAAGGGGTCATTTTGTTATAAATGGGAAAATTGTTACCTGCGGGGTCAGAAATATCAAGTGTTGGTTGAATTATGAACACAGAATTTCAAATTTCTAAATTTGTTTTAAATTTGTATGATCGACACCAAAACGTGTCAGTGTATTGAAAATTTTACAATATTGAAAATTTATTTTTATATGTATACTATTTTTATTATTCCTCAAATTGAATTGTATTTAAAATTGTTAGTATTATGTGGGTAGTAGCAGAAAATTTTCCATAAAGTATTAGAATCCCTATTGCATAAGTTAGCGAGCGAAACTATCATTTTCATCTTTATATTGTATTTACATAAAATTTTAAAATGCAAGAAGTAACTGATCTGAAACAGTTCAGGAAAATTGATTTGCAGAATTTAGCGGAAGAATTGGAAGTGGAAATAGGGAAAAATGACAGGATACCGGTAATTATCCAAAAAATCGAAGCTGCCGATGATTACGATAAAGATTTTGCATTCACGCAAGCTGCGTATATCATGAAAGATCGCGAAGACAAGATAGCCGCGGATAAAGAGGAAAAACAAAGGGAATATGAGAGGGAGAAAGAAGAAAGAGAAAGAGAGGAAAAACAAAAAGAACGCGAATTTACGTTAGAACAACTTAGATTGACGCAAGATGCAAATAGACGTAGTTCAACTAACAGTACCGGGTCGGAACGCCCCCCTAAACTGCCGCTCCGAACAATAATGCATCGATTTGATCCGGAACGCTCTGACATAACTTTGTTTTTAAACTTGTTCGAACGACAGGCGACCAAAGCGGAAATAGAGACAGGTGACTTAGTGACGCATCTATTAGCTTTAGTGCCGGTCGAAATTGCAGAATTAATTTTAAGGGAACCGCAAGATCAGACGGATAACTTTGAATACGTCAAAAAGTTTTTGCTTGAACGATTCCGTATGAGTCCCGAATCGTATCGTCAAAAATTAATGAAACATCCACGCAATCCAGATGCTCCGTGGAAGGATATTATTTTCGAGATCAACAGTTATTTAGAGGGTTGGTTGAATGGTTTAGGTGTTACGGATTTCAGTAGTCTGAAAAATTTATTGATAACTGACCAGATCAAGCTCCGTGCTTCTAGTGAAATGAAAGAGCATTTCATTGATTCATGGGCAAACTACAAAGACCCGTTAGTTTTGGCAAAATGTCTGGACGAATATGAAGCAGTGAAAGGGATTTCAGATAAAAAAGAGAATGCGAGATCTTTTTATGATAGGAAATCTGAAGAAACGAAACTTGAGGGAAATTCTGGAGAAGAAAAAAATTCCGACAAAAAAATAAATTGGCGAGACAAAGAAATTAAAGACAGGGAACGTGTCTTTGAACGAAAGAGGCGCTGCCATACGTGTGGAAGCGAATTTCACCTAATGGCACGTTGTCCGAAAAGACAAAGGGATATTACGGAAGTAAAATCTTTCGAGAGCATAAATCACTTAGGCGATATAAGCGAAGACAAAAGCTTGTTCCGACCTTTTTTGAGTGAAAACAAAATAAATGGGAAGAAGGCGTGTGTACTTAGAGATTCAGGTAGCTCGTATTGTGTTTGCCCATGGAATTTGGTAAATAAGAGCAAATTAGGCAATGAATATGTTTGGCTTAAACAGACATTTGATAAATATCCAAAACGATTTAGAGTGGCACGTATAAAAATGGAAATAAAAGGTCTCGGATATGTAAATACGAAAGCTGCAATCCTGCCTAGACACTCTAAAATTAAACACTATATCTTAGGTAATAAGACGCAGGCTTTAATAAATGAAAAGATAAAGCGAAAGCAAAAATCGCAAACTAATTCCAGTTTTGAGAACCCGGGGATTGAGATAAACCCTTTAACAGATCCACAAGGGCAGGAAGAAATTCTTTCGTCATTCCCCCCCGAAATGAAGAACCACTGTTCTCAGTGTATTGGGGAAAAAGAAACCCTTTTGAAAAGGTCAAGGAAAGTAGATGAGTTGGTTTTCGACCGGCAGGGTAATTCGAAAAATAAACGCGAAAATATGGAAGTGAGTGTTGACAGGAAGGGTTATCATTCGAAAGTTAATCTGGAGGAAGTGAGCGGATTCACAAAGAGTTTTCTAAAATCCTTCGAAATTCTGTTGAAAGAGAGTAGGGACAGTGGAAATTCACGCCTTTGTGACACTCTTGTTAAAGAAATTGAACGGTTGTGTAAAACGTATTGTTCGGCAAACACAAGTAAAGAAATTCAGTAGTAAGTTTTTGAGTAAAATCCAATCTTTTGTACATATTTGATTATTTTTAGTTTTATTGTTATTTTGGCATGTGTAGTAAAAAAGTATCTTTCAAAAAAAAAAGTCTCTAAAGCTAGATGTTCAAGCAATGGTAAACAGTATATAAGAAATTGGGTCACTTATGTATATTGTGAGGTTAAATTGTAATGTTATTTGAGCCACTCAGATATGTTGAGCTAACTCTTTTTTTTTGCAGATTTTCCGTGTTTTAACCCGGAAAATGTTTTGATGGTGGGGGTGTTGTAACAATTTCATTAAATCTCTCACAGTCTGCTAATTAGGCAGAGTAATCAAAGATAGAAGTTCCCAAGAGTTGGAAAACTTTTCTCACGCTTAGCTGTGGTGTTACAAGAACGTCACTTACTACAATAGGAAAAGATGAGCTTCGATCAATCTTGTGAAACTGAAATCGCTAGACAGCAAATATTTCTCTGATCTGTCCGACGACATGTGGGGTCTCGGATCGTGAGAAATTGCCGTGTGAACATTCTAAAGTTCAGGAAGACCTCCCCAAAAGAATGGTTTATCCTATGACTTAAAAACCGAAACTAATGACGTGAACTAAAACTTTTTTGATTGGTGATCGGAGTATCTTTTGTTCGAGCAAGGGGACCGGAAAAAAAAATCGAGGGGAAGTTAGTTAGAGTTTTGGCAGGAGAACGAGTGTTGGTGGAAAACACTCTTCTCAGGACGATTTCCCAAACCAGTGGGGAAGGAAATGTTTTGCTGACACATTTTGGAGAGAAAAGATTTCTCTTAAGGCAACGGCAAGGTCATCGCTTGAAGTTTTTGTGAAGAGTGCAAAAGAACTCATGTTAAGATTTCCAAATACTGTACAAGATTGGACCTTTCATTGTTTTATTAATTGATTATAAGTTGAAACGAAATTACGCTGAAAAAAATTGTTTATAATGATTTGTAATATTAAGAAACTCGAAAATGATTTTTAAATAAAAATCACTTAGTAGTACCTTATTGAAATTAATCCATATGAAAAGGCCACACGCTACCCCTTTACAAATTATAACATCATGGATTCATTATAATGCATACTTTTTAGTTAATACCGTATCTTTAGTTAACTGAAAGCCATAATATATCTTCAAGGCTAGAATCTTCAGTTTTCTTAGAGGGTTTTTTTTTAAATTGATTATCCTATAATTTATTCATTATTTTCCTATCCATCTTTGTAAAGAAAATAAAAACTTTAATAGGTTGCGAATAAAAAAGAATGTGAACCAATCCGCCTGACAGTACAGATATGTAGGGTAAATTATTCTTTAAGATTAGAAAGGGTTAATAGCGAAATAAAAAAAAATTAATATGCAATATTGATCTTGTGTTGCACATTATTTATATTTAATATAACATAATTCTATCCACATGTATAATTAAATAACAAAATTTAATTATGTCTGGATTTAATTGTGTGTTTCAACTATGTCTTAAAATTTTACGAAAACTGATGAACTTTTACACAAAGTACAATCTATCTCGGTGAAAAATGGAATGAAAATTAAATTAAGAAAAAAATAAATAAACAAATTTAAAAAGAAAAAACACAGTTTCATTTCTAATATTTTTTTCTGTTTACTTTAATTATCTAGCACAATAAAGTAATAATTCCACCAAAAGCAGATTTTTTCTCAATAATTTCAATTAAATTCGATAAGCCACAATAACAATATCAGTAATAAATGACCAAGTTTGCTTATTTTTATTTCCCGCTTTGTTTCCTTTCCCCTTTACTGCATACTGATAATTAATTTCTCCTTTATCACACAAGTAATTATTATTTCACCATTTTTTCATCATAAATGCACATTTTTCATTTAATACAGTATTTTTACATAAACGGAAGCCCTTGCATATAATCAGGAGTGGAACCGCCCCTTTTCTTAGCTGTTTTTCTTTTTATGGATTGTCCTATAATTTACTCATTATTTTCCAATCCATCTTCATAAAAAAAATGGGAGGTTGAAATTTGCAAATAAAATTGTATAGGCATTGGTAGCGTTTGAAAATAAAGATATATAAGATCAATTATTTTCGAAAGGATTCTCAGGGAATTTTGTATAAGGTAAAGCTAGGAGAGTCTGCGCACAATTCAAAAGAATAACAATAAAAAATCTAAATATGAATTTCTTGTTAAACTATCCATGAATAATTTTTAATTCATTTGTTTTTTATGCATTTCCATTGCTATTTTGTTGTTATGTTGCAATTTAATAGAACAGTTGTGATAAAACCAAGAAAGTTATTTTGCGCAATCTGTTCTTACAGGGTAGGTGTGATTGCGCACATGGGTAGGAGAGATTGTTACTAATAATAACTACAATTAAATTGTTAACAATAATAATTACACTTAAATGACATTGTTGTAAGGTTTTTGTGAACAAATATTATTGTATTAGGAGTGAATATTTCAACCTAATGATTAAAGAATCAGAAAAAGAAATAATTTTAAAAACGATTTAAAAATTTTAGTTAAAGTAAAAAAAAAAAAAAAAAAAAAAGAATCAGAAAAAGCAAGTCCAGATAAGATTACAAAATAACATTAAGTTACTTGATAACACGTTTAACTTAATATAATAATTAGTCCATATTCATTTTTTCATTTTTTCATGCAAATTTACCAATAAGCTGCGTAATCTCTCCTAGCACGGAAACTAATGGAAACAATGCGCCATCTCTCCTAAGTAGCAGATGCGCAAACTCTCCAGTTTCGGTAGGAGAGATTGCGTGGCCTGTTATTTACACATGGCCGCTTCTAAAACGAACCGTTGATATTCACATTGTTAGTCTAGATTAGTAGCTTATAAGAAATCGTTTGAGTTTTAAATATTTTGTACTACTGACATTGTATAGAAATTCTGATGAATAGCTATGAAAATTCAAGCATTTACTTTGGGAAAACAAAACAAAATAGCAATGCTTTATCTTAGACGCTCAAAACAATCAACGTGCACTTTCAAGTAGACACTCCACTACTGCTGTTGTACAACTACCTAGAGTAGCTGCGCGCTCACTCTATTCCTTCCCCTAGAACCTCTATCTACTTTCTTTTAACTTTGCAAGAAAAAAGTATTGCATTCTGGAAAATTTTCGACTTCCGGTTTTTGACGGATTCATTTCTTTTTGAAAGTTCTGAACACAATTTGAATGCTTTTTAGAAATGTCTGTGCATGAGTGTGTGCGTCTGTCTGTCTGTTTCAGACAAATTTGATGGGTGCTCTAACTCACGAACTAGAACGTAGAATGCAATGAAATTTCATTATGTGAACTGGTGCTCATTAGTTTTGGGGCAAAATTCCCCTAAGAGGGGTTGCCGAAAATCCATGGAACTACGAACGTAATCCTTCCTAGTTCCATGCGCAAATCGATAATTTGTTCAATTTATGTGATGCTTATTCTCCAGTTTAGGCGTGCATAATTCAACGAAACATAAAATTTTGAAACCTCACGATGGGAATATATTGTCAATCTATTTTAGTTGCTGTCATCTAAGAGGGGGATCCAAAATTCGATTATTTGTTCTAAATATTCGATGCTTATGTCAACAGTTTAAATGCACACAATTCAAGGAAATTTCACGCTTTTTGTTAAATCGATGTAATTTCTTGTACTATTTAAAACATTTAATTGATTTGATTTATATAGAAGAAATTTTGTGATGGTCACAATATACTAGTTTTTTCTTATTTTAAAGAAAAATCTTGCGTTATTCGTAGTATTTTACATATTTTCCAACGCTATACATGTATCACATTAAGCCGGCAGTACTGAGCGGTATTCAGCGGCTTAGCCCAACCTCGGACCCGAAACGAGCTCGGGCTCGATTTATACACCAGTCTTCAGGCTCAGGCAGACTCGGTATCAAAGTGAAAATGTTATTACAAATTGGAAAGGAAAAAAAAAACTTGCTATTTGAAAAACAAGAATCTATTCCAAGTTCTTTAAAGTGTTTTACAATCCTTTGAAAATCAGTTCGAAAGAGAATTGAATTATTATTGATAAGATATAAGGAGAAATAGTCTATTTGATTCTGAAGCCTTTGCATGGTTAGTGTTATTAACATAAAGAAGCCGTGGGATATTCCTCGTTTATCCTCGCTATTTGTTTAAAGTCTTTTTTGCAGAATAACCGGAAAACAAAACTCATGTCTTTCTTTCATAGTTACACAATGATATTTTTAAAAAATCAGAAATCTGATTTTTACAGATTTCTGCCAGTGGTTGTATTTAAAGAACAAATTTGCTATTTTAAAGAGATTTTCAGAGACATAAAAATCACGAAACATTGACATGAGGCAGTATTTAGAATTAATACTGATTTCTATGTAAGAAGAGTTTTTTAAATGAGAAAATTATTAAAACAATTTAAAAATATTATTAACAATTTTCTACTGCGTACTTTCGGTATCGGGCTCGAGCTCTGGTGATACAAAATGTTTCGGGGTCGGGCTTTGAGAAAAAAGCCCGAACTCGTCTTTAGACAGTACAGTACACCTTTAAGGCATCAAAAAATCGAATTATTAATTTTAATATTAAATGAAATCAACTTTTGTTCTGAACAATTTTCTATCGAATTTCTGTTTTACAGCGATTTTGCATTTCAAAATTATTACACTAAGAATGAACGAATGAACGTATGTCTAGGCATTTCCTCTTAATTCAAAAGTTCTAAGTACTTTTATCTCGGAATGAAAATTATGATACTGCGCGCAAGAAAACTTCAGAACCACTGAATAAAATGTTTTGAAACTGTCAGAGGTGATAAATGTAATAGTAATTATCTTTGAAATGAACTAAAATCTCGGGGAAATTTTAGAAAATAAAGATGTTATGCTCTGAAATGTCTAAAAAATTCTAGTAATGTTCAATTTCTTCACTTAACTTTTTTTTTAACTTTTTAAAAAACTTTTTGAATTTTTTTTCTAAACTTTTTTAAAAACTTTTTTCTTAAGCGCAACATAATTTGAAAAATCTAAACTCTTTTACCTCGGAATAAAAACTATGGCCATTTGCGCAAGATAACTTCAAAACCCCTAAATAAAATGTCTTGAAAGTGTCAGAGATGATAAATATGATAATTAACTTTAAAATGAACTAAAATATCGGCAATATTTTAGAAAATAAAGACATTATGCTCTGAACTGTTTAACAAATTTTAGTAATATTCAATTTCTTCACTTTTTCGCAATAGTCTTTTTTAAAACTTTTTTAAACTCTTTTTTTTACTTTTTTCATAAGCGCAAGATTATTCGAAAGTTCTAAACGCTTTTACCTAGGAATAAAAATTATAGCATTGTGCGTATAAGATAACTTTACAACCTCCGAATAAAATGTCTTGACACAGTCAGAGATGATAAATATAATACTTATCTTTAAAATGAATTAAACTTTTGGGGATATTTTAGAAAAAAAAGATATTATACTCTTAAATGTTTAAAAAATTCTAATAATATTCATTTTCTTCACTTTTTCGGAATATTTTTTAAAGCTTTTTAAAACTTTTTTCTTAAGTGCAAGATAATTCAAAAGTTCTAAATGATTTTACCTCGTAATAAAAATTATAGCTCTGATGTGCGCAAAATAACTTCTAAACCACTGAATAAAATGTCTTCAAACTGCCAGAAGGGAGAAATTTAATAAATATCTTTACAATGAACTAAAATCTCAGGAATATTTTTTAAAAATATATATTGTGTGAGGAAATGTTTAAAGATTCCTAGTAGTATTCCATTTTTCACTTTTTCGGAATGACTTTTTTTTTTCTATGTATGAGCATCATTGCGCGACGTCTTATAATGTAGATGTGACGTTTCAGTGACATAGTTGCTACATAATACTTTTTTTTGTAATTATTAGTGACATCATTGAATGACAAATTTATGATCACATTGTGATGATTCTTAAATTGGGAATTTTATAAAAAAATTTGTGCTCTGTTTTTGAATGTTTTGACGATGGCATGTAAAATTATTTTGTAACGCATCTGTAAAGCTATCATAACAGTGACACATTTTAACTTAAATCAGTTTCATTTAAGCGGTCAATCGTTTTTGTATTTAAAGATTTAAAAAAAATCAAATATAGAGAGATATTTTGTTAAAATAAGCAGCGGACTTCTTCTTGTCGCGGAGGTATAATATTCCCAGTATATTCTGTACTGTCAAATTGCTCATTCCCAAAGTATAGTTACAGTTCGTGGACTCACTTTTTGACCTCTGTGAAGATTGCGCTGATTTTGAATTGTCACAATGTGACAACGTGTATATTAAATAAAATAAAATTTCATGCTGAATCTACAGTAGTACATAAAAACAAAGTTAAGCACCCAAAATATGTATTAAAATTGCCGACAAATATCGGTAGTAATAATTTTTCCGGGTTAATAAAAAAATATTTGTGAAAGTTTTGCTCATATATGCAGTGAGGAATAGATTGGAGGCAGAATTGTGTCTACAAATAGAAATTTGGAAAAGAGATGAGGAACGGTACGAAATTAGTAGATAGAAATTCAGAAAAAAGTATTTTATGAATGTTTGTCAGCAATCTGACAAAGGGAGAATATTAAAGGCACGTTTACAACCGTCGTCTATCCATTACGAAAATAGAATAAATGGACGTACAAGTGTAACATATTTTAAAGTTTAATCTCAACATCTTGTTGTAATATTCTAAAGAACCACAATCTTCTGTTTGAAAATCTACTTGAGCAGAAAAAAAATTACCGCAATCACAGAATTTACCCTGCCATCCCTTATTAGTAGTAAGTTGCGCGAACCGCAATACCACAATAGGTGTTACAATATCACAATAGATGTAATATCCACAATAGATGTAAAACTATTCGCAAGTGTAAACTGCGCAATGAAGAAGGTGGACATATAAGATCTCAATTTCAAAGCTATACCAATTGATATTAGCGACCATACCATCGCTGAACATTTTTAAAATTTAATAGCACCATCATGCAATATTCTAGACAAAAATGATTGTTCTTTAAAAAAAAACTTTAGTCCAATCGGAGAATTCTTCCTGCCATCATTTCCTTTTCAGCAGTGAGTCGTGTGGACCACTATCCACGATGGATAAAAAGCTATTCACAAGTGCAAATTGCGCAACGAAGAACGTGGACATATTAGATCTCAATTTCAAAACTAAAAACTTATATTAGCGACTGTACCATCACCTAATATTTTTAAAGTTTAATTGCACCATCATGTAATATTCTAGACAAAAATTATTGTTCTTTAGAAAAACTTCTTTAGTCCAATCGGAGAACTCTTACTGCCATCATTTCCTTTTCAGCAGTGAGTCGTGTGGACCACTATCCACGATGGATAAAAAGCTATTCACAAGTGCAAATTGCGCAACGAAGAACGTGGACATATTAGATCTCAATTTCAAAACTAAAAACTTATATTAGCGACTGTACCATCACCTAATATTTTTAAAGTTTAATTGCACCATCATGTAATATTCTAGACAAAAATTATTGTTCTTTAGAAAAACTTCTTCAGTCCAATCGGAGAACTCTTCCTGCCATCATTTCCTTTTCAGCAGTGAATCGTGTGGACCACTATCCATGATGGATAAAAAGCTATTCACAAGTGCAAATTGCGCAACGAAGAACGTGGACATATTAGATCTCAATTTCAAAACTAAAAACTTATATTAGCGACTGTACCATCACCTAACATTTTTAAAGTTTAATAGCACCATCATGTAATATTCAAGACAAAAATTATTGTTCTTTAGAAAAACTTTTTCAGTCCAATCGGAGACCTCTTCCTGCCATCATTTCCTTTTCAGCAGTGAGTCGTGTGGACCACTATCCACGATGGATAAAAAGCTATTCACAAGTGCAAATTGCGCAACGAAGAACGTGGACATATTAGATCTCAATTTCAAAACTAAAAACTTATATTAGCGACTGTACCATCACCTAATATTTTTAAAGTTTAATAGCACACATCATGTAATATTCTAGACAAAAATTATTGTTCTTTAGAAAAACTTTTTCAGTCCAATCGGAGAACTCTTCCTGCCATCATTTCCTTTTCAGCAGTGAGTCGTGTGGACCACTATCCACGATGGATAAAAAGCTATTCACAAGTGCAAATTGCGCAACGAAGAACGTGGACATATTAGATCTTAATTTCAAAACTAAAAACTTATATTAGCGACTGTACCATCACCGAACATTTTTAAAGTTTAATAGCACCACCAAGTAATATTCTACAGACAAATGATTGCTCTTTAAACAATCTTTTTCAGCCCAATGGGATAACTGATTCTGGCATTCATTCCTTTCTAAAAGTGAATTCTACTAACCATTATCCTCAATGAATAATTTTTCAAATGCAAAAATCGCAATAAAGAACATGGGCATCATAAATCTCAGTTTTATCTCGAAAATCTACTTTTTCTTTCATTTTTAATAGTAGCACCACGTTATAATATTCTAAAGATAACAATCTGCTTTTGGGGAAAAGCTGCCTAGAGAATATTTTTCAGTCCAATCGAATAACTGATCCTGTCAACCTTGCTATCTTAGCAGTTAATAGATATTTCTAACCATAATCACTATCTTCGGTAGATTTATTTTTCAATTATAGACTACGCAATAAAAAGCGTGGTCACACTAGCACTCAGTTTTATCGCGGTAACACATGTAAAAAGTAACACATTAAAAGTAGCATCATGTCGTAATATTCTAAAAATAAACTTTTGTTCTTTGACAAAAGTTACTTAGGTAATATTTTTCAGCCTAAGCGGAGAATTGATTTTGCCATTTTTTTCCTTTTTAGCAGTCAGTTTATTTAACCACTATATCCTCGACAGATAATTTTTCAAATCTAAACTACGCAATAAAGAGGGTGGGCGTCTTAGATCTCAATTTCGAAGCGGAACACTCATCTTTTTCAATGTTATCCGATTATTCAAACCCTGATTTAATCGGACAATGTGTACTCAAATTTCGCGCGTTTAAGAAAAAGGTGAATTCCAAACGTGCTGCCAAAAACATAATGAAAAAATGGCTATCGATTCAATAGAATTGTCATACAGTAACCTTCATCTCTGATTTTTTTATATACACGTTATAGAATTACTGAAGAAATAAAGTACAATGAAATCCGTATAAGTTGACCATACAAGGTGCAACTAAAGTTTGGTCAATTTACATAATGACCAGTTTCAAAGCTGACGTTAGCTCATCCCATGCAAATTAGTCATTCGCGGTTTGGGTTACACCCGATTCGAACACAAAAATTCTGTATAAAGTCAACCCGAAATCCGACACGAATCCGACACACATCAACCTAAACCGGAACTGAATCCGAAGTGGAAGAAATTAATCCATACTCTAATTCTAATACAAATAAGGGAAAAAGTCTGCAATTATAATTCTAATATCAATTTTATCTTTTATGATGTAAAATGAACATATATATACTCATTAATGTTCAAATATATAGTTTTTTTTTTAATCTGGAAAAATATGCTAGACTTTTTAGAAAAATCGAGTCAACCCGAACCTGACCCGCAAGAGTTAAATCCCAACCCGAAGCTGACCCTTAATGAAAAAAGATAGCTCCAACTCCACCCGACGTATAAAATCGAGTTAATTGACCCGATGCAGAACTCTAATACAAATGTATGTTTTATAATGAACTTAGGAAGGAGGGTTCAAATAGTTATTATCATAGGTAAAACTCTTTTTCAAGATGAAAGGCATTAACTATTAACATTCAACCATGTGCCTTGAAGCTAAACCCACATTTATTTTTTACAGATGTTACTATTTGAATTTGATTTCTTTATCTTAAACTGTAAAAACATTCAGCTGATGTTAATGAGTGATGTAACATCAATAAAAACCGTTTATTTTAACGAAGAAAATCTATTTTCATTCTAAGCCTTTTTTAACATTCAAAGTAATACCATATTACACTGTTAAAACACTGAAAATTTGTTAGAAAAAAACATAATTTTCTCGTAAAATTTACTGGTTTTTGTTTGTTTGTTTGTTTTTCAATTCACAGTTTTTGAGTAATATCGACAGATTTTTTACAGTGAAAACGATTTCAGAAAGAAAAAACGCTCGAAAAATCAGAAAATATTGCTTCTTTTACTAATATCTAAGATTTATGACTGACCAAATTTATACCTCCATCATAAATTACGTTTTTGGTTTTGGAATATCACCAGTGAACTTTTCGTTTCACTTATTAATTACTCTATACAAAAAAATTACCTTTTCCATTAATAATATTTTTCATTACAATTAAAATTTGTTTATCGCTGCGATCTCTCTGTTCATTCATTCTTTAATTTTCGTAAACGTTTTCTCATAGCTACGAAATATAAATATGTTATTGATGTAAGCTAAAGAAAATTTTCTACCAAAAATTATCTTTGTGGAGTTTATATTATTTAGGATATTTGCTGTACCGTTTTTTCACGAAATTTCTATTAAATTTCATTTTAGAACCATTTTTAGTTCAGATTGGAGAATTTTCCGCGATTCGTGGGAAAATACACTGCAAAAAAATATTCTGTAATTTTGACAGAAAAGTATTGTATTTTTTACAGAGAAAATCTGTTTTAAAGAAAAACATTTTTTTCCTGTAAAAAATGGGGATTTTGTAATTTCTACAGAAAAAATCTATATTTTTTACAGAAAAAACTATTTTACTGAAAATATACAGATATTTTCTGTAAATTAAACGGTTTATCACTGGCGCCAAAATTAAAATTTTTTTATTTATTCAATTTTATTTATTTTTTTATTTATTTTTTTTTCCAGTGTAGGCAAATCAGAAATTTCATCAGAAAACAGAAAAACTACTCACAGAATAGTCGCCGGAAATCTTAAGCGATTTCACGGAAACGCATCTCAGGGTAGGATTTCAGATTAATTTAAAATAAGATTAGATAATTTTCCGTGAATGAACATTGATTGAGTGTTTTAATTAATCGAACATGTCCTAGAAAGGACAAAAAGTATCAGAGCACGGATGGGAAAAAAGACAACTACTACTATTTGTTGTACAAAGTACGGTTGCAACATTATATTCAAAATTAATTGAGGAAACAAGTAAGTAAAAGCACGTGCAAATTGGCATCTTTTGTTATTCTTTGGCAACAATCAATGCCAGCCAAACATTAATCTCTGCCAAAGCAACGATCGTTCCTTTGTATAAAAAAGAATATAGAATTTTTTTTTCAAATAAACATTTATGTTGTGTGATTAAAGTATTAATTAAATGTAATTGTTATTTTTCTTAGTTAAATTTAAACATTAAATATTTTCAAGTATTTCTATACAATATATTTGAAAAACAAATAATTATTATTTTTAAAAATTCGCCAAAAAGCAAATAAAGCGCAAAACTGCAGCTTTTGGAATTCATAAATTGGCAACCCACATATTTACTCCTTGTCTCACGTGATTTTTTAACTAACTATACGTATATCGAATCAAGGTGGGTTCGTAAATGACGAAAATTGAATAAAACAAAACGCAAAATTTCTTATCACAATTAACGAAATAATATATGTCAGAGAGCGGAATACTAATGTTGAATATTCTGTTAGTCATATTAAATGCATCTTCCAGCATATTGTATGCGGCAAGCATGAATTTTGTTTCTTCTTTTGTATTTATTTTATATTTTAATCCAATCAAAGATGTTCGTTAACGATTTAGCCTCTGATTTTATTTCTTTTCTTTTTTCTTTTTATTTGATACGGTCTCTGTTAAGATAATCCCAAAATCAATTGTCAACATTAGGTGATTTAACAGAAAAAGTATTCAAAATTACAATCAACAATAAAGGTTTATCTGAAGATATCATATCTTTAATACGCAACAGGAAAAAAATGATATCTCAGATCTCGATAACCAAACTGCATCATTCCTTCCTTTCAACATTATCTAACCATTCAAATCCCAGTTTAATCGGACAATGTAGCGATCAAATTACGGACGTTTTACAAAATACTTTAAACATTAGTATTCGAAACATATTGAAAAGAAAAAGGCAAGATTTCAATAGCGTAGTGTCATGCTATAACCTTGATCTACAATTTTCTATTCATTTTCTACTCTACATTTCTATAGAATTACAAAACTCAAAGTAAAAGCAAAGGTATTTGAGTATTTTGTCCAGTAGAACTATTTTATACTGCAATAGGGCGGCATTACACACAGTGTTGAATTCAGGGGGTGGCCCGGGGGAACATCCCCCCCAGAGCATTGAAATTCCCCCCGGAAGATTTGAGATTTTATACTTTAAATGGTCAAAAAGTGAAATTCCCCCCGGAACTGTATAATGCCCCCCCCCCCCCGGAGCCCCAGAAATCCCTCCCGGGGAAAAGTGTCTGAATTCAACACTGATTACACAAAAAATTACCAATTAACTTTATGAAAACAAAAACAAAACCCGAAGTTTTTTACAACAGGAAGAGCTCAAATAAGTATCTTGGGCAGTTATCATCTGGAAGGTGTTTAAAAATATTATAAAAATGGAAAAATACACGTTTTTAATGCGAGGAAAAACTGGAAATACCTAAAATTCAAAGTAGCATAGACAGTACGTTTTTTTTTTTTTTTTTTTTTTTTTTTTTTTTTTTTTTTCCTGCGAACAGAAATTATTTTTTTTTATGTGTTAGAGCATGAAAAAAATGTTACTAAATATAATTTATAAGACCCAAGGACCATATAAATATTTAAATTATGAAGCTGTTAAAAATATATCTATTTTTGGTGTAAATGATTTTTAATATATGAAGGGATTTGGGATTTTAATTTCGGGGGCTTCGGTTAAAAAAAGTGACACTTACCTCTGTAAAATTATGTCACGTTATTTGTTCACTCACGCAAAATTAGAGCACGCTGTGCAAATTGTAATTAGTTATAAGAGTTTAAATTTCTCGAGCTATTGTGTTCACCTTTTTATAAAATTATATCATTTATAATTAATATTATTGCATTTGAAACATTTTTGTAATTGAAACTAGATTTCTGAAGCTAACGACTTGGGAATTAGCTATTAGACAATGGTAAGAATGAACACCCTGTAGAACATGTATGATAAAAAAATATAATTAATAAGTATTGCTATTTGTAAGCTTGGAGAATTTAAAAATGTAAAAATATTTATTTAGTCTTAGGTCGTTCTGCCTCGTAATTGATATATGCCAATATATCAGTTTCAAGTGATGTCACAAACCTTCCAACTAACTTAGCAACATGGCAGACATTTGTTTGCAATATGGTTTTCCCGATTTTGATTGGTTGGCCGATAATACGGACTGATAAATTAACAATTTTGGTTGATTGGATGCAAACTGGTAGGATAGCGGTCACGTGGTTGAAACTGATCTATAAGGCAGATTTTTTTATGTATTAATTATTTCGATATTATCTTTATTTGAAAAAATTTATTAGATTCTTATCTACCATGTTTGAAGTTGTTAGAAAATTCCGCAAAATTTTCACATTTTTAAATATTTCTAAGATTAATAAAGATAAAGATAGATATAAATATTTGATAACATCCTAATGTTTACTACAAGCTATTTTTTAAATTATTGTAATGAACTATGTTTTTGAAAAAAGAGAAAATTCTAAAATAACATAAATGCATCCTCGTGTAAAAGAACGAAAGATAACATTCATAAATATACAGGGTGTTTCTAAATGAATATCGGGGTTTTAACGCTTTGTAGTATCTATTATATAAAACTTAAAATTATACTTAATACATAAAATGAAAGAGCGACTCAAACAGTTTGTTGGTACCTGTGCATGCACATGCGTAGGCAATGTTTCTTCCGTGATCCGTTAGAAAGCGTTAGTACCGAAAATGGCGACTAGTGAACAGAAAGCATTTTGTGTTCTGCAGTTTGCAAAGACCAAATCTGTAGTTACCGTGCAACGTGCGTTCCGGATAAAGTTCAGATGTGATCCCCAAGTCAGCTGTTGCAACAATTACCCCACAAACACTAAGTAACGTTTGGGGAAAACTGAGCTATCGCCTTGATGTGTGCCGTGTGACGAAAGCAATTGGAGTGTTTCTATATTAAGTTTCTATATTAAGCTATATTAAGTTGTTCACATTGAACACTTGTAAGCTTGTAGGTAAAACTGTTTGAGTTGCTCTTTCATTTTATGTATGAATTATAATTTTAAGTTTTATGTAATAAATACTACCAAGCGTTAAAACTCCGATATTCATTTAGAAACACCCTGTATAATATTTCTTTTCATTTTAATCTTGTGTAGAGTGAATCAAGATTTTCTTCCTTTAATTGTGTTATTTTAAAAATTACATATAAAAAATATTGAAATGGATTACCAAAAAATGATTGTTGTCGCCGAAGATATAAAAGTATCGTGAAAATTGCTATGCGGGAGATAATTAGAACCATCTATCTTTTTTCACACAAAATACTTTTGTGTCATTTCGAACGTTCAAATTAATCGATTATTATGACTGAACGGGCGTAGAGTTTCATCTTAAACGTGCTAAGTATATTTTTATGTGTGTTGTAAAGGTAAAAACAGATATACAGGTATGTGTATATGTATATAATATTATATTTACTATTCTATTTTTGTTTGTTATATCGAAAATATTAAAAAAGTATTCACTGAGTCATTGCTTCGTACTTATGTTTCTTATTTTCTTTTCAATATTTAATGGTGTGTTTCTATTACTTTATACATATAGAACTATTAGATGATTTCACACGATCTTAATACACTTCGTTTAAAATTCCCTTTCTTATGATATTATGTATTACTACATAATTTTTCGTGCAACTTTTTAAAAGCTTATTACACTTACTATATATATTTTTAACTTAATAAACATCAAAAATTGACAGTACACCATTAACGCTAACTGAAACTTATTTCTAAGATTGATTATAACAAATATTTTTGAGAGAAAAAGTGTTCTTATGTCACTTTTTAGACACATTATCGTGGAAAAATTTCCCGTTATTTTTAATGCCAAAATCGAGATTGATCAATCTGTGGTAATGACGTGCAATGCGTGAGATGCAATGGTGACTTTCTTCTTTTAGTAATTTAAAAATGGCATGAAAAGTAGTGAGGTGGATTAGAATGATTACTGCAGATAAAAATATAAAAGCATCTTAAAAAAATCTTGAGCGAAAGATAATTATGACCATCTATCATTCTTCATAAGTGATACTCCTGTCATTCGAAACTTTGAAAGTGATCGATCGTTGCGACTAAGAAAACACAGTGTATCAAGTTGAATGCGTAAACTTTCATATTTGCATACGTATCATATAAGTAAATGCAGAAACACAAATATTTGTGCGTGTGTCTGTAAAGATAATGTAAACTCCGTTAAGGAATTTTTATTTCTATGGTTAGTTTGGGGAAATGTACTATGAAAGGTATTTCTTTGCTGGGTAGTAATTAATTTCGTAACATATAATTATGAAATTAATAGTAGAGAAAATATGTATTTTAACCTATAAAAGTTTTAACAGAAATTAATTACTAGAAGCTTCAAATATCTGATTCCAAAATTTCAGCTCATGTAATTTTTAAGTTACGCTTAAAAATTACAAGCTGCAATGTAGGTAGCATTGGAGCTTATTTTTCAACTATAAGTAAAGTGCATGTTTGTCAACAAACTGGTTTGTTGCGTGTCTGCTCAACTCAACGTATCCAAAACTTAGAGCTAAATTGCTCGTAGTTTCGCTATATCGTAATTTTCACGTAGTTATAATACACCGTATTATGTGTCGGAAATAATGCATTATGAATTACTAGCTTTGCGAGAATTGTTACTTTCAGCCTACACCGAGTTGAGATGTTCGACTTTACTTGGGTGCTGCTGCTTCGTGACATCACATCCAAAATATCTATTAAAAATGAATTTAACTTTAGGAGAATTAATGAAATAATGAATTTAATTTTGCATCTGCATAACTTCGTAAACTTCTTCACCGGATGACTTCCATTTTGTGTCCTAAGATAAAATTTACCGAAGAATCAAATATGATGTCAAAATTAGATGTTAGTATTGAAATTTTACAAGTTTGCCTTCGTTTCAACATGGAGACAGTCCCTTAAGCATTCTTTGTTGATACAAAATTATAGCAGACACAATTCCCAATCGAAAGGTATCTCTGTCATTTCTCTTCTATAAGTTGGTGATAAAATATTATTGAGGGGTTCCTTTTTTCATTCGCCGACTGTACACACATATACACACTTTTACACGTTTACACCTATACACCTATTTTTATTTTTATGACATTTATAAAAATTCACTTAACACATTAGAGCTGAAACACCATACCTACTCAGTCATAATAATCGATCACTTTGAAAGTTTGAAATGACAGGAGTATCATTTATGAAGAATGATAGATGCTCTTAATTATCTCCCACACAAAAAATTTTACGATACTTTCATATATTCAGCTACAGCAATCATTCTTTCGTAATTCACATCACTATATTTGAATGTCATTTTTTAGATTAACAAAAGATCATTTCAATTTACAACCCGTAAGTTTAAAATGCCGAAAAAAACATTAGGAGCTATTAATGTATCCTGTCTTTAACGTTAAAAATAACGTGCAATTTTTACACGAGAATGCATTTTAAAAATGCTATGCTTTATCCAAAACATATATTTATCTTCAGTTTTTAATTATGTTTCAGCAAAGCTTAATGGTTGTCTGTCATTATTTTATTTTAATTTTTATTATATTTTTTATTTTAAAAAATTAAAGATTAAAATATTAATTTTAAAATGCATTTTAAAAACTTCAGAAAAGTGCATTGAACACTATGTTGTAATACATGATCTCACAAGAAAGGTAATTTCAAACTATGTGTACTAAGAGTATAAAAAGACTTACAATAATACTATACTATATGTATAATCCATACTAATAAACGAACGTTTCGTTCTGTCTCAGTTCTCCGTCTTCGTTCTGTCTAGCGAAATCTTCCGCAGGTAGGGGTCTGAAAATTTGGGTGAGGATAGTCCAAAGATCGACTTGACGCACCTGAGGTTCATGTTTTTCATTTTTTGATAAAAAGTAGAGATATTTATTATAAACCACAACGAACTCTCATAAAAAATGCGCGCCAGCAGTTCCATCATTGAAAAACCGAAAACTTTCTCATCTTTCGCAGCACACATCAGGTTAAGTATTTCAAATACAGTAAAAAAAATCGCACACACATTTAGACGGTACTTTAAACTGTCTAACTGAAATTCGTTTAAAAAATATAGATTAATATTAACCCTTTGAAAAAAAAATCTTTCCGAAGTATCCTTTTTAATGTTTTCCCTCCTATATTTTCAAGCTCACGTCCACTCGATTTTGCAAAATACTGCAAAATGAAACATACTCACTTAATTTGGGAACTTTCTTCTCCGTGACGGTGCAATTCATTTGAAAACATAAAAATATTAACTTTTTCAAAAAAATGTTTTTCGGAGAGCCGTTTTAGCGGTATTTCTACAATATTTAAAAGTCTGCATCCGTTCTGCATATCAAAATAAGAAATATATATATATATATCAAATTAACCGGCGTACAATTATCTTTAAAACGAAGTCCTTTGTTTTAAAAAATATTAATATTAACCCTTGCGAAAAAAAAATATTTTCTGAAAAATCCTTTTCTCTCTATCAGAGCCTTTCCCGTTAGAATTCTTCGAAACATTCATGGGTCTGCGCATGCGGAACCGGGAGGGTGTGGAATTGTTATCATGGGCCTCGGCCAGAGAACGTCTACTTTATATTCTTTGCCTCGGCTATGAAGGTCTTTCGTTTAAATATATAAAATCAAACCAGGCAACTACGCGCATAGCGCGTCCGATATACATTGCCGAAGGCAGTGAGACTCCAACTTTAGATTCGTTTGGATCGATTTTCCTTTGAAAATATAAAATCATACGAATTCAAGGGTGTACTTTGCTGAAGGCAATGTGGACACCCAACATTATGATCGTTTGGAAAGATTTTCGTTTAAATAAATTAAATCGTTCAACACTGTTTGTATGTACATTTCTGTTTATAATCTCGGACCGGGCAATGCCGGATCGGTCAGCTAGTCAATAACATAAAATAAAATAAGCAGTATAAATACCAAACATTGTCTGAGACATTGCCCAACACTGAATGAATACATTTTATATGACACAAAACAATAACGGAAAAAAAAATTATGTACATACACATTTACACCTGCACATATATATATATATTTTAACTTTTATGACGCATATAAGAATAAACAACACATTCGAGCTGAAACACAATGCCCACTCAGTCATAATAATCGATCACTTCGAAAGTTTGATATGACAAGAGTATAATTTATGAAGAATAATAGATGGATTTAATTATCTCTCACAAAAATTTCCAGGATAGTTTGATATTTTCGGCGGCAGTAATCATTCTTTCGTAATCCACCTTACTACATTTGGATTCCATTTGGAAATTAATAAAAGACGAAAGTTTTAATTATCTGTTCGTAATTTAAAATGCAGAAAACAACGTCACGAGATATTAATTTATCTTGACCTTAACATTAAAAAATGTCATGCATTTTCTACAGGGGAATGCATTTAAAGCGTGTTATTTTTTCCCAAAACATACATTATTATCTTTTTACTTTCTTCTATCTTTACAAGAACAAAGTATTGGATTCGTAAAAAAATTCGACTTCCCGTTTTCGACGGATTTATACGTTTTAGCAATTGATAAACACGATTTGACTATTTATAGAAAATGTATGTCCATGAGTCTGTCTGTGTGTCTCTCTGTAAGTGACATAAATTTTGTGGGAACTCTATATCAAGCGAACTAATGCATGGAATTTAATAAAATTTCCGATTCTGTTAGACCTTGACATAAATTGGTGCTGATTAGGTTTTGGTATTATTCTTCCAACAGATGGCACTGCTATGCTGCATTTTTTTACGATTTCCACGATAGCTTTATCTCAAGAACTAATGCACCGAATTTCATCAAACTTCATATTCTGTTAGACAAAAATAAATACTGATTAAGTTTCGGTGTAAATCGCCCAATAGGTGTCGCTGCTATGCTGCATTTTTTCATGATTTCAACGATAGCATACCTCGTGAACTAATGCACTGAATTTCCCCAAACTTCATGTTCTGTTAGATCTTGACATAAATAGATATACAGCCCAAAAGGTGTCGCTGCTATGCTCTGTTTTTCACGATTTCCGCGATAGCTATATCTCAAGAACGAATGGATTGTTATTTATTTAATTTTGTTTGCAGACGATTTTTTTTAATATCTATTTTGATAAGCTTTTGTTGGAAATGCATAGTTAATATAGCTGCATTGCGTATTTTACTGTGTATAGATTATTTTTTTATACAATAATTACTATTGTTTCTTGGTAATCATTTGCTCATCCTTTGTATTTTCAAAATGCACTTTTATAACATTACCTTTTAAGTTCATTTAGTGGATTATTTACCATTATTAATTTTGATGTTGACTTATTTTGCTTAGGGTTTTTTATTTTTATTTATTTATTTTTATTTTTATTTTATTTTTTGTATAAAATGATGGTTTTATTTAGAATTTGTTAATTATATATTAACTTAATTGTATTCTGTATACACTTTATAATTACCTATCTTTAAATTGGAGATTTGGTTAGGTTTGTTGCAAAAACTTGTTTGGTGTATTTTGAAATCAAAGATATTATAATTATATGTACATATGTATATATTTCAAAATGAAAACACATGTGAAAAACAAAGGATGAGATACTATAAAAAGCAATGGAAAGTATACTGCAGGAATTAAACTTAATAAAACGAAAAATAAAAAATGGAAAACTATGAATATCTTATGGATTCGTCAGAGGAACTTCTTGAGAATAATATGTTAATATGTAATAATAATGAGAATAATATGTAAATATATGTTATTTCATCAAATACTGTCAGCATTATGCCTAAAATAGACAATATTAAGCTCCCAATAACATGTATAAGAAACAACATAAAAATAAAAAGAGTTCAAATAAGAAAAGAAAGAAAGAAATAAACTATTCAACATAAATAGAAATTAGATCATAAAGCTATGTACAAAACTCACCAAAAAAAACTAAGACTGAGAAAGATTTAACTGGATTAAAAGTGCATTACAAAGACAGCAACTCTTCGTTTCACCAATAAACCCAAAATGACTGCTAAAAACACAAAGTCATTCATTGCATTAATAAAAATGATGAAAAGAAAGTAAAATTGTTTGGTGCTGCCATCTATCATATAAAAATAAAAGGAATAGCTGAAATTACAGACTAGTGAACTGATAAATCTGGTGCTGCGCTCTATTAGGAAAGAGGGGAAGCTGGAATTAAAATAAATAAATTTAACCGAAGTAGTAATTAATGTAAATAAAACTTAGAATGTGATAAAACTAAAATATGTAAATAAAATTTAACTATTTATAAAGATGAAATAGGAAGATAGTAGTACAATAATTAGCCATGTATGAGGAGACAGTTTATAAGTAAAATGAAGAGTGTATAACTTATGTTATGTAAATGATATTGTTAAATGTACAAAAACCGATTTTTTATAATAAATTTTGTACTACCTAATAGAAAAAATAATATATACGCATGTACATTTACACCTGTACATATGTTTTTAGTTTTATGATACACATAAAAATACATTAGCAGGTAGAAGCCGAAACACAATGCCCAATCACTCATAATAATCGATCACTTTGAAAGTTTGAAATGACTGAGGTATCATTTAAGAAGAATGATAGATAGTCTTAATTATCTCTCGCACATATATTTTTTTATCATACTTCTATGATGTCGATAGTAGTAATCATTCTTTAGTAATCCGCTTCGCTACTTTTGCGTGTCACTTTTAAATTAATAAAGGAAGGAAATCTTGATTTACGATATGCAAATTTAAAATGCAGAAAGATTGTTATCTGATATTGATGAAAGCTGTCTTATGTTTAAAAATTAATGTGATTTTATTATTTTACATGAGAATGCATTGTTTGTATAAAAGCACATTTTCTTTTCTAAAACATGATACATTATAATAATTTGCAAAATTGAGTATTAGTAATTTTCGATACTTACTAGTATACATTTTTGACATCAAGTGTTTATTATTTTTTCAGAAAAAAATAAATATGTGTACATTTTTACGCATTTCATAAACTTCAAATATTCTATGTAAGAATTTATTAGATTTATTTATATATACACTGAAAAAAAAACTGAAATAACAGAGGGGGGAGGGAAGCTTATAATGCCTTGTTTATTTATTTATTTTTTTTTTTTCGCTCGAGAATGCATTGTTTGTATCCAAGCACATTTTCGTTTCTAAAACATGATACATTATAATAATTTTCAAAATTGAATATTAGTAAATTTCGATAGTTATTAGTATAAATTTTTAATATCATATGTGTTTATATATATATTTTTTTTTTCAGGGGAAAATTAAATATTTGTACAATTTTACGCTTTTTATAAACTTTAAATATTCTATGTAAGAATTTATTAGATTTATTCATATATACACTGAAAAAAAAAAAAGAACTGAAATAACAGAGGGGGGAGGGAAGCTTATGATGCCTTGTTTATTTCGCTCGAGAATGCATTGTTTGTATCCAAGCACATTTTCGTTTCTAAAACATGATACATTATAATAATTTTCAAAATTGAATATTAGTAAATTTCGATAGTTATTAGTATAAATTTTTAATATCATATGTGTTTATATATTTTTTTTCAGGGGAAAATTAAATATTTGTACAATTTTACGCTTTTTGTAAACTTTAAATATTCTATGTAAGAATTTATTAGATTTATTCATATATACACTGAAAAAAAAACTGAAATAACAGAGGGGGGAGGGAAGCTTATAATGCCTTGTTTATTTATTTATTTCGCTCGAGAATGCATTGTTTGTATCCAAGCACATTTTCGTTTCTAAAACATGATACATTATAATAATTTTCAAAATTGAATATTAGTAAATTTCGATAGTTATTAGTATTAATTTTTAATATCATATGTGTTTATATGTTTGTTTGTTTTTTTCAGGGGAAAATTAAATATTTGTACAATTTTACGCTTTTTATAAACTTTAAATATTCTATGTAAGAATTTATTAGATTTATTCATATATACACTGAAAAAAAAACTGAAATAACAGAGGGGGGAGGGAAGCTTATGATGCCTTGTTTATTTTTATTTTTTTTTTCGCTCGAGAATGCATTGTTTGTATACAAGCACATTTTCGTTTCTAAAACATGATACATTATAATAATTTTCAAAATTGAATATTAGTAAATTTCGATAGTTATTAGTATCAATTTTTAATATCAAGTGTTTATTTATATATATATATATATATATATATATATATATATTTCCAGGGGAAAATTAAATATTTGTACAATTTTACGCTTGTTATAAACTTTAAATATTCTATGTAAGAATTTATTAGATTTATTCATATACTCTGGAAACTACTGAAATAACGGAGGGGGGCGGGGCTTATGTTGCATTAAACTATCTTTCGTTTAAGAAAAAAAAAAGAAAAAAGATTTTTTTTCCCCACACGAGAATGCATTGTTTGTATCCAAACACATTTTCTTTTCTAAAACATGATACATTATAATAATTTTTTTTAAATGGAATATTGGTAAATTTTTATTTTGTTGTTAGTACCAATATTTGATATCAAGTGTTTATAATTCTTTCAGAAAAAATTAAATATGTGTACAATTTTACGCTTTTCATAAACTTCAAATATTCTATGTAAGAATTTATTAGATTTATTCATATACACTGGAAACTACTGAAATTACGGAGGGGGCGGGGCTTATGTTGCATTAAACTATCTTTTGTTTAAGAAAAAAGAAAAAAAAAGATTTTTTTCCCAAACACGAGAATGCATTGTTTGTATCCAAACACATTTTCTTTTCTAAAACATGATACATTATAATAATTTTTTTTAAATGGAATATTGGTAAATTTTTATTTTGTTGTTAGTACTAATATTTGATATCAAGTGTTTATAATTCTTTCAGAAAAAATTAAATATGTGTACAATTTTACGCTTTTCATAAACTTCAAATATTCTATGTAAGAATTTATTAGATTTATTCATATACACTGGAAACTACTGAAATTACGGAGGGGGGCGGGGCTTATGTTGCATTAAACTATCTTTTGTTTAAGAAAAAAGAAAAAAAAAATTTTTTTTCCCACTCGAGAATGCATTGTTTGTATCCAAACACATTTTCTTTTCTAAAACATGATACATTATAATAATTTTTTTTAATTGAATATTGGTAAATTTTTATTTTGTTGTTAGTACCAATATTTGATATCAAGTGTTTATAATTTTTTCAGAAAAAATTAAATATGTGTACAATTTTACGCTTTTCATAAACTTCAAATATTCTATGTAAGAATTTTTTAGATTTATTCATATATGCTCTGGAAAAAAAGGGGGCGGGGCGGGGTTTATGGTGCATTGAACTGCCTTTTGTTTAAAAAGAATTTTTTGTCCCCCCCCCCTTCCACATGAGAATGCATTGTTTGTATCCAAACACATTTTCTTTTCTAAAGCGTGATACATTATAATATTTTTTGTAATTGAATATTAGTAAATTTTGATTGTTGTTAGTATCAATATTTGATATCAAGTGTTTAATATTATTTTCCGAAAACATTAAATATGTGTAAAATTTTACACAAACTTCAGTGATTTTACGTAAGAATTTATTAGATTTATTCATATACAAATTATATCAATACAACCTTTTCACGTATCGGTTCCAAAAAAAGAATCGAACATGGGATCTCTTGCTCTTAAGAGGATCTTAGACCAAGCGGTTCCCAACCTTTCGGCCAGACCTCATGGAACACTACATTCATAATTTTAAATCTCGTTTAAATACCATTATTATGATTTTTTTGCAAAGCATAAATACATTTGTTCAATAATCATCAGTGAACGTCCCCTTTATTAATATGAAATGGACCTGGTTAAGATAACAAGATTAAAATTCCTTATTTCATCATAACAAAAAACTTTATCGACTGATCATTTGTAAAAAAAAAAATAATAATGTCAGTTGAGCTATTATAAAATAAGGATAAAATATTTCTTAATAACACTATAAAAATTAGGAAATGCGGTAGGACTTTCTAAAGAACTTTCCTAAAGAACTCTTCTTCAGGCGCAAAGAATACGTGCTTATTATTATTTTACACTCTTATGCCCATCATCTACCCTTATTTATCTTCGCACTTTAACCCTTAAATACCAAATGTATCAAACTTGCAACGCTTTTTATTTAACTTTTAATAAATAAATCAAGTTCTTAGCAACCACTATATTTATATCGAAATATTAATCCTGTAAAAATCACATAAATATGCTACTAAATAAAGTGAAAAATATATCTTAGAATTTCTGGTGTCTAATCCTTAACCCTTAAATACGTGAATTTTTCTTTTAGAATTGTTTTTTTACTTATATTAAGGATTAGACACCAGAAGTTTTTTAAAGATATATTTTTAAGTTTATTTAGTAGCATATTTATGTGATTTTTATAGGATTAATATTTCGATATAAATATAGTGGTTCAGAGAACTTGATTTATTTATTAAAAGTTAAATAAAAAGTGTTGCAAATTTGATACACTACGAATTTAAGGGTTAAATAGTATAACATACATTTACTTCATAACAAACAAAATTTATGTTACAGATGTGATAAAAGACTAATTGCGTTTAAGTTATGGTATTGATTTTCTTTCATGTCTTGTTTCACGTACGGTTTTGTACTAAGCTTTTTAAGATCAATTCGGTTTTGAGCTCAGACGGGTAGAAGGTGTACGAAAATCTTTTTTTTTTTTCTCGAAGTTTAAATATTTTTTTTCTTTACTTTGAGCTATAGCAAAACCAACGAAAGAGGCAGGCCGCCCGCACTCCACTGATCTCAGCCACTTTAAGCCTACCTCGATCACATGGCAGTTCGACAACTGGTGGAAACCAGCCTATCTTGATCACGCGACAGCCAAGATTGGTAGAAGTATCGTGTCCTGTAGTTCTCGCTGGCGGCGAAAGTAAATAGACTACGAAAATTTTAAGTCGAAGTGTAATTTTATTGTCATGTGATTAAGATAAAATATATCAACGTATATGTTCGTACGTACGAATTTAAGCCAGGCTGAAACTTGTAAACATCTGGATTTGAGTTTCAACGGCAACTTCACTAAAGCTGAACCTAAAATTTGTTTTGAGCGCTGTTGCATCTAATTCCCTGTTTTATGAAAGTAAATATGCAGATTCAACATTTTTTTTAAAGATTATTTAAAAAGTTTTACTTCCATTTCTTGGCACTAGCCCATCATATTATTTCAAAATTAATAAGAATCATAATATTATACGTATATATATATCAATTCTTCTTCGTCATTATTACGTCAATGGATAGGCGTTGTCCAAAATTATTCCTCGTTCGCAACTACATTTCATAATAACCAATTTATAATAGTAATTATGAAAATTATTTTTATGAAACAAGTCACGAGATATAGATAAATCATGTGTAAAATAATATTGCATAATAAGTACAACTTTTATGTAAGGATTTGCTTTAGATGAATGTTTTACTTAGATGAAAAATATATAAATGTCCATATATAAGTATATATGGTGCTTGGTTCCAGAACAAAAAACCTTTTCGCATAAATAAATCTGAATGTTTTTGTGGTAAAAATAGTAATGGTGACATATTATGATGGTCAATAGATTTTTAAATATCACTGCTATCTTAGCCAATCTCATTGCTGTTTGGTCAATTTATTTAATTTTTTAAAAATGCCAATTTCAAAAAACATAAAAAAAATGAACATTTTTTTATTGTTCTCTTTAAAAAAAAATCGTTACACTGTTAAAAAAAAAAAAAAAAAAAAAAAAAAAGACATGTTTCCGAAAATATTACGACATTTAATGCTGTTTACGAAAAAATTGTAACCTCTTCCATGTTACCCACGAATCAGAAAGTGTTCCTGTATCCTTAGAAATCAATAGATTTCCGAGATTTAAAGAAGCATTTCTGAACCAAAACTTTTTTTGTTGTTGTTGCCCTTAGTTTTCGGAAACGTTTTCAAGTAGTTTTTGCTGTGTAATAATCAGTTTTCTCACCACGAAATATCGGTTGTTCGGATTTTATCAATTCTCAAATAAACATTTTCAGCCGCGTGATAGATTTTTTACATGCATGAGTAACAAAGAATACGTCAATGTTAATGCTGTTAATTTAGAAGATTTGTATATTAAACATGTTTGTCTATTGAACATATTTGTTTAACATGAACACGTTTACCTGAGAATTGATAGCATACGAAAAACTAATACTTTGTGTTGACAAAACTAATTAATTCACTGTAAAAACTACTCGGAAACGTTTTCGAAAATTACGTGTAGCAAAACAAAATTTTGTTTCAGAAATACTTCATTATATCTCAAAAATCTATTGGTTTCTGAGGTTTCGTAAGATAAAGGAACGCTTTTGGGTTCGTGGGTAACTCGGAAGAGGTTATATTGTATTTTCGTAAACCGTATTAAATTTTGCAATATTTTCGACACATTTGTCTTTTTTTACAATCTAGAAGCTATGTTTTGGATTTTTAATGTTTCTTATTTGTTGCATTTCTATATTACATTTTATGTTGTTGTGTTTAAAAATTGTCTTATACGGGATGTTTTGAAAAAAAATATTTTTTAAATTTATTTCATATTTATAGCCTTTATTTTAAAGCTAGCTACATTGGCAGCTGACTACAGGCACATCTGTTCCAAAATCTTGCTCCTCCCTGGGATTTTGTTAGCTGCTATTACTAATTTTCGTTTACTAATGTAATTTAGATAGATGCTTTTAATAATGTAGATTTCTAAGGCTTAGAAAATAATGTAATTCTTTGTTACAGCGGTCCCTAAAATGAATCGCCAAGCCACCAGGATGTACCGCCAAATTATAAAACATTTACGATATTATAGTCATATATGATGTATATGACATTTCATGGATAAGAAAAGGAATTCACAGTTATGTAATTATGTCTAAGTTATAATCATATATGACGCATATATGACGTATATATATGACATGTGTATAAGTCGTATATGACGTATGTGTGACATATAAGACGAAAATATTATGCATATATTGCCATATATTACGCATCTATGAGCGTTTGGAGTATATACTATGTATATATATATATATATATATATGCGTGTATATGATGCATTTATAAATTTGGCGATGACCTTGGCAAAATCGTAATTGTGGGTGGGCGCTATAACAAGAATTTGTTCTATAACAGGTAAAAGCGAAAGGAAAGGAATTCACAATTGTGTAATTATGTTCCGCCAGCAATAAAATCTAGCCTAAACAATGGAATGAAGATGTTCCATTATATAACGCTTTCCTATTGTCAAAGATCGTGCAGCTAAAATCAACCAAGGGTAATAAATGTTAAGTATATATAAGAAGTATTACAGCTTTGGGGATTAAATATGCGAAAATACATTTAAATATAAATACACCATAATTATATAAGAAAATCACTTGTTATCATTAAAGTAACAATGTATTTCCTTAAAGTGATAACAGTACGTATAAAGGCTTATAAATACCTTTTAATACATAGATCAACAAGTTTCGTACGCTCAATCGGTAACATTTTAAAGATAAATGATGATTAAAAACTTGATAAACAACAACTACTAGATCCCGTGTATAATGAAATCAGGTGCTTAAAAATGGCCAACTGTAAACGTGAAAATTACGTCATCTATATTTTTTTTTAATTTGTAAAGCATCTCGAGCCAAATTTTAAGTAACTCAAAGGAGGCTGATCAAAGCAGGCATATGTGCATTTAGATTTCTATTGATTCTCGGATAATGAATTGGAAATAATATCTTGAAATCAAATTATTTTACTATTCTTAAAAAATTAATCTGCAAGGGCACTAACCTATGTAGTCTGGTTAAAGCTGTAGTTCTTTTGTTACATTTGATATTTCTATATGTTCTTTTATTCTCATTTTGAACGTTCTATTTGCTCTATTTGTGTAAATACGCCATTTACCAAAGGAAAAGAACTAAATCATTTGATTCTGCAAATGTTCCCGTTCTCCCCACATGTGTTCAGAAGCTTCAGACATTATAGCAGCTGCTTAATAAAATTAAAAAAACAGAAACTGATTAGCCTAGTAGCACTTTTCAACAACCTTATCGATAAAACTAGCAATATATTCAGTTTGCAAAACAGATGAAATAATTGCCGTATTGAAGTATAAATGGTTTCCTGTGTCTACTTGCTTATAAAATTTCTACGTCTAACAGTTTGAATTATGATAGTAGGTTTTCAGAAGCAACGCTTCATTCATAAGATTAAACAAAAAGGAAAATTCATGCACCAATCATAAATTATGAAACACTTTCCAACACATTCAGAGTACTGTAACAAAACTTTCTTCAATAAACGCACGTGTACTTGGACCCTGTATATGATCTAAAGAAATTATACACTCTTAGTAGCATGCAAAAAATTACTTAAATTTTAAAAAGCATACCACGATTGAAAACGCAATTCAGCAATTATCACTTACAGACAGTACTGTAACCGAATTATTTTGAATATCCGTGTAAATGAACGATAATTGCTATGCACACCGTATTCTACTGTAAGCATCTTATGGCACACCTCAGTGCTGCATACAGGTCCCAAATTATACAGGGGCATGCGAGGCAGCTGCCTCGGGCCCCCATTTGAGATCCCCCTCCCCCCTCTGAGCTTAGTCAGAATTTTTGTTAAAAGGGTGCAAATGGTTCAAATTGGCCAAAAGTGACCAAAATTCTTACATTTTCAAAGATTTGGGAAGGAAGTGTAGCCCTCCACTTCCACAATCTGCTTCCTGTGCCCCATGTCCCCTCCTCCCCAAAAAGGAACAATCTACATCATCATAAAACTTTTGTTATAAAATTGTATACAAAAGTACTGTATACAAAAGAGTATACAAGAAGAGGAATGAAGTAACAACATAACAAGTGTTAAAATTTGTTACTATTAGTATAAGTACATGCCTTTACTTGTTTTTCCATATTATGGAATCACCCAAAATCATGCTGATACAATACAAAGATTAAATTTTATAATGTGGTAGAAAATTTTATATTATAACAAATAATCAAGAGTGACTGAAAGACCTGTATTTACACTTCAAAAGCTCATATGAGTCGTTATATTCATATACAAAAAAATAGTGTTCTGTCATATTTTAAAGTTGTGACCATCTTTCTTGTGATACCCTGTATACAGATGTAATAGTACTTGATCGAAATTTATGTATACATACAATAGGTATGAAGTTTAATACTAGTCACTTCAACATAATTCCCAAACAATTTCTATGGACAGATAGAAGGGGGCTCCCCAGAATGATGATTGCACCGGGGCCCCAGATAGTCTAAGTCGTGCCCTGGCTGTATATCAGTTTCAATGTGTTTAAAATAGTGTAATATCATTAAAATACATTACAAGCGATTTCTCACCGTAGACCATAATGTAACAGAATTTTTTTGAGTGTCCCTTTAACGAACTATAAATATTACAGACTTCAATAGCGAACATGCTATAGTAAACTTCAATAACATATATCAATTGCATGTCAATCCAAGTACATTTAACTGAGTTAGAGTACGGACAGACAGGAGACAAACAACCAGACGGCCAGACAGACAGACAGAAAGACAGACGGCCAGACAAACCGAAATCATAACCACTTTTCAACAATGTTGGAAAGTGTTAAAAAGTCAATTTTAAAACTATGAGAAGCAGGTCAAAAATATTAAACTTCTTCACGAAACATCGCTGATGCCCCAATACTTGTAATTACATAGTGTATTTGAAAGTCATAGAAAATAATTTCTTAGAATTTGTTCTACAAAAGGTAGAAGGAAAAGGAAAGGAATTCACAATTATGTAATTATGTTCCGCCAGAAATAAAATCTAGCCTAAACAATGGAATGAAGATGTTCCTTTATGTAACCGCTTTCCTATTGTCAAAGGTCGTGCAGCTAAAATCAACCAAGTGTAAAAATTTTAAGTATATATATAAGGAGTTCCGTAGCTTTTGAGAGATTACATATTCTCGAATACATTTAAATATAAATTAGGAAAAACATAAGCGTATTTATAAATAAAATATTTAAAAAGAGAGATAAGAACATGCAAAAAGAGTCATAAAAGAACACTAGGTATGCTGAAAGCGGATGTAGTCAGAAACAATGACCCATTAATTATTAAAGTTGAAAAGTAAAAGTTCTGAAAATAAATGGTTTAGATGTGTATTGTAGCTGTTGTTGTTACACTGGCCTATTGGCTATTTTGTAAGTGGAGTAAAAGGGTGTAATTTCCCCTCCCAGACCTTTGAAATTTCAGGTAATTTTCCTCATCAAATATATAAAAATGAAAATTTGTCTGTCTGTCTGCACCTTTATACAAATCAACAGTTTGGAAACCAGAATTGTGAAATGTTAAGTTTAGATGTGTTAAAATACGGCGGAGGCAACTAAATTAATCGAGAATCGAAATAATGTATAAGTTAATTTTTAATTAATAAAAAAACAAAAATCTAACAGCCTTTTCCTATCAAATTTAAGCATTTTCCATGATAGCAGTTGCCAACAATTAAAAATCCACAATAAAATTATTTCTACAATAATTAATTTTCTATTGAAAGATTTTCACGTGAAACATGAAAATGAAATAAAAAGTTTCAAAAGTTGAAATAAATATTAATATGACGTCAAATTGGTTATATAACGAAAATTTTCAAAAATTTCTCAATAATACAAAGAGTCAATAATACAAAGTAGTTTGTGTAAGTACAGAAAGCAGGTTAATATGGCGTCATTAGAGAATTAAAAAGAAAATTAATATGACGGCATACTGAAAGTTTAACGGACTTTTTCAAATGTTTGAGAATCATACAAAGAGAGTGTCAATATCAGTAATAGAAAAAACAAGTAGAAATGACGTCAGCAGGTGAATATAACGTCATATGGATTTGAGAAACGTATTGAATCGTGATAAAAACTGGATTATGGAAATATTGACATATTTTAGCATTTTAAAGTTCTTTGTACAACATGTTTAATTTTGAAATTGATTTTTCTACACAAAGATTCTTAAAATTTCGGACAACGCCAGGTACTTCAGCTAGTTTCGTATTAAAAAAAAATCTATAAAATCGTGCGGAATGATTTCCATCAATGGAAGCTCTTTCAGGCTTTCTCTCTGAAACAACCCATGGATTGGTCAAAGAAATAGAACATCTATTCTATATTCTTTGGATTGGTCACTATCATGCCTGTATAACACTAAATTCATGCTTCCAAAATTAGACAAGGAGTATACGTTCTAAAAAAAAAAAAAAAAACTAACAATATCTCTGATTTTCATTTTTAGCACTTTCCAACATAGTTGAAAAGTGTTTATGCATTCGGCTTGACTGTCTGTCTGCCGTCTGTCCGTGCTCTAACTCGCGTAAATATAATCGGAATGCCTTGAAAGGGAAATATGTTATTGGGGTTTACTGTGGCCTGTGTGGTATTGTAAATGAAGTGTGTAGCATTTATGATTCTTTTAAAGAGACGCTCAAAAGAATTCCGTTACATTACGCTCTATGGGGTAAAATTATTTGCGGCGTAATTTTAATGATGTGACAATATTTTAATTATATTGATATTGATACATATCACTGAGGTCACTAAAAGGCGCTTACTGTAGAATATGATGTGCATAGGATGTATCGTTCATTTACAGGGACACTCAAAAGAATTCTGTTACATTACGATCTATGGGGAAAAATCGTGTGCAGCGTATTTTAAAGATATTTCACCATTTTGTAACACCATTTTTCACAATCCGTCAAAAAGCCTTCTCAATAACATGTTCCCAGTATTGAATTCAGGGTTTGGTCCGAAGGGGTGGTGGGGAATTCCTCACGGGAACATCGAAATTTCTCCCCAGAAGATATAGGATTTTATACTTGTGAATGGTCTAGAAATGCATTTGACCACACCCCCTCCTGAACCTCCACAGTATCTCCCCACACACACACCAGAGGAAAATATCTGAGTGCAACACTGCATGTTCCACGCGCGAAAATTTTATCGAATTTGAATACTTCTGTATAGTGAAGGTGAAGGAACAGATGTCGCAGACGCACCAGGGTTGGCGCAATTTGTGTTTTGCGCCATTTTGGCAAGAAAACCCTGTTTTCGGGTACATGTTACGCCTAGCTTTGTAGAACAGCATGTTAGTTTTATTTTATTATGAAATACTTTATTTTATTAGAAAAAGCACACAATTTATATTATAAACACGCACAAATTATTTTATTATAAAACACACACAATGATTAATTGCTTATAAAACACACGCAATCTGCTCTACCGGCTTGCCATACAAAGGAAAATTTTGCCAAAATCGCCTCGTTGCCCACCCTTAAAATCGCCATTTTAGCGCTAAAAAGATACCCCAGTCCGTCTGCGACCTCTGTACCAAGGTGAATACCGTTGTGCTACTTGATAACATTGACCTTGCGTGAGTGGAAATATTTCAGAAAATATGGTGCATTAACCATATGATTAAATGATAATATTCGGCTTAACATTAATAATGGGTAATGCATTGTTTATAGTTATTTTCTGTTATCATTAAGTATGGTCAGAAAAAAATACGGATTTTTATCTTTTGCAGATGGCCCAACTCCACTGAAACTAGCTGTAGAAAGACCTGCATGGAACTCCAAAGGGCGCATGTTTCCAGTGTTGCATTTCTTTGCATTGTTGTACTAAACTGTTGTATTTTCTCTGTCAGAAGTAAGTCCTTCGGGATATTTCAATTTCAAATATATCTTCATTTTATTTTTATTTTGCTCGCTTATGTATATAACTCCAAATATATTTTTGTTAGTTATAAAAGTCAGTTGTAAGAATTCAAATGTTATTATATTACATATAAAGGGGAGAGTCTTAAATTACGTCCATTAATATTAACACGAAAAATATATCAAAAAAATTTTTCCAAAATATAGACTAAAACAATTTAATTACTTAAAACACGTCAAAATATCAATAAAAATATTTTTGAATATAAGCATGTGTACTATATATCATTCAATTTATTAGGAAGGGGGTGTTAGAAATTATTATGTTGGCATGACCCAAAGGAAATTCAATATTAGATGTAAGGAACACATTGCAGTTAATAAGTATAATAGGAGGAATACGGCCTTATCAAGACTTGGTAATAAAGAGAATATCAACATCCTATTTAAATAAGCTAAATTGATTTATAGATCCAATTTTTATTTGAAACTATTTGTGAGGGAATCTATTGAAATTTTTATAAGAAGTTTGAAAGTGTGTAATGATACATTGTCATTTCATATTCCAAATATTTGGGTTGAATGGTTAAATAATAGTGGGAAGCGGTCTATAGATGGAGCTACGAGCGGTTTTAAAATTAAAATTATAGAGGACATTGTATCTTCTTAGTTATAGGGACTGATCATGCATTCCAGTTTTGTGTACATTGTATTTGTGTTTTGTGTATTCTGATGATGATTGAGTGAATCAATCAAAACATGGCAATTTTAATATTTTTAATGTTTTTATTGATATTTTGACGTCTTTTAAGCAATTACAGTGTTTTAGTATATATTTTGAAATTTTTTGAGATATATTTTTAGTGTCAGTTGTTCGGTTAAAATAAATTATATTTTTATTATTTTGTTCTTCAAGCAAGTAAATAAATTAAAGAAAAGATAGGAAGAAGAGCAAAACTGATGAGATTGATATCCCTTTAAACTGACTAGTAAATGAGTTGCAAATACCAATCTCTAAAACAGTGGTTCCTAAACTTTATTGTTACGCGACCTACTTTAAAGTTTTAAAACGTTTTCGCGACCCACCTAATATGTAGGTATATAAAGCCTTATAAACCTTCCTTGACTCAAGTGGGTATGACATTCTCATCATCATTGTCAAATATATAATATTAATTTGGAATTTAAACAAGCAAACGAAAGAAACACAAGTAAAAGATCGAAAGCAATCAATACTTTAAGCTAAATGGATATGAAATACTAGCCTGTATCTCAATATTATCAGAATAAACTGTCGTTAAAAAAAAGGATTTTGCTAAAATCCTGTTTGAAAATTCTGTATTTTTTCTCCTTCTTCGTCTCAGAAATTTAAATTATTTGTTTTTTCTTAAATTCTGATATGTTAAGATCGTTATCCAATAACGGGGTGAAAAGCACTTTCCTTCAGTCTATTTTCATATCAATGTTAGCGTAGCTTGTTGAAGAATTGTCAGTTTTGTGAAATATGAGGAATTGTAAAATGAAAATTATAATTAAAAAAAGGGTCAATCGTTTAAGACTGTGTCTGTGGCGACTCTACGTGACATCTGACTCAAAAATATATGACATCCTCATCATCATTGTCAAATGTTCTTTTTTTTTTAAATTAAATAAACCAAAGAAAAAAAATCAATTGATCAGATTATAATAAACATACTTTAAGCTAAGTGAATAGAAAATAACCACCTATTAGAATGTTTATATCATCATCAATAAACTGAAATTGAAAGGATGATTTTGCTAAAATCCTGTTGGATAATACTAAAATTCTTTTCTCTTGTTCATCTAGAAAAAAAAAAAAAAAAAAAAAAAAAAAAAAGTAATTTTGTAGCCTATAGTTTGCTGTATGTTGAATTCTGGTATGGTAAGATCATCATCTAGTTAAGTGCTGAAAAAATCATTTTCTTAAAGCATGGTAATTTAATTGCTTGCTGAACAATCCTGACAATACTGTGAAAAATGACAAATTATCAGGTGAAAGTTCTATTTAACCCTTTCCTGCACAGACAAAGTCTGTTCAAAAAATAAAAAATTACTGACTGACACCGGAAATTACAAACGACTTTTTTTAGAAAATAAGAACTCCTTATTTTGAGCTTTCATTCTCGAAACAAAATTTTATTAAATATTTTTGGTGTCGAATGCAAGTTTGGAATTAAAATTAGGTGTGCCCAGAGTGGGACCACTGTGCCGGAAAGGGTTAAAAGAATGTCATCTGTGAAGATTCTATGTAACGTGTGGCTCAGTTGGGCATATACATTAATCATTGGTTGTGTTGAATATTAGCTCTTCAAATAAGCAAACGCAAGAATAGTAGTAGCAAAACCAAGCTATTCTAATTAGACGGTTTCTCTATAAACTAAAATAAATAAGAAATTCTAGCCTTTCGAATGCTAATATCATCAGCAAATGTCGTTAAAGAATCTATTTTGTTAAAAATCTGCTTGATAACACCATCATCCTTTCTTCTTATTATCTCACCAGTGGCTGAGAGGTTCTGCTCTCAAAGCTGGTAGACGGGAGGTGCTGAGTTCAAACCCCAATCGCGCTCGTCGATCTAACCGCTCGGAGTTTTCCGTGGTTTTCTTCGAACCTTGCCGTAAATACGGGTTAGGATCCCTTAGAAAGACTTTCACGGAGGACATTCCCCCCTAGGGCCTATATCCCTCGAGTAGATAATCGGCCATCATAAATCAACCAACCAACCAACGTTTCTTCTCATTTATCTTTGAAAAATCAAATATTCTCAGACTGTAGTGTGTTATTGGTTAAACACTAATTTGGTAAGATCATTATCTAATGAAAGGGCAAAAGGTCCTTTACTTTGAGCTCTTATCAATTCAAACTCAGTGCAATTGTTTTCCGGCCCCCAGAAGATTTGAGATTTTGTGTTTCGTAATGATTAAAAAGTATGATGCTCCACCCTCCTCTCGGAACTGCGAAATTAACTCCCGGAGAAAAATGTCTGAATTCAACACTGATTATAAAGCAACCGGTGTTAAAAAATCGATATTGTTAAAAACCTGCTTGATAACACCGGCATTATTTCTTAGTCTTCATCTAATAAAAATAAAGGAATTTGAACTTTTGTTCAATTTTTTTTCTGCTATTTATTAAACTCTGGAGTATTAAGATCATCAATCTAGGGAAAGTCTTAAAAAATGCTTTTCTCAAAGCACTTTTCGTGTCGGTGTTAGTGTAACTGCTTACTAGTCCTTGGACAATTCTATATTAAAAAATGAATTGTCAAGTAAAAATTGAATTACCAGTCCTATCATAGTCAAAAAGAAGAAAGGAAGGAAGAAAAAAAAAGGGTAGAATCAAAACTGGTAAAAGTGTATCACTGTAAACCAAGTGGTTACAAAACACCAGCTTCTCGAACGTTAATATCATATTAAAAAAGTGTTGTTAAGGAATTGATCTTGTTAAAATCCTGCTTGATAATACCATCAATTTCTTTATTCTTCTTCCTCATCCCTAGAGAATTTAAAAAAAAAATCTATAGATTATAGTCTTCTTTGCTTAACTCTGGTGTGGTAAGATCATTAACCAATTGAAGGATGAGGAAAATTCTTTTCTCCGAGCTATTTTCGTGTGTAATTTCCTGTAATTGCTAGCCTAACAATTCTGGAAATAGTGTGGAAATTATATTTAATATATGGGCAGATTGCTAAAGACTTTGTGATGGTTCAGGCTAATAGTTGATTTAATAGGACTTGTCACTATCATTACTGACACATCATGATCAATATTATTTTGCACTTGAAACAAACAATCGATCAAATAAAAAGAGAAAAAAGAGGAAAACCGGTCAGAGTGTATCTCTTTAGATCTTAACTATTGTGACAGAAATTGTCTCATAACTAATGTGAGCGCTCTCTGAAACCTCTTGAACAAAAGATGAATAAAAGGCTAGATTAACTCATATGATACTGTTTCTGTACAAGACTTTAAGTATAGGATTGTTATGGTTAAAATTCACCTATTCAGAAGTCTCTAGCGATAGTACTGGGGTTCCAAACGGAACAAAATTTCCCCAGTATCTATAGTTAAACTGAAAATTATATTTTAAACTGTGAAAATTGAAAAAAAAGAAACGGTTTGTGAGACCTCTAACAACAATTACGAATTAAACTAATTGATATAAAATCCCAGCATCCCAAACTTATTCATTATCTTCAAACAACTGTCGTTAAAGAATCGATTTTGTTAAGAATCTGCTTGATAACATCTTCATTCTTTCTTCTTTTTCGTTTCATAGAAATCAAAATGAAAATTTTCGGCTCTAGTTTGCTTTTTTGTTAAACGCTGGTGCAGAGAAATCATCACCTTACTGAACAACGGAAAAGTTTGTTTTTTTCAAGCTATATTCATGTCGATGTTGTTGTAATTGCTGGTTGAACCAATTCTAGCAATATTGCGGAATATGGTGATTGTTGAGTAAAAGTTACATTGAAAAGTATGTGCCATTCACTCGCTATTAAGACATTGTCAGTAATGGTACCATCTAATATTTGATTCAACAGTGCTCACTACCATAATTATTCCTATATGTATGAGAAATCAATCAAATAAAAAGAAGAAAAAGAGCAAAACCGGTCAGAGTGTATTTCTTTAAATCTTATGTGACAAAAACTGTCGCATAACTATCGTGAGTGGTCTCTGAAACTGCTTGAACAAAAGATGAATAAAAGGCTCGATTAACTCATAGAATACTGTTTCTGCACAAGACTTTAAGTATAAGACTATTACAATTAAAATTAAGCTATTCAGAAGTCTCCAGCGATGGTACTAGGGCTCCAAATGGAAGCCAGTATCTATAGAACCTTGTGACTATATAGCAAAAGGGCTAAATTGCAATGTTGTTTTCTCTGTATTGAATTTTAAATGCTAAAATAAGGTGATTACTCCAAAATGATATAAAAAACTTAATTATATATACGAATGTAAACCTTGAGGGTATAAATCATTACTCAATGTATCAAAACTGCATTATTTATAAAAATATATTAATTCAAAAAATACTTGTATTGCAGTGAAACCTGGAGCTTAGTGAACGAATTAAGACGGGCTTGTCAGTGAAAGGGTTAAGCTGAAAATTACAAGTTAAACTGTGAAAAGTAAGAAATGCAGTCTTCATGCAATTTCAGCGTCTCAAATTTATTCTTTATCTTCAAACAACTGTCGATTTTGTTAAAAACTTGCTTGATAGCGCCAACATTCTTTCTTCATTTTTGTCTCATAGAAATAAAAATGAAAAATTGTAGACTATAGTCTGTTTTTTGTTGCTGTTGTTTTTGTTGTTGTTGTTAAACTCTGGTGCGGAAAGATCATCACTTTACTGAGGAACGTAAAAGTATCTATTCTTCTAAGCTATTTCCATGTCGATGTTGTTGTAATGCTAGTTGAACCAATTCTAGCAATATTGCGAAATATGGTGATTTTTGTGTGAAAAGTTACATTGACAAGTTGACATTGTATACATCGTTACATTGACATCGTATGTGCCACTCAATCGCTATTAAGACTTTATCTGTGGTGGTACTATCTAATATTTGTTTCAACAGGGCTTACTACCATAATTATTATTTCCATGTGTTCGATATTATTTTGCACGCCAACAAACAATCACTCAAATAAAATAGAAGAAAAAGAGAAAAACTCGTCAAGAGTGCATCTCTTTAAACTAATTGATATGAAATCCCAGCGTCTCAACTCTTTTTTCTTCAAACAACTGTCATTAAAGAATCGATTTTGTTAAAAACCTGCTTGATAACATCATCATTATTTTGTCTTTTTTCATCTCATAGCAATCAAAATGAAAATCTGCAGACTGTAGTTTACTTTTTTGTTAAACTTTTTTGTTTTTCACCTCATTGAAGAACGGATTTTCTTTTCAAAGCTACTTTCATGTTGCTGTTGTTGTAGTTGCTTGAATCAATTCCAGCAGTGTTGCGAAATATGATGAATTGTTGAGTGAACGTTACATTTTAAAAAAAATGTGCCAATCAATCACTAATGGCTTTATTTGTAATGGTACTATCTAATATTTGATTTAACAGAGTTGCTACCATTATAATTGCTATGTGTTCAATGCGATTTTGAAGCTCAAACAAGCAATAAATGAAAAAAAAAAGAAACTGGCCAGACTATATATCTTTAAATTAATTGATACGAAATACCAGCGTCTCAATTTTTTTATCTTCAAACAACCGTCGTCGAAGAATTAATTTTATTAAAAACCTGCTTGATAACATCTTCATTCTTTCTTCTAACATCATCTCATAGAAATCAAAACGAAAATTTTTGCAGCCTATAGTCTGTTTTTTCGTTAAACTCCGGTGTGGTAAGCTCATCAAACTAGGGGAAAGCTTTGAAAAAATGCTTTTCTCAGAGTTATTTTCATGTCAACGTTAGCGTAATGCAGCACGTAATAACTCGTTTTATAAAGTTTCTTTTTTATCCCGTTCCAGACTATATCATTAGAGAAGAAAGTAGTTTGGCTGCTTTCACTTAAGAACAAAAGACACATCAACCTGTTTCTGATCTCTCAAGGTCGTCAGTTAAAGCCAGTCTCAAAATGTCAGACAAGAGTGTACATCCTGGTTTTTATTTTCTGCTTTGTGAAGACTTTATATTCAGTCTATACTTTATAATCACGGCCTCACTAAGAGATTATTGTGCTCAGGACACTGCCCAGTTTTAATGCCCTAGTAAATTGGTTGGTTTGTTTGAGGGAGCTGCAGTCTTTTTTTTAGGTAATTTCTATTACAACTAGTCGTTGGGGGCTACCGAAATACTTACCCATCATGGATATGCATAGTATAAAATATGAAATTAAACATGCGTGAACTATTTATAAAATGCATTGCAATTCGTATAAAATCGTGGCTTGATGATGTCATAAACTTTAAATGCTCTATTGCTGAATTGCGTAAAGAAACATCCTTGTAACTCCAAAATTGATAATCCTATTAACTAACGGTTTACTGCGTCGGATTAAGCGTCTCTTTTCTAATTAAAATATATCTTTGAATTTAAATTTGAATGAAATACGGGATCATGAAAAATCGAAGAGTGTGGAAAATATAATTACAAATATCTCGGCAACTCATTATCCGATCGACTTAATTCTTTATGCAAAATTTGTTTATATATTGTTTTTTATTTTCCCTCCGTAAAATAAACAATTTCGAAAATTTTTATGTATCTTTTATAGGGATCATTCTAGAACATAAAAAAGGGCAGGGTGCACATTACATAATAAGGGCAATTTTATTGAAAAGGGCACATCATTTCATAAAAAGGGCATTTTTGTAATAAGCGCATATAACAATATACTGATCGGGAGGGAAGTCTGGCAACAGCTTAAAGTACTCCTTAATTTAAAAATCCAGTAACATTTCTAATTTCCATAACTTCACCGTTTGAAAAATATTAAAAATAGCAAAATGAAACTTGTTTTCGATTTTTATTGTAAAATTGTTTACTATATTCAGTCATTTCCCCCTTTTCTTATGATATGCAAAAACGTCTCTCTCTAAAACTTTTATTCACCAGATAACTTTTTCCCGGTTTTAGCAAAACTGGTTTTGAAAAAGCTACAAAATAAAAGTTCTAAAGCTACTTCTCAAATTTTTTATAGAACTTATGTAAGTTATCATGTGGTCAAAGGCCAGAATGCCTGATCTAATACTATATTTCACTAGACAAGGTGAAATTAATCAATGACCCTTAGTTGCCCTTTATGTCTTGTTCAATGGAAAAAATAATAAATGAAAAAATTAATCACTCAAAGTCAAAGATTAGACATACCAGGGCATTTCACAGAGAAATAAAGAGGGAAAGAGGAGTACTCCTGATGTACCATATTAGCATTCTAAAAATGAAAGATAAGTAAAGAATTTTTGAAAGTACAATGCAAAAAAGGCAAGATTCTTCCAAATAAAAAGAGGGTACAATTCTACCTGGAGAAAGGGCAAGGAGGGTAGAATTCTACCAGGAGAAGGGGCAAGGAGGGTGGGATTTTATTTAAAAAGGGCATGAGGGCAGGTTGCCCTTCTGAAACTCTCTAGAATGATCCCTGTCTTTTATCAGAACGAATATTTCGAGAGTCCGAAAAAAATAGTTCCGGATAATCGAAGTTACTGAAATTCAATAAGCTTCTTCTCATTATTACATACTAAGTACATACCACATTTCAAGACTCTATCTCAATTTGTTCGGGAGGTAGAGCGTTTACAGACACACAGACAGACGGACGGCAAAAAATTTTTCTCTAAAAATATGTTTTTCGGAATCTTCAGTGTCTGAATCGTGTAAATAAGTCCAAAAAAATTTTTCGATTTTCAAAATGATTACAAGACTTACCCTATACTACGTATGATGTGTAAGTAAAAAGTAAGAAGCTACCTTTTGCAACCGTTCGGTGGGATGCAATTCAGGAAAATTCCGGTATATTTTTACCGATCATCATCCCTAGACCTCAAAACGACTCTCAGTGCAAGTGTTGATTTATCTATACAGAGGGTGTTCGTTCACGCATTTTTGTAATTATTTTGGAAATAGAAATATATAAGCAAATATAAGAATTTTATTTTCTAATATGTTCAATCTGATAGCCCTTTTGAAGAATTATCATATTAAATTTTGGTTTCCAAGATAAAAGAGCTTTTCTTAAAATATCAAGGTAGATTTTTTCCACTCCACGACCATAATCTTCCAGAGTCCATCCAATGTTTTTGATGCCGCTTATAACGAACTTGTTTCAAAAGTTGCAATGCATAGTAATCCATAGGAGACACGTCGGGGAACTTGGGTGGGATGCATTTAATTGGAATAACCCTCAATTCCGATTTCATTTCTCATTTTTCTCAAAATATAGCGGTAGATTTAGAGGTATGGCTAGTAGCTGTATCCTGATGGAACACAATGAAGACTTTTTTTTTGTGAAGTGATGAAATGTCTTCTTTGAAAACAGGTGTTAAAATATATTTCTAATAGTTATACGAGTTAATTGACATTTTTTCCTACTCTCCTTATATTAAATTTTCCGTTATAAGAAAATCCAGCAATAACCATAAAATCTTTAGTAAAACTTTCCTAGTTTTCTCTGAATCAACATTTTAGGTCTTTTTTTTTACTATTTTTCGGTAATAAATTCATATTTTTCTATTGCAATCAGATACATATATCTAAACTTTATCAGTTTTAACTACATATTTCCATTTTTCACCTGCCAAATAATTTTCATACAACAATCTGCACCTAGTCTTACGCTGAGAAACACGTTTTCGCATTAGGCAGTAAACATCAGTTTTTTGTTTTTTTTTTCAACCTTTGATAACTTTAAATCTGATTTTATAAGTTTGTTTACAGTTCCTATAAATATGTTTAAAAATTTTCGCGATAGCTCTTTGGGGAGTTGGATTTTCTTTTGATATATGAAATGCTACTTTAGATCTAATAAGAGGTGAACGTAACCTCTGTTGGATATACACATTTTTTACTTTTTTCCCAGTCAAATGTAAAATTTGACGGGTTTTTTTCTTTTTTTAATTAATTACGTCGTTTACTTTACGTGTACAAATATTGAAACCATGCTTACCACACCTTTTTTTTTTTTTTTTTAAATTTTTTTTTTTAATAATCGAATAAGAGTATTTCTCTTCTTAAAGCACAAATACATAGCCTTCGATACCTTGTTTATTTTCCAGCGACATTTTAAACCAAAGAATATTTTTAATGATACCGACGATAGTTAAACTCTATTCCGAATTTATGCCATACAGTTTTTTTTTTATTATTATTTAGATCATAGAGAAAGTCAAAAGCATTACAAAAAAATCCCTGACGGCTCGGCCTAGAGGCACAGGTAGATTTCGAAGACGCAGGCCGTGGGGCGCCTGTTTGTTGGGAATTGCGGAAGAAATGACCTTTTTGCCAGGATGCGATAGTCGGAACCGCCCACTTCGAAACCTAACTTGTTTGCAAGCGGAGCCGGCAAGGATTTTTTTTTTTTTTTTTTTTTTTTTTTTTTTTTTTTTTTTTTTGCTATAAAAGTTGGCCTATAAAAAACTCGTGAATATAAAAGTTTTAGATAATATTAAGAGGATTTATAATAAATTTAAACGGATTTGATATTTTTTGAATTGATGAAGTTATGATTTTTTTTTTCTTCTAAACCCCATTTTTAATTATATCAAAAATCTGTCCTACATAAATTTTCGGCCCTTTTTCTAGAAATAATAATAACTTTAAACGGATTCGATACGTATCATAATTAAGAAATTATGGGTTTTTTTCTGTTTTCACAAAAAGCCCCCCCCCCCCCCCCCTGGTTTGATTTTGCCCATTAACGAACTTGACCGAGATTTTATATATCAGTTTGGAAGAGATTTGTACAGAATTATTGCAGTTATCGTGTCCATAAAAAGTGACATAGATAGATAGATAGATAGATAGATAAAGTTTTGAACTGGGGCTGGTTTTGGGTTCTGGGAGTCATGATCGGCGTAGATCTGCAAAAAATTTTCAAAAATTCCAACTTAGGGGAGAATGTAATAGGTAGTATTTCTTACGAAATCTACCTAAAATGCATGAACATCGTCTGTGTATATATGTATTCAATTTTTGTTGTTGTTGTCGTTATGCGATAGCACTTGTATTTGTGAACCGCTTTGGATGTGACTGAGCATACGCACAAAAGACTTACGAAGATTTGGATCGAATTCGTTGGCCAGGTTCATCCGACATCTCATCTGCCGCCATTGCCAGCCACTTACAGCTTTCAAATTCAAAAAGTTATTTTAAAAAATCCAAAAAGTTTTTACCCTAAGTTTTTGGCCTTGATGCAAGTATTCCGGAGTATTTTTTGTTTTGCCTCTATTTTAAAAAGTGACTGAGATATGTTTTAAAAGTTTATTCAAACAGCAGTTTGAGCAGTTTGAAATTCAAGGTTTGAAACATAGCAGTTTGAAATTCAAGGTTAGCTGGCATTTTGAAACAAGATTAAAAATAAATAATTTTTCCATAAACGGGTTTAATTTATGTTTTATTGAACATGGGTTCCTGCAAATTTTCTGTCATTGTTGTTACCATTGTTACAATTCTCATGCACGTAAACTACATAGTTATATCCGCCAACGAAATATACTCGTCGTGCTTGGCAAAATATCGCCGAATTTGGTGGCAAAAATACGTTGTCATAAATAAGGCCAACTTGGCGACAGCTGAGACATATTTTTAAATTACCATTCAAATTCAGTATTGATAAAAACTGGGGATCTTGTATAATCGGGTTCCACGTTTCTTATCCTCGTATGATTGCGAAAAAAATTCTTAGAAACAGGAAATATGTGAAAGCTGAATTTTCCTCCCTGAACAATCCGGAAGGACTGTTCTTTTTTTTTTTTTTTTTTTTTTTCAAATTGTGATTTTATGCATTGCTTCTTCTCTTGTCTAATAAGAAGATTCCCTAGCTACAAAAAAATTATAATTATCTTCCTACAAATTGGTATTTTCTATATTGATAGTGGATAGTGGACATATTACTCTCAAAATACGAGGGTTGATCAAATATAAAGGGCACTTTTAATAGATTATTTTTAAAATATTATTTACCAAATTATGACAATGATATGCTTCTAAATAGCTTTCTTTAACATCTACACACATTTTCAGACATATTAGGAGTTGGTTCATTCGTGTATAATATAACGAATTAATAAGACCCGTACAAAGCCAGTGACACAAAAATTCTTTGATTTCTTCATCTGATGAAAATCTTTCTCCTCCTTAGTGAGACCTCAAATTTCCTTTACTAATGTTACACCTATGGACGTAGAATGCATTTTTATTTTTTAAATATCTAATAAAGAAATTAACATTTCTAACTCTTTTTTTTTCTGTATACTCTTCTTTAAAAATATGTCTCTTTTCTAGTCAACAAAATATTTCTAAAATTTGTTCTTAATTTAATATCTTATGTATTAAGGTGGTTCTCAAATGACCTGCTCAAAAACGCGAAACTTTCTGACACAATTTCTGACTCATTTTTAAACGCAAAGGCATATAATTGGAAGGGATGACTATGGAGGTGATTTGGAATTGAAATGAGTTTTCTATTTTTTGATTAATAGATTACTTGTCGAGTTATAAGCGATTCTGGTCACACGACGATACGTTTTCCGCGCTTCTCGGGTTCCCGCGTCGGGAATTCGGTTCAAAATGCCGACTTTGACAGTTTTTTTCTAAAAGAACTTCTGCCTTTATCAAAAAATGGAAAACGTGTTTCGATTACATAGTTTCTGAATAAAAACACCTGCCAATTTCATGCATTTCCGAACAAAAATGAATTAAAAAATATGTCAGAAAGTAGCCTGTTTGGATTTGAGAACAGCTTTAAAATCTCAGCGAAGGTGACGATATGTGAGTAAGATTTTAATTACAATCAAGTATGTATTTTAGAAATATTTTGACAACTGAATAAAAGTAGAGAGACATCCTTTAACCCTGGAATGGAATAATATGTCATTTTAACTTCTTGTCGATCTAAAATAGGCGGGGGAGAGAGAATTTCCCTGAATCGATATCTTTAAATACATGGAGTTTGTTGAAACAGTCTATTATATAAACAAGCTAGTATGTGGGGAAATGCCATTTTCAAGCAGGAGTCAAAGTGACTCCTAATATTTCCAATGAAGTGGACAAAAGTGATTATTTAATTCCAGGGTTAAGAAGGGTACACAGAAAAAGATGTTAAAAATATTAATTTCCTGAGGAACTAATTTAAAAACACGAATACATTTCACGCCCATAGATTTAACATTAGCGAGGGGAATTTGAGATCTCAATGAACAGCAAACAAGCAAATAACAAATGCTAATTTTAATAAATAACAAATGCTAATTTTAACAAAACAAATGCTAATTTTAACAAATAATAAATGCTAATTTTAACAAATGATAGTCCGAAGATGATAAGTTCCAAGTATAAGGAGGATCGTCGTACGTTCCCCAGTGAAATTTTCGTATCGTTACATCTATTGTGTTAATTCTTGTATTGTCCCAGAGATGATTAGCATTCGGATCGGAAAAAAAGCGTTTTTGGGACTGATGTGAAACTTTAATCTTGCTGAAAATTAACATTACTATCATATATATTATTTATCCTGTCAACATCCCTTTTTCTAAGAAAATACGAAACACAGAACGACGGATGAGATACCATATGAAAGGATTTTGAACAGGCTTCTGACATAGTACACTTACATTTTCCTAAAACATGTTTTTTGATTAAAATTTGATGATAATTAAAAATTAAATCAGGATTGTTTTCATAAATGAATGAAAGATTTTCTTCAAATTAGTGTTGCCACAAAAATAAAATTCCGGATTATATCATGCTCAACAATGATTATAAAAAAATAAATAGCACAAAAAAGATAAAGTGTGACATCTCTGCACGTGTTTATTCTATATTTATGATTAAAAAGCAAAATTGAAATTGCAATGTTTAGAAGAAAAAGACACCATGGATTGTCCCATGTTTTTTTTTTTCGATGCAGTTAAAATAAGATTGTTAATTTTTTTTCCTTGCGCGTGCCTTTTTGTAAGTTTGATGGAATAAATAAGCTGATATTCTGGCTTGACTAATTAATGTTAGGGAACTGATATAGCAGGCCCAACGGTGTTGGCACATTTTTTTGTGGTGCTATTTTGGAAAGAAAACTCCCTTTTCGAATACCTGTTAGGCCTAGCTTGCGAAAACATGTTAGTTTTATTTTATAATAAAATTGTATTATAATTTTACTTTAAAATACACACATTTAATTTTATTATTACACACAGTTTTATTTAGCACACACATTATTTTTATTACACATATTTTAATTTTATTTATTAATTATTTTTATATTATTTTATTTTTAATTTATTTACATGCACATTTCATTTTATTATAAAATGCCAAGTTGCCATACAAAGCAGAAGTCACCATGTTACCCCGCCAGGCAAAAAATCGCCATTTTGGCGCCAAAAAGAAACCCCGGTGCGTTTGTGACTTCTGTATCAATGTAGTTTACAGGTATTTTTATTCTTAATGTTTCTTTAGACGTTTAAATCTATCTAAAAAATTTGGATTGCAGTTCGAAATCCTCGCACGGGTCCCACTGGTACTACATTATATGGCCGTCATTCATGAAGAAAGCTGACGCACAAAATACCACATAAATCCCCAAAAATATTATTGAGAACTTGACCAGTTTTTGCTTCAGTGGAACAAGTTTCACTTTTTGTGCGATATTCTATAGTAGCGATATTCTACCTTGTTTCACCTTCTAGAAGGCCATTTTTAAAGAACTTGTGCCATTTACGTACTTGATACGGCGTCATTACAAAATTGTACATTGATCTTTTCATTTTTTGAAAGTTTTGTAATTATACTTTTTGCAACTGCACTAGATTCTTTGTATTTAGTCATAATACTATCGATTAAATAAATGAGCATATGAAGAATGAAACGGTGTCAAATCAATTTGTATACCTTAAAGGACTTGATCATGATTGTCATCACACCAAGTACAAACGAGTGGGTAAGTGTGATCGAAGATCGCACAAAGGATTTCGTTTAATATTCCTTTCAAAACACTTTACCCTTCCTTTAATAAATCCAAAAAAAAAAAAAAAAAGTCATGTTTTTTATAAAGTAAAAATTTACCGGCCTATTTTTCTCGTTTTTTCGAAAATCTGAACCGATTCGATAGCGGGCGAATAATAATATCTGTCATGTGGACTAAATGCGATATTAAAAAAATAATAATAAATTTCAAAATTTAACATGTTGTATAGAGACCTTCAAAATGTTAGACGTCAAATTAATTTTCTTTTTAATTCTCTAATGACGTCATATTAAGCTGCTTTCTGTATTTACACATACTCATACTCCTTGTATTAATGAGAAATATTTGAAAATTTCCGTTTTATTACCAATATGACGTCCTATTAATCTTTTTTCCCATTGGTGAAACTTTTTATTTCATTTTCATTTTTCACGTGGAAATCTTTCAATAGAAAATTAATTATTGTAGAAATAATTTTATTGTGGATTTTTAATTGTTGGCAACTGCTATAACGAAAAGTGTTTAAATTTAATAGTAAAAGGCTGTTAGATTTTTGGTTTTTTATCTCTGTATATTAAAATAATACGATTTTTTCAAATTTTATGATTTTGAGCTTCATAATAGGTATTTAGCTATAAGTACACAAAATTTCGTGACTGTAAGTTACATAGTTTCTGAGAACCGGCTCTGTGACGGACAGACAACGAAGCGGGGTTAACAGGGTTTCGTGAGATGAACGAAACCCTAAAAATATCTATTGATATTAAAGAGTTTTCTTTATATTTGATCCACTCTTGTAATAAGCATTACTCTTATTGCAGTTTTAAATTTTATTTTCCAGCAGACCTAACCGTAGATCAAGTTTCGATCGGGTCGGGATTCCGACCCGGACCCGGGGAGTTATTAATGAGCGAAAGTGTTTTAATTACCGACCGAAACCGAACTTGAAAAAGAATCAAAAACCGCAAAGTTTCGCCTCCGAAAAGGTTTGCCGGTGGAGACGATTCTCGAAAAAGGCAGGGTCGCCAGGAACATATTAAGCCCCAAACCGCAGTGCGGGTTTTTAAACCGACCCGGATCTACGGAAGTCGAGGGGTCAGAAATTCGGAAATGGGACAGACAGATTCAGGAGAGCATTTGCTTTCAGAAATTCGAAAAATCATTCCCGTACGACCATTAGAACCGAAAAAATTCTTTAAAAATCGATCGATAAAAAATAATTTTTTAATTCTTTCGGCGCGGCATGTGGAGACCGCAGACTGCCTGGAGCGCAGATGTTTGGAAGGAAGAAAGAGCAAATTCACGTGACAGCTTTCATGTAATGCTCAAGTCCGTTTTCGAAAAACAATGAAGGAATTAATCTCTGGACAATCCCAAATCGGCCATCACACGTAAAAAAAAATCCTGATTTCAACAAAAAAAAGATTGTACAATTCGACCAGTAAAATCGGAAGATATCAATTAAAAACCGGTTAATGAAGCAATTTATTTCTAATCATTTGTAACCAATGCAGAAAAACGACACGTGACTGGATATTTTCAGACAAGAGGAGGATTTTCAAGAGTAGAGGCGCAATTTTTTTTACGGTGGTCACGTGACGTTCAATTGGGTTTTTTTCAGAGGGGGGCCCAATCTCTGAATCTAAAGGGCGCAGTAATTCCTAACTTTTACAGGGCGACGCAAAATTGATTCTGCTTTCAGAATATCTAAAAATTATTCCCATATCTGTATTACGAGCCGATATATTATTTTATTGTATAATTAATCATCGTTATTTGTATAATTAAAGCAAAAGAAAGATTTCTATTACAGTGCCGGCTAGATATTAAGATTTTAAGAAGTAGGCCGCGTCTAAACTTTTTTTTTTTTTTTCAGTTTTGAGTTTTTCTACAGGTCCCTGTCTTTGAACAAGAAGTCCGGTAGTCTAAATCAGTCGTTTGAGGAAAAGCAGTGTCATCGCCCCCTCCCCCCCCCCCCTCCTTCAGTTTTTTTTCTCTTAACTATGAAAGCGGGCTTCGCCCGTTATCGATTTTTTTTTTTTTTTTTTTTTTTTTTCAGTTTTAAGTTTTTCTACAGGTCCCTGTCTTTGAACTAAAACTCAGGTAGTCTAAATCAGGTTCTTTTGAAGTGAAAAAGTGAGTTTGCTTTGATTGTATTTATAGGGAAAAGGGGGCTTCGCCCGTTATCGATATTTTTTTTTTTTTTTAAGTTTTTCTACAGGTCCCTGTCTTTGAACTAAAACTCAGGTAGTCTAAATCGATAAGGAAAAGCGGGCTTCGCCCGTTATCGAATCGGGACGGTTGGTGAATTAAGACATATTTGTACATTTGTAGTATTTTTGAGGAAACCAATTCCATTTCAACAAATTTAATATTTTTAAACGTTTGATTGTTTATATGTATAGAAAAATTACCACTATTTTCGATTAGTAAAAAGCGGGCTTCGCCCGTTACCGAATCCGGACGGTTTATGTAATTAAGACATCAGATTTTTTTTTTTTTTTCAGTTTTAAGTTTTTCTACAGTTTACTGTCTTTGAACGAGAACTCCGGTAGTCTAAATAAGTTGTTTAAAAGCGGGCTTCGCCCGTTATCGAATCCGGACGGTTTATGTAATTAAGAGATCAGAATTTTTTTTTTTTCAGTTTTAAGTTTTTCTACAGCTTACTGTCTTTGAACGAGAACTCCGGTAGTCTAAATAAGTTGCAACGATTTCAGTTATGATCGTATAAATAATTTGCGCCACCTGGTGGTGGAAGGTGGAACTAACGTATACTGCAGCGCGTGCGCAGCACGAATGCTATACGGTGCCGCAGTCAGCGGGGACCCGAACCGGAGGTTCGTTCAGTTAGAGGTTTATACTATTCGACTAGAGCTTATCGGTTTTAGTTCGTTTTTCACCACCAGGGGCGTTTACTTATCTCTGTTTCTATGGCCCGGATCACGACGGGGTATGGCTCATTCGACTCAACGTCGATAGAGGATACTACAGCTTATTGATTTTTGCTCCGACTCTCACCACCAGGGGTCGCTTTCCTATCTCTGTTTCTATGTGAAGGATCACGACGGGGTATGGCTCATTCGACTCGACATTACGGGGCCGCAGGCAGCGGGGACCCGAGCCGGAGGTTCGTTCAGTTAGAGGTTTATACTATTCTATGTGCAATTTAAGGGATTATCCGGTGCGTGCGTAGCACGACCGGTTTACGGTGCCGAAGGCAGCGGGGCAGGGTCGGAGATTCGTTCAGTTAGAGGTTTATGCTATTCGATGTGCAAATTAAGGGATTATCCGGTGCGTGCGTAGCACGACCGGTATACGGTGCCGAAGGCAGCGGGGACCCGGGTTGGAGGTTCGTTCGGTTAGAGGTTTATACTATTCTATGTGCAAGTTAAGGGATTATCCGGTGCCGAAGGCATTGGGGCAGGGTCGGGGATTCGTTCAGTTAGAGATTTATACTATTCGATGTGCAAATTAAGGGATTATCCGGTGTGTGCGTAGCACGACCGGTATACGGTGCCGAAGGCAGCGGGGACCCGGGTTGGAGGTTCGTTCGGTTAGAGGTTTATACTATTCTATGTGCAAGTTAAGGGATTATCCGGTGCCGAAGGCATTGGGGCAGGGTCGGGGATTCGTTCAGTTAGAGATTTATACTATTCGATGTGCAAATTAAGGGATTATCCGGTGTGTGCGTAGCACGACCGGTATACGGTGCCGAAGGCAGCGGGGACACGGGTTGGAGGTTCGTTCGGTTAGAGGTTTATACTACTCAATGTGCAAATTAAGGGATTATCCGGTGCGTGCGTAGCACGACCGGTATACGGTGCCGAAGGCAGCGGGGACCCGGGTCGGAGGTTCGTCCGGTTCGAGGTTTTACAAGATTCGAGATTTTCTACAATTCGAGGCACCGATGTAAATTAGGGGCCCGCTGGCGGGCGAAGCCAGCTAGTCTTTTAATAAATCATAAAAAAGATAAATATTTGTAGCGTAATTGGTAACTTCGCATTCATGTATTAACTGTTATTGCATATAAAGTACTTCACGTTCAAATGTAAAAAAATGTGACTTTTTTTCACTCCGATTAAAAAACTCAATGTTTATGAACAATGTTCAATTATCCGTGAACAAATACACCATTTTTATATCACCATTTTTTTTTCTTTATGTTTTTCACTTTTAACTTCTTGTTACAGGAAATTGCACAGAAATAAAGGCTCAGTAAAAGACTTTTTTCCCAGTTTTTTTTCGTAATTTTTATGTATTTTTATTTATTATTTGTGTATTCTCTATTCAATCATTGACGTATAAGCGATTATGACGCACATTTTTGAGATTACTCAATTTAAGGTTCTTCATATGACTTCCTTAAAAGACAACTATAGTTGCAAAGAAATGTGATTCATTTAAAACTTTAAAATGAAGGTATGTTTTTTAAATTACTTTTTTCACCATAGAATTTAATAGAATTGACAATATAATCAGCTTGTTAAATTAGAAAAATTTTGGAGATTTTTCAAAACTGCGGATAAGGTATCAGATTAATATTCAATTTTACGTTGAATGTTTCGACAGGGTAAAAAATAGTCTTTTATTTAGCACTACCGCTTTTGAGTTTTGTACAATCCTGTATCAGAGTTCTCGTTGCCGATCGCATTGCACCAAATCACGATAAAATATTTCATTTGGAGAGAAAACAAAAGATTAAACCATGAGTTTTTTAACCATTGGGAAAATGGTTGTTGTTTGCGGTCGAGAATGGACCTCTTGATGCTCGCAATTTATTATTTTAACCGATTTTAACGGAATTCTGTAACTTTAGAAGAATTTTTTAAGCGTTTTTAACGAAATTCTGTAACTTTAGAAGAATTTTTCTTTGAATAGGCAATAGAAATGCATAAAATCGTTATAAAAATGTTAAAGTTACAAAAAGGATAGATGCAAACTATCAGATATGAAAAAAAGTCGAATTCAAAAATTGACGTCGGATGAGAAATCGTCTTATAAAGCAAAAAACGTGGTCTTCAACTTTAATTTCCTCAAAATACCTTTAGCTCAGACATCAATCTAAACAAGAGTTAAAGTTATTTTAGGAAGGACCCGATAAAATATTTTTGTTTCTGCTTGCATTAATATATTGTAAATTTGGTACTTTCGTGCTATAGCGGCTCCCAAGGCTGAATCGCCAAGCGACCAAGATTTATCGCCAAATTATAAAGCATGTATGACATTATAATAATATATATATTTATAACATTTCTTGACGTATGTGGCCAGGTTATAGTCCTATATGATGCATATATGATGTATATATATATATATATATGACATGTGTATATGATGTATATACGACATATAAGACGCAAATAATATGAGTATAATGACGTATATGGCACATATATATGCGTATATAGTATGCATATATAAGCTTTGCGATGATCTTGGCGAAATCATAACTGCAACTTTGGCATAATCATAATTGTGGGGGACGCTATAACACAAAAGTACGTTTTTTTTAAGCTTTCGGAACATTTTCCCAATGGTTATTGTAATTTGTTAAATTATAATTTTTTTCTTTGCTTTTGACGACACTCTCAAAAATGTTATTGCATGATTAAACGTTTTCAGTGTAACTTATTATTTTTGTGTTTTGATATTTTAAAGAACCAGTTCACAGTAAAAAATATATATATCTGTTTTCATTTAATTCACTAACATGCTATCCCGAATATGGAGTTCACTAAAGGCTTTCTTTGATAAAACTATATACAAATCAATCTGGCTATACTTTTTTTTTCGACTTCTCTATAATACCCCTTGTTTTATTTGTTTCTATAACTGATACTTGAATTTAGATAAACAACTAAAAATCAATTACAAAAATTGGAATTTATTGAAGAGGAAGAACAGGGTATGTTCGAGAGTTTAACGAACAGTTTTGGAATGTTTCACGACGAATCTATTACTAACATTATTTGAATTTGGCTGCAGTTTTTCTTTAATGATTAGCCAAATTGCTAAGATCAGTTAAAAGCGAGTGAGAACATTTCATGGTAAAACACGAAAGTGTCCAAAATTTAAATTAATAAAATTAAAAAGACAATTCCGAGCATATTTTGATGCAACGTGTCTGATGACCAATTCAATTTAACTTGATATTAAATTTCGTGTTCGGCATAAAATGCAAATCTGTCTTTTCGGTTGACAGATTTCAGTTTAGTGCCAAAGTGTTGTATCTTATAGTTAATTTTCTGGTTCATAGCCAAATTTTGTATCTGAGCCAATGTGGCATTGTACCCATTATGACAAACCTTGGACGTGGAGCAAATAACAAAATATTAAACAAATGCCAAAAAAAAAAGGATGATTTTTTAAAATTTACTTTTACAAAGTATGGTAATACAATCAACTGCCAATTGTAGTAACTCAGCCACTTTTCACTTAGTTACTTTGCATTATCGTAGCCAATGTTGAATTCAGACACTTTTCCCCATGAGCGATTTATGGGCGCCGGGGAGGGGGACATTATAGAGTTCCGGGGGGAAGAATTGCACTTTCTGACCATTTAAAATATAAAATCTCAAATCTTCCGGGAGGGGCACATTTCAATTCTCCAGGAAGAGTGTCCCCCCCCCGGGCCACCCCCTGAATTCAACACTGATTGTAGCTAATCAAGGTTTTATAATGCCATAAAAAATAAATAATTTGAGCTACAAATTTCAAACAAATTTCATTTGAAAGTATATATATATTTTTTCGATGATGTAAATATTGAAATTATGGGATATTTAGAAGTGAATACATGAGCAATAAAAGAGAAAGAGATAGCGCAGGTCCTTGATTAAATCGCTATGACATCGGCGTACCTACTACTTTTTATGATATATTTCTAATTTTAAGTGTTCAACACATTTATATCTGAGGAGGACGGACGAAAAGGAATAGGACTATGTCACTAAGAGAAAAATAATTAACGAAAGTTTGCGTCTCAAAACAAAAATTGATGCACCTGGTTTTAATTGAATGGTTAACCTGTTGCTTAGCATTGGCGACTATTTTTATATTAAATCATGCCTCAATTTACAAAAAAAAAAAAAAAAATAGTGATAGATTTCTCTATCGTAGTACAAGTGTATGGCAGAGATTGTTTTTTAAAAAGTGGGGCGAGTAGAATAAAGATATAACCGCTGGGACAACATATGTCCCAACTCGTAATCAAAGGGTTAATTAAAAAGTTTTAATAATTATTTTAATTAATTATACTTTGTCCCTTATTTTCATATTTTTAATTTATAAACAGCACTATATTAATATTACCCAATTTCAAAGATTATAAATTACAACTTTATAATCTTTGTTATAATCTTTTTATTGTCGATTGTCGCCTTAATTTTTTTTTAAATCTTTTTTTGAAGCACTTAAAATTGCATACTGGCGCAGTATTGAGTAATAATATATTGCTATAATATCCCAAAAATTTCAGTCATTTTTCTAAAAATATTTTCCCTCTGCATTGTTATCGACATTTTGTTATAATTTTTTTTTTCGAAACGTTTTTTCCTTCTCAATATCCACTGCATCTGTAGGTTATAGCAACAATGAAATAAACTATTTTCGCTGAAAGCTGCTGGAACGTTAGAAAAAAAAAATAGGTCGGAAATGACATTCACGATGTCAAAAAGCTTTCGCAAAATAAAAATAGCTACAGCATTTACAAAAGCTATACGAAATGGAGAATTGTTTTTCCATTTTTGAGTTATTTTTAGTGTTGCTAGAACGATATATTTGAAAATTCTGAAAGAATAGATAGATCTCTGGGTAGAATCCATTGAAAGTAATTTTATAAATAGCTAAAGCGTTATTTTGTATTTATTTATTGTTTTTAGATGCGTCCGTAATTATATAAATACGTAGCACATATGTATATTCATAGTCTTGTCCGTCCGTCTGTCCGCATATAACAACGCAAAAACTACCCAACCGAATGGTTTGAAATTTAAGATATATTATCGTTGAAGGATTTTGTCGAGTCATTTTAAATTTTATGAAAATCGAATCGAAACTTTAAAAGATATTAATAAAAGTTTTCTTTATTCTATTAAATCCTATCGTACGTAATCTATATAATAAAAGCGCAAGTCATGTAACTGAAGAAAACAAATAAGGGCCAACCACTTATTTTTTCATATGCCAGGCGGCCCTTTTTATTCAAAATTATTTTTTCGAATAAAATTTCATAAAAGTTACATTTTTAGAAAGATCGTTGAAAAAATTTGTTTGTTTGAGAGATGAGTTACATTCAAAAATGTATGGATTCTGATATAACTTCAGTGGAAATTAGGTTAACAGCCGAATATCTCAATCCATTAGAGTAAATAAACACAGGAAATTCGTTCATTATGAGTCATAAAAATATTAAACCATGGACGTAATCATTCGCAAAGCAAGATCTCCATGGTGAATTTTACAGTGCTGTTTGGTGTAGAAAAAAAAATTCGCATTTGTAAACGTTGCACACTATACACTATAAAATTATTAATTACACTATATAATACACTATTAATAATGTTAATACACTATAAAATCTACTCGGAAACGCTTCCAAAAATCACTGGCAGCAAAATAAACTTTGTTTTTATAAATGCTTCTATACATCTCGAAAAAATATTGGTTTCTGATGTTTCTAAAGGACGTTCTTCGGAATCATGGTTAACTCGGATGAGGTCATTTACGTCCGTGCTTTCATGATATTTTCCTAGATTTTTTTTTGTTTCACACCGTACTTCATAAAATGTAAAATGTAAATTATTAGGAGAAATTGAAAAGACTGCTCTTATATAGCAGAAACCTTTATAGAAGATCAATGTATCCTCGTCGCAGCCCATGGCTCCTGAAGTTATTTCTTTATCTTCAAAAAGCTTTTGAAGAAGGATTAATCATAAACTTCACAAAACAAAAGGTTTAAAAAGTTTTAACACATGTTTCAGAAATGAAAAGGCCCTTTATTGTATGTAAGTATTGGAAAAGACGTTTCTATAATTTTTTTTAATCTCTTAGTTTGTGGGGTTTCTGGAGATAACTGAAAAGTTTCTAGAATTGTGGGCAACTACGAAGCTATACTGGATTTTCATAAACGTTTCGTCGATATCAGGAAACATTCCGTAATTTTTAATAGTAAACGAAAAAGAATGTGTATGTAGTTTTTAAATATGAATAATTCTTTTTTCAGGTGCTCCTACCCTTGAAGCTACTCCCCTAGAGCCCCTGCTGGCAGTGGCTGGGGATGCTGTGCTGATAGATTGCGTAGTCAAAAATCTTGCAAATTACACTGTAAGTATCAATTTTTAAACAATTAAGTTATACATATCGTTTGTAACTTTTCAACACTTTCCAACATAGTTGAAAAGTGCTTATAAAATCGGTTTGTCTGTAGAAATGAAGATGTGTGGGAAAAACCATCCAGCGGTTCGCCGCTAGCGCTATGCCCATGCATTGTATGACAAAAATAGCTTGTTTTAATGTGTTCTATCACCCTTTAAAGTATATCACCTCTTTTATTTTCTTAAAGATGGCAATAATAAGATAAACTAGTCGGATGTGCCAAACCCAAAACTTTCTTCTATCACATACAAATTTCACATACACCGAAAACGAATCAGCACTAATTTATGTCAAGGTCTAACTGAATCTAAAGTTTTATCAAATTCCGTGCATTAGTTCTTTAGATATGACTATCGCTAAAATCGTGTAAATCCGAAAAATGCAGCATAGCAACGCCAACTTTGGGAGATTTACGCCAAAACCTAATCAACAACAACGTTTGTCAACGTCTAACTGAATCTGAAGTTTGATGAAATTCTGTGCATTAGCTTTTGAGATATAGCTATTGTAAAAATCATGAAAAAAGTTGCATAACAGCGCCCCCTGTTGAGCTGTTTACAGCAAAACGTAACCAGCATCTATTTATGTCCCCGTCTAAAAGAATCTGGAGTTTGGTGAAATTCTGTGCATTAGTTGTTGAGATATAGCTATCGTAATAATCAGGACAAAAGTACCATAATAGCGCCACATGTTGGGAAATCTACACCAAAACGTAATCAGCGTCTATTTATGTCAAGGTCTAACTGAATCTCTAGTTTGATTAGTTTTTGAGATAGAACTATTGCGGAAATCACAAAAAATGCAGCATAGCAGCGCCACCTGTTGAGCGATTTACATTAAAAACTAATCAGCACCAATTTATATCAGGGACTAACTCAATATAAAGTTTGATTAAATTCCGCGCATTAGTTCTTGAGATACAGTGCCCACAAAATTTTTGTCACATACAGACACACAGACAGACAGAATCACAGACTCACAGACAGACATTCTCTAAAAACAGTCAAATCATGTTCAGGACCTTCTAAAACGCATAAATCCGTCGAAAACCGGAAGTCGAAAATTTTTATGAATCCAATACTTTCTTCCTGTAAAGATAGAAGAAAGTATGTTGTGAAATGTATTTTCAGATGGATACTTTGTTTAATATATAGTAGAATAATTTGGTACATTTGTGAAAGGGAAAATGAGAGGAAATTACGTCAGTTTAACGCTATCATAATAGCGTTATTAAGATTTATTAATTTAAATTCACATTTCGTTTTATGTTTTAATATTTAAACAAGTAATATAAAAAAAATTAAGTCATTCCTACTTTTTAATCATAAATATATAAAATAAACCCGTGCAGCAGTCATGTCCCACGTTATCTTTATTGAACATTATTTTATAATCATCGTTGCGGTATTTTATTTTTTGTTGGCATCACTAATTTGAGAAAAATCTTTCATTTCATTTATGAAAACAATGGGAGAAATTTTTTTCTCCCATATAAAAATTAAAATTAATTGATTAAATTTAATTAATGAATTAATATTTGAAAAAACTGTATTAACATCAATTGTCATCCAGTACAAGTTTGAAAAAATTTATTTGAACTTGAATGGATAAATAGAAAATATTTTATTAACGATTGAAAATTCCAACAAGTGTGAGCTAATAGTAGGAATTTAAAAAAAGATGAACGTTTTATAAATAAATATGGCGTCACTTTTGCATTTAAAAACGATATATTAATAACTCAAAATCTATCAAAATATTTGTTCCCTTGCTTACTTTCTTTCTAAGATGTGACAACAGCATATTAAAAAACCTTTTATTTAAAGGATATTAATCATTCTGTAATTAAATAACAAAATTTTGAATTTAATACAAATCTACACGCTTGAATGGGATAAAAAGCAGCCTGTATCCTTTTTACTTTCTTCTATCTTCAGAAGAAAGTATTGGATTCGTGAAAATTTTCGACTTCCGGTTTTCGACGGATTTATACGTTTTAGATGGTCCTGAACACGATTTGACTGTTTTTAGAAAATGTCTGTCAGTGAGTCTGTGAGTCTGTCTGTGTGTGACAAAAATTTTGTGGGCGCTCTATCTCAAGAACTAATGCGCAGAATTTAATAAAACTTTAGTTTCAGTTAGACTTTGATATAAATTGGTAATGATTAGTTTTTGATGTAAATCGCTCAATAGGTGGCGCTGCTATGCTGCATTTTTCACGATTTTTACGATAGCTATATCTCAAGAACTAATACACAGAATTTCATCAAACTTCAGATTCTGTTAGACCTTGACATAAATCAATACTGGTTACGTTTGGATATATATATAGTCCAACAAGTGGCGCTGTTATGCTACTTTTTTCATGAATTTCACGATAGCTATATCTCAAAAACTAATGCTCAGAATTTCATTAAACTTCAGATTCAGTTAGACGTTGGCATAAATTGTTGTTGATTAGGTTTTGGTGTAAATAGCCCAACAGGTGGCGCTGCTATGCTGTGTTTTTCAGAATTTACACGATTAAAAAAAAAATCAGCATAGCAACGCCAACTTTGGGAGATTTACATCAAAACCTAATCAACAATAACTTTACGAACTAATGCACGGAATTTAATAAAACTTTAGATTCAATTAGACCTTGATATAAATTGGTGCTGATTTGTTTTTGGTGAATGTAAAACCTGTATGATATAGAAGAAAGTTTTGGGATTGGCACATCCTACTAGTTTCGGTTGTAAGTTTTAAAGTGATTAATTCAGCTATTTTGATGTCACTGTTTGATCACGGAAACTATGACATCATTTCAGCAAATCGATGCTATTGGATGGGCTCGAACTCCTTCATTTTCCCCTTACAGTTTTATTTATAAGAATTTATTAATTAACTGCAATATTTAATCAAACAATGTGTTTTAACGAAATGTGAATGTGTTACATCAGAAGCCTGTTCATAAATCTTTCGTATGATACCTCATTCATCGTTCTGCATTTTGCATGTGCTTAGAGAAGGGATGTTAACAACAGAAATAATATATATGATGAATTAAATAGAAGCTTAAATATTGTATCTCTTTCCGCTAAAAATGGATTTTGTCTTTCCTTGTTTAGCTTGTATGTACAATAAACTAGACTTACGAGTAATTTTTACATAACTTCAATCCTTATATATTATTTCTCCTGTCAACATCCCTTTTACTCAGAAAATATGAAACGCAGAACAACGAATGAGATACCATATGAAAGGTTTTAGAACAGGCTTCTGACATAGCCCACTTAACAATTCGTTAAAACATGTTTTTGATTAAAATTTGCTAAAATTAAAAAATTAAATCGGCATTGTTTTGATGAAAGAAATGAAAGGTTTTCCTGAAATTGTTGTTGCCAAAAAAAAATAAAATACCACATTATATGATGCTCATAGCAATTATTATAAAAAACACCGCACGGGTTTATTTTATACATGATTAAAAAGTGAAATTGAAATTGAAATGTTTAGATTTATATTTCTAAGTCCCATGGTTTTCCCGAAGCGGATGACGTCATCCTCTAATGCAGTCAAAATACGATTGTTAATTTTTTTTTTTTTCTCGCGCGTGCCTTTAGCAATCTTGGATCAGTTTTTAGTCTAACTTTGATGGAATAAATTAGATGATATTCTGGCTTGACTAACAACTAAATGTTGTTTGCTGATATTTTTATCCTTGCTTTTTCTTTAGAAGTTTAAACCTGCATCTAATAAATATTACATATTGATAAAAAATGATACTTCTCTATTATCCCGTCGACCACTTTTCATAACAAAAAACTATCGCCAAATAAACGGGAGAACGTTGTCATTGGAATATCAAAAAATAAATAAAATATAAGAATTTAAGGACACAATTGTTATTTTAATTAATAAAATAACTACTAAATCAGTAAAACACAATGGAAAATACACGCAAATGTCGAATGTAAAACCACTAGATGACGTAACAAACACGCATAATGATTCTGACATCAAGTAAATGGGACTGCATTTTTGGCGTTTAATCTTACAGTTTGGCGGTAGTTTTTTGTTATGAAAAGTGGTCGACGGGATAATAGAGAAGTACCTAAAAAATATTAGATTTCAGTGCGAAATCTTCGCACGGACCCTCTTGTTTGATTTTATTGTAATTATTCGATGAAATACTATTAATTTTTAGGTGCGTTCGTAATTATATAAATAAGTAGCACCTATTGTCGTCGACTGGTCCGTCCGTCCGCATATAACAACGCCAAACTATCCAACCAAATGGTTTGAAATTTAAGATATATTATCTTTGCAGAATTTTGTCGAGACATTTCAAATTTTATGAAAATCGAATCAAAACTTTAGAAAATGTTAATAAAAACATTTATTAAGAAATTTGAATTTTTTTTTTTTTTTAATCGGTGCTTTCTTGTTATAGGAGCTTTCGAGGTTTAATCGTCAAGCGACCGAGATACTTATTTTAATACAGAAATTAATCTGCAGACGATATAATTCATTTCACAGAATTAAAAATCATCAATATCTGAATATTTATATAACTAGCTATAGTACGAACGCACCTCATTTGTCACGTTTGACGTACAATTTCCATCTTGTTTTTTAAGGAATTGCCCTGGGTGAAAAAAAATGCGTTCTTATAATCGTTTGGCAACGATAATAGAAAATATTTCCCTTTATATATACATAGTTTTATGTATTATATAATCAAAAAAGGCTATGAAATAATATCTTGGCTGTTTTGCACATTAAAACTACAAACCATCACAGCTCGCTTAAATTGAGCCATTTCCATAAAAGTTGTAGATGGCTTCAAAAATAAATATTCGTTTGAAGCGGAAATCCTTGCCATACCTTCAACGTATTGATTAATAATGGCTTCTATCGGATACAAATATAATATCAAAGCCTCCATTAATGGATAGTAGCTTTGAGCGGAAGCTATTACAATGAGAAGCGGCCCTGATATCAGGAGAGGAAATGGAGGATTAATGCTCCTTTAAATCATAGTAAATGTTTCATGATTTTCAATAACGTTGATATGATCTAAGCGAGAAAGCTGCAGGCATTATACTTCGAATAAGTTGGAACATTTTCATACTTTTCTAATAGAAACAAATATTATTTTGCAATGTAGCAAGAAAGAAAAATCATGCATCACGCATAGAATTTGAAACACTTTCCAACACTATCAAATTGTTATTGTGAAACTTCATTTTTTGAAACGCGGTGAACAGCGATCGCTACGCTACACAAATTAATTTATGTACAGTGTTGTGTGCAGGAGCAAACTCCTTGAGTTGTAATTCGTGTGAGTTTGACTCATTTTCTCATTTTCTGTGAGTTTTGGGTTGAGTTTAATTCATTTTATAAAAATAGAGCGTTAGTTAAGGTTTGTGAGTTTGAGCCAAAATTACAACTCACATTCAATTATTTTCATAGTTTCCTAAGACATTTTCTTGCTGTTTAAAACACATTTTCCCCTTTAAATGCCAGTTCCCGCAAACTAGGGAAACTCCCGTGCAGAATTCTTAGAAAACACGTGTTTAAAACTTGTGTGCAGTTATGTGTTTATATTGTCTCAAAGTCAATCTGCGTAGTAACCACCCCCCCCCCCCCTCATCCTCCACTACTCTGAGTACCTTAAAAATTTTGACAAGACATCTTCTTTGCACTCGATAGTACTAATGAAATCTAGACTTGCCAACCTCCCGATTTTTTGAATACCAGTAAAGTCTTACAAAATTTTCGTTTTATTAAATTGCAGAAAATGTACGATTAACTAAAACAAAAATTTTTACATAAAAATATTGGTATGAAAAAAATCGGGAGGTTGGCAACTATGCATATATGTACCTAAAAGGGGGGGGAATATGTTGCATTTTGATAGCTGTAAACTATTTCAATTATTTTAGGAATTCGTATATGTATTATTTTAAAATAAATATTCCTTTCTTTGTAGATAATATGGAGGAGGGTTGTTCCTGGTTCCAACAAAACAGAAATTTTGAGTGCGGGTGAAGTACGAATAATTCAAGACAATAGATTTTCCCTTTTACACCAAAAAGGTAATGCATTATAATGTTTATTTATTCATTTATTTATTTTAGATTCAATTATTTATTAATTCTGCAATGTAAAAAAAAAAAAAAAAAAAAAAAAAAAAAAACTGTTGAAATTATTGGGGAAAAAACTCAGCTAAGACGCCAATAACGAGCTGTTTACTTTACAAGAGAAAAAAAATCTCGTATTTTTTACAAGTTTTCTTTATTTAAAATACTAAATGTAATGTATTTGCCTGTTGAAAAAAAAATTGTCCTTTAAAATAAACGATTTTTTCTTTTCAGTAGCGTTCTTATTTGACAGGCTTTTTTTGTTTTTGGTCTTTTTTTTTCTCCGTATTTATTGGCATAGATTGTTACGTTTTCAATCGTTATAAAATGCCGTTGCGTTAAAGAAATATAAAATTTAGGAATCTAGAAATTCGAACTAAAATTAGAACATGGATCACGCTCATCAAATGTCAGATTTAATTGCCCCTGCTTTTAGGAATTTTCTTATCGGACCAGCAACGGTACGACAGTTTCGAAAAGCCAAACATTATAAAAATGATAATAAGTAAATCTTTTGTCATTTCGAACCTTTCTGGATCTTTTAAGGGATTTTTTTACAAACTTTCTGTTTTACAACAGTCAAATACGGTGCATGAATACTAAAAGCATTCGAACGAAAGCAATTTTTACCGAAAAATAAATTATTCTTTCTTTTTTGTCGTCCTACGTGGCAGTTTTTATTCTAAAATAATCATTCTATTTTTTAACAGTCATATGCAATATTTGGTTGCTATATAAGCATTCGAACGAAAGCAATTTTTACCGAAAAACAAATGACTTTTTCTCCCTATCGTCCTACCTGAGAGTTTTAATTCTGAAATTAAACATTCTATTTTTTATCAGTCACATATAATATTTGATTGCTATATGGATATTAAAAAGCATTCGAACGAAAGCAATTTTTACCGAAAAGCAAATGACTTTTCTCCCTATCGTTCTACCTGAGAGTTTTAATTCTGAAATTAATCTCTATTTTTTAACAGTCATATACAATATTTGGTTGCTATATGGATATTAAAATGCATTCGAACGAAAGCAATTTTTACCGAAAAACAAAGGACTTTTTCTCCCTATCGTTCTACCTGAGAGTTTTAATTCTGAAATTAATCTCTATTTTTTAACAGTCATACACAATATCTGGTTGCTATATGGATATTAAAATGCATTCGAACGAAAGCAATTTTTACCGAAAAACAAATGACTTTTTCTCCCTATCGTTCTACCTGAGAGTTTTAATTCTGAAATTAATCTCTATTTTTAAACAGTCATATACAATATTTGGTTGCTATATGGATATTAAAATGCATTCGAACGAAAGCAATTTTTAGCGAAAAACAAAGGACTTTTTCTCCCTGTCGTCCTACCTGAGAGTTTTTATTCTAAAATAATCATTCTATTTTTTAACAGTCATATACAATATTTGGTTGCTATATAGATATTAAAAAGCATTTGAACGAAAGGAATTTTTACCGAAAAACAAATGACTTTTTCTCCCTGTCGTCCTACCTGAGAGTTTTTATTCTAAAATAATCATTCTATTTTTTACCAATCATATACAATATTTGGTTGCTATACGAATATTAAAACGCATTCAAATGAAAGCAATTTTTACCAAAAAATAAATCATTCTTTCACTCCCGTCCTCCTACCTAACAGTTTTTATTCTAAAATTAATCATTCTAATTTTTAACAGTCATATACAATATTTGGTTGCTATATGGATATTAAAATGCATTCGAACGAAAGCAATTTTTACCGAAAAACAAATGACTTTTTCTCCCTATCGTTCTACCTGAGAGTTTTAATTCTGAAATTAATCTCTATTTTTAAACAGTCATATACAATATTTGGTTGCTATATGGATATTAAAATGCATTCGAACGAAAGCAATTTTTAGCGAAAAACAAAGGACTTTTTCTCCCTGTCGTCCTACCTGAGAGTTTTTATTCTAAAATAATCATTCTATTTTTTAACAGTCATATACAATATTTGGTTGCTATATAGATATTAAAAAGCATTTGAACGAAAGGAATTTTTACCGAAAAACAAATGACTTTTTCTCCCTGTCGTCCTACCTGAGAGTTTTTATTCTAAAATAATCATTCTATTTTTTAACAGTCATATACAATATTTGGTTGCTATATAGATATTAAAAAGCATTTGAACGAAAGGAATTTTTACCGAAAAACAAATGACTTTTTCTCCCTGTCGTCCTACCTGAGAGTTTTTATTCTAAAATAATCATTCTATTTTTTACCAATCATATACAATATTTGGTTGCTATACGAATATTAAAACGCATTCAAATGAAAGCAATTTTTACCAAAAAATAAATCATTCTTTCACTCCCGTCCTCCTACCTAACAGTTTTTATTCTAAAATTAATCATTCTAATTTTTAACAGTCATACACAATATTTGGTTGCTATATGGATATTAAAATGCATTCGAACGAAAGCAATTTTTACCGAAAAACAAATGACTTTTTCTCCCTATCGTTCTACCTGAGAGTTTTAATTCTGAAATTAATCTCTATTTTTAAACAGTCATATACAATATTTGGTTGCTATATGGATATTAAAATGCATTCGAACGAAAGCAATTTTTAGCGAAAAACAAAGGACTTTTTCTCCCTGTCGTCCTACCTGAGAGTTTTTATTCTAAAATAATCATTCTATTTTTTAACAGTCATATACAATATTTGGTTGCTATATAGATATTAAAAAGCATTTGAACGAAAGGAATTTTTACCGAAAAACAAATGACTTTTTCTCCCTGTCGTCCTACCTGAGAGTTTTTATTCTAAAATAATCATTCTATTTTTTACCAATCATATACAATATTTGGTTGCTATACGAATATTAAAACGCATTCAAATGAAAGCAATTTTTACCAAAAAATAAATCATTCTTTCACTCCCGTCCTCCTACCTAACAGTTTTTATTCTAAAATTAATCATTCTAATTTTTAACAGTCATATACAATATTTGGTTGCTACATGAATATTAGAAAACTTTGGAACGACAGCAATTTTTAAATTAATCTTTCTATTTTTTGACAGTCATACACAGTATTTGGTTGCTATATGAATATTAAAAAGCATTCGAACGAAAGCAATTTTTCCGAAAAACAAATGACTTTTTCTCCCTTTCGTCCTACCTGAGAGTTTTTATTTTAAAATTAATCATTCTATTTTTTATCAGTTATATACAATATTTGGCTGTTATATGAATATTAAAAAGCTTTCGAATGACAGCAATTTTTAAATTAATCATTCTTTTTTTTAACAGTCATATACAATACTTGGTTGCTATATAAATATTAAAAAGCTTTCGAACGACAGCAATTTTTTAATTAATCATTCTATTTTTTAACAGTCATATATAATACTTGGTTGTTATATGAATGTTAAAAAGCTTTCGAACGACAGCAATTTTTACCGAACAATAAATGATTTTTAGGGTTTCGTTCATCTCACGAAACCCTATTGCTCCCGCTCCGTTGTCTGTCTGTCACAGAGCCATTCTCGAAAACTGTGTAACTTACAGAGTTGAAACTTTGTGTATAAATCAGAATATCAGCTGCGAAGAGCTGAAAATATTAAAATTTGAAAAATTCGTGTTATTTTAATAAATAGAAATAAAAAACCAAAATTCTAACAGCCTTTTCTTATTAAATTTGAACATTTTCCCTTATAGCAGATGCCAAAAATTAAAAATCCATGATGAAATTCTATCTACAATAATTAATTTTCTATCAGACGATTTCCACGTGAAAAATAAAAAGGAAATAAAAAGTTTCACCAATTGAAAAAAAAAGATTAATATGAAATAAAAAAGATTGACGTCATAGTGGTAATAAAATAGAAAGATTTCTCAATAATACAAAGAGTATGAGTATGTGTGCATGTACACAAAGCAGATTAATTACACGTCATTAGAGAATTAAAAAGAAAACCTGACGTCATATCGCAAGTTTAACGGATTTTTCAAATGTTTCAGTATAATACAAAGCGAGTATGAATATGAGTAATAGAGAATAGTAAATATATGAGTTTGAGGAACGTATTGAATCATGATAAAAACCCGATTATGGAAATATTCGCATATTTTAACATTTTGAAGGTGTACAACATGTTTAATTTTGAAAATATTTTTTTTTAAATATCGCATTTAGTCCACATGACAGATATTATTATGACAGAATATAATAGTAGGCTTCACCCGCTATCGGGCCGGTTCAGATATTCGAAAAACCGAGAAAAATAGACAGTTTTTTTTTTTTTTTTTTAGAAAATGAAATTTATTTGGATTTTTTAAAGAAAGTATAAAGTGTTTTGAAAGGAATATTAAACGAAACCCTTTGTGCGAACTTGGATCACACTTACCCACTTGTTTTATTTCCTGTCGACCTACCTGGCAATTTTTATTCTAAAATTTATCATTCTATTTTTTAATAATCATAAAAAAAAATTAAAAAAAACCATTTTATTGTAAAATAAACGGTGTTTTAATAGCTTCCAGTTTAACAGTGTTTTCAGTAAAATTAATAGATATTTTAGAGTGTGATATTAGATCAAGATCATTAAAAATCTATTTTCAGCTTTGTGTTTTTCATGATTTCAGACATCTTCAACATGTCAGACGTTCTGGAATTTATTTATTTGTTGCAGAATTATTCTTTGCTATTTTCAAGTTAAGTTAATTTTGTTTTTCTCATAGGTCACGACACATGGGTGCTACAGATCCAAAAAGCCCAAGTTAATGATTCCGGCCGGTATATCTGTGAGGTAAACACAAACCCCAGAATGCAGATATACCGGCTGCTTTCAGGTTAGTATAGTTAACCAACATATCTGCCAACCCTTCGGGGATGTTTTAAGTTAAAAAAAAAGTATATAGAACCAGAAATTTTATTTAATAACATTTTAAATAAGTGTTTATCCATTAATTACAATACATTTCAATAGGGTGAAGAAGTCCATAAAATGTAACGCAATGTGACAGGGAGAGGGGAAAACACGTTATGACGTCACATCTAAAATATGAAAACAATTAAGTGGGCATTATTTTTCAAACAGTATAGTTAAGAAAGTTAATTTTTAAAAAAATGTATGTTTATTCAAGTAGAATTAAGCATATTTTTCCTTTTTCTTCCAATTTGAACAGATTAAAGTAAAAAGCACACAGGTAAAAAACCTATTTTCCCATAAAAATAAAAAAGAAAGAAAAATTTAATAGCGTCCAAATTAACAGTGTTTTCCGTAAAATTAATAGATTTTTTTTACACGTCGTGACGTCGCACCTAAAATATGAAAACAATTAAGTGCGCATTATATTCAAGCAGCATAATAAAAATCATTAAAATAAATATATATTTTTATTCAGGTAGAATTAAGTATATTTTCCCTTTTCTTTGAATTTCAACAGCTTAAAGTAAAAGCACACGAGTAAAAAATATATTTTCCCGTAAAATAAATGTTTTTTAAAAGGTCCAAATTAATAGTGTTTTCCGTAAAATTGAAACATTTTTTATACGTTGAACACGTTGTGACGTCACTTCTAAAAAATGAAAACGATTAAGTGAGCATTATTTTCAAGCAGTATAATAAACTTCATTAAAAAAATATGTACTTTTATTCCGGTAGAATTAAGTATATATTTTTCTTTTTCTTCGAATTTCAACACCTTAAAGCACACACAATCATAAAGGTTTTTATTTATCAGTAGGTAATAGATCATCTATAACTTTTTTTTCATAGGATTTGCTCTAAATTAATAGCTGCAAAAAATGTGACGTCACACCAGTGGGGAGGGTATCACTCGAGTGTGACAACCTGTGACATAGTGGGTAGGGGTTAAAAATCACAAAATTTGCGTGATGTAGTTAATGGTTGTTCCACCGCCTCCTGAATACTAGGCCTGCGCGCTGACAAAAATGGCGGCGGTCGCAGGCCCATTTTTTTTTTTTTTTTCAGTGTTTGAACGGTCCCTCGAAATTCCACACCAATAATTTCTAAAAGTTTTCTTCGCCTTGTTTTTATAAGATCAAATAAATCAAAGATAACGTTTAAATATTATTGGTGTTGAAGTTCGAGGGACTGTACAAACGATTCCGCCTGCGACAGCCGCCATTTTCTCCAGCGCGCAGACCTAGTATTCAGGGGGCGGTGGTTGTTCCCTAATATGCCTTGTTTCTATGTGTTACTTGTGTGATTTTTTTTATTCATTAAAATTTCTGGTTTACGGTAAGTTTTTATGTTTTAAAAACCCGGAAGTTTGGCAGGTATGTATAATCATAGATTAATCTTCTTTAAAATAAATTGGAGTAACTTTTCAATGAAGATTTTTGCATTAAATATACAATTTATTCTACACAAGATAGATTTTCAAATATTGATATTTTTACGAAATCTAATAATAATAATAATAATAAAGAACTTATGAAAAAATTTTAGTGATTATAAATCTTAACGATTAAAATTTTATAATGGTTCACAAAAATTTCGATTTAAAAACAAATTAAATAATAAATAAGAAGTTTTTAAAAGATAGTCAACAATGTTTTACTTTAAAAAGAAAAATAAAATCATTGATTTCTTTCATTTCAAATTATATAACGCTTGCATATAAATTAAAAACTAATTAAATATGAAAAAGCATAAAATGTTTTTTCTAAATTTCTGTATTACATTTTAGTAATTATCTTTTTTGTGATAAATTTCCTAATTTTTTTTTTAAGAATCAGTTGTTAATTTTTATTTAAACGATTTTGTATTTAAAAAAAAGTCCTTCCGGCCTGTACCGGGAGGAAAAGGTAGCTTTCCTATATCTTCGTTTTAAAATTTTAGCTAATGTTACACGAAAACAGCAAGTTAAAATGCAAAGAAACGTTTACAAAAGATTCGTTAATACTGAATTTGAATAAGAAATTCGCCAAATTATTGAGCAATAGCCAAATTGGCTTCATTTATGAAGATTTAATTTGGTCGCCAAATTTGGCGATATTTCGCCAAATGTCGCCAATTTTGTCGCCAATGTCGCCAATTTTGGCGCTAACGGATATGAATATATAGTTTTATGCGTATGATTGGGAAAATTATTACAACAATGAAAGAAAATAATTTGCAAGTAATGGCGTTGATGTGCTGATTTGTTTCAAAATGTCAGCCACCCTAGAATTTCAAACTGCTCTATCTCAGCCATTTTTTAAGATAGAGGTAAACCAAAAAGTGCTCTGAAATCCTTGTATCAAGGACTAACACGTAATTAAAAAATAAATTTGAATTTTTATTTTTTTGGTATATTTATTTTAGTTTTAAATTTTTAAATGGCCGCCATCTTGAAACAAAATGGCGGACCAAGCTGGCCAACGAACTCGGTCGAGACATTGGTGAGCTTAATACACACAATTAGTTTCATCAAAATCGATTTATAAATACGAGCGTTATCGTATGACATAGGTCAAATATATATATATATAATATATATATATATATATAAATATATATATATATATATAAATATATATAAATATATATATATATATATATATATATATATATATATATATATATATATATATATATATAAAAACTTATTGCAAAAATTAACCATTGAAACAGAAATAACTTATATATATATATATATATATATATATATATATATATATATATATATGGATATATCTATATATATAAATCAACATTTGAGCGGAGGGTGGATTTGGGGTCTGGGGGTCATGATCGGTGAAAATATATCGAAATTTTCTGAAACTGCTTTCCTCCGAACGGCTGCAATAGGTAGCTTTATACTTTTTAGTATTGAAAGCTACCTAATAATTGCTTTAAACATACATATGATAGATAGCCTTTCACGTATTGATATTTAATTGTGATATTGATATTATCATAGCGTTAAGAAATGAAAATAGCAGAAAGAAAAAAAAATGAAATAAATTGCTAAAATTTATTAAATAAAGTATTTTAAAGTTGTAATTAGTCGTAAAAAATTTATTAAATGTAAATTAAATGTAAATTGAATGAATTAAAAAAAATCTTATGAAGAAATAGGGACTAAATGTTTTACTTTGTTTTTTTTTGTATCTAATATCTTTTATATTACTTGTATATTACTTGTACTATTATGTTAATTGAGAAGTAAGCAATTAAGAATAAGTTAGTTTTCCAGAAAAAGACTACAATTTTTTTTAATGTAACATTTTGATTGCAAGGTTTTATAGTAATTTATTGCGCAAATGAATATTTTTCACACTTTCCAACATAGTTAAAAAGCGTTTATGAATTGAGTTTATCTCTATGTCTGTCGTCTGTTTGTCTGCCGTCTGTCTGTCCGTGCTCTAACTCTCGTAAATATACTTGGATTGCCATAAAAATGTTATATGTTATTGATGTTTATTATAAAAAGTTCAGTATTGAACAAGAAGTGTATAGAGTTATAGCTCGTTTACAGGGAAACACAAAAGAATTTTATACATTATGGTCTATGGGAAAAATCGCTTTAGATGTATTTTAATAATGCTGCATTCATAAAAGTGGCGACAAACACGACAGTGACACACCACCATGAAAGAGACAAGCCAAAACAGATGGTCAAACTCAAATATAATGAAAACAAAGAAACAGGCAGTATCCCAAAAACGGTGATAAAAACACCAACGATAACCTTAAAAACAAAGCAAATAGTGTCAGAAGATATTGTATAGAATAACTATAGCAGATACGAAGCCATGTACGCCAATGGCACCTGGCGCATGTAAAATCCGTCGTGGGTGCAAAGTCCTCCAAGTTCCCTGAGAATTATACCTCTGGGGTTGCCTAGTCAGGTGAAGGTCTCGTCACCTCAAGGTTCTAAATTACGAGACCAATTGCGTTCTCTTTTTTTAATTTTTGCTTTTTTTTTTTAAATCTGCCAATTCAACAATGTTAAATAGAAACCATGACCCGGCAAACAAAGAAAACTGTGGCAGTGCACTGCAGCGATGCCAACAAGACTATTTTTCAGGTGGATCACAGCCATGCTATGATCAGGCGAATATCGTCCCGCGCCCAAGTACTAACTCGTCAAGCTAGGCACTCATGCCCGGCAGGTATGGGGCCTGGTTAGCGGTATAAAAAAAATAATGTTGCATTACTTCATACATAATGAAATTGATATGCATCACTGAGATGGACTAAAACATGCTTTCATAAGTAGCATTTATAGTTCGTTTACAGGGACACACAAAAGAATTCCATTGCATTATGATCTATGAGGGAAAATCGTTTGCGATGCATTTTAATGATGTTATGATACTTCAAACATAATGAAATTAAAAAGGATCACTCAGGTGCATGTTTTCATATATTAAGGAATGAGTAGCATTTATTTTCATTTACAGAGACGCACAAAAGAATTTGGTTACAGGACGGACTATGACTGATTTCATTGTATGAAAGAATTCAATTTTTTAATAATATTCTGCTGTAAATGTTGGAAAATGTTTCATAATCTCCCCGATGCATGATTTTTTGTTCATGTTAAAGATAAAATATCATTTTTATTTAAAAGATTTCAGATTATTGCATTTTCCTTGAATTGGCAGACTTGTTTATTTTGTTCTTCTGAAGAGATTTGTAATAACCTTGCCAGTCAAAATACATATATTAGTTTTTTGGATATTGATAGAAAGATATCCTGTGTTAAAAATAAAATAGGATAACAAAGAATGTTTTTACGCTCAAGTCATTAAAGTAAAAACGGCAAAACATTATAATTAGTAAAAAATCTTTCAATTTATTTGTACGTTCAACGGAATTGCACATGATTTATTTATTTATTTATTTATTTTATTTTTATTATTATTATTATTTATTTTATTTTTTTGGGGGGGAGGAGGGGGGGAGGGTAGTAGCAGATACTGATATTTGCATATACTCTTTTAAAATTAAAATAAAACAAAACAAATGATATTTGCCGTTAACATTTATTAATAAGATTACATAAATCATCATAACTTATAAAAATTCCCCTCAAATTTTAACTTGATATCTATAAAATATTTTAATGTATACGAAAATATTCATACTAACTGAAGGTAATGTCTAGCAAAAAAGTATAAAAGTATAAACTTTTATTCTGCTTCATTTCCAGATTTAAAAACAAGTTTCTGATTTATAAGTTAACATGTTTTAACTTTAACGTTCTTTGCAAGCCAATACATTTTTCTTACTACTTTTGCAAATGCAATACAACGCTGAAAGTAAAATCAACAAGAACGAAAAATCATGCGTCAAGCATAGATTATGTAACACTTTCCAACGCTTCCAAAATAATTTTACAAATCATTACCGTTTAATAAGCTGAAAGACAACATCTAAATAAACAATTTGGAAAACGTATAACATATTTAAAAACTTAATTTCAGGAATTTCAAATATATATTTCCAACATATACAAAAATATCCGAATACTTTTATTCAGCCCTGTATATGATCTATAGATTTGTATACATACTACATAGGATGCTAAATTTTAGTTTAGTTAGGAAACGCGTAGCACAGTTTAAAATTCTCCTTCTGGAGTTTCTGTCAATAAACGGAAATGTGTTCGCGAACTTTTGCGCTTCCCTGTATATGAAATACAGAATTTATACACATCAAGTAATAGACAAAAAGGGAGTTAAATTTAAAATCGCGTTCAGTAACTTAAAACGCACTTCCAGGAATTATTGTTAACAGACAGTAGAGAATTCTTTTGTGTTTCCTTGTAAATGAACGATGACTGCTATACACGCAATATTCTGTAGTAAGCCTCTTGTAATGCACCTTAGTGATCTATATAAATTTCAATCCGTTTAAAATAGTGAAACATTATTTAATTAAACCGCAAACGATTTTTCTCCATAGACGTAATGTAACGGAATTCTTTTGACTGTCCCTGTAAAGTAACTATAAGTGCTATGCACACCCTATTCCATATTAAGCTTCTTGTAATGCACCTTGTGTTATATATCAATTACAATGTATTTGAAATTGTGTAACATCATTAAAATAAACTGCAAATGATTTTTCCTCATAGACCGTAATATAACGGAATTCTTTTGAGTGTCCCTGTAAAAAAACTATAAGTGCTACACACTTCAGTTGAAATAGGGAACATGCTATAGATAACGACAATAACATACAAAAATTGCAGCGCAATCCGAGCATATTTACAGGAGTTAGAGTACGGACAGACGGACAGACGGCCAGACAAACCGAAGTCATAAACACTTTTCAACTAGGTTGGGAAATGTTAAAAACTGCTTTAATAATGCACGTCTTTAACACTTTCGACATAGTTGAAAAGTGTTTATGACTTCGGTTTATCTGTCTATCTGTCTGGCCGTACTCTAACTAGCCTAAATGTACTCGGTTTGCCATGTAATTGCTATATGTTATTGAAGATTACTATGGCATGTTTAGTATTAAAAATGAAAAGTGTAGTATTTACAGGGACACTCAAAAGAATTCCGTTACTTTGTGCGTCTATGCGGAAAAATTGTTTCCATTGTATTTCAATAATGTCTATTTCAAACATATTGAAATTAATGTACATCACTGAGGGGCACTACAAGATTCTTATTGTAGAATGTGGAGTGTATAGTATTTATGATTTAGTTACAGGGACACACAAGATAATTTAGTTTCAGCACTGTCTATGAGCCATATTTGCTGGAAGAAGATTTTCTGTTATGATATGCGTTTTTAAATTTAACTATTTTTTTTACATATTACTTATTGTGTAAAAATTCTATAGATCATATACAGGGTTCAACAAAAGAATTCATATCCGTTTTTTGGCGGGAATTTTCAACTGTGTTATATGCGTTTCCTAATTGAACTAAATTTTAGCATACTATGTAGTATATTTACAAATCTATAGACCATATACAGGGCTTCACAAAAGAATTTTAATTCTTTTCGGACTATAGATGGTAATTGCTGCAATTGGTTTTTCAAATGTGTTATGTGTTTTTTAAACTGTTTACTTAAATATCATCTTTCACTTTATTACACGGTAAAGTTTTCTTACAGCATTCTTCATATGTTTCATAATTTATGCGTTACGCATGGTTTTTCTTTTTATATTATTTTAAAATCAGCTCTTTTAAGCCAAATTACTATTATAATTAATTAAAGATTGCATTAAGCATGTACTTTTCTTTTTAGTTGTCGAAAGAATACAACCTAATAACAAAGCATTCCCTGTGGATCACAACTATACAAGTAAGTTTCAATTTCTTGTAACATAGAAATGCCCGAATAATAGGTTTCTTTCTCCACGTTTATGTCATGACATCATTACAACGCTTACAAACAAATAATTCACGATTCTAACACGGTCAAAAGACTCGTTTAAGGTATGTTCTTTTCGTGTCACGTTCGTGAATGATCTTTGCTGACTTCCATGCTGAGTCATTGTGGGTGCTAATGAACCCATTCAAAAACATAAGAATTAATTTTATTACATAATATCACTGTAACTTATTAATTCTAGAAACACTTGGAAGAACATCCAGCCTACGAATTTCACGGTTTAAAGCAGGGACAAGCCCCAATATGAGTGATAACGTTAGGTGGAACCTCAACCTGAACTTTGGATAAAGAGTTTAGTAGCCATCGTAATAGCAATTATTATTATTATTATTATTATTATTATTATTATTATTATCATTGCAGTATTTTTAATGACTATTTTAATAATCTTGTAAGTAAAAATTAATAGTAAAAGAGAGAAGAAAAATTCTTGATATAATGATTGCTAATTGTTATTATTATTAACTAGCTGACCCCCGCCCGGTGTTGCCCAGGCCCGTGATAATAACTTTGAAAAAAAAATCAAGTTTTTATTATTTTATATCTTTAACCCGATTTTGTATGAAATTATATTTTAAAATGAAAAATTCGCGAAAAAATATTGATATTTAGTGATAAAAGCGCTCATTTTCTTGTTTTTCTACCTAGGGTGGTTGCATAGTTTTAAAATAAAAAATTATTTTCGCCCGAACTTTTTGCAATCTTTACTTGGTGATAAATAAAACGGTTATACAGCCGTGTAAAAAATTCGTGAAAAAGTATTGCAATCTTGTTGTAAAACAAATGTTTTCTTCTCACTTTTTGTTTGTTTTCACGTCGCGTCGGCTCCTTTAACATAGCAATAAATAAATAGTTTTCATCTTCCGAACTCTCTGACATTTCCATCGGTTATAAATATAACTGCATCCAAACTCTCTTCAAAAATATGCATATTTAGTAGTGAAAACATGAGTTCTTAAAAAAAAAAGCTTTAGCTTTCAACCTCAGAGCAAAAATATATTAGAAGGTCTATGCTTTCAATGCAATGGTACGGCTTTATCCGTTTCAATCCGCCCTTTTCAATCCCCCTAGGCTAAACAGGTGAGGGTTGGCTTAATCAACCAGGTTTCCCCTTTCTGAGGGTCCTTCAAAAAAAGTTGACGCATGCGCAACGATACGATTTTCATGTGGATTAGACAGAATGCGCTTTCCGTTTTAAATATATAGATAATATTATTATTCATCTCTTAATCTAAAATGACAGGAAAAAAATAATCATATTTGTTTAATAAATACATAATTTGACTTTTAGTACGTGCGATTTATTTTCTGTACTTTCATACTCTGATATATAAATTGTCACGATCAACGCAATCACAAAAACACAAGAATTATTAATTTGGTTACATAATATTACTCTAACTTATTAATTCTAGAAACGTTTGAAAGAATATCCACTCTGGAGACCAGTGCCTGGTTGCCATAGGGGGACATGGGACACGTCCCCCTGTCCTCCACCGTTATAGGGGGCCTAAAATATGTGTTTTGAAAAATCCAAAATATGTGTTTTGAATGTTTGCATTTTGATTCATTTTGAATGTTTGCATTGTTATGCATTTTGAAATATGTGTTTTGAAAAATCCAAATTAAAGAAAATTTATGTTTGCAGTTGGCATTAAAAATGCATTTCAGCTATTTATAATCACTGAACTATCTCAATATTTGCAAATAAATTTAAAAGAAACTGCCAAATTCCTAAAAAATTAAATATTACGTCAAACATGCTTATGCGAAGAACTTATAAATTGGTACCCATAAATTGCCACGAGTAACGTAATCTCAAAAACACAAGAATTAATTTGGTTGCGTAATATTACTGTAACTTATTAATTCTAGAAACGTTTGGAAGAACATCCACCCTCGGTACCAGTGCCTGATTATCATGCGAAACGGATTTAGCAGCACATTAGGTATTAGAAATTTATTTAGCATCACAACAAACAAAAAACGCATTTTTTTTTCAGCGTAAAACTCTGGTGTAAAATTTAAACTGCACCCTAAAGTCGCATGTTTTGGTTGTAGTGTAATTATTTTGTAACTTGACATTATTTTGAGAAAGAGATACATCAAATAGCATATGTGTCCCCGGGCCCCATATGGAGTTGATCGGGTTCTGCTGGGGACCTTAAGGTGTAAAGTAGGAACAAGTCTCAAAATCAGTGGCAACGTTAGGTGGAACTTCAAAAGGGACAACATTAAAGAAGTGAATATAAGACATCACATATTTTTACTGAATGGTGTATACAAATTTAAAATTTTATACATACATTAATACTAAACATATCGACGTTTCGACCACCATCTATGGTCATCTTCAGGAAAATTTTCTTATATTGCTTTTAAAATTTTCAAATGAGAAAAACAATCCGCAAACAATATAAGAAAATTTTCCTGAAGATGACCATAGATGGTGGTCGAAACGTCGATATTTTTAATATTAATGTATGTATAAAATTTTAAATTTGTATACACCATTCAGTAAAAATATGTGATGTCTTATATTCACTTCTTTAATGTTGTAATATTTCATGTTGTAATCGTCCAGCATTTATATTTATATTCAAAAGGAACTTTGGATAAACTGTTTAGTAACGATCGTAATAGCAATTATATTATTATTATTATTATTATTATTACAGTATTTTTTTTTTTGTTCTAAATTGTGATTTTAGTAATTTTGTAAATAAAATTTACTAGTAAAACAGATAGAAATTAAGAAAAATATTTAATATAATGGTTAATAATGATATTAATATATTAATGTTAATCTTTGTGAAAGTTAGGTCATATTTAAAACGATACATTTAATTATTATTAAAATTACTTTTATACCAGCTGACTTTCAAATGTTTAATTGATCTTATTTAATCAATCAAGAAAACAAATACTAGCTGTCTATACAACAGTTGATGCGTCTTTAAGAACCGAAACATCTCTCAATCAAACGAAATGAATCGCAACCCGATTAAACAAGATCATAATAATAATAATAATAATTATTATTATTATTATTATTATTATTATTATTATTCATCTATTAATCTAAAATGACAGAAAAAATTAATCCTATTTGTTTAATAAATAGGTAATCTTACTTTTAGTGTATGCGGTTTGTTTTCTGTATTTTCATACCTCATATATTACCTATAAATTGCCACGAGTAACACGATCTCTTGGACAATCATTTAAATGCTTATAACCCGTATGTTTATCCTGGAGGGACGCAGGGGGACGAATATTCCTAAATATTTTGTACATCTACCGAGAGAAGATAATTTTTTTTTTATTATTTAGGCATTCTTGCTATTGCGATAATTGTTATGTATTATATGTTAACAACAAAGATGTTTATATTTATCACACTCTGAGCATAGACAAATACCATTAACGCTTCGGTCATAATTTGCTAAGATTCTTTAACCCTGGAATGGAAAAATCACTCTAATCATCTTCATTGAAAATATTAGGAGTCATTTTGATTCCTTCTTGAAAATGACATTTTTTCCACATATCAATTTATTTGTAGATTTGTTTCAACAAATTCCAGGTATTTAAAAGATAGAATGCACCGTTTCAGGGTAATTTCTCCTCTTAATTTATCCCGAGAAGAGATCAAAATGACTCATTCTTCCGTCTCAGTGTTAAAAATCTCCAAATTATGATTTTCTTGAGTCAGACTGAAAGTACTTCTAAGCAATTTTTGTTTTAGTAAAAACTCACTATTTATGTTAGAATGTACATCGGATGTCAAGAAGTCAAATGATGCATCTTTCTAAATTCTTACAGATACCAATAATTATAATATATTCTATTTTTATTGAGTTTAAATCAGCTAAATGAATGTATTACTTACAATAAGGACGATAATTTCTGAATAAAGTTGAAAAATATATCATGAGCAATGTATTTATATCCAGGGGCGCCCTTTCAAAACTTTCTTAAGAGGCGGGACAAAAAAAATTGTTTTATCTTGTTGTGCACAGCTGATACAATTCTATTCTCGCATATATTTTTTTAATTAGCCAAAGTTCTCATTAATAATACATGTGTATCACTTTGGGAATGTTACAATGGCAAGACTTTAGAAACTATTATTGGTAATTATTAATTTCTCCGCTTAACCTGTCAACGCCCATTGTCACATCCAGGTGACATGTCTTTGAAAGGAACTCTAGGCTTAGATTTTGAGTGAATTTCGAGAACGGCACGTTTATTGGGATCTAGAAAAGTTTACCTAATCATAGAAAAAGTCCCGCATCTCTCGGATTTTCTGATATGATAGTACAACCTTCCAAAGTTTTGTATTTCCTCCAAATAAGCAAGGACTTGAGTTAGTCCACTTTTTAGGGATAAAAATGTCAGAAACACACTGTCTTTTGTTTTTCTTTTTTTTTTATCTGAATGTTAAAGTTAACTAAATTCTGAATTGACATTTGGAGGATTTCGAATTTTGATTAACTTTTGTTACTGTGTTACTATCTTGAATTTATGGTGACATACAATTTTTAATAAAATTTGTTTTTTATTATTCTTTTTCAGTGAAAACAATATAATACTACCTATAAATTTGAAAGTTTACTTATGAGCAATCGAGAGCTTTATATACCAATAATTATAATATATTCTATTTTTATTGAGTTTAAATCAGCTAAATGAATGTATAACTTACAATAAGGACGATAATTTCTGAATAAAGTTGAAAAATATATCATGCGCAATGTATTTATATCCAGGGGCGCCCTTTCAAAACTTTCTTAAGAGGCGGGACAAAAAAAATTGTTTTATCTTGTTGTGCACAATAATTTTCTGTTTTAATGCTAATTTTCTATTTTAATCAAATCTGACAAGTTATTTTAGCCTTTGTGCAATTTCTGAAAACAAAATTTTGAGTTTGATCTATAATGACTAATATACTCAGAAATATCAAATTCCCTTGAGGGGGACAACTCACCCTAGCCTCCGCTAAATCTCACCCCTATTTATGTCCTTTTTTTTTATACAGGTTGTTGTGTAAGCCACGGAGTCCCTACCTCTTGCCGCGAGTTCTGCAGCTTGCAATCTGTGATAATGGGAGGTCATCCCAACCCTTGGCAGTGCATGGACCATTTGCCGGTCATAACCAGGTGCTTAACAGGTAACACTTTAAATCTTAATACATTAAATTTAATTCAAATTTTAAATGGTGTATGTGTTTGTAAATAAACAAATGGAAAAATAGACAGATATATAGATAGACAGACAGGAATTTAGATAGAAATCTATTTATCATAAAAAAGTAGCGTTTTTAACTTTTAGTTTTACTGTGATGACGATTTTGATGCATCTAAATAATCATTGTTTATGCAAGGTGACCAGATGATTTCCTTTTCTGAGGACAGTACTCATTTTTAAGTCATTTTACTCAGTTTTGAAAAGCAAAAATGATGATACATTGATTGAAATTAGGATAAGCTGGCCAGATGGTCATCTTCTTCTAATCAGCTATCCCGTCATATATGGATATGCCTCAAATATTAAAACCGTCGTCAGAAAATGAGGACCCCTTCTGATCACCTTAGTTTATGAAAAATTCGTAATGATCAATCTCAGTTCTTTGAAGCTCTGTCTGTACGAAACAATATTGGCCAAATCTAATATTGACGTATTAATTTAACCTAACAGACAAATTTACCTGCGTGATTCATTCGTCAGACACATAAAATATTCTGTAAGCTGAATCAAAAACATCCAGTGCATATATTAGTGCACGTGTGATCATTACATTAGATTATATTACTCAGCTTTGAAAAACTGAAATGTAATGCGTAAATCTGATCAAATAGCTATTTTCTTCTAATCAGCTACCCCGTCACATATGGATATGCCTCAAAACTTTACACCGTCCTCAGAAACTAGGGACCTCTTATGGCCTTAGTTTACGAGAAATTCTTAACGATCAATCCCAGTTCTTTGAAGCTATGTCTGTACGAAATAATATTGATCAAAATTACTTAGCTGTGAAAAACTGAAATGAGGATACATTGATTGAAATTGGGATAAGCTAACCAGATGACCATCTTCTTCTAATCAGCTATCCTGTCATATATGGATATGCCTCAAAAATTAACATCGTCCTCAGAAAATGAGGACCACTTCTGACTCAGTTAATGGGAAATTCTTAACGATCAATCTCAATTCTTCGAAGCTCTGCCTGTACGAAATGATATTGATCAAATCTAATATACCGACCATTGTGGTCTTAATTTAATCCAATAGTCAAATTCACCTGCGTGATTGAATTATCAGAGACATCAAATATTATGTAATAATTCTCGCCACGATGAAGCAAACCGAACCAAAACATACACTGCATATATAAGTGTATGTGTAATCATTACATTAGATTTTATGCTGGAAGTGATTTTTTTCCCAGAGTTTTTCTCAATTCTCTCCGACTCACACTGCTTAAATATATTGCTGATGCTGTAGGTTCGCACTATTAGGACGCGAAGCCCCATATAGTACTTAAAAGCGTATTGTATATTGTTTGATTCAGATTGTTTTATCCTATTATATTATTGCAGAATATGTTTGACATTTTTCAAGTGAACCACTTTGCACATGTGAGCCCTCTAGTCTAAATGCTTTGAATTGCTCAAAAATATCGAGTTATTATCTGTAAGTACTTAACTTAATCAGAGGATATTCTACTAAAAATGCATGTAAAAATTTTAGCAGCGTTCCCACATAAATTTTTCTTTAATATAAAAGTGTCATGCAGTTAACTGTTGAAATATTTACAAGTTCGAACTATAAGTTTATATAATTAAACTGGGATGTAATGGAGGGGTATACAGTGGTACACGACGAATACCCTCTGAATTTTTTTAACTCCACATACCCTCTGTTTTTCAAGGAAATCTATAGCGTATACTGTCTTGCATAGACCCTTTGCCTATGAATTAACCCTCTGTTGTTATTTTTCTACGGCTACAGCACTGTATTTAAGCTATTACTTATTCATAAACAATTAACTTATCATCAATGATTTTCAACTTATTTCAACTTATATCAAGTTATTTTTCGATCAACTTATTCATCAACGATTAAGGACAATTTTTTTATATAAATTGAATAATAACTTTGCTTCATATAACTTTAAATTTAATTAGATAATCTTTATTGAAAAAAAAGATACATTTATCAGCTAGCTTACAAAGATTTTCGTTACTTTTTTTTCGGTTTCCTTTACTTCAGAAACTCTGTTTTAGATTTGGTTTGGATTGTGCTTCTATCCAACAATATAGCACATGGGATACATCAACAACAGTTTCCTTAATTCTGAAACCTGAAAATAAAAATCATTGTAGTTTATGAATTATTAAGCTTATAATTTCAACTATAAATATTCTGTTCTTATGCTATTTTGCATTTGTAGATGGTCGAAATCACATGCCTTGTTGTGTGAAACAAAACATTCCTGACGTCTGCCGATCAGTATGTTCCGGTGATTATGGATTGACGACAGTGAGACAACACTATTCTTGTATGGACTATACAATACCCACTTTATCGTGTATAGCTGAAGGTATAGGTAAGTATATAACAGCTGGTGTTTCTATATTAATAAAAAATGCCTGTCTTTGCAAACTGTATTTTTATATATCATTTTACATTTCGACTCATTTTTGTTTCAACAGAACTGTTATCTTTACATTATATATAATAGCGCTAAGTGTATAACACTTCCGGAGTGAACTCATCTGGATCCCGATAATCTTTCCTTAAAATCAGCCACTTTATTTTAATTTTCAGAGATTTAGTTTTTTCAATAATGCTGCATAAAATTAACCTCTTTAGAAAGATTGTGAAAAACAAAAACAACTTGAGTGATGGGCTACATCGAAATATGCATTTTTTTTTTTCGATATGTCTTGCGTTGAAAATCGTATCACCCAGCAATCAGCGATGGTTTTTCACACTTCATGGCCCGGTCCGGACAAATTCAATTAAATAAGGCCGTTTAAATTTGTAGAAAAGAGAGACGATATTTCTTAACAAACTTTATCCTACAATTAAAATTCTTTTTTAAAAATATTTCATGCATATGTTATGCAAAATGTACATTTTTCAGCTATGTCAACAAAACACGAAATATCAAATAAAAACATCCTTGATTACTTACAGAAATACATTCAAATGAAGACTCAAGAGAAGTATTAATTTAGGTTTCATGCGAGTACTTAATTTTGAATTTAACCATTTCGAACAGTATTACTAGCTTCATTTAATGGTAGAGTTCTGCGATTACATAAGGTGAATAATATTCTTCTGAAGTAGTATTACTGAAAAGAAAGCGCAGTTTAAAATAAAAGAAAAAGACTAAAAAAAAATAAATACAGTGGAACTTCCCTTTAACGAAGTCCCTATTTAACAAAGTTTTCTACTTAACGAATTTTTCTGTAAAACTTTGACTTTGAACACCATTAGCATGTAAATTAATCTCCATATTACGAAAAATATACTCTATATAACGAAGTTTATTCCACTTTTGTACGTGTACAGAACTCAAACTAAGAGGTTGATGTTGCGATGGATATGCGAATTTATTTCAGCGGATTGTATGAAAATGAACACATTTAAATATTTTCCATTCTGTTTGGTGCTAAATAAAACAATTGTTTTTCACACTAGAAACACTTGTTATCATTACTCTCCCACATCGAGACTATAGCGCTGACAGTTAGGGGAAGTCAAAATCCCCTTTTTACATTCAATGATACATCTACAAAAATGTGCTTAAAAATGCAAATCGAAGAACATCAAAGTTATTTTTGTTCTTTCCAATGCAACTTCTAAACTTCAGCTATTAGTCTAAGGAATAATAACAAATCTTGAAGTAACATTATAAAAAAAGATAATGTAGTGAAAACATTAGTTTGAGAACCTGTGTATCAGAGCTGATGAAAGCTTGAGGCAAAGTTTAAAAATGTGACGTGATCTCATCGACCGTACTCAACTGTTTTGTAAAAGATGGCTTCATAATTAAAACTGAATCAAATGCTTCAGAATCCAATACCTGTTTGTCATATCTGAAGAAAAAATTTCACGAATTTAAGTTGATTTCTATTTACGAATTTTCTTCATAACGAAGTTTTTAAGTGTAACGATGAGACTACGTTAAATGGAAGTTCCACTGTATTGTGACGTTCTAGAGAAAAAAAAAGTAGATATTTTAAAAATATTTTTCTGTTATTTAATAAACTAAAATAAATGCCTAAATAAAATGTCTAAAGATTCTGTTAAACAAGAATACATTAACAACTATTTTCACAAAAAAAGGAAAAAAATTGCCAGCCCGACAGGACCCGGAAAGAATGGGTACTAGGCCCGGCTCGAATCTGTAAAAAAATGTAAGCCTGGCACGAGTCTGCAAAAAATATGTAAGTGAATAAATAAATTAAGCCTGGACCGTTGCAGACCTCTATTTTTTCAGTCAAAGGGATAAATATTTCTGAACTTCTTTAACTTTCCCCAAAAACGCAAAACAAAAATAAAACTTTTTACATGATTCATCAATCCAGGCTCTAACCTCAGAGATGATCAGAAAAAAATAAACGCCTTCAAAAACAGTAGGTATAAATGTAACCGTCCGACGCGACGCAAAGTCTATTTCAAATCGTTCCTTATCTGCTCCTTTCGATTAGAAACAATAGACTTTTCGGTGACATATCTTATTTTCCCGTCAAACATCAAGCAATCGTTCATCATCATCTACGCTAATGGCGCCCGGTGCAAGTAAAAACCATCGTGACTGCAAAGTCCTCCAAGTTCCTTGTGAATTATACCTTTGGAGGTACTTAGTCAGGTGAAGGTCTCGTTACCTGATCAAGGTTCTAAATTACGATACCAACTGGAGTAGCGATGACATGACGTATGGCTGTGCGATGCAGCGTGAAATTTGTAAATACACCAGCATCTCACATCCGTCCAGCATGACTTCGCTATACTGCGCAGTGCTGAACCCTCTCACCCAACATCAATTAGCAACCGGCCAACTAAGAAAAAGCAATTTAGGCAACAAGATGCACTGAAGCCCCGTCGGCCTAGAGATTTACCTAACAGATCTGATTAGTTGAATCCTCGTTCCGCTGCCAGGCGGCCCCATTAAGCAACCCATTAAGCTGGGCAAAAGCCCGGCAGGTAGAGGCCTGGTCAGCGGTCTTAAGAAAAAAAGCAATCGTTTATCACTTTTCAATTCAAACTTCAATCAGCAGCAAAATATCGCGATTGCAGAATTGTCGAACAATCGCTGGTCATTACGATAAAGTTTCCTGTCGGAATAATTGTCAAGTTTTACAATTGCTGATTTTAGCTTCTTGATTAAACAATTGATTGTAGAAATTGAAAACGAATTGATGACTGTCTCGATTGTTAATTTCTACGATGGCGATTATTCTCGATTGTAGAATTATCGACAATCGCCCATCTCTGATTTATCTATTACTTACCTTAAAAATGTCTCCATGAATGTATCACCTAATACCCTATAAAGATGTTCAACAAACTAAAACCTTTCTCGAAAAATTGCCTAAGTACCAGTGAAAGTACCTTTGAAATTCATTCAATAAAAGCTATGCACCTGTCCCATGACCAGGGTTCATACATACGACAAATATGAGAACTCTTTTTTTCGGTAAATACAAGTTGTAGTCACTAAAGAGGAAACTTCCATAATGTTGATCAACAATACAATAATTGCAGCAACAATATTTTTTTCCATAATCGAGATGCTTTTTATCATTAATGACACGACGTTTTTTTACAGTAACTGAAAGCAGCTTAAAAACCCTTACGAACAACAATTTTTAGAGGCATTTATTTAACACGTTTTATTCTTTTCTCAACAGAACTATTGCCTGGTCCTCCACAAGAAGTTACAGTAGAAGCACTTTCAGACACAGAACTAAAAATCAAATGGCTCCCTCCACACCAGGAAGTGCCAGTAGAAAAATACCATATCAATATTACGCTAGTGAAAGAACTTAGTGATCTCCAAGAACTTGAATCAGGAATGGTAAAAGATTATTTACTCAATTGAGTGGGTCGGGACAACAAAGCGTCAAGCCACATTTTTGGTGAAATAAGTATAACACTGTAATCTGCTGCTTATTATTGTAAATTGTAATTGCCTAGATATTATTTGTTTGTAATGCCACTTGGTGGCAGCAAATGTTCCAGTTTTCGTCTTTGCCCCGGACGTTTATGCCTCCAATAATTTATAAAGAACGTAATACTAATATCATTAAAGTAATGCCATATTGTTATTCAGAATATCTGAAATGTTACTAAGACATTGGCAAAAAAACTTTATGTTATATATCTTGATTTGAGAATTTGATCTAACTTTCAAACTGATATATCTCAATTTAAAAAAGTGGCTTAGCACTTTCTTGCCCCGACCTCCTCAATTTTATACATACATTTTGTTATTTTGACAGAATTTTTGTCTATATTTTTCTTCATATTTTTTTACTTTATACAGGGTGTAACAGGAAAGATTGTTACAATTTTAAGAGGTGATAACAGGCGTGATATATACACATCTAAACAAATAATTTTTCTACAGGAAATTGGTGTTACAATTCATTTATTCAGTCTAAAAACAAAGTGTCTCTCTACTAGCTGAATTTTGATTAGGGACAATTTTCGCTCGTAATTTTTAAAATAATGAAAATATTTTGGCAACATTTTCAATATACTAGAGATGTGACAGACTTTAAGAGGTGGTCGAACGTACAACAAATAATTTTTGTATAAGAAACCAGGGTCGAAATTCCCTTATTCAGATAAAATAAAAGGTTTTCAGTGCACAGTGCAAATGTAAATATTTTAATGACACATTTTCAACAAACGTTGATTTCTGTGAAATTTGAATAACATCACGAGACGTTTTCAAGGGCGGATCCATTGGATAGGTCATCACCACCTCTCCCCTCTGAACAAAGAATTGTTCTATACAACAATACATTTTTAAATATAAACTAGATGGAACCCGTCAAAACTTGACGAAAAAAAAATTACAATAACAATATTAGTAAAATAAGCTTGCGTATAAAACAGTCTTTCCAATATTTTATTTTAAAAGCTTTTTCCCACGGTGAATTACAGTACTATTTCCGATGCAAACTCCAAACAAAAAATCCGTAAACAACTGTGTAATAATGCAAATCAGTTTGATATTACCGCCATATTCCCCACGGCAAGAAAGAAAATTTCCTGGACCTATGAAGTATCACACAAATAGTATATCCCTACGTTCATCTCATATTCAGTCAATAAAAGAACATAGTAAATAAAGCACACATCTCCCCCGTATATGACATCTGTGCCAAATTTTCTTATTTTTAATCTGAGAAAGAAACAATAATCTATTAATAATTTAATTAATTTTGCAATATCCGGTGCAACCAAAGCAATTTTGATTAAATCGGTACTGATATCGCAAGCGCACCGGGGTTCATTTTTGGCGCCAAAATGACGATTTTTGCTTTGTATGGCAACCTGGTGTTTTATAATAAAATTGAATATGTGTGTAAATAAATAAAATAAAATAGGTACTTTTATGTTAGCTGGGCGTGAGGGATAACTCTCCAAATCTTGTTTCAATTGGAATCATTTCAATTGCAACATTTTACGTGAGATTTGTTATTCATATTGCTATGTTTATGTTTAGATATTTTAATATGATTATATTACAGCTAATTTTAAGTAAGTTTTTTAATATTTTACATTACAATGTTACAATATTACCTAGTTGATATTAGCTAATGTCAAAAGATTGGCGAACCACGGAGTTCAGAGAATAAACTCTATGCCTCGCAACAGTGGGAGTTGCCCACTTTATGACGTCATAAGCAGAAGTAAAAGTTTAATTGAAAATTACGGCTAATTAATTAAATTTTCGAACAAACGAATGCACGATAACAAATCTGTGTCCAAATATCTTTCATTAAAAAAAAGAATTTTGTGATTTGATGCAGTAGTTTGTTCTCACGAATTGTCGAAAGAAAATGCTTAGCGTTTTAAATATATAGATACATATTAAGAGGATTAAAAAAAGTCTCTCTCTTCAACTCAAATATTTCTTACACACATGAAGCCATTTAAAATGGAAATCGAGAAACTTGCAGACATTACTCTTTAAACGTTAAAAAGCCAAACAGCCTTTTCATTTTCTTATATATGTGACAGTTATGATAAATTTTGTGATCATTTCCTGACTGCCGACTCCAAAATATCGTCTTAAAATGCCAGCCTAAGCAACATTTTCTCAATGAACCTTTGCCTTCATAAGAAAATAGAAAACACCATTCGATTTCTTAGTTTCTGAATAGAACTTGCAAATTTGATACATTTACGAATATACCTGCAAATTTTATACATTTACAAATGAAAATGACTTCGCTAATGTGTCATCAGCAGACAGTTTGGAGTTGTGGGCAAACGTAAAATATAAAATATGCTCATGCCCTCCCCTCCTCCCAAAAAAGAGAATAAACCCCCACTAATTGTAGAGCTGTATCTAGCCCTGAACGTGCTGCAAAGTAACCACCAGTCGCATCCATACAACACTGAGCTTGATGCTCTTTAATTCGGAATCTAATTGACAGTACTTGCGGTATCATTGACCTAATACAACGAACTATCAGCACTTTCTATGGTATCATCACATTCCCCAAGCTCAAAAGTAGTCTGTTGAAATTTTCAATAAAATATTTTCAACATTTTTAAAGTTAGTAAAAATTCAAGTTAGGCTTGGGGTGAAATACCTGGTATTTTTTGTTGAATAAATAGATTGTGACACTGATTTTCTATACAAAAATTGTTTGTCTTGAGGTATAATATTCCTCATTAAAATTATGACCATCTTTCCTGTTACACCCTACAGATAAGATTTGACAAATATGAAAACCACCCTTATTGAATGCAAATAAGTATAAAGATAGTATAAGTATATTGAAAATATCATAAAAATTCATTTTGAGTGTTTCAAAATGTTATACTTCTGAGCTTATACCCAGAAATCATTGGTAACTCAATAGTGAGTAATATTAATTCACATATGAAGGGCCTGACGTGTAAAACAAGGTAACAAGTTTCGAGCTATTCAAGATTCAAATTGTCTGATAAAAACTACAAACAGAACTATTGTAAGCCCCTCCCCTAAAATAGCTGATTCAATTTTTTTTTCCGGGTAAATTTCATTTTATTGGATTTATATGCAAAGTATCTTTTGTTGTTAACCCTTTTGGGTCCAGTTTTGTTTTTCAGCTGTGGGGGGTAGGGGAATTATTTTTGTGTTAATACTGTAAAAAATAGCTATCCAAATCACAAAAGTTAATGTACACTGAAATTTTACGATTGTGGCATTTACTGAAATCTGATGAATATATAGACCGGGAGGCGACAGCACAGAAAATCACCTCATCGAGTTCATGGCTGAAATTCCAGAATTAGTTAAAACTCGATTCGCATATTAAAACGCAATCGGTCTGCCGAGTCATATCTTGGTGGAAAACACGTGAAAACCCAATTTTAGCGGTTGACTCGTAGGTTTACCATTGTGTTTTCCTGCACCCAGTTCTCCATGTTTTCATACTTTTGGGTGCAGGAAAACACAATGGTAAACCTACGAGTCAACCGCTAAAATCGGGTTTTCACGTGTTTTCCACCAAGATATGACTTGGCAGACCGATTGCGTTTTAATATGCGAGTCGAGTTTTAACTAATTCTGGAATTTCAGCCGTGAACTCGATAAGGTGATTGTCTGTGCTGCCGCCTCCCGGTCTAATAGTAATTTTGCGTACTATTCATATGAGAATAGACTAAGGAAGAATTTTTGAAGACAGTTGGAAAATGTCATATTATCTCGCTCAATATGTTATTCCGTTAAATATTAAAAATATCAAAGGTTAAGTACAAGATACATTTATTTGCTTCTATTTTGTTTATTGTATGAAGTATTTTTTTATTTTTTATGTTATATGTTAAGATTATTTTAAGGGTGATCCTAAAATATCGGGCAAAAATAGAAGGGTTTGGAAATTTGTGACTTTTTTCATATGTTTTTTTCTATTCATAGGTTGATCAAAAGAAAGTAAACAAGTTGCCAGATCCGAAGAAAAGTGGATGGAGCAACACATCTGTAAAATCCTTTATGACCGTGAAGGTAAGTTGTTGACATTCTTATACACCTTTATTTAATTTAACGTAGTTTATGTATGTAAAGATGGAATTTTATAATCGATTTTTAACATTTTCCAACCTACTTGAAAAGTGTCTGTGAATTCGGTTTGTCTGACTGCCTGTCTATCTGACTGTCTGTCTTACTGGCCGCCTATCTATCTGGCCGTCTGGTCTTGCTCTATACTCTCTAAATAAATATACCCGGATTGTCATTAATTGATAGATGTTATTGAGATTTACCATGACATGTTTGGTATTTAAAATGAAGTGTGTACCATTTATGTTTAGTTTACGGGAACACTCAAAGGCCAATGGGGCAAAATTGTTTTCAGTGCTTTTTAATGTTGTTGCATTGTTTCAAACATAATGAAATTGATATCCATCACTAAGGTGCATGGCGACCTTCTTTCTATAGAGTATAAAGTGCGCAGAAATTACAGTTCGTTTACAGGGACGCACAAAAGAATTGCATGCATTGCATTGTGATCGATAGGGGAAAATCCCTTGCAGTGTATTTTCATGATGTTACATTATTTTAAACATTATGAAATTGATATACATTACTGAGGTGCACTACAACATTTTTTTCTATGGATTACTTAGTACTTAGAATTTATCGTTCATTTACAGAGACACCCAAAAGAATTCGGTTACAGGTCTGATTATGAGCCATAACTGCTGGATGTGTATTTTTAGTGTATTACGAGGTGTGTAGATTCTATACAGGGCTGCGCGAAGGAATTCGCAAATATTACCAGCTATAAACAGCAATTGCTTAAAATGAATTTTTACCGCATTATGTTTTTTTTTTGTTGTTGTTGTTTATTTATTTATTTATTTATTTATTTCATATCACTGCATAAACATAAATGACATTTCTTAACAATATTCCAAAAGTGATGAAAAGTGTTTCATAATCTATGCAATGATGCATGACTTTTCGTTCTTGTTAAGTCATGTCCTGATTTGTTAACAGAGTTACAGAAATTGCGTACAGTTGTGTGTTCCCGATTTTGTATACTGTAAAAAAAAAATTGCACGTAAACGAAAATTACGGGTAGAGGCCGGCAGCAGAGATTCTAGTCATACCCCATGAAAAAAAAATCCATGCCCATCATTTTGTGCAGCCCGCAATTTTACGGGGCAAAGTTATATAGCATTATAATGCACAAGATATAATGCACTTTAAAACACAATAACACTTTGCTTACTGTTCCGTAGCGCGTAGCACGTTAAATAATAATCACAGAATCGCTGTTTTGGCGGGTTAAAATTTTTGAAACACGAGTAAAATGAAGGGTTACACCCTAGCGGAGGACAATATATGGGGTCGTACCGTATTTTTGCTAACATATGGGCTAGAACTGTAAGAATATGTGGATTGCTCTTAATTTTCTACGTATCTAAGGGATAAGGCCGCTTATTTAGTGGATCAGACCGTTTTTCATCAAATAAGGCTGTTGCCCGTGAAAATTGAAGGGCAAACGCTCATAAATTTACAGTTTTTTCTGAGAGTGTACCGGTCATTAACGATTCCGTTTTCTCAGATTTTACTGCGTAAGACTATTCTATAAATACAGTAAAACTTACTAAGACAGGTTTTCGTCTTAACAGTATAAGTGTATATTTTCCATAAGTACCGTGAGTTGTTTACGTTTAAGGTAAGATTCCGTTGTAGACAGGTTGCATTTTCTTAGGATTTACTGTATTTTTATATTTTTATTTAGAAGTCGTTGTCCCGCATTTTGTAGCAGTGAATCTGGCAACACTAGTCTTGTTTCACGTGCTTCAAGCACTTACGAACATGCATAGAAATTAATTCCATATTTTCGAAATATGTCATGCCATTCATTGAAATAAAATATATATTTGTAATTGTTTACAATGTAGAAATCAATATGTGGGATTACAAATCATAAAAATTAATAAAACAATGTTGTGATTACACCTTACAATTTTCAAGCTCGATAAGTAAGAAAAAAAAATCTTTTTATATTAAAATAACTAAATAAAATAAAATAAGTTGATTTTTTTTTTTAAAACTAAAGAAAAACAATCTTTACGACAGTAATTTGAACTCTTTTCTATGAATTGTGTAATATAAAAAGCTTACGAAAGTAATTTTGAATTTATCTAACATGCAATTCTTCCTTAATTTACACTAATGCAAATTCAATTGTATTTCCAGGTAGACGGTAACAAGACAAGCTATGTTGAAAGTAATCTTCAGCCTATCACAATGTACGAAGTACAAATTACATCACAAAATTCTCATGGCACAAGTATGCCTTCGAATGCTGTTAGAGCACTAACTTTATCAAGTTCTGACAAAAATGCGGCACTAAACCTCAACTCAACTGAAGATTATTTTGCACATCTACCAAATATTACAAAATGTTGTGAAGACAAAGGTGTTCCTGAAGGAAGATGTTTGAAGAGTCTTTGTGATCCAGCGGATGATGAAGACACAAAGTTAGTAGTCTGAAAATGTTTCGTAATTCATCTAATAACATATACCTCCAATAGGGAAGTCGCAATCAGCTGATCAACCATTGTACTTCAATTGGAGGACAGGGTAGTTATAAACCAATCAAAACTGTCTATTTGTAGTGTGTGACCTCCAACATGACGTCTACTGCAACTGCCCTATAGACTTTTACTCGAGGCAGACGGAAAAAAGCAGGCTGCCACACTACGTCACGTGTTCGCCTTCCTTTGGACTCCTTGAGTCACTTGATGTTTTTTCGTGTAACTACTTATCGTGCTTTTGTCGCACCTGAATAACAAAAAAAGCAACACGTGAGTCAAGAAGTCGAGAACGTACGCGTAACACAGTGCAGCAGTCTGTCTTTTTTTGTCTGCCTCGCTTTTCCTATGTGACGTCAACCACAGGTATTCAGAATGATTAAAAAAAGATTGAAAAACTTTAAGCGGTAGTACTGCATACCAAATCAAACAATTTTTGTATAGGAAGCCACGGTTGTAATCCATTTTTCGCTTCAAAAATGCGGGGTGTCTCGCTACAATCCAAACGTAACTATGGTTCATAACTTTAACTAAAATAAAGATATTTGAAAGTAATTTTTAACAAACTTACGTTGTTTTGCATGAAATGTAATGACATCAAGAAAAAATATGAAAGTGTGCAGCATTTCAATAAGTGAAAACGAATGAACTGTCAATTACATTCGGAAATATGGTACTACTAATTGAGCACTATTTGAATGTGGATGGTAGCCGCTTCCATTATTTATCGTGATATCCTTACATTTCAAACAAAGAAAGTTTAGCCCATTTCAAATTTTGTTAAAATATCTTCATTATTGTTAGAATTTTGAACAAAAATCCGAATTTGAATTCGAAACATATACTGTATATTTTTGACAATAAGTCGATTGTGACCCTTGTTGTGATGTGCTTGTGCACTACTACCTCTTATAGTTTGTCCAATCTTCTTTGAGACACCCTGTATAGAAATAAACAATTTTGCAATAGTTCGCATTGCCTCGTGCACTATACAGTCTTTTCGGACTATATACATATCCAAAGAAACATGGCTGCTACCACTCGTGGGGTAATGTCCACTTTAAAATTATCTTAGATCTTTATTTTTATGTTTAAAGTAACATTTCTTTTAGTTTTTTTTTTTTTTTTTTTTTTTTTTTTTTTTTTTTTTTTTTAACGAAGTGGCAGGGTATTTTAAAATTAAAAAATTAATAATAATAACTATAAAAGCACTGGGAGAAAGGGCTACAATTAATAAGCAATAAAATGTTTTTAGGATATCATTAAACAGAGAAACAATAACAACAACGTACGTTTTTGACGTTCCCAGCAGTCTTCAGCCAATCTTGATATACGAAGTATATTACGTCACAGAATTCGCGTCACAAGAGACACGTTAAATCTAGGGTTCAAGATATTTAAAATTTTAAAGTCCCCGATAGCTAGCATTATATATGTTATTAAATGTAATTTTTACTAAATAGAGCACCTCTGGGGTGAATTAGATAAAAAATAAAAATAATTACTAGGCAGCAAAAGTTTGATGATGCATTATAATGCAGACTGAAAAGTTTTAAAGCTTTTCTCCCAAATAAACGAAATAGATTCATCAGTTATAATCGCCGCTGCTTCCATTTCATTTGCAAACCTTATGCATAATACCTTTAGTCCTACTTTTTAAAGAAATATCAAGGGCATGATTTGAAGTGTCCGTTGTTCTAATTTCAGTCATTATGGCACAAATATAGGACCTACAGCATAACATGCATGATTCGACTATCATCAATATAGCACAAACTATGTAAATAATATGGCATAACTACATACGATACCCTATACAATGAGACCTCAATCTTTTAATTTGATAGGGATTAATTTTAGGGACCTCTAGACCTTCTGAGTTGAGGAACTTTAATTTCGACAATCTTGTACTACTACAGTTAAACATTTCTTTTTAAAGCAATATGTCTTTATAATGATATTATTGGGACATCATTACACAAAAAATAAGCAACAAAACAAGATTTCTAATCAAAATATAAACTAGTCCGATACCAGATTTACCAAAATGTACGTCAATAGTGTGCACGTCACTAGCTCACTGCAGAATTTTCAGTTAAATAATTACACGATGTTTTTATCTTACGACTGATGGGATCCAAAAAATCTTGTTATTGTTTACTTATTTAATAAAGTCAATTTTTTACAAGTTTTACGATAGTTTTTTTTCTTTTGCAGATTATCCGATGTTCTTATGTGCGCACCTTTCGTCAACATCACTTTCGAATGTATGGCAGGGGGCGCAGATCACAGCCAGTGTTGCCAACAACGAGGTCTACCAGAAATTTGTCTCGATTTTTGTCGAGGAAATATCACTCAACTCGACTATCGCCACTTCGTTTGCCTAGATCACATAGATATTTACGGAAACTGCTTGCTGGAGTATTACAAAGTGTTACCTGGACCACCAGAACAGTTCATGGTATCGATGACTCAGGCAAACTGGGCAGTTGTAAAGTGGAGTCCACCAAAGTAATTATATCAGAGTACAGTATGATTAACAATTATGTCGTGCTTACATTATGGTTTTAATTGAATAAACACCTCGTTAGGGGCCTCCGTGGCCGAGTGGTTAAAACACCATTCCGCTAATCGCTTGAGCGTAGGAGTCAGGTCGGCGGTTTCGACTCCCGCCAGCTCCATTGCACACACTTTGTGGAGTTCCCGGATGTAACTCTCTGGTGTTGTAAATTTCCTTGTGGCTATCTCGTCCCTGTATATTGACGATGACTTATAAGCAGGCACTTGATGTCAAGCACACAAGTCAGATGTATGTTCTCAAAAAACAAGCAAACAAAATAAACAAACAAACAAAACACCTCGTTATAATCTCTTTATCCAACCTAAACAAAGATACTTTCATTGCTGTTATTACCGTGTTTCCCCAAAATAAGACTGATTCAAATTATTTCTCCAAAAGATACCTTTGGCCGTATATCAGGGGAGGATGTCCTTTGTTTTCATAAATAATAATTTACTTTTATTCATCTACAAAAATCAATATTTATTCATATATTCATATTCATGTATAAGAATATAGTCCTGCAGTGGCGCGGACGAATAAGCTCGGTTCCCGTAAGATCACCGAAAGTGAAGCAGCATCGACCGTGGTCAATGTTTGGGAGGGTGACAACCTCTCTCCGCTGCGGCTGCTTTGGGACCGTGTACGGTAATAGAAGCTAGTGCACGTAAACTCTGTTCGTGGCTCCAATGTCCTCCAAGTTTAGAATAAGCGTTACCTCTAGACCTGCACCTGGTGTTCTAGACCAGCACTTGGTGCTGATGCCAGATGAGACACCAGGTGCAGGTGTCTCATCTGGAATTGGTTCAAAATTAAGAGACCAGCTTTTCTGGGCGGGACTCGTGAGTGCTTAAGGCATTTGGTAGGCCTCCCCATCCAGCTAACTCTTGACTCTTGTATAAGAATATATATTTATTCATTCCTATGTAATGACTTCGGCATAAAGCTCCAAATCTATCCGGACAGATATTCTTGTGGATCAATTTTTTATAAAACCATTGGCCCTAATGTCTCATGTCTAGCAATATAACTATCTTAACTGAGTGCTTCTTTCCCAAGAAATCTGGTCGTAGTACTCTGGCAATACGACTGTCAGTGATTTATGTCATGAATTCTGCACTTATTGTCTAGAATTGCAAACTGAGGGAGAAAACAGTTTAACCCTCAGAATAGACAAGGTATTTTGCAACTATAAATATAATTGCATGCATTTTTAAAGCCAGGATTATATATTAGACATCGACTATCTTCAAAAAGTGATACGGGCTTATTTTTGAAGTAATGTTTATTTTGGGGGCAGGGCTTATATTACAAGTATGCCGAAAAAATCTCATTAGGGCTTTTTTCCGATTAGGGCTTATTTTCGAGGAAACATAAAGTTTTTAATTGTGATGAAAATGAAGAAAGAAATCACAATAAAACAAAAAGGTAAAGAAAGGTAGAAAAACAAATCGTACTAGTGATTTGATGCCTTTAAACTTTCAGTAAAACTTCTGTAGCGGATACTACCGAATAGCGCACACCTCTATTTAGTGAACACTTTTTCAATCTCCAACGAAAATATTGTGCATATTTTTACCTCTGAATAACGGACAAATTTGGCGCCCCTGAGATGTCCGTTATTCGGAGTTTTTACTGTATTATTTAAATAAATTGCACAAAATGTTTGTATACGACTAAACACGGAAAAAATTAAAAACATTAAAGGAACTATCACAAATATTTGTAAAATTTTGCTAGTTGGAGCGAATTCTAAATCTAGCAAAAAAATTAGACCTTTATCAGAATACATAATAAATTTAAATAGAGATTTCACTTTTTTTTTTTTTCCTAATGTAGAACACGTCTTACATTTCGACCCCGTGTACCACGCTTAATTCGAGAGTGACACGAAAAGTGTTGATCACAAGAAAATTACTTACATTAAAACTATTAAAGATAGATTCATGAACGACGTGCATTTAAAAGAGCTTTAAATAAACCATGTTTACAAGCTGACTGACCTTGCGCTGACGTCATCGGATGATGTAAGTGCGCAAAGTTTAGACACGAAAATGGTTTACGTGGTGCACATTATTTATTCGCTATGTGGGCACATTGACGTGATAAAACCTGTCCATTTTCTTTTTCACTGAAGAACATAATGTCTTCAGTGGCTTTCATTAAATATGGTGAGACAAACTTCAAGGGGGTGACAGAACTCACTGCTACAAATATTTTTTACCAGGGTACTCATGGTCGAAGCAATCATTCTTGTTCTAGAAAGCCCTTTCTGATAACTTAAAAAGACTTATTTCATTTGCAATATTGGGCAAAGAATTGCTTGTTTTCATTCATTGTCTTTCTGTCATGAAAATTCTAATACAGGAAAAGCATTTGAATTTACTTTTTCGCATTAAATATTCGAAAAAATGGCACCCATTCTACGCGCTCATTTGTGCAAATCTTATTATTTGTCCTAAATAAAACTCTGCATTTTCTTGCATTGTTTCCAGTGATGTAATTAATGGAGGGTGTACAGTAGTATACGCCGTATACCTTCTGGATAATTCCGTATGACCTCCGTAGCTATGGTGTATACTCTCTCTTGAATATTCTTTGCCTATAACGTATATCCTCTGTTTTTTTAACACTTTCCAACCTAGTTGAAAAGTGTTTATGACTTCGGTTTGTCTGGCCGTATGGCCGTTAGCCGTCTGGCCGTCTGGCCGTCTGCCGTCTGTCCGTGCTCTAACTCCCGTAAATATGATCGGATTGCCCTGCAATTTTTATATGCTATTGTCGTCATCTATAGCACGTTCCCTATTTCAACTTAAGTGTGTAGCACTTATAGTTTTTTTACAGGGACACTCAAAAGAATTCCGTTACATTACAGTCTATGGGGAAAAATCATTTGTGGTTTATTTTAATGATGTTACACAATTTCAAACACATTGTAATTGATACATATCACTAAGGTGCATTACAAGAAGCTTAATATGGAAAAGGGTGGCCACAGCACTTATAGTTACTTTACAGGGCAGTCAAAAGAATTCCGTTACATTACGTTTATGGAGAAAAATCGTTTGCGGTTTAATTAAATAATGGTTCACTATTTTAAACGCATTTAAATTTATGTATATCACTAAGGTGCATTACAAGAGGCTTACTACAGAATAGTGTGTGTATAACAGTCATCGTTCATTTACAGAGACACACAAAAGAATTCTCTACTGTCTGTTAACAATAATTCCTGGAAGTGCGTTTTAAGTTGCTGAACGCGATTTTAAAATTAACTCACTTTTTGTCTATTACTTGGTGTGTATAAATTCTGTAGATCATATACAGGGCAGCATAAAAGTTCGCGAACACATTTCCGTTTATTGACAGAAACTCCAGAAGGAGAATTTTAAACTGTGCTACGCGTTTCCTAACTAAAATTTAGCATCCTATGTAGTTTATATACAAATCTATAGATCCTATACAGGGCTGAATAAAAGTATTCGGATATTTTTCCGAATATTGTATATGTTGGAAATTCCTGAAATTACGTTTTTAAATATGTTATGCGTTTTCCAAATTGTTTACTTAGATTTTATCTCTCAGCTTATTAAACGGTAATGATTTGTAAAATTATTTTTGAAGCGTTGGAAAGTGTTACATAATCTATGCTAAACGCATAATTTTTCGTTCTTGTTTTTGTTGTTGTTGTTGTTTGCTTTATTACGACTACACCATTGATTGTTTCTGCTTAAAGTATTTTAGCAATGACCTAGTTTAAAGTTAATAACATTCATTTACATGATATTACAAAATAACCCACTTTTTCTAGAATCTGAAAGTGCTGTCTAGAATATTAACACTATACTTTTAACCATAAGTTCTTAGGTAAGAAACGTTTGTTTGGGTTAATTCTGTCATTGCGAAAAGTTTATCTCCTTTTATTTTAACACTATTCAACTAACTTTATTGTGATTATTTCTGGGGGTTATTTTCGTTGTTGTTATTTGCATATGGCACATTAAATACAGTGATACCGCGGCTAATTCGTTTCGGAATTACATTTGTTAATCAAAATCTGTGTTCACCGAAACACAATTTGTCTTCCAATTAAAATTCAACGTGGCAATGTTATGTCAGCGCGCATCCAATAAAACATTCGTTAGCTAAATCCAGTGGTCGGAAAAACTATTTTTTTATTGTAGCGAACTACAACTACTTTATCGAAAATGTAGTTAACTACAACTACAATTGTTTTAAAAAGTAGAGACTTTAACTACTTTACAAAAGTAGTCATTACTTCGCTACTTTCAGATTTTGTCAAAGGGTTCAATTTATATTAGAAATTGAAAAAGCGGGTTAAATAATAAAGCGACCCTGGTTACATCGCGTCTGCCAGGATATAATTAAATAAATGCGACATAACCGAGGGGATTAAACATTTTTGAAAGATAACATATACAAGAAAATGTTTTGTATTTGTCTCCAAGATGTTAGTTTAAACACGCATTAGAAATTTCGTAACAAAATTAAGAGGATATTACAATTTAGAAAATTACAGAGTAACAACTCTAAATGCAAACAACATATAAATCTATAAATAAAGTAATTCCAAATAATAAGAAATGTAGCGTGAAAACAGGAAGACATAGTAACGAGTAAATAGACAAATGTTGCCAGCAAGAAAATTAATTCATTTGGTGGGTTAGTGCTTAATTTTAGCAACAAAGGTCAATGGTAAAATCTATGACTTGATGCGTTGCGTTGTTATACACTGCAGCTGAGATTCGCAAATTGTTCAGAAGAATAAATTTTTCACAAAAGAATCAAGTTTCGGTTACAAGATTTACAGAATACTACATTTTTTTACCTGAAGTAGCGTTAAAAGTAGCGTCGGTTCTCGCTACAAACTACTGATTTTTCTACACCCCATTGCTCAAAAAGTAGTGCGCTACACTACAAACTACTGTAAAAAGTAGCGACTACTGTAGTTTCGCTACTTGTAGCGCGCTACTTCCGACCCCTGGCTAAATCCATATTTTTTAGCCAAGTCAGAAAATCATCGAAATAAATATTTGTTAGAAGAAATTTTCGTTAGCCAAAGTATCACTTGTAATTAACATTTTAAAATTTGTATAAATAAATAATTTTCTTTTACAGTTTTCTTCCAGACACAGTGATAAGCTACGTTTTATATTGGAAAGAAGTAGCTATGGACGAAATTATAGAGTACAACATTGTAAATGATGTCAAAGCCCCACATCTTCTCGATAACTTAAAGCCAAAGACAAGGTAAATATTGTTTTTATTGAAACCAAAAATTATTGATTTAACATTGTCAATTATCATGCATCTAAAGATCTAAAATTGCTGCTTTTCTTCTATTTGCGTAAATAGAGTACGATGGATAAGTCAAAAAGTTAGTTGAAACTGATACAAATTTTTTGTTTATAAAATATATTTCAATAAAACTTTGTGCCAATATTGATAAAACTGTCACCTTCAAGGCGTATAAGAGTTGTGCATATGGTAGCAGCTGTTAGATTGTTTTCAGCCGCAAAAATGTAGCATTAATTTTATTTTCTGTCTTTTACTGCCACACTTTCTCACATTGATTTATTTTCATTTTTTAAATGTATTTTTCTTTATTTTTAGGTATGAAGTGTACGTGGCAGCTCGAAACGCATTCGGATTGAGCAGAGGATCAGTGAGAGCAGTTTTTACAACACCTCCAAAGGCAGAACCAGTTATGGAGGCAATAGAAGCGCTACCAGCTTATAACGAAACAGCTTGTTGTGTTTCAGCAGGCATTAAGAAAGGTTGCCTTGACCTTTGCACTTACAACGTAAGCTCATTTTCCATTTTAAATAAGTTTCTGGTTAATGAAAAGTATTGAGAGTATTAATATCACATATTGTTGTTGTCTATGGTTCATGTCTTGATGATATAAAATCTGTTGTCCGTAAAAACATTATGCTTCCAAGAATGATTTTCTATGAATAACAAAAAAAAAAAAAAAAGAAAAGAAAAGAAAAAGAAAAAACTACTTCAAAAGCGTCAAAATTTTTCTAGTAAAAAAAACCATTAACCGCAATTTATTTGGTAACCGCTAAACGAAGCTAGTAAATATCTAACCACTAAACGAGACTAGTAATTTAGGTAACCGCTACATGTAAGGGATGAGTGGTAAATAATTAATAACGGAACATGTCGAAAATAGCCATAAATAAACAAAAGTGGTCACAACACAGGGAAAACCGGGAAACACTATTTTTTAATAATAATATTTACTTTTTTAAATCCAGAATTTTGGTGTTTAAAAAAGGCGACGATTACCTATGGAAAATAATGGTAACAATTTTTTAGACTACTAGGTGTACCGGTTAATTCCCGATGTTTTTTATTGATTTTTGAAGCTAAAAATACATAGGAAATAATAAAAATAGATTATTCAAACCAGCGGCCATCGCTAGCTACACATTTTTCCCATCTTTCTGGCAATTTGTGGATGCCTCGCCAAAAAAATTGTTCGTTTTTTGAGCCAAACCAGTCATCGAGCCATTTTTTCACATTTTCGTACGAATCGAAGTGTTGCTCTGCCAATGCGTGCGACATTGATGAAAACAAATAGTAGTCGGACGGGGCCAGGTCCGGAGAGTACGGCGGGTGAGGCAGCAGTACCCATCCCAGCGCTTTTACGGTGTCCGTGACCAAAGTTGTGATATGAGCCGGAGCATTGTCATGCTGCAAAATCACTTTTCCATGTCTTCTAGCCCATTCTGGCCGTTTTAATCGGCTTTTAATCGATCGGAAATAGTTTGTTGTGAAACTTCTAAACCCTCAGCCAACTGTTTTTGTGTTTGACACGGATCTTCGTCGAGCAAAGCTTCCAATTCGGGATCTTCAAACATTTTTGGCTGACCTGGACGTTCTTTGTCTTCAACGCTGTAATCACCACTTTTAAATCGTCGAAACCAATCTCTGCATGTTGTTTCTGATAATGCATTGTCACCATGAACTTTCACAAGAGTTCTATGACTTTCAGCAGCCGATTTCTTGGAATGAAACAGAAACAAAAACATAGTCCGCAAATGCTCTTTGGAAGGAACGAAATTCGACATTTTTGAGCACGAATATTTATATGATGTTATTACTTTGAGAACTTTTGACATTTACGGTATTCAAACCTTATGTTAGTACAACAAAACACACTATATATCAAATGATTGAACGTTGCATTAATAGCTGCTGCCATCTATTAAGTAAAACAGCGGGAATTAACCGGTACACCTAGTAAGTCAACGAGAATAAAACTTAGTTAACACTATTTCTACTTAAGATTTAAGATTTTACTTAGACTTTTAAGATTTTTTATTTGTGTTTCTTTTATTTGAAATTTTGTTAGCTAATAAATATTGAAATAATATTTCGCTGTATTAAAGAATGATTTGTTATTGTCTCAGTTTAAAAAAATAAAGTAAAATAAATATAACACAAAATTTTACAAGGTGTCATTTGACACCAGTAGAAATATTGTTAACAGCCTTCAATATTGCACCATAGATGACGCTTCTAGAACTAGTTCCACAAATATTGACCATTTAAAGAAAAAATCAACTGTTATCTTCAATTTTAAATCTAATATTTAAATAAATCATCTTATATTTACCAAAGTACCTTTTCCCTTTAAGCCCCAGTCCCTTTACGTTCCCTTTAAGTCCCTTTACGTCGCAATCATAAATGTCAAGAGCATGACCAATTTTATCACTTATTAATTTCAGACTGTCTTAATATCCACTAACAATGATCGTGACGGTGTATTCTACCTTCGTAGTTTAAAATTTTGCTGTTAGCTACCACCTCTGTGCAGATTTCTATGTTGGATTTTGTTTTGGTTGCATATCGATTAATCAAAAAATTTCTTGGGTCTTAATAAGTTATGTAGTTAGATGCTAAAAAAGTGTGTGAAACGCTGACTTTTGTAAGTTCTCATTATCCAGTAATGTCAAAAAAAAATCTAAATAAATAATAAATATAAAATAAAATCTTAAAAGGTGTCATTTGACACTAGTAGAAGTATTGTTAACAGCCTTCAACATTGCACCATAGATGACGCTTCTAGAACTACGGGCAAAATTTGCCTGAAACATTATCTCTAAACTCAAAATAGGTAAAAACGGAAGTTTAACGTTTTGTAAATTTAATATACAATAAAACATGCTTAGATCTAATTGCAAGGGACCTGTGGAAAATTCCGTTTTAGACAGGTTTATGTTGTAACAGATATATTGTCTACTGTAATTTTAATGCATTGTACAATTAATGTACAATTAAAGCCAAGATTCCGTTAGGTTCCGTTTTGACATGTTTTACTGTATTTCCCACTGAGTGTACTAAGCTGAAATATGCATAAATAATGTTAGTATAGTAAATAGTAAATAGTCTTACTTTATTATTATTTTTTTATTATTAATATTCTTATATTTCAAACTTAGTAAATAGTGAAATTGGACCTTTGGTGACCTTGACAGAACTTACATCTAGATTACTGGAGACTATAATTACATGAGATTAATTTTAACACAATTATTCAAATTGGTAAAGAAATCATATGATTTCTTTACCAATTTGAATAATTGTGTTAAAATTAATCTAGTGTAATCACGTATCCAGCGTTTACTGGAGTTCCAAATTACCTGCGATTTATTCTGTTGAGCTGATTCAGATGTCAGACCAGATGCTATGATCAATAAGGTTAATTGGATGAATTAGGTCCTCCAGATTCGACCAGGATGGCTCAGTTGGTAGAGCACTGGCAGCTTCAGCCAAGACATCCCAGGTTCAAATCGTGGCCTGGACATTTTTCGTCCAGTTGGAAAATTACAAATTGTATAATTACATGTTTTTATTAATGCACAATCTTTTTAAAAAAAATATTTTTTTTAATACAACATCCAATGTTAACATGTTTTTCTAAACTATTTCCAAGTTAAAATAGCTTTAAACTCTTAAAGGACGGTGGGATATTTTTTTATCACTTAATTTTAATCAAAATTTATTCCAGAATTTTTAAACAAAATTCTACATTTTTAAAGTTTGTAAAAAATAACTGTAAAAATGCCTTTCCTTAATTTAAAAAAAAAAATCGAAAATTCTGGTGTGAATTTAATCAACAATTAATTGTCCCTGAAAAGGTTAAACACAAAGTAAGAGTAATTTCAATCACTAAGGTTAATGATCGGGCAAATATATTGAGCGTAAAAGATACATGAAAAGTCAATTCAATCAGTACATTGGCTTGAGATTTAACTTTAAAATAAATCATAAATCATAAATCTAGCTAGTTTCTGAAAAACAAACACACAATTTCACTCAAAATCTGCTAAGAATGGTCACACTGGCAACCAAGAACGGTTCCAGAAAAGTAGCCTGGGAAAAATAGCGACATCAAAATTTCCATTGAGAGAGATGTGATTTATATAATTTTTTTATGCAAAGTCAAAAAATTAACTGGGATTTTAAGGATCTTTAAGACATAAATTAGCGATGGGCATAATGAGTTATTTTGATATTCGAATGAATCATCCGAGCATGCGCATAAGCATAGTTGCTAACCTTTGTATTATTTTTAATCAAGTACCAGAAATTTTATAAAAGAAAAAACATTAACTTAAATTAAGAGCTATATTAATGTTTCTGCGTACTTCTTGCTCTTTTTGCAAACGATTCTCCTTTCGAAATAGTTAAACATCTTTCTCATCATCGCTTTACTTATTTTTCTACGTAATTATTATATTTTAATGCTTTTCTACTCATTTTTCTACTTTTCTCTCTTCCTGACACTCTTATACTGCAAGTTGAATTTGATTGGCTGCTTTACGCAAGTTAATTTGTTTGGCTGGCTTACTTATTTCGGATTGGCTGATGAAGTTCTCAGTCGAATCTTTTACTTTTCTTTCATTTTCTAGTACTAATTTGCCACATTTATGCTTTTTTTTTCATGGCTCCTTTAAGATGCGATACGCAACTAATCATAGACAGGGAGTGGAGTTGTTTTACAACTGGGAATCCCATTGCAAACATCAATTGTTTCTGTTTCTGATCCACATAAAGATAGCTTATTTTTATGTGGTTCTTAATTTAATTCTTTATTTTTACAAAATTTCTGGTTTTAATTGATTAAAAAAATATGAAGGTTGGCTTATGTGCATGCCCAAATGATTCATACGAATATCAAAATAATTTATTATGCCCATCACTAACATAAATACACCTTTTAGCATCCCCGTAAAACCGACAATGCAGACAACTTTTCTTTCTAATGCAATATTGTTTTCTTCTGTCGACTGTAATAAATAGCACTCTGACTGTTAATAACATTGTTTTTGCAGATGAAGATGTCGGATTTGCAACTGCTAGCTGTTCCTTGCGCAGATCAGTTGGAAATTCTCGTTCGTTGTGGAGCAGGCGGCAGAGATCACGCTTCTTGCTGTCAGAGGCGAGGCATACGATGGGAATGTTTGCCAATCTGTTCTGCCATTATAGAAATGTCTGCGCAAGCTATTGTCAGCACCTGCATAAGTGATGCTGGAAAAATCATTCAGGTACGATCTAGTTTAGTAATGGCGTTAGATCTATTGGGCTACACTGTACAAATTTATTGAAAATTTTTCTGATGTATACAAAAAGTTTCGAAAATTGAAAGTAGCCTTGTAGTTGCTCACGATTTTGGAAATTTATTCCTTAGAAACCTTCAGAAGAATAATCATTCCGAAACCACATAAAACAATATGTTTTCGATATAGACCGGGCAGCGGCGACAAAAATGCTACATCATCAAGTTAAGGTATGAAATCATGATGTAGGACAAGATTATGAGGAGTAGATTAAGGAATGACTGGTCTGCCTCGTCATATCTTGGTACGATATGAGCAGCAGAGAGCACCAACTCGTCATTTCGGCGGTACTATCACGTCATCGATTTACGAGATGAAATTAGTTCCAAATTAAATGTTAAATATAGTCTTATTTTAAATATTTTGGTCTGCTTGGACATATTCTGGTAGGACCCCCCGGCAGGCTAAAATTTATGACAGAAAAACACAGACTACACACATGTAGTACAATTGAGACTCAATAAACATAACATTTTACATTACACTGCCCTATATATCATTACGTCATCAACTTTCAAGATGAACTAATGGTAAAGGAATAGTTTATTAACCGTACGTGATGGAATAAATGATCTGACCAACGCCCCCTAGATAAGAAAGCCGTGACACGCGTCACGAAAACGTCATACCAAGCAGGCAAAACAAAGAAAAAAATTCAAACAACTTGCATGTTTCGATTTCAGGGGCTCATAGAAATAATAATTATTGTTTACGACTAATAGTTAATAATTTCACGAGCCATCGAAATCGAAACATGCTAGTTGTTCGAATTTTTTTCTTTGTTTTGCCTGCTTGGTATGACATTTTCGTGACTCGTGTCACGGCTTTCTTATCTAGGGGGCGTTGATCTGACTCGACATATCTTGGTAAAATGCGAAAAGAACAAGGCGCCAATTCGTCATCTTGGTGGTACTATAACGTCATCGAGTCACGGCATGAAATTTTAGCACAATAAAGATACCAATTAGTACAATACAAGTATTTCAGTCTGTCTCATCATATCTTGGTACGAGATGAACAGAGCGGGGCGCCAATTCGTCATTTTGGCGATACTATCACTTCATCGAGTTACGACATGAAAGTTTAACATATTCAAAATACCGATTAGTACAATACAATATTTTAGTACAATTCAAATATATTATTTGAGGTGAGTTGGCCTGTAGATTCTTCTAAGTGGTTGGTAAAAAAAAAAAGCCGTACCAGAAAAGGTAGTTGGTAGAAAATTTTAACTTTCGAAAAAGTTGTTGCCAAATTGTCCTACAATATCATTTCTCATCAAAGACATTTAAATATTGTTTTTACTTATAGCACTAATTTTAGTTTAAAAATTTTATATTACTATATAATACAACTAGGGGGCTCTGCCCATTGCTCGCTACGCTCACCAACCCCCGTTCTGATTTCACAGCCTATTAAAACCTGGTAATATATCCTATTTTAAAAAGATGATGATGATGATGATATCACGAACGGCGACTTTCTTCTGTAATCAGGTTATAATGCTTTTTCATTTAATTCATCTTTTTTATTTTTAATATTCATGTGTAAACACAATTTTTATGACGTAATTTTCTTTATTTCCTGCTTTCAACACGCGATCATTTAATTATTATTTTAAACTTTCATTATTGTTTTTTAATAGTCTCGCGCAAATACATTTTTTATTTGAGATAAAACATAATCCTTTGCGCTTATTTAGAAATTGGCAACAATATAAAAAATGACTTTTTCAATAAAAGATTTTTTACTCGATTTTTAAGGATTTTTTGAGTTTTTATTGTCCGACCGTGATAATTTTTTTAATTTCTGAAAGCTTGTTATATTTCGCGTCTGGTGGTATGATTTTCGAATCCGTAGGATGGCTAGAAAAAAAGTAATCGCTCCTCAAAAAAGTCCCTAGTAAAAAAGCGATGAGACTAACCCGGAATATCTACGCAGAATCTGATTGGTCCATTTCGTTTTTGGTTCAGTTCCAGATTACTTTTTTTTAATATAGAAGGATGTCATAAAACATACACTGCCGTCATATACAACTTTTATTTCATGCATACAGTTATAGATTTTTACATGAAAATAGTTTTGTCAGTGATGAAAACAACAGTGTATTTACTTGCATTTTTTTCTTTATTTAGTGTATGGCAGAAGGCGTTGGCACGCTTCCAGAAGCACCTTATGAGTTGCATGCAGCTAGCATTCTACCAACAAGAATCCATCTGAATTGGAAATTCCATAATACGACTGCTAAGCCAGTTTGGTTTGAAGTACGCTATACTGAAACTCAAGAAAAAATTCCTCCACATCCTCTTGATTACGGTTATGTAAGTATTAGGTTGATTTATTTTGAAATCAAGCTATTGAATTACATCGTTTATGTATCCATCTATCTGTCTCTCTACCTATATATATATACATATAATGCAAATATTGTTATCATGATAATGTCCGAAATACTGAACTAACTGAACCTAAAATTCATAAAGATACAACTAAATGTAAATATATTGCTTGAAGGTGCGTAAAAACATACATAAAACATGTAAAAGCACATTAAAGTGCTTTTAAAAATTCCAAAACGTTTTCAACCGAACTACTTGGTCATCATCAGTGAAAAACTAATTGTTGAGTTGAGTTGTTGTCTCTTCGCGTTTTCTTGCTTGCCCGGAATAAACTATTTTACTTCAAGGGTTTGGAATATAAAGTGGGATGGGAACGATAATCAATGATGTATTAATTCATTCCAGACTGCGAGGATATCATATGATAATATATCGTTACAGACTATTTCTTTTTTAGATATTATTTCTATAGACTCTCTTATGATAGCTTCCAGGTGATTAATTGTGCGGAATATAATTTTGGATCCATTGAAATCTACTTTTATAGGTTCAGTTTCTGCTAATCATTGTACATTGGGATAGTATATTGATCTTGCTAATATCTTGAATAAATTTGTTAATGAAGTATGTAGCTCCTATGGTTCGTTTACAAGGAAACATTCAAACTTTACCATCATGATAACATCTGAAATACTGAATGAATCCGAATCTAACTGGGACAGTGTATTGATCTTTCCACTATCTTTCATGAGTTCATCAATGGGGTATGTAGCTCTTTTAGTTTGTTTATAAGGACACACTAAGGCAAAAAAACATACAAAATTCGTCATCAAGCTAACGTCCAAAATACTGAATCAATCCTAACCTAATTGGAACAGTATAGATCTTGGTAATATCTCCAATGAGTTCGTTAATGAAGTGTGTAGCTCTTAAAGTTCGTTTATAGATATACAAAAGCAAAACATGCAAAATTTGTCATCACGATATCGTCCAAAATTCTGAACCAATTCAAACCAAATTGGGGGTAGTGTATTGCTCTTGCAAGTATCTTAGATGACTTCGTTAATCAAGTATCGTGTAGCTCTAATTGTTTGTTTACAAGCACACACAAAAGTTGTCGATGACATTCATTGAATAGTTTGTGTTATATTATAATCTATGGTCAATTTTTAATCTATGAATTAAAAATTGTTTACATTTTTTTTATGTAATTGTCAAATATTCATTCAGTTACATTGGGTGAACTTAGTTTAAAATTTCCCTGTAAATTATTTATCGCGCCAAAAAAACGAACTTAGAAAGAGTGAAATCAATATGTTTAATTTACATTACATCTGATGTGTGCACCTTAAAATAAGATAAATAGATAAATAAACCGACTCTTCTGACTGAGCCGGAAGGACTTGTTTTCTTTTTCTAACTAAGCAGTGTCCTTTAAAAGTAATCGTTACCTTATATTTTTAAATATTGGTTTAACAGTATCATATTACATTCATTGTGTTAGAAACCTTACACTGAAAAAAAAAATGTTGATTTTACAGTACAATACTAGCACCGCAGCTGCTGGTATTATACCGTAAAATTAACAGTAATAAACAGTAAAATAAGCAGTAATACACTACCGTGCATGCGCGGCAGTGTGTTACTGCTTATTTTACTGTTTATTACTGTTAATTTTGCGGTATAATACTGACAGCTGGGATGCCAGTATTATACTGTAAAATCAACAATTTTTTTTTACAGTGTATATATGTTTGCATTAGTCTTTTTTTTTTTTTTTAATTGGCAGTCGAGATTAAAGAATACGTTATATTTTCAGGCTGAGAACACTACTGAAACCAGTTTTGCCATAAAGAATTTAAAAGAGGATTCGTTCTACAGTGCATATGTCGTGGCCATGAACGAACATGGATCATCTCTCCCGTCACTCGTTCTGCTGATCCATACTCCTGAGAGAGACGACATCTACAATGAAACAATTGAAGGTAATTCTAATAGTATAGTTATTGAATTGGATAGTAATTTGAAGTGTTTTCTTTTCGTAAATTGAATATAACTCCAAAGACAAAGAAAATTAAGACACATATCCAGGTATGAACGCCCTTAACAACAACAACAAAAAAGTTGGAAATTGTACGTTAAACGTGACAAATGAGGTGCGTTCGTTTCGTGCTATAACTAGTTTTACAATGCAAAAAATCGTCGTTATTATTTCAGTGAAATTAATTATATCGTCTGCTATGAACGAAATGAGAATGCCTTTTTTTTTACTACGTATGCCATGTTTACAGATGCGAATTTTTTTTTTCGACACTAGACAGAGCTGTAAATTTACCATGGAGATCTTGCTTTTCGAATGATTACCTCCATGGTTTAATATTTTTATGCCTCATGATGAATGAATATTTTGTTTATTTACTTTAATAAGATTGAGATATTCGGCTGTTAACCTAACTTTCACTGAAGTTATCTCAGAATCTACACATTTTTTAATGTAACTCATCTCTCAAGCAAACAATTTTTTTGAGCGATCTTTCTAAAAATGTAACTTTTACGCAATTTTATTCGAAAAATTAATTTTTAATAAAAAGGGCCGCTTGACATATGGAAAAATATGTGGTTAGCCCGTATTTGTTTTCCTCAGTCACATGACTTACGCTTTTATCATATATATTACGTATGATAAAATTTAATAGAATAAAGAGTCTTTTTAAGTTTTAATTCGATTTTCATAAAATTTGAAATGACTCGACAAAATTCTGCAACGATTATATATATTAAATTTCAAAACATTCGGTTGGGTAGTTTTTGCGTTGTTATATGCGGACAGACGGACGGACAGACAGACAGACGGACTGACTAGACGACGGCTATAGGTGCAACGTATTTATATAATTACGAACGCACCTAAAAAATCGTAAAGAAACGTAAAGAGGCAGAGAGTTGCCGGAACGCCCCTGTGATTCAACGATATTTTCCCGTTATTTGAAGAAATTTCCGTCTTTTGACTGGAGAATTTCAGAAAATTTTTAGCTTAGATTTGCAAATTTAAATTTCGTGTTTTAAGGGGATAAGGGCATACGTAAAAATCCAGTTTCTAATACGAAAAAGTAGTACACTGTTAAAAATTTACAGCAAACTGTCCAGTCATTTGACCGTTTTTATAGAAAACAGTTGCATAACCGTAATTTAACACTATTCTGACCATATTATTGCCCATATTATGGTTAGAATAGAGTTAAATTACGGTTATGTAACTATTTTCTATAAAAACGGTCAAATGACTGGACAGTTTGCTGCAAATTTTTACTAGTGTACGCAGCTTTAGGTTGAAGGATTTCGGGTGATTTTTACGTTATATTGGGGGATTATATGTATTTTCGTGGAAAATGGACAAATTAAAGCAGACATTTTCGTGTTTTAACGAATATCAACGGAAATATTCGTTCAATTCACCTATTATTTTTTTTTTTTGTGAAGGATGACACATACGAAATATACGTTCTTGAAAAGTTTTATTTAAGATGATAATAAAGCAAAGGCCGTAATATTAATGGAAACCGGAGAGGAGTTCTCCTGCAGTTTACTCAAAATGAAATAAAATTGAAAAAAAAATAATAATAATAATAGAAGTGATTTAGCAGCATTTGCAACACCTTGTCTACAAACGATCATTGCTTGCTATAAAAATAAAAGTCTATTTTAAAAATATATATGTTACGGTCAATATGATTAATCCGGTCATTATTAATAATAACCGGTTATTATTAAAAATGACCGGGTTAATCATATTGACCGCAACATATACATTACACTATTTATTTATTATTTATATTTTATTGTCTACTTTTTAGTGTTTAAAATATTTCATCGTTGCAGTTTCACAGTCAAATGACCTATTTTAGCTAGCATGTTTTGACACATAAATAAGTCCATTTTTATTGTAATTCATGTTGTCACACAACATTTATTATACAATTTTACTTAAATAACAATAATAATAAAATAAATGTTAAGTTCTCATTTCAGATTAGATATTTTTTAAACAGTGATCAAGTATAATAAAATTGTCTAATTTTTATATTTTAATATTAATTCGCTAAATAATAATTAAAATTTTGATTTTTTTTTAACTAGTTTATCGTTTTTATTACATTCTGTATTTTCTTATATCAAATACTTAAGAGCTTATTTTTATTCCTTTTAATACGAAATTTATTCGCGTATGGCTTATTCAAATTACACAATTGATAATAATCGTTAAATCCATTTTTACAGATACACTATTTCAACTTTCATATTATATTCAACTTTATTACATTTTTTAGAAAAATCGCTTAGTTGGACTTTTCATACAATCAAAATGGGGGAACAAAAGCAGGAAGGCTATTTCGTTAATTTCCCAATCTCAAATATTGTCTTTCCACTCATCCAATAGCTGAAGGAGTACATGTTTAAAAGTCGCTGAAAATGTCTTTTACAGTAAAATTACTCATAATTCACTAAATAATACCTTCTATTATCATCTTATGTTTGAAAGAGACAACTTCCTTAAGCAGTTAATAGCATCAGAAACAAAGGGAATGCTGAAGAAGCTATATCAATAAAGGATTATTAAGCAAAGACTCTTAGTTTAAAGATAAATTATATATGGGGGGGGGGGATTGGGGGTATATGTCGATGTGTGAATGGGTGAATGGGTGGGTGTGGGTGTGGATATTGTAGATGTGGATGTAGATATGTGGGTGTGGATGTGGATATGGGAGTGTGGATGTGGATATGTTGGTTTCGTATGTGGATATGTGGGGTGTGGATGTGGATGTGGATATGTGGGTGTAGATGTGGATGTGGATATATGGGTGCGGATGTGGATATATGTGTGTGGATGTGGATATGTGTGTGTGGATGGGGATATTGTGGATGTGGATATGTGGGTGTAGATGTGGATGTGGATATGTAGGTGTGGATGTGGATATGTAGGTGTGGATGTGGATATGTGGGTGCGGATGTAGATATATGTGTGTGGATGGAGATATTGCGGATGTGGATGTGGATATATGGGTGTCTGGTTGTGAATTTGATCTATATATATTTCTTATTAAATAACTCAAAAGGAATTGCTTCATGAATATATATTTTTTATTATTATCGTCAGAAGCTGTATATCTTAATGAGAATACATATTACAGTAAAACTTGTGAAAACGAAACCTGTGTATAACGGAATCCTTCCTTTTACGGAAAATATCCTGGTGAAAATAATACGATACAATTATAAAAGGTGGCTACCTGCTAAAGCGGAAATTTATAAAAATTAACCTTTTCAATTTTTGTAGGTTTTACTGTATACTATGCGCTAAACAAATGACGCCATACTGGCTAGCCTATCAATAGAGCCTTTGTATTGCACAAGATAAATAATTATACATAAATTAAACCAATGTATGTATAGAAAAACAACTGTTTCTTATATCTATATGATACAATTAGGAAATGATTGGATGCTACACATTAGATGCATTATACATAAAAAATAAATTTTGAAGGCCATTTTCACCAATGAGTTGTATAAAATGCATTTTTATTATCGCTGTCAAATTTTAGAAGGTTTTCGTTTTGTTATATAAAAAAAGTCCCATTATTTTAGACATTTTAGAGTTTTAAATAGCTGTGAATAATTTGGTGCCATTTTCAAGTCGAAATCTGGAAAATAACAAAATGATGGTGTATCAAGCAGTTAGGCCCATAGCAAAATTTAGGAATTTTTATTTTCTATTTTTCTTACTTTCTTTTTATCAGTTTGTGATATTTTTACATTCTCAAGAAACCATACAAAAAAAAAAAAAAAAAAAAAAAAGATCCATTTTAAAGATATTGAAAATTCTTATGCATAAAATGGACTCACAAGAAAATAATATAAAAAATTACATCTGCTTGAGATATGGTCACAATAAAATAAAACAGATTTTCTCTTTCGTAAAAATAAGAGCCTTTTTTATGTATAAAAATGTGTTGTACATTTTTCTTTATTCTAATCTTAACGGCGGTGACAGTCTTTCTGAATATTTTAAAGCCCAAGTCATATGAATAGCGTAACTTGACCAGCAAAAACTTTCATTATTTTGAAAGGAGTGTTTGCGGAATTTCGGAGTTTTATTTGACATTTTTCAACACGGCTGTCCATAAATTAAGGGTCAGTGACTGGACGCTTTCGCTTTTTACACGGTTTGTCGAATATCTACTGAAATTCTTGACAAATTGTCCTTGAGGATGTAAAACACATGTTTGACTTCAAGAGCAGTACAAACTGTATACTGCAATTCAAAAATTAAATATTGAATATTTGATAAGATGAAATAATTGTTAATAATTGAGGAAATCCCTTATACTCCAATGGGATTTTTTCCCCTATTTGTCAATTAGCTCACTGCATCTTTTTGAATTGTTGTTTCCTAGACAACAACAGAAAAATATTGTTGTCATGGAAACAATGACTTATTCTATATAGAAATGTATAATGAGAGTGTTCTTAATCGGGCAGTTACTGTTAAATATACTTAAAACTTATCCAGTCGGCGAAACTGTGTAAAATTAAATGACACTAACAATAGCGAAGTCAAATTGACAGTGTTCAGAATCGGACATGAATTTTTTGTTTGAAGCACTTTTAATTAATTTAAATTTTATTCTAAACCGGATTAAATGGAAATTTCAAAATAAAGCTGATGGGGTTCAGAGTTCTAGTTTATATCCCTTTAATGGCATTTCTTTAGTAATTTTTGGATGGGAAGTTAAAGAATATAAACGATCCTTATACGATAATACGATCCTTAATTTTCTTCATGTATACATATAAATATTTATGACAAAACCGTAGTTATAAAAGTTTATTTATTTAAGTTAAATGTACTTAAACTAGTTCAGTATAAAGAGTAGAAAAAGTTTTCCAAAAACAGTATTTATCATAAAAGCGTTTTTTTTTTTTTCATTGTGTCGCTAACCAGCGATAAATCGCCAAAAACACAAAAGTTTATATACAGTGGAACTTCCATTTAACGAAGTCTCATCGTTACACTTAAAAATTTCGTTATGAAGAAAATTCGTTAAATAGAAATTAACTTAAATTCATGAAATTTTTTCTTGAGATATGACAAACAGGTATTGGATTCAGAAGCATTTGATTCAGTTTTAATTATGAAGCCATCTTTTACAAAACAGTTGTGTACGGTCGATGAAATCACGTCACACACAGAATCTCAAACTAATGTTTTCACTACATCGGCTTTTTTCTGTCTTTTTCGATAATGTACTTCAAAATTTTTTATTATTCCTTAGACTAATGACTGAAGTTTAGCTGTATTGGCAGGAACAAAAATAACTTTGATGTTCTTCGATTTGTATTTTAAAGCACGTTCTTTTGGATGTACAAAGCAATTGTCTATCAGCAATGGAAGCTCAGAATGGTACCTGTCTGACTATAATAGATATTTGTTGTTTCAATGCATCTGGCGCCATTGCGACACCTCATCTTCTATATAATTGACGGTAAAAAGGGGATTTTGACTTCCCCCAACTGTCAGCGATGGAGTCTCGGAGTGGAAGAATAGTGATAACAAGTGTTTTTCTTAGTGTGAAAAAATTGCTTTATTTAGCACCAAGCAGAATGGAAATTATTTAAATGTGTTCATTTTCATACAATCGAATCCGCTGAAATAAATTTGCATATCCTTCGGACAGCAATCGCTTAATTTGAATTATGTACACGTACAAAAGTGGAATAAACTTCGTTATATAGAATATATTTTTCGTAATGTGGAGATTAATTTAGATGCTAATGGTGTTCAAAGTATATATATATATATATATATATATACGAGCGTTATATGGAGATTCCGCAGAATTTTTTTTTATAAACGTTCTATATAACCTCATGAGAAGAATATTCTGTAATTTCAAACTTCTCTGAGTATGCGCTTATAGAGACCTTCCTTGTCAGAACCTATGATAGTGCGGACTGAAAAAAATGTCGTTGAACAATAAAATAAAAAAACCATGTGTATTATGGGTAAATATAAACTTCGATGGCAATTTTCACCAATCAACGCTATAGAGTGCATTTATTGTTCATTACTCTTAAATTTTCGAAAGATTTTATTTTGTTAAATTAAAAAAATCAACTGTTTTAAACGTTTTAAAGTATTAAAATTTCCGTAAGTATTTAAAAAAATAAAAAAAAAAATTGTTGTTGTTTGAAATCTGGGAAATAAAAAAAAAGTCATAAAATGTCAAGTTGGGTCAGCAGCAGAATTTAGAAATGTTTACTTTCTATTTTTCTTACTTTTTTTTCAGTTTGTGATACTTTTAATACTTTTATATTCTTAAAAAACTATCTGAAACAAAAAATACGACCCTTTTTAGATCTATTGAAAATGCTTACGCATAAAATGGACTCGAAAGAAAATAATATAGAAAAACAATCTGCCTGAGGTATGGTCACTCAAATAACATATTTTTTTATAGAAAATAAAATCTGTTTTTGTGCATAAAAATGTTTCATACATTTTTCTTTATTCTAATCCACACAATGGCGACAATCTTTCTGAATATTTTAAACCCCAAGCCATGTGAATAGCATAACTTGACAACAGTTGAAGGCTTCCACTATTCTGAAAGAAGTATTTTCGAAATTTCGGAATTCTATTTGACTTTTTCTGTTTGACACGCAATAAATTGCTTATTTTACGAGTTTCAACATGAAAGCTTTTTCAAGTGCTTTTAAAAACTTCATCGTTAAAAACATATAAGAAGAAATATGTTTCTTTCATAACAGATAAAGTAGAAAGCTTTTAAGACAGTTGTATTAGAATTAATCTCATAGATACAGGGTGCCCAAAATAAATGACCACCAAAATTCAAAACTAATTATAATTTAAAAGCAGTTTATGAGAAAATGTTAATTTAAAATAAATATCGATATCCAAACGCATAAGTTCTAAATAAGATATTTGTAAGTATTGGTTATCAATTGAATACAGATTTTTGAATACAGATGACGCTAGAAATAAAATATTTTCATGTAAAATGCAATTTTGGTGTTTAATACTATACTGTTTGCACAAAAATGTTGGAATACTTTTATTAGCATCATGTAAATTACTCGCCAAGTGCATTATTATAAATGTACCATTTAAACTTCAGGATATAAATATATTCTCTCTGTGTATTATATTTATAAAAGCAATATTTTGACCACTCCATTCCATCTAATTTACACATTAGGCAATAACGTAACATGCCGATAGATATTGGAGTTCAATTCTTTTTTATGCAATGTAAATGTAATTGATATTTATTTTCATCAATTTACATCACACATCATGCAACATACATGGGTACTTTATGTAGTCTCTCAAATTCTAAAAATAACGCGACAAGTATTGAGCTACTCCCATATTTTAGTAAACATCGAATAAATTACAAGCAAAACTTAAGAATGATTTATATTCAGATTCAGTGTATTGAAAAGTCTCTGAACACTGGTTTTTCTATTTCACTAGTAGCAAAAGAATATTGATTATATTGGGGCGCAAAATTGTATTCAATGGAAATATATCGATGAAATGCCAATATTGGTTAAGCATTGGTTTTACCTTGGAAATATTTGCAATAAAACACGAATATTGCAGAAATGTTGACTGTATATTTTAAATGTAAGCAGTTAAATGGTAAAATATTTTTGACAATATTGATGCAATAATATTGCACCATCATTGTCAAGAAATGGCAATATGTAAATATTTAAATGTTGGGAAATATTTTATGCTAATATTTCCAATACTGGTTAAGATATAGTTAAAAAACAATCAATATTGGTCAAGGTACAGCCAATATTAACACTATTACAAGTCAAATATTGTTTTGCTAAAAGTGTTTCCAATAAAGGGCAATTTTATATTTAACACTATTATTTGTGCGAAAAGGTTAGTACAACTTTAGTATAGTATCATGTAAGTAACTCATCAAATAACGCACTATTATAAATATAAAAAAAATTATGATTATATACAATATAACGTTAAGATATAAATATTTATAAATTGTCTATTATTTTTAACAGCAACACTTGGACCACCTCATTCCCTCGAAGTTACACACCAAACAATGGATAGCGTATCCTTAACTTGGCGATCACCCTTCCACGTGCCAGCAAATTCCTCATTAAGTTATCTGGTGATGTACCAACCAGCCAACTCGACAAAAGACATTGAAGATTCACCACTTCGAGTTGCTACTGTATACAATGCTATTACACTGGATAATCTGACAGTCAATACCCAATATGCAATAGCCATTAAAGCCCGAACTGGTTATCAAGAAAGTCCGCTCTCTGAAACCGTACTAGCTTGGACTGATCCAGCAATACCAGCTTTCCTAAATCCTCCCGTTATAGTGCCTCCAGAACCTATCATCGAGGGAGCAAACGTTACGCTTTTATGTGTTGCAACAGGAATGCCGATACCTGTTGTATCGTTGTTTGTCAATGGACAGCTGATGGTTCAACAGCAACAAAGTCATGTAGCTTTAGTGATACCCAATATTCAGCACAATGTGACGAAAGTAGATTGTTTTGCAGACAATGGACTCGGACAAGGAGCTCAAAGTTCTGCAAGCCTGGAAGTGAGCTGTAAGTATGATTTCCATTTGATAACATATACATGAATTCTTTTGTAAATTATCTAATATTTATGATAAAAACTAAACTAGGCCAGTGGCACTATAATACATTAAACATGTACAGCCTTACAGTACCCAACCCTGTTTTCTTGACCATGGACACTAGGGTGCTATACAGCATATGTTCCGGTCAGGTGGTCAACCTAACGCGGTACCCTCAGTGTTTAGTTCCCAAAGAAGCTTGATACTCATTTTATAGACCCTGAAGGGATACAAGGTTGACTATATTTACGCACTTCTTTAAAAATTTCATAACACATATATTAGGATCTGCAAAAATTCTTTCACGAATTCCTTAACTTAATCTCTATGAACCGTATTTTTTTTTTTTTATGCACCATGAAAAACGGAACATTTGATGTTCCATACAGTTGAGCGTTCAAATAGTTTCCCACTAAACTATATAACTAACTATAAAACTTCCTCGACTATGAGACAATATTAGATTAGGGATAAAAATATGAAAAATGAAAAGCAGAACTAAAAATGAAGCAAAACGTATTATAAAAAATATCATTCAGAGTATAACTATATTTATCCTCCAAATTTATCTTTAAAACTTTTACGCCCCCATACGATTTTGTAGGCAGTTAAGTGCAAGCGCTAGTGCAGCACCCTGTGTATTGTTGTCGGTGGCAAGCTCAACTGTCTGGAGGAGTGAATGGACTTCGTTGGACTGCGTTGGAAACTGTCAAACATTTTCCGTTTCCACTTGACTTGTGATTGGCCAGCCAGCACTCTTTTCATGCAGCACACTACCGGTCTCCATAAATTACTTGTACCTTTCAGATATTGAGGGTCTGGATACGTATTTTGTTAGGGAATTCCTTTGGACTTGTGTATCCGACTTTGTCTCTATGAACCAGGCCACACACTGTGCCTTTTCCTGCCTGTAACAAACAACCTTTTTTGTACATATAAAACTTTATGAGTCACTGTTAGATGCACACAAAACCGAACTTCGCTATCTTATTTCGTTTAGATTTTATGGAAAGTTAAAGTTGTAAGGAATTTTTTGGAACACTTTGTAAATTTATCTTCCCTTAAAAAAATCAAAAGATTTGTATGATGTTATTTAACTAAATTATAATTACTTACTTTATTTTGCTTTTAAAGTACAGATCGAGCTGTATACATAATCTGTAAATGATAAATAACATTTATTACTTTGAAATTTTTCTATGAAAATTCACGTTTTATATCTTTTTCGTACAGTTCATATCCGTCTGAGAAACTGATTTATGAATGTGGAAGAAAATTAGGTTCCTTCAATAAAGGAATCTATTTTACTTTTAGAGCTTTTAATAAAAGTCATAAAAGTGTAAAGACATAAAAGTAAAAATAATAAAAATTATGAAATATTTCACCAAAGTAATGATGCATAAAAAGTTAATTTTGATAATTTGGATTTAACTAACCCAAAAGTTGGTGCCTAAAAGTTGCCTAGTGCCTAAAAGTTGCGTTTTGAAGTCACGTCAGATCAACCGATGAATACCAATATTAGGGCAATTACATCCAATCACTCATGCAACTTTCGTAGTTGTTTACTTATTGATCTAATATTTTAGGAAGTAAATTGTTTGCTATTTTAAGACGTTAACATTTTAAGTTGTTGGTTCCTTCAAATTAAAATATAAACTGTCTATTAAACTGATTTTAAACAAGCCAAATTATGAAACATAATTCAACCAATTGGGCTTAATATTAGGTTGAGATATATTTGGAATGTAAAACATGCATTTTATGACCAAAAAATTCATGTAAAGAAAAGTGCAGGATTGAATATTTGAAGCCTAAAAAGGAAAATTTTCTAATTATAACATTTTTTATTTATCTTAGAAAATTAGAAGAAAATTTTACTTTTATCACTTCGAAATAAAAATCCATACTTAATATTTTAATTTTAATCTTTGCAACTGAATATCATGAAGATATGTTACAAATATTGAAAAATGTTCAAAGTATTTCTTCTCACACAGTTTTTAAAAAAATTACTATTATTCATATATGCTCAATTTATTCAGTTATTGTCATTTTTTTCCTTTCTATTTTTGTTAATTAAAAAAAATGAAAATTTTAAACTCATAAATCAGCAATAAAAACACACCCGATATTGTTTAGATGGAACATAATTCTTTCGATGGTTAGTAGCAATTTATTTCTTTTTCAGTTCTTCAGATTTTGGAATGCCAAAACTGGCTAATTTACGGCGTGTTCCATAATTATCATTACAAAAGGATAGAACACATCTGTGCACAATTTTAAAAACACATAATCATGAATAAAATTGCTCTGAATGAATTTACAAAGCTACTGTTGTATAACTGCGCAAATGTGTATAAATATTAGAAAGCTAACTTAAGTAACGGTACTCATCCACTAATACATTTAGAAAGTCGGCCGATCCATAAATACGTCAATCAATCCAGCCTTGTCAATCATGCGGCATTACTTATAGGATGGTGTTGGTTTAACAGTTTTATAAAATAAATCAATTTGAAGATATGAAAAGATGTAGAACGCAATATTTGCAAGGTGGTGTCCAGAACAAACACGCATAAAATAATAGATAGATATTATTTAATTCCCAGCGCTTTTAACTGAGAATAATTTCATCTTTTATTATGATCGCAACACACGTAAAGAAAACCATTTATTCTTCTGGGAAAAAGTAAAAATTATGATGATAAATTATGGTAAATTATAGTTTTATTTCATTAAAATCACATAATGAAACTGATATTACTTAAATAAATTTCGTTTAAATTAATCACGCCATTTTAACTTTAAAAAATAATCTTGTTATATACATATAAAAAATATGGCTACGCTCTTTATATAATCTCTGGTTAATAAATGATATTTATTACTTTAACTTGAAATTTTTCGGAAAACAGAGTTCACGTTTTATAGATTTACTGAAAGAACCTTTATCACTTATCACTCCTAAAGAGGCATAAATCCATGGAAGAAAAATAGATTTCTTCAATAAAGGAGTCTATTTTGTTTGTAGAGGTTCTTTTTTTATGAGAGCGACATAAAATCGTAAAATGTAAAAGGAGAAAAAAAGACAAATTGCAAAGTTTATGAAATATATCAGCAAAATAATGATACATAAAAGTTATTTTTGATTACTTAGGTATTGAAAGAATGAATTTAAAAAATCTTTCAGAATTAATTTCAGAATTAAATATAATTTAGTTAAATAACGTCACATAATTTTTTTGATTTTAATAAGAGAAAGCAATTATGTCTTACAAAATGTTAGATAAATAAAGTAGTACTGAATGATTATAATTACATTTATTGTAATACATTTTTGCTTCAATTTCAGTTCTGCTTTTCGTTTTCTATATTTTTAGGCCTATTCTAAGGTTGTTTCATGGAGAGATAGTTTTATAATTAGTTATGTAGTTTAGTTAGAAACTATTCAACAGAACAACTGAGTGGAACGCCAAATGTCCCATTTTTCCTAGTGCAGATTTTTTAAACATTTTTATGGGTCATCGATATTACGTTGTCTCAATATGAAACAGTACAATTGCAAGAAAATGTTGTGTGTAAATAAGTGATCGAACAATAATGTATGATATTTATCATTTAAGTCCTAGTATTTTATGCGATAATAATTATTTTTTCATAAATAAATTATGATCTTAACACACGAAAAGAAAATTCTTATTTTTATTTTTTCTTCAAGAAAGCAAAATTTAATTATGACAACTTATAGCAAACTACAGCTTACTTTCTTCAAAATCAAGTAATTTATCTGATATTACTTAAATAAATTTCTTTGAAACTAATTAAATAATTGCTTCATTTTAAATTTCATCTAGCAAATCCTCCCGGTGTTACCCGGTCTCGCTGAAAGGTAAACTGAAGAGGGGGAGAAGGGAGAGTGTGAAAACGACCTCCAGAAAATATGTTTTTTGAAATAGTAAATATTCATATATATTTTATAAGGATGCCATTAGTACCACGAAATTACCGACATATATTTGTAGTATGATGGAAATCTGTTGATCATATTTAAATAATTATAAGTTGATGAAATAATACAAACTAGGATTTAATCCTTGGAGATAAAATAATTTTACAATCCGCTATACTTAATCTTTCAAATATATCAAGATAAATATTTATAAATCGTAATTTACACAATAACTTCAGAATGTTCCAATTAGGCCTAGCACAGCCAATTGCTTTCTTAACAGTTTTGGTTCATGCTTCATGAATGATGGAAAATATAGGACTATGGAGAGCAGAAAAGTTATACATATTTCTATTTGAGTTAAGACAACGTCATTTTAAAACTACAAAAAAAAAAAAAAATTAAATTAAAAAAAAAACGGAAAAAATGAAAACAACCTTCGAGCTATGAACTTCGAGCTGAAAAAAAAAAAAAAAAAACACATTTTCCTCGGTTATGCGTGGTAGCGATCATAACGCATGCAAATTGAGAAACTTGTTGAAGCTCGTTCATTAGCGTTCGATAAAGGTTTTTAATTAATATCTAGGCTAATTATCAAAAAAATTAAAAATCTGAGTCTCATGTGCATTGGAACCTATCTTCATCTATTTTTATCCAAATTTGCAGACCTCTACAAGCTATAGATTAAGCTAGCTATGACCAACAAACAGACATACAAGACAAACAAAAAGTTTCTTTTATTAATATAGGCAATCTTACTAAATTTATTTCAGAAATATGCGATCGAGCAATTTGTATAATTTCGATTAAAACTAGTCGGATATGCCCATTCCAAAACTTTTTTCTTTCTCATACATGTTAATGATTCGAAATTCGCTATCACACCGCCAAAAAAAATCAATATCTTTCGTCATTCTGTTGTACGTCAGCTGCTTGCGAATCGTCGGGTTACCTGGATTCGAGCAGCCGATATATTATTCTAAACTACGAAAAATCCTTCTGGTCTGTACCGGCAGGAAAAGATAGCCTCCCTATTGCTTGGTTTTAAGATTTTAGCTAATTTTACTAAAAAACACGCTAAAATGCGTGGAGCCCGATTACAGAAGAGTCATTCCTAGTTCTCGTCAATATTGAATTTGAATGAAACTATCGCCAAATTAGACAGACATAGCCAAGTTGGCTTCATATATGACAACGTATTTTTGTAACCAAATTTTGCGATGTTTCGCCAATTGTCGCCAAGCTTGGCGAGAATTTGACGTTGGCGAATATAAATATATAGTGTTAAGCACATAAGAATAGGAACAATGGTTACAACAATGAAAGAAAATTTCCCGAAGCCATGTTAACTAAAACTCATAAATTAAACCCATTTATGAATGAATTCTGCTGTCTTGTTTGAAAATATGTCAGCCACCTAAAATTCCAAACTGCTATATCTCAGCCATTTTTTAAGAGAGAGGCAAAAAAAAAATGCTCTGGAATCCTTAGATCAAGGCCGAACATTTAACGCAAAAAATTTTTAGGGTTTCTAATTTTTTTGTACATTTTTTTCAATATCCCCAAATTTAACTGGGACCTGCAGGCTATAGTCAAAAACAAATACAAAAAATTTGGTTCAATTATCTGCATAACTTCATACACTTTTCGATGATACAATAGCGAAAAGGGAACAAAAATCGCTATCACAGCGCCCCCTTTCTTTGAAATATCCTCAAATTCAAGTGGAACTTGCTGGTCATAACCAAAAACCTATAAATGAAATTTGGTCCAATTTGAAGCATAACTTCATATACTTTTCGATGATACAAAGAGAACATACACACGGACAGACAGTCATTTTGTAAAAATATGTTTTTCGGAATCTCTGACCTCTAAAACTTGTAAATCCGTCGGAAAAAAATTCGATTACAATACTTTCTTCTATTATAGATAGAAGAAAGTAAAAATTATATATATTTTTTTTACTTGAAATTTTTAAGAACTTACGTTTTATAGATTTATTGGAATCGCTTTTATCATGCTTAAAGTGGCATGAATTTAGTTTGGAAGAGAAGTAGGTTCTTTCAATAAAATAATCTATTTTACCTTTAGAGTTCCCTATATAAAGGGCATAAAATCGTGAAGCGTAAAAAAATTTTAAATAATATAATGTTTATGAACTCCTAACACTAAAATAATGATACATAAAAAACGAATTTTCATTGCGTTGGTTTAAAGCAGTTTAGTAAAATTAATTATTTCGGAAAATTCCCAAGAGTTAGAACGCTACAGCTGCAAAAGGTTGTAAGAGAGCAAGTAATCGGAAAATAATATGTGATATTTATCATTTCATCCCTAGTATTTTACCAGGAAAGAATTATTATTTCGCAAATTTATTAAGGTATTAACTAACGTAAAGAAAATCCTCATTTTTTTTCCCTTAAAGAAAGCAAAATTTTCGAAATACATCACCAACTTAGTGATACATAAAAGATGATTTTAGATTGTTTTGGTTAGAACGGATATCACTACAAGATAAATTAAGTCAAAGATTTCACAAGAAATAGAATGTAACAGCTGCAAGATGTTGTGAGAAAGCACGTAAGTACCTAAAAGTAATATATATTTATCATTTAATCCCTAGCTACTTTCATGTGAGAAGAGTTATTATTTCTTAAATTTATCATGATCCACGCGTTAAGATTTTTTTTCTTTTTATCTTGAAGATCTTTTTATCTAGATTTTATGATGATAAATTACAGTGAAGTATAGCCTTCGTTCATTAAAAGTATAATTTATCTGATATTAATCAAATAAAGTTAGTTGAAATTAATAATTTTATTTTATATTTTAAATTATAATTTAATTGTATACTACTTTTGGATTGTTTTGGTTATAACGGATATCAGTATAAGATAAATTAATTCAAAGATTTCACAAGAAATAGACTGTAACAGCTGCAAGATGTTGTGAGCAGGCACGTAAGTACTCAAAAGTAATATATATTTATCATTTAATACCTAGTACTTTCATGTGAGAAGAGTTATTATTTCTTAAATTTATCCCGATCCACGCGTGAAGATTTATTTTTTCTTTTTATCTTGAAGAAAACTAGATTTTATGATGATAAATTGCAGCAAAGCATAGCATTCGTTCATTAAAAGTATAATTTATCTGATATTATTCAAATAAATTTAGTTGAAATTAATTATTTTATTTTATATTTTAAATTATAATTTCATTGTATACTAGCTGAGCCACCTGGCTTTTCCCGGGCCCATGATAATAATCTTAAATAAACCTCAAATCTGTATGACTTTATATCTTTAACCCGATTTTGTAAGAATTTATACTTTAAAACGAAAATCTTTACAAATGATTATGTTATAAAAACAAAGATAAAATTTTGATTAGATAAAAAATGATAACGGTATCAAAGGCAACAACACCCCTCTCCCTAGAGATATCTTACGATATCATGTGCCAGACCGCCCCTCCCCCCTAAAGTGATAAAGTTATGTATGTTCTTCCCCATACTAAGTTTCTTTTATGCTTTACCACAAAAATCCGATTGTTTGTAAAGCCTTATACTGCAAACGTCATTCTCATATCATTCATTATTTGTTCTCTTTTGTTATGATTTTTTTTAATTTATGCAGACATTTCGACCACTCTAAACGCAACGGCTGCCAGATGCTGTGAGATAGCACGTAATCTGAAAATAATATGTGATATTTTATGATTTAACTCCTAAAGCATTCATATGAGAAGAATTGTTATTTTATAAAATTATTACGATCTTAACACACGTTAAGAAAATCATTTTCGCATTTTTACTTTCTTCTATCTTTACAAGAAGAAAGTATCGGATTCGTGAAAGATTTCGATTTCCGGCGGATTTGTACGTTTTGTGAGTCTGTGTCTCACTCTGTGTGTCTGTATGTGACATATATTTTGTGGACACTCTATCTCAAGAACTAATGACCGGGATTTAATCAAACATCATATTCAGTTAGACCTTGACATAAATTGGTGCAGATTAGGTTTTGGTATATATCGCCCAACAGGTGCCGCTGCTATGCTGAATTTTTTACAATTTTTTCGATAGCTATATCTCAAGAACTAATGCAAGGAATTTCGTATTCTTTTAGACATTTGACATAAATAGACGCCGATTTGGTTTAGGTGTAAATCGCCCAACACGCGCTGATTTTGTGCTGTGTTTATCCCGATTTCCGCGACAGCTAATATCTCAAGATCGTCATTCGATTTTGTTGCAGACGATTTGATTTATATAGAAGAAAGTTTTGTGATGGCTACAACACACTAGTTTCCTTGAGAAAGCAAAATTGCATGACGCTAAATTATAGTAAGTAATAGTTTTTTTTTTAATTAAAAGCATGTAATTTATCTAATACTAGCTGATTCGTCCGGCGTAGCCCGGAAATCAACAACTTTCTTTTGCGGTTTCCATAAAAATAGTCATTGTCGACATTCTGTTCTAAACAAACCTCTTTCCGAACGAAATTTTGGCACTCTTCCCCGCTGCCTACGGCATTGTATAGAAAGTGCACTACGCACGCGCTGCAATATCGTTTAGTTTCAATTTCCCTCTCTCGAGGGCGCGAAATCATCTTATTTATTTATCTATATCTTATTTAGTTTATGTTCAGTTGAATGAAACCATTCCCGTTGAAGAAGATTCCAAGTATTTTTAGAATACTTTGGCCGAAAAAATGCACTAGGTCCACCTATTTCAACCATCCTATATCCCACATCCCCCTAGTTATAACCAACATGCAACCACCATAGTGCACGATGGGAGGCTCGAGGCTACTTCCACACACAAACAACAATGGTCTGCGCTGGGTAGTTGTGGCTGCAAAGTGAAATATAGGGACACGTCTTTATATATATATATATATATATATATATATATATAAATGAAAACACATATGAAAAACAAAGGATAAGACATTATAAAAAAACAATGGAATGAACACTGAAGGAGTTATACTTAATAGGATGAAAAAGTAAAAATTGGAAAACTATGAATATCTTATAGAATCTTCAGGAGAGCTTTATAAGAATATTCATAGTAAATATATGTTATTTCCTCAAATATTGTCAGCATTATGCCTAAAATCTACATTATTAAGCCCCTAATAACATATATATATGAAACAAGAAAATTAATAACCTACATGAGGTTCAAATAACAAAATAAATAAATAAAAGTGCAACTTAAATAGAAATTAGATAAATAAACAATTATTCAACTTAAATAGAAATTAGATCATAAATTAAAGTGAAAGACTCACCAAAAAAGACAAATTTTACTGTAGATGGAATAAGATTGTAAGTACTTGACAATCAGCTAGTCATCATTAAATCAAAATGGCTGCAATATCTATGCTCAAACTTTGCTTAGAAAAAAAAAGATAATAGAAAATAAATTGTGTAGTGCTGCCATCTATCACAGAAAAATGTAAGTAAAAGCTAAAATTGTGGACAAGTTTAATAATAAGGCTATATAGATTACCGAAATAACTTTTGTTGAAAATATTCACTTCATTTTATAATTAAATTATAATCTTATTATATATAAGAAATATGAGCAAGGTATTTGTATAATCTGGATTAAATAAATGATATTTATTACCTTAACTTGAAATTTTTTTAAAGAAAAGAATTCGCAATTTATAGAGTTTCTATAATCATTCTCCTTCATCATCTTTAAAATGACATGAATCTAGGAAGAAAAATAGATTCCAGTCAATAAAGCAACCTTTTACTTTTAAAGCTATTTATGAGGGACATAAAAGCGTGAAGCATATTTTGGGTTGTTTCAGTATTAATGGAGTAAGATGAACTCATTCAAAGATACTACAATGTGTTTTAGAACGCAAAAGCTGCAAGATGTCCTGAACGAGCACGTATTCTGAAAATAATGGATGCTATTTATCATTTAATCTCTAGAACATATACATGAGAATTATTATTTCATAAATTTATTACAGTTTTTCTTAAGACACCTAAAGAATTTTTTTTTTCCTCGAAGAAAGTAAAATTTATGAATGGTAAATTAAAGTAAAAGATAATAACCTTTTATTAAAATCACATAATTTGTGTTATACGTAATTATCATATACTATATTATTTCTGTTGTCAACAACCCTTTTTCTCTGAATTTAGCAACGCACAGCAACGAGTGAGGTATCATTCGAATGGTTTTTGAAGCGACTTCTGACAGCGTACATTCACATTTCGTTAAAACATGTTTTTGAATTAAAAATTGTTGTTAATCATATATTCTAATACTAGGGTAAATTGTGTGTGTGTATATATATAATATATGCAAATTTTATCTTAAAAACGGCTCTAACGATTTTGACGAAATTTTCTATCCCACTGTTTTGGAGCATCAGAAAAACATTGAGCTAGGTCACATGTCCGAGAAAATTCGATTAGTGGGTCATTTTGGGTCACCATGGGTCCGGGTCAAGCTAATTGTATCTAAAAAACGGTTCAAACAATTTTGACTATATTTTGTATCCTGCCATTTTCGGAGACGAGAAGACTATTGGGCTGGGTCACATATTCGAGAACTTTCGATTAGTGGGTTATTTTGGTCATGGGTCATCATAAGTCAAGCTATTTTTATCTTAAAAACGGCTCAGAGGATTTGAACTAAATTAAGTATCCTACAGTTTTAGGGAACGAGAAGACTATTGGGCTAGATCACATGTTCGAGAAATTTTGATTTGTGGGTCATTATGGGTCAAGCTATTCTTATCTTAAAAACGGCTCAGACTATATGAACTACATTTTGTGTCCTACGGTTTGTGGGTACGATAAAATCATTGGGCTAGGTCACATGCTCGACAAAATCCGATTAGTGGGTCATTTTTGGGTCACTGTGGGTCGAACTAATTTTATCTAAAAAACGACTCAGACTATTTTGACTGAATTTTATATCCTACGGTTTTCTGGCACGAGAAGACAATTGGGTTTGGTCACATGTTCGAGAAAATTTGATTAGTGGGTCATTTTGGTCAAGGGTCACGATATTTGAACTGAAAGCTATTTTTGACCGAGCTTAGCTCGGTCTTCCCTGCTCGTTAAAAATTAAATTGGCATTGCTTTCTGTTATATCTCAATGAAAGATTGTGAAAGATAAGTATTAAGTTGTAACCTGAGATGACGCCACTATACAGGCTCATTTGATAACTCTTGCTGGAGAGTCTGGAATACGATACGCAGTGTAATTATGAATGTTCTAAGCAGCGGTTCGCTTGACCGCACTTATAAATATGTGTAATAAATATCTATATAGTTAAATATAGATGTCTCCTTGCTACTATATAATAATGTACTCACAATGATAAAGCTATATTACTTTCATAATTGAAATGAAAGGTTTTCCTCAAATTAGTGTTGTCACAAAAATAAAATATCGCAATATATGGTGGGTGCTCAACAATGATTATAAAAAAATAAATAGTACAAAAAAAGATCAGTACAAAAAAGATAAGTACCCTTTCTCCGCACTGGTTTATTTTATAGTTGTGGTTAAAAAGCAAAATTGAAATGTTTAGAAGAAACAACATCATCGATCGATCGAAGCAGTAGATTTCACGTGTACAACTAAAAATAAATTGAATGCATTTAAAATACAATTTAATCTAATCTAACAAAGGTATGTTTTGTTAGATTATATTAAATTGTATTTTAAATGCATTCAATTTATTTTTCTTTGTTTCGTGTTTTTCAAGAAGCTAATGACGTCATCTTCTAAAGCAGTTAAATACGATTGTTACGTTATTTTTTTTTTTTTTCGCGCGTGCCTCTTGCTATCTTCAACCAGTTTTTGCTGTCTCTTTGATGGAATAAATGAGATGGTATTCTGGCTTGACTAATGTTGTTTGCAAATATTTTTATCCTTAATTTTTCTTTTGAAGTTTAAACTTGCATCTAAAAAATATTAGATTTTGCTAAAAATTATGAGACTGCAGTGCGAAATCCTCTGAAGCTGAAGTTACCAAAGAACCTATTACAATCGCCTTCATCATCTTTAAAATGACATCAATCTAGGGGGGGGGGGGGGAATAGATTCCAGTAAGAAAAAGCAATCTATTTTACTTTTAGCGTTATTTGTGAAGGACATAAAAACGTAAAGACTATTTTAGGTTATTTCATTTATCATGAAGATTAGTAAGATGAACTCATTCAAAAAGATTTCTCAATATGTATAGAACGCAAAAACTGCAAGATGTCCTGAACGAGCACGTAATCTTAAAATAATGCATCATATTTATCATTTAATCTCTAGAACTTTTATGTGAGAATTATTATTTCATAGATTCATTACAGTTTATCTTAATACACCTAAAAAAAAAATATCTCGAAGAAAGTAAAATTTATGAATGATAAATTATACTAAAATACTCTTCTCTTTTATTAAAATCATATAATTTATGTTATATTATTTTTAAAAAAATTTCGTTGTAATTAATTATTTCATTTTATAGTTTTTCTTAACATACCTAAATATTTTTTTTTTTTTTTTTTCGAAGAAGTAAAATTCCTTAATGATAAATTATTGTAAAATATACTTTCCTTATTATTAAAATCACACAATTTATGTTATATTATCTAAATAAATTTAGTTGAAATTAATCATTTCATTTTATATTTAAGTTATAATCTTATTATATGTAACCTTTAAGAGTAACCTGTATGGGGAAAATGTGGGTCTTTTCAAAGACCATTCACAAAATTTACGATAAAAACAGGACCCTTCACCAATTTGTTCACCTTCAAACATGACCTTATCTCAAAATTCTTTGACTTATAGTTAAAAATAGATCTTTCATAAAAATTCTCCGTCCTCAAAAAGAAACTTAAGGATAAAATCTGACCTGTCACAATATAGCTGAAGTTGCCAAAGGGCCTATTGGGTAGCTTTTATGTATATAAAGGATCTTGTTAAAAATATATAAACGTGAATTTGAATATAAGGAAAATTTCAAAATCACAAAATTATAACTAGATTTTACAGAAATATGAAAATCTGTTCACAGTTTCACAAAACAGGATCCTGCGAAATTTTATTCTTTAAAATTTATTTTAAGAAAGGTTCGGTTTGAGGACGGAAAATTTTTATCAAAGATCTATTTTAAGTCCTGTTTTTATCGAAATTTTGTGAATGGTCCTTTAAAAGACCCCACTTTTTCCCAAACAGATACCTTAAAAGTTATATATAATAAGATTATAACTTCAATATAAAATGAAATGATTAATTTTAACTAAATTTATTTATGTATAATATTTTTTTACACTTTCCAACATTGTTGAAAAGTGTTTATGAATTCGGTTTGCCTGGTCTTCTGTCTGTCCGCCCTTTAACTCCCGTAAGTATAGTCAGATTGTCATTTAATTGATACATATCATTGGGGTTTACTATGGCATGTTCGGTATTGAAAATTAAATGTGTAGCATTTATAGTGTGTTTACAGGGACAATCAAAAGAATTCCATTACATTATGGTATATGGAGAAAAATCGTTTGCAATAAATTTTAATGGTGTTACGCTATTTCAAGCATATTAAAATTGATATACATCACTGCGGTGCAGTACAAGAGGATTACTGTAGAGTACGATTTATCGTTCATTTACAGGGACACGCAAAAGGATTCAGTTACAGCAGTAATGTGTATGAGCGATAATTGCTGGAATTGCATTTTCAGTTGTGGTATATGTTTTTAAATTTAACTAATTTTTTTTGCATGCTATTTAGTGTGTATAAATTCTATAGATCATATACAGGACTGCACAAAAAAAATTCGAGTACATATCCGTTTATGGACGGAAATTGCTGAAGGGGAATTTTCAACTGTGTTAATTTGTTTCCTAACTGAACTAAATTTTAGCATGCTATGCAGTATATATACAAATCTATAGATCATATACAGGGCTGCATAAAAGAATTAGTATACTTTTTAGACTGTAGATGATAATTTCTGAAATTGGCTTTTCAACTATATTATATGCGCTTTCCAACTGCACGCTGGAACAGAGGGTAATGAACGAGCAGATTTACTGGCAAAAGGTGCTATCACAAATTATTGTTACAACGAGAAGGAAGCTCTCCTATTCCCATTTTCAAAAGTCAAATTATTGGTCACAGATTGGCAGCAAGATTGGTCATATTCATTAAAAGGCCGAGATACTTATGAAATTTTACGAGAAGTGGATCTGAACTTTATTTGCAGCAAAACAGTCATAGGTTACTACATTAGTGGACACGGTAACTTCACATCATTTTTAAATAAAATAGGAAAACGCTCCTCCCCAACATGTATATGCCAAAAAAGCTCAGGAACTGTTCTACATTACATGTATGGTAATTGTCCTCTAATGAGACATAATTTCAATTTCAATAAAAATGTCACAGTGAGAATGTGTGACCTATAACTCTGTTTGATCCTTTAAACTTAAACTATGATAAACTGAAACAAAATTACAACATTCTGAATAAACATTTTTCCTTTATTAAAAAGGTTCTATGATCCTTCTTCCTACATTTATAAAGTACTTTTTAATAGAATGTTGTTGCTGGCGAGTCAGAGAAAGTGCCAAGGCACTTCTCTGAAAGAAAGGGTGCCAGAGCCTCAAGAATTTTGAAATTTGTATATTATAGTTCACATACTGATCACATCCTATTCATAGCTTATTGTTTGAACCATGCAAAATTACTAGTTTTGTTATGATTAAGTATTATTTTAATAAATGTTCTAATTACTTTCTTTTATTCTTTTATACTTTTTCTTATATCATTTTTTTTATTATTATTATTAAGAAATGCTGTGATCTGAACCAGTATTGTGAAAAGTAACTTTGTACTAATTTTATTTTAATCTCTAATGTAATATTCAACATCTGTATTCTAAAATATAAATTTTCAATAAACATTTCCCTTCGTTTCCCTATGCTTAACGGCTGGATCTCCACGAGAGGGTGATTTCATTTCATTTCATTTGTTTACTTGGATATCAACTTTTACCTTATTAAACTGGGAAGTTTTGTTATAATATTCTGAATAAATTGGAAAGCATTTCATAATCTATGCTTAACGCATGTTTTTTTTTTCTTGTTTTAAATATGAACAGGCTATTTGTATAATCCGGATTTAATAAATGATATTTATGACTTCAACCTGAAAGCTTTAGAAGGTTTATAGACTTACCGAAATCGCCTTTATCATTTTTAAAGTGGCATGAAAATACGGAAGCAAATTAGGTTTATTCAATAAGGGGATTTTATTTTATGTTTAGCGTTTTTTATGAGAACATAAAAAAGTAAAACATTAATGACAGGAAACAGAAAAGAAAATCCAAAACTTATAAAACCCATCACCAAAATAATAATACATAAAAATTGATTTGGAGTTGTTTCGGTTATAACGAAGATTAGTAAAATAAATTAATTCAAGGACGTTTTATAGATTTAAAGAAATCGCCTTTATCGCTTTTAAAGTGACATGAAACTGTGGAAGAAAATTAGGTTCATTCAATAACGGGATTTATTTTATGTTTAGAGATTTCTTTGAGGAACATAAAAAGGTAAAATATTAACGACAGAGAAAAGAAAAGAAAAGAAAATCCAAAACTTATTAAACACATACCCCCAATAATAATACATAAAAAGTGATTTGGAGTTGTTTCGGTTATAACGAAGATAAGTAAAATAAATTAATTCAAGGACGCTTTATAGATTTAAATAAATCGCTTTTATCGCTTTTAAAGTGGCATGAAACTGTGGAAGAAAATTAGGTTTATTCAATAGCGGGATTTATTTTATGTTTAGATCTTTTTATGAGGAACATAAAAGAGTAAAACATTAATGACAAAGAACAGAAAAGAAAATCCAAAATTTATGAAACCCATCCCCAAAATAATAATACATAAAAAGTTATTTGGAATTGTTTCGGTTATAACGAAGATTAGTAAAATAAATTAATTCAAGAACATTTTATAGATTTAAATAAATCGCATTATCGCTTTTAAAGTGGCATGAAACTGTGGAAGAAAATTAGGTTTATTCAATAGCGGGATTTATTTTATGTTTAGAGCATTTTATGAGGAACATAAAAGGGCAAACTATTAGCGAGAGAAAAAAGAAAAGAAAAGAAAATCCAAATCTTATGAAACACATCCCCAAAATAATAATAAAGTGATTTGGAGTTGTTTCGGTTATAACGAAGATTAGTACAATAAATTAATTTAAGGACGTTTCATAGATTTAAAGAAATCGCCTTTATCATTTTTAAAGTGGCATGAAGCTATAGAAGAAAATTAGGTCTATTCAATAACGGAATTTATTTTATGTTTAGAGCTTTTTATGAGGAACATAAAAGGGTAAAATATTAACGACAGGAAAAAGAAAAGAAAAGAAAATCCAAAAGTTGTGAAACACATACCCAAAATATTAATAGATTAAACGTGATTTGGAGTTGTTTCGGTTATATTGATGATTAGTAAAATAAATTAATTCAAAGATTCTTCAAGATGTAGAATGCAACAGCTGAAAGGAGACCTGCACGTAATCTGAAAGTACAAGTAATATATGAGATTTATTATTCAATCAGCGGAACTTTTGCGCAAGAAGAATTGTTGTTTCACCAATTTATTTTAATATTAATGCATCTACGAGAGTTTTTTTTACGATAACAAAAGTAATGGATGAGGAAATATATTAGTTAATAATTATTAGTTTATTGAGTAATAATCTTTCAAGATAGATAAAATTGTTACATACAAGTAATATCTGATATTTTTAGAAGACCAACCCGGCTGTATACAGTACTGGTAATTTATTTTTAGCCGAGTTCGTAGAAACTAAGTTATAAAATTGTTATAATATTTACTATTAATTTTATGTTATGTCCACCTATAACTTTCGAACGAACACTTAGATTTTGATAATAAATGTTTTGTTCGAAAATACGTGGTGATTCCATGTCAATTTTATTAAGGATCCAAAAATAGCATGCTGATCTGACTGTCTTCCTGCCTTTCCGGGCTCTAACTTTTGTAACGAAAAGTCACTCGAAACAAAATTTGAATATGTTGTTAAGATACACAATAATATTTTACGCTAGTTCTCATAACACATATACTTATTTTATATATATAGAGAGAGAGATACATAACAGTATCTTGCAATGGAATACGCCTAAATCTGCTACGAAATTAAAAATAAATAGGTACTTTTCCGTTATACAGACACCATTGTCGCCAATCATACATTTACATACATTTAATACATACATTTACATGCATACATACATTTACATACATTATGCATTAGCATACAATTTGGCATGGTGTCCGAATAACGGAGAAGTACATAAATATAAGGTTTCCTTTTATTTAAAGCGTAGTATTAAATTGAAAGATGACGTCGCTTAAATAAAATTATGTAATAACTATTCGTTCCATACTACAATTAAACTATTTTTTATTAATCTGGAAATAATTGTTACTTTAACTTGGGCATTTTCAAAAATAAGAGTTCACATTTTTTAGACTTATTCGTTTAACTCTTATCGGATTTTAAGAAAGTGAATTATGAGCTTGCAGAAGAAAAATTGGCTTCTTTAATGAAGAAATCTATTTCATCATTATATGCCTTTTTATAAAGGATGTAAAAGCCGAAAAGCGTAAAGAATAGGAAAATAAAAATACAAAACTAGTAGAATTGATCATTTTCTACATACACTGATGTCCAGAAATTAAGGAGCAGTGACCAATTTCAGACGTTTCGTCGAATATCTATTGAAACTCGTGAAGAAATGCCCGAAATGCCCTTGAACTTTCAGGATGTAAAGAACATGTTTGACTTCATGTTTTTCAGTGAAGATTTTGTCGCGAGGATAATTAGGGGGAGGGGGCAATAGTAATTTTAATAATAAAATAATATTTTCGCTCACCCAAGTAATAGAAAATGCTAAAAATGGTCTGTCACTGTAGCAAATGACTATGTAGTTCCTGTTCAACATTTGTATGCATTTGTGAGCACGTATATTCCTGAAGATGTAGACGTTTCTGTGAAAAATTCAAAAGGTTTTTTTTTTTGTTTTTTTTATAGCGTGCAGAGTTTTCAACCGAATTAAACACCGCTTTCCAAAAACTTGACAAAAAATTATAGAAATAGTATACTGCAATTAAAATAGTAATATGTTGAATATTTGATGAGATATGGGTATTTGTATGAAAAAAATTTTAACTGCGTGTGCGCGAACTACAGCAAAATTATTTTGTCATGATTGGATAGTCAATACTATAGGGCAACTCATATAAAAAGACCAGTGAAATATCGGAAAAACACAAAACGTTACGGCACTAATTGATAAATTGAGGAGGAAATCCCATAGAAATGTGTTTAAAGGCGATATGTCATAGGGATGTGTTTAAAGTAGAATGGAATTAGAGGACAGTTATCATATATCCATAGGAACCACACGCACAATCATCGGATGTTAATTTATATATTTAAAGTGAAAAGCGCATTCTGTCAAATTCACATTCTCTTTTCCACACGAAAATCGTCTCATTGCGCATGCTTTAACTTTTTTTTTTAAGGCTTCTTCCCTTAGAAACGAGAAACTGTTCAGCCCTCACCTGTTTAACCTAGGGGGATTGAAAAGGGTTGATTGAAAACGGCTGGCATAATATGACCATTGCGTTAAAGGTTTTTTTTTTTAAGAACTCTTGTTTTCACGACTAAATATGCATATTTTTTCGCAAAATTTTAAAGGAAGCTTGGATACAGTTATATTTATAACCGATTGAAATATCAGACAGTTCGGAAGATGAAAACTATTTCTTATTTTTATGTTAAAAGGAGGCGACGCGAAAACAAACAAACAAACAAAAAAGCGAGAAGAAAGCATTTCTTTTACAACGAGATAACAATATTTTTTTACGAAATTTTTACACGGGCTGTAAAACCGTTTTATTTATAACTAATAAAGATTTCAAAGAGTTCGGACAAAAAGAACTTTTTATTTTAAAACTATGAAACGACACTACATGAAAAAACAAGAAAATGAGAGCTTTTATCACTAAATATCAATATTTTTTCGCGAATTTTTCATTTTAAAATATAATTTCATACAAAGTCGGGTGAAAGATATAAAATAATAAAAAGTTGATGTTTTTTTTTAAATTTATTATCATGGGCCCGGGCGACGCCGAGCAGGTCAGCTAGTATTCTTTAATCCTATATTTCACAATCGCTGCGGCATTTCTTTATTCTCACGACCGGGGCACTTTTATGTTAAATGGAATGACATTTTTCTGACGATTAAAAACAATAAGCAGTTCTGCCGCTTAGTAATAATTCTGCCTAAAATTTAAGAAAAATGTTATTTAAATATTACTTAAATCGTTGTATCATTTATTGGGAATATTATTATATGAATTATAATACATTCTTACATTTAATATAATAGAAATAATAATCTTCTATTATACTATTATTTATCAGCCATATTTATTATATATACTTTTATGTATTTTATTATCCTTTCACACTCAAGATTTTTATATTTCTCCTATTATTATATTGCGATTCAATATTTTTCTTACTGAAGTATGTGCTTTTTCTAGAATAAACTTTCTTTCAGCTGCAATAAAACGTAAACGGAAATAATATATAAAATATAAGTGATTTTCATAAAAACTATTCACTCGAAGCCGTCTAAAAAGAAAGAGCACTCTAAAAGAAACACATTGTTTATACTTTATAGAAGCAACAATAACTAGCAAATGTGCAAAAAAAAAGACCTCTAAATCATAATACATTCTTACTTTTAATAAAACGGAAATAATAATCTTTTATTATACCATTGTCTGTCATGAATGTAACTATATCTATTGTGTATACTTTTATGTGATATTTTATTATTCCTTTTATACTCAAGATTTCAATGTATTTTCTATTATTATTTTGCGATTCATTATTTTTCTCGCTGAAGTATGTGCTTTTGACACTCTTTTTAACACTTTCCAACATAGTTGAAAAGTGTTTATGAATTCGGTTTGTTTGTCTTTCTGTCTGTCATCTGTCTGTCGTCTGTCTCTCCATGCTCTAAATCACGTAAATATATTCGAATTGTCATGCAATTAATATCTGTTATTGAGGTTTACTATGGCATGTTCGGTATTGAAAATGAAGTGTGTAGCACTTATAGTTTTTTTACAGGGACACTCAAAAGAATTCCGTTACATTACGGTCTATGGGGAAAAATCATTTGCGGTTTATTTTAATGTTGTTACACAATTTCAAATGTATTGAAATTGATATATATCACTGAGGTGTTCTACAAGAGGCTTACTATATAATATGGTGTGCATAGCCCTTATAGTTACAGGGACACTCAAAAGAATTCCGTTACATTACGGTCTATGGAGAAAAATCGTTTGCAGTTTATTTTAATGATGTTACACAATTTTAAATGTGTTGAAATTGATATATATCACTGAGGTGTACTACAAGAGGCTTATTATATAATATGGTGTGCATAGTACTTAAAGTTACAGGGACACTCAAAAGAATTCCGTTACATTACGGTCTATGGGGAAAAATCATTTGCACAGTTTATTTTAATGATGTTACACAATTCCAAATATATTGAAATTGATATATATCACTGAGGTGTACTACAAGAGGCTTATTCTATAATATGGTGTGCATAGCACTTACAGTTACAGGGACACTCAAAAGAATTCCGTTGCATTATGGTTTATGGGTAAAAATCGTTTGCGGTTTATTTTAATAATGTTTCACTATTTCAAACACATTGAAATTGATATAAGGTCCATTACAAGAGGCTTACTATAGAATATTGTCTGTATAACATTCATCGTTCATTTACAGGACACACAAAAGAATTCGGTACTGTCTGTTAACAATATTTGATGGAAGTGCTTTTTCAGTTGCTGAACGCAATTTTAAATTCAACTCATTTTTTGCCTATTATTTGGTGTGTATAATTTCTATAGATCATGTACAGGGCAGCACAAAAGTTCTTGAGTACATTTCCGTTTATTGACGGAAATTCAAGAAGGGAACTTTAAACTGTTCTACGCGTTTCCTAACTGAACTAAAATTTAGCATAATACTATGTAGCATATATTAACAAATCTATAGATCATATACAGAGCTGCACAAAAGAGTTCGGATACTGTTCCAAATATTGTTGGTAATTCCTGAAATTGTGTTTTTAAATATGTTATGCATTTTCCAAATTATTTATTTAATAGCATCTTTCACGTTATTAAACGGTAAAGATTTGTAAAAATATTCTGTGGCTGTTGGTAAGTGTTACATAATCTATGCTTGATGCATGATTTTTCGTTCTTGTATTTAATTTAACTTGGTTTTTGGACGTAAAGATGGAATTTTTTAATCAACTTTTCCATTCACTTCCAGATAGGTTAGTGTTACAAAAATTATGTAGACAGGTGTGTTTTCGATGACAATACAATATTTTAATATTTTTAGAACTTAATTATAAATTAATAAATTAAGGGTGATCGTCACTTATATTTTCCTTATACTGCTAATGCTATATTTTTAACATCAGAATTGCGCATTTACTATTGAACCGATTTATTAAAAAAAATTTTTGGTAATAAATATGACTTATTTCTTTGAAACGACGCAAATTTCATAAATGAGATGTAATTACCCTTTTTTTAATTTAAATTTTAAAATTTTTAATTTGTTTTCAATAGATTTCACCAGAGGGCACTACGGGTGCTGCAGATTTTCGGCATAGGTTACAAAACGATTGTCTCAGGCAGTTTTTATATATTTTCTTGTTAATTGTTGTCATTATCTTGTTATAAATTTAATAAGGGGTATTTTTTACACGATATTATATAAAAAATATCGTTCAACAAGCATTTTTGCCTTTGCTGCAGTAATTTCATTCCCAGCTGCCATGTCAGAAAGAGAAATTTTCCCAAATTTTCAGCAACCCTAAAACACTTCCGTTGAGATTTCCGATATCACCTTTTTCTCCACGCTTGCCTTTGAAAGGGAAGGGAACGGGAGGAGGGGGGGGGTTACATTTGTGGTCATTTGCTTTTTTCTCTCTAAAAGGAAATTTGTCTGCTTTGTAGAAAGCATTTATTGAATCTGGGAAAGGGAACTGTTGGTTGACCCCTGACCTCCTGACCCACTCTCTATGTTCCGAAGGTTTCAGATTTTCAGTATAACTAGGTTTGCGAAGGGATATCTTCAAAATGGGTAACTTTCTGTTAGCGAAAGTTTTACTTTCTAAAAATAAAGTGAAGCAGGCGATTTTTGTTTCTTTGATTTTTCCCTTCAAATACATTCGTTGTATAACTTTTCCCTTTAAAAAAATAGTTTTCATTCCTTGTTACCTTTAGTTGAAATTGCATTAGATGTACACAATTTTTAATTGAAAGAAATTAATCTACATTTTTGTGTGAAAGAGAATTTAACGTCTAAACAATGTAAATTGCGCCCAATGTAAATTCGACACACACAAGTAAGCCGAATACCGAATATTCGGTCGGCTGAATACTCCAATGTTCCAGGGTTAAAATATTAAAAGGTTAAATATTAAAATCGCTTTATCTCATATTTAATACAAATGCTGCCTCAATTTTAATTTTTTCTCTAACTTTTAACTTTATTCCTATTTTTATGAACATTACTTTCTCACAAGTAAACTTCACACTAAAAAGAGAAGGGAAAAAAATCTGTTTCGAATTATTAAATAAGATTATAATTTTAATACTTGTAAATAACGCTTTTAACTTTGGCTTTCTATGTGAATTAAAATAAATTAATACAAATTTCGTTTCTACCACTTTTCGTAATATCATATTTCAGATAAAGCAGTGTAAGTCTGATAAAAATATCGTAACACTATCTTTACTATAATTAAAGTTGGGAAAAAATTCAAGTTCGGCTTGAAGTGAAATACTCTGTATTTGAATAAATGGATTAGAACCTGGTTTCCTATACAAAAACTGTCTGAATGAAACTGTAAAGTAAAACCTATATTATAAATTCTTTGTAGATTTTTCAATTGCGTAAAATGTGTAAACTGTATCACGTCTTATTTATTTATAATCGGCTGCACTCTTGAATCCTCGAACACTTTTTTTTTTAATTTCTGAAGGAAACGGATATGTATTTCGAATGAAACTGTAAAGTATAACCTACATTATGAATTCTTTGTATAGTATAGATTATTCAATTGCGTGAAATGTGTAAAATGTATTATGTCTTATTTATTTATAAGCAGCTCTATTATTATTATTATTTTGCTGTAAGGGTTGATCCTATAAAAAACTTGCCAGTATAAAAGTTGCAGATAATATTAAGAGGATTAATAATACATTTAAGCGGATTTGATATCTTGTGAATTGACAAAGTTATGAATTTTTTTCTTCTGAAACTACTATTTTTCCCCACCTCGGGGCCATTTTTAATGATATCAAAAATCTGTCATACATAAATTTTTGGCCGTTTTCCTAGAAGTAATAATAGCTTTAAACGGATTCGATACGTATCATAATTAAGATTTATGGGGATTTTCTGTTTTCTCAAAAAGGCCTCCCCCCCCCCCCCCTCTTGGTTCGATTTTGCCCATTAACAAACTTGACAGAGATTTTATGCCCCTTGATTCCATGTATCAGTTTGGAAGACATTTATGTAGAATTTTTCAAGTTATCGTGTCCATAAAAAAGTTGCATAGATAGATTGATAGATAGATAGGTAGATAGATAAAGTTTTGAACTGGGGGTGGTTTTGGGTTCTGGGAGTCATGATCGGTGTAGATCTGCAAAAATTTTCCAGAAATTCCAGCAGAGTGGAGAATGTAATAGGTAGTATTTCTTACGAAATCTTAAAAAAAAATGATCAAACACTAAACATGTTGTCCGATAAAAATGAGTACAGTTCTTACGACAGTTGATATATCATATGCGCCAAATGGGAGCTCAATCAAAAGCAATGTTTAGACGCTATTGTGTTCACTCACATATATACAAATACATATATAGGCATCATCATAAAAGTACCATAAAAAGACACACATGGTCTGAAAACGAAAAAATACCAACATTCACGTATACATTACGGAATAATTGTAAAAAATATCAAACCTTCAACATTTAAAGACATCCTCAAAATGTAAAGATATATAAATATTTCCATAATAAGGTTTTTATAATGATTACAACCATTTTCCCAGCACTAGATGTGATCGAAAAGTAAAAATGTAAATGAAAAACTAAGAATCACTGGCCACATCAGTTATGTTCTTAGTAACATTAAGATTTCTTTATAAAAAAAATTAATTTGGCAGATTTAAATATGATATAATATACACATGAATTGATGCCACACAATCCTAAAATGTACGTGTACCAAAGAAAATATAAATTCTACAGATAAGGTAATTATAAATTTACCAGTACACCTGTGCGATGATTTCGCACTGCAGTCTAATATTTTTTAGATGCAAGTTTAAATTTCTAAAAGAAAAATTAAGGATGAAAATATCTGCAAACAACATTAGTCAAGCCAGAATATCATGTCATTCATCCCATCAAAATTGAAGTAAAAACTAATCAAAGATAGCAAGAGGCACGCACGAGAAAAAAAAATAACAATCGTAATTTAACTTCATTGGAAGATGACGTCATCCACTTCGGGAAAAACACGGGACAAAAAAAATAAATTGAGCACATATAAAATAGAATTTAATATAATATAACATAACATACATTTTAGACTACACGTAAAATACCACTGCTTCGATCGATCGATGGTGTCTTTTTCTCCAAACATTTGAATTTGAATTTTGCTTTTTAATCATAAATATAAAATAAACCCGTGCGTCCCGCTTTATCTTTTATTGTGCTATTTATTTATTTATCTTTAATTATTGTTGAGCACAATATAATGTAGTATATATATATTTTTTATGACAACAATGGTTTGAGGAAAAAAAAAACATTTCATTGAAAAAAAAAGCTGATATAATTTTAATTAACTGTAATTTTTAATCAAAAAACGTGTTTTAAAGAAATGTGAGTATACTATCTCAGACGCCTGTTCAAAAACCTTTCGAATGATAGGTCATTCATTTTTGTGCATTTTGTAAATGCATAGAAAAAGGGATGTTGGCAACAGAAATAATACATATGATTAACTCATGTAAAATTTTAAAGCATATGTAAGTACAAGGAAGTCAGAAATGATAACTTATTGTATGATAAATCTAAAACTTCTAATATGAAATATTACATAAATTTTTATTCTTAAGATGAAAGTCTATATAAAATATTAAAATACATACAATTAGGTATAATTGCAACTCAAGTAATTTATATATGAAAAATCCCTGACAGCTCGGCCTACAGGCACTGGTAGATTTCGAAGACGCAGATCGTGGGGCGCCTGTATGTTGGGAATAGCGGAAGAAATGACCTTTTTGCCATGATGCGGCAGTTGGAACCGCCTACTTCAAAACCTAACTTGTTGGCAGGCGGAGCCAACAGGGATTTTTTTTTTCTGCTATAAGAGTTGGTCCTATAAAAAACTTGTCAATATAAAAGTTTTAGATAATATTAAGAGGATTTATAATAAATTTAAGCGGATTTGAAATCTTGGGAATTGACGAAGTTATGATTTTTTTTCTTCTAAAACCCCCCTTTTTTCCCGCCCTCGGGGCCATTTTTAATTATATCAAAAATCTGTCATACATACATTTTCGGCCCTTCTCCTAAAAGTAATAATAACTTCAAACGGATTCGATACGTATCATAATTAAGATATAATGGGTTTTTTTTCTGTTTTAAAAAAAAAGCCCCACCCCCTGGTTCGATTTTGCCCATTAACGAACTTGACCGAGATTTTATGCCCCTTGATTTTATGTATCAGTTTCGAAACGATGCGGGAGTTGGAACCGTCTACTTCGAAAAATAACGTGTTTGCAGACGGAGCCGGCAGGGATTTTTTTTGTTTTTAATTTTTTTTTTGCTATAAGGGTTGGTCCTATAAAAAACTTGTCAATATAAAAGTTTTAGATAATATTAAGAGGATTACTAATACATTTAAGCGGATTTGATATCTTGTGAATTGATGAAGTTATGATTTTTTTTCTTCTAAAACCCCCCTTTTTTCCCGCCCTCGGGGTCATTTTTAATTCTATCAAAAATCTGTCATACATACATTTTCGGCCCTTCTCCTAAAAGTAATAATAACTTCAAACGGATTCGATACGTATCATAATTAAGATATAATGGGTTTTTTTCTGTTTTAAAAAAAAGCCCCACCCCCTGGTTCGATTTTGCCCATTAACGAACTTGACCGAGATTTTATGCCCCTTGATTTTATGTATCAATTTGGAAGAGATTTGTGTAGAATTATTGCAGTTATCGTGTCCATAAAAAACTGACATAGATAGATAGATAGATAGATAGATAAAGTTTTGAACTGGGGGTGGTTTTGGGTTCTGGGAGTCATGATCGGCGTAGATCTGCAAAAATTTTTCAAAAATTCCAACTTAGGTGAGAATGTAATAGGTAGTATTTCTTACGAAATCTACCTAAAAAATAAATCGGTCTCTTATCACAGTTATTTTGTAATTTATTTTTAGTTTATATAATTCCTGTAATAAATCGAACTGTGTTTTAAATTTTTGATTACTTTAATGTGATTTTGATGTTAAAAAATAGTAGAAGGAAAACAGCGTAAAAGTTGGCAGCTATGCAAACATCGTAGAAGAGCTTTCACGTGTATCAAATGGTACTGTTAGTAAATGTATTGCTGCTAGCGATTTTCTGATTCATTTTTAAGCATAAAAGCATAATACTACTTGCAAGCATGATTATTGAAATGATTGAACAGTTCTTTATTTTCAAATAAAGGAATTACATCTTGAGCTATAGGCTATTATTGTCTAAGGACGGCAATTTGTTCCTTTCCTGCGCTGTCAAGTCCTAAAATTCAGTTTAAAATGACAACTTTGACAGCATTATTTGAAAATCTTTTGCCTTTACAGGAAAATGAAAAAATATATATATTACATAGTTTCTTAATAAGTTTGTGAATAACAAGTAATATAATTTAAAAAAAAAAAAAGTCAATTCCTACTTTTTAATCATAAATATATAAAATAAACCCGTGCAGCATTAATGTCCCACGTTATCTTTATTGAACACTATTTTATAATCATCGTTGCGGTATTTTATTTCTGTGGCATCACTCATTTGAGATAAATCTTTCATTTCATTTATGAAAACAATGGGAGGAATTTTTTTCTCCCATTTAAAACTAAAATTAATTAATTAAATTTAATGAATGAATTAATATTTGAAAAAAACTGTATTAACATAAAGTGTCATCCACTACAAGTTTTAAAAAAATTATTTGAACTTTAGTGGATGAATAGAAAATATTTTATTAACGATTGAAAATTTGAACAAGATATATATAGAGAGAGTGTGAGCTAATAGTAGGAATTTAAAAAAATCAATTAAAAAATGTGTCAGAAAGTGCACAGTTTGGATTTCAGAACAGCCTTAAGTAAATAAAATGTATATGCAAAAAAATTAAGTCAGAAAATAAAACAAATGCATTATGTAATAATATTTAATAAAATATATTTACTGATAATTATCATATATTTAAAATTCTAAATATTTTTTGTGTTTAATTAAATTTATATTTACAAAGCTTCGCTTAATCTTGATTACTTTTTTTTTTTCAATTTCGGTTCGGATTACTGGGTTTCTATTGATATGGGTAAGCAGAAATATTGATGTACAATGCTCCCCCCCCCCCCCCCCAAAAAAAAAAAAAAAAAAAAAAAACATTGAACCATTAATTTGGATAGCTAAATACATTAGCAATTTAACTCCAAATTTGAGGAAATATAATTAAAACATATCAATATTTCGGAAATTCTGAATCTAGATCCTTTAATTTAAAAGCGTTATTGTTATTTAGCGCAGCTATTTTCCTCCTGTTACATTACAAAATCCCTTTTTAATTATAGCTAAACCCTGTGTTTCTCTCAATAACATGAGATTACAATTGACCAGTCGATATCTATTAAATTTAAAAAAAAAAAAAAAAAAAAAAAAAAAAAAATGGCTTAAACCGCGCTGAGATTTGCATGGGCTGAAATATTCACAACTGGGCCCGGCCCGAATTAAGCGATCTTGTTCCGGAGTCCCCAGAAAGTAAAGTCCAAAACCAAAACCCATCCTCTATACAGATCTATAACCAAAAGCTAATCTCTAATCTTCTAACTTACATTTACTTGGCACAGAGCCTCTGTGTTTACTCAGAATCGGCTTCAAACGGGAAGTGACGTTTCCTAGAAAATAGGGCTACCAAGAACAGAAGTTATTCGCCCATGCGAAAGTCAGCGCCATCTATTGAGTAAAGGTGATTTTCATAATATCTGACGCTCCTTTTTAATTTTAAGGCATTTTTCCGTCAGTCAGGCGCAGGTAATAAATCGCCAAATAGTCTGTATAGTGCAATTGTATACGAGTTACAAAAACAACGGAATTAACGATGCACTACCACGCTCGCCAAAATAGGCCAGTAGGCTGTGAAACTGCAACAACGAAATATTTTAAACACTAAAACGTTGAAAATATAAATAAACAAGTTGGAAATTGCACGTTAAACGTGACAAATGAGGTGCGTTCGTTTCGTGCTATAACTATTTTTACAATATAAAAATATCATCGTTATTATTTCAGTGAAATAAATTATATCGTCAGCTATGAGCGAAATGGGGATGCTTTTTTTTTTCTTATTACGTATGCCATGTTTACAGATGCAATTTTTTTTTTTGACACTAGACAGCACTGTAAAATTCACCATGGAGATCTTGCTTTGCGAATGATTACCTCCATTGTTTAATATTTCTATCACTAACGATGAATGAATCTTTTGTTTATTTACTTTAATGCTTTGAGATATCCGGCTGTTAACTTAATTTTCACTGAAGTTATCTCAGAATCTATACATTTTTTAATGTAACTCATCTCTCAAGCAAACAATTTTTTTGAACGATCTTTCTAAAAATTTAACTTTTACGCAATTTTACTTTTAAAAAAAATAATTTGTAATAAAAATGGCCGTTTGGCATATGAAAAAGAAGTGGTTTTGCCCTTATTTGTTTTCCTCAGTCACATGACTTGCGCTTTTACTATATAGATTACGTACAACAGGATTTAATAGAATAAAGAAAAATTTTATTAATATCTTTTTAAGTTTTGATTCGATTTTCACAAAATTTGAAATGACTCGACAAAATTCTGCAGCGATTATATATATTAAATTTCAAACTATTCGGTTGGGTAGTTTTTGCGCTGTTACATGCGGACAGACGGATGGACCAGACGACTATAGGTGCTACGTATTTATATAATTACGAACGCAACTTAATATTTTTTTCTCTTAATATAAATAAAATTTCTCTTTTTCAGTTGCACCTCGAGTTGAGTCTATGGATAAGCGCATACCAGCCGAAGAAGGAAGCATCACCACCATCCGGTGCCTGGTTTCTGGCCATCCAGAACCAAGAGTGCTTTGGTACAGAGACAGAAAACTTCGAGAACCTATCACAAGAGGTCCCGAATACGATCTGAACATGAAGCCTTACAAAGATGTAAGAAAATTGATATATTTATATATACGTAATATCGCTTGCGGAGTATGATAATGTGTTTAACTACAACAATCACTGATTAAGAACATATTGAGTTTAAATTTTCATAACTTTATTATACAAGGTGTCCCAAAAAGGTTGAAACGGGCTTTAACTTTTTACCTGTGTAAATTTCCAAAAATCTTCAACGAACCAATGAATTTAAATCAGACGTGCCTAAGATGGTCTTAATGCTTTCGTTTAGTTTCCGTCGAAGATGATAAGTCGATATATCTTAGTGTGTAGATATTAAGCAAATTGGAATTTGTCAAACAAATTCCGAATCATTGGGACTAGTAGACGCCAAGCAGACTGGAAGTAAGGTGGGGGGAGGGGGGGAGCCCCACAGCCATACATATTTTTTTCTTTACATAAACTAAATTCAATAAAATATTAACTTAAGTAATGCAAATAATACTAAAAAGAAATAAATAAAAACTATATTACAAAATTTACAAGCGCGGACCAGACAGCCACTTTCAACAACCAACGAGATTGATGAAAGATAGCGAATCAAGGAGCCTCAAAATAAGGAAAGGACAGCTGACGTCACTGTTGGTTAAATTACTGTTGGTTCGCAAGAAAAACCTGTTCGTTCTTTATGACTCCTACTGTACACATGAGATGGGGCGATTTGATTGGTCTACTTTAAACTGGTCTACGAGATGATTGGCCTACGTTTCCATAACGATGCCTGGAATGATCGTGTTATCGACCAAAAATGTAGTAGTAGATTGGTTGATGGAACTGTTTGTTTGTAAACATGCCCTTTCCTTATAGAGCATGAGAAATCGAATGTTTAAGAGAAGGTAAAAAATAAGATTATGTTTCTGAAATAGTCGTCTCATTAATTTTCAAAAATGTATACTTTTTAAAATTTTATACGACACTCTAGACAAAATTGGTCAATTAGAAAACTTTCTTTTTTCTTTTTCCTCGAACCAAACCATTACAAAAAAATTAAACCCCAGTATTTTTAAAATTAACTGAATTACGATATTTTTTTTAACTGATTTATACCACATTTTCATACCATTTAAAAACTATTTGATCAGTAAAAATACCGATCATCCACAAACAGATGATGGTGTTCTTTAGATCAAATATTTGTCAACAAATATGAAGAAAATTGTATCACAAAAATATCTGAATAAAGCATTGCACAGTTAGAAATTGTGTAAAGAGACAAATGTAGTTTTGAATCCTAGAAACATAATTTAAAAAAAGCATTCTTAAAGTGTTTTCCCTCATCTCCGATAAATAAATGAATTATTCTTACTCCTATAAATATTTTAGAGTTGTACGTTACTAATGTCATTGCAAGCATCGATTATTGTTTATTTAAAGTCAACTTCGTATGCATTATTGTCCATGTTTGCATTTTCCTGCAATATCTCACAAATTTACATTTCTAATTAGATATATGATTCCCAATCACAATAATCATTTTTTTAATTAAGCTAACTTATTTAATTTTAAGGATACAGATATGCAGCCTTTTGTAGGTATCTTGTTACGGCAAAAGTAAAAAATTTCTAACTGACCCATTTTGTCTAGAGGTGTCGCATAAATATTTTTAAAAAATTAAGTTTTTGAAAATTAACGTCAGGACTATTTCATTAATATAATTTCATTTCTTACTTTTTAAACACTTTTGCAATTTACATTATCTCCAACAGGTAAAAAATTAACGTACGTTTCACACGTATTTGTACACCCTGTATTTCCTCATTTCATCTATGGCAGCGGTTCACAATCCGGGGTACGCGTACCCCTGGGTGTACGTGGCGGGACTGTTGGGGTACGTGAAAATAATATCGGTAAGGGCGGAAATCATAAAAATATTTTAACTGAAAACACATAAAGAAAGTTTATAGTTTTGGATTACAAAGTTAGTCTCATGTGTAACTCCAATATTTTACGCTTAAAATCAGGGTAAAAGACCATTAGACCTAAAAATGATTAATAATTCCATGTCACTAGCTCCGCCCACTGATAATTATATTGCATGTGTACTTACATATTTCCCCAATCTTTGCGAAAATTACCATCGATCATTGTACAATGTTCTTTTCAAACGCCTTATTTTATTCCCGTTTTTAATAATACTTACAAAATGCCTAAATTATGCCTAAGTTTCTGGTTTTAATGTTTTATTTTAAAACGTGTTGAAAAAGCAGGCACTTATTTTTATTTTCGAGTAGGCGGAGTTATATCACTAACGTATATTAATCGAAAAGCTTTGTTCCTTTTAATATTTAATTTGAAGTGTTTACTTATTATTTCAAAGATTTGGTTTTATGTTTAAAATGGATAACTGGTTGAAATCGAGAACTCTTAAAAGTACTGCAACTGCGATTGAAATTGAACCTGATGATTCGGGAACTGCAAGTTCTGCGAAACAATCTGATTATTTATAATTGCAAGATAACCTGAGTGCAGCTGTTAATAGGCCTACTCTGATAACTGATAAATAGTGAATAATTATACTTTATAATACTTTAAATAATACTGAAAACATCAGTGCTCCCTTAATGAATAGAAAATATAATAATGAATATATCTTGAAATATTGATTTTCATTCAAAGGAGATGAAGATTTTAATAATATGTGGGGGAGGAGTGGAGTGGGTGGGTGGTTATGATAAATGAGGGTACTCCGAAATGAAAAGCCTTAGAAAGGGGTACGTGAAAGAAAAAGATTTGGGAAGCGCTGATCTATGACATAAGTCTAACAATGAGTTGACATAACATTACTTTACTAAACATTATTTCAACTCCATTGGTCTATACAACTGGATAAAGAAGTGGGGATAGAGGTATTTATAATGCTTCAAATGAATTCATTGCTCTGTTCGCCAGCTCCAAAAAATATATAAATCAATTTTGTTCACCCTCCATAACTCTGTCAGATATTACAATGGTGTTTTTGCAATTCTAATTCTCCTTAGGTGTTTTTTTCCTTGGATTATTCACAATATTTTTACCTAAATTGTCGATAAAAACGATTTACATATTCGTCACCAACTTTCAGACATAAAAAAATATGTTCTATTCTCTATTTCAATGAAATATTTTCCTAGCTGACAGTATAATTCCTTTTACGTTTTCAGAACTGTCAGTATATTTTTCCTTGTTTCGAGTAATTTTCAAAACTGCCTATTACATTTTATTAGCTTTTTTGTTCAATATCCTCTTCTAATTGAAGCTTCGAATTTACTTTCAGTTAGTATGGTTATTTATGTGTTTATTCTATGATAATGTTTTAATTCACTTTTTTTAATGTCTAAGAAAGTTTCCTTGTTTTAAATTCCATAGCAATTTTCCTTGATGATATTACAAAGATATTAAAGAAAGTTATTGGGAAGACAAATATTTATTATACAAGACAATTTTACGTTTGCAAATGAAAACTGACACCAGAGTTAAGGATAAAGGCTGGAAATAGGAAATTAACATACGAAACATGTTTTGAAACATCATGAATTGTAGTCATGAAATTAAGCGTGGTTTCTAAGATAAACATTGAATGCTTTTAACAGAATACGGGTTTTTTAGGTAGATTTCGTAAGAAATACTACTTATTACATTCTCCCCTAAGTTGGAATTTTTGAAAAATTTTTGCAGATGTACGCCGATCATGACTCCCAGAACCCAAAACCACTCCCAGTTCAAAACTTTATCTATCTATCTATCTATGTCACTCTTTTATGGACACGATAACTTCAATAATTCTGCACAAATCTCTTTCAAACTGATACATAAAATCAAGGGACGTAAAATCTCGGTCAAGTTTATTAATGGGCAAAATCGAACCAAGGGAGGGGGGGAAAACGGTGGGGGGCATTTTGTGAAAACAGAAAAAAACCCATAACTTCTTAATTTTGATAAGTATCGAATCCGTTTAAAGTTCTTATTACTTCTAGGAAAAGGGTCGAAAATTTATATATGACAGATTTTTGATATCATAAAAAATGGCCCCAAGGGGGGGAGGGGGAAGGGTGTTTTAGAAGAAAAAAATCATAACTTCGTCAATTCACAAGATATTAAATCAGCTTAAATTTATTTCAAATCCTCTTAATATTATCTAAAACTTTTATACTGACAAGTTTTTTATAGGCCCATCCCTTATAGCAAAAAAAAATTAAAAACAAAAATAATCCCTGCCGGCTCCGCCTGCAAATAAGTTAGATTTTGAAGTGGGCGGTCCCAACTGCGGCATCATGGCAAAAAGGTCATTTCTTCCACAATTCACAACAAACAGGCGCCCCTCGGTCTGCGTCTTCGAAATCTACCTGTGCCTGTAGACCGAGCCGTCAGGGATCTTTTAAAACTATTTTTACTTTTATACTTATTTTATATTATTCTATTTCAGAAACTATATAACTACATGGCAACTTTGACTATAACACACGTGTCCACAGTCCACGAAGGCCAGTATTTCTGTTATGCTGAAAATCACCTCGGCAAAGATACAGTGTTCATCAATCTCGACGTGTTACCAAAACTATATAATAACGCCTCAGGTAAGCAAAAACGTTCGAGATTATTAAGATTTTGACTTTTTTACACGTATTTATTTAACGTCATTTGTTGTCTGTCTAAATATCTAAGTCGAATCTTGTAATCGATTTTTGATCTGCTTCCATCGAACCGATTTTCCTCAAATGTTGCACACATGTTCATTGTCGATAACCGTCCAATATCCATGTATTTTCGGGTGCGTATCTTATTAGAGGGAGGGTCCAGGCGCAAAAACATCCTTTTCCGTGCAAGTTTATTTTGATTAAAACAGCATATCTAACGAACCGATTTTTCTCAAATTTTGTACACAAGTTTATCGTCAATGACAATGCGATATTAACGTAGTATTCAGAACCTTACGTCATAAGGGGTGGGCTCGAGGCTAACGAAAAAGACATGCTGTCGCGGTTTGTTACAAGTCTCTCTTTTTTCAGACTCTTTTTTTCAGTTAATTATAATGTTAATGCTAATACTATTAATTTTAATGATAATGATAAGGCTGTTAATTTATCATGTTTGTTAAACACGAAAATGTTTACCTGAGAATTGATAGCATCTAAAATCCAATATTTCGGGATAAAGAAACTGATTAATACAGCGTAGAAACTACTTGGAAACGTTTCCGAAAATTATGGTCAGCAAAATGTACTTTTGTTTCAGAAATGCTTCTTTTAATCTAGGAAACCTATCGGTTTCTAAGGATAAACCAAAGCTTTCTAGAATTGTAGGAAACTAGGAAAAGTTTCTATTATATTTTCGTAAATTTTAAGAAAGATAAAATCTAGATTAAGAAACATTTACCTTTTTTACATAGTGTACGGCTTGCTTGTGCTTCAATGTTGGATTATTCGAAAATAGCATCATCTTCAGCTCCATCCATCGCATATGTCCGTACGAAGGGAGTGGGGTTGAGGGATAAATAAACTTCCTAATATAATTTGGTTTTACAGTATAATAAGTTGCATTCGATTGCAAAACGCATATAATTAAATGGATTCTATTTTGGAGGGGAAAAAAGCGCGTCTTAGATTCGAGTAAATACGATATTAACCTGTCTTCGGGATTTACAAAAATATTTGTTCAAAATATTTAATAATTTTTTAAAGAAAAAAAAAAGTCATTTTTTTTATGATTATCTTTTACTACGAGAGTCACATTTTCAAAAATTTCTCCCAAAACAAAACCTTCTGAAGACAATTGAACCAATATGTATCTGAAAATAACTGGACAATGTCTCATAACTTTATCTTTTGTAGAAATTTAGATATGTCACTTTAAATATGACGAAAAAAAATGTATTATGAAATAAGCGGATTTAAAATTTTAAATACTTCTCAGACAGCCACAGAGAGTGCAATATAAAAAGGGTTATGACGTTTGATCGAATTGTGATATTTGAGTAGTGTGGTTTGCGTCAATTTATTATCAAAACGCATTTTGTAAAGCAAAAAAAAAAAAAAAAAATGTTTTTCGAAATTTTTGTGTCAAGTACTACCTTAATAATAACACATTGTACACTGCAAAAAATAATTGTTGATTTTACAGTATAAAACTGGCACCCAGCTGCCAGTATTATACCGTAAAATTAACAGTATTAAACAGTAAAATAAGCAGTAATACGCTACCGCGCTGCGCGGTAGCGTATTACTGCTTGCACGGCAGCGTATTACTGCTTATTTTACTCTTTAATACTGTTAATTTTACGTTATAATACTGGCAGCTGGGTGCCAGTTTTATACTGTAAAATCAATAATTATTTTTTGCAGTGTATGAGAAATTATTAATGAATGATTTCTTTCAACAGCGTGCTGCGAAGAAAAAGGCGTAAGTGATGAGTGCCAAGAAGCGTGCAACATCGATATCGACATTCAGATGGCTCTCAACAAACCAAAGTGCTTTAAGGATTTGGACAAACTCATGTACTGCGCAGCTGGTAAGTATGGAGCTCTGCTATTCAAATACTATGTTCATTCTCAAAATAAAATTCAAAGATGTTGAAGCTAAAAAGAAATTTTTCTCTTAAATAATAAGCAGAACTGTTTCCACTGTTAGGAAAGACTAAGGACGACGCACACTGTGACAAAGTAGATTTTTTTTTTTTTTTTTTAAAGCATTGACAAAGCGATTTTCAGTGTTCGAGTCGGTTCACAATTCCTAATCACGGCAATTTTTGTTAATTTTAATACAAAGTGTTAATTTTATACAATTTTAATTTAAAAAATGTCAAATTAGTTATTTTTAAACAAAAAAGTATCTTCTTTAACCTTCCTAACCTGAATGGGTCGAATCGACCCACTTCTGCAATTTATTTAATTCGATTGAAACCAGATTTTTTTTTTCATAAAGTAAGTTCAATAAATGCTACAGAGAAATACGTTAAATAAATATGTTAAATCATTATCAAAAACGAATTCTGGTGTGAAATGTTTCTATCAACGTTGAGTAAAATTCCAACAGGGTACGAAGGTTAATGACGTTGGTGCAGAAACATGTTTTTTTACTCGGATTTTCAATCAAACACCGCTAACTGCCAAAGTTGCAATTGGACGCAAGTAATCCCAACGTTTCTCACTCTATACAAACGCGTACTGAAAAGATGTACCAACGATTTTGTACGATTTAGCGGGATATTGATTTTAGAAGACTAAAATGTTAAAAGTTATAAAAATTTCGAAACTATATATAGGTTTCAAAATGCATTTATTTAAAAAACGTATTAGGCTCAGAATATTGCTCCGAAGACGGAAAAAAAATAATTTCCAAACAATATGAAATATTGGACTTAGATTAGACAAAATTTCACCAATTACTCAATTTTGGTTTTCACCTGCTTTTCCTAAAGGGTGTTTCACAAAGGACCCCTAACTTTAAAAATCAGTAACCCGGAAACGGTGATAGATAGAAACATGAAACCAGTGGTATGTTTATTTAAAAAATCGTAAGAATCTTATACGTAAATCTCAAAATTTAGTTTAAAATAGCACCGATAGATGGCGCTGAGAGCGTTAAGAATCCTTCTAAAGAGAGTTCAGAAGCATAGAGAAACTAGCCGTCGAAGATTCGCCATTGAAATCTGACCGCTATTTTTGTATAGTGAAAATAATTCGCATGGGCCACGTTGCCTGTCTGTTGAATTTTTTTTGAAAAGCTCACGAATTGTTTTTCCATCTGGGCCTTTTGATACTTGAAATCGCGTTTGAAAACTTATCCTTGTGGCAGTAGGACTCTGATTTAATCGGTGGCACTCCAACACAATAAACACACGTTCCTCCACGGTATATACCACTTTCGGAATTATTTTCACTATACGCTAATAGCGGTCAGATTCCAATGACGAAATCTTCGACGACTAGTCTTTCTATGCTGTTGAACTCTCTTTAGAAGGATTCTTAACGCTCTCAGCGCCATCTATCGGTGCTATTTTTAACTAAATTTTGAGATTTACGTATAAGATTCTTACGATTTTTTTAATAAACATACCACTGTTTTCATGTTTCTACCTATCACCGTTTCCGGGTTATTGATTTTTATAGTTAGGGGTCCTTTGTGAAACACCCTGTATTTTTCCGATACATTTCCTTCTAAAAACGGAGCTAGACGGTATGTAAGGGGAAAACATAGATGTTTTATCATGCTGTGGGTTCATAGAAATATTCTACATAGTTGACAAATCATTGGAAAATACATACAATTTTCACTTTATGCGTGAAAATTCGTAGTTTCGGAACACTATGCGACGTCTAAAGCGGCAAAAAGATTGAAATATGTTTTGTAATCAATACAAATAAATGTTTGGCCCTAAATTTTTTCATGAAGAATGTTGCCAAATTCGTCTCCAAGAACTACTTTCATACTAGTCAATATGTTGTGCACTTCGAGCGCGATATGTTGGTTTGTAAGTTACGCAACTTTAAACTAACTATAACTATTCGTTGATTATGGAGGCAGCTAGGAGCTAGAACCTTATCCCTTCATTAAATAAAGCGTTTCCTTCATTTCAGTTCTTGAAGAACACAGGCCAACTTACGTGTAGTCGAAGTATACCCATTTTTTCACAAATGAGTGTAAAACAACTTTTATCCCAACAATAGTTAGCGTGCGAGAAAGTCATTTTTCACAATTTGTGTGATAATTATGACATCTTACTAAGTTTAAAAACGTACAACATCCGCAGTAACTAATTCACATCAGCTGGAATACTGTACAGAACTGTATTGTACTATTTATTTTATGTTAGAGAGAAATATGTTCTCTTTAATTTTAATGTGTTGAATCTCTTCTCTGTTTATAAATATGCAGTGGTATAAACTTTCGGTTAACTTGAAACGTTCTTCTTCCAGATGGCAGCGATCACAGAAAATGCTGTCGGGACAATGGCATACAAAGAAGTTGCCTCAGATGGTGCCAAGGTCGACCCATCATCAACACCCACCTTTGCATTTTGCATGCCTCAAAAATTGTCAGCTGTTTTGAAGAGGGAAAAGGTGAATATTTTATTTTCATTGCAATTCAAAATATACTTCTGTTTGTTTGTTTGTTTTAAGTATTTAACCATTAACTGCTGTTAGCGGTCTCAAAGATCGCTGCTTTTTTTTTTTTTTTTTTTTTTTTCACAGTTTAATTTGTGATTTCGATAATAAATAAGGACTTTACGTTGTACTCAAATCTGAAGACAAAACGATAAGTTGCTAACCAACGTATATTTTATTAGGGGGGGTTAAGCTATTGTATTCGCCATCTTGTTTTTTTAAATCAAAACATATTAAACTTTTATTATTAAATATAAATAAATTAGTCAATAAAATTAAATAACGTGTTTATAATAAGTAAATATGGATGAAAATTATTTTGGAAATGAGAAACAAAGCAAATATGTTTTAATTTAAAAAACGATTTTTAATCAATCCCATTTATTTACATTAATGTTTTATGATCACTCTATATTTAAATAGACTGATCTATTTATCCAATTGCTTATTTTATGAGCAAAATCCTTTGGTACTGACACTTCTTCAACAATGCGTTATTTGTAATGTAAATTATCCCCAGTTTAAATTTTTGTAAACAATTACAGTAAATCGTCCAGTAGATTATAACTTTATTCTCTAAGTTAACTATTACTTCTTTTCTTGCAGTTATTTTAGAAAATATAAGAAAGCATATAATTTTGTAATTCAATCTATCACAACTTTATGTCTGTGCATATTAGTTAAATGATAATTAAATCTTATCGGATAGGATAATAATATAGAATAATTGGAAAATATTGCAGATCTGTATAATTTAGCACTCACGAAATTTTTGTTATACTCTTTTATTTAACTTAATTTGGTTAACCTTTAATGGCTGTTAACGGTAACGGTATCACAGACCGCTGCTTTTTTCAATTTTCTAAGTTTTGTTAGTAACTTTCAGTTTGACCAGAAATACTATCGAAATTTTGTTTTGTTTGGAGCCTTAATACTGTCACTAGAAATTTCTGAAAAGGTGCATTTTGATTATTAAAATCCTCTGCATAAAGATTATTACAGAAACAGTATTTTACGCGTTAATCGAGTCTTTTATTCACCTTTCGATCAAGCGGTCTCAGAGACCGGTTACAGTTAGTTATACAAAAATTTATGCGACAGCAGTTAAGGGTTGAACCAAGTATAATTTGATCCCTTAGCAGTGTTGCTACATCCCCTCCCCCTTTCAAGTACACTGCAAAAAATAATTGTTGATTTTACAGTATAAAACTGGCACCCAGCTGCCAGTATTATACCGTAAAATTAACAGTATTAAACAGTAAAATAAGCAGTAATACGCTACCGCGCTGCGCGGTAGCGTATTACTGCTTGCACGGCAGCGTATTACTGCTTATTTTACTGTTTAATATTGTTAATTTTACGGTATAATACTGGCAGCTGGGTGCCAGTTTTATACTGTAAAATCAACAATTATTTTTTGCAGTGTATACTTAGAATAATAAGAAATAAAGAGCTACGTGTTTAAATATGTATTTCAAATTAAAAGTGACTAAATCCGGCCTTCATGCAAAAGATTCATATACTACACAAATCAAATTGCATTTGAATAATTGCAAATAATGCAAGTTTGGGTTGCCGTAACTGGGTTCGGGAAAACTGGTAAGGGGTTAAATTACGCAGGTCTGCGAAATAACACGTTTTATTAAATTTATTTATTTATTCTGCACCGCTTTAGGTGTTTCTAATGTTTTCCAAAACCTTGAGTTCAGCAATGCTGTGTTTTTTCCCTCTAACGCGTAAAGTTTTTTTCGCAAAATAAAGATGAAAATCCAAAATAATCACACAGAAGTTATAGCAAAATCAAAAAACATTTTCAAAAAACAAATTTAAAAATACAGGGTTCGTAAGCTTTTACCACCATTTTTTTTATAGAAATTTTCATCTTTCTTATTTAAATGCAGAAAAGTATTACAAATCCTGCAATTAAACGGTGCGTCTACAATTTCTGCTATTTAAATATTAAATAGAAAAATTTTGTTAAAAATTTGTGGTAAAAACGTACGAACCCTGAAATAAATTGTTACTTGACATTTTATTAATTTCACGTTTTACTGCTGCGAAGTGGAAAAATCATATTGAAGTTAAATCATTATAAATCATAATTTTCTCCTCGAAGCTCTGTTTAGAACCTTTGTTCACATGCTAGCACTTTTCTGCTATTATATTGATTGGTATCTCCTGTCTTTATCACTAAATTTAATATTTTACCAATTTAAAAAGTTGTGTCTTTATGACTAAATTTAAAATTTACTAGCCAGACAAAAATTCTCGATTTGTGTTAAAACTGTACATGATAAAATTTTTGGAGCATTTTTTTTAAATCAACATAAAAATATATATATATACATACGAAATATTCTTCACTTGTTCAGTAAAATTTTAAAAATAATTGTCGCAGACTTGTGATATTTTGCCTCCCACCCACCCAAATTTTTTTCTATTCTTTTTTTAAAAAAATTGATATTGTGAATGCCAAATATTTTATAATACTTTGTATTATTTCATTTATTTATTGTTATTTTAATTTTTTTATAAGATTTTATATTATCAATACCGTATTTATAATAAAAAACCAGAATTTTTAGTGGAAAAAATTGCAAATCAATCTAACGCATTTTTTGAATTCTACTTTCAGCTGTTTTGCCAGGTCCACCCCAAAACATCCAGTATCACATGATGGGAGACAGAGACTTGGAAATAACATGGGACATGCCACAAAAAAATCCCAAAGTTGTCCAGTGGTACAAAATATTCTGGAGACCAGTTGGGTCAAGGCTCATGTTTAGGGTAAATTTTATATTTTTTTAACTGTTACAAATAATTTTCTGAATTCAGTGTAAAACTATAATTTGATTACAGGAAGAAACTAGTCGTTGGGAGCCAACGTAATACTTATCCATCATGGCATATGCATAACATAAAATATGAAAATAAAACATGTGTAAACTATTTATAAAATGCATTGCAATTCGAATAAAATCCTGGATTGATGACATCATAAACTTTAAATGCTCTATTACTGAATTGCGTAAAAGAAACATCCTTATAACTCCAAAATTGGAAATCATATTAACTAATGGTTTACTACGTCGGATTAAGCGTCTCATTTCCAATTAAAATATATCTTTGAACGAAATACAGGGTCGTGGAAAATAGGATTACAAATATCTCGGCAACTCATTATCCGATCGACTTCATTCTTTATGCAAAATTTATGTTTTTTTTTTTTATTGTATTTTATATTCACTCCTTAAAATAAACAATTTCGGAAAACATTTTATACATTTTATCACAGAACGAATATTTCGAGAGTCCGAAAAAAAATAGTTCTGGATACTCGAGGTTACTGAAATTCAATATGCTTCTTCCCATTATTACATACTAAGTACATACCAAATTACAAGTCTCTATCTCAATTTTTTCGGGAGATAGAACGTTTACAGACACACACACAGACAGACGGACGGACGGAATTTTTTTTTTTTTCTAAAAATATGTTTTTCGGAATCTTTAATGTCTGAAACGTGTAAATCCGTCAATTTTTTTTTTTTTTTTTTCGATTTTCAAACGATTACAAGACTTACCCTATACTACGTATGATGGGTAACTAAAAAAGAAAAGATAGTATGTAGTAACATAAAAAAACAAAAGTGCAATTTATGAAACTCGGTTTCATGTTTTTAAAACTATGATGAAGCATGCAGAATTCGAACGTCCCACCGACACCATCCTGATTTTTTAACAAATTTTATGAATATTATTTTTATTAGTTTTCTGCTTGTGTTCATATGAGAAATCCGTAGTTTTATGTTAGCCGGGTGCAAATCTCAGCCAATAGAGTTCTTATTTTTCGCGTATGTAAATTATAAACAATGCTTTGTTGTTTAAATGAAATGTTTTGGTTTGTAGTATCAAGTAAGACGGTCGTTCTGCCAAGCCAAGCTATAGAAAAAATTACTAAGCCCGCCAAACAATTAAACGCCAAGAACCAGAGTACAGACCGCTACTGTTTACTTACAGGAGAAAACTTCTCAATGTTAAATCGACCAAGTATACCCTCATAAAATTCAGATATCAAAAGAGCCAATGATGTCTTCTTCTCTTATGTATTCTAAATGAAACGAGTAAAATGCATGTATTTTAAATGTGTGCAATATATGTATTTAAAATGTGCGTTATAGTTAAAGAAAATTATGTTTTTAAAATGAAATTAGTGAAATTTTAAATGAAATGAATCCAATATGAATAATGGCGATGGGAAGAGTGTCTGGCGATTTATCACATGCGTCCGGCTAACATAAAAGTACTGACAAATCAAACAATACTTCATGGACGAAATTTGGTTTGATAAAAATATTCGGAAAGAAACTAAATTTGAGTACTCCACATTCACCATTTTAGATTTTCCTGATTTTTTATAGTCTATGCTGTGACTTGATAATTCAAACGACACTTTAATTGTAAAAAATGGTTTCATAATTTAAAAGCAAGTGTGGAACAAGTCAAATTTAGGTATCTATTTTGGATTTTACGCACATTTTTAAGATGAATCTGATAAAATCGGTTTGATACTTGAAGAGCTTTGGTGAAGTAATTTAAATATGGGTATACTTAGCTTATAATTTTCGGCGTGAAACGACATTTTGGATTTTTCTAAATGTTTTTACAATCTATGCTTCTTGCATTGCTACTACACTTGTGGAGTTCGATAATTTAAGATCTTTGGAGAGCCATACCAAACTTGTGCACTGAAAAAAAAAAATGTTGATTTTGCATTAATAATACTGGCATAACAGCAATAAACAGTAAAATAAGCAGTAATACACAGCCGCGCATTATACTGGCATCCCAGCTGCCAGTATTATACCGTAAAATTAACAGTAATAAACAGAAAAATAAGCAGTAATATGCTATCTATCGCGCATGCGCGACAGTGTTTTACTGTTTATTGCTGTTAATTTTACGGTATAATACTGGTAGCTGGGATGCCAGTATTATACCGCAAAATCAACATTTTTTTTTTTTTCAGTTTGGGGGTCTATGAGCACAATTTTGGATATTTCAGAAATTCGTATAACTTGTATTAGTCGCGATCATAATAAAACAAATAAAATGATAGCTTATTTTTTTTAATTAATTTTTAAAATTCAAGAGCTACGGTAGAACATTCAAAAATTGACTACACGTATATGTAAGTATGATTAACTTTGTAACCATTCCATTTTATTTTGCTAAACGAAAATAAAAAAATTTAGTCTGGATTAATTTTCTTTTTCAGAACCATACAAAGCAGCGCGCCATTGCCCTCAAAGATCTAGAGCCTGGAACCAAATACGAAGTTGTTGTGAAAGCCGGAAATCACTATGGTATCAGCTTGCATTCAGAGCCACTCACTTTCACAATAAGAGGTAAAATCTAATTTTCCCATATTACAGGTGCTGGACAAAAATTTACCACTGTCTTGATTTTCTTAACTAACTTAAAAACAAAAGCCAGTAGAAAGACAAACAATGTAATTTGTCTTTAATGAGAAACTAGCTGGCTTCGCCCGCTAGCGGGCCCCTAATTTACATCGGTGCCTCGAATCTTGTAAAACTTCGAATAAGATAAACCTCGAACCGAACGACACGGGTCCCCACTGCCTTCGGCAGCGTATACTGGTCGTGCTACGCACACACCAGATAATCTCTTAATTTGTACATTGAATAGTATAAACCTCTGACCGAACGAACCTCCGACCGTGGTCCCCGCTGCCTTCGGTACCGGATAATACCTTAAATTGCACATCGAATAATATAAACTTCTAACTGAACGAACCTCCGGCTCGGGTCCCCGCTGCCTGCGGCACCGTATAGCAGTCGTGCTGCGCACGCGCTGCAGTATACGTTAGTTCCACCTTCCACCACCAGGTCACGCAATCTGTTTATACGATCATAACTGAAATCGTTAAGGCTTTCGATGTCGAGTCGAATGAGCCATACCCCGTCGCCTTCATGCGCATAGAACCGGAGATAGGAAAGCGCCGCTGGTGGTGAAAAACGAACTAAAATCGGTAAGCTCTATCGATGTCGAGTCGAATGTGCCATACCCCGTCGTGATCCTTCCCATAGAAACAGAGATAGGAAAGCGCCCCTTGGTGGTGAAACTTGGAACAAAAATCGATAAGCTCTAATATCCTCTATCGATGTTGAGTCGAATAAGCCACACCCCGTCGTGATCCGGGCCATAGAAACAGAGATAAGAAATCACCCCCTGGTGGTGAAAAAACGAACTAAAATCGATAAGCTCTATCAATGTCGAGTCGATTGAGCCAAACCCCGTCGTGATGTGACCCATAGAACCCGATTTGGCTGCAAAATCCTTTAGTTACACCTTCCACCGCCAGGGGACTCAATCTGTTCTATACGAACATAACCGAAACCTGTATAGCTATCGAAATCCAGTCGAAAGAGACAAACCCCGTCGTAATCGGGCCCATAGAACCCGATTTACGGAAGCGCCCCTGGTGGTGAAACTTGGAACTAAAATATGTAAGCGCTATCGATATCGAGTCGAATAGAGCCAAACCGCGTCGCGATCGGATCCATAAGACGGGATTTAATTTAAAAAGAAATAGCAAGTTCCTCAGCTTTTTCTTTTCTTTTTTTTTTTCCTATATAAAAATTGGAATTTTCTAAAATAAAAAATTATGCGCCGAATTCGAAAATTTTTTGAATCCCTGAAATGTCAGTCCACTCTAAGTAAGGATGCATATTTTTCAGATTCGAAAATCCGATATTTAAAAAAAAAATTATATAGCCCATAAAAACTGGAATCATTTTAAAATGCATATTTTTATAAATTTATTTCTTTTGGCAGAAAGGCGTCCAAATGTCTGATGAGAACACCTGCAAATATTTTGCTTCTGCCCAGTTGGAATAGAAATAAATTCATTTTCCATTTTCATTAATGAGTTTTAATTGATATCTTTAAAAGTTACTGGTCGATTTTTATGAATTTTTTTTTGTTGAATTTGCGATTTTTCTTTTTTACACCTGTTTGCAAATTTTCGTGAATGTAGAGTAATTATTTCCACTTGTTTCAAAACGGAATGGAGCGATTTGATCTCGGATGTGTCAACCCGGCATTCTTTACAGCAACCTTTTTCCGGTCTGGGGTCAATGTTGGATGTCTGGTCAGTTTTTGGTCGAAATAAAGAAAAGTTACGGTCCGAATTTCAAAAAATTTGAATTTTTGAAACGACAAAAATCGGTCAGATCGATACCTCCGGTAGATTTTTTTTTAATTCGATGATGCGTCACGAAGAAACAATTTGAATGTCTGCAATTATCAAAACGGAAATTTTCTTTTCGGATAAATTATGTTTAAAAAAAATCAATAGATCCAGAAATTTTACTACACCTCATGTCAAATCACACTTAGACCAAAAACTATCACGGTGTTAGATTTTAGTTTAATCCCTTGAAGGGCGGTGGGATATAATATATCCCACTTAATTTTAATTCCAAAATGCCACATTGACACCAGGATTTTGAAATAAAATTTTCGTTTTATAATGCACGTGAAGGAAAGCTTTTTCTTATTTTCAAATAAATTTGTTTGTAAATCCTGGTGCCAATCAATCATTTTAACATTTTAGCAACAGAAGTACTTTCCCCTGAGTGTTGAATTCTGGGGGTGCCCCGAGGGGGGTGGGACATCCCCCCCGGAGCATTGAAGTGTCCCTCCGGAGATTTGAGAATTTATATTTTTATTGGTTAAAAAGTGCAATTCCCTTCCCCCCCCCCCCGGAACTCTACAATGTCCCCCCGAAGCTACAGAAATCCCTCCCGGAGAAAAGTGTCTGAATTCAACACTGCCTGAAAGGGTAAAATATTATTTAATAGTTTATATGGTGAGTCTTTACTTTCAATGTCTTTTCTTTCATCGATGAATCTAGTGCAGTGGTTCCCAACGGGGGGCAATTTGACTTTTCAGGGGGGCAATTTAACTTTTCAAGGGGACAATTTGGAATTTCTGTGAACTCATACCTTCTGAATTGGTTTTCTAATAGTAATGTTGTAGACTGAAAATAAAAGTTACACATTCAAATTAAAAAAATAATAATCATTAAAAATAAGTTTTTTATTCAATTTTTAAAAAGTATCCATTCAAAAGTTTCAAATACAAATCTACCGGAATAATTATAGAGAAAACTTTTAAAGATATTTAGATACTTTTATATATTTAAAAATTCTTTATAATTTTTCTAATTTAGAAGTATTTTAGAATTTTAAACAACTTTTTCGATTATTTATCGAATGAGTCGCACTGCAATATGTCACATGAAAATCAATTTTACACATGAAATTATTCAAGTGTATATTTAACAATTACTTGACGAATCTTTTATCATGTTTTATTCTGATTAAAAATTGTTGCATAATTTAATCGCAGAAATTTTGCGATTAAGTAAGGCAAAAATGTTTTATTCAAAATTATTGATTTTTCTAATCAAGGATTCTCTGCACTCTATACATACGTGGCGACCGTGTGCCAATAAACTACGAGAAGTATCAGATGATTATAAAAAATTTGATTCATCCATTACCTTCGGCACGTTTCAGGATCAATGTTAAATGCTTTTGACTCTATCAGGAGTAAATTCTTTTAAAATTTTATAAGAATTATATGTTATAGGGGGACAGGGGGCATCATCATTTTAGAGATGTTTTGGTGAGGCGCGGCTAAAAAAAGGTTGGGAACCACTGATCTAGTGTATGTATGTAGCTTATAGTCAAATTTAACCAAGCATTAGAGATGTTATTCCTCAGTTGGTCACACTTTTTATTTTATTTTTTGTCGGTCCACATATATTTAGAATTCAATTTAAATATAAAGCCCTCTAAATTCTATAGCGTGAGCAAAATGATTTGAGAAACATATATGTTTGAAAAGTTTGATGAGAAAATAACTAGTGTTTATATTAAAATTTGTAATGCGATATTTCATGCGAAATAACTGATATTTCTTATACAGTTTATACATGTTAAACAAAATGTTAGTACTCATAAAAAACATTAAATTAAATTTACCATGTTTGCCATTTATGCTCTATTGGAAGCCAGGGTGATAAACTTTCGGCAAACATACTCAAAATTCTGCCGAAAAATATCATATTTATTGGTCCATTTTAACACTTTCCAACATTAGTTGAAAAGTGTTTATTAATTCAGTTTGTCTGTCTGTCTATCTATCCGCGCTCTAACTCGCGTAAATATACTCGGTATTTACATGAAACTGATACATTTTTTTTATATTCACTATGGCATGAATGAAAATGAAATGTGCAGCATTTATAGTTCATTTACAGAGACACTCAAAACGATCCCGTTACATTACGGTCTATACAGGAAAATCGTTTGCGATCATATAACATTGCGAATGTATATTAATATGTTTGAAATAGTATAACATCATTAAAATAATGTTATACTATTTCAAACATATTGAACTTGATATACAGGGTGTCCGCAAAGTCTGGAAACGGTCAAATAACTCGAGAAATATACATCGGATTAAAAAACAGAAAATATGTGTTCAATATATTTGAAAAATTTATTTTGGGATATCAAAGTTGCTATTTTTGTAAAATATTGAACACGTATTTTTCTGTTTTTTAATCCGATGTATGTTTCTCGAGTTGTTTGACCGTTTCCACACTTTTCAATGGAAACGATTCTCGCTGCATTTTACTCGATTACAGCGCCATCTACAATTTTCCGAAGAAAACGTTAAATGCAAAAGTTGCGTATATTTTCCCGTAGAAATCCAAATCTGCCCAAAATAAAGGGAGGGGGTTGTTATCATTTAAGTTTTCAAAGTTATTCCTCTTTTCTCCCAGGAGGCAGACTTTGGGGGGGGGGGGGGGGGGCAACTTTGATATCCCTAAATAGATTTTTTTTTAAATGTTAAATATTCATTTTTCCTTTTTTTTAATCCAATGTATATTTCTCGAGTTATTTGACTGTTTCCAGACTTTTCAATGGAAACAATTCTCACTGCATTTTTCTCGATTACAGCGCCATCTACGATTTTCCAAAGAAAATGTTAAATACAAAAATTACGTATTTTTTTCCTGTAGAATCCGAATCTGCAATAAAAAAGGGGGTTATCATTTAAGTTTTCAAAGTTGACCCCCCCTTTCCGCCAGGAGTTGGAGGGGAGGCAACTTTAATATCCCTAAATAGATTTTTTTTTAAATGTTAAATATTCATTTTTCCTTTTTTTAATCCAATGTATATTTCTCGAGTTATTTGACTGTTTCCAGACTTTTCAATGGAAACAATTCTCACTGCATTTTTCTCGATTACAGCGCCATCTACGATTTTCCAAAGAAAATGTTAAATACAAAAATTACGTATTTTTTTCCTGTAGAATCCGAATCTGCAATAAAAAAGGGGGTTATCATTTAAGTTTTCAAAGTTGACCCCCCCTTTCCGCCAGGAGTTGGAGGGGAGGCAACTTTAATATCCCTAAATAGATTTTTTTTAATATTGAATATGCATTTTTCCATTTTTCAATCCGATGTATATTTTTCGAGTTATTCGACCGTTTCCAAACTTTTCGGACACCCTGTATATCAATCACTGAGGTGCACTACAAGATGCTTGTTATAGAATATAGGGTGCAAAGCATTCATCGTTCATTACAAGGACACACAAAAGAATTCGGTTACAGTACTGTCTATCAACATTAATTTCTAAAAGTACGTTTTCAGTTGTAGTACCCATTTTTAGATTTAATTAAAGTTATGCATAGTACTTGGTATGTATAATTTCTATAGATCATATACAGGGCTGCACAAAAGATCTCGAGTACATTTCCATTTATTGACGGAATTTCTAAAAGAGACTTTTCAAATGTGCTGTGCGTTTTCTAAGTGAACTACATTTTAGCATACTATGTTGTATATATACAAATCTATAGATCCTATACGAGGTTGCACAAAAAAATTCTGATTTTTTTTTTTTTTTTTTGGGGGGGGGGGATTATAAATGATAATTTCTGAAACTGGGTTTTCAAATGTATTATGCGTTTCTCAAATGATATACTTAAACATCATTTTCACCTTAGTAAACTGAAGTTTTGTTACAGTATTCTGAATGTCTTGGAAAGTGTTTCACAATCTGTGCTTGAGGCATGATTTTTCGTTATTGTTTTCTCTGTGTGAAACATTTGCATGTCATAGGGCGATTCCACCGTTACGTATGTGAGTTTTTTTTTTTTTTTTTTTTTTTCAAATTGAGACAAATTTGGAAGTGAAATTATATAGGTAACGTTTTACTTATTTTATTGCTATTACAAGACACATACAGAATCATTTTTGTAGTGACACCTTTAGTCTAAAGTAATAACATTTTTTTAAAAAATAGTAAAGTCGTTGTTACGTGTGTGACTTAGAAAAATCACACACGTAACAACGACTTCACTATTTTTTTTTTTTTTAATTGTTATTACTTTAGACTAAAGGTGTCACTACAAAAATGATTCTGTATGTGTCCTGTAATAGCAATAAAAAAAGTAAAACGTTATCTAAATAATTTCTCTTCCAAATTTGCCTCAATGTGCAAAAAAACACTCTCTAAAAGTCACACACGTAACGGTGAAATCGCCCCATAACAGACTGCTAAAAAACGAGACGGTCCCCTCTGTCTTTAAGTGCTTTATTCTTATATGATACCAAATTTCATGATTGAATATATTATAAAAACTATTTCTCTTTTTTTTTTTATAGATATTGCTGGAAGTAACAGTTATTACGTAGAATCATCATGTAAGTATAGTTTTTATTCAGTTTCATAATTGTTTGAACACTACACTCTTAGCACTCTGTCCTTTTTGTATAATTTTGATAACCGTTAATAATTATGAAATCCAGAAAAATCACTTTGAAAACTGTAATGGTTAAAACTATTAAAACGATATACAAAACTATTAAAAATGAGAAGAGAAAAACAGAAGGTTTAGTTATTTTATGTTACTTCTATCTATACTACACTGAAAGATATACTAAAAACCCAAACACTTGTGAAAATATAATTTACATTTTTTCTTCTTTTAGCAAACAAGAAGTTATACACTATAACTATCAGAAAAAAAAAACTGGGAAAACATCACAACTTCTGGAAATTTAGATGATAGCATTTTTGTTTTCTGTAAAATTTTGTATGATTATAACCACTGTTGCTTCTAATATGTGAAGAAAATTAGAGTTTTAGGTTACATTTCGCTATTCATTTGCAGCAAAAAAAAAATGAATGCTGGCACACAATTTGCCAGAAAAATTTGCTGTAACTTTCTCTACTTTTTTTTTTTTTTTAGTGTCAAAAATTAGCTTTGGTTATACTTTATCAATTTTTTTTTATTTTTTAATTATTAACGATATGTACTATTGAAAAAAATGCATATATTCTTTAAAAAAATAAGCGTAAGCAGGCAAGAACCGTTCCGTTTTTAGGTGCGTTCGTAATGATATAAATACGTAGCACCTATAGTCGTCGTCTGATCCGTCCATCCGTCTGTCCGCATACAACAGTGCAAAAACTACCTAACCAAATGATTTGAAATTTAAGATATATTATCTTTGCAGGATTTTGCCGAGACATTTCAAATTTTATGAAAATCGAATCAAGACTTTAGAAGATATTAATAAAATATTTATTAAGAAATTTGAATTTAAAAAAAAAAACGGTGCTTTCTTGTTATAGGAGCTTCCAAGGTTTAATCGTCAAGAGACCGAGATACTTATTTTATGACAGAAATTAATCTGCAGACGATATAATTCAATTCACAGAATTAAAAATCATCAAGATCTGAATATTTATATAACTAGCTATAGTACGAACGCACTTCGTTTGCCGCGTTTGACGTACAATTTCTAACTTGTTACATTATGAATCCAGCTTGCATGATGTTGTCTATCGAAGTAGTCAGGAGCACAAAAATGGAAGTGACACCAGTTACTTTAACCCCCCCCCCCCTCCCACACACACACACACTCACATTTCCACTAATATAAAGTTGAACGCATTATATTATGATATTTATCTTGTAGCATTAACTCTTTCACATAATCTGAACAGCAAAACATGTCATGGGATGCATGAAAAACTAAGTAAATGAAATTGAATTAAAATTATGCAAATGGGATTAACGTTAATTGTCCACAACAATCCATTTGACAACTTACAATCTGTTTATGTCATTTCTGTTAAATTTTATTTTTGCCATTTAGAATGCAGATTTTAACTATTTAAAGCTAAGTGGGAAATCAATCCCTCCCTCAAAAAAACCTTCCCAGAAAGGGTTAAGTGACATCTTTCTCTGTTTCTTGATGGTACTCAAACAGTCTTCAGATCAGCATTTTAATTTTTTGTCACTAAAATAGATTAATATAGATTTTTTTGTTGTTGTTTTGTAACAGATGAAACCAGTCCAGTAGCCAAAACAGCAGCAGCAGTGATTGGCACAGTGCTTTTCCTGGTTCTTGTGGGAGGATTGGGCATCTTCTTTTACCAAAGACAGCGGCTGATGAAGCCACCTCCGGGAATAACGCCTGGTGTTTCTTTCGAAAATCCTACTTATATGAAAGACAACTTGCCTCAGGTAAGACAGCTAAGCGTTTTTAACCACTGACGCTCAATCTGTATAAGAACTTACACAAAATCTTTGAACGCCCATCAGTTTGTATATTGATTTGTATTTTGTATATTAACGAAGAGCTGCCGGTTTACATCCCAGTTCGGATGCTTGGAATCCACTCTATGTTAGATGTTCCGATTTATCTCAAGTGTTCATGTGCAAAATATAACCAAACAGGCCGAAAAATCACCCTATCAAGTTTTTTCAACAAGCGAAATACGATTCAAATGCTTGATATCATCTCATCGACACTTGAATCCAACCATCCAGTTACAATATGTTATTGCAGATCTCGAGATACTTAACATATGTTATAGGCTGTACATTATGTACAGTCAGCCAAATAAAAAAGAAAACACCCCATACATTTTAATCAAGATAGTCCCAGAAACAAACAGAAATAACCACTCAACTGGAAATTATGTCTTCTTTCAATTTATGTTAAAAAATAATAAAATGAGCGGGTCGTCTTCGTACTGAAATCGTACCGGACTCTGAAAATTTCAATACAAACATCTAATTTTGACATCATATTTGGCTTTTTCGGTAAATTTAACTTACGATACCAAAGGTGAAATCATTCGATCAAGTAGTTTAAGAATTATGAAGGTTCAAAGTCTGGAGCTCCTAATGTTAAATTCATTTGAGAACACTTGTTTCAAAACTCGCCTTATACAAAATTTAAAAAATCGTGTTTTCTCTAATCAATCTATTCTATTGGTAAATTTGCACCTAACACGCACTGCAATCTGCAAAAAAAAACTAGTTTTAGCATGTATTTCTGGCATTCTAAAATCTTGGTTTACAATGAAAATCAATGGATGTAATTAGAGGTTTTTCTCGATTTCCAAAAATTTTGAATTTCCGGATAAGGCTAGTTTCGAAACTCACGTCTTCGGTGGTGCAAAACAGATTATAATACGGCAGCTTTTTAAACTTAACTCAAAAACTACTTAGCGGAATGAACTGCAATTTTGGATTTCCATATTTTAAGTTTTTAGAAACCGATATATGTATAAAAATTTACAGGTTATAATTCATATTTATTTCGAAAAAAATATCAATTTTAATTATGAACTTTTTAACAGAAATCGATTTTTGGAAGCTTCAAATATGCAAATGCAAAATTACAGCTCATTCCGTTTTAAGTTCCGTTTTAAAAAACTACAAATATTACAATCTGTTTTGCAACGATTACAATTGAATTTAACATTAGGAGTTTCACATTTTAAATCCTATTAATTTCTTAAACCATTTGATTGAATGATTTCCCGTTTGGTATCCTAAGGTAAATTTTACCAAATATGATATCAAAATCAGATATTCGAATTGAAAATTTCAGAGTTTGGTACAATTCCAATATGAAGACGATACCTAAGCTTATTTTTTAACATAAATTGAAAGAAGACATAATATCCAGTCGAATATGACTATTTGTGTTTATTTCTGTGACAATTTGGAGATTGAAATATGTGCGGTGTTCTGTTCTCCTTTTTGTTTCTTTTGGCTGACTGTACGTACTACTTATAACTATAAGCTATAGCACATTATAAATAAACCATAACACCCTGCACAATGTGGATTTAATAGAGGTACGATACATTTTCTTCAACAAAGCACTGGTCTAATTACAAGTTTTCTCGGACGTCCTTACTTTCAGTAGCACGTGTCCCAAATTTAACCCCTTCCAAAATTAAATATATTGATGTCAGTGAATGCTTATCAGGGCCTTTGACGAAAATTGCGAGTCCACTACAAATTATATGTATGGGCTCACATACATGCCACATGCATACATATATTGTGTATGAAATCTTAATAGTGGTATCACGCAGTATTAGAATATATTAAACTTAACGTTATACATAGCACGTTCACTCACTTTGTCGAAAACTGGGCGAACAAGAATTCCCTGGAACTATTTGTAAGGGTTACCGTGTTTTCAATTTATAGGGTTAACAAAGCAAGTATACACATTTGTGCTCCTTTCGTTCTATTGTCCAATTTCGCTCAGTACTGATAACATGGACAACATTTTCAAGATACGAATGAATATGCTGAACAGCAGAATACACATTCTCTTTCAGAAAGGTCAGGTGATCTTGGCTGATTATAAGGTTAAATGTTGTGTGAAAAATGCTCTGTGTGCTATGGCTTTAAGGGAAATTTTTCAGCTCAGAGCTCGGTACACTTGTCCTCTTTGAATCTCTCTATTTACAGCCCTATTGTGGATAATCAAGATTATATTATATGCATTTGAATGGTTGAATTTTTGTACTATGCAGAATCCATAGAAAAGTCTGCACAACCAGAAATATATTTCGAAAATATAATTATGGAACTAGAAATTAATAATATAGTAACAACACCTGATTTGTTTCAGTAGATCAACTTTTTCTCCTAATAGCAAAATTTTGAAGATAGCCATTGAGAATTAAAAACGGAAATAAATTTAACAACGATAATACGAGGGAAAATCATTAAGTAAGTCACAAAACATAATTAAATAATAACTTACAATGATATTCACTTCAAAACTATTTTTATTTTTCAACATATTCTCCACCAATATTTATGCACTTTTATATCACCGTTTTATCAGTGCCCCAACACCAGCTGCATAAGATTCTTTGGGTTGCTGTTTCAGCCACATTAGGACTTCAAGTTGAACCTTTTCATCATCTGTGAACATCATCTTGCTTCCAAGATGGTTTTTTAGTGGAGTAAACAGATGAAAATCGCTTGGGGCTAAGTCGAAGCTGAATGGTGGATGTTGAAGAAGTTGCAAGATGATGTTCACAGATGATGAAAAGGTTCAACTTGGAATCCTAATGTGGCTGAGACAGCAACCCAAAGAATTTTATGCATCTGGTGTTGGGGCACTGATAAAACGGTGATATAAGTGCATAAATATTGGCGGAGAATATGTTGAGAAATAAAAATAGTTTTGAAGTGAATATCATTGTAAGTTATTATTTATCTTTTGTGACTTACTTAATGACTTTCCCTCGTACAATAGCAATGGGAATATATGGTATTAAGCGTGGTCACTTTTCTATAGCATCTTACTTCCATAAGCTTTATCTCTCCCCATTTATCCTAATAATATTATAAATCTGATTGTGTGCAAATGTTAGGCTGAAGCCAGCGTCAAAATGGAGCATTTAATGATCCTGTATTTTTGCATATAGATAGATTATAACCCTCAAATGAACATAGGATGGTTTTTGTTTATTTTATTCAAATATTTTTCTTAATAATTCAAAATTTCGTTATTTTCATAGAGAATAAATAGACATTTTTTCATATAATATTTTAAAATGGTTAAATTTACTTTACCGTTGCTAATACTTTATCGTTGCCAAAACTAATTTAAAACCCGAAATAATAATTTTTATCCAACAATTTAGTTTCAATTGAAAAATTTTCACATGAAAATGAAATAAAAAAATTAAAGAATTAAAGAGAAGATTAAATAATATTATTAGAAATAAAACGTACTTTTTTTAGTTTTTGATAATAATACAAGGTTTCAATATGCGTAACCATAGGAAACAGACGAATATGACGTCATACATCGCAAATAAAGCGGATAGGCTTTGATTGGTGAAATAAAATGATCTTGGGTTTTTTCTTCACTTTTTAGGTGCGTTCGTAATTATATAAATACGTAGCACCTATTGTCGTCGTTTGATCTGTCCGTCCGTCGTCCGTCCGTCCGCATATAACAACGCAAAAACTACCGAACCGAATGGTTTGAAATTTAATATATATTATCTTTGCAGAATTTTGTCGAGACATTTCAAAATTTTTTAAAAATCGAATCAAAACTTTAGAAAATATTAATAAAAACATTTATTAAGAAATTTGATCTTTTCTTTTTTTAAATCGGTGCTTTCTTTTTATAGGAGCTTTCGAAGTTTAATGGTCAAGCGACCGAGATACTTATTTTATGACAGAAATTAATCTGCAGACGATATAATTCATTTCACAGAATTAAAAATCATCAAGATCTGAAAATTTATAGAACTAGCTAGAGTACGAACGCACCTCGTTTGTAACGTTTGACGTACAATTTCCAACTTGTATGTTATATATTATATGCACCGCGTTTAGTTTTTTTTCTATTTTGAACCTTTCTTTTTTCTCTTGCAGCAAAATAACACTACTACTACTACTACTACTACAGGAGGACAAGCTGAACAACCGAATGGCGACAGTAAACATGAAACTACGGCATAAGAAGAAAATATATATAATATAATGTGCTACTTAATTTTATTGTTTGAATTCAAACGAATTCACTGCAGACATCAATGTAATTAAGAAATGGAAACAACAAACTGAAACTTCATACACACATAACTTTAATGTGCTCCTACTAAGTTGATAATCACGAACTAGAGTGATAAAGGATATTTTGATAGGTGCATATGTACAAATAATCCATTTTATAAGCTGCATAATGCCTCCTAATATTTAGGAGAGACTGCGAATAGAGAAACCTGCATGACACATAACATCACGTTCACACTATGGTAATTAAGGTCAATTAACTTGATTTTTTTTTTTTTAAAGCGAACGACCAGGAATCAAAATTTTCAACTTGAACAAGTTTCTGAAACGTTCTTAACTTTGAGATTCTATCTTAAGTATGAGTTGAGTGGAACTCTGCCTTCTGAATTATTTTTCGTATTTTAAATTGTTCTTAAATTTCGAGTTGAGTTCTACAAATAATTAATCAGCCTTTTTCGAATGATCGTTTATTTATTTAACACGTCAGGAATTTAATAAATTATGTATAGTCAGGAGTCGCAGTTACAATTTTTACAGCTTATAAGCATGTCCAGATATCTGTTTGGCTAAGTTAACTTTCTTAAAATGTTTGGTTATGTGAACGAGTAAAGCCGAATTTCAGGTTGTCCGGTTAAAAAAATTGAGCTAAGTGAATTAACTACCATAGTGTGAACCCCCATATAACAGTACTGAATTGGGTAGTTTCAAATGACTCCGCAAATCAACCGTTGAGGGTCAACTGGACTGTTGTGATTGGTGACTGAGAGGATTGTGAGAAATGGTGGAGGTCAACCGGGCAGCTGTGATTGGCGGCTGAGAAAGTCATCAGCTGATTTCAACCTTCCTATACACACATTAACATGCAAACACTTTCATATTGAAAATTCAGTGCGGGAAGAGCAGTATGCCTCAGAATCCTTCAGATAATTTTAGATATTTGTTATGATGCTGAAAATAACAATTCCTAATTTTTCAGCGAATGGAAGCTTTTATAGAAAGGATATTTTAAGCATACAGTTCAGAGCAGAGATCATCAATCTGTCCTATAGAATTTTTTTTCTCTGAAAAATGTTTAAAGGCAAAGGAAAAAGGTTCTTTCAAATTACATATTTATTATTACAGTCAAACTCGATTATCACGAGGATATAGGGACCAGTGCCTTTGTTCGGTATAACCAAGATCTCCCAATAAACGAATTCAAGCTCTGTTCCTTTATTCTTATTCAATGGAAGGACGATTATATATGACGACTTATATTAAATCACTAAAAGGAGGTAAAATATCACTCTCATAGAGGTACTTTTACTTTTTAATTAAAAGTATATAAAATTAAACTATTGATTACATTGCATCATTTAATTTTGTTTTTGTAAATATTTTACAAGCTAAAGTAAATAAATAAAAATGGAAAAGAATCGCTCTTACCATTTATTATTATTAACAAGCTAAAAGAGAAAACCATTATTTTATTTTAAACTTTTTTCTAACCCTTTCATTACATACTCGTATTTTTGTCTAATTTAGACCATTACACGAAAAATACACTGGTGTCCAGAAATTAAGGGGCAATGACCAATTTCAGACGTTTTTATGGGATGTCCTCCTCAATTTTTCAATTATTGCTGTAACTTTTTGAGTTTTCACGATATTTCACTGGTCTTTTTATATGAGTTGCCTTATCGTATTGACTATCAAATCATGACAAAAAATCTTTGCTGTAGTTCGCGCATGCGCAGTTAAAATTTATTTCATAAAAATACAAATGATTCAAATATTCAATATATTAATATTTTAATCGCAGTATACTATTTCTACGATTTTTTATCAAGTTTTAGGAAAGCGGTGTTAAATTCGGCTGAAAATTCTGCATTCTATAAAAAAAACCTTTTGAATTTTTCACAGAAACTTTAACACCTTCACGAATATACGTGCTACGCTTACACAAAGTGACAGATAATTTTTAGCATTTTCTGTTAATTGGGTGATCGAAAATATTATTTTATTATTAAAATTATTATCCCCGCTCCCCTAATTGTCCTCGCGACAAAATCTTCACTGAAAAACATGAAGTCAAACATGTCCTTTACGTCCTCAAAGTTCAAGGGCATTTCGGGCATTTCCTCACGAGTTTCTGTAAGATATTCTACAAAACGTCTGAAATTGGTCACTGCCCCTTAATTTCTGGACATCAGTATATTATCACTTGCTCTCTCTTTGTTTTAAAGAATCTTTGAAATGTTGTGCTACAATTCAAAGAAACTAGATACGTCGGAGGAGAGCCTGATGTTTCACACTCATCTGTATCGGTTTATCCCCTCATCATCATTTTCAGAAAAGGTATATGGGTGCATCATGAAACGGTGTGTTTTATTCAAGAAGAATGGGATTGAAAAAAGGGATTTTTCGCTCCTTATATCCGAGTTTTACTCTTTATAACCAAGTCTCCTTCAATGTTTTTTCTATTGGACCAACCATTTACTCATGAATTCCTCGTTAAAACGGTTTATGTATCAAAACGCAAATTTTTCCCCATTCACTCTCTGTTCCTCCGAATGATTTGAAAAGTCAATGCCGAAAACCGTATCTTAAGTATTTTTCCCCATTTATATCTCCCTCTTACTTGCGTTTTCAAGATCCCACCGTTAAAACCTTTGTTGCCAGATTAGGAAAATTTTTTTTTTCCTATTTTGGGGGATTCTGAGCCTTTAGGGTGATTTTACAGGGAAAAGTGTTACTGGGAAACCTTTTGGGGATTTCTTTTTTTTTTTTTTTGGGGGGGGGGGGGGGGGGGAACTTGCGGAATTTTTCTCATTATTTCTCATTTCTGATTGAGTCAAATAAGATTTTCAGCTGTGTTAAAATTTTTATCGGTTTTGACACTATTTCTTGATTATCTTTTCTGAAAACATGCTTTCTGTTTGTGGACTTTTGTAATTGCGTGTATCTATTTCTAATTTATTACACTATGCAAAACGTAAACAATCATGATTTGTAGCCACAAATATGCAAATTCTAAAAGTTTAAATCTTTTTGCAGATTATTTTGTTTATGAAGGATTTTTTTTTTTTAAAGATTAGATTTGGGGAAAAAAATTGAGATGAATACAGTTAAATATTTTTTTTAATTGTTAAGTTTAATATTTAAAATTTACTTTGAGTAACATTCAAGTTGGGGAACTTTTGGTAAAAAGTCACTGATTGGAGAAATTTTTCAGATCTTTTTGGGGGGATTCACTTTTGCTCATGTGGCAATACGGGTTAAAACAGAGTTCGCGTTACATTCGAACTCGCTATAACCGGGTTTTCTGTACATTTTTATTCATGAGAGCCCTATATTCACAGAAATTTTTCCAGCAAGAGAACATGTATCAGCTGGAAACCTCTGATTTATACATTAAATGCAATTTATTTGGATTTGAGAAACAAAAAAATCAATTCTTCCAAATAACTTTTATACTAAACTGTAAGTGGACAATTTCATTATTGACAATTTTATTTCTAGTGTCAAGCTAGGAAAATGAGGTCACTTTTGTTGATTTTCGTAAACATTCCAAAGCATTTAAATATCCTTTGTCACTCTAACAATTTATTGTTTTTATAGCAGGCAAACTGTGATTAAATTTTTATGAAACTGGTGATTTCTTTTTGTACAGATGTAAATGTTTATTACCTTATTGCATTTATGTATTATATTAAATGTTTATTTTAAAAAGTTTTAATTTTCGTGTTTTATTTTAAAAACTCAAATCACAGCGGTCTTGGGCAAAACAATTGTCTAACTACAATTGAAGGGGTCGGAGAAAGAAAGTGTCAAGCCACATTTTTGGTGAAATAAATCTAACACTGTAATCTGTTGCTTAATATTGTAAATTATAATATCCAACATATAATTTGTTTCTAATGTCACTTGGTGGCAGCATATGTGACAGGTTTCGTTTTTGCCCCAGATGTTTATGTCCCCAATGAAGATAGCTAATTTACAAAAAACCTAACAGTAATATCATTAGTAATGCCATATTGTTACTCAAAATATCTCAAATGTTACTAAAACATTGGCGAAAACACTTTAGGTTATATATCTTGATTTGAGTATTTGATCAAATTTTCAAATTGAAATATCTCAGAAGTTCAAAAATGTGGCTTGGCACTCTCTTGCCCCGACCCCTCAATTACAGAGTAAGAGGGGAAATAAACTTGATTTTTCTTTTAATCTAATTTGAATTCCAAATCACTAATGATTGATTTAAGATAAAAATTATCACAAATAAAAATTTAAATACTTTAAGAAAAGCTGAATATAGAGACCAGAAAGACGAAATTACATAATGTAATATAGACACAATATATAGTGAAACGATGAAATATATTTAGTATTTTGTTCATGAGATAAAGTATGATACAAATCTGAAACACATACAAAAAAATCATATTCATGAATAAAACAGCAATTACCCTCTTAAAGCCATACTTTTCCTTTATCATAAGTGGTAACAGTATGTAAATGTTGCTACCTTATTGAATTTGTGTAGGGGAAGTGTGCCTAATATCGCATCCTATGATTTCTGAATACCCCGTTCAGATCGGATAGTTAAGATATCTTAGACCGCCGAGCTCAATGAGTGAGTTCCACAAACTCACTCAGTGAGTTCTAACTTTCTATTGTTAGATACAGCCACGACCACTCACTTTGATTGGCTTTGAGGCTAGCTTTAACTGATTGGCTGTTGAAAGCTAACTTTAACTTCTGCGCATGCGCACATTCTATCTTTGTTCAGATCTCAGACATGGTGATATTCAGTGAGTTATCTTAGATGAGTTTTGCGGTTTGAACAGGTATTCAATTCCGGCAGGGTGCCACCTCAAAAATAGCGATCTAAGATATCTTAAATATTCGGTACGAACAGGGTATTAGTGAAGTACCTGCTGCATTCTGGTGGTCGTTGTCTAAACTTATCCTTCATTAGTAATTTGGAATATGATTAAAGCAATTCAGGCAGTACGGTCCAAGGAAATGGTTTTGGGACGAGCTTCAAAACTTTTTGACGCGACGTTCCAAAATCAACACTGAAGAACAAAGTATATATAGACAATTAATTTCTTGGATAGGCAAAAAGGTTCTTCGTTAGTAATGTTACAACTCATATTTCTTACAAAACATTTTGAAAAGAGTAAATTTTATTGCGTTCCTAATATGGCACGGCGAGTACGATATTAGGAACACTTTTTGAAAGTTGGTAGTAAGGCGTTTTGCATATTTACAAAACATTTTGAAAAGAGTAAATTTTATTGCGTTCCTTATTACAGTAATGTTCCTTATTACTGTTCCTTATTTGCGTAAATTTATTGCGTTATGCGATTGCGATATTAGGAACACTTTTTGAAAGTTGGTATTAAGGCGTTTTGCATATTTACAAAACATTTTGAAAAGAGTAAATTTTTATTGCGTTCCTAATATGCCACGGCGAGTGCGATATTAGGAATACTTTTTGAAAGTTGGTATTAAGGCGTTTTGCATATTTACAAAACATTTTGAAAAGAGTAAATTTTATTGCGTTCCTAATATGCCACGGCGAGTGCGATATTAGAAATACTTTTTGACAGTTGGTACGAAGGCGTTTTGCATATTTATTTCTAAAAAAAAATGTTTATTTAATTGGAAACCATTAATCATTATAAGCGAAAAATGTTTTATTAGAATGTTTTATGAACCCATACCGTCAATCAGTTTCAATATGTTGAGCAGCCAAGCCCATTTAGATCAAAATTTCAAAATGAGTGCGATATTAGGCACACTTCCCCTATTATATAAAATGTTTATTTTTAAAAGTTTTAATTTTCGTGTTTTATTTTAAAAACTCGAATCACAGCGGTCTTGACAAAAACAATTGTCAAAATACAATTACAGAGTAAGGGAAAAAGAAACTTGATTTTTTTTTCTTTTAATCCAATTGAAATTCCAAATCACTAATGATTGATTTAAGATGAAAATTATCACAAATAAAAATTTAAATACTTTAAGCTGAATATAACGATCAGAAAGACTTATATATAGAGACATGATTAAATATATTTAATTTTTTTTTCTTGTCATAAAATATGATACAAAGCTGAAACACATACAAAAATCATATTCATGAATCAGACAGCAATTCACATCTTAAAGCCATATTTTTCCTTTATCATAAGTGGTAACAATATGTAAATGTTTATTACATTATTGCATTTATTATTATATTAAATGTTCATTTAAGGAAGTATTAATTTTCATGTTTTATTTTAAAAACTCAAATCACAGCGCTCTTGGGAAAAACAATTGTCTAACTCCAATTACAGAATAAGAGATTTAAAAAAAAAAAAAAAAAAAAAAAAAAAACTACTTTATTTTTTGTTTTGTAATCTAATTTAAATTCCAAATCACTAATTATTGATTTAATATGAAAGTTATCACAAATAAAAATTTAAATAGCATACTTTAAGAAAAGCTGAATATAAAGATCAGAAAGATTTATACATAGTGAAACGATAAAATATATTTAGTATTTTGTACATGAAATAATGTATAATATATCTGAATTTTGTATATCTGAAATACATACAAAAAATCATATCGATGAATCACCTAATCAATAACATTTTACAGCCATTTTTATTTCCCTTTATCATAACTGGTAATAGTAACATTTTATTTTAAAATGTTAAACTGCAATTGAAACTCAAGTCGTACGAACTAAAGTAAATACAGGAACAGAACACTACTTTTTCCATACTAAAATATTTGCCTTATATAATCAAAAAATCTCTGACAATTAATAAAACAAAGATTGCAGTTAAAAATTAGTGGTATCCGAAATCTTTTAGTAGCAAAGCAAGGAAAATCTTCTGGCCCTAGCGGCGTTCGGGCAAAATTGTTAAGTGGTTAAAGGTGGAGATGACAGTCTGATGTTGTAGACACTTCAAAGTTTATGATGAATGACATAGTCAATAACATTTTACAGCCATTTTTATTTCCCCTTATCATAAGTGGTAATAGTAACACTGCAAGTGATACTCAAGTCGTACGAACTAAACTAATACAAGAACAGAATACTACTTTTTCCATACTAAAATATTTACCTTATATAATCGAAAAATGTCTGACAATTAATAAAGCAAAGATTTAAAAATTAGTGGTATACAAAAGCTTTTAGCATCAAAGCAAAGAAAATCTTCTTGCCCGAGCGGCGTTCGGGCAAAACTGTTATGTTGTTAAAGATGGAGATGACAGTCTGACGTTGTAGACACTTCAAAGTTTATGATGAATCACACAGTCAATAACATTTTAGACATTTTTATTTCCTTTTATCATAAGTGGTAATAATAACACTGCAAGTGATACTGAAGTCGTACGAACTAAACTAAATACAGGGACAGAATACTACTTTTCCATACTAAAATATTTGCCTTATATAATCGAAAAATGTCTGACAATTAAGAAAGCAAAGATTACAGTTAAAAATTAGCGGTATCCAAAAGCTTTTAGTAAGGAAGCAAGGAAAATCTTCTTGCCCGAGCGACGTTTGGGCAAAACTGTTAAGTGGTAAAGGTGGAGATGACAATCTGATGTTGTAGACACTTCAACGTTTATTTAAGTCAAATTCTTCATATTGGAAAAACTGGAAATTGGAAGATTTTATTGGTGCAGAGGGATTAAGGTTAATAAATGCATTTTAATTTTTAAATTACCTTCACGCTAAATACTTCGTTTTTAATACATTATCTCTTTTATTATGTACAATTACGTAAAAAAAAAAAAAAAAAAAAAAAAAAAATATATATATATATATATATATATATATATATATATATTTACATTTTTTGGATAATTTGAGGATAATATCATTTTAACCGGTTTAATATATGATTAATGTGCATATATTTAAATTCTATTAATGTAATTTTAGTGATTCTGTAAGTATCGTCACTGATTATTATGGTGTTTTCGTTTCAAAATATTTTTTCCTGTCTGGAAAAATAAACTGGACAAAAGAAAAGAAAAAGACTTTAAAAAGTAATAAAAATTACCAGTTTTTTTCTTTTCTTTTCTTTTTATATAAATTATTAATCGAATGTGTCACACTTTGTATTCAATAGATAAGTACCTCTGCAAAAGATTGTTTTCCTTACATAATTTATACAGAAAGAAATGAATAGAAGAAAACATTTGAATAGCGCGGAGCTATAAATTGTTTTAGCAATACACAGCTATGAATAATTAGTCGGGAAAATTGATAAATCAGTTGGATTTTCTTTAAGAAATTTTTTTACAGAAATACATACAAAACTAGTATGTTGTGGCCATCACAGAACTGACCTATATTTTGAACATCATTGGTCACCGAATTTTTGCACCCCTTCTTAGATGACTGCAACCAAAATTGAATTATAATATATTCCTGTCATAAGAATTCTAAATTTAATGTTTCCTTGAATTCTGCAGCACACTTAAACTGGAGATATATAAGCATAACATAAATCGAAGAAATCATCGATTTGCGGCACCCCCTCTTAGATGACTGCAACCAAAATTGAATTATAATATATTCCTGTCATGAGTATTCTAAATTTAATGTTTCGTTGAATTCTGTGACACATAAACTGGAGATATATAAGCATCACATAAATCGAACAAATGATCGATTTGCGGCACACCCCCCCCCCATAAGGCATTTTGTCCAAATACTAATCAGCACCAGTTCGCCATAACGATAAAACTTCATATAAAATTTTATCCTACTAGCTGACCCACTCGACGTTGCCCGGGCAGACTGTCATTGAAAAATATAACACTGGAGTGGACTTCATTTAAAAAAGACTGAATAACATTTATTTATACTAAAAACTTGTAAAAAAATTAAATAAGAGCTAAAATTTCAAAAGTATAACAGTTACGTTTAAAAAATGAAACGGTCAGAGAAAATTATTACACTTACTTTTCCCTTTTTACTAAAAATCCCTTCTTAAAAATCATTGCTTTGTTTACATTTTAAATTTTATATTGCTAATTGTATTTTTTTAAATTATAAATATTAAATGCTTACAAAAATCAATATTTCAAATGAAAATGTATAAAAAAATATCTAAATTATAATTACAATTTATTTAGCACTATAATCAAGAAATCATTGTTTGTTTCGCTTTTATTCCTGTAGATGGCAGCACCAAACAGCTAAATGTAAAAAAAAATCCTGCCAAAGGACTTCTACACAATAACCAATGAGATGCGTTTCATTCGGGCGTTGCCATTAAACAATTAACAAGTAGTCGCGATTTCTGTGCCACGTACGATAGCGTAATATATGTATAGATTCTACGCAGTAGTTCGTGAGTTAGAGTACCTACAAAATTTGTGTCACAAACAGACACACAAACTCACGGAGAGACATTTTTTAAAAGCAGTCAAATCGTGTTCAGGAACTTCTAAAACGTATCACTCGGTCGAAAACGACAAGTCGAAATTTCTTCACGAATCCTATACTTTCATCTTGTATAGATAAAATAAAGTAAAAAAGTGCTAGAATGTAGGAGAAATAATTCTAAAATGACTTAAAAGAAAGAAAATAACTTCAGAAAGAACGCTTCTTCGAAAATCAATCAACATTTTAGTTCGCCAAAGAAGTACAAAATGTAACTGGTCTTCAAGAAAGTGACAGAACAGTTCGAAGGACACTACTAAACGTAAGAACCAAAAAGCTCAAAGTTCAAGGAATATTTCATTTTAAAGAAAATACATGTTAAAAGGCGAAATTTTACTATATTGAACACGACCTTGAAAAATCAAAGAAATAGTGAGGCAATGAGATCGGGACGAATGAAATTTAAATATATTTGTTTAGAATGGATTTGAAACAGTTTGTTGGGCCAGCTAGAGATGAGTTCGGGCTCTCTTTTCGGAGCCCGGGCCCGCCCGAGCCCGATAATTTTTAAATCCGAGCCCGAAACATTTTGTATCATCAGGGCCCGAGCCCGCCCGAGCCCGATACCGAAAAAAATTGCGTAATCTATATATATATATTACGCTATCGTACGTGGCACAGAAATCGCGATTATTTATCAACTGCCGATGGCAACGAGAGGTTTGTTTTCACTAATTTGCGAATATTAAGAAAAGTATTTGAGGTATCGATTTAAAAATCACCACACATATTGTAGAGAATTTTTTTGCAACCGAAAATACAATTTTTGTCAAAATTGGCCGGTAGTTTTTCTTATTTATTTTAAAAAACTAGCTACTTTCTAAAACGGAAAGAAAATAAAGTGCGAAATCAAACTAAGAAACGCGCCATTTTGTTAACTCCGTTGTTGTACCTTATGCACTTTTAACCTCATTGTTGTCCGAATCGTTATGACGTCAATGTTACGGATGCACATATTTGTTATTATAATATGGATTGAGTAATAACAAATAAATAATAACAAATAATAATAAATGAATAAAATAATCTTATTGGGTGGAGATTTCCGTCAAGTCAGTCCTACCTGTCATTTTTAGATGTTCAAGATCATCAACAGTTTCAAGTTGCACAAAGAAGAGAAGATTTTACATTATGCAACTTACAGAAAATATGCGTGCTCTTCAAACAGAGAGAGAGTTAGCAAGTTGGCTGTTACAGGTTGGCGAATGTCAAAGTGGGGAAACTATTAAGTTGCCCTCAATTTGCTATCCAGATATACAAGATTCAGTGCAGCAACTTTTCAGTAACATTGATTTTTTAACGGTGACACCGCAAAAGCTTAAAGGACGAGCCAACAGTGACAAACAATTTGTCAATTGAATTGAAGTCAAAACGTTTTCGATACAGGAAAAAAAAAAAAAAAAAAAAAAATATATATATATATATATATATATATATTCCTAATTGTGCATGGTGTAGATATTTTCAATGTAATATGTATACACTTTTTAATTTTCAAGAGTATCCAGCAACTATTGTGTGCATGCAAAGGTTTTTTATATATGCACGATGCTGAAAAAATACCTCTGTTTTCATATTTCTAAATGGTGTCCATATCTTATGACGTGTATATATTTTTTATTTCAAAGTACCCAGTCCTAAGTAGAGAAGTTTTTATGTATGATATTTACACATATATTGCTGAAATTCGTGTATTCTAATATGCATATAGTATTTAAAAGAGTAGACACTAGAGTGCAGACACTCTACATAGGATCGGCTAGTATTTAAAAATTGTTTTAAAAGTAATATCGCATTTTTAAAAAACTTTGTATGTGAAAATAAATGTTTATCCCGTGCATATAATTAATTTTATGGAAATTTACATTCAATCTTATCAAAAGAGAAGTTTGGTATCAAATATAAATATGCTTCCTTAAAAGGATGTAAATACTTTTCTCTCCCAACAAGCAAATCTGATGGCCAAATTAACGAAATGCGTTTTATGAATAAATGCATGCAATTTGCAGATATTACTATTTCTATGCTGAAGAATCGAACAACGTTTTCTATTTCTTATAAAAGGTGTATATCGTAACTTATAATTGATTCCTTAATTAAAACAACATTTCGTTTCCTTGAAAATCAGCTTAAATTAAAAATTTGACACCGTTATCTGAAAGATCCTGTGCTTTTACAGGAAAATTGGAAACACTCTTCAATTGCTTTCTATCGGAATAACAATACATGACAATTATATCTACTTACGAATGAAAGTTTCTTCGTAAATGTGCAGATCAGAACTTGAGCATGAGCAGAGTTCCTGATAAAAAATAGAATCACCGACATTATTTTCATACGAAGGGCGAATATGACTCGCACACAATAAAAGACTAAAAATTTGCAAACCTATGCTAATGCTCATTGACTAAAAACAAAAAAATATATTCATCTCGCATTAGATCTCTCTAAAAAAAAAAAATAATAATAAACGTTCCAATTAAAAAAACATCCTACCCATAGAAAATCTAGCAACAAATATTATTCGCGCCACTTCGTATTGGCTGGCGCCGTATCACCCTGTCGCCAGTCGCGTCGCAAATATCGTAAATTTTCTTTTAAAGTAACATTCTATACTAGAAAATAAAAATAAGACTTCTTTTTCCCCTTCTATTCATTCTGATTAAAATTACTTGAAATGGAGTATGTAATTTTTTAAGGGAAAAGTTATTTTTATTTTTTCTATATGAGAATAAATAAAATTGTCAATTTCAGAAAGGATGAGCCCGAGCCCGAAGGCTGACATAAAAATCGAGCCCGTGTCGGGCCCGGGCTCGGGCTGAGCCCGTCTCATCTCTATGGGCCACATGAAAGCCAGATGCATAATCAGAAATACACAAGGAACACTTACACAAGGAATACACAAGGAATGGTAAAGGTGAAGAGACAGTCTGAGGTTGTAAAGCTGTTTTTCGTATACATAATATCATGAGTAAAGAGATGTAAATATCTTAGGGCACACGATGTTACCATAGCCTGAGAGCTAGCAAGCAAGTTGGAGCAGGTATTTGATAAAAGCTGTACTGCATTATGAAACCGCTGTCTGTCAGCTAGAAGTTGGGGGGGTTCGCGACCTACGCAATTCGCAACTTGCAATTTTTCGATGAACAAAAAGGGTTCTTGATAAAAGCTACAATTTACATATACCAAAATACAGATTTCTCTAAATGTGAAACAATAATTGGCAGACGAATCTGCCGGTACTAAATATATGGCAGACGTCTTCAAAGTTGTTGCAAAAGTAACAGGAAAAAAGTTTTTTGATAAAACGTTAGACTTATACAGCACATTCCATATACTAAATATTGTATGTTAGTGTCATGGCAGGCCTATTAGCCCGATAGCTAGCAGTTAATTTGGAGCAGGTAATTGATAAAAGCTGAAATTTGGTAGTATGATATTTCTACCTTAGCGCATTATGAAATCATTGGTCTGCCAGCTAATTGGTGGTGGATTCATGACTTACGCAATTCGCAATTTTTCGATGAACAAAAAGGGAGCTACAATTTAGATATATGAAAATATATGTTTTTTAGCTCACAGGCTATCAAAGTCTGAGAGCTAATGTGCCCGCCCGTTCTGTATGTATGTACGTATGTACGTAACGCGATAACTCTTGACAGAAATAACAGTTTTGCTTCCAATTTTGTTTATAGGTTCCTTGTGATAAGGCGCTTCCCTGATTAGTTTTGGGGATTGATTAATTAACTATAAAGGGAGGAACGGGGGGCTACCCCCCCCCCTTAATTTAGATAAATGGTTTTTTCATGCAGAAGTATCCAATTTTCTTCAAATTTTGTATATAGGTTCATTGTGATAAGGTTCTTTCTTGATTAGTTTTGGGAGTTCATTGGTTAAGTATAAAGGGGCTAACGGGGGGGGGCTAATCCTCCCCCCTTAATTTAGATAAATGAATTTTTCATGCAGAGTTTTCCGATTTTCTTCAAATTTTGTTTATGGGCTCATTGTGGTAAGGGGCTTCCCTGATTAGTTTTGGGGGTTCGTTGGTGAAGTGTAAAGGAGGAAAACGGGGGCTAACCCCCCTTAATTTTAATAAATGGGTGTTTCATGCAGAATTATCCGATTTACTTCAAATTTTGTATATAAGCTCATTGTGGTAAGGCACTTCCCTGATTAGTTTTGGGGGTTCACTGGTTAAGTATAAAGGGGAGAACGGGGGGGACTAACCCCCCTTAATATAGATAAACGGGTTTTTCAAGCAGAATTATCCGATTTTCTTCAAATTTTATATATATGCTCATTGTGATAAGGCGCTTCCCTGATTAGTTTTGGGGGTTCATTGGTTAAGTATAAAGGGGGGACGGGGGGCTAACCCCCCTTAATTTAGATAAATGGATTTTTCATGCCGAATTATCCGGTTTTCTTCAAATTTTGTATATGGGTTCATTGTGATAAGGCACTTCTCTGATTAGTTTTAGGGGTTCATTTGTTAAGTATAAGAAGGGGAAACGAGGGGAAAGTCCCCCCTCTTAATATATTGTCGATTTCTTCATTTTTCGAGGGCTTATTTCAAATTCTTTGAAATAAGAATAGAATTTACAGTTAGTGTAAATAGCCTGTGAGCTGAATGCCGTCAGTTTAACTGGGCAGTTTTCTTTTATTTAAGTATAAAACAATAATTGGCAGACGAATCTGTCGGTACTAAATATATGGCAGACGTCTACAAAGTTGTTACAAAAAATAATATGAAAAACGTTTTTTGATAAAAAGTTAAACTTATACAGCACATTCCATATACTAAATATCGTATGTTAGTGTCATGGTAGGCCTGTTAGCCCGAGAGCTAGCAGGTAATTGATAAAAGCTGAAATTTGGTAGTATGATATTTCTACCTAACCGCATTATGAAATCATTGGTCTGCCAGCTAACTGGTGGTGGATTCGAGACTTATACGCAATTCGCAATTTTTCGATGAAAAAGAAAAGATCCTTGATAAAAGCCACAATTTACATATATTGAAAATACATGTTTTTGTAAATGTAAAAATATAATTGGCAGACGTATCTGCCGGTACTAAATACACAGCAAACGTCTTCAAAGTTGTGACAAAAATAATTGAAATCAATCACTATCATAATCTTAAGTTAGTTATGACCCAAAAATGTATTATGTGTTATTTGTAAACAATCATAAACTATCAGCATGCTGTAAATATTAGACCATAAATCATAAATGAGTACTTAGTATGGCGCTATATTCAAATTTTTGGCTAATGCAGCGCCATCTATACTACCGACTACTTTAATGTTAAAAGACAGAAAGAAAGACGACATATGACAGTGCGCGAAGATATTGCAAATCGAAATTATTTATTATTCTTCGAATCAGGATCTATTTCAAACTAAATTTTCACTGTTTCTTATTTTTTATAAAATATTCTCGATGATATTACACATAATAAAAAGTTCAGTTACATTAAAATTAAGAAATTTATTGTTACCAAGCAAAAGCCTGGTTCAGATAAAAGCTGGTTATACCGCCAGCTACTCGGTTCACGAATTACATCACATCTAAATCTGAATTAAAACTGAAAAACAACAAATGAAAGGGTTACAATAATTATTATTGGCGACGCCTAATCTCGCCAATCAAAACAACAGAAAGGGGGTTTTTACACATGCCCCCGGATGAACAATTACTATTGTTCATAATTCAAATTAAATTTCTAAAAAATTTTAAACTACATTGATAAGATAAAAATAGAACAATCTTACAATAAGGAGATTACACAAAAACAGTTTTCACAGGAGTTAATACTGAAACTAAAATATACAAAATAATGGGATTCGAAAACGTTAATAGTAAGAAAATGAAAATAAAATGTTCATTAAAATGTTCATTAGTTCATAATATCCAGTTCCAGTTTATAAATCAATTGGACTGGTCTTTTTATCACACCGGAAACAGTCTGAATGGCACAGGATCTAATTTTCGAATCTCTTCCTAAAAATAGTTCTGTTATTCGTTCACATTTCCACATGTGCTTTGGAGTTTTATCCTCATTAATCAACACAATATCTCCAACTTCGAATTCAGTTGGAGTTTTGACTGGAGCTGTAAAATTGGCAGAGCAAAGTTCTAGCAAATATTCCTGTCTCCAACGTTTCCAAAAATGATTTAAAACTTGATCTCGATATCTCAAAATTTTTGTCAGTGTTATTTTATTCGATTTAGCTTTTGAAACACAATGAAGATCTGGTAGAGAATTTATTCGCTTGCCGATCAAAAAATGAGAAGGTGTAAGTGGAAGCGGTTCACTGTTTTCTTCATAGACATACGTCAATGGGCGACCATTAATCACAGCCTCAATTTCGGTCAAAGTGGTTTGAATTTCTTCAAATGAGAGACAAGATCTACCGAGAACTTTCTTCAACGGAGTTTTTACCGAACGAACCATTTGTTCCCAAAATCCCCCCCCCCCCCCCCACCAACTGGCTCTTGGAACAATAAATTTCCAAACGATATTATTTTTATTAAAATATCGTAAAACTTCAGCTTTAGATATTCGGCTCCAAACTTCTCTAAGTAAATTATCTGTTTTGATAAAAGTTTTCGCATTGTCACTATACATAGTTTTACAAATTCCTCTTCGTGATATAAATCGTTTAAATGCTAAAAGGAAGGTTTCAGTAGATAAATTCGTACATAATTCGAGATGTACGGCTCTAGTGACTGCGCACGTGAAAAGAACGATGTAAGCCTTTTCTTGGCCAGTTTTTGTTTTGACATAAATAGGACCTGCAAAATCCACAGCACAGGTCTGGAAGGGGGGGGGGGATTCTATTATACGATCTTTAGGTAAAGGTGCAATTTCCTGCTTTCCAGGAGAAGCTTTAAATTTTGTACAAATAAGGCATTTTTTCAGTACTGATTTTATCAATTTTCGTGCTCTGATTATAAAATATTTTTCTCGTAAATGAGCTAATGTAGTTGTGATTCCATAATGGAAAACCTTTTCATGGGCATTCTGAATCAACAATTTTGTGAAAGTACTGCCATTTGGAAGTATAAAAGGATGTTTTTCCCTTTGAGAAAATTCTGAAAATTGTAATCTGCCAGATACAATCAGTAAATCATTCTCATCTAATTTTGGATTCAGATTATACAATGCAGAATCTTTATCGATGGGCTTTCCCTTTTTCAAAAAGTCAATTTCACGATTAAATACAGATAGCTGAGTTTGTTTTATCCAATAAATTTCTGCTTTTTCAATTTCTGGAGCTGTCAGCTCACCAGAAATTTTAGTTTTACTTTTCTGATATTATTTAAAAATCTAAAGATCCATGCTGTGATGTTTAGTAATTTGGAAATATTACTAAAATTTTCTAATTTTAACAATGATTCTGGAGGTACAACACCTACTGTACAAGATATTTGGTCAGAACTCAACTTCGATGATTTTCTTTCATTCAAAGTGCTTTGATTTAGAAAGTTTACGTTAAATGGTACCTTTTCAGGTTTTGGCCAACTGTCCTTTGGTAATGATAACCATTCTGGACCATAGTACCATAATTTATTTTTAGTGAGGTTATGTAAATTCTCGCCTCTAGTAAGAAGATCACTCGGGTTATCCTTACCCGGGATATACTTCCACAATTTCGGATCAGTCAAAGACTGTATTTCTACAACCCTGTTAGGCACAAAGGGCTTCCAATTATTGGCTGATCCTTTTATCCAGTATAACGTAATAGTGGAATCTGACCAGATATGCATTTCCAAATTTTGAAAATTAAATACATTTTTTAAATATTTAGCCATCCTAGCAGCTATTAATGCCCCCATTAATTCAAGACGAGGGATTGTCAAACACTTAATCGGGGAAACTCTAGATTTTGCCCAAATAAGACTGGTCATAATTTCATTATTACTTGTGATATACTTGTGATGCCCCATAAGCCTTAGGGCTGGCATCGGAAAAAATATGAATTTCAATTGGGTCCGAAAATTCTAAGCCCTGCGGAAAATATTTGCGGGAACCTCAAATTTATCTAAATGTTCGATTTCTGAACACCAATTTTCCCATTCAATATTTAAATCATCAGGGAATTTTTCATCCCATTCCAATCCCCTTTTCCATGTTTCCTGTAGCAAACTTTTCATACGAATAGAAAATGGTGCGATGAATCCAATAGGATCAAAGATTTTTAACATGGCTTTAAGAACAACGCGTTTCGTTGGATTAAATTTCCGTTCATCAGGAAAGGATTGTACATCAAAACGTAAAATATCCCAATTGGTATCCCATAATAATCCCAAAATCCTCAAATAATTATTCGAATTTTCTTCTGAGTCACATAATTTATTTTCCTCCCATATTTTTTTAAGTTTAACAGAATTAGTATTGAATTTTCGCAAATTCATACCAGCTTCCCTAAAAATATCCGAAGCGGTTGATGATAGATAAAAAGTGTCTTCATCAGATTTTGACCTCGTTATTAAATCATCTACGTATAAAGATGAATTCAAGATCTTAACAACTTCAGGATGATCAATATATTTCCGAATATGATATCTAATCGTTGCAGCCAAAATAAAGGGACTGCAAGTTACCCCAAAAGCAGCTCTAGTAAATCTCAAAAAAGTTAAGTTATCATTTTCGTCACCAAACCACAAAAATTTTAAATAATCCCGATCCTCTTCTGATATCCCAATTTGCAAAAAGGCTTTTTCTAAGTCAGCGCAAAATGCAACATGATATTTTCTAAAATTCATTATAACATCAAGTATGTTCGGATTGAGATTAGGACCTGGGTATAAACAGTCATTTAAAGAATTTAAATGCTTTTCTTTAGAAGAAGCATCGAAAACCATCCTCACTTTGGTAGTTAATTTATCCTCTCTTAAAACTGGTCTATGAGGCATAAAATACCCATTCTCAATTATTCTATCAGGGCAGTCTTCTACAATTCCGGTAGTTTTTTGTTGCAATACAATAGCCTTATATTTTTTACATAAGTCCTTATCCTTTTCGAGTTTACGATTTAATTCGTTAAAACGATTCCTTGCTATTATAAAATTATCATCTACTCTAGTTTTCTCATCCTTCCACAATAAACCCGTTTCGTACCTATTATTTACAAATTTTAAATTATTCTCAAATTTATTCACAATTTCCTTATCCATATCTGAAATATTTTCATTTGATTGCGTAATACCCAAAGATTCAATTTTCCATAAAAATTTCATATCCTCTCTCTCTAGATTTACAACGGACAGATTTAAAACCGATGCGTACTTCAAATTCCTTTTTTCATCCTCATAGAACCCACATAAAGAGTGTCCGAATAAATTTTCACATAAAAATAGAGATTTAGTTATTTTCTGTACCTCTCCCTCGTGACAGATTTGATAAAAATAATCCGCTCCAATTAATATATTTATTTGAGAATCGCATGGCGCAGCAAATTTCGACAACTTGTAGGGCGCCAATTTGTCTGTTATCTGTTTGTTGAGAAGTGGGGGATGAATCGTTGCATTAGAAATTACGTCTGTTACCAAAGCCTCAATAAAAATGAAACGCGATTTGTCTTCAACATGAGATAATTTTAATTGCACAACATCATAAGTTTTTATTTGTGGCTTAGTAGCTGCAAAGGAAAAAAATCTGAAGTTTTTCTCTACGAATAATTCGTGGATTTAATTTTGAAACTAATCGTTTTGTCACAAAAGATTTTTGACTACCTAAATCATATAAACATAAGGAAAGTTCCGAATTTATTCCAGATTCCACTTTTACGCAAGCTGTTTGTAAAATAACCTCTTTAAAGGAATTTGCATTTGAATTGACTTTACAATGAGAAATAGAAGTAATTACAGAGTCTGCTGATTTGATTTCTTTCGGGACAGTTTGATTAGAATTCCTATTTAAACAAACCGAAAAATGGTGAAAATTGCTATTACAAAATTTACATTGTTCAGAATTAAATTTACACTTGGCCGACACATGAAATTTTCTGAAACAAACAAAGCAACGACCATGGATGCGCAATTTATCACGTTTTTGATGAATAGAACAATCTTTACATGATTTAGAATCGTGATCATTTTCACAAAATATACAAACATTTTTTACATTAGTAGCCAATGCAGAGGCTGAAGGAGTGCTTCTTTTATAATTTTGATACATTTTCTTGTAATTTTCGTGTTTATCAGAAACTGGTTTTTCAAAGCCATTTAATTGTCTGAGTGAGCACGAAGACTCATACACAGCGCAGTATTACTTTGCCTCATATATAGCTACGATGGATATTAAAACCTTTCGTCAAGCATAACTCAAAAAATATTTAACGGATTTCGTTCAAATTTTTACAGCAGGTACCTATAAAGGTGACAACGACGTCTATTTATTACCAAGAATAAATGTCAAACCGTTTGGAAATTATATTAAAAAATAAATAAAAAATCACAATTAAAGTACATACGTCATTTTCACCGGCGGAGATTTTCGTAAATAATAGGATTTCAAAAGTTCATGAAGTAACACGGAGTAAAAAAATATGCACGCACAGTGAAATACAATATCAGTACAATGATCAAATTAGTACAATAAAGCATATTTCCATTTAATAAAAATGGAAAATTAATCTGGATTTTTTTTCTGTTTGAAAGAAAAAAAACCCGCAATAACTTAGTATTAGAGATTTGGCGCAAATCTCAGCTTTAGCCTAGCTTTTTTGTTTCGCATGTGTAAATCAGAAACATGGCATTATATCTTATTTTCTTTTCCTTTTTAGTATTTTAAATGAGTAAAAGACATGCATTTTTAATGTATGTATTGCAAGTGAAATGAGTGAAAGGTTTATAGTTAAATGAAATTAATGAAATATTAAGATGTTATGAAAACAATATTTGGCGATTTATCAACTGCGCCAAGTTAACATGAAAGTACAAATACATATGTGAAATGAAAACAAGGCACAGATGTCCTATACACACCACTTTGGCGCGATTTTTTCTCCCGCCAATTTGCGAAAACTTTATTTTTGAATATTAGTTACAAATTAGCGTGCAATAATAGCACGTGAATTTTTATTTATATATAAAAATAAAATAACGTAATAAATGAAATAGCTTCTATTATTTTTAAAAAGAAAATAAAAATAAATAAATAATAGTTTGGTATCAATAATTACTGATATACATATAAAAATAATCTATAGAATTAAAGAAAAAAATAAAAGTAAATAAACAGAACAAACAGTTTTCGCCAAATTGACGAGGGAAAAAATCGCGCCAACGTGGTGAGTATATGACATCTGTGCCGGGATTTTTACCCTTTTATCTGTGCTTTCGGAAATATAAAAAAATAAAAAATTACTTATACCAGGCGTATAATGTTTTGCATTTTTATATGGACCACTTCTCCATTTTAAGATTTTAAATGCTATTTATATCAGATATTTCTTTCCTGAGATTCCCACAAGTTATTTTCGGTAATTTTTTAGTTCGTTTATTAATTGTTTACAATTTGCCCCCCTGACAATAACAATTATTTATCACAAAAATCTCTTAGTTTTGTTAAATATGTTTGTTATGTATTTTCATTACTTGTTAAAATATCAAAAATGGCAATAAAATTTTATTTTAGCATCGTACTTAATTTTTTAAGATGACGCAAAAACATGGTTTAATAAACGTATATTTGTAAATATTTGAAAAACATGTTTTTCCACTCTCTAGAAAAATTTGGTAAGATGCTAAAACTGCCTATTAGCACCATTTTTAATTTTTTTTCCCAATCGCGCCAACCAGCACATGATACGGAACTTTTCCCCATTCAGATACACAGACAAGGCTGGTCTCAAACAAGAGTAATGCTAGCAACAATATTTTTTAGGTGCGTTCGTAATTATATAAATACGTAGCACCTATTGTCGTCGTCTGGTCCGTCCGTCTGTCTGTCCGTCCGTCCGTCCGTCTGTCCGTCCGTCCGTCCGCATATAACAACGCAAAAACTACCCAACCGAATGGTTTGAAATTTAAGATATATTATCTTTGCAGAAATTTGTCGAGACATTTCAAATTTTAAGAAAATCGAATCAAAACTTCAGAAAATATTAATAAAAACATTTATTAAGAAATTTGATTTTTTTTTAAATGGTGCTTTCTTGTTACCGAAGCTTCCGAGGCTTAATCGTCAAGCGACCGAGATACTTATTTTATTACAGAAATGAATCTGCAGACGATAGAATTCATTTCACAGAATTAAAAATCATCAAGATCTGAATATTTATATAACTAGCTATAGTACGAACGCACCTCATTTGTCACGTTTGACGTACAGTTTCCAACTTGTTTAACTCTATAAGAGTTACAAACAATAATGACATTAAATTCTCCGATTAGCTTTGGGCCCGATTACGGATGTTTCTCCTAGAAAAAAAAAAACTGCAGTATAAGTATTTTACATTTGTTTCGAATGAAGCTCTGTCACCAAAGTATTAACTAATAGTACAAACAACATTAATATTAACATGGGGGCAAAAGTTTGAATTTAAGTGTAAATATTTGGAACCTCCCCCCCCCCTCCCGCCCAAAAAAAAGTTACAGAAATTAATTTAAAATGGCGTTAAGCCACGCTTTCTGACATACGCAATTGGCTGCGAACCCGATTACGAAATTTTCCCTTAACTTAATAACATGTATCTAATAGCCCTGAGGTACCCTTCCCAGTTATACGGAGCTTGGGGCTTTTTTAAAAAGCTTGACGCAGTTCGAGTTTTAAAAGTTGAGATGTACTGCCAAATGACAAAAACTACTATGAAAATAAACCTGATGAATTATTATGCTGGTTTATATATGTATTTAAAAAGTTGCATCTGATTACTCTTATTAGATAAATTACTCCTGTTTGCATTTAATAACAGATGAACTGCTTCTGTATACTAAATTGTTTAAATATTGGGAAGAGGTGGCGAGAGGTAGACAGACGTTTAAACAAACGGGTAGACAGACAGGTAGAGAGACGGATAGCGACATAGATAAGCTAACGGGTAGAAAAACGAATAGATAGAGGGTAACGAAACAGGAAAAAAAGAGGGTTGACAGAGGGGTAGCGAGATGGGTAGGGAGACGGGTAGCGAGTCGAGTAGTGAGACCGGTAGACAGGATGAAGAGGGAAAGGTTGCGAGACGGGTAGCGTGGTGGATAGAGAGACGAGTATAGAGATGAGTACAGAGACGAGCTGACAGACGGGTAGAGAGATGGGTATATAGACAGACAGACGTGTCGAGAGACGGGTAGTGAAACGGGAAGCGAGACTGTTAGAGAGACGGATAGACAGATGGGTAGCGAGACGGTTATAGAGTAGGGTAGAAAGACAGACGGATAGTGAGATGGGTATACAGACGAGTAGAGAGACAGTAGACAGATGGGTACGGAGAGAGACACGGCATAGAGACACGGCTAGACATACGGGTAGTTAGATGGGTAGACAGACGGTTAGAAAAACAGATAGGCGGGTAGCGAGACTAGTAAAGAAATATACAGAGATGTAGAGAGATGTGTAGAGACAGAGTCAATCGGGTAGAGAGATGGGTAGACGAACGGATTGGGAAACAGATTGTAGAGAGAGAGAGACAGGCAGGCAGAAGAAAAGTCTGGGGTTTGATGTAGTAAAGGCGCAGAGGGGAGAGCCTCCTAGAAAATAATCAAGAAGTATTATCTTTGAAATTTTTTTTTCAATTTCACCGATATGGAGATTTAATGTAAAATTTATCTTTACAGAAGTCACCGAAAGATTTTTTATGTACTTTAGTAGGAATTTCGGCTACAATTTGGTAACCAGGTTTGTAGCAAAGCATGTTATCAATGTGGTTTGAAGTGTACGAGTTTCTATAAATAGTTATTCAAATAAACAAGGAGGAATATTTTTTAATTAAAATGTAAATATTTGCTACAAAGAAAATGTTGCATCAATGAAATTAAATTTGCGTTAAACTATGCTTGTTAAAATACGCTCTTTGCTGCAAATCCGATTACGAAACTTTAAAAAGCTTGGCGTTTTAAAAGATCCGGCTTTTTTTTTTTTTTTTTTTTTTTTTTTTAAAGTTTTGAGCAATACCCGCTTAAGAAAATGAGATGCTTTGCGAAATGTATATAGATGAAAACATAACAGTATATATGAATTTATATATGATATTTTGTAATTCTATCATTTAATTTGCTCTTTTTCATATATTGTATCTTCTTTATATCGTAATTGTTAACCCCATGTTCTCAGCAATATCACTCAGACTAATCCCTTTGAGGGAAGTCCTAGTTGTAAAGTTGCTTCACGCGATTCAATTTCTTCTTTATAAAATTAATCAGTTCATTTATGTCCCAGTCTACATTTTTCGTACGTTTTCTATTAAATTCTAAAGCAATATCAGATGGAATAAGTTTAAGAAGAATCGGACATAACAAATGTCCATATGAACCCGACGTTACGCCTAAAGAATTGAGATTTCTAATCTGAATCTCACATTCATCATATAGCTCTCTTAGAGCTCTTAGAACATATTACTAGCGTTTCTAACAAGTTTCAAATTTAATAATTTCGTCATGTGGCCATTTATCACTAGATCATTACGACCAAAACGGTTTTTTAACAGTTCTATCGCGTGGTCATAATTTTCTTTGGTCAGCGGAAAACCTGCAATTGTATTGGCAGCACTACCGCCTAACAGTGACTTCAAATAGGAAAATTTATCAATTGGAGTTAAGTGCTCATTTTTATCAATAGTGTTCGAAAATTGACTCCAAAATTCGAGCCATAAACAAGAATCACCATAAAATTTGTTTATTGTCAGCTTCGGCAAGTTCATAGATTTCTCTATATTTCCGTTTTGAGAAACGGAATCATTTTTCATAAAATTTTGAAAAGCATTATTTTGGTTTTGGGAGTTGCATTCATTTAAGAACTTCGTTATTTTGTAAGGATATTCGATAATTTTTTCACTATAGCTTTCTGAGCTTTCAATTTCTTTTTCGAAATCTGCATCGGCAATTTCATCTTGTATGTCAGAATTTAGTTTTTTTTTAATGTTTCATGTTTTTCATTTAACTGATCTTTACAAATGTTTAATGAGTCAAATTTCTTTTCTAATGACATAGAGTCATCTTCAAGAATTGTACAAATTTTTGTACATAGCTTAGTGGTTTGCGTTCGTAAACCAGAACGCTTCTTTTTTAACGTATCGATAGTAGCCATTAATTTTTATATTTACAGTTCAACAGAAATATAAATTAGACTGAGCTTACCTCAAGTCTTCAGAGAATCAATGATCAAAAACGAAATCATAAATCCAAAACGAAATCAGCATCATTCCAATCCAGACTCTAGACATCAAGACGCGGGACGCCAAAAATGAAGATATTGCAAATCGAAATTATTTACTAGGACTTCCCTCAAAGGGATTAGTCTAAGTGATATTGCTGAGAACATAGGGTTAATAATTACAATATAAAGAAAAAGAGCAAATTAATTGACAGAATTACAAAATATCATATATAAATTCATATACACTCTTAAAAAAATAGAAAAGAAGTACCGTTCATCAGATGTGTTGTCATAATTTTTTTTTAACATGCGGCAAAGAATCTCATTTTCTTAAGCGTGTATTGCGCAAAACTTTAAAAAAAAAAACCGCCGGATTTTTTAAAACGCCAAGCTTTTTAAAGTTACGTAATTGGATTTGCAGCCAATAGATAATTCTATCAAGCGTGGCTTAACGCAAATTTAATTTCATTGTTTCACCTTTTTTTGTGTGTGAATTAAAAAATTTTCTTCCTTGATTATATATCTATTATTTGTATAACTGTTTATAGAAACTCTTACACTTCAAACCACATTGATAGCATGATTTGCATTGATAGCATGCATTGGTAGCATTGATTTGCTACAAACCAGATTGCAAAACTATAGTCTAAATTACTCAAAACAAATACAAAAAATCTTTCGATGACTTCTGTAAAATAACTTTTACATTAAATCTCCATATCGGCAAAATTGAAAAATTATATATATTTCAAAGTTAAGCAGACAGATACTTCTTAACTTAACAGATACTTCTTGATTACTCTCTAGGAGACTCTGCCCCCTGCGCCTTTACTGCGCCAATCCGCAGACTTTTGTTTTGCCTGTCTGTCTGTCTCTCCACAATCTGTCTGTTTCCCTATTTGTTTTTCTGCCCGTCTCTCTAACCGATTGTCTATCTCTCTACACGTCTCGCTACCTGTCTCTATATTTCTCTACCGGTCTCGCTACCCGCCAATCTATTTCTCTAACCGTCTGTCTATCCGTCTAACTACTTGTATGCCTAGCCGTGTCTCTATCCACTTCGCTACCCATTTGTCTATCTGTCTCTCTACCGTCTGGCTATACGCCTCTCTACCCATCTTCTTACCCATCTCCGTACCCATGTACTGTCTCTCCACTCGTCTGTATGCCCGTCTCACTATCCGTCTGTTTTTGTACCCGACTCGCTACCAATCTCATTACCCGTCAGTCAACTCGTCTCTGTACTCATCTCTCTACTCGTCTCTTTATCTATCACGCAACCTTTCTCGCTACATTTCTGTCTACCGGTGTCGCTACCCGTCTCGTGACCCATCTTGCTACCCCTCTGTCAACCCTCATTTTACCTTTCTCTCTAGCCGTCTGTCTATTCGTTTCGCTACCCGTCAGCCTACCTATGTCGCTACTCGTCTCTCTACCCGTCTGTCTGCCCGTTTGTTTACTCGTCTTTCTACCTCTTGCCACCTCTTCCCAATATTTAAACAATTCATTTAATATACAGAAGCCGTTTATCAGTTATTAAATGTAAACAGAAGTAATTTATCTAATAAGTGTAATCAGATGCAATTTTTTTTTTAAATACATACATAAACCTGAATAATAATTCATCAGTTTTGTGCTCATAGTTGTTTATATCATTTGACAGCAAATCTCAACTTCTTAAACCTGAATTGTCTCAAGCTTTTTAAAGAAACCACAAGGTCTGTATAACTGCAAAGTACCCTGAGGGCTATATTAGCTACATGTTATTAAGTTAAGTGAAAGTTTCGTTATCGCGTTTGCAGCCAATTGCTTATGTCAGAAAGCGTGGCTTAACGCTATTTTAAATTCATTACTGTAGCTTTCTTTTCTTTTCTTTGGGGGGGGGGGGGTATGGGGGGGAAGGATTTCAAATATATACATTTAAATTAAAAGTTTTGCCTCCATGCCATTAGTGTTGTTTGTATTATTAACTAATACCTTGTAGACCGAGCTTCATTTGAAACAAATGTAAAAGACTTCTTCTACAGTTTTTTTTAGGAGAAACTTTCGTAATTGGGCCCAAAGCCAATCGGAACATTTAATATCATTATTGTAACTCTTATAGAGTTAAAACAATATTGTTGCTAGCTTTACTCTTGTTTGAGACCAGCCTTGCCTGTGCATCTGAATGGGGAAAAGTTTCATATCCTATGTCGGTTGGCGAAAAAAAATTTAAATGGTGCCAAAAGGTAGTAGTTTTAGCATCTTACAAAATTTTTCAAGAGAGCGGTAAAACATGTTTTTCAAATATTTACAAACATACGTTTATTAAAGCATGTTTTTGCACCATCTTAAAAATTTAAGCACGATGCTAAAATAAAATTTTATCGCCATATTCGATATTTTAATAAGTAATGAAAATACATAAACAAACTTATTTAACAAACCTAAGAGGCATTTTTGTGATAAATAATTGTTATTGTCAGGGGGTTAAATTTTAAACAATAAACGGCTAGTAAATAATAAATAGCATTTAAAATCTAAAAATTGAGAAGTGGTCCGTATAAAAATGCAAAACATAACATTATACGCTTGATATATGTAAATATTTTCTTATTTTTTAATATTTCCGAAGGCACAGATAAAAAGGTAAAAATCTCTTTTCCAAATGCCAAATAAAAAATATACAAAATAGAATGCCAAATGTACAAAATAGAAAAATATCTGCACAAAAATATATTTACATAATACTACATCTGCAAAAAAATAAGATTTAGAAAAAGTAAGCCAAATCCGGCAGATCCCAACAATCGCATCGAAAAACTTATCACCAAGAGAAGAACTCGCCAAATCTTACGGAACAGGAGATGGATTTTTCCCTCTGAATGCAGAATATTAGTTTTTTTTTCTTGTTCGATGGGTGATTATAATATAATTGTTTCATTTCACATACTACATACTGTTTGATATATTGGTACTTTTATGTTATCCTGGCGCAGTTGATAATTCACCAAATATTGTTCCTATAATATTTTCACATTGAATTCATTTCATTTAAATATAAACCTTTCACTCATTTAATTTAAAATACATGCCTTTCATTAATCCCATTTAAAATGCTAAAAAGAGAAAAAAAAAAAAGAAATAAGGCCATAAATCGAAACCTTTTATTTAAACACCAAAGATTTTTTTTTTTTAATTTACACACGCGAAATAAAAAAAGCTGCTATTGCTGAGATTTGCGCCAAATCTCTAATACCAAGTCTACCAAGTTATTGCGGGGTTTTTCTTTCAAACAGAAAAAAAAATCCAGATTAATTTTCGATTTCTACTAAATTGAAATATATTTTATTGTGCTGAATATTAGTGCGTGCATATTTTTTTGCTCCATGTACTCCATGAACTTTTCAATTCCGATTGTCTACGAAAATCTCACGCCGGTGAAAATGACGTACGTACACATTTCGTGACGTATGTACTTTAATTGTGCTTTTTTATCTATTTTTTTAATATAATTTCCAAACGGTTTGACATTTATTCTTGGTAATAAATAGACGTCGTTATCACCTTTATAGGTACCTGCTGTAAAAATTTGAACGAAATCCGTTAAATATTTTTTGAGTTATGCTTGACGAAAGGTTTTAATATCCATCGTAGCTATATATGGGGCAAAGTAATACTACAGCGCCTAGAATACATAGTGTGGAAACCGGCAAATGGTGTAATGCTTTAAAAAGTGCTAAAAAGTTGTAGCCTATAAATGTGCAACGGTGCTCCTACGATAATGTTGCAACCATAGACAAAAAAATGCGTATCACGTTTTTTAGCCATGTTTTCATAATTTTAAAAAAGCTTATAAAAATCACTAAGTCAGAGGAGAAAAGGATATATAATTTAAGTATTTAAAATACTTACCACCAGCCAAGACATTCTAATACAATGTCAAGAGCTAGCAGATGGCGCTGCGAACCCATCCTAAAACTTTCAGCAACGTTGTACATCTATTGGATACAATTTTTTAGTACTATTTTGTAGCCGGTTTCCACACTATGTATTCTAGGCGCTGTAGTAATACTGCGCTGTGTATGAGTCTTCGTTGCACTCAGACAATTATTCTTCGAATCAGGATCTATTTCAAACTAAATTTTCACTGTTTCTTATTTTTTATAAAATATTCTCGATGATATTACACATAATAAAAAGTTCAGTTAAATTAAAATTAAGAAATTTAATGTTACCAAGCAAAAGCCTGGTTCAGATAAAAGCTGGTTATACCGCCAGCCACTCGGTTCACGAATTACATCACATCTAAATCTGAATTAAAAACTGAAAAACAACAAATGAAAGGGTTACAATAATTATTATTGGCGACGCCTAATCTCGCCAATCAAAACAACAGAAAGGGGGTTTTTACAGTGCGTAAGTCAATAAAAATATACTTAACATACACTAAACACATACTAAATATTGCGTAAGTCACAATATTTATGTGATGTGCTGTGTAAGTTTAACGTTTTATCGAAAAACTCTTTTTCAATCCTTTTTGTAACAACGTTGAAGATGTCTGTCATTTATTTAGTACCGGCAGATTTGTCTGCCAATTGTTGTTTCACATTAAGAAAAACCTGTAATTTGCTATTTTAGTATAGGTAAATTGTAGCTTTTATCAAGAACTTTTTTTATTCATCGAAAAATTGCAAGTTGCGAATTGCATAAGTCGCGAATTCCCCACTTTCTAGCTGGCAGACCAACAATTTCATAATAAGGTAAGGTAGAAATACTATATTACCAATTACCAATTTTCAGCTTTTATCAAATACCTGATCCAAATTGCCTGCTAGCTCTCGGGCTACCATGAGAATACATTTCTGAAATAACGCTATCAACAGAATTATTCGAAGGATTCAACAAAGCTGGCGAAGCACTGGTTCAAACGAAACAGGATTGATGTTCTGCCATGGCCTTCTCTGGAACACGAATTAAATCTAATAGGGAACTTATGACGTAAACTAAGAGATAAAATTAAAGGCAATTAACTGTAAAATTTGAAAATACTTTGGAGACTTATGCAAGATGGTGCATGGTGTTTTATCGGGGCCTCCGAGATGTCGCTGTGTGTCCTTAACCGGGCCTGCTACAAGTGACGTCACAACCTGCTGACGTCAAAACAGTGATCCATAATAACTTAAAAATTTTCATGTACTTTGTTCGTTTGTACGTATTGTTTACGATAGTATTTTGATTTTATTTATTGTTTTATATAGTAATTAATAATATTTTTCAGTGTATTTAGATTATAATGCTATCAATAATTATTGATTATAATTATTAAAGAAAGTGTAGATTATATCTATAAAATAATGAGAAGAAAATGTTGTGCTCCTAGTTTCTAATCTAAGTCTTCAAATTCGCTACTGATAATGAAAAGAAGAAATTTTAGCTACGAAAATTACCTTGTGATAATTATTTTTACATTTCAACAGAAGTGCTCTGCATTAAATGTTTCGATATACGTTTCATAATTCGTAAAGCTAAAATTAATATGATGGTATTGAACTTGCTGTGCTGAGAAAAAAAAATAACCCTAACAACGAATGTCCATCCTACTGTAATGGAAATATTCCGGCATATTTGAATGAATTTGTACTTCCAAATCAAAAAGAGTCAAATGATCTTTAGAAAAAATAATAAAATAAAAGAAGCAGACGATAAACAGTTTAAAAAATAATTTTGAAAGAAATACTGTAATAAATTGAATGAAATCTGGATACATTTAGTTAGAAGTGAGTGTGCTTTGTTTATAAAATTAAAAGTAACTGATTTACACAACTTAGTAGTTCTACGTAGTTCCATTTAACATTTTAGCTAACTTAAGTGTACAAATATATTATGAAAATAAAACTTTTGATAAGTTAATTTGAGTGGTTATTAGGTCCTAGACCCAAGTACAATAAATAGACAATTATTAAAATATTACAAGTCAGTTACAAAGTTAAGATAGAAAATTGGGTACTTTTCGGTTAGCCGGGCGCCAGTGATATATATATATATATATACACACACAGACACATATATATATATACACATATATGTATGAATTAATATATATATATTTATATATGTACATGTATCACTGGCGCCCGGCTAACCGAAAAGTACCGAAAAGGGCTTATGGCGAGAGAAGGAAAGTTGGCAACATATTTTCTGGCAACCTATTCGTAGATTCATATAAATAAGTATTTTTTTTTTCAATATTTATATAATTTATTTAATATAAAGAAGCCATTTGTCTCTTTTTATATGCAGGTAGAACAGAATTGTATATATAAATAATTTTATATGTATAAATAAACATAAAAGTTCATTAGGTTTGTTTTCATAATCTATATAATAAAACCGTAAGTCATGTGACTGTCATCAACAATTCCGGGATGCCCACTTCAAAATGAATTTAATTTATTGTCATTTTTACCGTTTTCGAACCACGGAGAAAACGTAGACTTTAATCGCCTGCAGAGAATAAAATCAGAAAACACATTTGACGTCATTCATTATGAACCAATGAAATTAGTTTTAGTTTTAGAAGTGTGACAAACATTGTGAGCTTGCTATTTATTGAACGTGAATCATTTTGTTATCATTATTATCTAATGGTATCCACGCAAAAGATCTTAATTTGCTATTTTTCGAATTGCAATATTTTTTAAGTTATAAATTACATTTTTGATTCATACACATAGATATGCATATATGCATGTATATATACATATATATGTATATACATATGTATTTATATATGTACATATATCACTGGCGCCCGGCTAACCGAAAAGTACCCAAAAAACTATCGCCAAACTGTAACGCCAAATAAACGGAAAAACGTTGCCATTGGAATATCAAAATAAATAAATAAATAAAATATAAGAATTTAAAGACACAATTGTTATTTTAATGAATGAAATAACTAATAAATCAGTAAAATAATGAAAAATACACTCAAATGTTGAATTAAAACCCACTTGATGACATAACAAACACGTATAATGCTTCTGACATCAAGTAAATGGGACTGCATATTTGGCATTTAATCTTACAGTTTGGCGATAGTTTATTGTTATGAAAAGTAGTCGACGGGATAATAGAGAAGTACCTTTTTTTTTTTTTTTGGCGAAATGCCAGCTACAACATTAACAATTTCATGCCTGCAATTTAAATTGAGTTTCATTTTATTATTTTATTGCATAATATTTATTTCTTTTTTCATTTTAAGTATATATTTGAATTGATTTAATAAGATAGTTTGTGAAATTTTGTAATTTTCAAATGATATATATAGATATATATATTAAATGATCACTATTTCATCAACAATTTCATTTTTAATTTCAAATGTTTCATTTGCTGCCAAATATTATGCTTGGCGATAATGTTATGTGTAACAAAATTTGCCGAATTGTTTTTATTAGTGTAAAAGGAAAATGTAGAGAATATTTGCATTCACTGTTGTCTGGAATTAACGGAAAGACTTTTCTGCGAAAATGAAGCAAAAACCCTTTACCAACTTGTGTGTGTTTAGCCTGCGTGGTTTGGCGCAAAACTGATGTTATTTTTGTAACTATTGTTATCACTCTCAAAATCCTGAAGCTACATTTTTGCCAGAATTTGTTGCCAAACTTGGCTATGAACCCGATTATGAAAGATTAGATGAAAAAGAAAAGTAATGCTGATTTTTGATTAAATATTATGCGCACAACATTTTTATGGGGAAAATTTTGATTCGTCTTATTTTTTTATTTAATTTCATAATTTTATAAATTATTTTTACGCTTTTTGTCTTTTAGCATTCGGATTTCAATCTGTATAGAAAATACAGTACATTTCCTCCTGTTCTCACAGAAAATGTTTTGGGAGTATAGGTTTACGATTTACATACTGATCGTCATGTTTATGGGCTTGCGTATGTAGAGGCTCCGTTGTAATGATTGCTGTATAATTATTTTATAAGTGTGAAATCCACAAAGCTTTGTTAAAATAATTGCCGTTTTAACCGTTCATGTACACAAAATTCCCAAAGCCCCGTTATAGGATTGGTGTTTTAATGATTTATGAGGCGCAAAATACACGGAGTTCCGTCATAGTTATCACCGTATTGACCATATATGGCTGCGAAGTACAGAGGGTCCATTATTTGGATCACCCAATTAACAATTTATGTGTGCGAAACCCTCATTTACAAAACTCACCATATATCTTAAGTTATCCCATTTTTGTTTATTTCAACCAAAAGCTCACTCTTTTCCTAAGATTAACAAAGGCAAGGCTAAACGGGTTTTTGCCAACGGGCTTAAGAATATAAAATATTTTTTATGTCGTGAAATCTTTATTTGTATGCTTTTTTGATATTTTTATGAGTTATTTTCGTATAATTTAAAATAAAGTATTCTTTTTTATTTATTATATGTTTGCATGTAAAACGCACTTTGTGAGCCCTGGCCAATGACCGGACTATACGCAGCAAAAAGTCATCTGAGCCCATCAAGCGACCGTCTAGACGGGCGAAGACCGGCTAGTTGTTTATATAATTTTAAAACATATCTAACTTTTTGAAGCCCGGATTACGCCAAAGCGTTAAAAAAAAAGTGCCAAGGTCTCTATAGTTAAAAAATGTCGATTTCTCTATTTAAATTGACATTTATTGTGTTTTGGTGGTTAAATTATGGTATGTAGTTGTAAAAGGGAGGAATGGGATTGATTTTGTAAAGTTTTTGGTAGATTTATTATATTTTTTGTACGTATATTTATGGTAAAATAATGTGTTTAGGAAAAGGTAAGTCAATGGGTTCAATCTGATTTATTAATCTTAGCATTTTTTTAATTTAAAACTTTTAATTTCCTTTAATAAAACAAGTGTATTGATTCCCTTTTATTTCACGATTATGAAATTTAATATTATTTATGTAATCACAAATTATAAGAGCGGAAATGCTCTTTTTATTACATCTTTCTGCTGCGATACATTGACCAAAGTGGATCACTACTGTGACGTCACTAATACTTGTAGCAGGCCCGGTATAGGACACACAGCGACATCTCGGAGGCTCCGGTTTTATCCCGATTGAAAAATGTCAAAAATTAGTTGGTCCATGCCAAATAGAATTAGAGGAAGTCCTTAAAACCTAATGTTTTGCAATTAAATAGTAAAAAAACAGTTTTAGGTAGCTTTCAATGCAAAAAAAGTATAAAACTACCTATTGCAGCCGTTCGAAGGAAAGCAATTCCGGAAAATTTTGGTATATTCTCACCGATCATGACCCCCAAACCCACCCTCCGTTCAAATGTTGATTTATATATATATATATAATAATTACATCTGATCTATGTCATGCGATATCACTCGTATTAATCAATTTGGATGAAACTAATTGTGTGTATTAAGCTCCCCAATGTCTCACCGAGTTCGTTGCCCAGCTTGGTCCGCCATCTTGTTTCAAAATGTCGGCCACTAAAAGATTTAAAACTGAAATAAATATACAAAAAATTTAAAAATTCAAATTTATTTTATACTTACGTGTTAGGCCTTGATACAAGGATTCCGGAGCATTTTTTGCTTTACCTCTATCTTAAAAAATGGCTGAGATAGAGCAGTTTGAAATTCTAGGGTGGCTGACATTTTGAAAAAAGACAGCACATTACGAAAACAACGATTAATTTATGAGTTTTAGTGAACGCGATTTCTCACAAATTATTATCTTTCATTGTTGTAATCATTCTCCTAATCATATGCATAAAACTATATATTCATATCCGTTAACGCCAAATTCTCGCCAAACTTGGGGAGACTTGGCGAAATATCGCCAAATTTGGCGATCAAAATGAAGTTTCATAAATGAAGCCAACTTGGCTATAGGCCATTAATTGGGCAAATTTCTTATTCAAATTCAGTATTAACGAAGATATAGGAAAGCTACCTTTTCTTCCCGGTACAGGACGGAAGGACTTTTTTTTTTTTTTTTTTGTAATAAATTATGCTTTTTATTCTCAACAAGTAAGGGCTTCTATTATTTTGTGCATTTCAGGATAGTTCAGACAAAGAAATACATTATGACAAGAAAACATCTAAATAATTGGTAATTGTAGTTAAAGAATCAATAAATTATATCACTATTCACTGGGATCCAATAAATGCACATTAAATAGTACAAATTGCAAAAATTAAAATTGACAATAATTTTGAATTTTCAAAAGATAATAAGAGATTTTCTATCTTTTTGCCATATCTTAATAATATGACATGCATCAACTTCAAATGCTTACAATATAAATACTAGTCGGATGTGCCAATCCCAAAACTTTCTTCTATCTCAGTCATGTTAATACTTCTAATTTCGTCCTCACATCGCCAATAAAATCAATATTTTTCGTCATTCTGTTGTACGTCAGCTGCTTGCGAATCATCGGGTTACCGGGATGCAATCAACTGATGTATACTAAACTATGAAAAGTTCCTTTGGCCTGTACCGACCGGAACAGATAGCCTCCCTATGCCTTGGTTTTACGATTTTAGCTAATTTTACTGGAAAACACGAAGCTCAAATGCGTGGAACCCAATTAAAGAAGATTCATTCCCAGTTCTCGTCAACATTGAATTTGAATGAGAATATCGCCAAATTAGTCTTCTACAGCCAAGTTGGCTTCATTTGTGGCAACCTATTTTTGTCGCCAAATTTGGCGATATTTCGTCAATTGCCGCCAAGCTTGGCGAGAATTTGATGTTGGCGAATATAAATATATAGTGTTAAGCATTTAAAAATAGGAATAATGGTTACAACAATGAAAGAAAATTTGCTGAAACCCTGTTAACTAAAACTCATAAATTAAACCCGTTTATGGATGAATTCTGCTGTCTTATTTGAAAATGTCAACCACCCTAAAATTTCAAACCGCTATATCTCCGCCTTTTTTTAATATAGAGACAAAACAAAAACTGCTCCGGATTCTCCAGATCAAGGCCAAACATTTAACGGAAAAAACTTTTAGGATTTCTAATTTTTTTATACATCTTTTTGAATTTGAAATCCTTAAATGGCTATCACAGCGCCCCCTTCCGGCGGAATATCCCCACATTCTAGTAGGATCTGCTGGCTACAGCCAAAAGCATATTAAAAAATTTTGGTTTAATTATCTGCATAACATCATACACTTTTTGATGATACAATAGTGAAAATCGAACAAAAATCACGATGGCAGCGCCCCCTTTCGTCGAAATATCCCCCAATTCAACCTGGACCTGCAGGCTATGGTCAAAAACACAGAAAAAAAAATTGGTTCAATTATCTGCATAACTTCATACACTTTTCGATGATACAATAGTGAAAATGGAACAAAAATATCGATCACAGCGCCCCCTTTCGTCGAAATATCCCCAAATTCTAATAGAACCTGCTTGCCATAGCCAAAAACTTAGAAAAAATATTAGGTTCAATTTGAAGCATAACTTCATACAGTTTTAGATGGTACAATAGTGAAAATGAAACAAAAATATCGATCACAGCGCCCCCTTTCGTCGAAATATCCCCAAATTCTGATAGAATCTGCTTGTCATAGCCAAAAACATAGAAAAAAAATTAGGTTCAATTTGAAGCATAACTTCATACACTTTTAGATGGTACAATAGTGAAAATGGAACAAAAATATCAATCACAGCGCCCCCTTTCGTCGAAATATCCCCAAATTCTGATAGAATCTGCTTGCCATAGCCAAAAACATAGAAAAAAAATTTGGTTCAATTTGAAGCATAACTTCATACACTTTTAGATGGTACAATAATGAAAATGGAACAAAAATATCGATCACAGCGCCCCCTTTCGTCGAAATATCCCTAAATTCTGATACACTTTTTGATGATACAATGAAGACGGACAGACGGACAGACAGACATTTTGTAAAAACGTGTTTTTCGGAATCTCTGACCCCTAAAACGTGTAAATCCGTCGAAAACCGGAAGTCGAAAAAAAATTTCGATTACAATACTTTCTTCTATTATAGATAGAAGAAAGTAATAACTCCTTCTTTCAAAAAGTAAAAGTAATAGAGACCAATGAAAAAAATTAATCTAATCCCCAACGTAACAATCTGCTTTTTAACACTTTCCAACCTAGTTGAAAAGTGTTTATGACTTCGGTTTGTCTGGCCGTCTGCCATCTGTCCGTGCTCTAACTCCCGTAAATATGCTCGGATTGCCCTGCAATTTTTATATGTTATTGTTGTTATCTATAGCATGTTCCCTATTTCAACTGAAGTGTGTAGCACTTATAGTTTTTTTACAGGGACACTCAAAAGAATTCCGTTACATTACGGCCTATGGGGGGGGGGAATCATATGCGGTTTATTTTAATGATGTTACACAATTTCAATAACATTGTAATTGATATATATCACTAAGGTGCGTTACAAGAAGCTTAATATGGAATAGAGTGTGCATAGCACTTATCAAGCAGGGCGGTCGCTCTGCCAAGCCAAGCTTAAAAAAAAAAAAAAACGCCACACAAACAACGCCAAGAACTGAACTAGACCGCTACTGCTTATTTACAGGAATCAACTTCGCAATGTTAAATCGACAAAACATGCCAGATTAAAATATCAGATATATAATAAACCAAGCGTCGCCGAAATAAAAAACGAAAACTAGAAGAATCTAATGAAGAATTTCTTCAATTTAAGACCAAACTCATCTTCATAAGTGATTTATAAACAGAGATATAGATTTTTTTTAAAAACGTCGAGTTACTTAAAATGATCACTTTTTTCTTCGTCAAACTTTTTTTTTCAAACAACCTACAGACCTTAATATTCGGAAGAATAAAAAAAGGATTGCATTTTTGGACAAGTAATTACGTAATCTATGTGCTTTTATAAAATTCAGTGTAAAAAAATATTATTTTCTATCCTTAATTAGCAAAAAACTGTTAATTAACTTGGCGATTAAAAAATTATGCCAAAACAGAGATAAAACCCGCCAACGACCATGTACCATCTGTATTAAAATAGCACAAATCAGTTACAGGTTATAATATAACCACATCAAATTTCATCTGCAAGTCAGCCATTTTCTTCTGAAGATATTTTTTTTTTTAATAAAACTTCACAATTATAAGAACACATATTTTATCAAAGAATTAAATATGACTGCAAACTGTGGCAGATGATTGTTTCTAACATGAATAAGTATGAGAAATTGCCGGTTACGAATATGGATCTGGGTAGCTCAGTCGCAGAGCGTCGGCATGGTACGCATAAGGTTCGAGTCCAGGCCCAGGTCAATTTTTCACTCATGTTTGTTTAGTGTATTTAATTGTCTGATAAAATGCGTGTTCTTTTAAATATTGTAAAATAAAGTAATCAGACGTAGTGTTTATGCTTTAAAAATATTTTAAATATATAATTTACGTTTTTAGAAAGATCTTTAAAAATAAATTAGTTTTTGAGGGAAGATGTACCTTCTAAAATGTATACATTAAGAGTTATCGCCATTTAAAATTTCTTTCCAAACGTAAACAAAAATTTTTAAATGAATTAAATGTGATTCATTTATTTCTAAAAATAAAAAAACACGGTAAAGGACAGGCATTTCGTTCGCAGGAATACCTTTCACGTCATCTACTATATATACGAGGCTAGCGAAAAAGAAAGGCTACCGCGGTGCTTTACGCGTATCTTTTTTTACAGACCGCGGGATTCACGTGAGGCTCGAATCCACCAATGCAGGTGTACGAAAAGAGCATCACGTCACTCTAGCGGTCTGTAAAAAAAAAGATAAGTGGAACGCACCGCGGTAGCCTGTCTTTTTCGTTAGCCTCGCTATATATATAAAACACAAACGGAAATTTCGTTCCGTTCCTTTATAACTCGAGATCTGCTGAATGGAATTTGATGGAACTTGCACTGTTCGAGAGATAATTTTTCAGGGAAGGTTTTAGTATGTAACACAACGTTCTACGTATAATAGCTATCGAATTATGATAGAAAGTTCTGTTATTTTGGCCGAAAAGGTTACCATTGCTAATTTTTTGGCGATCATTACTGTTGCAGAAAGAAATGAAAAGGCTATACATCTCGAAAAATAAAAGAAAAACTGTTACTAATTTTATTAAAAAAAAAAAAAAAAAAAAAGAAAGAAAGAAAGAAAAAAAAAGAGTTTTGATGAGAGAATATTATAAAACGAAAATATTTAATTTAAACATGATTAGAAATGTTCATAATGCTTAAAACATTATTCAAGGGGCAAGATTTCTATTGAAACAAATTTGGCGATCTATCTTTTGTTTTTGGCGATTTTGATTTTACTTTTGACCCCAAACAATTTTATTTTAAGCCAAAAAGTGTCTTTTTTTGTTGCAGAAAGAATTGAAATGGCTATACATCTGGAAAAATAAAAGAAAAAACTGTTACTAATTTTATTTTTTTTAAAAAGAAAGAAAAGAAAAAAAAGAAAAACAGTTTTGATGAGAGATTTTAGGCCAAAAGGTGTTTTTTTTTTCAAGTGTACGACTGCATTTTCGCAGTATTTTTTTTTTTTTTTGGTACTTTTTGGTTAGCCGGGCGCCAGTGATATATATATATATATACACACACATATATACACATATATCTACACAAATACATGTATATACATATATATATATATATATATATATATATATATATATATATATATATATATGTGTGTGTGTGTGTGTGTGTGTGTGTGTGTTCATATATCACTGGTGCCCGGCTAACCGAAAAGTACCTTTTTTTATTCAAATGCAAACTATATTAATGGCAATATACTTCTATTTACTTCTACATATATGAAATTTCGTTCCGGCTGCTTATAACTTGAGTTCTGCTGAATGCATTTTCGTAGAACTTAAACTAAGATAATTTTTAAGGGAAGGTTTTAATGTATAACATATCGTTCTACGTAGCTTAGTTATATAATTATTCTGGGAAGTTCTATAATCAGATCAATCCGATTATGAAAGATTAGCCTTTTTAAAAGATTTTGCCGAATGTATTTCGATGGAACCTATACTGTTAAATAATTTTCTAGGGAACGTTTTATTATATAACGTTGCTTAGTTCTAGAATTATAGGGGGAAATTCGAAAATCGGGTGACCATTTTTTTTATCAAATATTAGCCTTTTCAATATTTGATTCCGATTATGAAAGATTAGCCTTCTAAAAAAGTTCTACTGAACGGATTTTGATGAGAATTGTATTGTTAGTTAGATGCTATTTCAGAAATGGTGTTAATGTACTATATATTGTCCTACGTTGCTTAGTCCAACAGTTATGTGTGAAGGTTATATAGTCAAGTGAACCCGATTCCGAAATATTAGCCTTTTTGATAGTTTTTACTGGGCGTATTTTTTGCGACTTGCATTGTTAAGTAGATAATTTGTAAGGATTGTTTTAGTATATTTTATATCGTTTTGTTGTTTTAGAATTATGTGGAAAAGTTCAATAATCAGATTATCAAAGATTAGCCTTTATAAAAACTTCTTCTGAATGGATTTTGTTAGTTAATTTGTTTGCATTGTTATTTCGATAATTTTTAGTGATGGTTTTAGTATATTGCATATAGTTTTATCATTGTTTAGCAAACCCTAACTGTAAATGACCAAATAAAAGAGTTTGTCCTTAACAGCTAAAATTTTGACTGCACATTAGAAAATATAATAGCGCAATCGCGTCATTTTTCAGTAATGTGGAAGGATATTCCACGTAAATATACAGATTGCTTTCAAATACAAGGTCAAATTAAACGATATATTTCGTTTGATTCAGGGTTCATTTGTAGAAGCCGACCAGCGCAGTGGGCGCAGCGGGCGCAGCGGGCGTAGCTTGCTAGTTTTCCTATAAATTAATGAAATCCAGTTGTTAAATTATTTTTGTTTTAGAAGTGAAGTTTCCATTTAAATTTATTGTAACAGTACAATGTTTAATTGAATAAAATAAGGTAAATCTAAGAAATTGCTTAGAAATTCCAAACATGTACAGGGCAACGCAAAAAAAAATAAAATAATAATAAACAAAAAATAAAAAATAGATAAATAAATAAATAAATAAATAAAAATCAGCTTTCAGAAATTCTAAAAATTGTTCCGCTATTCATATTATGTATCTTCGGGGTCCATCCTCCCACTTTCAGCCCTCCCACCCAAAGGGGGCACTTTTCTAAATTTTGCCGACACCTCTCATGTGATATATCGTTGGAAAAGTCTGTGAACGCTTAATCATAATATGCAGGGAGGGGGGGGGGGTATTTTCTAAATTTTGCACATACCCCTCATGTGATACATCGTTGGAAAGGTCTGTGACCGCTTAATCCTATTATGCGTCTCCGGTGTTCATCCCCTCTTTTGCCCCCCAAGCGCGATTAGCTTTCACCACCAGGGGATGCTTTCCTATATCTGTTCCTACGAGTCGGATCGCGACGGGGTATGGCTCATTCGACTCGACATCAATAGAGCTTTCCGATTTTAGTTCGTTTTTTCACCACCAGGGGGCACTTTTCTATCTCTGGTTCTATGGGCTAGATCACGACGGGGTACAGTTCATTCGACTCGACATCTATAGCCTTAACGATTTCAGTGCCCGAGGATCATACAGAACAGATTGCGCTACCTGGTGGTGGAAGATGGAACTTGAGCGTGCGCAGCACGACTGCTATATGGTGCCGAAGGCAGCGGGGACCCGTGTCGGAAGTTAGTTTGGTTAGAGGTTTATACTATTCGATGTGCAAATTAAGGGATTATCCGGTGCCGAAGACAGCGGAGAACCAGGTCGGAGGTTCGTTCGGTTCGAGGTTTATCTTATTCGAGGTTTTACAAGATTCGAGGCCCCGATATAAATTAGGGGTCCGCTAGCGGGCGAAGCCAGCTAGTGCTAATAATAAAAGAGCGTGATATCACGTTTGATTTCAAATGCAGCGCTGACACGCTATGTACGTATTGCATTTTTATTCATTTCATCGATAAGTCAGTGATATTTTTTAACGGGGGATAACAAGTATTATAACAAGCCACATTTAGTATGTTGTTATTAGTTTAATTTAAAAATCTACTGGTATTTCTAGTTAACCTTTTAAACAATGACTGAAAGTAAAATGTAATTTTAAATTATTTCTCATGTTTAGATTATTTAAATTATGTTTATTCTGTTTTAAAAAAAAAGGAATGATATCTACAAAAACAACTTTTCAAAAGTAAAAAAAAAGCCAAGCGTAAAAAAAAAAAAAAAAAGTTGTGGCTAAAAAATGGTGTGATATCAAATTTCCAAGCTATTATATTACTTTTTTAACTTTTTTCCATTAAATAAGTTATCATATATATAAGTCGAGTGCCTACGTATATGTTAATAGAAATCGTTTTCTCCTGTACTAAATACATCCTAACGAGTTTCTGAAAATTCAATTTTTTTCAAATTATGCATGATGGGCTTGGCGGCCATCTTTTCATATTTCTAAGCACCCAAATTTCTAAAGTAAAAGCGTAATATGTTTGCAATGTAATATGTTTATAACAATTTCGAACTTCAGATTTTAACTACGGACAGATAAATTAGATAAGACTGATATTTTGAGAAATTGATTTTTACTAGTTTGAAATTATTAATTACTGTAAAAAATAAATCATAAGATGAATCTTTAAGATAAGTCATCATTATCTTAAGACACAATTTTCTGATCATACAAATCTATAAATGAAACGCTTAAAATATTTGCTTAAATAACAATTTTGAATTTCGGATTTTAACTACGGATTTGGATGCTTAGAATTTTGTGAATAATATGCAAAGATGGCCGCCAAGCCCATCATGCATAATTTGAAAAAAATTGAATTTTCAGAAACTCGTTAGGATGTATTTAGTACAGGAGAAAACGATTTCTATTAACATATACGTAGGCACTCGACTTATATATATGATAACTTATTTAATGGAAAAAAGTTAAAAAAGTAATATAATAGCTTGGAAATTTGATATCACACCATTTTTTAGCCACAACTTTTTTTTTTTTTTTACGCTTGGCTTTTTTTTTACTTTTGAAAAGTTGTTTTTGTAGATATTTACTTTACAGGGACAGTCAAAAGAATTCCATTACATTACGTCTATGGAAAAAAATCGTTTGCGGTTTAATTAAATAATGTTTCACTGTTTTAAACGCATTGAAATTTATATATATCACTAAGGGGCATTAATTACAAGAGGCTTACTACAGACTATTATGTGTATAGCAGTCATCGCTCATTTACACGGACACACAAAAGAATTCTCTACTGTCTGTTAACAATAATTCCTGGAAGTGCGTTTTTAGTTGCTGAACGCGATTTTAAATTTAACTCACTTTTTGTCTATTACTTGGTGTGTATAAATTCTGTATTTCATATACAGGGCAGCACAAAAGTTCGCGAACACATTTCCGTTTATTGACAGAAACTCTAGAAGGAGAATTTTAAACTGTGCTACGCGTTTCCTAATTAAACTAAAATTTAGCATCCTATGTAGTATATATACAAATCTATAGATCCTATACAGGGCTAAATAAAAGTATTTGGATATGTTTCCGAATATCGTATACGTTGGAAATTCCTGAAATTACGTTTTTAAATATGTTATGCGTTTTCCAAATTGTTTACTTAGATGTTATCTTTCTGCTTATTAAACGGTAATGATTTGTAAAATTATTTGGAAAGCGTTGGAAAGTGTTACATAATCTATGCTTGACGCATGATTTTTCGTTCTTGTTTTTTTTTCCCCAGTTTATGAGTGCTATCATAAATGACAAGAATTTTCCTGCGATTCAAAACAATAAGCAACTCAATGTACAAGAACTAAAACACTTTCTATGAATCACACATCCCATTCCCAAATGTTCCTCGATCTATACCCTCGTTGGAAATAAATTCATATTCCTTGGGATCGAATTACAAACACACTTTCTTATTGATTCTGAAGGACAGCAAATGCGGTTTCCCGTGGTGCTGCCATCTCATGACAAATAGCATCATTCGGTTATTGAGCTCCGATGGGTAAAAATTACCACATTACTTAATTCAATCCGTCTAAAACAGGGGCGGCGCCAGAATTTGCCCGATGGTCAGGCAAATTGGTAATACATATTAGATGGGCTCGGGCCTGTCCCGAAGTCCAAGTTCGGGGGAAATATCTTTCATTAAAAACTTGGACCGGGCATTAAACTTGTACAGAGCTTAATTTTTATTAGAAGACTCGGACCGGGGTCGGGCTTAATTTTATGTTTTGAGAACTTGGGCCAGGTCTGAACTTTCTTCTTTTCTGGAATGAGCTCTGTCCTTACATTTTCTCTATAGATCCGGGCCTGAATTGTATTCTTTCCGGACCGTGCTGGCTGGGATTTTTTTTTTTTTTTTTTTTTTTTAGTAGAGAAAGTGAATGATTTTTTTTTTTTTTTTTTTTTTTTTTTTTAGTCGAGAAAGTGAATGATTTTTTTTTTTAGTAGAGAAAGTGAATGATGAAACTACAATTCTACATGTCTTTTTGGCGTTTTAGGTAACCGATTACATTCTCCCCTATGTTAGAATTTCTGAAAAAAAATTGCAGATCTACGGCGATCATGACTAACCACCCCCAGTTCAAAACTTTATCTATCTATATCACTTTTTTATGGACACGATAACTTCCATAATTGTGCATGAATCTCTTCCAAACTGATACATAAAATCAAGCGTTATAAAATCTCGGTCAAGTTCATTAATGGGCAAAATCGGACTAGGGGGGGGGGGGGGGAGATGGGTGCTTTTTTATGAAAACGGAAAAAAACCCATAACTTCTTAGTTATGATACATATCCGTTTAAAGTTATTATTACTTCTAGGAAAAGGGCCAAAAATTTATGTGTGACAGAGTTTTGATATCATTAAAAATAGCCTCAAGGGGGGGGGGGGAGGATGTATGGGTTTAAGGAGAAACAAGTTGGAAATTGTACGTTAAACGTGACAAATGAGGTGCGTTGGTACTATAACTAGTTTTACAATGTAAAAATCATCTATATATTTAAAATAGAAGACTGTATTTTTAGTCATCTGCCCTGAACTTAATACTGAACTAATAATGATAATTTTAGTTTGATAATTATTTTTTTAAATGAAAGCTGTTCATTTGCAGATGTGCCCACTCTAGCTATTTTTTTTTAATCTTCCCATTTTTATACTTAAATTTTAAGTTTTTTATGAATTTATTTTAAACGGTGGCAATTGTGTTAAGATTTTATCTCTACAACATAGGATTAATTTGCCATATATCATTCCACCAATCAGAAGCGGGATTCCATCAGTGTAAATGTAGTTATATTTAAAAGAAGAATCTCAATGGTTTTTCATAAATTTTAAACATAGTAAAATGATTGCGTTTTATGCAATAATCACCAGAACAGCAGATTACAGATTATTTGTTGAGAAACAATATTAAGTAACTAGCTGTTACCCGTGACTTCGTTCACGTATCATTAAAAGAAGCATAAATGCATTAATTAAGCAAAATATTTCATTCCCGATAATTAGAATCGTAAATAATTAACTAACTCTTTATCACATTCCATAGGAGACAATACCGTATTTCTATGTTATACAGGCCTTGACATAACTAAGTTTTTAAAAAGTGAAAATTTGTGACAAATAATCACGAAAAGGAAACTGCAACCAATGAAAAAAGGCGGGCCAAATAAAATCGTGGAAATCGGCGAATTGTGTAAAAACATATGTCAAGTTTACCTGGTAAACTATTTTACTTTTCACGCCTTTGTGAAACGTTTTAATAGCATCCTTCAAAGATAATGGAAATAGTATATTCTATTTCATTAAATTCAATTCTTGTGAATAGGGAGCAATAATTGTAGACCTAACTGCAAGGAGCTTAAATTTGCCTCCTTGATTTAATTTATACCTGAAAAAAAAATCTTTATTTCTAAATGAAAATATGTTGACAGACGACTTTTTGTTCTCCAGAATAAATTGATTCATGAAGTTTGAATATGTGAAAATACGTTTTTATTTTTCAAAAATTTTACTGTAATCAAGATTTTTTTTTTCTTTCACTATCTATTCAAATTGAAAATAAATTCTTTTTTTCAGTTTTAATGAGAAAAAATATATTAATCCGTTTTATTTCTTCTTTTTTATCCACAAAAATGGAATAATTTAGTTGCCATTTTTAGAGAAACTTCGTTAAAATTTACAAAAAAAAAAAAAAAAAAAAAAAAAAAAAAAAAAACTCTCGGAATTTAAATCATTTTTTTAAATTCTGAGAGTTTATGACATCCTCGGATCAATGATAACCGGTCTTAAGTAAATCGTGTTGCGTTCGACAACCTGAAAGGAGTGGTTGCGAAATGCAAACAGGCGGTCAGATTTTAATATAATAGATTCGTATTTATTTTTCGTTTCCTAATAAATACGTTTTGTTTTTTGGCAAAAAACTCTCATCTGTATGTAACTGATATTCATGCTTAATAATCGGTGTAGATAAAAAAAATATTTCAAATTTTTCGTTTTAAATATGGCGTGAAAGTCATTTACTTTCTAAACTTGCCGATCCTTGTATTATTAATGTAAGGAATTGATTCACGCTCCTTGTAAAACACATTTGAAAATTCCCGTTTTATTTCAAATATGACGTCACTTTTTTCTAAGAGAAATCTCTTTTTAATGGCATAATTCTTGTTAATTTTCTTTTTCTGGCAATCAGGGTGTAAATTTTAGCGGAAAACTCACATTTGTATGTAACTGGTATTCAAGCTAATTATTAATCAGTAACGATAAAAAATATTCAGTTTTTCATCTTAAATAATACGTCCATTATCTATCTACTTTCATTATACATTGATATTCATGCTCCTTGTATTATTACGAACATTTGGACATTACATGTTTTATTTATGACGTCATATTTGTCCAAACCGAGGAGGATCCTTTTCATAGTTCCATGGTCCAAGCGAAATCTATTTTAAATAATATAATTATTGTTCATTTTTCCTTCTAATTATAACGCAATTTTTGACAGAAAAAGATCTTTTTAATGTAACCGATATTCATACTGTATCATGTCATACTGTATCATCATGTATAATGTTATTTCAAATATCACGGAAATTCATCTTCTTTTGAATTCTTTTTAATTTTCATTTTTCACGTGAAAATCGTTCAATTGAAAATTAGTTGTTGAGGAAAAATTATTTTTCCGAGTTTTTATTTTTTGGCAACGATCAAAGCCCTAGCAACGATAAAGTAAAATGGTTAAATTTTATTGAAAAATGTCCATTTATTCTCTATGAAAATAATGAAATTTTTAATTATTAAAGAAAATATTTGAATAAAATAAATAAAACCTAGTCTATGTTCATTTGAGGGTTATAATCAAACTACATGCAAAAATACAGGATCATTAAAAGCTCCATTTTGACGCTGGCTTCAGCCTAACATTTGCACACAATCAGATTTATAATATTACTAGCTGTTACCCGTGACTTCGTTCACGTAACATTAAAAAAAGAATAAATGCATTAATTTAGTAAAACATTTCACTTGATAATTAACAACATATATAATTAACCAAAGCTTTATCACATTTTATAGGAGACCATACGGTATTTCTTTGCTATAGGGGCCTTGACATAACCCAGTCTTAAAAAAGTGAAATTTCATGCCAAATAATATATTACAATCTAAAAAATGAAACTGCAACTAATGAAAAAAGGAGGACCAAGTAAAATCGTGAAAATCGAGAAATTCCTCTTTGTAAAACGAAAAACAACACTGGCAGAATTCTTCTATACAACAGTGCATTTTAGATGGTATTTGGTGTACAATTTGTATATGTGTGCATTGCTAAATGGGCATTATTATATTGTTTATTTGCATAGACATATGTTATATATTTCTTACTACATTATCTTGTTTATGTATATATTAAATTAAGTGCTTCACGCTAAGTGGTGTAAATAGTGAACAAACTGCTTGTGGATTTTATACATTGATAGATATTTCACAAAGATATAACAATCTGATGCGATTCTAAAATGTAAATAAAGGTTGCTAGAAAGTACTTTAAATTCTGCCCAATTTAACCTCGATAGTTTCTCTATCGCGTCAAAAACACTATAAGCAAATAAATACCGACGACACAAATCTGATGATCTAAATTTACATATTTTTGTTAGTACATATAGGATTATTTTGATTTATTTCATGCGCTTGAAATTTTTTACCCTTTCTCTAGGGTTAGGTGTCGAATAAATGTACTTTCTTGTTATTTTATTTTACCATTTCTATTTATTCTATTTTCCATTCATTCCATTTATGGATATGGATTTAATTTACATATTCGTGTCAAAGAATATTATTTAAAGTTATTATCAGGATTAGGATAGGATACGATTAGGATTAGGATTAGGAATAAAAATTGAACGACAATGGCATGACCGATTCAGGTTTAAAGTACGAACCAAGAAGTCTATTTACATCATGAAGCAATAAGAAAATTAGAAAATTATCGGGTAATATTTTTTAATATGTTTTACAGTCATAGTTGGCATCAAAGGTGAGCGGGGAAATGATCATCTAAAATACCATTAAGTGTTTACCACGCAGAAAACAAATCTGGTTACAACAATGTGTTTAATTTTGCGCCAAATTTCACTTGATAAAAAAAAAAGCAAATTGACTATGGACCTAATTACAGACCCCTAACCTTCCTATTCTCGGAAATGTTCTACCTATATGTAAAAAAAATTCTACTATATAGAACGCGCTTTCACGTTTATAATGTTATGAATTGGCACGATCGGCTTGTTCAAGCTTACACAATTCGGCTGGAAGAAAAGATTCATTTTTAACACTTTCCAACCTAGTTGAAAAGTGTTTATGACTTCGGTTTGTCTGGCCGTCTGGCCGTCTGGCCGTCTGGCCGTCTGCCGTCTGCCGTCTGCCGTCTGTCCGTGCTCTAACTCCCGTAAATATGCTCGGATTGCCCTGCAAATTTTATATGTTATAATCGTTATCTATAGCATGTTCCCTATTTCAACGGAAGTGTGTAGCACTTATAGTTTTTTACAGGGACACTCAAAAGAATTCCGTTACATTGCGGTCTATGGGGAAAAATCATTTGCGGTTTATTTAAATAATGTTTCAATACTTTAAACGCATTGAAATTTATATATATCACTAAGGTGCATTAGAAGAAGCTTAATATGGAATAGGGTGTGCATAGCACTTATACTTACTTTACAGGGACAGTCAAAAGAATTCCGTTACATTACGTCTATGGAGAAAAATCGTCTGCGGTTTATTTAAATAATGTTTCACTATTTTAAACGCATTGAAATTTATATAAGGTTCATTACAAGAGACTTACTACAGAATATTGTGTGTATAGCAGTCATCGTTCATTTACAGGGACACACAAAAGAATTCTCTACTGTATGTTAACAATAATTCCTGGAAGTGCGTTTTAAGTTACTGAATGCGATTTTAATTTTAAATCGCTTTTTGTATATTACGTGGTGTGTATAAATTCTGTAGATCCTATACAGGGAAGTACAAAAGTTCGGGAACACATTTCCGTATTATTTAACTCCAGACGGAGAATTTTAAACTGTGCTACGTGTTTCCTAACTGAACTAAAATTTAGCATCCTATGTAGTATATATACAAATCTATAGATCCTATACAGGGCTGAATAAAGTATTCGGATTACTTAGATGTTATCTTTTAGCTTATAAAAGAGTATGATTCGTAAAATTATTTTGGAAGCGTTGGAAAGTGTTACATAATCTATGCTTGACGCATGATTTTTCGTTCTTGTTTATTTCTTCTTTGCTTTTGCATTACGCGAATTTGTTGGTAAAATCGATTTTCTTTTCGATAACATTGTTGTTTTTTAAGTTTAAAAAATATTGTAATTTTACTTACACATTGCTTAAATCTATGCAATTTTTCTTATCCTACAAGACTTTACAAAAATCTATTACGAAACAACTTTAAAAAAAGCTATATTTTAAAAAGACAACAAAGTTTTTCCTATTTTAAAACTAAAAGAAATGTAAAATTAAATTCCGGTTCGAAACGACGATTTACAAATGTGTTTCGATTGTGGGAAAATGATAGAGGAAAAATGCTGTTACTTCCAGACAATCATATTAAACCTTTAGCTTTTATGAGAAAAGCAACTTTCTTTTAAAAAATATAGTTATTTTTATTAAGATTTTCTGATTTTTGATACAGATAATTTTGCGATGCATATCATTGACATTTGCCATCCAATATTTTTTTTCTACTTTTTAAAATTTAAATTAAAAATATGGTACCTTTATGTTAGCCGTGTGCAGACGATAAATCGAAAACCTATCCCATCATTCATATTGAATTCATTAAAAATATAAATCTTTCACTCATTTCATTTAAAACACAGAACTTTAATTTACAACACATACATTTAAAATACATATATTACGTACATTTAAAATAATTCCTTTCATGTGAAAAAGAAAAAGGAAAAAAAAGAGAAATTAATCACAAATAATTTGATAACCCAAGATAATTTTATTTCAACATCAAAACAAATTTGTTTTATTTTTCTATTTGTGACATCATATTCGCTTGCTTTCCATACTTACTCGTATTTATGCACTTTGTATTATTATCAAATATTTGAAAACGCACGTTTTATTTCTAATATGACATCATTTCCTATTCTATTTAATTCTTAAATAATTAATTTCATTTTCATTTTTCACGTGGAAAATTTTCACTTGAAAATAAATTGTTGATTAAAAATTATTACTCAGGGGTTTTATTTTACATTGGCAACGATATATGACATCATATTCGCTTGCTTCGTATTTATGCACTTTGTATTATTATCAAGTATTTGAAAACGCACGTTTTATTTCTAATATGACATCATTTCCTATTCTATTTAATTCTTAAATAATTAATTTCATTTTCATTTTTCACGTGGAAAATTTTCACTTGAAAATAAATTGTTGATTAAAAATTATTACTCAGGGGTTTTATTTTACATTGGCAACGATATATGACATCATATTCGCTTGCTTCGTATTGATGCACTTTGTATTATTATCAAGTATTTGAAAACGCACGTTTTATTTCTAATATGACATCATTTCATATTCTATTTAATTCTTAAATAATTCATTTCATTTTCATTTTTCACGTGGAAAATTTTCACTTGAAAATAAATTGTTGATTAAAAATTATTACTCAGGGGTTTTATCTTACATTGGCAACGATAAAGTATTAGCAACGATAAAATAAATTTAACCATTTTGAAAAAAGCTGCAAAACCGGGCCCTTTGGGCCAAACCAACCAAACCAACCAACCATTTTAAAATATACGAAAAAAATGTCCATTTATTCTGTATGAAAATAATGAAATTTTTAATTTTTAAGAAAAATATTGAAATAAAATAAACAAAAACCAGCCTATATTCATCTGAGGGTTATAATCAACTTATATGCAAAGATACAGGATAAATAAATGCTTCCTTTTGACGCTGGCTTCAGCCTAACATTTGCACACAATCAGATTTATAATATTACTAGCTGTTACCCGTGACTTCGTTCACGTAACATTAAAAAAAGAATAAATGCATTAATTTAGCAAAACATTTCACTTGATAATTAACAACATATATAATTTACCAAAGCTTTATCACATTTTATAGGAGACCATACGGTATTTCTTTGCTATAGGGGCCTTGACATAACCCAGTCTTAAAAAAGTGAAATTTCATGCCAAATAATATATACAATCGCGAAAATGAAACTGCAACTAATGAAAAAAAGGAGGACCCAGTAAAATCGTGAAAATTGAGGAATTCCTCTTCGTAAAACGAAAAACAACACTGGCAGAATTCTTCTATACAACAGTGCATCTTAGATGGTATTTGGTGTACAATTTGTATATGTGTGCATTGCTAAATGGGCATTATTATATTGTTTATTTGCATAGACATGTGTTATATATTTCTTACTACATTATCTTGTTTATGTATATATTAAATTAAGTGCTTCACGCTAAGTGGTGTAAATAGTGAACAAACTGCTTGTGGATTTTATACATTGATATAGCTATTTCACAAAGATATAACAATCTGATGCGATTCTAAAATGTAAATAAAGGTTGCTGGAAAGTACTTTAAATTCTGCCTAATTTAACCTCGATATTTTCTCTATCGCGTCAAGAACACTATAAGCAAATAAATACCGACGACACAAATCTGATGATCTAAATTTACATATTTTTGTTAGTATATATAAGATTATTTTAATTTATTTCATGCGCTTGAAATTTTTTACGCTTTCTCTAGAGTTAGGTGTCAAATAAATGTACTTTCTTGTTATTTTATTTTGCCATTTCTATTTATTCTATTTTCCATTCATTCCATTTATGGATATTGATTTAATTTACATATTGGTGTCAAAGAATATTCGGTACTTTTCGGTTAGCCGGGCGCCAGTGGTATATGTACATATATAAATATATATGTATATACATATATATATGTATATATTCATACATATAAGTGTATATATATGTATGTATACATGTATTGGTGTAGATATATCTGTATTATACATATGTGTGAATATATACATGTATATATCTATCACTGGCGCCCGGCTAACCGAAAAGTACCGAATATTCTTTAAAGTTATTATCAGGATTAGGATAGGATACGATTAGGGTTAGGATTAGGAATAAAAATTGAACGACAATGGCATGACCGATTCAGGTTTAAAGTATGAAACAGGATGTCTATTTACATCATGAAGCAATAAGAAAATTAGAAAATTATCGGCTAATATTTTTTAATGCGTTTTACAGTCATAGTTGACATCAAAGGTGAGAGGGGAAATGATCATCTAAAATACCATTAAGTGTTTACCACGCAAAAAACAAATCTGGTTACAACAATGTATTTAATTTTGCGCCAAATTTCACTTGATAAAAAAAAAGGCAAATTGACTATGGACCTAATTTTAGACCCCTAACCTTCCTATTCTCGGAAATTTCCTACCTATATGTTAAAAAAAAATTCTACTATATAGAACGCGCTTTCACGTTTATAATGTTATGAATTGGCACGATCGGCTTGTTCAAGTTTACACAATTCGGCTGGAAGAAAAGATTCATTACTTTTTGATTTCTTCTTTGCTTTTGCATTACGCGAATTTGTTGGTAAAATCGATTTTCTTTTCGATAACATTGTTAAGTTAAAAAAAATATTGTAATTTTACTTAAACATTGCTTTAAAATCTATGCAATTTATCTTATCCTACAAGACTTTACAAAAATCTATTATGAAACAACTTTAAATAAGCTATATTTAAAAACGACAACAAAGTTTTTCCTATTTTAAAACTAAAAGAAATGTAATATTAAATGCCGGTTCGAAACGACGATTTACTAATGTGTTTCGATTGTGGGAAAATGATAGAGAAAAAAATGCTGTTACTTCGACATAATCATGTTAAATCTTTAGCTTTTATGAAAAAAGCAACTTTCTTTTAAAAATTATAGTTATTTTTATTAAGATTTTCTGATTTTCGATAGTTATAATTTTGCGATGCATATCATTGACATTTGCCATACAATATATATATATATATATTTTTTTTTTTTTACTTTTTAAAATTTAAATTAAAAATACGGTAACTTTATATTAGCCGTGTGCAGACGATAAATCGCCAACCTATCCCATCATTTGTATTGAATTAATTAAAAATATAAATCTTTCACTCATTTCATTTAAAACACAGAACTTTAATTTACAACACATACATTTAAAATACATATACAGGGTGATTCATAAAAGATGGGCAGAACTTTAAGGGGTTATAGTACACTTAAAGACAAATAATATTAAATAGGAGACTAAGGGTCCCAGACGTATTCCCAAGGAGATAGGGGGCATTAAAGTTTAGGGTCCGAAATTTCAAATGATTATAAAACATGGAAAAATTGGTCGATTCGTTTGCGGTTTTTGCAAAAAATTTTCTTTATGCCAGTATTTTCTTGAAATAAAATTTTAAAGTTCAATTTCAAAAAATGCCGATAGGGGGCGCTTTAGACTTTGGAGTAACAAACAACTATTTTTTAACGTTATTTTTTGTATTTCTTTAAATGATTTCGAAAGCTTAGACTTAAACTTAAATTTTGATCTAAAAATCTGAGTCCTAACGAGTAGTTAAGTAGCGTAAACTGAAATTTGAAATTTGAAACCCTTCTCCCCCCAGAACAAAAATCAGTTATTCCCGATCTTTGTGTCGTAGATTAGGCTCTAACTACTGCCGCGTTTTGCTAAAATTATTCTTTATGTCAGTATTTTCTTGAAAATAAATTTTAAAGAAAATTTTCAAAAAATTCCGATAGAGGGCGCTTTAGACTTTGGAGTAACGAACAACTATTTTATACCGTTATTTTTTGTGTCTCATTAAATGCTTTCTAAAGCTTAAATTTTCAGCCCAAAATCTGAATCGTTAGACGTGGTTAAGTTTCTGGGGAGAGGGGTTTGAAATTTCTACTCCTGAGCACAGTTCAGTTTACCATGTCCACACATTGTGTGCTGTGATACGAGGTAAAAAGACACAAATTAGGATTATGTTACCAAAGCATATTTATTAACATGTAATCACAATAAATGTTCAAAATTGTGACCACCAGAGGTTATGCACGCAGAACAACGGCGACGAATGGAACGGCGAACATTCGCGAAAACATCAGGCTTTTCGAGCATTTCCCCTACAGCGGCGGAAAGTCTGGCGACCAGTTCCTCGGGGGATTCAATGGGTGTCTCATACATAAGAGCCTTCAATCGTCCCCAAAAAAAGAAATCGAGGGGTGAAAGATCTGGCGAGCGAGCAGGCCAAGCAACAGGACCACCTCGACCAATCCATCTGTTCGGAAATGTGATGTCCAGATAGTTGCGGACGTCTCGTACGTAATGGGCTGGCGCTCCATCGTGCTGGAACCACATGACCCGCCGGATGCGTGGAGGAACAACGTTTAACAGGTCTGGCAGCACATGTTGCAGAAATGTGAGGTATGTTTTACCGTTGAGGCGTTCAGGAAGAAGGTACGGTCCGATTAGGTGGTCTCCGAGGATTCCTGCCCAAACATTGATGGAAAAGCGTCTCTGATGAGCATGTGGATACGTAGCATGTGGATTGACATCCGCCCATACATGTGCATTGTGTGTGTTAAATGTACCTTCACGTGTGAAGGTACATTCATCGGTGAAAAGCACAGTTCGTCCAAAATGTGGATTTAGCGCGTTCTGCTGCAGAAACCAGCGGGCGAATTCAATACGATTTGGATAATCCCCTGGAGACAGTTTCTGGACTCGTTGCACATGAAACGGGAGCAAATGTTCATCCTTCAGTACCCTCCAAGTCGTGGACTGTGAGGTATCCACCTGGCTAGCCACTGTTCGTGTACTTGTACTTGGCTGCGCCGCTACTACATCCAGAATGGCTTCTGCAACAACTACTGATTCGTCCTTTTTTGCACGACCTGCATTCGACCGGGAAGCGAGAAATGATCCCGTCTCACACAACTGTCTGTGCAAGCGCTCGAAAGTTTTGCGGTTAGGCAACCGCCTGTTAGGAAATCGCTCTCCGTACATTCGTTGTGCCTCTGCACCATTTCCATCTGCCGCTCCGTAAATTAAATGCATCTCAGCCTTTTCCTTATTCGTGAAGGGCACCATCTTCCGATTCATTACTACAGCGACTTACACTTGACTCACCGTTCAGTGGTTTTTATGCCTGAATCGTGTCGAAATTTTGCATACGTGTTCTTCTTCTTCCCCATTTGACATTTGCATACTTTCTGTTTCCTTCTTCACCCGGTGACTAGCGTCAGGAATGGAGCTTTAACGTTTGCATGAGCGACGTTTCCAACTGTGCCAGTGCCTTTATGAGTGAATTCCGACTATGCAGTCCTTGACGAAAGTTGTATTTTTGCCTCGTATCACAGCACAGAATCGTTGGGCATGGTTAAGTAGTGCAAACTGAACTATGTTCAGAAGTTGAAATTTGAACCCCCTCCCCTCGCTACTGAACCACGCTCAGCGATTCAGATTTTGAGCTGAAAATTTAAGTTTAAGTCTAAGCTTTAGAAAGCATTTAATGAGACACAAAAAATAACGGTATAAAATAGTTGTTCGTTACTCCAAAGTCTAAAGCGCCCTCTATCGGAATTTTTTGAAAATTTTCTTTAAAATTTATTTTCAAGAAAATACTGACATAAAGAATAATTTTAGCAAAACGCGGCAGTAGTTAGAGCCTAATCTACGACACAAAGATCGGGAATAACTGATTTTTGTTCTGGGGGGAGAAGGGTTTCAAATTTCAAATTTCAGTTTACGCTACTTAACTACTCGTTAGGACTCAGATTTTTAGATCAAAATTTAAGTTTAAGTCTAAGCTTTCGAAATCATTTAAAGAAATACAAAAAATAACGTTAAAAAATAGTTGTTTGTTACTCCAAAGTCTAAAGCGCCCCCTATCGGCATTTTTTGAAATTGAACTTTAAAATTTTATTTCAAGAAAATACTGGCATAAAGAAAATTTTTTGCAAAAACCGCAAACGAATCGACCAATTTTTCCATGTTTTATAATCATTTGAAATTTCGGACCCTAAACTTTAATGCCCCCTATCTCCTTGGGAATACGTCTGGGACCCTTAGTCTCCTATTTAATATTATTTGTCTTTAAGTGTACTATAACCCCTTAAAGTTCTGCCCATCTTTTATGAATCACCCTGTATTACGTACATTTAAAATAATTCCTTTCATGTGAAAAAGAAAAAGAAAAAAATAAGAGAAATTAATCACAAATAATTTGATAACCCAAGATTATTTTATTTTAACATCAAAACAAATCTGTTTTATTTTTCTATATATGACATCATATTCGCTTCTTTTCCATACTTACTCGTATTTATGCACTTTGTATTATTATCAAATATTTGAAAACGCACGTTTTATTTCTAATATGACATCATTTCATATTCTGTTTAATTCTTAAATAATTCATTTCCTTTTCATTTTTCACATGGATATTTTTTACGTGAAAATAAATTGTTGATTAAAAATTATTACTCAGGGGTTTTATTTCATATTGGCAACGATAAAGTATTAGCAATGGTAAAATAAATTTAACCATTTAAAAAAAAAGCTGCAAAACCAGACCCTTTAGGCCAAACCAAGCAAACCAACCAACCATTTTAAAATATATGAAAAAATGTCCATTTATTCTCTATGAAAATAATGAAATTTTGAATTATTAAAGAAAATATTTGAATAAAATAAATAAAACCTAGTCTATGTTCATTTGAGGGTTAGAATCAAACTACATGCAAAAATGCAGGATCATTAAAAGCTCCATTTTGACGCTGGCTTCAGCCTAATATTTGCACACAATCAGATTTATAATATTATTAGGATCTATGTAAATAAAATAACAGTAAATAATCTATCACAAGAAGTAATATGAAAAATGAAATGTTTCCGATGAAGATAATGACGTCATTCGGTAAACAAAAGATGAATTTTCCTCCATGGATATAAAGTATTTTACTAACATTGTGTCCGTGGCTAACGAAAAAGACAGGCTACCGCGGTGCATTCCACTTATCTTTTTTTACAGACCGCTAGAGTGACGTGATTATTACTTCTAGGAAAAGGGCCAAAAATTTATGTGTGACAGAGTTTTGATATCATTAAAAATAGCCTCAACCGGGGGGGGGGGGGGGATATGGGTTTAAGGAGAAACAAGTTGGAAATTGTACGTTAAACGTGACAAATGAGGTGCGTTCGTACTATAACTAGTTTTACAATGTAAAAATGTATGTGTCTCTCTTCGTACACCTGCATTGGTGCATTCGAGCATCACGTGACTCCGGCGGTCTGTAAAAAACGATAAGCGTAAAGCGCCGCGATAGCCTTTCTTTTTCGTTAGCCTCGCACTGTGTCAGTATGACGTCATATTCACTTACCCGAGGCTAACGAAACAGACAGGCTACCGCGGTGCATTCCACTTACCTTTTTTTACAGACCGCTCGAGGCTAACGAAAAAGAAAGGCTACTGCGGTGCTTTGGGCATATCTTTTTTTACAGACCGCGGGAGTCACGTGATGCTCGAATGCACCAATGCAGGTGTACGAAAAGAGCATCACGTCACTCTAGCGGTCTGTAAAAAAAGATGTGGAATGCACCGCGGTAGCCTGTCCTTTTCGTTAGCCTCGAGACCGCTAGAGTGACGTGATACTCTTTTCGTACACCTGCATTGGTGGATTCGAGCATCACGTGACTCCCGCGGTCTGTAAAAAAAGATACGCGTAAAGCACCGCGGTAGCCTTTCTTTTTCGTTAGCCTCGCACTGACCCTTATTCCTGGATCTAAATAGACAGAACTTCTGCTATTTATTTACTTCCTTGGTATGCACAAAATAAAATATTTCTGAAAATTACATCATTTCCATTTAATTATAATAAATATTTAATGAAAGTTTTAAAACAATTGGTTAAATGACTCTTGCTGTAAAATTTCCTATATATTTTCGTGAAACTGATTTTATTTTCCAAGCTATTTATTCCACATACTCTGAAATTAAAAGCTAAATCGTCTGCTTATGGAAAATATCATTTTTAAAACGTGCATTTTCAAACACAAAATTTCAATTTTTACAAAGCTAAATGTCTAGATTTTTACTGAGAGTGGAATGTGGTGTTCATGTGTTGAGTATATCAGTTTTGAGTATGTTTGTGTGAATATTATGCTTTAAATTTGCAGAGTAACTTTCTTTTTTTATTACATCATTTAAATTTGCTAAATGGAAAGTCCTGTGGAAATCGGTGCGGTTACAAAACAGATGATTTCGGCCATGCTTTCAAGGGTCGTATATAAAGTACTTAAACTTATTTCACGGTACAGTGCCTAGAAGTAACTAGTGTGCTTATCGCCAATACAACCATAAGAAAAAAAATGTGTCAGGAAGGAGGAAAACCAAATTCTCCGCCAGAGGGCGTCGAGTTCCCACCGTGGTTATTTGCATTTGAAGTTTCATTTAAAAGGTTTGATCCTAACGTAAGTTTCGATATAATTACGGCTATATTTTCAAACAAACTATACGAATTTTTCTATTTCTCTAATATTTTAAAGTAAACATATATTATAACATATACTATGCTTCTTTAATGATAAATTAATATGGATAATTCCGCAAATACTACGAAAAGAAAAGCTGATCGAACATGCTTCGTTTCTGGATGTTCAAGTGGATATAAAAGTAACAAAACTAAAAATAACTCTATTTTCCACCCCTAAAGACAAAAACCAATTTGAAAAATGGTTAAAAGTCATTCCTCGAGCCGATAAAGACTTGAACCAATATTCAGTTGTGTGTGAATCGCATTTTGGTGAGCGATTTATTGAGAGGAGTTACAAATACACGATTTATTAATTATTGATATCCTAACTCTTAAATTTATTTTAACATGACTATTTTGCTTCATTAGTATGCTTTCATTGAATTATGGTTTTAATACATTCACAAAATCAATGTATTACTTTTGGTAGGGTGTCTATTACTGGAATTAAAATTGTTTGATTTATTTCTTTTATTAAAATTTTGATTCACATTGGGAAATGTGAGTATGAGAATGGTTAAATATTGTTGATAGATTAATATATTTAAAAAAAAAAAAAAAAAAAAAAAAAAAAACTAAAATATAATAAAAACTATTAAATTAAAAGAATTTTTTTTAAAGGATGATTAGCACATCAACCCCAATTTAAAGAAAATGCATTCTTGTAATACTTTCAGGGGAATAATTTTTTTTTTCTAGATTTGAAAGAATCATAGATTTCTCATTTGATGTTTTGTTGGAATACCTTAAATTATTTTACCCAAAACTACGCTCTGAAACAACAAAAATGTGTAACAACTAATCATTATTAATTAAATTTATTATAGCTTGAAATGCTTTGAGCTTGAATTTACATAGCTGTGTTATACAATTATTTTAAATTTAGTATTTTAACTTTTTTATCTAAATTAATTAAAATATTGATTTTGTGATAATGACAATAAATAGTTTAAACAATGAATTATTATCATAAATATTTTATTAATTATTGATATCCTAACTTTTAAATTTATTTTAACATGACTATTTTGTTTCATTAATATGCTTTCATTAAATTATGGTTTTAATACATTCACAAAATCAATTTCTTACTTTTTGTAAGGTGTCTATTACTGGAATTAAAATTGTTTGATTTATTTCTTTTATTAAAATTTTGATTCACATTGGGAAATGAGAGTATGAGAATGGTTAAATATTGTTGATAGATTAATATAATATTTAAAAAAAACTAAAATATAATAAAAACTATTAATTAAAATAATTTTTTTAAAGGATGATTAGCACATCTACCCCAATTTAAAGAAAATGCATTTTTGTAATACTTTCAGGAGAATAATTGTTTTTTCTTCTAGATTTGAAAGAATCATAGATTTGTTATTTGATGTTTTGTTGGTATACCTTAAATTATTTTACCCAAAACTAAGCTCTGAAACAACAGAAATTTTTAACAACTCAATTTACTCTTTAGTTTGTTAAGTGGATGTAAACAAGTTATGTAATAATAAATACCGATTGAAAAGTTGTCAAAATAGGGGTAAAATAATTTAACTGTATAAAAAAGGACATGTTTTTACAACAATATATCGTAGTATGATGTATTTATCCAATATATTGTTTTAGAAATAACTAAATATTGTTGGAAGAAAAACGTCCTATGATAAATTTTGTAACTGTTTGATTTCTTTACAATTAGATTAGAATTAGATTGTTATGAAAGCAGTTACATTTCTCCCCAACTGCATTTTCATTATTACATTTTTTTTCTCATTTATTTTTTATCTAGAGCATTTTTAAGTACTGATTTATTACCGAAAAAATTAGATTTAAAACGATGTTTATGTACAAACGAAAGTTACCATAGCCGCGGCGAGAACACTAGCGCCATCTATCTGCGTCCTCTATTTCAGGGATATAATTTTGACGCCGATAACAACACTATTTACTTCTAGGCACTGTATTCACGGTATCTGCGCTTTGAAAGAAATCTTACAACTATTACGACTGAGTTAACTTTTATTAGTTAAGTTTGAGATTAGTTAAAATAATTGTATTTTAACATATGTTTTATTTTGAAAGGATTTGAGGCTATGATTTCTTTAAACAAAAAATTATGTTATTTTCATAAGGTTTTATTTAACTTGTAACGATCGTATTTCCAGTTTAAAATTTGTACTCGAACTTTAACTCACTTTGAAATATCCGATCGAAGTTACATTTTACATACTGACTTAAATCCGATGACAATGTAATATTATGATTTTCGACGCTTACCATCTTATACATACTTATATTAGAGGATAACACAAAAAAATTCGGATAGATTACCGTCAACAAGTTTAAGAAAGAGTTTTAGATTAGGTAGCATAAACCTGCGATGGTTGTGTTTTTTAACTTTTATAATTACGGTTTTTGTATTTTTTAACGCTGAATAAAAAAAATTACCTTCACTTTTAACCATTATGTTAGGATTTTTCGCAAATCGTAAATTTCAAGGTTAAAAAATAGCAAAAAATCTGATACTATAAAATAGATTTAAGACTTTTTTATTCAGTTTAATTCTTTTTAATTCAATAATTTATTCAAATTTTTGGCTTATACTGGGTTTTTTACAGCTAAACAGCTCAGGGATCCGATCGGGGCCTCCGAGATGTCGCTGTGTGTCCTACACCGGGCCTTCTACAGGTGACGTCACAACCTGCTGACGTCAAAACAGTGATCCATAATAACTTAAAAATTTTCATGTACTTTGTTCGTTTGTACGTATTGTTTACGATAGTATTTTGATTTTATTTATTGTTTTATATAGTAATTAATAATATTTTTCAGTGTATTTAGATTATAATGCTATCAATAATTATTGATTATAATTATTAAAGAAAGTGTAGATTATAGCTATAAAATAATGAGAAGAAAATGTTGTGCTCCTAGTTTCTAATCTAAGTCTTCAAATTCGCTACTGATAATGAAAAGAAGAAATTTTAGCTACGAAAATTACCTTGTGATAATTATTTTTACATTTCAACAGAAGTGGTTTGCATTAAATGTTTCGATATACGTTTCATAATTCGTGAAGCTAAAATTAATATGATGGTATTGAACTTGCTGTGCTGAGAAAAAAAAATAACCCTAACAACGAATGTCCATCCTACTGTAATGGAAATATTCCGGCATATTTGAATGAATTTGTACTTCCAAATCAAAAAGAGTCATATGATCTTTAGAAAAAAAAAAAAAAAAAGAAGCAGACGATAAACAGTTTAAAAAATGATTTTGAAAGAAATACTGTAATAAATTGAATGAAATCTGGATACATTTAGTTAGAAGTGAGTGTGCTTTGTTTATAAAATTAAAAGTAACTGATTTACACAACTTAGTAGTTCTACGTAGTTCCATTTAACATTTTAGCTAACTTAAGTGTACAAATATATTATGAAAATAAAACTTTTGATAAGTTAATTTGAGTGGTTATTAGGTCCTAGACCCAAGTACAATAAATAGACAATTATTAAAATATTACAAGTCAGTTACAAAGTTAAGATAGAAAATTGGGTACTTTTCGGTTAGCCGGGCGCCAGTGATATATATATATATATATATACACACACACATATATATATACACATATCTACAGACACATATATGTATGAATTAATATATATATATTTATATATGTACATGTATCACTGGCGCCAGGCTAACCGAAAAAGGCTTATGGCGAGAGAAGGAAAGTTTGCAACATATTTTCTGGCAACCTATTCGTAGTTTCATATAAATAAGTATTTTTTTTTTCAATATTTATATAATTTATTTAATATAAAGAAGCCATATATCTCTTTTTATATGCAGGTAGAACAGAATTGTATATATAAATAATTTTATATATATAAATAAACATAAAAGTTCATTAGGTTTGTTTTCATAATTGTGTATATAATTTAAAAACATATCTAACTTTCTGAAGCCCGGATTACGCCAAAGCGTTAAAAAAAAGTGCCAAGGTCTCTATAGTTAAAAAATGTCGATTTCTCTATTTAAATTGACATTTATTGTGTTTTGGTGGTTAAATTATGGTATGTAGTTGTAAAAGGGAGGAATGGGATTGATTTTGTAAAGTTTTTGGTAGATTTATTATATTTTTTGTACGTATATTTATTGTAAAATAATGTGTTTAGGAAAAGGTAAATCAATGGGTTCAATCTGATTTATTAATCTTAGCATTTTTTTTAATTTAAAACTTTTAATTTCCTTTAATAAAACAAGTGTATTGATTCCCTTTTATTTCACGATTATGAAATTTAATATTATTTATGTAATCACAAATTATAAGAGCGGAAATGCTCTTTTTATTACATCTTTCTGCTGCGATACATTGACCAAAGTGGATCACTACTGTGACGTCACTAATACTTGTAGCAGGCCCGGTGAAGGACACACAGCGACATCTCGGAGGCCCCGATCCGATGCGGTTGGGAGGGGAGAGGGGATCAATTTTAACTTTGAAATTTGCGATTTGAGAAAAATCCTGACGTGATGATTTAAAATGAAGGTCATTTTCGGATTCAGTGCTAAAAAATACATAAGAATCAATTTTCAAAAGTTAAAAAACATGGCACAACCCAAAATTTTAAAGACAGTGTAATCTAACAGCATTATAAAATCTGTATCATTTTGTAAAGAATTGAGGCTGTTGTTTTTCATTCTTTTATTTAACAAAAATTCTGTTATTTTTATCCTCTTATATGCTCAGTACAAATTATATATTTTGCATTAATATGTCAGAATCATTATAGATTTCCCATTTATATTAGATTGCAATGTTAATTTTGCTCTCATTTATTTTTTTGATATATTTGACGATTATTTATATTTCTACTACATTTGTGAATGACCCCTATTTTGCAGCAAAAAATATACTCCAACTTTAAACAGCTATTACTCGGTGAATTTTAATGTTAGATGAATGAGGCTTTTTTTGTCTTACTTGTTAGTGTCACAGTAAATTTTTAGTAAATATCACTTATAGGACCGGGGACCGTATAAAAATTTAAATTTCGTAATTTTTTAATAAGTGTTTTTCTTGACCCAAATCGCTTTAAAAATAATTCTTTACCTTATTTAAACCATTTTTGTAATTGGAAGTATGCATCTAGGACCAACGGTTGCGAAAATAAAAGTCGGTCAGGTTATACGTGGACACCCTGTATATTAAAAATGGTGTCAAATAACGATAAACCCGCCGCTAGGAGGCGCGGTTTAGTAAATACGATATTTATTAAAAAACCTCCCTCTCCCCTCCCCATCCCCGTAAATAAAAGACAATACAAACATTTCTTTAATTAACACCATTGTCAATTAGGCTTTTATTTCTTTACCATAAAAATCAGGATTTTTATAAACTAAAAACTTGTAGGTTGAATTTTTCGATTTTTAGAAAATAGTACGAATCAGATTGCACCTATATTCCAATTTTGAAATCCGTATCTTATGTACATTTTAAAATACCTAATGTACCTTAAAATCGCTGAGTTAAAATTGAAGAATTTAAAATCTGGCATCAATGTTTGTGGCAGCCCTGAACTTGCTTCTTCATTGATTGACAGCTGTGCTTTTGACTTCATTAAAAATTAAATTTCATTAACACAAAATTCGTAATTTGGATTCTAATTACGTGATCTTTATAAAAATTAGATTTCTGAGTTCTCTGTAAAAAAAAAAAAATGGCATAGATGACTAATTTTCAAATTGATAAATGCAATATTTCAAAAATTTTTAATAGAGTCGGAATCATTGACTAGAAATATGTCAATGGTCGGAATTCTTTCAGTATAAAGAAATGCGGTTGTGTTTCATTCTTTCCTGGGCGGATAGTTGCCTGTTTCCAACACCTGTATCTTCATGAGATAAAAATTGATCGTTTCTCGACTTAAAATTAAAAATTTTTAATTGATACCTCTGTTTCAAATGGGCAGAATTTTTTTAACGCCTGTATCCCGAATTTCACATGGATAGCAGGGTTATCTTTCCTATGTCTTTGAAAACGGCGATACTGCGATTTCGTGTGGGTTTGTCTCTTTCGGATAACCCCGCTAGCTCCTTTGCAGGTACAGAATCAGTGGAGAATGCAGTTCTTTCTTTGTTTCGGTAAAAATGTTTCTTTTTGGCTAATTTCTTATCGCATTTTTGTGATCTTTGATCAGTTTTTAATTAATATCTACTCTAATTTTCAAAATATTAAATTTCTGAGACCCAGGTGCTCCAGGAGAGGCCTTGGACTATCCTCACCTAAATTTCAGACTTCTAGGTGCGCTAGATTTTCCTAGCCGACAGACACACACACAGAGCGAAACTTTCTTTTATTAGTATAGATATCAGGTCATTCGTTCAGAATTGAATTCCACAAAATAAATAAGCATAATTGAAAATTTGACATAAATTAGGGCTAATTGCCATTCACCTTCATTTCAGCATAAAGTGTTCAATTTATCCATTAAATACGCCACAACCGATGAACCAGTCGTTTCCTTCCATAGGACTCGATAATCGGAAGTTGCGGTACAGTAATGGGTCGTTGGGGTGGTTCGACATTAGCCTAGGACCCGGTTCCCTCTTTGGGGTTCCGGCTACGAAGTCGTCGGATCGTCTCAGCGTCTGCCTAAGTGTTGTGGGGTGGTGTCCTTTGTCTTTGGACTTCACCACATGTCGCACTGATCTCTGTCGTCATTCATTTTGGGAAAGGGTAGAGAGGCGCAGGAGGCTCACGCCCCCGTCCGAAGAGCACCAGCTTGGAGGTGCCTGGGTAAACAAGCCCTCCTTGGTTGTGATCTCACATGGATTCACGAGAATCTGGATTAGGCAGTGGAGTACGACTGCCTTCGGCAGCCGTAGCTTGTCATTATATCCATTAAATAATATAATTAACTATATTTTAAAAATTCAATGACTAGAAATTTAATCAGCAATGTACTTCGTACCAATCTTAAGAAAATATCTAATATTATCCTGCAACTATCCAAATAAATATTTCCAAATTATTTCAATTATGCCTAACAGAGGGGATTTCGTGTTAACAGAAGCACTTGTGTTATTGATGCATATACAGTGTAGCACAAAAGTTTATGCAAAAGCTAAATGTTTTTATAAAATGAAAAATATAACACTGGAATACTTTGAAATTTTACTGTATTTAAACAATTGGATTACAAATTCATGTTTCAAATTCGAAAACAATCATTGAAAGGAAAATAATAAATTATAAAAAAATCAAAATTGTGATGTTGCAAAAGTTCATACACAAAATATGTGAAATATTTACATTTCACAAAGCACAAAATCCTTTAGTAGCCTATGGTATTTCCACTGCACTTGATGAGATCGAATATGTGATTTTCCATTGATAACACGAAAGTATGGAAGGTTTCGGGAGCAAGTCTGTACCAGGCTTCCTCAATCGCTGATTTGAGCTCTTGTACTGAGCAATACTGCTTTCCCATTCTTGTAAACGTCACATGAGAGGATTCCCCAGATGTTCTCTATCGGATTGAAATCTGGGAAGTGTGTATCAATGCATTGTCTTGCTGAAAGGTCCAGTTGAGACCACCTAGGAGTTCACCAAACGTACTCTTTGGATGTTTCCTCAAGTCACGGACCATCTGGAAACCTCTAAATTAAATTTTTCAAAAATAACACTAATCTATTTGTCACGATAATACATGTGCTGTTTTGCCCATTGAAGTGTTGCTTGTTTGTGACACTGTTTCAGAAAATGCTAATTTTTGTTTTTTGATGAATCCTGATTCCGTGATACGTCTGTGTATGGTGTCACGTTGATATTTTTAATTCAAGTCGATTTTTTATTCGATTAAGAGACAAATTACCAGTTACAGTCATTCTTTTAATTCTTCTATCCTCAGGAAATGTGATTTTCTTGGCCTTCCTGTGTGATATGCATTTTTGAATTGTTTTCCACATTGCAAAACACTATAAATACCACGTTTAAACAGATTTAAAATAAGTGAAATTTGCAAAATGTTGTTTTGCCCATTGAAGTCTTGCTTGTTTATGACTCTGTTTCAGAAAATGCTTAGTAGCTAATTTTTTATTTTTGATGAAGCCTGATTCGGTTATTCGTCTGTGTATGGTGTATCACGATGACATTTTTGATCAAAGTAGATTTTTTCATCTGATTAAGAGACAAATTGCCAGTTACAGCCATTCTTTTAATTCTTCTATCCTCAGGAAATGTGGTTTTTCTTGGCCATCCTGAGTGATACACATTTTTGAATTGTTTTCCACGTTGCACAACACTATAAATACCACATTTAGACAGATTTAAAATAAGTGAGATTTGCAAAAGAGATTTACCTTCAACTTTCAGCTTCCAAACTTTCACAAATTCTTCAGACATAAACAGCAGAGATTTCGGCATTTCGATAACTCGTACAGCGATCACTACACTTTATAATCTACGAAAAAGTCTCACCGATCCTCCACTTATCATGTTTAAAGAGATATTTGCATAAAAATCTCATTTGTGCATAAACTTTTGCGACATCACAAAAAATGTTTTTTCGCAATTTCTAATTTTCATAAAATTTTCATAACTATGAATTTTTTCCAAACTTGAGATAGAAATTTATGATCGAAGTATTCACCTACAGTAGATATTTGAAAACATTCCATTGTACAATTTAATTTTATTAAAATATTTGTGTTGTGCTTAAACTTTTGTGCCGCACTGTACCAGTTTATATTGTTTATTAAACATGCATCTGCTATTTGATTTTCTCTGAAATTTTTCTCAAGAAATAATTGTGTTTTGCTGTTAGAAAATGATTTATTAGAAGGTCAGCGTTGTTTATTTCTGCATAGAAGCTAACTATTGTTTAAATGAGTGATTTCCAACCTTTTTACATTATTCCTTCACAACCAAAGATAACTTGCAGTAGCACCTTTCTCATTCTCCCCAACATATATTTATTGCCCCCAAAACAATATCAATTCGCTTAATTTTTTGCAAAATAATAATGTCATAGGGCTTGATTAAACATATTAAGAAACAGTACAACTATATGAATGGAAAATAAAAAAAGTATTTTTAAAAATAAAGTTAATATCTGATTAAAATTTTTACCAGAAATTTATTTTCCTTAAAAAGTTTCAATATACATTGAAATTTGTTTCCAATTTTTTTTAATGACTGTATATTTTAGTCTGAAACCCGAGCTTCTTTTACATTGCTACAAATGATTGATGCTTGATTTTAACTGTGTCATAAGCAGGTCATTCTCCAAATTAAGATGTTTTCAACTTCATTGATGCCATTGTTTCTTTCTTTTCAATTCGTTGTTGTTTTGCTGCACATCAATTTTTCTAGCAATAAATATTTAATTTTTCTGGTAAATCATAACACATTAGATGCACTAATAAATAAGTCACCACTTGCTCTTTGAAAAACCTGTGCATGTTTTTCTTGAGATAAGCTAAAATATTTACAAACATTGTCGTTATTAAAACTGAACTAACTGATCTGAAGGATCTATTTTTCTTTTACTGCCTCTAGCGAGATACCAAGTGGGTGAGAATATAAGTTCTCATTGTTTTTAGTGGAGCTGAAAGAAATGTTATTGGTTTGTGCCTCTCTGTGCCTCCTTTAGGAGGCACATAACACCTCACCAGTTGGGAGTCAATGGTTTAAATCATATCATTAAAATCGTAACAGATTATAATTATATGTTCAGATGCAATTTGGAACAGGCATGAAAGCAGAAAATAGAAAAAAAGGTAGAATTTTTTTTTTCATCTATACAATCACGACAATTTAGATACATTTTAACAGATATCTGTGCAATAATATGAAATATAATTGCACATACGATTGTTATTTTCTTTTCGTAATTCATTAAAAATAAAACATATGTAAACTAATACGAAATGACTGACTAGGTTCACTGAATTAAATGAATTTAAAAAAGAAAAAAAAGGAAAATGGAAGGTAATTTGCTAAAGGTGTAAATTCAAATATATCTGATGAATTTATGTGAAGTACACAGTGATTAATTTACTTAAGCAAATATTATTCTGAATGGCTTGGCTGTTTAACATTTTCCCCTCCTTTCTAAGGAAAAAAAATCTCCATGCTAAATATATGAACATCAAAGTGATCTCTGCTTTAAAAATATATAATTGAAATTACCCAAATATTTTTGTGTAAATGAGACAAAATATTCTAATACAAAAAGAATCTTACGAAGACTTCCCTTGTAAAGTCTAAAAAAATTTCACTCCGAGAAGACACTTTAAACAACTTTTTTACATTATTTTGAGATGTTCATAAAGTAATCTGACCTATGATTTGATTACTCACAGTGGTTCAGAAACACAGTCGAGCAAACAAAATGACCAAGGATTAAATTTACCAGACCCCTCTCTTATATGCTTCTAATACTTATCTTGTATTTTTAAATTCAGAGAATGTCCAAAATTGCTTTCAAAAAGGTGGAATTTTGTGCCTTTTGGAGGCAACTCTTTGAAGCCATGTTGGAGGTTATGTTTGAGCAAAATCCTGACTATCTATCATTACATGATCAAGAGTAGTTTGGAAGTTATTTTCGAGCAAAATGCTGATTATCATTAGATGATTGACAGCAATTTGGAGATAATGCTTCGAGTAAAACGGAAGTAACTTTGCACCACTTAAAAAGTGATAAAGTAACCTTGCAAAACATTTTTATTCTTTTTCATTCAGAAAAAGAACAATGGAAGAATTAATCATCGGGATGAAAAATTATAACAAAACTTCAGAAAAGCATAGAAACCAATCAGCAATAGGCAGATTGTAGCATTTGCAATTGTAAATTAAGAAAAATTGACATTACCCAAGTATTATTGAAAGTTTTGATGAAGATGAGATGATAGTGAGTGAAATGATGAAATCTTTAAATAACTGGAAATGGTTTGTGAACATATCTGATTTTTTTTTATGTATAAATTGGAAGAACAGTTAGTAGCAGATATAAAAATGTCCTGTTTAACAAAAAATCTTTATTTCCATTCATAAACAGAAAAAATTTACTGTGATGGATTCAAGTTGATATGATTTTTAATAACTTTTCAATCCATGTGGGCCAAGATTAAGGCCAACGGATGCCTGAAATGTTCATATGAAAAGATGAAAATTATGTTAATGCTGTTTGAAGTGTTGTTTGAAGAAATAAATGCTGTTTGAAGTGTTGTTTGAAGTGTTGTTTGAAGAAATAAATGCTGTTTGAAGTGTTGTTTGAAGAAATAAATGCTGTTTGAAGTGCATTCAAGTATTTTTTTTTATATTTAAAAACATTTACAAATAAAGAAAGGAATTAACACTATTCTTTTTAAAAGCATTTATTTATTAAATAATATGGAGTGGAATTAATACTTGAATCAATAAAAAACATACATTAAAGATAAATTTACGAGTTCATTTTTTCATTCTGTTTCACCTTTACAAAAGTTGTTTTCAAAAGAAAAACAATGAATAGATAAGTACTGATTTTTGCCCCCCTCCCCCAAGGGTGGATTCAAAGAGGTGGTCAGAGGGTCATAAGATCCCTTCCTCTCTGAACTAACAAAGTTTTGATACAACAACCCTTTTTTAATATAAATACATATATAAACGGGTTTTTTCAAAAAACCCACTCAACAACGCAAATATTTCTCACACACACAAGTTCATTTAAAACAAAAATACCTGAAATTTGCAGACATTACTCTCTAGTAGAAACAAAAAAATCAAACAACTTTGTTAATTTCCTTATATACTGAAACATCTACTACAATTGTAACTGACTGCTTTCTCATGATGATCTTTCCATAACTGCAGAGTCCCAAAAAAAGATGAAAATGTCATCTTTGACAATATTTTTTAAAGATCTTTTGCCTTTATAAGAAAATGGGAAACTCTGTTCGATTTTTTGGTATCTGAACAGATTATTCAAAATTTTATACATTTATGAATATAGCTGCAAAATATATGCATTTACTAATATTGTTGTTGTTGTGGTGGTGGTGTCAGAGAAAGTGCTGGTGCCAGAGCCTCAAGAGAGGTTGGACTTTCAGAGCTGGTCTCCTAATTTTGAACCAATTCCAGATGAGAGACCTGCACTTTGATTGGCATTCCCAGAGGTATCGTTTTCAAACTTGGAGGCATTGGAGCCACGAACAGATTTCACGTGCACTAGCTCCCATTAACGTACACGGTCACACAGCAGCCACAGTCGAGAGAGGTTGTCACCCTCCCAAACACTGACCACGGTCGATGCTGCTTCACTTTCGGTGATCTTACAGGAACCGAGCTTAATCATTAGCACTACTGCAGGACTGCATTTACTAATGAAAATGACAATTGTCTCATAAAACAGCTAGATTGGAGTTGTAGACAATCTTAAGATATAAAAATTGCTCATGAAGTGATGTGAACCCCCCCCCCCCCCCTCTCAAAAATGAGACATGACCTCTCTCTAAATAGAAGGTTGGATCCCCCCCCCCCCACCACCACCAATCAATATGACGTCAGCATTACTCACGGACATGTTTTTTGTTTATAATATAGATTTAAGATCTATATTTACTCTCTGTCACATAGATTTTTATTTGAAGATTGTTTTGAAGCAAAAACATGGGTTTATTAGCAAATTTTAATTTTCAATTATATCAATATTGTAGTGACAAATTGTAGTTTTTACATATGTTAATATGTGAAATATAAATTAAAACATATAAAAACTACAATAGTGTTATGATGACTCCATTTAAAAAAAAAAAAAAAGATTTAACTTAAATACAAATAAATAAAAATTTGTCATATAAATCTATGTTTATGATATTGTATAACACAGTTTAATTATAAAAAAAAAAGATCGTATGGAAGGACTGAGGGGGGAATCAATGCTTATCTACTCATATCCTTTATCATTATTTTATTTTTTCAGAAACAATATTGTTGGTGTAAATTTTACAGTATATTTCTTTAGTTTAAAACAGTGAGTTATCAAGTTCCTTATAAAATATAGAAGAAAATCTTAAAAAAGAGAAAACTTTTATATGAGGAGGCATTAACTTTAATGCATGCATTTTTCATGACATTACTGATAGAATTGAAACAAATTCATGTAACTATACATAGAATATAAAGAAATGCAAAATAGTAAACAATATATTTTATAAAAAATTGCTAACAGATATTTAAGAATGCATCTTAAACAAAACTGGAGTTTTTAAATAACACCAATAATAAAATAAAAAGCACATAACAAAAAATAAACTTTTAACTAAAATGCAGAAAAATCCTACAATTAAAGAAATCTGATGTTTTTGACATTTAATGTGTAGTGATTATTCTAATGTTTAGTAATAAAATTAGTAATTTCGATAAAATATTTAAAATTGAACATAATTCTGTTACTCTATAAAAACTCAAAGAACAGCATTAAATGAAAATTATATTGATTAGGCACTAAGTGTAAATGAGACTTATGGTATCTCTAAAGCAGTATTTTCAACTTTCTTTTTTTTTTTCTTTTTTCTTTTAATCTCAAGATACATTTGAATGCATAATTATAATTTAAATTTCTTCAGAAAGCATAAAGATTTTTTTTTAAAACTAGACAAAGGGAAAAAAAAAACAGACGTACATGTACAGTTTTAAACCAAAAATCTAGCTGGAATATGATTATTTTTTAATATAAATTGGAGAAATTTCCAGAACATTAATTTTTTTTTTTTTGGAAGAATACGTTTCAATTATTCACAATTGAGAGAAAACAACTGTAATCTGGAATTTTTCTCTGCAACTTAGCCATTTTTTATTTCTGCTGTTTTGCTTTTAAATTTGCTCATGTATAAATGTAGCATGCATTTTAAACAAAAGGATGTCTTATCTAATACAAAGAAATTGTGCCAAGTATAGGTACGTTGGTGTGCAGATAATTATATTCCTCAAAATTTGTGTACAATTAATCTCAAATTTGTTTAATTTTGTCTAATATAATGTTTATCCAGCTTACAACTTTTCACTAGTTCAAATATTTCTTACATTTCAGATCCTATTCGTACAAGAGCAATGATTTTTCTCAGAAAGCATTAAACTTTATCATAGATGGCATTTTTTGGTAGCAAATTCTGGCTGGTAGTTATTCTTTTACTTATAAGGGACCCACTGATTTTTATGAGCTAACTTTGTCCTTAAAGAAATATTATGACAGTCAGTGATTTAACTACAAAAACTTTTGAGTTTTATTTTGATGAATTCAGTTCTTTCTTTCCTTTTTTTAGAAACTATTTTATATAAATAAACATTTAAGGGTCTTTATTACATTTGTTTAATGATAAAAGAGGTAAATATTTTTTATATTATTTGAAAAATGTGAACATTCTTCAATTAAAGAAAGTTAGCTTAGTTTAAATGAAATCGACTAAAAAAGGAAAAAAAAAAAAAAAACAGTTCAATAAACCTTTTAAATCATCATATTTTAAAGTTTAATTGCCTACTGGTGACTTACAAATAGTCCTTTTCAAAGTTTTTAGATGGAACATTACTAAAAATTCTCATATCCTCACACCAGTTGAAAATCACTGCTCTAAAATCACAAAGTAAATGGGATTAGAGAAAAGTATAAGTATCAATTTAAAAAAAATAGTTTTAACAAGACAAACTATGTACCATTTAAAATGTATATTTATTTAATAACTTAAAACAAAACAAAACAAAAGAAAATCACTGTTTAAAGACAATTTGTGACTTTGACATACAACTGCATAAATAAAAAAAAAATTAAGAAAATAAAAACACAAATTACAGAACCTTAAAACAACACATCATTTTTTCAGAGAATAAATTAATTCCTTCAACCTCTCTCTAGAATTAGAAATAACACTAGAAGGCACTATTTGAGATAAAGGACGTCTGTCACCTAAAACAAACTTTCGGCACAATCCTTCTGTATTGCAAATAACATGCATACCACAATCATAAGAATTATTCTGTGGAGTACAAGTCATTTCTTCAACAATGGGGTCATGGACAAACTTTGAAGAATCACGCAGAAACACAGCTAAGATTTTTGCTAAACTTTCAGCAACTGATAAATTACAGCTTGTAGGAAGAGAATCGTAATGTTGAAAGGAATTAGCTTGCGCATTGTACACTAGAAGGCTCCAATGTGTGCCGCCTGGTACAGTTTGTGCCCTGCAATCATTAACCGGAAAGAAGACATACTCTTTTTTGTGTAACTCTAAGCCTTCAATAGTTGACTTCACATCTTCTAAATTCACAAACTTAAGATACTGAACAGTTTGAGGACAAACAAATCCTAGCACATCTTTATGTTCTTTATACGATTCATTTTCCAAATATTCAAACCAAAATGCAATAATAATATCATTCAGCCAATTAGGAGCATTTAACAGATCAACATCTGACTTTCTAAGCAGGCTATTTTCATAAGTAAGAACTACAGGGTCACAAGAAGACATATTTTTCCCTATGGTTAGGTACAACTAAATCCCTAATGTAGATTCTAACTCAGGATACATCCAAGCATCATCTTTTAACTTGTCTGCTAATTGTCGTAAATTTTCCAATCTCTGCATATGAAGCTCTGCAAAATGAATAATATTCAGTTATACTAAAAATTAGAATTACTTTGAAATACATACAAAATAATAATAATAATAATAAAATACAGTCGAAAGCCATTATAACAAACCTTCAATGAACTACATATTTGTGGTTTACTACAGACAGGGAGCCAGAAACTTGTTAAAGCAGGTGTGGGGAATTTGTATAAAATTTAGAGATATATGTAACAGTGGAAAGTTTATTGTAGGTTAGAACTTAGTGCTCTTTTTACATTGCAGAAATTTAGAAAAAGATTATATAGCAAACAATTAAAAACATATAAAAGTTTTTGGTGTACTTTTTTATAGACTCCATGTTTAAAAAACTGCCTAAAAACCACTCGTCTAGTTAGAAAATCTACTCTCCAGTGGTGAGTAGACTTATGTAATTCCCAACACCTGATCCAAAGTATAGATGTGTAAGAAATTTGAAAAGGACAAAAATTTGGTTCATTTGATCCAGGGGTTTGGTTATAGCAAAATCAGACTGTATTTTGAAAGTAAAATTATCTTCAAACAATATCAACCTTTTACAGGACAATATTCTCAATTGAGAACACTGAATAACAAAAAATAATAATTTATTTCATACTGACTCAAAAAAATTATATATTAATATTGAAGTCAATATAGATTATTGTAACAGCTTAAATTCTAGAGATTCTCTAAATTATGCTTAGTCATAGGATAGGAAATGTGCAAAAAATCAAATTGTTGCCAGTTTTCAGCAACCAATTTAAATATTTGTATAAAATTTAAAAACGATACAATAACTCAGAAAAATCAGTAGACATATATGAAATGATTCACACTATTAAAAGAATACAAGATATAATAATAAACAATGCATCATCATAATTTGTTAAATTCCTAAGTTCTCAATTGAGAAAAAATCATAAAATTAATACCTTACCCTTGAACTTCTTTATAACCAATTCCCACAGCATTTTATATTAAATGGAAATCGCCCACATACAATGTCAAACAAACAGTTTTGACAATTATTTGCCAACAAAACTATTTATCACAAACAAGTTATTTTGACAACTATTACTTGTTTGGTAATTATAATACTTTCACAGAAATTTTAAAAGCTTTTGATTTGTACAAATTAATAGAGAAAGCTTGTCACTATAAACTTAAAAGTCAAAAAAAAAAAAAAAAAAAAAAAAAAAAAAAAATCCAAAATTCTGAAAATTAAGGGGTTTTTTTGTGGGGGGGGGGGGGGGGGGGGGAGGGGGGCTAAGTGAGTAGGCTAAATATCAAGATAGAGAAACCTATTACATTAAAATTTAGATTTGAAATGAGATTTTAATTTACAAAGCATTATCAAGAAACCTATATTGAAATTACATATATACAAATTCCCTTAATAGCCACACTTTAAAAAAAATGTTATATGAAATAATGGAGAATAAACTGATAATCATTTATCTTATGTAACTTTACAGGGAACTGGAAACAGAGCAATTTTTTTTTTTTTTAAATTTAAAAAAAAAAAAAAAAAAAAAAAAAAAATCTATGAATTAACCAGACTCTGTATATTTACATCTGACTTAGTAATCTACTTATAATAAAATCCGAAGGCAAGAAAGTGTCTGTAACCATTCCGGGCAGGACCACTCTGGTCAGCGAATCGACAGTAGTTAAACGCCATGTTAGGCTTAATGAAAACCATATACTAACATATGACAACTAAACGATAATTTCTTCTACTTGAAATCATGTTTGTTCTGCATATTTTCACATAAAACAGGTATATCTTATCCAATTATAATGTATTAAGTTCCCAATTAAAAATAAGCTATTATAAACATCAGATTACTAGATATAAACAAACAAACACTGTTGCCATTCAGAATTTCTGAATCTTTAACAAATGAATGATTCTTTGAACTCTTCATTAAAAAAATATAGGTTAATTATCAGATTCTGTTCTTGAAATATTTGTAAAAGGATATTAAAGTCTTTAAATATTTTAATTTTGTTTAAAACCTTCAAAAACTATTTTTGCAGCCATCCTTCGTCAATTAATATAAATAATCAAACTTTGTTAAAAATACAAGTTAATATTTGCATATAATTAGCATATTAAAATTTAAAGTGAAATTTTCAGAAATTACATTTCACTTTGCTAATCATTATTATTATTGTTGCAAAAAAAAAATGTAGTGAGTCATTCACTTTCGAGAATTATTCATCAAAATTATTTGTACTGTACTGATTGCCAATTGGCAATGTGTGTTTTCCTGTTTTAACATCTTTGTTGATCCTTCTAAATGCTGTTTTGAATACGTGGTGGATTTGAATCTGTTCAAACAAATCAGTTTTTATTGTTGTTTTATATAGTTTAAGGATCGTTTTAGCGATGCCTGATGAAAATGATGAAACAGTCGCAGTGACTTGCTCGGCAATCAGAAGCAACATTGGACTGTATAAGGGAAGATGGCGCCATCTACCAGTAGATAATTCAAACAAATTTTTAAATTTTGTTTCCATCGTCAATAAAATGATTTTTTTCTTATGAAATGTAATTAAAATATAAGGAATAAATAGCACCAAGTAATTTCCATTTAATTTTGCTTATATAATCAAAAAATAAGCTATGTGGTGAGTCAAGCTCTTTAGAAACTCATTGATAACACTTTTTTTACAGAAAACTTCACACATGGATTATTATTTTTTTTTAATATTTAATTTGAATGCTTTGTCCATTCGTTGAACTATTTCAAAAATTGAATATTGAGTCAATATCCTGTCATTTTTGACGGGGGAATATATACTAGTTTACTAGATAAAAACAGAAACCAGGTGTTGTTTTGCAAATTACATTGTATGAGAGAGTTTCACATCTTCCATATTATAGCACCAGCAAAAATCTCTTAAAAAATAGGCAGGAAATTTATTGTTACAAAATCTCACAATTAATTTAAAACTACAACGTCACAGCGATAAATTGGAAGTCTTTTTCTATACAAAATTTCCAATGCAAGCACTAATTTCCTCCACCAATCTATAAACATGTGAACTAATAATCTTGATTAATTACAAAGACTCTCTTTGTCAAAAAAAAAAAAATAATAATAATAATAATAATAACTGTGCACAAAAACTGTACAGCTAAAATATTACATGTATATTACTGTAATTCCTATACAAAATATCTTATCTATATTACAGATAATATGCGATCCAATCTGGGCTTTCTGGGTTATAGAACATAGGTGAAAACTAGGGATGTAACGAATAGTGATTTGGCAGAATAGCCGAATACCGAATATTTGGCTAAATTTTAGGCCGAATACTGACTTTTTTTTTAAACATTATTATAATTGTTTATTTATTTAGTTTTTCAATTTTAAAATCAAAAATTAAATTAAGGACTAATTGAAATAATTTTTTTTGTTTGAGTGTTCAAAAATCATAACAGCTGAATGTATTTTTGTAATATTTGAAATACTTTGATGCCAATAAGATAACATTTGACTTTCAAAAATGTAAATAATAATTTAATTCATATATATATATTTTTAATCCATAGATAGTTCTAGTAATTTATATATTTTTTACCTAAAATAGAAACTCATTACCTCTGTAAAAATGAAACTTTTTATTTTAGTAAAATTATTTAACCCCCAAAAATAAGAATTTGCATGTGTCCTCTGTCTTTTTATATCCTTTCTCATGCAACTCAAACTTAGTAAATTTACATTCTGTATGTCAAGAAAAGGGTTATTTTCTTAAAATATAATATCAGTTTCATTTTGGGATTGCTTTTCAGAAATAAAAAATAAGAAGTCATCACTGCCAAATTTGTCAAATGAAGTTAATAATAATACAGCAGATAAATTAAGAGAGGTAGATTGCTATTTTGATAAACATTTAATAGCTAGGACAGAGTGTCCATTTAACTGGTGGAAAACAAATGCAGAAAACTTTCCAAGGCTTGCAAATTTAGGAAGAAATCATCTGCCAGCTCCTGCCAGCACAGTATATAGGTATATAGTGAATGTTTGTTTTTTGACGCTGATAATATATATGAAACCAAACAAAACAGACTTCTTGAAAACACTGAAAAGTAGTTATTTTTGCATCACAATTTCAGGTTTTACAGTGGTAAATTATTTTGTTACCCCTGTATATTATTTTGAAGTAACTCATTAAATGGTTTTTCAGTATAGGTAATAGTTTTTTACTTTTCAATGTATCAAAGTCATTAGTTCGTTTAATCAACATCTAATGTTTAATTTTTAATTAGTAAAGTAATTGTATAGTCCTATATTTATTCAAATTTTTTTATTTAAAAGTAAAACTAAAAACTAGAAAAATGATTTAATTTGTGAAAGATTAAACATTTTTACAAGACAGTAAAATATTTATTTTTAATATTTATGAATTTTATTGTTTAAGAAACTGTTATCATCATTATAAATCAGATTAAAAAAATAGATATAAAGTTAATATTTTTAAATTCACTGAAGAGATTTAAACTTTAAATACAGTATATATTTTGCATTTTAATGTAAAAGAAATTAATGTTGCAATACTTACTTAAATTCACATGATGCCTAAATATGCAGCAAGAAAAATATTTTTATTTATGTAATATCAATATACAGTTATTTATAAGTTGTCATGAAGCTTTAAAATTTCATAAGTATTAGGATTTCTTTTTCTTATAATAATTAATGTATTTAGATATAATTTTTTAATATTGTTTGTTGAAAATATTTAAAATCATATTTTGTTTTGATTTTGTGGAACTTATTTAACCAAATATCTTAGAATATTCGACAAAACATCAAATTATATTCGGCCGAATATTCAGTTCAATATTCGGCAAAAGGGCCGAATACCGAATAGTGGCCAATATTCATTACATCCCTAGTGAAAACCATTTTCTTCTAACTCTAATAGATTTTTTGCATTTAATATTTTTCCATTTGTCCATTAACAACACCAAAAATGAATTTTTATATAAAAAATATCAATAATGTATTCAAATAAAGTTTTGATATGTATTAGAAGTGATACTTTTGTATTAGCCACATGCCAGGAGTTAATAGCCAAAAAAATCCTCAAAGATTTCGCTACTTATTGCAGCCTTTTTAATTCTGATAATTTCAGAGGCTTAAGCACATTGTTCGATTACATATCTGTTACAATTGTGTTTTATTTATATTATATACATTTTTTACTTATCTATTGATGAAGTTTTAAGTTTGTTCTAGAATATTAGTTGGAAACAAATGCTGAACTAGACTTATATTGTTTTAAATGCAAACTGATTATTATTCTTCCGTAATGGAGCCTGCACATGATGGAGATAGATTTTTAAAATTCCTGCTTGAAAATTGCTTTAAAAACCACAATAAATGAGTAAATTGAGAAACAGTTTTCAAGCAAATTTTATTTGAAAGTTTTTTTCTTTTCCTATACTACAATGATGTAAAAATTTAAAATGTAATCATCAGGTATTGCCAACCTCAAAATGACATGAGGGTTATACACTGACACATTTGTCCTTTATAATATAAATATTTTAACTTTTTTCTCACAAAAAAAGTATGATAGATACTAATCACAAATAAGCTGCCTTTTATCACAATTACAGCTGCTGCTCTCTAGAAAGACTACATAGATAGCATGTTTTACATCTATAATCTCTACTATATATCTATTCAACATTCAATTTTCCTTCAAATAATGACTTAATTTCTCAAAATTAAACTAATTATTTACCTTTAACGTTATAGGAATATTTCCTAGTTAACCATTTTATACAAGCTGATCTAGAAATATGTAATTGGTCTTACTTAATCTTGAAAACAGCCATCAGCTGTCTTGATAGCGGTAGATGTGTCTTGGGGGCCACAACATTCCCCAGTCAAATGAAAATGAACCAAAACTTTATTACAGATGTATCAGTGGTAATCATCTATAATAGATCCAGTTCATTTCTCTTTGACCAGGAGGCATTGCGGCCCTTGAGGCCATATTCACCGCATAGCTGATGGCTGTTTTCATGATTGATTCAGTATGATCAATTACATATTTGAAGATCAGTTTGTATAAAATGGTCAACAAAAAGATGTTGCTGCCTCATAGTAATAACATAAATAATAACAAAAATTACTAAGGCAAATGATTTTTATGAATAGTACTACAAGATTTAAACTAAAAGTTGTAAAATCCTCAGAACTTATGATATGCAAAGTGTAAAAAGTGAATCTACAGTTAAATGGTATAAAATAAAAATTACAAAAGGAAAAAAGTAAAAAATATAAGCATAAAAGCAAAAGCACACAAAAGTAATGAACTGCTTAAAAAAACATCGCATAAAAAGAATACATTTGTATAAAAGAAAAATAAAGTCATAATCAATAATTAATTAGTATAAAAAATGTTTAAATATTAAAGATAATGACAAATTAAAATAAAAAACAAGATGAGTACACTGAAAGCAATTTTTCCACATAGACCATAATGTAATGGCATTGTTTTGTGTGTCCCTGTAAAACTATAAATAATACAGACTGCAGTTTCAATTGGGAACATATTATAGTGAACCTCAATAACATATATCAATTACATAAAAATCCAAGTAATATTTATCAAATTAGAGCACAGATAGATAACAAACCGAAGTCAAATACTTTTCAACTATGTTGGTAAGTTAAAAAAATAAATATAGTTAAAAGAATTAAATGTAACTTTTGATTAATACTTATGAAAATTGGCAATGATTTTCAGATTTGAAAAGATCGTTGGCTGATATCAATTTGTCTCACTTTTCATGTGCTATAAAAAATAATAATAGAAGAAAATAAAATATCAGAAGGTGTCTTTGGCAAGCTTAAGCTATAAATCGCATTTAATGATAACCCTTCAGTTTCTCTTAAGCATATTTAATTTATGGTTCTGAAAATGCTATTTTAGATTATTGTTGTATGCAAATGTTTAAGTGTTAATAAATTTGAAAATTACATACCTGAAAATTATTTTAAAAATTCCTCAAAAATTGATAAATTAAGTTACAGTGTTTAATATAATAAGCTTTATATAAAAAGGTTTTTTGTTTTTTGTTTTATTTTATGGAATAAAAATTAGAATTATGGAATATTCTGAAGCGAAGATAAATGCAAACAAAGAGAAATCAATAGGAATATGTCTTAACATCTGATGTTACTTTTGCGCTTAGTATTAATGACGAACATGTTTGTACTTATAATATGGATTCTATATATGTATTAAACTGTACTTCTCTATATAAAACAGAAAACTACATTTAAAAATTTTGCAACAACTTTTATACATATTTTTCGATGATGTTGTTATCTATGCATGTGTGTGAGTGGACAAGATAGTGCCCAAACTATGCTTCTGATTGAGCTCCTATTTGGTGAATATGTTACAGGCTATTGTCACGAGAACTGTAAACATTTTCAAAGAAATTGATCGACGAGTTTGATATCTACACCTTTTTTGAACAATTCTGTGATGATAACTGATAAACATGTTTTTTTATATCTCAATTAAAAAAAATTTTACTGCTAGCATTCATCCTATGTCAATACAACTTTGTTTAGTACTTTTTCGTTATACCAACACCATTGTCACAAGTGTAATAGTTAACGCCAAATTAAACATTTGAAAATAAATCAGCATTGTTGGTGCAAAAGTGATCATAACCTCTTGAGACCCCGCGTCCATCCTATTGGATATTTCTAATTTGCATATAAAAGATTTAATTTCAGTTGGAACTCATAAAAACTTAATGTCCATTTTATTGGATCGTCTAGTGCTGCTACTTAAACACTGAAATAATGAAAAAAAATTGCAGCAAAATGTGTATTTTAATCATATGAAAATGGTAGTGAACAAGAGAAAGACTGTTGAAGGTTTTGCACATAGTTTTAGCTCAAATTTCATATATTTTTTAAGAATATTTTGATATTAATGCAATATATATTTAATTTTAAGTGTTGTACTAATCAAATGAAATCATAGTCTTAGTAATTGAATGTATATGTTGGAGAATAAACAGATGTTTTTAGCGATGTCCATTGTATTGGACATTGGGTCTTCATCAGTTGTTTACACTTATAATAAGCTATTTTTGCACACTGAAGGGAAATATTTGTTCTTACTCAAAATTCCACAGTATTGAAAAAAATATATAGATATAGACGTAGATAATATATTTCCATAGTTAATTAAATAATTATTATTAATATTATCTTAGAAGTGCATAATTCTACTGATTAAAAGCTTGTTTTAAATTAGTACATTGCTGAATTTTTTATTTCAGTGAAATAGGTTTTTTTTTTTTTTTTGTAATATTTAGTAAATAAAGATATTTACAATTAAACTTTTATTTTAATATTTTTTTTTTACTTATTCATAGCAAGTTTTTGCATTATTTTTCTGTTAGTATGTTTGTAATTAAATTAACTTAATTAAAATTAAATAACAATGAAATTTAAAAGTAACTATAATTAAAGC